>PZJY01000006.1:1467856-2935713 GCA_031472005.1 Tetracladium setigerum
CCACGAAAGCTATTACTCCTAAGACTATCGCACCTCATGCAAGCCCGGCTGTTCAGGAGAAGTTGCACGATCAAGTCACCGAGAAGATTAGTAAGACGATGGGCTATGGCATCAAGGACGTCCAAGAGGCTCTGGCTGCAGAAGAGCCATCGGCCATTAAAGATGCTTATTTGATTGTTAGGGAGAACAAGTTGATGCAAGCCAACCGTGAGTCTTCTTTCTGTCATCTTGGCTTCAATAAATCGGTTCTCTCCTCATTTACCATTTGCTAACACGAGGTCAGCAAATCTTTCAGATGACAAAGGGCAGCTCATGTTCCAGGTGCCTTCCCCACCAGCTTGGAATGATGGCTTCAAGCTCGAGACTACCATGCATCCTCCGGGCTCACCCTCATCGAAACAACCCCCCACATCGCCGACTGTTCAAGCTATCAGACCAAGTCCTCTGCTCGAAGCTATGTCTCCAAGATCATCTAGCTCCATTGGCACCGACAGATCCTTCGTTCGCCCATACGTCAGCAAGATTGGTATCCTGCCAAGCAGTTTAACTTCGTACCACCGAGATTATATGGAGGCGAAGAGGTCCGGCCGAAACCTTGACAGTATGTTGTCTACCGCACACTCAGAAACGGATGGCCCGCAGCCACAAACCGAGGCCGAGAAGCAGGAGACCGCTCGTAGACTCAATCCCCACTCCCGCAGTCAAATAAAGCTCGACGAGGCGAGTAAGAGACCTGCAGGGATGACTCCGGTTCCACAAAAGAAGACCAAACCAACGAAGTGGCAATTCGGTATTCGATCAAGAAATCAGCCTCTTGAAGCGATCGGATGCATCTATCGTGCTTTGCACAAGCTGGGGGCTGAATGGGTGGTGGAGGAAGATTGGGAGCCATACCGATCGGAATCAGACGGCGAAAGGTGCGTGTTCTTTCATAATTTATATACTTTGCTAATTTCCCCAGAACAAACAACAACAGTTTCGTTTCCGAACGCCAGCGTAGTGGTGCTTCTCTTCATCATGCAGAGTCGATGAACAACAACGACCAGGGCCCAAATTGTGAAAATCCACGGTTCCGGGCCGTCGATCCTGATGCCCACTACAAGCTACCTGCCGACCCATGGGTGCTTCGTGTTCGGTGGAAGAAAGGAGGCATGTACCCTCCTGGCACCATTCCACCGGGCTCAACTCACTCATCTACCATAGACCTTCGCCGCCAGTCCGTAGCTTCCCTCAGCAGCATCGGTGGATCCCTCTCATCCCAGGACAACTCCCCTCCTAAACGCGACAATGTTGATCCCGTCGAAAGCGTCATCATGCATCTCGACATTCAACTCTACGAAATGGAAGCCAGCGTCTATCTTGTCGATTTCAAATGCGCAGGTTACGAAAGAGCGGACGGTATGCTGGTCGAGGAAAAGGACACCACTTCTCCCTTCCCATTCTTAGATCTCGCCTCGAAGTTGATCATCCAACTTGCAGAGGCGGACTAGGTACCTCACGCTGTCATGAGATATGACTTCACGATTACGAATTGGATCGGAGGGGATGTTTGGGATGCTAGTCTGAGTTTGAATGGGCATAGCTGGCTACTTCTGGAAGTACAGGCTAGGAAGAAAATTCACAGGGGATGGTCATCTTCGATCGAAGGTGAAGGTAGAGGACATGTTCGAAGATCAGAAAAAGCACTGCTGATCCGAACTCCCCAAGCGTGGCGTTATGTTTGGATTCAGAAATACCCGGGCATGGATAGGAAGTGAAGGGATGATGTACTGTAGTAAGTAGGTAATTTGGAACGAAGATTTTCTCTCCACTTTGATTTCTACAAAAGCAAAACTACCTTATAAATACATACAAAACAGACTATTCCTCGGCACTGGTACAGACATTGGTGGCTTATAAGTCAGGCATCCACCGGTAAAAGACCTTTCCGTTTCTTCCTTGTTTTCTGTTTTTCGACTTTTATTCAAGTTCGGAAAATATAAATAGTCGGTGGTTGGATTGACATACTTCCTATCTGTATGGAAAGCTGTGATAGGAAGTGACATACTGGCCAATGCTCGTTGCTGTGTACACGACGTTAGTTCGGAAACTGGCTAGTCCGAGAGACAAAATCTCTGCTGCCGTTCTCTTCCTTTCCTCTTTTCTCTTTTTTTTTTCACGACAAAGTCCAACGTCCCTAAGCTTTCGCCAACCAAGAGCGTCGGTCTACTCTTCGATTGTGCAGCTGCAACGAGCCAAGCTATCATTCTCTTCGTCTTCCCTTTTGCCTCTTGTGCCACCTTCATCTTTGCCCTAGATATCGACTCTTCACTCGACAAGCCCACCGTTGTGTTGGACCTCGTTGTCTTTGATCGCTGACCCCTTGGCGAGAATATTAAATGATTTTCTGCTCTAGCAAGGCGCTTCGACTCGCCTGACATGTCGTCGCAACCTTCAACTATAAATTCCTGTACCAATGACCGCTAGAGATGCATTCGTGGCATTCGTCAACAAAATTCCAGGGTACTCGAAGCGCAAGTATATTAAACCAGAAGTCGAAGCCGAATAGAGAAGTAGAGTCTTATTATTGGCTACTCGGACAAAGATAGCACCAAAGAGTTGCTCAAGGACCTCGAGTCAGTGAACGCGGAGCTGTTTGCTGCTTAAGAAAGGAGGGGCCATTATGATGAACATTGAAAATTTGCGGGCGTGTCTGCCAGATATTATTTTGGACCTTTCTCTTGTCGGCCAGCGAGATACGAGGAAAATAGAAAGACGACAATAATGAAGACAAACCAAATCTGAGCGATGTCGGAAAGAGACGACGTTGGGGACGCGGAGAGGTCATGAAGGTTTGTTTGACATGTACAGTACAGGGATCGGTTGGGGTACGGTAGGACCGTGCTTGCGCCAAGGGGAAGACCGGAGTGGCAGCATCTTCTCTTGAGTTTTTCCTTTGCATGTAATGTAGATGGAGAGGGATTCTGTAGGCTAGTGAATGCTTCTAGGAGAATATCTTTTTTTGTTACGAGTAAAAGAAGAAAATATAAAAACACAAACGTTCTTGACAGTCAACAATACTCGTGACTTCGCTTACCCCGAAGAAAGGGTCTTTGTTGGATCTTGCTGCATACAGATCCCGCCATGTTGATTGGTGCGTAAGATATTAGCGCACTCACGATTCCCGGCCCGCGGCTGGCCGTTTTGCAGCGTTACATCACTCACTTACGGCTGTTATCAGACATCACCTTTTTCCTCGCAGTCGGATGAAGCTAAAATGTCCATCAATGCCCGCGGGGACGCGCCCTAAATGATTAGATGCGATAGATAGCACAAGGGCCCGGCAGCTGAGTTTTGTGCTGCATGATCCCAAAGTAACTCTGGTGACTTCTTGACTGGTGGTGGTCGTGCGACATGTGCATGCGGCAACTTGACTGGACCTATGTGTAATGGTTCGAGATATTGAGGAGATAACAGAACCGTGGTCCGATAAGCGATGGACGACCTAAGCTACCTAAATAGAATAGCTTGCAATGTCCCTTGTTAGGTAGACGTTCTCGACAACCTTGTCTGCATATCTAGCCCTGTCTAGTTGTTGGTAGATCAACAGCTATTGTTCTATGATATAACAGAGACCAAATGTCCACCTTTCTCGAAGGCGATTCTTCGCATTCGCAAACAAATCAATCATCATCGACAGGAAGCGATCGGCCTGACGAAAATCCACAACCTTTTGACTCTGAGAGGGTACCGTTATTGCACAATACTGAGATAAGAAACTTTGGTGCAGTAGCGCGAAAGCGGCCAACTAAACTCTCAGCCGTGGAAACTAGCCCACAATCTCAACACGATCACCACACATCGTCTGAGATCTCTGTTATTCAATCAATCTTTTTTTCGAACGACGAGGAGACCTTTCTCAATCGCAACATGGAGAAGTTCAGGTCGGGCAAGTTCTCTCATCTCGCAGACAAATTGGCTGTGGAGTCGGAGCCAGGGTACGTCAAACTTTACATATCCTAATTCTCAGCTAGAGATAATGGAAGAAAATTTCAAGGATTTGTACTGATGAACACCGTCCAGATTGACTACTGGTCAACTCATGCTTCATAACCATGATCTCAAGCCTGGTAAGTTGTTCGGGTGATCTCGCTTCGCAAACGGCTAATGAAGTTGTGTAGTTGAACCAGAGAGAAGACAATGGGGTGCTATCAATTTTGTGAACTTTTGGATTGCTGATTCATTCAACATCGTGAGTTAAACCTACCGCAATGAATTGCCAATCGCACTCAAGTGAGTGTCGAGTATGGATTGCAAGTGTCGCAACGAAAACGTGCCAAGGCCACAGTTGTCCGTTCCCGAGATTTATTGGCACCCACTAATTCGCAAACTCAACAACAGAATACATGGATGATTTCATCATCTATGATTGTGGGAGGCCTTTCCTGGTGGCAAAGTTGGATTTGTGTGTGGATAGGATACAGCATTGCCGCCATTTTTATTGTATTGACAGGTCGAATCGGCGCCACCTACCACATCCCATTCCCAGTCGTAATTCGCTCCAGTTTCGGTATCTGGGGAGGTCTCTGGCCAGTAAGTTTTGTGATAGCGAGATCCTCGAGTTTTACTCAGCTAATTTAATATCTAGGTCTTCAACCGAGCTGCCATGGCTTGTGTCTGGTACGGAGTGCAAGCCTGGATCGGTGGAGAATGCGTTCATCTCATGATTTCCGCCATCTGGCCTCAGTTCAAAAACATGAAAAACAGTATTGAGGGATCGGGAACAACAAGCGATTTCTTCCTATCGTTTTTCATTTTCTGGTTCATCAGTCTGCCAGCCATCTGGTTCCCGGTTCACAAGATCCGCCACTTGTTCACAGCGAAAGCCATCGTGGTCCCGATTGCTGGAATCGCTTTCTTCATCTGGGCTGTGGTCAGAGCAAAGGGTCTTGGCCCAATTGTGAAGCAAGGCGCAGCATCATCCGGTTCCGAGTTGGGATGGGGAATTGTCAAGGGCATCATGGCATCAATTGCAAACTTTGCCACTCTCATTGTCGTAAGTATCTCAAGATAAAGATTGTGGTTATTCCAAGTTTGTTGGGCGGCCTTGCGTGGCAGAATATGTTCACTAACTATGCACTTATAGAACGACCCTGACTTCTCTCGATTCGCTCGCAAGCCCTCTGATGCTTTTCTTCCGCAGTTGATTACGATCCCTTGTGGATTCGCTATCACTAGTTTCATTGGCATTATTGTAGGATCAAGCTCCACTGTGATCTTTGGAGGTGATCCTATCTGGAACCCTCTGGCACTTCTACAGAAATTCCTCGACGAAGGAAGCTCCAAGAACCGTGCAGGAGTATTTTTCATTGCAGCAGCCTTCTGCCTGGCACAATTGGGTATGTTTAAATGCGAAATTCCCCCCAAAAATTCGTGGTTCTGATCAGAATGTTTTCATTCTCTTTATTTTTCAACCACTCCTTTCTGAGTCGCTCTAACACCTTTTCAGGCACGAATATTGCCGCAAACAGTATAAGCGCTGGTACTGATCTCAGTGCATTGTTTCCGAGGTTCATAAACATCAGAAGAGGTGGCTTTGTATGCGCAGCGGTCGGATTAGCCATGTGTCCATGGAATTTGCTCAGTTCATCCAACAGCTTCACCACCTATCTTTCCGCCTACTCCGTCTTCCTCTCTTCCATCGCCGGCGTAATGATCTCCGATTACTACTTCGTACGCAAAGGATATCTCCAAATTCGCGAGCTTTATTCCGCCAAAAAGACCGGACCATACTACTTCACGAGTGGTTTCCACACTAGGGTTACATTGCATATATAGCCGGAATCTTGCCCAACATTGTTGGATTCGTTGGAGCTATTGGTACCGAGGTTCCCATTGGAGCTACATACGTCTACAACCTCAATTTTTTTGCTGGCTTCGCTGTCGCATCGAGCACATATTTCTTGCTCTGCAAATTCTTCCCTATCCCCGCTACCTCGGATGTTTGGATGGAAGTTGGCGACGAGATTACCGAGGTCAGCGTAGCCTATACGGATAGCAACAGCGAATACGATGAAGAGAGGAATGTGGAAGGAAACAAAGGATTCACAGAGGGTGGGGTGATGACTGTAGACTCCAAGGATCAAAGGAGGGATTTGGCGGCTTAGGTGCTTTTGCTGTTTTTGCTCTTGGTGTTATTTCTCGGATACTGGTGTGTAGGGAATTTTCTCTCTTAATGAATTTTATGACGATAGGCTTATTTCACGCTCTGGAAATGGGTGTAATAAACCGAGATTTGTTGATGTTCGGAAATAGAGAGAGGGGGGGGGAGAGCTAGAGAAGACATGAGATTAGTTACCTTAGTTTTTGCGTTCATGATATCCAATTCCATTACGCTCTTTTGAATCAAATGATTAACTACTATTATGTCAAAATTTATGGAACAAAGTGTAAATGTGCAGTTGCCTCTAAGCTCAAGTTTTTCAATTCTCGAATGAGTGCTCCAAGAGCCACAATAGAAAATATGTCAGAAACTCACAATCCTCCAATTTCAATCTACGAGAGAATAATTAATTGACCTAGTCATTTCCAAAGACGCGGTCGCGTCTTTTGGCAGGTTGGCACGTGACAAGTATCCACGACCACGAATCCCAGCTTCGAAACCACAATCATTCATCAAGCAGCCTTGAACAGCAACAAAATGTCGAACAATTCCATCGAGGAACAGGGAATGGGACCACTGGAGCGAGGACGGGGCCGTTATCAACGCAAAGATTATTCTGGCGCACTCGCGGCGTTTACCCAGGTATCGCTTCCCTCCCCGCAGACAAAGTCGACGCGTTTTGAACGCCCGCCCAAATTCTGACGATTGAAAAGGCAGTCAACGAAAGTACCGAGTTCCTTCTACTCAACGCATTAGATCATCGGGCTGCGGCGTTAGAGAAGTTAGAGAGGCTGCAGCCAGCTCTCAAAGACTCCAAACGCATGATCGATTTGAAGCCAGGACTTTCCAAGGCAAGTTAAGTTAAGAAACAAGACAGTTTCACTTATTTACTGACTCTCTTCCAGGGATACTTAAGATGTGGAAAAGTCTTACAGCTTAAAGGAGAGAATGAGCTTGCTTTGAAAATTTACGAGCGCGGCTTGTCCAAGGTCAAGATTGGAACAGACGATCAGCGGACAGTGAGTACCATCGAATGTTCTATACATAATCTTTTACTAACAGAAACTAGCTCCTCCAGAAAATGTACCGGAAATTACAAGAATCCCTAGGTGTTGGTAAGACCTATGATCCTCTGCAGTTCCTTCCTCTTGAGCTGGCTCAGATGATTTGCGAACAACTCAAAATGCGCGACAGAGTGTACGTTTGCCATTTACTATCTAGATGACTTTTATTTGGTACTGGAGCTGATCATAAGAAGGATTTGTTTGGCCGTCTCACCGGCATGGAAGAAGGTGCTTGAATCCATGCACGACTTATGGACTACCCTGGACACATCATGTGTCCGAAGACCGATGAAGAAAGAGTCCCTGAGAGCATATTTGAGGCGCTCCAACTACACTCTTAGCCGAGCCATCATCCACACGAGGGCATCCTTCGACATTTCTCAGATGAAGTATCTCACCAAGACATGCAAGAAGTTGAAAGTACTTGAGATGTGCGGATCTGGAATTATTGGTAGCTCGTTATTGGATGCCCTACCCGATGCTCATAATTTGGAGAGACTCACGGTCTCTCGAAACTGTGAAATCAGCAACAAGCAAGCTCATAATGCTCTCGAAATTTGCCGGAAGTCTCTCATAGAAGCCTCGTTTCAATCCATCCAGGGAATGTTTCAGGGCGACTTACAAAACGGCAAACTTGAAGCACTCAAGAGTATCGAGCTTAGAGCTTGCGACGGGCAAGCCATCTTCTTTGTGAGTTCTCCACCACCGCTCATGATTCCATCGTCGTGCACCAAAGTTGACTAGAAACAGTACAACCTTATAGAGTGCACGCCAAATGTGGAACGTGTGGTTTTGACAGGCTGGACAAGCATGCCGGTACTTCCTGATTTAGAACGGTGGGCACGCTTGGAGTCTCTCACCTTCTCCGATATGGGTCTTCATCTACTTCCCAAGCCTCCCGCAACCCTCAAACATCTCTGCTTAAAGGACAACTATCATTTGGGAATCGAGGATGGGACTGTCTTTGACCTTCCACATCTTGAGACCCTAAACATTCACGGATGTCTCAATATTTCTTCGGCAACAATAACTGCGTTGACGCTGGAATCTATCAAGAACGATACCCTCAAGTGCCTCCAAGTAGGTGGGAGGCTTCATGACTCCAAAATTCCCGTGGATACACAATACCCCTCATCAGCATCGCTTGAGATGCTCAGTTTCGATAACATGATTGTGGGCGACAAAGACATCATGGCTGTTGTCGACCTGTATCCGAATTTACGAACGCTCGATATCCATGGCACCAAAGTTACCGGAGTCGGCATGCGATATCTTTTTGAACGAGGTCTCAAATATATCAATGTTAAACATTGCGAGGAATTGGGCGAGGATGCTGTCTTGTGGGCAAGGAGGAAGGGTATTGAGGTGGAATGGAAGCCAGGCGCTCCGAAGGTTGCAAAGCGTGCATTTCGGAGTTCGCGGGCGGACTTATATTGAGCGATTGTGTTCATGTTATATGAAGGGGACTTCTCGCAATTTTCAACACAAAATGACCTCCATCGTGGCGTCTCCAAATACCCACAAATACCAACTCATCTCACCTCGAACCTAAAATCCGAAAAGGCACACTTTTCATGGGAGGCCATTCTGACTTCATGTACGAAATAATGCTCGAGTTTTGGCCATTGCCTTGTTCCACTGCATATTTAAACTACCCCCAATCCAACTGATCAACCAAACTAAATCATCGTGGCAATCCATCGTTCTTCTTTCTTTCGATTGTCAGCAACCTTGATGGCAAGTGAGAATCTAAACACTCGAAGTAGGGAGGCTTGGAACGAAGGGAAAAAGTTATGTTCAATTAGTAGGTACATACATCATATTTAATTATCTAGGTGGACAGAGAGAAACATCCTTTCACAAAACTTTCACCCCGACTTCTGCGCCGCCCGAAGCTTTTTATCCACAGCTCCCACTCCGAAGTTATACCTGCCAACAAGATCCCATATTGACTCCCAACCAAAAGTCGCCAAAGCCCATATTGTCCACACCTCACCTCCAACCCAGTGATGCTTCTTAGGCTTGCTTTTCAACGCATTTGCCACAACTTTTTCTGCGAACGCATTCACATCCATTGCATTGGCATCAAAATCGGCTCCACTCATCAGTCTCTCGACCTCCTCTTTCGCAGGTCCATATAGACTTCCAGTTGGTAGTTTGCCACCTTCTTGATTATTCCAGAAATTTGTCTTGACGGTTCCGGTGATGATGGAGACGACCTTGACGTCAAAAGGAGCGAGTTCGTTGCGGTAGGAGTCGGTGATAGTGAGGATCGCGGCCTTGGAGGCGTTGTAGTATGCTTGGAATGGCATGGTGGTTTTACCGACTATGGAGCCGAGGTTGAGGACGGTTCCTTTCGATTTGATGAGGAGGGGAACGAAGGCATTGGTCACGGCAACAACGGCGAATACATTTACGGCGAATACATCTTGGGCTGTTTGGACTTCGGAATCTAAAAGTGGCATGTTATATCCTAATTGCTTGTTAGTGTTGTCCTTGTCTTTCGCCGAAACAAAGTAAGGGGGTATGTAGCATACCACGACCAGAATTATTAACGAGGAAATCTAGTTTCCCGTTGGTGAGTGAGGAGACGGTTTCAACAGCTTGTTTGATGGATGCGGCGTCTGTGACATCAAGTTGTACGGCGTCCATGCCGAGAGATTGGAGGTGTTTGATCTTGGAAAGAGTTCGTGCTGTAGCAATAACGCGGAGGCCTTTGCTGTGGAAGGCTTTCGCGAGAGCATCTCCTATTCCACCCTCACTACACCCAGTTATGAGAACTGTCTTGGTAGAAGCCATGGCTGAGTACAATGTACTGGGGAGTTCAATTCCAAGTGTATTGTGACGGTTTTTTGCTGATAATGGTTGAGGAGAGCAACGTCTTTCTCGATTTGAACAGAAGGTTTTTGAAAGATGGAATCGAATAATACAGATGAGATTCCGAAAATCATTAGGCAATCGAGTCCATTATATAGAATTGAGTTAATTATCCTTACCCAAGTCAACATCGTGTTTACTGATCCGAATTGTGGTGAACTCTCGCTAAACGGCTTGTCCAGTTGTCCGCTGAGGGCGAATTAGACTTCGCAGGGGTTGATTGAGCCGATATTTACAGTACTACACATTCCCTTATCTCCGAGTCGGGAACGGGGTGATTTCTCAAGAGAGTTTGAATCACAGTAGACCACTTGGGTCTCCACATCACGGCGACCGCCAATTACGATGCAAGAATATAAGGCGCTTAACTAAGCGAAGCGTTATAACTGGTCTCGCAAAGAACCGAGGTTCAGAATGTTAGAAAATATTTTGTAATCATACAGTACTGCCCCTTGGTCCTGTACAGTACAGTACTGTACTGTAACAACTTTTGCACCTTTTGAAAATGGCACAGGATGATAAGATTACATAAGATTTGGGGAAAACCTTGGGGCGCGGATTCGAACTTCGCGATGTTCTTCGCTTAATGAGTCAAAAAGTTGAAGAGTTGATTTCTTGATACTTTACCAGCCTTCATTTGATTTTTAGATTCATGTAAGCGTTTGGTTACATTACACCCAATAACCCAATTATTGTTACCTTCTTTTCAAGCCTTGTAACAGACGATTGTCATGGGTTGGTTGGCTTTATCGGCTGCAAAAACACCATCATTTCAGCTAAACAGATCGTTGCACTGGATCTATCATTTAGTAAATCTTTTTAAACAAGATTTCTAGTAAATCACATTCAAAAATTGCGATTCCCAACATTGAAGTTTCGTGTTCTCCCCAAGCCAACTAATCTGTTCGGCTCGGACATTCCTTGGCAGCTTGACTATATTGTACCAGTCCTCTCCAATATCGACATCGATTACTTCAGCAACTTCGAGCTAGTGGGCCCAAAATTAACCTTTATAGTCACTAGCTTATCATATAATAGACATCTCAGGTTAAACAGGAAACTGGGATGAAAACAAATACTATTCTGCATATCTAGAATCTTTTATTCTTATGGATTACTCTCTCTACACATCCAAGCATACCTTCCAACATCCAACCTCAACTGCTCAATTCACCTCTCACAATAGAACCGCACCAACTCCAAAACCCATACCTAAGACCCCCAAGAAAACTGGCAAGACCATACCTGCAAATGCCTGACCACCATTGAATGAAAGCGTGCCAGCAGCATTAGCAGACTTGCTGGCAGTTGATGACGCACCGGCAGAAGTCGCAGCGGGAGCAACAGCTCCTGTGGTTGTAGCAGCAGCAGTGTTACCAGCAGCTCCACCAGTATATGCCGCAATGCCTGGAAAGCTAGGGAGTAATCCTGCGTCAGTTGTTGGGAGAAATGCTTGTCCGCATGCTGTCTTTATGTTGTTGATAATCTCGGTGGGGACACCGCCAGTTGGGTAGCAGATGGTTGCGGCACAGCTATTGAGAAGTCAGCCATGCTCACTGAACCTGATAAGGGTAGGTGGGAGTAAAACACAATGGAGGCTGAAGCAGATTGAGTACTTACTTTCTGATTTGTCTTGAGAAAGTGCATGCGCAGAAATTCTCAGTTCCGCAGATAGAAGAGTAGGACCGAGCGGCGATACTGCATTGGTTGTAATTCCTAGCAGTGAGAAGCATGGTTAGCTGTTGTCGCTCTACTTTCGCGATAGAAATGGGTCTAAGATTCTCAAAGATGTGGAAGAATGGAAAGATAACATACGATGCCTCTGGCTTCTTGATATCTGTACAAAGACCATTACTGTTGTCCTCATAAGCACTGATCAACGGAACGTTGAGAACCAGTGCTCCCAAGGTAACCAAAGCTTTGAAATTGGTGAGCTGCATCTTATGTGATTGAAAAGTTGAAAGTGAAGTCCAATTATTGTTTTCTTCGCGATAAAATGCAAGCAAAAAGTCAGGAAGTGCAAAATTTGAATGTTGAGTGAGTAGAGCTCGAAAACCCGTTGGAGGAAGGGGGAGACCAATGGCATATATAAAAGAGTCCTCCATCCCTATTTCTGCATTTATTATCTTTCATACTCTGGAGGCTGGACCGGTCCTTAGCCATGTCTCTCTCGTTGGTTCAGCCCTGAAGTCAAAACAAGCCGCCTCGCCTGCGAATTTTCGGATTTTAGATCCCTCAGCCGCAATCCCGCGTTTTACACAGACGTTGAATTCATGCCCTGGCGCGTTATTGGGCAGCTTTAGTAGCCACATATCTTGGAAATTAATACATGTTACCAGATCGTTGAGAATTTATTGGCTGCTTTGTGACCTGTGCAGTCGCGGAGAAAGCTCTCTCAGATTTTGTGATCAGCCCTTCCTTGGCGATATCCATGACATGGGATTTTGGAGTGGCTATTGAGATTCCCAAGGACAAGATAGAGAATGCCAAGGATCTAATCTCCGCGAAGGTGCAGTTTTGATTGTAGGATATACTGATCAGTTGCTTGAATGTTAACACCGGCTCACTTGTGGCTTTCAATAAGCCAGAATTAGAAGTAGACATCGCCTATCAATGTCTTGCTTGTGTAAAAAATTATGAACAACCAAGGCCTTGGCAAGCCTAGCCTAACCTAGGTAATTCATGCGATTACTGTTGAAAGTTAACTGGTTGTCAGTTGGTGGTGCTCGGGCAGGGGGGTCACATAATTTTTGCACCTGTCAGAATAAATTTGGCCTATTCTTCATGTTGTGAAGACTTGAAGCCTCAAAGAACTCCATAAGGCAGATTTTGTTGCCTGCTGCTCATGTTGTAGCTGAATCGTAACACTTGGCGGAGTCTTAAAGGGTGTGTGAAAGGTGAAGCAAGTGTGTGGAATTTGCTTTGGGATAGTAGTGGAATGTACAATTTTTATTTCGCAAAAGCGAACTGTGCTCCATCTTGCAGTGCTCTGCTACGAAGACGTCCCCCTTGTCGGGAGGAATCCTGTACCAGGAGAGCAGAAAATGCTTGGGGTGGAGGTCAAGCTGACACATCACTGGTGCTGGTTTCGGGATCCCCATCCCAACTGAAAGTTTTGCCTCAAGTATTTCTTAGAATTCACAATGCCTCTCATCTCCAGTGTCAACATCGAGTACTTCAGCAACATACTCGATCTTGAATTAGCTACCCCAAAATTAATCTTGCCCGCGGTACCGTATCAAACAGCGCTTGAAATCGTACCAAAATTTGCCGCTCTATCCACACCTATATCAATCCTTCCATGTTCGTGCCATGTGCCATGTGGACATGTAAACACTCGAAGATCTAAGGAGAAACGTATCTCACATCAGCATCGTACTGCTACTTCTTCCATTTGACGGCACTTCACCACACAAAATGTACGGAGAGTCTGTCTGTGTCCCGTTTGCTTTAGATTATCTTCGATACAAAAAGCTCGCGCATTTACGATTCCCGGGTAGCTGGGACCGTGTGAGACTTTAGCATTAGGGAATTGTGATCAATAGCATAGCAATACTTTTGAATTACTTCTCCTATAGTCTGAGGGCTATAGAAATTCCATCTTCTTCTCTTTCAAAACCTTCCGGCCAGTTTACCTATGCGACAGACCTATATTAGGCGACCAAGTCATTGCTTTAATCTTCCGCCTCATAAGTCCCCAAAAGTATTCAAATTCTTCCTCCATAGGATGTTCCCACTCTTTTTCCCCAATTTGGGAGGGGAATAGAGTTGCACATTCTCGTGAATGATGAATTGGGCCGTTCTCGCTGTACTCGCAACGCAGGTAGCTCTCCCGCCAGCCGAACCGAAGCCTCCATCAGACATGATGTAAGTCACGTCACCTCTGGGCAATGTTAGTCTCGAGATTTAGTAGATTCACTCTTGAACATTGTGACGTACCGTTATGGAAGACTTTCTTTAAAAATAGGAATATTCTGAGATCAGGGTTGAGTCGTGAAGAGTACAGGTTGTGGGGACACTGATAGGTATTTATATGTGGAAGGAAATGAGATCAGATAACGGTTTGCACGAGGAGGGGTGAAGGAGTCAGTCAGGCCTGACAATTAAGGGGTGAATGCTAAGTGTGTACCCCTATCTCTGATTGAGCTTCGTATTGATATCTAAACATCACTTTCTTTTCCTTTTCACCATTCATATGAATGGATTTTATATTGTACATAGTCCGACACCCAGATGTAATAAAGATTAAAGTATTAATTACACTAATTACACGTTTCGAATTTAAATCCAGTACCTAAGCCAAAAATCATGCGAAGAATGTCCTGTTCTTTGCTTTTGGTCTTAGCGCTGCGATTGATATACATTGCGTTCTAGCGTATTGTGTTGAAGCAAGAAGAGGTTGAGATCTACGAAAATCAAGAAACAAAAAGATATACAACTCATAAGTCCACATTTCAAACAGGGAGGGAGGGCGGCCAGCCACCGAACGTAACAACAAAAACACTCCGGAGAGTTGTGGTCTGAGAATCTCAAGTGAGGTCAATTAATTTTAGCGAGAATTAGCATGCTTAGGTAATTCACTTTCTCATGGATGAGGTATAGCTACGAGATACAAACCAACTAGCAAGAATTAGTGTGAAGGTTAAAAGATATCTGTGGTTCTGATCACGTGACGAGAGCTAGTGCAAGGGCTACCTACTAGCTCCCCCTCCTCACCATCCAAAAACGGTACAGTACTTCAACGAAGTATGCCCTGGCGCAATTCTCTCTCTCTTTTTCCATTTCCTGCTACTTTTTTATCCCGGCTCTTGGACTAGCCCAATCAAGAATAATTCAGGAAACTAACAAAGGACCCTACGGTATTCCCCCTGATCGATCCCAATCAAGCCACGCGAGAAATAAAGCCCAACCAGGTTCGTTCGTACGGACGTATACTCTCTCCAACCAAACCTCCCCTGCTTACCTACATGGTACAAGTACCTAAACTTAAAAAAATCGCCTTGGTCAGTGTCCTCCCTTCCCGACGCACTTGCCACAATACTCCGTTTTTGTTTCTTGCTGTCGCCCAGCTCCCCAGCCACACATCCCATTCGTTCAACAGCCGCAGCAGCCGCACCCACCAACCACCCACCTCTTCGCCCCACCATTAGCGTTTCCCATCCGAGATCCAAAAATAGAAAACAAAACCCCCCCACCGTCTCATCCATCCCTCCCGAAAGTACCGACAGCAACGGAGCCTTGGGGTAAGGTACCTCAGTCCATCTGGCTGGCTGAAGGGCGATCAAACCACGTACAGTGCATGCCATGCCATGCCTTGCCATGCCTTTGTCGTGCCTTGCCTTGCCTTGCTTACCTGGGTACCTGCCTATCGTACCTAGTTTTGGGACGAATTTAGAATATTTTGATTCGAGGATGCGTGCAGATGGTGGTGTAGCGATGGATGAGAGGTGCAGGGGGAAGGGATTCGGGAGTGAGAAGTGCCGGAAATTTCTGTTCTTACCTCAGATTTGTCCTTTGGTATGTTTCGTTTGGAATTCTGTTTGATGGGAAGAGGAGGGGCATGAGCACGGAGTGGGGGGAAAGGTGGAGGTAAACGCAGCGATGTAGTATTTTGCAGGGTCCTGGGATAGATGACGGATGGACCCTTGATGATGAAATCGAGATTTTGTGTGAGATGAGAATCAAGGGTCCAGTAGTCCAGATAGATCTTGGTGAAGCGCTTCATTCACATGCTTGCTTGATTACTAGGAGGAAAATTGGTGAAGTGAATTGTATATATTATGTTTATTTTTACTAATGTTTTGTTTGGTATTTGATTAGGTGGCTAGCCACCTAACCTGTCTGAGATGTTCATTGGGTACACAAATCCTCCATTCAGCCTTGCCCAGCTCTGCTGCACCTCGTGCGAGTCAATCGTACGCTGGTGTGTGAAGACTCATTCATTCCAATCCATTGATAATAGAGAATCAATCTCTCCTGTAAGTCCTAATCCCCACCACTTTTCCATCCCCACGCGAACCCAGTTCGCGTGACCATGTGCAGCCCCAATTCCTGGTACTTTTGTTTGTGTCTAGCAGCAAGCAAATATGACTCAGAAATTTTGTGCATGATCGATAAAGGAAAAAGCCAGTTTCCTCCAAAAAAGCGAATGTGACCAGGACCAAAGAACTAAAGTAAATGGTTTTTTCCCGTTGATACATGCGGTGATGGTTTTCATGATCATAATTTGCTTCCCCAGCAGGTTCAACCTGGTTACAACAGATCCCCATCCCCGTCCCATTACCCAAAGAAGAAATGGTATGATGCATGATCATCATGAAATTTCCCCCACTTCCCGAGTGGTACGGCCAATGCTGCCTGAGCTGGAGACTTGCTCCTCTAACTGTTAGAGATAGGAAAATTCTGAAAAATGAAAATGAAAATAAAATCTCTGATTTGATAAAAGGAAAGAAACAGTCCATCTAGGATATGATAACAAGAAAAATGCTCAAAATTCCATCCCAAAACACCAGGTATCGTTGTTATCCTCCCATGCAAAAACAATAAAAATAAACGAGTACAAAAATACAAAAAAGAGATAGTGAGAGGTAAAACAGAAACAGACCAAAGCAAGCAAAGACGCATAAAAAAAGAAGAGATACGAAATCAAAACAAAAAACCATAACCCCAATGCCGCGCGCTATGCTACATGTGGACCCCGCTTTGCAAATGCTAATCAACAAGACCGTGCTGTGATGGATAAAATGTGTGCGCGTATGGCGTGTTTTTGTTGTGCGTTGAGAAGAATCGATCGACTGTGCGCTGGATTTCGTACCTCTTCTTTTAACTTATGCGCCTTCGATAACTTCGTGAGAATCTTTCATGGCATTGTCGCATTCGCGCTCGTTAAGCTCATTTGTTTCGTGTAGTCGTGAGGATGAAAAGAATATTCGGGGTTGGTGAAGTGTATAAGTATGATGGATGAGTTGAGAGGCAAATTCGGCTCGGTGGAGAGGGTTCATGATATGGCAGCAAAACATCTATCAAGGTGCAGATGCAGGCTTCAATCGATCATGGCCGACGAGCAGGAGAGTGAGCTGAGATGGCGGCGCAGACGAAGTCCTTCCCCGAAATGAGAAAAGGTAATGAGTCCAATGCTCAAATTCGAATCGCGTCAAGGGTCGCGACTGCCATGAGGAACCAGTTATCGAAGACAATATGTTTCATCTTCTGTGTCTACGGGATGAGTCGCGGCTGGAGTGATAACTCTGTGATTGATAGCCCGAGTCTGAGTATCCATCACGGTGCTGTGAGTAGCCTTGATCTGCGTGTCCCGAGTGCCTTTCGCAAGCATAACCCACGAGGACCGTTTTCTCCATCACATGGTGACCTTGAGTTCCGTAGGCCGCACACATGTCTACATTGTGTCTGTGGTAGGTGCACCTGCAGACTGAAAAGCGTTCAATGATGATATAACACATGATTGCGAGTGGCGAGGATGTTTTGAAACTTTGGATGTATGGCGGGGTAGTGTTGGAATGGAGGGGTAGTGTCGATCGACCCGTACGAAGCAATGTGGCGAGACTGAACTGGGATGTCGAGAGACGATATATAGTAGAGAACCCGAGGCAGAAAGAATCGATCGATATGAAATTAGAGAGTAGCGACTTGACTGAAAGAGATGCCTGACTGAGTAAGGAAAGTCCTGATTGGCGAGGTAGTAGGATAGATTAAATAGGACGAGAGGAGGATGAGTGAGGATGGTGAAGCAGAAGAGTCATCCAGATCAGAGGAGATATGACTGCCTTAATAGTCGTTGCAGCTGGATTGACGACAAGAGGAAAGGTTGTTAAGGCAGCAGGACTGCATATGGGATATGCAGGACAAGAGATGCAGGGAGGACCCCATGCCTTGAGAGACCTATTCTTACTTCCCTTCACTGGGAGTGAGTCCCGGGCCAAGGCGCAGTGTCGTCAGAACTAGTCGAGCCAAAAATGTCCGAGTCGTCCAAAGGCGAGCCAGCGGCCTGGAGCAAGATCAAGCGAGGGGGTGGTGGAATGGCTGCGACCCAAACGGGTGGTCTGTCCTTTTCGGTGCAGATTGGGATGGGATGAGAGACAGGGCGGGTGTGTGTACCATGCGTGGATGGCTTACCGGGAGTAGTCAAGGGCCGGTGAACGAAAGGACGATGAGCAGCATCGTTGGATGGAAATGCAAAAAGGGCTGTCAGCCTCCAAGCGAGGAGAGCAGTGGAGCAGTGGAGCAGCAGTACCTGGCATCCCAGGAGTTGGTCCATGCCAACCATGATGGCTCCACGGTGATCACCCATAGGAACAAGATGGGAGAGATTGTGTAGCGCGCAAGATGCTAAAGACAGAAATGGGGTATGGCGGTGCAACGAGGGAGGAGAAGAGGAATGTCCAGTAGGCGGCCGCGGATTGCATTCGGGCTAGGGAAAGTAGTCAAAGGAGGCTTCGAACTAGATTGGAATACCGAGGAAACAAAAACAAAGGGCAGGCGGCCGCTGGTCCGCCATGACTGAGAGAGTTAGTTGATCGGAGATAGAGACATCCAGGGTAGGTAGGTAGGTGGGCAGAAAGTTGTGGCCTGCGCATCGATGAGGTGAGAGGACGAGCAACAGATGAATGGGGAAAAGACCGAGTGGCCGCCTCACTCGCCGACGACAAAATAGACCAGAGGCAGGGGCCATCTCGACTCCTGAGTGGTCAACTAGCGCGACCTGCCCGTAGCGCAAGGTTAGCGCGCCGAAGCGAGTGTCAGCAAACATCATCTCGGTGACCAGTTCCACATACGCACGAGGGACCGAGCCCGCCCGTTGTTCCAGCTCTTCCTCGGCTCAGATTTCACATTATTTCAGATGCTCTCAAATTAGATAATCTCACAGGTCCAAGAAAAACAAAAAACACAACCACACCCAAAAGAACCTCTCAACAGCTTTCACTCATTGTTTCATCTCGGTTCGAGGCTACCTGCTGCACCTTCACGAGACATATCTCCGAAAAGGCTGCCTGCCATATGGATGAACATGCTACGAAAAGGTAACAACGACAGGGGCTGTGTCTCTTTCTCCATTCGACTCCAATTTGGTTCATTCCTTCTTCATTCCTGCATTCTCATTGGTGAGACAACGAAGATTCCTGGGAAGCAGATCTGAATCACCCACACCCCTTCCCGCGTCCCCATAAACCGTTTGACTATCCCAACTACCGGACCAATCACATCTTGCGACCTGGGGCCCGCTCATTAATCAGACTCGTTGGCGTTTTCCCTACTAGGTACATTCACTTTTTAGTAACTACCATTATTACATGGGTGTTCTTTCGACCGTACGTGATCCAATCAAGAAAAATTAAAATGTTACTGCAATTACGTCCAACTGCAAGTCTGCAGTAGATGCTGCAGTAGTTGCTAGGGACTTTTGTTAGGGAACATGTGCAGCCTGGTCGTGGTGATGATTGATGATGGTGACGATGATGCTATTTCGCGACCTGCTCACCGAGATCACGATTTCAGACGACAACTGCAAGCAGGCCAACTACACAACTGCACCTTTTGGAGAATTCGGACGGACCTGGCTCAGCTGAACCAAGCACGGGAATTTGAGGTGTAGAGTCACTTTTTGCCCATTTTCTATTTATTCCTGGAGGAGATGGTTGTCTATTGGTTGAGAGGGGTGAAATGTTAGGGGACAGCAACCTGCATTTCCAGTCATTCACATCTGGTGACTTCAGGTACTCTAGAACCATCTACCTACTACCTCTTCCTACCATCCAGACAGCGAGTTTCTACTGTTGCTTGTGGAATGTGTGTGGAACTATTTGTTAGGCAACTACGAATTGATTCCGGAAGTTTGTCGCCGACTCCAACCAATCTTTAGATATCCTCATCAACCATGCATGCGCGCGATAGGCCCAAATACGCAGAAACAAAATAAAATGAACAAACGCAGCGGACAATGATCCCCAGATTCCCGGTCATCATCAAAGTGACTTTCTTATCTTTTTTCAAAACTAAGATTGGATTGTCGATCTATCATACCCACTCCAAACGTAATTAATGGTCCCAAGTACTATTCAAACAAAATAGACGGGAACATAACTCCCCGTTACCAACAGCCAAAAACAGCCAGCCCAGCCAGCCAGCCAACCAACTCCCCCTTCCACTTCCCAACGAATCTGCCTCGACCCAAGTGGGGTCCCTTCCAGCCCCTGTCATCCCGTAAGGCCACCAATCATATCCCCTCCCGCACCCCAGCATCCCTGCAACCACACGCACAGCCTCAAACGTGGCTTTCGCTTACAATGACCGAGATGCGGGTGGTTCGCAGGGGTGTCAACACACACATAGG
Source organism: Tetracladium setigerum (assembly GCA_031472005.1). Lineage (NCBI taxonomy): Eukaryota > Fungi > Ascomycota > Leotiomycetes > Helotiales > Tetracladium > Tetracladium setigerum. The sequence continues at coordinate 1,488,288 of PZJY01000006.1, forward strand.
AAAGGCTTCGGAAACGCCGTGGTCTTGGCGTCGTTTTTGGTTGCAGATGGTCATGTGCAATTAATTACCTGACCTAATTACTGAATAAAGCAAAGAAAAGAGAAACGTGTGTGACGCCATCACACATTTACGAAGATGCAAACCAATCCTAATGCATTCCGCGTTACCGCTCCACCCCACTCCCTCCCAAACCCCATAACTCACCCCACCTGTTTAGGTATGTAATCGAGATATATTTGGGAAAATTAGACACAAGAGGTTGGGGGAGCTGCTTAAATTGACCAATGGGAGGAGGTAAAGAAGTGCGAGGTTCATAGATCTGGAGATGAACATTTCGATTTTCCTCGTTTTTGTACCACCCACACACACACACCCACCACACCCTACCACTCCGTACCTCACACCACCTTCCTTTGGACTATTCTGCGAACAAACACGCCCTTCTAGAAGGACTAGGGCGACCCGATTCCCCTGTCCTGGTTCGGATGAAACGTCAAGTCGTGTGCCAATCCCTACTCTATGGTTTACGTAGATGCATATGAAAGACCATTACTTCGTACTATCATATCATCATCACCATCATCATATCCATCATATCCATCACGATGCATACCTACGATGCTATATCAAAATCTTAGCCAAGGTAATTCACATTTCAGCCTTCAATGCCAGGGGTCACTGGCTACTCGGCGCCGCTTTCCCTCTGCTGCGTTCAAGCTTGCACTCCGGTCAGGAAAAGCAACATAATCATAAGATTTTGTGTTCGCATATTCGGTCTTTTTGGAAGTTTGGCTTTCTTCTTGTGAATAATGTGCTCGTAGCTGATACTATATTTGGCATTTTTGGCTTGTTTCAAAAATTCACAGCCTCTACCCTTGCTTCCATTGCTATCTTCTCCGAATATTACAACACTTTGACGCCCATTATTTTTGGGAGACACAGAATTACCATTGTACGACGCCCCTAACCTAGACGAGCCTTCCTCCCCCCGCCTCCCTGTCAAGCCAATGACAGACGTATAAGCCCATCCTAGATTACCATTCAAACTCCGCCGTCAATGCATACATTATGTTCGTTACTATCACGTGTGGGGGTATATTCGCTGCCTGCTTGCCTGCTGCTGCTGCTGCAACAAAAAGACCGAGGTCGTCGTCGCATGAGGCTTGCGTCGTGCATCTTGAGTCCTGACCATCGAGTCATCGGCCTTTCAGCCTTGAGTGTTGAACCAATCTGAATTGGCATCGACCATGTAGTTGGTGATGTTGAACTCATTCGATCCATTGTTCATGTCTGGAACTTGCATATCACCGACGCCATTCCCTCCGAGATGATTCATGTCTATTCCGGGATGAGGCACTGGAAGCCTTGGAACGTTGAAGAAATCAAACACGTCCAGATATTCCAATTCATTGGGCGCCGGTGTACGAGCTGGAGTAATGCTCGGCATCCGCGAAGCCGCCATTCCTACATGCTTTGGCTGCCTGGAAATTAGGAAGTCTAAGTCGTAGGCGCATCGTCTCATGTCTGCAAGAATCTTGACAGATGATGGTGTGACACGTTCTCCATGAGTGCCTGCTGCTTGCTCGGAGTCTTTGTGTTCATCTAAAACACGCTGTAAGATCGTTGTGTAGCGCTCAGCCACGAGCCAGTAACGGCCCATTTCTCGGAGAGTGTCCACGAAGTATTGCAGTTGTGGACTCAGCTTGTGGTCAATCGTCGATCCATGAACCAAGAGCAACCTCGCTGCGACCCAGAGAGTAAAGGCGAAAGGAGGGCCGAGTGTGGGAAGCATTCTGCGGTTAACAACGAATTCGGTAAGAGCTGCAATGTTCTCGACGGCGCCGTGACAACGTTGACTGGCTGTATAGGATGGAGTGAAGATTGGAGAACGCGTTGTAGGATAGGCGGCGGATGAGTGAAGTCGGATGACTGTAGTGTGATAGGTGGCTACAAGCTAAAGTTAGCACAAGATTGTTAGATAGTTTGGGAAACCACATACCATGAAGCATGACCCATCCACAATTGATCGTCTTGTTACCCCCTGGCTGGAAAAGCTTTGCCATGTTGCCATAGTCCCCGGGAAGATCAAACTTCCATGAGGTAAGCATATTATCGAGTTCTCTGTATTCCCCCTGCCATTGCTCCACATCAGAGAGGGCACTGATGTCAACAGGCTTTTTCAAGAACTTGTGTATTCTGGACAGAATTCCCAAGATCTCAATGTAGTATGAAAAGGCTCCCAGGTTCTCCGGCTTGTCAATGTCGTATTCTGTTCTCTCACTCGTTCTGAACCATCGAGTTTCCACAGGCTGATTTCTATTCCATAGCTCATCCCGACAAGGAAGAGTGCGGTCAATCTCCTTTTCGTCCAGAGCAAACTCGAAAGCTGTTGCAATGGTTGCGTATCGATCAAGAAGGTATACCATCCAGAACAATCGTCTCCTTGATTCGTCTTCAATCCAAGAGTCAGAATCTGGCAGAACCATGGCTCGAAGAGTATAGATGGATGGATAATTTGGCGACACAGAAACGGAAGTGGCTTCAACCGCTAGGCCAAGCTGCACCACACCACGAGTAATCAAAGCCAGCAAATTCCATCCTGGTGGTCCATTGCTACTACCAACCACATCCAACGCTAAGATTACCAGAGCTTGTAAAGCTTTGACAGACGAGTTTTCCAGCCCGTACAGAAGCACCTTTTGTTTAGAGAGGTCATGGTAGTGCTTTCGTCTTTCCTCTGTCAATCTTTGATCCGTCGAGAACCTTAAGGTGGTGGCCACAATAGCATGCAACAATATTCTATCAGCTTCGTCTAGTGGCGTCTGGCCGAAGAGGGCATCTAGGGTAGATCGCCGATGCAATATAGGACACCATGTGTTCACGAATTTAAAATAGAGGTCGACTAGCGCATATAACAAATCATATGGAGGGAGAGTGTGATCAGAGGGTGGGTTGGGCGCACCGTGAGTGGAGCTGTGATTTGGTGAGTCGAGAGGCGCTTGACTTGCATTGTAAAATTCAGTTGCTTGTACATTTGGCAGGTGGTGAGAATTGTTGTGGGGATGGTGTTGAGGATTTGGCTGCTGCATCTGCTGTTGAAAAGTGTCGCCTTGAAGTGATGGAACGGATGGGGTCCGATTCATATTTGCAAAGTCCATTGTCTGAGTGGAGGTAAAACTGGCTGGCTTTTGAAGAAAGAGTGCGGTCTCAGCATGCGGTATATGCCCTCGATGCGCATCATTTGGCATGAAGCCTGGGATGCTCTGCGGTGTATCATGATCGCTAGGATGGCTGTTGACACTGCTGTGGGCTACATTGGGGGCGGGGAATGACGATTCCAAGATGCGCGAGTGATTTCGAATGATCTCCTCCAAATTATCAAGTCTCTGCTCCAATTCTCGACCGTATCCTGCCCTTAAACCAGGCTTCTTGCGTTCTTTGTATTCGCAGGCTGTCCCATTCCGAGTGCACCAACCACACGAAGGCTGGCCACGATCGCATTTTACCTAGACAGTTGTCAGGACGTTGAACTCCCCGCAAAAGAAAACATAGTGCATGAGCACGCGTGCCGAACACGACCACCCCCCAAAGTCATATCGCGTGCCGGCATGAACTATCATCTCCTATGTCCAACGGGCGGCGCACTCGCCCTTGATCGTGATATTGTGCTGGCTTTTTGAAAGGGGGTGGATGGATGGCGACGGCGCGATTCCCGTGAGATGACACCTCGTGGTGTACTGACCTTTCTTTGCTTGCATAGCTCACACCTTCGCCGCAATGTTAGCCAATCTTGCTTCTGCTCCTGAACGTTGTCTTCTGCCAATTCCGAAGCTTCATTCTGTTGTGCTTCTTGCGATGAAGGGGAAGCCATAGAGACCTCATTCCCACGCTCATTGGAGTAGCTGGCGTAGGATTGGGGAGACATATAGAGGGGGAAGGGGGAGGGGGCTCCTTACGAAACAGACATCGGCCTCCTCTGCCTCTTGCGGGGATTATCGCCATTTTCATGGACACTCACCCCGTCGCTCTCATCATCAGTTTCCGGCTGAGTTGCGGAGCGCATCGAAGGTCCAGTCGGGGAGTGCTTGATGTCCATCCTGAGATTCCTGACGAATCTCGACGCGGTGGACCTGACTTCGGTCGTCTTTTGCACCGAGGGCACGAGGGGAAATGATCGGTTTAAGTCGAGCCAGAGGTGGATCTGGGGAAAGCAAGCAATTCAGGCAAAAGTGGGAGTTGCCGAGGATAGATGGTACTGTACAACAGGGTGTGAAAAAAGTTCTAATTTTGAAAAGTAAAAAAAATCATAAATATGAGAAGAGACCGAGGAATAACAAATGATTGCATGCAGGGGCATTAAGGTACTATGTCAATAAGAAAGCTTGAGCGGAAAATCCCACAGATCATTCATGGCCCTCAATAGCCCAAGACCGAGGGAGGGTTGTTGCTTGTTGACCGCTTTGGAATCATGACTTGCCGAGGCGACAACCTCGACACCACTAAGGTACTTCATTTGCGCTGCTGATTATTATTGATTGTTTCATGAACCACGAAAATTCATTTACCTCGATTCTCTTTGCATCAAGTCATGTGGGAGCGGTACCTACTTGCCAAGAGGTTACCGAGATTAAGCGAAAGCGCTGTTGATTGTCAACCTATCGAGTTCTCTCACACCTCTCTTTACTATTAGTTACCGTACCTAGTAGCTTTATTATACGGTGACCGGGAGTGTGCCTCTACGTAAATTTTACTTCAATCGATCGAATTTAATATTTATTTCTCGATATTCTTACGTTTCGATTAAGCAGAGACTTGCGAGAGAGAGCGCCCTACAAAAGAATCTTGGGTGTTCTCGGCCTCACTTACCTATCTCTTAAGCTGAGCGTGTAATATCGTGACCGAGAACGTGTCAGGGTGAACACCATAACATCACGGTGTCAGAAAGTCCACTATTCCCACACGGTACCTACTTGCCTTCGGATCAAGTATTACCAGATAACAAGCTACAACAGCATCATTGTGTACCAACCTACCTAGCTAATATGAGCGCAACCCTCTCCAAATCACAAAGTCAAGACACAAATTCCATACATACTCACCACCTATACTCGCCACTATCCGAACATGTACCCTCAGTCTTCTTTCCCACCAAACGTGGAGTGCATCTCTACCATTCCTCGGACAATCTACGACCGACAGAATGTCCACTTGGCGTCCATCAAGCCACCCAAATCCCACCTCTTACAGTAGATCCTGAACTCAATTTCCCTTCATAAAGCTTGACAATCCTCCTTCTCTTCATTACCTTACTTCTACTCCTTCACACCCTTAACCCCTCCCTTCTCTTCACTCACACATCCAACACTATGGCAGCCCGCACTTTCCCCACCATCAAGGCCATCCGGACCTACGTTATTGACGGCGTCGGATCTGGAGGAGACTACCACAATGTCGAGGGAGGTCACTGGTGAGCGAGCATGCCAGCAGTCACAGAGAACGAGATTTTGCTAACATTTTCTCCCCAGGTTGATCGATAGCCCCATTTCAACGCCCATGTCAAGATGGGAGAAATACAGGACGTCACGTACGAGTTGGGGAATCAACGTCTTGGGTTCCTTCTGTGTGGAGATTGAAGCCACTGATGGAACCGTCGGATTCGCTACCGGATTTGGAGGTAAGACTGCCAGCACATTCAAAGTAAATACTGGGAACATACTGACGCGGAAGTAGGCCCACCCGCATGTTGGCTCGTCCACCAACACTTCGAGCGATTCCTCATCGGCGCAGACCCTCGAGACACAAATCACCTGTTCGAGCAGATGTACCGGGGATCAATGTTCTATGGTCGAAAAGGTCTTCCAGTGGCTGCCATATCCGTCATTGACTTGGCACTGTGGGATCTGCAAGGAAAGATCAGGAACGAGCCAGTGTACAAGTTGATTGGTGGTGCCACAAGAGAGCGCCTCGATTTCTACTGCACTGGTCCAGAGCCCGTTGCTGCAAAGGCAATGGGATTCTGGGGTGCCAAGGTGCCTCTCCCATACTGCCCGGAAGAGGGCCACAAGGGTCTCAAGAAGAACGTGGAATTCCTGCGAAAGCACAGAGAGAGCGTCGGTCCTGATTTCCCCCTCATGGTAGATTGCTACATGAGTCTTAACGTTCCTTACACCATCGAGATCGCAAAGGCATGTCTCGACCTCAACATTAACTGGTGGGAGGAGTGCTTGTCTCCCGATGACACTGATGGTTTCGCTCAAATCAAGAGAGCTCACCCTCAAGTCAAGTTCACAACCGGAGAGCACGAATACTCAAGATACGGGTTCCGCAAGCTCATCGAGGGCCGAAATCTAGACATCATCCAACCAGATGTTATGTGGCTCGGTGGATTGACGGAGCTCCTCAAGGTGTCGGCGATGGCAGCAGCATACGATATCCCCGTTGTCCCACACGCGAGCGGTCCTTACAGCTACCACTTTGTCATCTCGCAGACCAACTGCCCATTCCAGGAGTACCTTGCCAACTCCCCCGACGGAAAGAGTGTTCTGCCCGTCTTTGGAGATTTGTTCATTGATGAGCCCATCCCAGTCAACGGTTTCCTCACTGCCTCGCAACTCGACAAACCAGGTTTCGGTCTTACCCTCAACCCAGCCGCACGATTGATCCCAGCTCAATATCTATTGACCCCTAACCCAGAGAGACCACTTGGTCAACCGGCCATTGAAGCAGCAAAGAAGGTTGAGAACAAGAAGGCCGAAGAGCCCAAGGACGAAGGCATCATTGCCGAGATAACCAACGGTGTAAAGGATTTGGCAGCATAGGCAACTTTGTTCGGTGTACTTTTACATCCATAGAATGGCGTTCTTTTTTTTTTTTTTTTTTTTCGGTTTTCCCGTACATAATTCGAGCAAATCCAATCGAATCCCAAATTCCCAATAATTGATCTTCAATCATTCATTTCCATTCTCTTCAAGTCACCAGACCTTTCGTATTTATTTGCAACGGCTCTCAAGAATCTGCAGCCGACAGAAATTGTGGTCTGATCTTTTCTCATTGCGCCACAATCTATCTACCCCGCCCCCGGATTTTGGATGCTGGATACACCTGCCCCATTAAAACAGCTGGGAAGAGAATAGAAACAAAGGATACGGAGGTACAATGCAGTACCATCCCATCCCATCCCATCCCATCTCAGCCCAGAACAGAGCCTTTCACGCAAAGGAATCCGTTGGGAGACTAGTTTCGTCTTGGAGAGCTGGCTTGTGAAAAATAAAAAAAATAATGCAGAAAATGGCTTTCAATTCGGCATGTGCTGTTCGGCTACAAATTGTACGAAAAGACCGACAGGCAACCCCACTCTCAACCCCTCCTTCCACCCAGCAGAACAATTATTTTGACTCGCATGAATCGAGGGAAAGTACTAGATCATAGTGAACTGAAACTTTGCCTTCTCTTCCTTGAGGCAAATTTATCGGCATTTGAAAGAACGACGACGACGTACTTAGCCTGCTTGACCTTGCAAATCGCGAAAGAAGAAGACGAGGAAGGAAAACATTGTACACTGTACTTTGAAAGTCAAAAGATACCTTTAGCTGGTTGAGCTCCCGAGATTTCAAAATGCCACCCTACCACCTCCTTTTGTCCAAAACGGCCGCCATCACCGGCGGTACAACAGGAATCGGTCGAGCAATCGCCCTGGAATATATCCGTCAAGGATGCAATGTCGCCGTCAACCATCTCGATCTTGTCTCTGACTCGCATCACAAACAATCCATCCTCGAGGAGGCCAAAGCCATTAAAGATGCAGATGAGAAGGCGGGCACGCTCATTGAAGTCGCTGGTGATGTGACGAAGCCGGAGACGGGTATCAAGCTGGTCGAGGAAGCTGTGAAGGTTTTTGGGGGTTGGATGTGTTTGTGAGCAACGCAGGGGTGTGTCAATTTGCGGAGTTTTTGAAGTGAGTTACTTGCTCTTTTTATGTCGTGGAGGGAGGGAATCAAAGATGCTTTTTGTGGCGAGAGAAAGAAATGGTTTCTGACTTGAAAAATCGAATATTGCAGTCTTGACAAGGACCTCTTTGCGTCAACAGTCAGTATCAACCTCCACGGAGCATTCTACTCCTGTCAAGCCGCCGCCCGCCAAATGGCCAACCAAGGAAAAGGCGGATGTATAATTGGAATCTCCTCGATATCCGCACTCGTCGGAGGAGGAATGCAGACACATTACACGCCCACCAAAGCCGGTGTGCTCTCGCTCATGCAGAGTATGGCTGTGGCACTTGGCCCGCACAAGATCAGGTGCAATGCTTTGCTCCCTGGAACTATCAAGACGCAGTTGAATGAGGAGGATTTGAATGATACTGAGAAGAGGGAGTATATGGAGAAGAGAATTCCGCTGGGGAGGACGGGCGAGCCAAAGGATATGGCGGGCCCGGCGGTGTTTTTGGCTTGTGAGGAGTTGAGCGGGTATGTGAATGGTGCGCAGTTGTTGGTCGATGGCGGCTTGTTTGTGAATTTGCAGTGAGGAGGCGTTGCAAGAATGCGAGTACATACAAACCGGCAGGTAGAGGAGTGATGACTTCCTGGGAAGAATGGAAGATCGCGGATTTGGGCGAATGGAGGAGTAGCATAAAGTTCCAAATGCATTGATGGCGTCTTGGGGAAGATCTTCATATATGAAGATTGAGGAGGGAGGAGGGAGGGAAAGCATATACCGACAGAACTAAAAACAAGCAAAAAGAAAAAATCATGACGCTCATGACGTCTTGTACAAAAGTGAAAGTGAACGAAATTGCCTCGGAAAACATAAAAGCAAAGCGAGGTTCAACTAAAATTTTGGTGAAAGAAATTCTTACTGTCGAAGATTCAAATTGCTCCATTAGAGGTCCCGCGTCACAAACTTTCTGTGGACGCGACTTGCATCATCACCTCACCCCTCACCATCAACATCAACATCAACACCGAGAGGCATGTAAGAGACCTCCATCATGTGTGGTCGCTATGCATTGGCCTTGGTACCTACACAATCCAACCCTCCTGGCAAACCCCTTCAGCTAACCAATACCCCAGAGACCCTCTCAAGTGCGCATGTTCCTCGGGGATGATGACATGTCAGTGTTCGACGGCCCAGACGACGAAGCAGACGACGCACCTCGACAATCTTATAATTTCGCACCGGGATATTATGGGATGGTTTATCGCGCCGATGTGCCTGATCAGGGAGCTGGTGCCTCACGATCAAATAATGTTGAGGAGGGAGATGCCGATGAGGAAGGAGCTGGGGAGGAAGTAGAGACCACAAACGAGGCAGAGGGAGAGGATAACACAGATAGCGCTCCCACCACCACAACCACCGCCAACCCAACCCGTTACATCCTTCAATCAATGAAATGGGGTCTCATTCCCTTCTGGACCAAACGCAACCCCGACTACGGCTCCATGCTCAAAACGATCAATTGCCGCGATGACTCGCTGATAGACAATCGCGGCATGTGGACGAGTATGAAGAATAAGAAGAGATGCGTGGTGGTTTGTCAGGGGTTTTATGAGTGGTTGAAAAAGGGACCCAAGGAGAAGGTACCGCATTATACGAAGAGGAAGGACGGGAAATTGATGTGTTTTGCAGGATTGTGGGATTGTGTGCAATATGAAGGTTGGTTCCTTTACTAGGCTCTAATTTTGGTACAGTACAGTAGGTAGGGCGCTTTGACTAATGGTAGTGGGCATACCGTAGGGTCGGAAGACAAGCTTTATACGTATACGATCATTACAACATCTTCGAACAAGCAGCTCAACTTCCTACACGACCGCATGCCAGTCATACTGGAGAATGGCTCCGAGGACATCAAGACGTGGTTGGACCCAAAGCGAACCACATGGTCGAAAGAATTACAGAGTTTACTGAAGCCGTCTGATACGGAATTCGAGATCTATGCGGTTAGTAAAGACGTTGGAAAAGTAGGAAATAATTCGCCGTCATTCATCATTCCCGTGGCGAGCAGTGAGAATAAATCCAACATCGCCAATTTCTTTGCGAAAGGAGCAACGAAGGGGGGAAATCGAATTCAAATACCGAGCAGAAGGTCGAGGAGAAGAAGGAGGAAGATGTTAAGAGTGAAATGAAGGATGAATCGAGCTCGAACGTAGTCAAGAGCGAACCGAATGAAGATCGCAAGACAGTGGATCACAATGGACCGGAAGATAATGCACCTCTACCAGTGCCCAAGGAAGAGGAAAAGAGAGGCATCAAGCGTGAGCTTGACGGTGCTCCCGATATGGAAGTCCCCAAAAAGCAACAGAAGAAAACATCATCAAGCACAAGCACGAGCGCGACTTCTCCCAAGAAACCAGCAAGGAAAGGACGAAGTGCTACGAGTAATAACACCGCAAGCCCATCTAAGCCCAGTGACAAGGCGAAGGGCAGCCAGAAGATTACGAGTTTCTTTGGTAAATAGGGGCGGTTGTATGATGATGATTGAATGATGATGTATATCGGAATGGCGTATGTTTCTACGGGGGCGGTTTGACTTTGGCTAGTGGCGTTTGATGGGATTCTGTTGATGTTAAACTAATTCTACCAGAAGTGCAGTTGTGTTGATGTTAGGGTCCGCCCGGCACATACTTTGAGCGTCGCAATACATATACTGCTCATTCACAATCATGCGATCTCAACCTCAATTGCTTTTGTCTTTGAGATATCTTGCAAATTGAGGTCCTGCATGCAGATTCTGCAATGCATCGATTGCATAGCTCTCCAATAGGTTTGGCAACCAAGTTCGCTGTCAACACGTACGGTCGAAATTGTTATTTAATTTGTCTGGGTCTTCATTGCGCTGTTGATACTTTAGTTTTGAGGCCAGAATCTTGCTCTGGTTACCTGTCTTTCAATCTGTTGAAGCAATATGTCGGAATATCCTCGATATATCCCTAATGATATATACCGTCATGTAGGAAAAAAAAGTGAGATAGAGAGATAGAATCGACCGTCTCGGAAGGTGGACATTTCAAATCGCAAGTGCAGAATTCTTCTCAATTGCGAGCGATCGACGTCACAATTGATGGGACTGTTTACATCTGGGAAGCTCATCAATATGAATCCCTTTCTCATGCAATTAAAATTTCACGTAAATATCAGAAAGCGCATAAGACCCATAAGACTCAATAATATCAACTTGTACAGTACCATTTCAAAGGTACTAGCTGAGATCAACATCTTTCAAATTATTTGCAGACATTATTGTTATTATCGAAAGATTTCTCTCAATGCCTCACTCTGTCTGGTTTGATCCCGGCGGACCGTGACTCCTCATATTACTTTCCAAAGGTCAGCTGTTATTTTCATGTATTTTATAGTGCTTGGCTTGTTTGGATACACAATTACACATTAATTTAGCATTTATCCAAATTGCAAATGCCGGACGTTAGAGTTTGAGATTGCGGGGTGGTTGGTTGGGGTTGGCTGGGGTATGATGCCCGCTAGGCTTGGTTGGGCATTACCGAGCCTGGGGAAAAGGGGGATATTGGGGCATTTGAGATGAGGGGTTTGGAGATCTATTCATGGCCTTTGGTTCTCGTCGGCGAATTTATTTATTTGGTGGCGTTTTCCCCAGGTTTAAGAAGATTTAGATGATCATGAGGGATAAAAAGTCTTGTGGTAAGTCATAGGGTTTTCTCGACGTTGGGTCGACATTCTTGAGAAGATATGATGAAAGCTGTCAGAAATTGAGTACGGTACCTTTAGTTATTGTACGATATTGGACAAGGACAATCAGAGCGACAACCTAGAACTTGCACTCTCGTAAACCTAGACTGTGTCTCATTCAAATGAAACGCTATTGTTCAAACTTACGCAAGGATCCTGTGAACGGGCAAGTCGCAAATATACTGTGCTGAACCTTAGCGACGTGATGGTATACCTGATATTCATGCAATCAAATTCCCAAAACATTAGAATGGCCAATATTAAGGAGTTGACTTGAGATTGAAGAACAAATAGGTCACCAGGAGTATGTTCAGTTACTTTCGAATTGTCTTAAACATCTGAAATTCGTAGGTTTACTTGTGAGTTCCAAGGATCTGCAATCTCTGGACTCTCCATTTTGTCACAGTTTTCTGGTCATTTTTTCTTTGGGGGAGGAGCGATGCAAATGGAGGCTTCCTGAAAACTTCCAGAAACCTCTTTCTTGTACTTTCATCTTCTTCTAGTTATCAAACTCTTTGTCAATCACACCTACTCTCAAGAAAATCAGGACATAGGTATATACTGGTTGATCCTAGTGGGTTGGGGCGGCTTCGTATCGTGTGCTTGAATATCAATGCCTCGGTTTTAGCATATCAACACCACAGTCTTAGTATATATGTGTTGATTTAAATATATGCCTGATCTTGTTGTCAAAATTGCAAGAAATTGCTCGGTAATCCGAGATACTTGAGAAACTGATGGTTTCGAGATCGGTAGAAGTGTATACTGAATCAGAATACTGTGTAATATTATCAACCGATTCAGATTGTGGGCTTTCCTAGACTGGAGGTCAGAGACGGCTTTTGGGGGAATTAATGATACGTCCTTTCTAGGACGATGGAAAGAAGGGTGCTGCCCAAATGGCATACTTGAGTTGTATGGATTAACCAGGAATACAATCCTTCGAAGAAACACATTCATTTGCTGATGTTTTCTCTGGCCGTGATGTTTTTTTCTTCTTCTCGATATTTCTGGCGGTTCGCGGCCCGCACGCATGTATACCTCGTACATGTACTTTACGATTATCCGGAAGTGAGGTAAGAAACTCGTGAACGTGAAGAAGAGGCATTCTTCAGTGAGGGCGAGGGTACCTGAGTACCAGCCAAGCGTGAGATTTGGGGACATTTAAAATTGCGGCTCGCTTAGGGGCATCTAGGATCACGAAACAGCACATCTTCAATCTCCCTTCCCTCCGCCTTCTCCGCATCTCATCAACTTTCGCCGCCTTTTTCCTCCATATCTCCTGTCTTATAAGCTAATTTTTGGACACATGATTGCTTCTAGCGCATTGATTGCATGGGAGATGATCGTCAGCCTTCAACGGTGGCGCGTGAAGTGTCAAGCCCTCACGTTGCGCGTGTTTTGCATACAGGCTGTAGCTCTCTCCCTCCCTTCAAGCAATCTTCAAGTACTTTCGTACCGTAGCATTCAACCTCCTTAATTACATAACTTCTCTTTCTCTGTTAATATTGGTTCTTCTGCGTTGTTAATCTACTTCATGCTCGTCATTTTGACGCATTCTCCTAAAATTAGTCTACATCGTTTAGACACTCGGCGATTTTCAAGTACGAAAATTGCTTGGCCACCACAAAAGGCAATATCATTGCGCCGGGCCGCGAACTCCTAGGACTCTCCGGATTGCGTTTCGGTGTAAGGACCTTAATCTGGGGAAGTCCATCGGATTACGAAAGTATGGGGTCTAATGGCCCAGATCGACATTCTGGTCAGGGGTTACATCGTTCTTGATTGCATATTGGTTGGTGACCATCTAACATGACGAGCTACAGCCCTTGATTGCTCGCGAGCCTCCTCGGTAGTGTGGCAACATCATCTGGTCTTCTCCGTACGCAGGGTTTAGGTTGTTGGCGAATGCTGGCCTGCATGTCTACCAGTCAGAGCTCGAGTGTGCCTGTTGAACCATATAAAAAGTTTTTATATGACTTTTAGAACCTGCCCTCAGGCTTCCTCAGGCTGTTCGGAATGAAGGGCACGCCGGCGATGTCGTTCCGCGGTCGTCCGTGGATTGTGGAAAGGCATGAAGCTTGTGTAAAAGCACTTGTATAAAGAAGAGACGTACCCTCCCCTCTGTTTGGATTTCCTCATCCCACTCAACATCTCATCTCCAGCACATTCTCCGTCGACCACAGTCATGAAGAACTCTTTCATCGCAGCTGCCGCTCTGGCACCAGTTGTCCTCGCGCAGGGAGGCCCTTGGGAAAAATGTCAGTTGTGATTACAGACTGTTGTTTTGCATCATTCTGACTTCAATAGGTGGTGGTGTGGACTGGACTGGTCCTACGACTTGTGTTGCTGGTTACACTTGCGTTTTCAGCAACCAATGGTACTCTCAATGCTTGCCAGGAGGACCTGCCGTGACCACAACCTCTACGACCACCGTTCGAACTACGACCACCTCTAGCCGAACCTCCTCGTCGACCACCACCGCCGTAGTCACTACTTCGCGATCGACCACATCAGCTAGCGGAACAACCACTCGCACGACGACCCCAGTTTCCACCACAAGTGCATCCCGAACAACCACTGGATCCCCCACTACCACATCTCCAGTTGTTGTTTCAGGCAACCCTTTCAATGGCGTTGAGCTCTTCCCCAACCCATACTATGCATCTGAGATTCTCACCCTCGCCGTTCCATCTCTGCCAGTATCTCTCCAAGCCAAGGCATCTGCTGTTGCCAAGGTACCAACCTTCGCCTGGTTGGATACCTTCTCCAAGATTCCTCTTATGGAGTCTCACCTTGTTGCTATCCGAGCGGCAAACAACGCTGGTCACTCCCCACCATACGCTGGTACCTTTGTCGTTTACGATTTGCCAGATCGTGACTGTGCTGCTGCTGCCTCCAACGGAGAATACTCCATTGCCAATGGCGGTGTTGCTCTTTACAAGACTTACATCGACACCATTCGTGCTCTCATTGTCGCCTATGCCGATGTTAAGATCATCCTCGTCATCGGTAAGAATACCTGGGTTAATTTTCAAACTGCATATTCAGCTAACTCGCCATCCAGAGCCTGATTCGCTTGCCAACCTCATCACCAACATGAACGTTGCAAAGTGCGCAAACGCCAAGACCACCTACTTGGAATTGACCAACTACGCCATCACCAAGCTCGCCCTTCCCAACGTTTCCATGTACCTTGATGGAGGTCACGGAGGATGGCTCGGATGGCCCGCCAACATTGGCCCAGCTGCCACCATGTACGGCCAAGTCTACACCACCGCTGGCAGCCCACCTCAACTCCGAGGTCTCGCTATCAACGTTTCCAACTACAACGGCTGGAGTCTTGCTACCTGCCCATCTTACACCACCCCAACCCCAACTGCGATGAGCAGAAGTATGTCAATGCTTTCGCCCCTCTCCTCACCGCAGCTGGTTTCCCAGCACACTTCATCATGGACAGTAGTCGTAACGGTGTTCAGCCAACTGCTCAAATCCAACAGGGAGATTGGTGCAATGTCATCGGCACTGGTTTCGGTATCCGACCAGGAACAGCCACTGGCAACTCCCTCCTTGATTCCTTCGTCTGGATCAAGCCCGGTGGAGAGGCTGATGTAAGTTTTCCCCCAATATATAGAAATATGTCACGCCCGAATGCATCACAGTTGCTAATTTCTTAATCATAGGGAACTTCTGATACCTCCGCTGTCAGATACGATTTCCACTGCGGTCTCGCTGATGCCCTCAAGCCTGCCCCAGAGGCCGGTACCTGGTTCCAGGCTTACTTCCAACAATTGTTGGTCAACGCTAACCCAGCTTTCTAAGCGCTTCGTCCGATGAGACTTTGGGTGCAAAAGCGACCAAATAATCTCCAGTAGTGTGACGGGCTCTATAAAAAAGAAAAGAAAAGAAATGGTTGGTGGAAAAGTGTGGGGTCGGAAAAGATTTTAAACATGTACATATCTTCTACTTCTTCGAGAATATACTTTGTCCTGGATACTCTGGTATCGAACTTTTGTAAATAGAAAAATCATTCGCTCTTTGTCTAAAATTGGCTGCCTCGAATTGTGTGCCATCAAGCGCTACTTTATAGTCCAATCCCTGTGAGATTACTCGAAGAGATAAGGGAAATGCGCGGTAGGAAATATCGTGTCATTCTTGACTTGTGGTATAACAATACTAGCAGCCCATGAGCCTACTATCTCCTCTATCATCTACTCTATCAATTGACAACTACTCTCCGACTATCTTATTTTCTGTGCTCGCCTTGCGCCATCCATACTCTCTCCACAAATAAAGCTTCAAGTTTGAAGTTCGAGCCTCTAGTCTGGGGTATCTTCCATCGAATCTAGGGCACAGGCGTGTTCACCGAATGCTTACTTCGTGTAGGTGCAACTCTCTCATTGCCAAATCTTGAAGATTTAGGGCCTTTCTGGGGGCAAATGGAGAGAGAGCGCAGTGGTATGTGATTGAACCGAAAGTCGAGAACTGATGCGTAACTGGAACGGTATGCTAAGGTACCAAGACTCGAGCCGATGAATAGACCGGCAATAATATCAAAAGCATGATGTTGCTAATTTTGATCAGAAACAATCTTTCCGTCTTTCACAGGAAGACTTACATGAGAGATGTACATCATCCCCGCCACAAGACCTGCTCCAACGAGGGGTGATGCCATGACGCCAAAGAGGAGAAAATTTGTGGTTTGGTCTGCGAAGACCTTCAGTTTTGCATTTAGGAAAATAGCGAGAAAAACAGCAGGAGCAAAAGCATTGGCAGTATGTCCACTGGGAAAGGTTTGAAGACTAATTGGGACGTTAGTTTTGAGCTGTACATCTACAAAGAGGAGCATACGCCTTTTCAACGGCATGTCTTGTTCCGGTACAAGCACTGGGATCGAACCACCAAGCCTGGCTATGAAAATCTTTATATGCCAGCGTCATATTGGGTTTACAGATATCCATGTAGTGCGGTCGAAAACCTCCGACGAAATTCTTGAGCAGAACACAAACGAATGTCCTATGTGAGAGTGTTGGCCACTATAGAACAGTTACTGAGCTTAGGACTTACGTTGAGACCATTGCTCTGAGAAGACCAAGAATGCCAGCATGAAGGTCCCAAAGATCTCGGCGTTTGAATTGGAAACAGGCCACAACGAGGATTGGACAGCAGACAACCACCAGCGCGCAACTTAGCGTAGACAGAGGCTCTTCCACGAAGGGGTAACTGAGATGCAGTGGTGCCATCAGATATGAAGTTGGGTCATTGTTGTCTTTACAATTTGTTGACGAGAACAGAGGTACCACTCTGTGTTGCGCCTGGTGTATCGGCATGAAATAGATGCCACCCATGAGACTTGCCACAGCAGCAATCGAAAGGTAGTCCAGCCACACATGTCGTAAATAACTTTTGAAACTTCTGGCTCTAGTATGTGATCTTAGAAGCTCCGAATATGTAAGATCATTTACAGGTTCAGGAGTTGTAGCTCGAGGTCGCGCCATTCCAATGCAATCGAGATCTAAAAGTCGAAGTCAGAGAGCGAACTCGACGACGAAAGTAATACGACTAGTTACCCAGCTTTGTGGGCTATGTGATAACTTTGGTGTGCTGGAGATATTACTCGTTCGAAGGCGTTCAATCTGCTGGCTTTTAAGTGTATGGACTGGAGGCAGTCAGAAGGTAGGAAGAGAACACGAGTCTGTCCGCAACTAGTGACGGAGAACAGAATCGATGGTGTAATAATGAAGAAAAGAAGAAAAAGTATAGACTTTAATGATGGTGTTCAACTTTGATGCTTGAATTGGATTGGGTTTGAGTCGGGCAGAACGAGATGTATGTGTGGGTTGTCCAGAACGCACGTTGAACGGAAAGAGCAACCTCCCAATCCCAAGTTGCTCTCTGGACGAGATTACTCATGATTGCCAATCACAGATAAGTCTTATTTGGGAAGTAGAAACCAAATCACCAAAAACCTGGCAATATCAAAATGATCAGGGTTTATGTCGATGTAAACAACGCCTCGACGGTTGACCTTGCCTTCAATTCGACTTTCAATAAAAGCTGTTGACCCGAATTCCGAGATTGGAGCTTGGGTTTCGGTGTCAATACGAAGCCACATAATTTGAGTATCAAAAACTCATTGCAATGAGTATATATATGTTGGTTATCAAGTTAAAGGTTTCTTGGTTGTTAAGTCAAAAAAATCTCTCTGGCTTATGTAAAACATGGGAAGAAATGGGGGCGTTGTCGGAGGTTGACCGACGCCTTGGCAAAAATTGTTTTTCTGGTCGGTTTGGGCGAATTATTGCGCCATCTATCCAGTTACACTGACACACCCTGCAGAGTAAGATCTTATATTGTATATATACAATTGAGGATAAAGTGCCTTTAATAGGAAATCCTAAGTCCCATCTTTCTGAGTCTTTGCTTTTCCTAGCATCCAATCGGAGACCCAACGGGCGTCGACGTCACCCTGGCTTCCCTACGCCGAATCTACCCCTCCATCAAACTGGCGTCCCCCGCAGTAGGCTCTCGTTGATCGCGAGACATCTAGATCCGAGGCCTCCCATTGCCATAAATACTCCCTACGCAACCGAGAGACTGTCCGGAGACACCACAAGACGATCAAGTACCAGCTCCAACTCCAACTCCAAAAACCCAAAGATGTCTACTCAACCAGAACACCCCACATTGCTCATTCCGGGCCCAATTGAGTTCGACGATGCTGTGCTACACTCCATGAGCCATTTCAGGTACGAGCTACATATGTGGCTGCCGGTTGGAGAAGATATCGCAGAAGATGTTGGCTAACCATCCCTTTCCTCCTCCAGTCAAAGCCATGTCGGTCCCCCTTTCGTCCAAACCTTTGGCGAGACTCTCTCGATGCTTCGAAAGGTCTTCCAAACCACCGACCCCTCCTCACAACCATTTGTAATCTCGGGATCTGGAACATTGGGATGGGATTTCGTTGCAGCAAATCTGGCAGAGCCAGGGGATGATGTTCTGGTGCTTCATACTGGCTACTTCGCGGACTCTTTTGCCGACTGCTTCGAGACCTACGGCGTCAAGGCAACACAATTGAAGGCACCTATTGGATCAAGACCACAACTACCAGAGATTGAGAAGGCGTTGAAAGAGAAGAAGTACAAGCTTTTGACTGTCACACATGTCGACACCTCCACCGGAGTGCTTAGCGAGCTCAAGAGTCTTTCGGAACTTATTCAGAGAGTCTCTCCAGAAACTCTGCTCATTGTTGATGGAGTTTGCAGTGTTGGAAGTGAAGAGATTGACTTTGACGCATGGAAATTGGATGGTGTTGTCACTGCCAGCCAGAAGGCATTAGGTTGCCCCGCCGGACTCTCAATTTCGATGTATAGTGGACGAGCCATCAAAACTTTCCAAAGCAGAAAGACACCACCTGGTTCATACTTTGCTTCAATGAAGAATTGGCTACCAAGTCAGTCTTCTTCCTCCCTCCCACCTTTGCCCTTGCTAACAAATTCACAGTCATGCAAAACTATGAAGCCGGAAAACCCTCTTACTTCGCAACGCCATCGCCCCAACTCGTTCACGCTCTCCACACTTCTCTAACTCAAATTCTCTCCAGGCCACTCTCAGAACGATTTGCCCTGCACCACGCAGCATCGCAAAAAGTGAAAAACGCAGTTGCCGACCTCGGCCTCAAGCAGCTTGCATCGGAGCCGGCCGATCAAGCAAATGGAATGACGGCAGTTTACCTGCCCGAGGGCGTTACCGCTGCACAAGTCCTTCCAAGCCTGATGAAAAAAGGTGTAATTTTTGCTGGTGGGCTCCACAAAGAAATCGCTGCGAAGTATTTCAGAATTGGTCACATGGGCGTTAGTGTGGTGAGTAATCCAACAACTAAGCAGCATTGCGGACAACCTTCTGACTATTGTGAACAGACTGATCCCAAGCGTGATGATCTTGACCGCGCTGTTCAGGCTCTTGGAGCTAGCTTGACTGAGGTGGGATATTCAAAGCCGTAGACATTTCAATTCTTTGATCACAAAACGGATCAAATGTCAAAATTCACTGAATATTCCGAAGTGTTATTGTTGATTATCAGGATGTTAGCGCTAAGAGTAATACTAAGAATTATTACCTAGCAAAAACTTTTAGTATGTCGCGCCGCCGGGGAATTATCTTACCAAGCAAGCTTACGAAGACATTAAAACTTATTGTTGGCTAAAAAGTGTCCGGAGACTTCTTACACTTGACTGTAGCTATTTTCAGGTACATGACAGGGTGGATCGGATCGACCGACCATCGCTGGAGCCGCATCCACCTCCCTTCCCACAGTCCTTCACGAGTCCTTTTTTTTCTCCTACTGGTAAACATTTCGTTGGCAAACATTAACTTCTAGAACACGATTTGCAGAAGTTGTTGAACATTACCTGTCAGATCACTCACGGTAGAGGCATAAAGGAGTGCGTAGGAGGAAATGATATAATAACCAGTATACTACTCCGTAGGTCTGGAAAAACTAAGGAGTGAACCAGTAGCGGGCCTGAAGGTGGCCCGATATCACCCTGAACCTCTGAACCTCAAAAGCCAATATCAAGTGTTAGTCACGTGGCATTATTCGTATGGTGCGGTAGGGTATTAGAGTTAAGATTAAGGTTAAGGTTCAGTCGCGAGATAGGGAATCGTGCTTACTTCGCTCGTATATATGGGGTCGTCTGAAACCTCCTTTTCTCGACGACATGGCATTGACAGAAATCTGTGACAATTGTTAGCAGGTATGAATGCTTGTTTTAAAATGGATGGATGAGTAGGTGGGACGGGCATGATGTGGGGGCAGCAAAGGATGAATGTGTGGGATTGGGGACACATCTCTCTGTCCTAGTTTTTTTTTTTCGCGTGAGTATCTTTGCGAGGACATTTTGGTTCGCAATGTGGTTTTCACCTCCTGCTGCATCCCGTTTTCACGCAATTTCTTGTTTTATCTTGTTGGGTTCTTTTCTGGAGTGGAGCCATCGCTTCTCTGAAGGTTTCCGTCAACGATTTATGATTGAGCCCAATTGTATTCACATACTTTTTATTTCAACACGCAAGTAGATCTGATCTGGGGAATTCTGCAGTTTTGCGAGGTATAGTTCTATACATTTTCAATGAAGCTTTGTCTAACTGAAAACCAAATAGTTTTCAAGAGTCAGAGAGCCTTCCTTCTTAATTGAGAGCCAAACGAAACAGCGCAACAGCAACATTTGCAATGAACATAATCCAGTGCACGTCCCAACTTCCAACAGCATCGCCAAATGACCTCAATCACCCCCTCCTCTTTGCAAACCCTTTGCCCTCACCTTCACAAGGGTCGGTTCAGGTTTGAATTATCGGTCATTCGCCAGAGCAACTCCGCACTCCCATTCTGCACAAGATCACCATCGCAATCCGCGGAACCATAGGCGCGCACGCGCCAAGCGTTATTGTTCCAGCCCTGGAATTTGTTCAGGCTGTCGTTCACCAGGTCGCTCAAGTCGGTGTTGCCGAGGCGTACTCTCCATGCAGTGTGATAAATGCCGAAGTAACAGTTACCGTCGGCAATGACGGCGCGAAACCTGTTTACTGTGAGGTCTTCAAATCCGATGGACCAGTAGCCATAGTTCTGGTTGGCCCACTAGATGGAAGAAGGAGGTTAGACGGGGAGGATGGGAATGAGGCATGAGGGATGAGGGAAATGGAGAACTTACGTCACGAATAGCACGGCAGCGGCCGGTGGTGGGCGCGTTCGGGCCAATGTCATTGTGGAAGGAAGAATGGCGGCATTTGTTTTGCGGGGTGCTTTGGGGTCGCCAGGCGACGGCAAGAGGGAAGACTCTTTGACGAGCTTCGAGAGCTGTGGTGGAATTATCGTGGGTGACATTGGAGCGGGTGAACTCTTTTGCTACCCACTATAGATAGAGGAGAGGGTCAGTGATGAGATTTTGGGGAAGGGGGGGGGGAGGTGAGGGAAAATGTACGATTGTGTGCTCGAGCCCGTCGGTGGCTATGAATTTCTCGGGGACGAGGCCGGAGGTGTCAAACTCGCCATGAAAAATGTCCGCTGCTCCTGATGAGGGTGCAGCAAGGCCTCTTGCTGCGAGAAGCAGACTTGCGACTTGGATGATGGAGAGGAAGTGCATTGTGAAGGTGGCCGAGAGAGAATCCTGAGACTTAAGAGAATTCTGAGACTTGAGAGAATCTTGAAGTGAATGCTGAGTGAAGATAGAAGACCATAGGAAGAAGAATAGGCTCCTTATATATCCAAACCCAAGAGCTGGAGACGAGCCTCGACGGAGAAAACGATAATAAAATTCTTAGCCTTTCTGTTATACCCACGGAGGTTCTGCTTCTTTCAAGCATCCAAGAAAAACATACCCAGATGAACCCACTCAGCTAGTAAATAGCCAGGATTCATACCTAGGCATAGTTCTTTTACCCAGTAAGTACGGAGTAGCAGGAGGAGCAATACCCAGAAGAATCCACCCAGACAGTAGGTAGCTACCTAGGTAGGAAGCAAACCTACGCAAGCTGTAACCAAGCCGTCCTACCGCACTAGCACGAAGACGCAGACATGCGAGAAGGAAAAAAAAAATCCACACATAGTAATAGGAGTAGCAGAAGTATCTTGACCATGCCTTACTCTTCCTTGCTTATCACTTACTTTCTCTACTCGCGCACTTGCGGTCTGCGAGAAACTGCTTTCGCGCCAAGCTTCTCCACAATAATGAACAACATACAATCCAAAAATAATACCCTAGCAAAAACTCAATTCAAAATCAACTACCACGTTGGGACTCTACTGAGTCAAAACGCCTAGAAATAAAAGACCAAGGTATTCAATCTTTCCCCTCTCCTTCCTATCCAAGGGAGGTGGGACAAAAAGCGTGGTGAGGAAGGAGTCTTGTGATTGGAAGAAAGATGAGGTAAATGCCTTCGAGCTTGGCTTGCTGGTGCTGTGCCGCTGAGGTCTTGGAAACTGCGGCGACAGTGGCCGTTCTGGGAAGCCAGAATCTCAATTTGAAGAAGCATAAGAATTTAAGCCGCATGCTTAGGAGAGAAGAAAAGCAGGTACAGATAAAATTTGCATCCAGGAACGGTGACTTGTTGCGACCTGTAGATTTTGACTGGACAGGACTTCTGCGATCCACAAACGTAGTTACTTGCTACGCATATAGCCAAGGAACGGTATGAGGACCCATGTTTGCCCTTAACTTTTTACTACTGTGGACGAGCCGGTACCGGGGGCCAAGTGTAGAACAAGAATATTAGATTAAAGAGCTATGTAAGAGAGAGAGAGAGAGAGCTGCTACAATTACGATAACTAAGGTTGCGTGGCAGAACTAGAGCTAATCCTTTTTAAGGAGCGGTGTGCACATCACGTGTCTGATTTCACGCGACCTCACTCTTTGTTCTCATCATGTGATGATATGCGGACCGTGTCAAAAGCGTCCGAAGAAATGCTTTAATAAGCTTGTCCTCTAAGGTTACAACCCAGTGGCGCAAGAGCATACAAAATTCAAACACTTCCTTAGCACATTATTAGATAAATCTTAGCGTAGGTGAGGGGGCAGGTTTTACAGGAATATTGGATGAAAGAGTAAGAGTAAAAATAACAGTGAAAGCACCAGCACTACGATCGTAGCAAGCATTCTTGAATTGAAGTCATTCAAATACATGATTGTAGAATAAAGACTGCTACTCCTGCCTGAGAACAAGAACGCTTGATCACAAGAATCCTAGGTATCCAGCACTTCTCTGATTTCCCCCCTTGCGTACGGAATTTTGTCCCTTCGCAGGACCACTCTAAAAATGACTATACTCCAACCTAGACTCTTAACTCAAGAAGAAACAATAGGGTATGAATTGGCCAAGTAACTCCAGACCCAAACGCCCACAAAGCAAAAGGAATAAAAGGGAATGCATATTGCTTCCACGAAGCAATGTCCATTCTGACCCAGAAACACAACCAATGCGACACTTTTATGCTCTCAAACCCAGCTGCCCCCAATACCATAACCACCACTCATACCCTTGTCACCATCGGCCAATTTTTTAGCCAATTGTTTCTCAGCCCACTCCCTGCTTGCCTGACGGCCTCTCTCGGCAGCTTCTTCTCTGGCTCTTTTGGCCGCTGCTTCACGCTCTCGACGCTCCTTCTCGATTTCTTCGGTGAGCTTAGCATCACGATTGTAAGCCTCTCTAGCCCGTTGACGTTGAGCCTGTACCTCGGTCGCTGAAACAGTACGTTGCATGACTTTGCCACTCATGTTAAGCCCGCTGGCCGAAGTCATAGATGGTTTTCGGGTGAGAGTTGGTGCAGGACCGGGGGCTCGGGGGGCAGAAACATTGGCAGCATTCGCTTGGGCCAAAGACGGACGATGTGCTCCAACATTCATGATCGAGTTCCTCTTAGAAGTACCATTTTCAGTAATATTTTCCAGGCTAGTTTGACTTTGACGAGCACGATTTGTAGCTTTCTCGCGAGGTGCTACGTTTGGTACCACACTTTTGTGGAGTGGTCTTGCCTTAAACTATAAAATAGTTAGTTTTGAAGCCTATGAATGGGATATAACGAATATCTAGAATGTCTTGAACAAAACTCACTTCTCGGCGCTGTCGCTCCTCCTCCTCTTCGGCCCTGAGTCTTGCCTCGAGTGCCTCCTTCTTTCGCCGAGATATTGCTTCTCCTGGAAGCTCGAAATTCGACACAGTCAAGGGTTTCGTAGATTTGACCTGAGGTCCTGAGACAGCACGGGAAACTGGAGCACTCTCCTCGCTAGCTTCTTTCCGTGCCTGGCGAGCTTCCCGTTGTTCCTTAATCCTTCTCGAGATTGCCTCACCTGGAAGCTCGAATGATGCTTTGGTAACTGGTTTAGTTGATCTGACCGCTTCCCTGGGTGGCAACAGACTGATAGGACGTCTCGATGGTGCTTTTACCGTTGCCTCGATTTGTGGTTTTTCGGCATTTTCTGTACTCTTGACAATCATTGACAGTGGTCGCCTGCCCGCATTAACCCTTGGCTTGGTTTGCGGTGGTGACCTGTCTCTACTCGAAGTCTCGATTGGTGATTGTGATCCAAAGACCATAGATGTGGCTTTCTTGATACTTGGTGCCCTTGCTACTGTTGGCTTTACTCTCATCGATGAATAGCCTGGGTTGGCCGACTGAGACCTGGTTGATGGTGATCGGAAGGTATCCTCTTGAAGGGGTTTGCGCTCAGCCGCCTTGCGTTTTTCCTTTGTTCCCGTTGATTCGACATGCTTGGTGAAATCCCTGCACGGCTTTTGTCGTGTCTTTTCGGGAGAAACCATGGTCTCTGCCAGAGCAGCTTCGTCAAGAGCCTCCAATGCTTCTTCAAGTTGGTCCAAAGCCTCAACTGAGTCTTCGATGCGCGAGACAGGCTTTGCAGGCGATCTTGCAATGATCTGATCTACAAATGAATCGTCTTCATCGTCCAGTGTTGCGTCTAATTTGACTGGCGATATGGTTCTCTCAATATCTGCAAGAGTTTTGACCGGTAATTTTGCAGGAGAAAGAGGAGCAGGTGTATGCGCTCTTGTAGCCCGCATTTCTGAGATCAAGCCCTCTTTGGCAGCCATGTCCTCCTTCGCAGTTGAGTATTCGTTTGCTGATGCTTCCCTTAACGCGCCTGCTAGAAAAGAATCACCAATAATATTCCTATCCACGGTAGTAGATTTTGACAATGCTCTCTCCGCTAAAGTATATTCATTAGTTACCGCCAGTCTTTGTCTACGTCCAAATCCACGACCACCAAAAAGAGATGTAATGTAGTCAATTTCGCCACTCCTCTGCATCATGACCTGAGGAGCTCGATCATCGGCGTAAAAATTGTTTGTAAACTGACCTGCTTGTTCCTTCGCTGCTTGTCGACGTGTGGTACGTCTCTGTGGTGCCGGGCATTGTTCGATCGGTAGTTCGAATCCTTGTGGTCCTTCTAAGACTCCGGTTAGATCTTGGATCGAATGTTACTTGACGGGGATGTAGGTACCCTCCCGAATCTCCTGCATTGATTGAGCAGCTCCGGAGACAGAAATGAGTTCCTGCTGTGCGTTCGCGCCCTTATCCTCCTTCTGTACTCCCTCGCTACCATCCACACCCGAGTCGCTCTGGTTCTTATTCTGCTTCCTACCGCGCTTTGGATTCTTTCTCGAATCCCCAATTGCAGTTCGATATGCTGCTTTCAACCCTTTAAGCTCCGCGGTTAATGTATCTTGCGTGCGCGCCATTGGGTTCACGTTAGGAAGCTCGGCGAGATGGTCACCTCGTGAGAGGAAAGCTTGCAATTGGTCCTGCAAAGCAATTAGTCTCGTAGTCGCAAGTGAGAATCGATACAGAGGCTTACGGAAGAAATGGGAGATGCAGTCTGGTCTTCAGAGATGTCGATACTAGTATTCTTCGACCGTGTAGCTCGAGCCATGGTTAGATGCAGCTGCAACGAAGCTCCTGTTGAGTGATCGCAGACAAGGATTGACCCGTGTTGAGAGTGTCGGAAATTGGATTGTACAAAGGAGTGCTAAACCCATGTGAAGGAAGAAGCTTGTGCGACCGAAGCAAAGATAGCAAGATAGCAGCAATAGAGAAGCTCGATCGATCGTATAAAGCCAGAAGAGTATACCAAAATCAATGTTCGCCAATGTCGTCCAAGCTCTTATCGATTGATTTGTGGTGATGTCAAAAAAGAGGATGCCCTTGTAAGAGGTCCGAGGATATTGACATGGTTCGCAGGCTCAGAATTGCTTTTTGCTTGTTGCTGTTGGAGGGGCAACGCGACAGGACGCGACCGTGTTTGGAAAACATCGCCAATCAGATGAAAGGCAACTCCACAGATTTCGATTCAGGAAACGGATACACATCATGGTGTAAAATCGAGGACTGCATGGAATCGTTGATTAAATATATGTACTCAAAGGTGTGCACCCATCTTCTGAAACGTGTAAGGTATCATTGCCTACGGTTATTTCCCAGAATGCGGTGAATCACTTGGAGGTAGATGGCTCACAGTACAAATGATGCGTAACCCTTACTCCTTCGACGATAAGTGCCTACCAACCTTACTACTGCACTGCAAATTGACAACGGGTATCTTCAAAACTGGTAGCTGTACTGCTCAGTGCTCCAACGCCATCCCAATGCCCCTTGCCCTTTATCCATCACTTCATAAGATCGTCTATCCATTGCTCTTTCCCCCAAAATGTCCCTCAATCCGCATTCTCCCCGGCAGCTTGTTGTAGTAAGGGCGCGTGTTCCGTTGGTATTCTGACGAGCGTTTGTGGTAAAGGCAAGCCCGTTTCTTCAGACTTCTTCGCACTCTCCTCCCTCTCTTCGTCCTTTGGTGTAGGGATCTTTGCTACGCGGGGTTTAGTAGTGTTCAAAGCTCTAGTTAGATGCAATGCTTACTCGAGGCCATGCTAATCGCGCGTAGAACATTGTGCCAATTCCCCAAGACTAAAGCGACAGCTGATGGGGTTAGATTCTTCAGGGGATCCTTCACATCAAGTAGCGCATACCTTCTGTGCCATCTGAGAGTGTCGATAGCTTCTCCTCCAACATTTGCATCTGCCCAGCTAAACCTGCGCTCAAATCCCTCAATTGTTTAAGATTCTCGAGCTCTGCCTTTTTCTCCTCGATGCGCGCAAGTAATATTGGAGATTGTCCAGATGAAGAACCCAGGTTGCCAGCCATGGAACCCTGCCGTAGATGTGAAGGGAGGGGTCGCGACGAGTAAGACATGGTATCGTATCTGTGATTCTAGAAACTCTTCGTTGTAAAGTTATAGTCGTGATTCCAGAATACCGGGTTAAGTGTATTCGTTGTTGGTCTGTGGTTGTTGACCTGTCATCGGGTTATCGATAACCCGCCCGTTAGGGAAGCCCCTCGATGAGCTAGCTGGCTTTGTTGCTCGGGAAATTGACCATGCAGCGCTAGCCCTGTTTGGGACTATAATCAACATCCAGCCCCCATCTCCAAAATTGTTTTGATTCTCGACAGTCCCATTCACGATCCACAACTTCACAACACCCTACATCCGCGTCTAACTTGCCATTATTTTGGATTCGAACTTACATCTATCACAAACTATTGGAGTCTTGGATATATCCAATAAATTTTGCCGCATGCGACGCCCAAATGGCAAGATTAAATGAGCCAGCAGCAGCACCGATGGAGAATATAGAGTCCCGTATGTACACAGAGATTTTAGACAATGTACACCAGCTGATCAGGTATGCAGTAAAGCGCAAGTTTATGCGACAAAACCGCGAAATCGCTCGAGTGAACTCCACACAATCAGTTCGGATCCGAAATCTTGAAAATGAGGCGTCGAATCTTCTGGCCGAAAACCTTTTGTTGCGAGAACAACTGTCACGATATAAGCTGGAAATTGAAGGGGCAAAGCCCAGCGGATCGCTGAACATACAGGAGAGGTCAAGGCACAGCTGGAAGAGAAACTACAGGAACTTAGTGCTCTGATCAGTGGACTTGGACATCCACCAAAGTCCAAAAGACTGTCATTGAATCGGGGGAAGATTACAATAGTGAACCCAAACCAAAGCCCAACTTCGAGGACATGGAGGAACGATGTCGCTGAGCAAGAAGGAAGGCTACCCTCGATCGCGGAAAACAAGACCTACCCGAGGAAAACGCTAGAGTGAGAAATCCAAATATGTAGTGAATATGATGCTAATTATGTATAGACGTCAAGAACTCCTGGATATTGCTGCAAATGTAGAACCCGAGACTTCAGACTCCCCAGAAATCGGTCCTCCCCCTGTGTCGCAATTTGTGAGCGAGGATCCAGTCAAAGTCGATTTACCAAAAAGAACTCGACCGCAAACCAGCGACGAGATGGGCCTCGATCCAAGTCTTTCGATTAATTTGGAGCAGAGACGCAAGCGAAAGGACAGCGGGGGTTCCTCTGAATCAAGACAATCTAGTCGCTCTGAATTCATAGAGGATTTCAACGCCCTGGAAAATCCTAAGGCAGTTGTGAGGTCAATTCGAACAGATCCTGCCGTCGAGGAAGCCAACCTAGCAACCGACTTCAGATCCGAAGGGCTCCCAATTGTTTCCGACGAACCTAGTGTTGCGACTAATTCAAGAGCTGGAGGACGATCAAGTCGACACGAGCCCGCGGTTGAGGAACCAAGCTCGGTAGTTATCAAAATCGGAGGACGCTCAAATCGACAAGGGCTTATCAAGGAGGATCAGGTGTCAACAACCACTATCAAACTTGGAGGGAAACGAAAGCTGAGTGTTCGTGAGGACGAGGATATCCAAGTCGCTGCCCGATCAGTTGAAAGTCCAGATGAATTCAAGTTTACTCGACCCACACAGGAGACCAGGACCAAGACCCATGCAACATCTCAGGCAGACAGGCCTGTCAACAAATCTGCTCGAGAACTTGCTGTTGCCAGAGGCGGTCCGCGAATTAAACAAAGCGAGCCTTTGATTCCTGCAGGTCGAAAGGTTCTCGCTCCCAAGAGTGTCAACAATTCTCCCAAGAAGACCGTGAAGTCCACGGTGCTCGAAAATTCCAAGCCATCCAAACCAACTGCTCCAAAATTCAACCCAACAAAGGACCATAGAGAAACGAATCAAAAACCTGTCCAAATTGATCTTCTAGATCCTCTAGCTCCTGTGACCGAAGTTATCATAGTTCAGTCTGAGCTACAGTCAGAGTCAGGGCCAGAGACAGCCGCCGCTCTCGATTTACCTTCATCTCCGTCATCTCTGCCCTCAGCAGCACAGGTTGGATCTCGCGATACCCCACCACCTGTTGAACTTGGATCCGGAACCGAGGGCCAACGACCAAGCAGGCGAGCTCGAGGTTCAGTCAGCTATGCTGAACCAAATCTCCGAGATAAGATGCGACGGCCAACGAAGGATTTGACTGATGCAGTGGGCAGAGACGACAAAAGCCAGCGTGGAACATCCGTCAAAATGGAAGATGGATTGGTTGTGAGAATCAAAGATGAGCCAGAAGGAGACAATGAGTGGAGGGAAATACCTGCGGCTTCATGTGCTTCAACTGGAGGCAGTCCTCTTAGGAGCAAGACTCCATCTTCAGATTCCTTGCCGAGCAGTATTACGACACATCGGAAACGACGTGAGTCGCTTCTGCAGAATGTTGAGCCTGACAATCACACATCCGGTTCTGGAAGTGCAATTGCAGCCCTCCTAGCAGAAACTAGGAAAGCAAAAGCGGCAGTAAGAGAACAGGGAAAGGAGGTATCATACGGACGTGATGCTCTCACGAATGGCATGTCAAAGATGGATATCTACGATTTCAAGGATCCATCGCCACAAGCTGAATACACGAGGAATAATATGAAAGAAAACAAACCAACGGCTCGAGTCTCACGACGACATTCTGCAATGCCCCATGAACCAACACCAGAGGACAGCGATGCTTCCGACATGGAGGCGACAAGGAAACCAGTAATCCATCCTTCTCGAAGACGACAATCTTCACTGGGAATGAAGAGTTCGTCTTCTAGGAATGATCTTCCCGGCAAGGAAATGGCTAGTGAAAGGGGCATGAAGAGGTCGTCGAGTGCGGCAGGAGTGGAAGATTCCGGATCGAACGATTCCAGGAGTGACAGAATGACTGCACGAAGACGAAGCATGATGTTATGATTAAGATGATTTCATAGTCGGTGTTCCGGGGTTGGATAAGCGTTTTCTCTTGTACTCTGAGCGGGAGTTTTCTCTTATAATTGGTTCTTTGAGCTACGGAAGTTATGATACCAATAGAACTTAATCTCATTATTTAGCTGCCACAACGCCGTGATATGATTTTCGCGTGAAGTCTGATAAACTTCAAATCTAGAAATGTTTGTACACACCAGATGAAGACTCATTCACCAGCGGTGTGTTTGCAATTCTCGCTTCACTTAACCTCCCAATGAGTCAGTCCTTGACTTTAGATCTATGCGTCGTCCTCGGCATGCGTATTACGATCTCATCATGACCCGCCTACAACCTTCGTGTATGAGATCTTCTCCACATTCACACTCTCTGCCCCATTCGCGTCCTTTTTCAATTGATAAACATAAAGGGTCAAGCCAATTCCTTGAACCTATATACCAAAACACAAACTCATTAGCATGCACATCCAAGTTACCCATTTCCGCCATTGCCTCCTTATATCCTACTCTTACGCGCCTTTTGGGAACAAAGAAAAGATTCAAGGACTCACATCCATCAAACAAAAACTCGGCACCATCTCCTCCCCCTCCGCAACCCACCCGGTCGTAAAAGCGCCCGTCACACTCCCCGGATTTACAAAAAACTTATTCTCATACTCAAAGGCATCAAAGCGATGCGTGCCCCCATAACACAGCACATCCACATCCAGCTTGTTGGCCTCGGCAAGCATCAGATCCATCTCCATCGGCGCCACGATGGTGAATCCCTCGAGAAATCCCACGCGCAGCGACCCATGCGTAACGACCTGCGAGAGGGGCAGCGTGGCGGCTTCAGTGTCGAAACGTCCTTTGGCGATCTTGAGATCCGGCGCGATGGAGCGGAGGTAGTCGTATGTGGGTTTGTCGGTTAGGTTGCCTAAGCAGAGGGTTTGGCCTATCTTGCCTGGGGTGAGGAGTTTTTTGAACTGTTGATGATCTCGGTTAGTATTTTGTGCCTTTTTTGAGTATTACAATGAGGTAGATATGTATATAGAGAGAGCGGATGAAGCGTACTTTCGCGGGTATATCTAATGCTCGGTCGGGGATGTGGAGGTCCCCAATGACGAGGACAAGACGGGAAGTCATTGCGTTGGTGATGTGAGAGGAGTATGCCTGACTTTTGGGTGCTCGATGGCGTATCATGCGAAGATGTGATCTGCCGATTGGGGATTGGCAGATTGGTGTGAATTAGGAGGGGAAGGCAGATTGTGGGGTTATCGGCGCATGGTGTTGAGCTGGAGAGAGCTTGCTGACGACGAATTGAAGCTCGGACTTGAGGTGTTCTGGAAATGGCTTGGCGGGGGCTGTCAAGGGATCACGTGGAATGAATAATAGGGGTCTTGTTTGTTTATCGCTCTGCTTTTAGCGAGAATAATATGAATAACAAGAGGTACCAGTTGTAAAATGATGAGAGTACGCTTGTTGCCAACAAGGGACAATAAGTCTCGTGCAATATCTATCAGTGATCCCTTCCCCCACATGGTCAATGTTCCACACATCAACGATCGAAGATATTGAGCAACAATTACTTGGCCACTAGATTCAAACTTCCTACAATTCATAGCAAGGTACGAAGCCCACCTATCTTGATGAGGAATGTATTCTCGTGCTACAACACACAAATTTGCCGCTCATTCGAATCTCCTTCGGTGCTTTCTTCTCTTCATCGTATATTCTTGCCGCATCTTCCTCCCTCACTTTTCGGCACTGCGTGGAATGTGTTGTTTGATGATAGAGAATATATTGATATGTAATACGAAGCGAGCATGACACCCAAAGTCCTAAAGGTTGCATTTTCGTGACCTGGGGGGTAATGGCAGAGAAGTTGGCCAAGTGTCTGCTTGTGGTGCTTGACTTGTTACCTTTGTTCTTCCAAGCTCAGCATAAGCGTGTCTCCTCGACGGAATCATTCCACAACTGAGCAACCCACCATCAATGCTTCCTTGATTATTGGATGAGAGGTACAACTGCAGTCATCCCGGCGGGCAAAGGACTGGGCAAAGGGACCAGTAGTGCCAGATGAAAAGTCCTACGTGTTGTGCCCAAACTCTCCCCAAAAATCGCCGTAGCATTTGTGCACATCGGAAGATATCTCAAGTCTTGTTTGTACGCCTGTCTCGAGAATTAAATTACGTTTTCGGAGCAATGGAAACAAACTCGAACCCTTCGCATGTGGTCCACCGATTTCGAGCACCACATCCTTTGGAAGGACAAAGGACCACAACAACTTTGAGATGTCTCGATCTTCGAGTTAGAGCAGCAATCCAGCACTCTAACAGCCGACATGTACATTGCCTTACATTCTATATGCCGGCCATTAACGGGCTTGCGCAGAGGATGCAGTCTAGTATCAGAACCCACTGGGGGACGGGGGGTCAACATATGCAAGTTTCCGAGGGTGCTAAACTTGAAGGAATTTATTGTGGAACGATAAAAACGCAGATCATGAGACATGAAAGAAGAAAGCACGTAGGTCAATAACGGCCTGATTCCTCTGACGATGATGCTGTCTCAAATGTGTTTGCTCAAGTGCACAGCAATAATGGGATCATGTAACCATCTGTTGTTGGCATGGTAATAAGGTAAGGCAGGTAAACTTGCTCAATGCAATGCAAGTCCACTCTGACCCCCACATTCAATCTCTTTGGCACAGTAGCGAACTTTTTCAAACAGATGAAGGAAAGACAAACCTAAAACATATGTTTCCTCTGAACACTATTTCTCCTTGCATCGGGCGTCGCCTAGGAAGCCCTTTAGGTTTTTTGGAGTCGGCTGTTGTCGGGCAAATTTTGTAACGAAGGGTGGTGACACATGCAAAGAATTTTAGCTTTGGCGATGGCACGATCAAATTAAAAACTTTCGAAAATGCAAAAGAAATCGCATGCTGCTTTCTCAATCCAACGAGGCACGCATCAACGCAGATTTTTTTTGGGATCTTTTTTTTTCGTTTGCGTTTTTGCCACCGGGTTGTCGTATGTCGTCTAGAAATATTGTCCGAGTTGATTTTTCATTTGGACGCAAAGAGATGCCTGCAGGCTTGGATTCCCACGACCAAAAAGAGAAAAGGGAAGAACGCGTTGAGAAATAATTTATTAGAAAAGCCACCATGCACGACATATAATTCGTGAGCGATCTCTCGGAAATTGGCTAAATAGGTAGATCAAGCAATATTTTATCGGCAAGGGTGACAATAGCCAAAACCCCCCTTGATGAGATGTACAGTACCTGCATCTCGTTCTGCATCTAAGTATTCCAAGTAGAAATTAGAAACTGGCTCAGAATAATCCATGCAAAGGAGATGTGATAGAAAAAGCAAATCTTATTATTGACTTAAACATTGTCTTGCTTCAAACCCAAGTTTGCAGCTGGGAAAATCCCGTGTTCCTGGCTTGCTGGCTTCCTGTACAGTACGTGCTCAGCAAGCGAGGAGGAAAGTGGTCAATGTCTGATACCGGGCGTCGAGGTGGAAGTCTAACGAGAAG
Organism: Tetracladium setigerum; assembly: GCA_031472005.1. NCBI lineage: Eukaryota > Fungi > Ascomycota > Leotiomycetes > Helotiales > Tetracladium > Tetracladium setigerum. Next base: position 1,522,172 of record PZJY01000006.1, read on the forward strand.
GAAGGAGGAATCACTTGAACCTCGCTGCCTTCGGCGGCTGTCAGCTTGCTTGTTGGTTTGTTCCGCATTCTTCGGGGCTTCCTAGACGGGTAGGACCCGAGTAGGGCGCAAACAACAAGTACCAGAATTAGCACGCCGTGTATCCCATTTCAGACAGCAACATTCCAAAGACGAAGCGCTGAACGCCCATTATTCTGGACGGAGGTACAGTAAAGTAGCAGCCTGGAGTAGAAACACTCGAAAATTCGTTCACCGAGATGTCTCATCTCGCCCGGATTCCGAATCTAGCATCTTGCATGTACGAGAGCGCCGCCCCAAAAGCCAGCATCTGTTGTGCCCCCAAAAAAGCAAAACAGACGACGGGTGAACAGAAAACACAAGGGCAATTTGCAAGGGAGAGAAACTTCTCACTGTTCTCAGACAGCCACGAAAGAAAAAATGCGGTTCTTCCCGTCAGCCTCAATCATGACCAATCATGGAAAGAAAAAAAAAGCAGCCGCAGGAACACATCGTGGCCATGAGGGAGGGCGCGCGGTTCAAGGATCCAGCTCTCCCGACGCCAACAAGGAAGAAAGAAAAAAAATTGAAAAAAAAGAGGCAATCATCAACGGTCTGGCCCAAGCCAACACTAGGGAACAACAACCAGTTGGCATTCCCGTTCCCCAATTCCCCATCGTGCCGAATATCGGCTTAATGTGGGTGAGTCTTCGTCGGGCGATGGGGTTGTTTGGGGAAACGTGGAGAGCTCCGAATGCGTCTCTTTTCTTTCTTTTTTAGCGTTCCAGGTGGATATCCTGTTCCTGGTAGATTATTATTGATGAACAACTGTCAAAGTCTAAAAGGAAAACAATGGAGAAGCGGAAACGGTTTCCTTGATTCCGCCGATCCACTGCCCTGGTGGGTGGCGAAAAGGGAGACAGGGAGAGAGAGCGAGAGAGAGAGAGAGAGAGAGAAGAAAAAAGGGCCCTTGAAGCGAAAAATGTATCCATGGCCTCGTTCGCTTCAATCTTCGCTTGACCAGGAGACTGGTGAGGGACAACAACGCTCAAGCCCCAATCGCATAACAACACAAATCAAAAAAGCAGGGAAAGTCGCAATTACTGCCTTGGGCGAATGAGAATTTTTTCAAAGGGGTCGTGAATCCATCCACTCCGCCGATTGGAATGGATGGAATGGGAATCAGGTAATGAATGCTAATTCGAAACTCAGAATGTTCTGTGGACGTCCGTCACCTCGTCCTGCAGCTAGCATCTTTTTCAGGACGTGTTGATGCCTTGATTGCTGCATCAAGAGAGAGAGAAGGGATGAAGTAAAATAATATCAGGCACAGACAGGTACAGATACGTGTAGTCGTCACAGCCAATAGACTTGACTCCTAGCCCCAGGTACGTATCTCGCGTACCTTTACAAGCTCCAGAAAAACAAAACAAGAGATGTGAAGAGACGCACTTGTAGATCGATCTGGTAGGGAACGTCCCAGTTCAACATGACGCTGGCGTTTCAGTAGTGAGCAAGTCTAGAATCCCAGACCCAAATGTTGGGGAGTTTGGGAGTCAGCGATATTGCCAGCAAACATTTTCTCGCCTAATCCCCATAAATTGAGGAATCCATTGGCATGAAACCTGAGTAATATCTGTGCTGATGAAAACTCAGCAAAGAGCTCGTTCGTTTCACGTAACTCGGAGGGAGATGCCTTGCTTGCTTCCTTGCATCTCCAACAAAAGCTCACTCAGCCCTGTGGACCGACCCATGGCCCAGTAGTGAGGGAGGGAGGGCCAAAGAAAAAAAATTACTTGGAAACTGGTGTGAAAACCCCCACATCAGCATGATTCTTGAAAGTACCAGAATAATACATCATCGACATCTTGAGCTGGTCATCGTACAGTGCTGCTGTACCGTACTGAGTACGAACAAACGCCATAAGCATCAGCATCTTAAATTTCTCATCTCATCATCCGCGTATTCATTCATTTTAGGTATTCTAGAACGAAACCATGGAAGCTGGGCTGTGAGTGAAGAAGATCTAACATCAGCAGGTACGATCACTTCTGACTGATTGGCTGCCAAAACACGACGACCTGACCTAAGTGTCTGTAAATAAACCAAAACTAGCAAATTTGGCTCGAAACTGTCCAATGAAAAAAATAGACAGCTCTCACACGCCGCAGAGAGAGCGGCACATCCGTCTCCACTACCATGGCACGACGGCGCAAACCCACCCAGTTACAGAGATCCAACGGGAAAAAGTCGAATCTTTTCATGAAGAAAAAGTCAAAAGAATCATGGCGCAATAATGATTCATCGAGCTTAGTCCCCCCCTCACCCAAGACAAAGGTAGGGCCATAACATCAACGTTTTATGATATGACGAAAAGTAAGTTAAGATTCGAAGCAGAAGAGACTTCTTCCAAAAGTCACAACCCCTGACTTGGGAAGTAGAGTAGAATCGGAAACTGGTCTGATAAAGTGGGATGGGAAAACAACGAGAGCATGAAATTCGGTATCCTTGTTACTACGGGAAGTGCGGATAAGCACATCATCCATCTTTCCTTTTGCCCATCTCCTCCTCCCTTCCTTCAGTCCCTTGTAACCTTGACCTGGGGGAGTTTCGTTGAACTTTGCGGGGTAAAACACTGGCTCCGCTCACAGAAATGAAAATGCAATGCAATCCACAGTTACGAAGTACTTGAGAGCGAGCACCTCTTTGAAACAACAACGAGGGGAGAGCACGTTTGATGAAGGGAGGGAGCATTTGGAATCTCAGAGTTTATATTTTTTACGCGCTGGTGATCATGTATGATGGGCAAAGCTAATACATTTCAAGGAAGATGGCAAGAATTATTGAGATGGGATGATCCAAAATGAATGGAAATACTTGGCTCCTTTTTCAGAGATTAATCATCCTATTCCCAGATTCTTGCATGCAAGTACTGAGATCCAACTGAGACCCAACTGAGACAAGCGAGCTGGTATCGTGACTTCTCGTCCATTCAAACACGACGACTTCACAGCCCAATAGATGGCGCAATGGACGTGTGACACCAGCTCCGACGAGGAGAAAGAACAGAGGAGTTTCTGCTCTCCCTCCCTCCTCCACAAATCAAGGAGATCATCGGATCGACGACGAAGACGACGACCCCAACAACCCACATTATCTCCACCTCCAATCAAAAGACACTTTCAGGATTTCAATTGATAACCAAATCCTGATCGGACATCGGCAGTTGGGATTCTGAATAAGACAAAGAGGCGATAGAGGCGAGTACTGTAGGGGCGAGCAGAGAGAATAATCCTCGATCCCCGCAAAATCCCAAGTCGTCTCAAGTCCCAAATCCCAAATCCCAAATCCCAAGTTTCAAAGAACCCGAGAAAGCGAGAGATAAAGAATGAAAGGAAAGAAAAATCCAACCGAACCCTATCTACGGCAACAAAAACACCAACAAAAGCAACAAAATCCCAAAGATCCACTCCTCGGTAGCGATACCGAGCGAGCGAACACCACCACCAAACAATGAGAACTAACAAGCTTGCCGAAAGCGAAAAGAGTGAGAGATACCAACAGAAAATATTCCAGAGCTGAGGCCGCTGTCTTCCATTCCTTCAAGCCCGTCCCATCCATCCATCAATCATCCCCAAAGCCACCCAAAAAAAAAAAAAGCCTCACCAGCCCGAGCCCGAATAAAAAATTCGGATCACGCCACAAGTCTCTCTCCCAAGCAGATTTGCCTTGCCCATCCCGATTCCAAAAACTCTAATGATCAGAGCTAAGCAAGTAAACCTACTCGATCGGCGAATCGCCATTCCAATTACTGTATTCTGTTGAAGCAAGCGCCCTTCCAAAACACACGACTGGAACAGTACCTGTACGGAGTACCTTTTAACTCTCAGCTTCTGAAAAGGAAGAAGAACTAAAACAAGTAAACTTTCACTCTGTGTCTCACTATCTCACGGAAGGTCAAATTTTGAAAGGGGGCCAATGTCAAAGTGTGGAAAGTCAAAAGGTTGAAATGACGAATAGCTACTCTAATTCAATGAATGAAGCGCAAGCAATAATGAAAGGGAAGGGCGGGTGAGGGGTGAGTGAGAGTGATCTTGTTTCTAGATTCCTAAGAGTCAAAAAGTTTAACCATCCCAACGGGTGCGTATATCTCCGTCCTAGAAAAGCAGGTTAGGGTTGTGGCTTTTCACCTAAAGGGCCAACTAAGGTAACTACGGAGGGAGCTCCTTTGCCTTTCAAATCGTGATCCAGAACTATCGTATGGAACTTGCCTTCTTCCGTACTTCGTAAAATTAGATGGTATCGAGCAAACCCGCGCGCACGGAAAAGTATGGGGCAAAACCTCCGTTTGCGTGTGCGAGTGTACAGAAGTCGGCTGTACAGTAGTGGTAGGTGAAGTACATCTAAGTTTTTTCGTTTTTGTTTTGAACATGGGAAATTTTGTTTTACATACTGCAGCGGTTTAGAATTTTTTTATTGTGGAATCGATTTGTCTCTGGTCTGGTATTGTTTCCGTGACGGATAATGATGGAGCAGAGTAGAGTACCTTTTGTTCGGCGGCTAGGAATTAGGGGTGGTTAGTAGGTGGCAAGCGCCTTCCCCCCAAAAAACATAGATGTTCAATCCATTTGGTAATATTTGAGGGGAAAGCTTTGGGTGGAGAATGGAGAATGGATGTTAGTTACATAGTGGTGGTTGGGGCCCCATGATTTGCGATCCGAGGCCTAGGGAGGTCTGTAGATCCGGGTGGTACGTAGGTACTTTTAACTAATGATTACTACTTTGGATGCAGGCATGGAGCAAGTTGGGATCTTGGGATCTTGGGCTCTTAAGATGGCATGATTGTTCTTTGTCGAAATATGGACTTGGTGCTGCGGACCCAAGAGTGTGGTCATGTCGGGTTTATGTAATAAATACATGCCTTTATGGAGTCGGGAGTCGGGGAAGTCAGGATGAATGAAAGAACAACGATGCGGTGGAGTACAGTAAGAATGCGTGGAGTAGATGCGTGGAGTACCGGCAAAAGCACCACAGTTACGCTGGTGGGTACGTTTCTTTGTGCTGTCAATTCATCATGCAAGGAGTGAGGTGAGCTGGTAAAAGTCGTTGTGGCATCATCGCTTGATGTGTGGCATCATCAAAGTGGAGTGATCTCAGGCAAGGAACAACGAAGGAAGAAAAAAAGTCTTTTGTTTGTGGTGATTTGAAAAAACTCAAGGATTCATCTGATGACAGATGAAGAGCCTTTGTTGAGTATTCTTGATTCTTTGCTAGACCTAAAGCTAACACTAAAATCGTCATCTTCATCTCGATGTCGAGCCAGAAGATGCAAAATAGGAGTATCGCTGACAAGAACAACAATAGCAATGAAAGCTTCCTTTCCAAAGCCAAACAAGTATTGTGTCAAAAGTCATTTCCCCACCACAAGCGCCGTAAACAAATCAAATTCTCAGCAATGCCTTCTCGCTGTGAAACTTCGTTCTGTTGTGGTATATCCCGCTGCCTGTGCCTATCCATATCCATGCGCAAAAACTGAACGACAAAAATATGCTCGACTAGTACAAAAGAGATTACAATCCGCACCAATGTTTGTGTGTGCGAGTAGTGAGTGCTATCCTTTCCCTGATGATGATGATGCTCCAAATGCTAGAAACCTGAACCGAACCTTTTTTTATGATGCCCTTGAAATGTGATTGATGATGAGATGTGATGATGCTGCTGCCCCGAAATAAATATGCTTTTTTATACAACAAGTCGATGATATCGTGTAAAGGTGAACGCCGCCGATCCTAAAGAAGGATGTGAAGAGTTGGGTATGTGTATCGTCGAGAGGTCTGAGAACGCCGTGGTATGCAAGTCGAATTAAATGAAATGGTGGTTTGAAGTGTGTGCGTGTGTATGTGTGCGCGAAGACTGCTTATTGTGATTGCCTGCGAGAGTATCGCGATTGATCGAAGGAGCTTGCGTATTCCCTCAATGCCCTCCTAGTCTCGTCTGAAAGTTGAGCTGGCTCCATGCTGTTGATGGATGTGGTGCTCTGCATGGAGAAGAGGCTTGATTGAGAGCTTGACGGAGTCAGGGATGCCTTCTTGTAGACAGTGGGCGAGCTTCGTGGCCTCGATGGGCTGTAATACTGCTGTTGGTGCGAGGGGGTTGTGCCATATGCTTGTGCTCGGCCGAAGTTGTATGCTGGCTCCATGAAGAATGGATGATTCGAGGTCCTCACGGCTGGCCACGAGGGACTACGGGAGGTAGTTGGTGATGAGGCTGCGGAGCCAGATGTTGAGGAAACATCATATTCTGCCAAACGGCAAGCTTCAGAGCAGTAGGCATTGCCTTCGGTTTGGGTATCGCAGGCGAGGCAGAAGTCTGGAGACCATTCCATGTTGTTGGAAGCCATTGTGTGTAGTTGCGAGGAGGAGAGATAGTCGAAAGAAGGATTGTTCGGGAGGGAATCGAAGGGGTTTGTGATGTTGTTTATCTCGAGAAAGTTTTTCGAGGGGAGGAGGTGATTTATTTTGTACAAGCTTCTTCGTCGTACCCGGTTTCGGTGAGGTTGTTGGATGGTGTGACTCTTCTTATGTGGAGCCGGTGAAGTTTGTGAGGTTCCAAATTGTGCAAGGCGTATGAGGCGACGATGAAGGTCGGAGGGTCAATGCTGTGATGGCGGAAGGCGATGGTGCAAGGGCGGAGAGAAGAAGAGAGAAGAAGGTTTGTTGGACTTGTTGCTGTTGTTGGTTGACACAAGATAGGTCGGCTATGGTATCATAGGATGGGCAGAAGAAGAAGAGAAGTCGGTGATGGTGATGATGTTGATGGCGATGGCGAAGGTAATAAGTAGTGGGTTTCGTTGTCTGTGAGAGGGAGCAGAGTGGTCTCGGTGGTGTGTGTGGTGATGGTAAAAGATGGTGCAATGAATGGTGAATTGTGAAATCGGGATTCTGTGCTTTTGTGATCTGTGAGGTGCGGACGTGGTTGTGGATATACAAACGGGCAGGACCACCATCAACCTTCTTTCCCCCTCCCATCCATCCACCACCCATCCACTGTATCCACCTCACTCCCACCCCCTGTTCCCTGTGCCCTTGTGCCCTTGTCCCAGCCTGCAGAAAGCTGCAGAAAGTGGCTTTTTTTTCCCTCGACCAAATAGAGACAAGCGTCCTTTTCCTTTGCAAAGTCAAGACAGCAGGGGAAAGCGAAGAAAAGGCTTGGGGGGTGTCCCCTTCTTGCATGTTGGCCTGGCCGCATTTGGGGCGAGATTTGCAGCTAGCACGGCTGGCTGGAGAGGGTGTGTGTGTGTGTGAGTGTGTATTGTATTGAGTGTGGGAGAGGCCTGAGATTCTGACTGGTCGATATGGATGAGATGAAGGCAAGGAAAATCTCGGAGAGAGAAACAGAGAGTGAATGGCAGAGAGTGAGAGAGAGGGAAGACAGAGAAGACAGAGAGATTGAGAAAAGAATCATCTGAGGCCTCCTCCTCCTCCCATCAGGTTCTTACACTTCTGCCCACTGCCCACACACACACACCACACAGCTGAGAACCACCATCCTAATAATAATAATAATAATCAATACTACTACCATCACCACTATTTCCAGCACACAAGGCAACTCCTCCGCACTTTCCAGCCTGCTACACTCCTCTCTTCTCCGAAATGCCTAGGAGAATCACACTCCTACAGCGGCGACGTGGGATGTCGCGATGCACGAAGCAGCCCTGGTCACCCATCAGAATTGGGCGAAGGCCGCATGATGTCTGCCCCTGTACGGGCAACCGACGTCCATCTTTCTCCTTCACCAGGAGGCCTTCTCGTCCGCCGTACTGATGGGTGATGCATTCATGGAATGCTGGAAGTGGGGAAGGCCATGTCCAAAGTATTTTGAGGTTGAAAGTCACTCTTGTCCCTTGCAAAATTGGGAAAGCGGCTAAGGCTGTTGTTCGTTTGCACTTTATCCTCCTCCTTACACAGGACTACTCTACTGCTGCTGTACGAAATCCTGCCCTGTACACTACCTTCGAAACATTTCAGAGCCGCGTTGGTGTTGTGGATGGTCCGGAGAATGGACAGAAGTCGGCAATTCTGCATCTTTAACACTCGTATCGACTGTTCAGTCACCTCACTTTGATCCGAATCACGCGAGATGCTTTGTTTACATTCCTCGCTTCTCGCCTACGGTACATGAATGATAGATCGTCAAGCTTGGCAGCATTCCCTTCCAGCAGCAGTAGTCAAGAAAGAGTATCTGACCACTTTAGCTGCACTTCACATTCCTTACGACTCGACGCCTGATGATCAACGGCGTCGTCGTCTCATTATTGCAATGATGTACGCCGCCTTTAAAAATGGCAGCGTGTATCAGCCTGTGAGATCTCGCCAGCGTCTTCTCCTCTGACTGGTCGCCTACGCAGAATGCCTTCTTGAAGCAGGCCGAAGGCGCCAGCATTATTGGCTGAACTACACTCGACCCTCGCAATTCTCGATGAGGACCAGCCTGCATCATCAACGCCTCCATCTTTCATCCTCGTGCTGCTTTCGATGAAGTCGGCATCAGCCGCCAGCCAAAATGTGTCCTTTCGTCTCCTCTCCCCTCCATTGGACCTTGCCTGCAGGACCTGCCGACTCACTGGGACAAAACTCTGCAATACGCTGAAGCCTGTATCCTACGTGGCAGCATGAATACTCTTCCTGCAGAGACGGGTATGCAGGCACCAACAGCACAGGGTCGACGACAGCTTCACCAATAACTCCCTTGGAGTAATCACGAATTTGAAGCCAGATTGGAGTCAATCATTATTCAAGGGCATACAGTACCTACTGTACTGTAGCAGCACCTTGAACAATCTTCATCACGCGCGCGTCTGACCTCAAGTCCTGACTCCTGACGCTTTTCCAACCAAAATTTAATTTCCGAATTCAAGACACTTTTTCCTTTGCATCGGGAAACAATCAGAAAACTGTTAACATCGTTAAAGGTAAGGCGCAATCAATACTCCTCGATTCTTACTTGCCGCCCACTCCACACTTTCTTTCTATTGATCCATGTCTCGCATAGTGTCGAAGCTAGCTGGCTATTTTCTGTATCTTCACGACAACCTCAAACTTTCTGATATTGCGGCAGAAGTACAGGCCTGTAGCGCGATATCCCTAGTCAAATCTGCTTCATCTTGACGGCAGATAAATGCAGAGATCTTTAGAAGAGGATCACCAGACTCAATTCAATCACCACATCTCAAAGCACCCAACCCGATTTCCATCCCAATTTAGACCAAATCCAACAACCTTTCCCAGCGCCCACAACCACATACCAACGCCATCCATCCATCTCAACCATCCGTGCCCTGTCGAACCTCTTTGCTGGGTGGTCTGTGGTCTACAGCGGGGTTGAAACGCGCCTGTTTACCAGATCATGATGTGCTGTGGATAAAATGAATTCAACCAGGAAACACTGTACAATAATCACCGGGAGCGAGCCTGTTCGTTGGGTGAATTCATCTCCCACGAGTACATCTGCCTTGCAGGAGGTACTGTACTACTGTGTTTAGATTGAATATCCCACGTCCTCTTGCGTTTCCCACGATATTGGAAATCTGGCACAGCAGCCTTTTACCAAATGATGGAGGCGTTGTGCAACTCTGATATCCTGACTGCAAACCTTGCATGGATTTGCACCAAGCAACAAGGTGAAGCGAGAGTCCTGCGGCTAATTTCGAGTCCAAGCAAACACGACGACAAGGTTGGGCGAGTTGCTTCTCTCTTGTCGTCCTATATATGCAGCGGCTATATTCAACACCACCAGAATCATGACTCTTGATGCTTGCAGGAGATCATTTCTTTGGTTTGACATTGAAGGTAAGGGCGTGGGGGTGGGGTGACACCATAGTGTATGAACTCCCAACGCAAATTATCTTTATACTCAGAACTCACTACGACAGCTCTGTACTCTACTGTACAGTTCCGAACTCTTCATACTCAATTTAAGATAAGGATTTTATTGTGCAGGGTGGTCCAAGCGAAATGGTCTCGCAATTGCCTCTTATCTCCAAGCCAAAACTCGATTATTGCGCTAGAGGAGTCTCACAATAGATATCGTGAGTGAAAGCCGAAGGAGCATTGATCTTCTCACGACCCTTCGGCGATACAACCGAATACAGATGGTGGCAGTCATATCGATCTGATTGTCTCAGCCTTGTTCGTCGGTCGCACCGTACTGTGCGGAGTCACCTTCATTGCGAATTGGTCTCTCGACGAATCAGCTCCATAGAGTGCGCTGAGACTTACGATGATTCAGCTCGTATCATCTCACACAGCTCGCCGCCTGGGGGAGAGCATTGGGCACGAGTTCTTGAAATAGCGAGAGAGAAGGCTGAGAAATTCAAATTCGTACCTTTTGATGCGTGAGCCCACCACGGCCATACCCGTAGTGCATGCTTCAAGTCAGCTCACTCTCAGCGACCACCATGGACCGAAGTGGTCGACGCTCTCTCTCTCTCTCTCGATTACCGGAACTTTTGTCAAATAATGCGACGTTGTTATTGTCTTCCAGAACCCCCACGAAGCTTGCCTACATACTCGTAGCTTGCGCAGACTTTGGGATGGAGCAAAGCTGCAGCACCACCCACAAGTGCGGCATCCATTCATCCTATCTATCTTGACTCCCACGCTATGCGATACAAATTGCACACGTACAGTACATACTCTAGAGTACGGGACGCACGCTTCCCCCAGTAATTATTGTGATTTCAGATCGTCTTGAGGCTTTCGATGAGAGATGGGGTGGAGTGAGTTGTGGAGAAAACAGTGGCATATGGACGGCCCGTGGGCGGGCAATGGCTTCAAACCTTAAAGCTAATATGTGGATATCGATTTCGGTTTGATCCTCGCCGAATCCTCCCGCTGCTGTTCGATGGATGTTGAAGATAAGGATGCCGAGTGCGGTTTAGCTCCTCATTTTTCCCATTCATTCCTGTTTCTCGCGATCATCAATTTCAAACGTCGACAGCGACAAGATTTGTTTTCCAAGGTCTCCTCGACTCGACTCTCTACTACTCTAGCAATTCATGAATCAATCATAGTGCCATCGTGACCTGTTTGCCGTTTCGACCCCGAGTCAGAGTCGCTATCTCTCACCCCAAGATCAGCATTCATCTCCAACATTTCGCACAATCTAATCTTCTAGTCTGGCACACACAACCAGCTCTTCAACACCACCACCATCCACAAGAATCCACAATAATAATCCATTCATCGCATCCACACAACACATGTTTCCAAGGGAGGTCACGATCTCCTCTTCCTCCTCCCCCACTGCCACATGGTATCAGAGATTCAGAACAATCAGCAGCAGAGGTGCGGCGTCGAACTCGTCCATGGGCGTCGTTTCCAACTTGCCATTTTTGAAGCGTGCCAGCTCGTCCACATGACCACTCATATCTCGAAAAGAATAGGAGACCTCTCCATCGCAAGCTGTCATTCGTCACCCCCGGTTCACGATGTTTCCTTCTCGCTTGTTGCTGCTGCATTTGCTTTTGTTCTCCACACTTTTACGACCTACCTTTGAGTAGTAGTCTGAACATGGGCCATACTCCGTACAGTACGACGCAAGCACACAGACTCCAGAATGACGAATGCCACTTCTGACAGGGAAGCAGATAGACACGTCTCATTCGCCTGCTCTATCTCCCTCCTGCAGGTAAGGTGCTCAATCAGGTCTGGTGTCTGATGGCCAGTCCAAGGGTCTGTACTGTACCACGCTCCCTGCCTTTTCTTGCATGAGGAGAATGCGAAGATATCCGTACAGTACTACGACGGTACTACCCCAGGACACAAGCGCCGCCTTTCCCTTTTCAAGAGCATTGGCTGAAGAGCGAACCAACTCCTGGGACCCCCACGATGTGATTTGAATGTTGAATGCTGCATCCTGCTTTCCATTTCCATGGTTAAAATAGCACTCACTCACTCACTAACTACTACTGGCGAAACACGGCAAGTGAGAAAGGGGAGCCAGCCAGCCTGCCAGGTCTTGGAAGATGGAAGATTGAAGACTCAGGCTCGTCGTCGCACCCTGCTGTCGTTATCGTGAGCTTCATTTCAACGTGCATCGGCTCTGGTGGAGCTTGGATTATTGCTAGAGAGGGCCTCTTATCATTATTACTGTAACATTCTGTACAGTATGAAGAGCGATAGAGAGCCCGCCCAGTTTTCCTACCAGCTACAGTATGGTAGATGATGGCTCTACTCTCTGCACTTAATCTCTGTGCACATCTGATGCAATATCTGTATTGCTATTGCCTGCGATACTCTTGACGTGACACAACTCTGACTTCATTCCTGCTGTTCCTTACGTCTTCACGAAATTCGAAATCTTGCAAGATTTCCAAGTTCTCACGACATTCTGAAGGAGATTTCTTGCGACAGAAACGATCTCCATCATGCCTGTGAGCGGCGAACTCAAAACCCAAACCATGTTCCTTGTGGCCGCAACCTTGACCCTTTCCCCTGTCCCTTGAGTCTCGCTTCCACTTTTTTTGCACGTCGCTGCTTTGTGTTTTGACTTCAAGACTTCAAGTTGAGGTCCGACTCCGATTCTTTCGTCCGACACATCGGATTCTTTTCTTCCCCCACGAAGCAAGGCAAGGTCGTCCTGGACCCTGCTTTTCAGAGTCGACGGTGCTATGTGACCAAAAGTCCCTTTACTTGCCGAAGCTATCCAGGAACCAACGTACTAATGTATGTACATTACATACGCCTGGGCATGGCGCCTTTGATGGAAGTACGGAGTCAGTCAGTCGGGTATGAGTAAAAGATTCTCAATCATCATCTAAATCTCAAACTAACGGTTGCCTCAAATAATTGGAAAAAGCAAACTTGCTTCCCCTTTTTCGCTGCAACGGCTGAGGATGAGATGAGAGAGAGGGTTCATTGCTTGACCTGTGCACTCTTCGACCTGGCTCAAGCTGACAGTGTATGCGCCTCCAAGCGATGGCCATTTTGCGGGGTTCTAGGCTTGGGGTTATTTGCAGGGCAGAGTAAGGTAGGATGGAGGTAATGAACCCACGATCTCAAAAAACGGCACAGCACAGCAAGGGAAACAAAGCTCTTGTAAAACTCGCTTGACCCAGTTTCATTACCTATTACTGTATTCAATTCTTTGGCTTCTGGCCTGCTAGGAGCAGGAGTAGACGGCACGAAACGGGGTCTCCTGATCTATCCAATAACAAGAAAACGGAATCTATCTCCAACCAAGACAAGGGCGAGAAGAGAGTTCACGATAGTGTCAACGGCCAAAGGATACACCCATCCCTCCCTCCCGCATGCTGCTGTCCCCTCTCGCACTTCGCACACCCTCAGGAACCGAAAGACCAAGGGCAAAGACCAAAGGGCGGCGATAGCGCCGACTCCAAGTGTCTCTCCGTCACTCACCAAATAACTTTCATCCCTCCCTCCCTCCTCCTACACCACTCAGCTTGTTGCAACATTACTCTGTGTACAACCTTAGCAGCCACTCCTCCAAGGCTTCGACACACTCCTCACTCCTCCTCACACGGATATTGACAGGGCCCTCGCGGTCGCTGAGCCAGTCAGAGACTCGAGAACACTCCGGGATATAAATCGACCTGTCACTTCCCCCGCACTTGTGCCTTCTCTAGCGTTCAGACAATATCCAATAACTGTGGAATACGAAGGTGGATGGGACCCCAAACACCCCAGAGAACGAGCGCACCGAATACTGCAGACTGCAGACGAAGAGGTTTCGAAGACGGCGGGGCATTCTTCATTGGTTTGTTGGCTTATGCAAACCTACTGTTAACGAAATGAAGTGGAGGGTTTTGTCAGGACTCCGTACATCATTGCTCGCTTTCGCAAAATAGAGTTTTGATTTGCTCTGTAGTGCAGGAAAATACTATGGGGGTAAAGCTGCGAGTCGCTGCTTTGAAAAGGAGTGACAGCAACCTCATACATGATGGAGGACGAACAGACTACTGTACGAAGCATTCACGTTCCAAAACGACCTAGGTTCTTCCCGCCCGTTCGGTTTCTAAAGGTATCCTTGTTCTTCACAGAATCATCTGCTCTTGTGCGCTTCATACTCCATACTTCTTTCTGCCCTACGGAGTACTACTCTCATGTCGGATGCAGCAACAGCATGAAATCTTCATCAAAGTCCTGACATACCAGAGGCTGGCAGTGTCCAAGCAAGCGGCAGGCTTGATTCAATTCATGCGTGCTATTGTTATTATTATGGTGGAGTAGTAGTCTGGCTTTTCCCGTGCGTGCCTACCCACCAAATTCGTGCGCGACCTTCTCCTTTTGGATGGAGATTCTTCATCGCAGCGCAGAGAGACATCTAGCCTGAATAGACTTGGAAGTGTCCAACTCCAAACTCGGCAGCACCACACATGTACCATATGATTGATGTACCCGCTCTCTCTCCACAGAGTCCACACTCACTACTTCATCGGTACATGCCCGTCTACTTCCACTGCTTTACATACTTGAACCGACCCGAGTCCGGGAAACTCAATGGCATGGCGGCGGCGGCGTTTTCGGTTTCTGTGGTACGGTACGAAGCGTACCCTTCATAGAGGAAAAAAGGCGTTCAGTGATCGCCCGACTACTGCAAATTTCCAACCGGGCAAAACCGAGAGGAGTGCAGAAGTACTAAAGTAGCCACAAAGAGGCGCGGATGTCAATCAACGTCACTACTCCATACTGTGCTTTCATTGTTGGTTTTTTCTTTCCAATAATGAAGGGAGGGTGACGTGACACAGGGTTACATCTGGCATTAGGCTTCTTTCCCTTTCCCTCTCCACAAAGTCCACCTCTTTCAGTCTCTCTCCAAGAAAAATTTGCTGTTCGTTCGCGCCTCATAATCTGTTGGCATCCACTTTTCCCCGCACTATTTTATTCCCTACCTCCTCGGGGGAAAAAATAATCTGGGGGAGTTTTGAGGGTGGGTCCAATCAGGAATGGGATATCTCCTCTCTTTTTCTTTTAATGTTGTGATTGGTTTCTCGAGATTGAAGCAAAAAAATTATATTGGTCACATTATCGTGAGTTTGTCTGCAGGAAACCGACTTGGGAAGTTTTTCTTCATAAGACCAGCCATGTAAGGGTCTTGAGTAGGACTCGTGGTGAATAAGAAAACCAGGCACAAGACCAGGCTACACAAGACAAGGCGAACACATACCAAAAAACAAAAAAAAACCGTCCGATCAGCGGGAAGGCAGACAGACCAAAAGAAAGAAAAAAAAAAATTCATTTCGAGGCTGATAGAGTAGCTGAAGATGGCCGCTCTGCTGCCTGGATTGGGATGTGAGAGTGTGTTGGAAGATCAGGTTCCAACGAAGTACCTATGTTATGCATAACAGTTGAAAATGACAAAGCAGCAAGGGAACTTGTTTGGTTTTGTTTTTCTTTTTTGGAAAAGGGGGTGCGCTCCAGCTTATTGCAGAGAGGAATTCTGGAATGCAGTGTTACCACCTTCACCAGAGATCGCCACCTGAAAAAAAAGATCTTTCAGTGATCGACTACACCCTCTTCATTTTGGGGGGACCCTTTCGCTACGGCACTTTCACTATTTGGTGGAGTGTGCAACAGTACTACAGTTGACCAGATGTAAGTCTGAGGAGGCATCGATACGAGTCCTCAACTCAAGTGTGGTTGGTATCAAGTATGGCTAGCTCAAGGATCTCAAACCCCCTTCATCGAGGACAGGTTGACGAATGTATGAAAGTGGTGTGCTTGTTTCTACGTTGTACTTAGTACTTAGTACTTCTTCCTTTTTCGCTCTTGATATTATTCCCGAAGAGGGGTAGTTGGTTGGTTACTGGTGAGATCAAATCACCTTGAACCAAAACTGCACTTGTATTGTGGACACTCATGATATCTCTATCAAGAAGAAAGGAGCATCACACTCCACTCCTCCACCGGCTATAGATGCCATACACACACATACAGTACAACAGTCCCACAAGGGCGAAATGATCTCCTGCTCAGCAATCTATCACATCTCACTCTCACTCTATACACTTCCTCCTGCTTACTCTGCTCCTCTCCGTAAAGTCTCATTTCAAACAGCCCATGATCACGGGCTAGTTAGTTGGATGGGTAGGTAGGATAAGGAAAGGTAAGTTTTGAATATCAAAACCCGCTTCTACCCTCTCCCAGCCATACCATGCCACGCCCACGCCCAAGCCATAACCAAATTTCTATCATGTCGTATCCTAACCTGTCCTGCTACTCACTCACACACTCTATCACATTGTCCGTCCACTCCTCTCCACTCCTCTCCCCACACAGCAGCAGCAGCACCTCATCGGGCAAGTAAAAGGAAAAGGAAAAGAATCGAAAAACCCCTCAGGAGTGAAGTCACACGACCCACGTGGTGGCATCTTTCTCCAAAGACTGGGGTGCAGCTAGTGTGTTGTGCGGTGCTATGCAGTGTAGTGCAACTCCGTGCAGTTAGGTCAGATCTCGTTTTTGGGGGAGGGAGGGGGAGGGGCGTATTTTCCCCACACTAATGTTTGGTTGGGGATTTCAGCAGGTGATTGTGATTATGATCTTGTGCTGCGCGTGGGGTGATTGGGGTAAGTGTTGGTCTTTGGGATTTGTATTATTTGGGATTGTTGGGCTTGGGCTTGGGCTTGGTCTTGGGTTTGGGAATGCCATGTGGTGTTGGTTGTTGGAATTGGGGATTGGGGGTAGATATTGGTCAGTTCTTTTCCTCCTTTTTCTTCAGCGACGGCAGTGGGGTTTGGTATTGGGATTTTTTGGGAATGGCGTTCTGACCCGAAGATATAGTTTGTGAGACTTTTGGTAGAAATAAATTATATGGCGAATGCTTTTGTTTAGTCTGTCAAAAGTCTAGCCAAGGAAAGGGAGGGAAGGTGCGATCACGAAAAGATATTACCAAATGTACAGACATTATTTGGCTTTAGGTTCACACCAAAAGTCACTTTTCTGTGGTAGATCTAATAGAGGGTTATCTCAGTATCCAAATTCCTATCTGGTTGTGAAAGCTTCTTTTTCAATGAAACCGGCGAACATGTCCACAACATCCTCCCAAGAATGCTGAAGCCCGTTTAAGTACAGATCCGAAATAAATATTCACTTTTGATCTTCCAGCCGTCCTTTGATAGAAAGAGGAACATCTATCTTTCCCGAGGCAACCGGAACAGAATGTATTATGGTTCTTGATGATTAGGCAACAGTCACTGGAATTGCTCTCGAATTCCGCAAGCTGCGAATTTTCGACATCCAAGTACCGGGAGCAAATGGAACCTCTGGAAGCCCTTTCCCAATCGAATCTCTCAAATTGTCTGTTTATTGAATAGTGGCATCGCGTTTGATGTTTTGGTTTAAGCTGCGTATCTTCTTTTGTTTTTCAAATCTGTGAAATCGTCTTTTCATTGATGAACTTGCTTCGATTTCTGGTTGTAATTCTATCTAATCAACGGCAAAGTAGATGCTGTCGGCATCTTTCGTTCTTTCACTAATGAGTATACAGTCATTACTCCATACCTGCCTTTCATTTCTCGATTGCAGCTGACAAATTTGAATATACTTAGCACTGTTAACAAAACGGAGATGTGGCGAGAGAACTTTCGGCTTAAGGTAATATAAAAATTGGAAGCCTTCTCGAATACAGCCCGTCGAGGAATAGTGTTTCGGTGGATTGCAGGAAGTAAACTGCAGTCAGGGCGGCTAGTATATAAATAATGAAGAAGGGTCTGGAGTTGAGACTGTTCAGCTTGCTTGAGCTGTTTAGATCACATGAGGCTGGAGATTGATTGGATTAAAATTGAAGATTTTGCCCAAACGCTTATTCTTATAAAAGTAAAGGTCATTTCTAGATGCTTCTAATACTTTATCTGCATATCTTCACTTCTCACTTCTCAAACGGTCTGGCCAAACCTCCAAGCTCCAGCCGCACGACAAGCGCCAGTTATCCCAACTGGCCCAAGATACTTCACGAGACGCCAGTATATCACTGTTGAAGTTTTCGACTACGATAGCCGTTGTTGGACAATTCTGATCCCTCAAACCTTCTTGCAGCTAAGCCTGCCCGAGCCAGCTCTACTGCCATCAGTTCAGCAATTCATTGTCCTCTTACCAGACCAACCACCGTCGTATCACATACTTGTACCGAGATTAGAACAACAGATAGACAACGTACGCCACTTCTACAGAGAGCACCAATACAAGGTATATTGTTGGATCTTGAATCCAGAAATATCGACAACAGTAGAAATTAACCAAATTAATCGATTCGACAGTGGCGTGATTGATCCGAAATAATATAACATCAAAGAACGACAACCACATACTTTCGACAACGAGAGCAAAAAATCCATCAAAAAGTTGACCAAGAGAGATCAATCTGATTCGAAATGACAAGTATTGCGCCTCAATAAAGTTTCTACAGCATGGGTGCTTAAATAGGTAGAAGTGATGTGATGGGATCCCAGCGAGCTCTTGAAGGCGAACCCCAGAGCACCCATTGGCCATGTCCCACACTGCACGGGGAATGCGAGGAGAAGAAAAGGGAGAAAGACAAGAGAAACGAAAGCCAATACAGTAATGTCAATGTTTTGGTGGTATGTAATCGTCTGAAGAGACAGAAGAAGGAGGAGAGCTTCTCTCTCCCCCTACCTAAAACTAGCTACGATTGGTTGCGTGGACCCACCGATAGCGCGGACAGGACTTGGAGCTCCATGACAGGCAACATAATACTGAATACTTCCCCGAGAGAAGGTATCCGGTGATAGGAAAAACCTACTCTCTTGTAATGTTTTCCGATTCTTGTGGCTGGCACAGGCTGATTGCGAAGTCGAGGTCCGGTCGAGTGCGCTTTCCATGTACGGAGGCCGTGGTAATGAGTCCTTTATTCGCCTTCAGACCCTTTCCTCATTCAAATTTGTGCCATTCTTCACCAGCAAGGGAGATAAATGGTTTTAATTTGTGCTGGGTTTCATATATCCATAGTGCTATACAGTTCTTGCATCCACAACAGACCCGGTCAGATTCTCTTTGTGGCAAGTAAGCATGAACATCAAAAGTCCGGATGTAAAGACTTCCCCCGATCCAATTTCTTAAATGCAGAATCTCATGCAAGACTCAATTCATCAATTTCATGAATTCGCATTGTTAACTGATCTACTTTTCCTCCCACCTCCAACCCACCACACCCAATTCTTTGACATCCCGTCTAATTATCTCTATTAAAAGGTCTCGAATGATCCGGCAACTTAATCTTAAAGATTAGAGCTTGGTTATCAAGCTACCAGTCCAAGATCATATATTAGCATCCATCAAGTCTCAAGACGAGATAGGAGGAAGGGAAGTAAGGGACGAAAAACTCACCTCAAACCCACTGGCATCACTATACGGAAACGCACCACCATTCATAAAGCCCGTCTGCGTGATAAAATCATTATCACTAATCGCCAAAACGAACCACTCATCATCATCCCCAATCAAGCCATCAACTGGCACCAGCCCCAAACTCTCCCACTTCTCATTCAATAGCCCGGCATCTTGTGGGCCGCCATTATGCGCACCAAACCTGTTCAACTGACTGTTCAGATTCACATTGATGAATTTGCAATACTCCGCGGGTGTGACGGCGGGCTTGAGAACACCCTTCACCGAGGCGATAGAGCAGTTGAAACAATCGTACGTGGGGCCCTTGATATCCGTCGCTTTTGAGATGTCGAAGATATCGATTCCGCGGTACTGGGATTCGGATGTAGCAAGACCATGACCGGAATTGCCGTCGCGGGCGAGAACGAAGAATTGGCCGTTTTGGATGTGGAAAATTTCGGATTGGGCGGCGACTTTCTTTGCCTTTGCTGCGGAGTTGGAGGTCGGGTCTATCCAGAAGGGTAGAGGGACAACATACTCGCGTGCGTAGCGAGGCTTGGATGCAACTGTAATATCGTATTTGACGAGGCGTGCGTATGTCTCGGTTTGTCTCTCTAAACCGCCTTCTTGGTTTGCGGCTCCTTGGAGAAGTGCATAGAGTTGCTTTCCATCACCGCTGACTGTTAGACCTTCAAATCCACGGTTGTTTCTGCGGCCTGTGGGACCATCGAGAGGAACGAGGGGAGCACCGCTTCCAAATTCGTAATAGGGTGGATTTCCAGACGAGAAGGAGAGTGAACCGTTTCTCATGGGGAGGTATGCTGGTGGTGGTTGGATTGCGGCAAGCATTTTCCCAAGAGCATCGAAGTGGTAGATGTATGGTCCGTATTCATCAGAAACCCAGAAGCTGCCGTCTCTGGCATCAACGACTAGGCCTTCGGCATCGATAGTTACTCGCTTTCCTCCTGGACCTGGACCACCGAATCCGTCGCCTGGGTAGGTTGCAACTGGAAGCGGGGGAATCCTGGGTAAGTGATTGATCCTGTGCGATCTGCATCTAATCCTGTGGCCTGGGTAACAAATTAGCGACGTGCAATACATTGTAACGTGGGAACCAACCGGCTGGCCATCAGGCCCGTAGAAACGAATCGTCTCTTGATAGTAAAAGAAGAGATTCTTCGCTCCAGGATTCTCCACCGTGGCATTGGCATTTGGAGTAAACAGAACATTAAACTTATGAACCCGAGGCTGGAAGTTGAGTGTGCCTGTTCTCAAACAATTACATTAGCGACATTTTCACCCACGTGCAATGATTCCTTCCTCTTCCCAACCGAGCACTAACCTTGAGTGTTCCTATTCTCTAATTAGTAAGACTTCCACAGAAAGAAGATATAACAAGCACAAAAACTTACCATCCCCGATCAGGCACCGACCACAACACTCCCGTATAACTTCCATTCCCCAGTTTCTTCCACTTCGAGCGATCCAGATACGAGGAAGATCCAAAATTCAGCGTATCCCCAAACTCATCTCTGGAACTTCCTGGGACTGTGCCGAAGCCTGCTAGCTCTCTGTATTTGTAACTGTGAAGATTGCATTTTGAATTAGGAAACTGGTTCAATTGCTCATCTGACAGCCTCATACGTCTGTATAGGAATGGTAGGACGGAAAGGATATAGATGGGGAAAAGAACTTGCTTGCTTACTTCCTTCCTCCGCAATTCGTCTCATTGACCACTGGGCCAGGAACCTTTGGAGGCGTAGCAAACACTGAAGTCGCCCCTACAACCACAGCAGCGACGGACAATCGTGAGAAGAGCATCTTGAATCAACAATGTCCCCTTATAGCAAAGCACAGCAACACACTCCCAAAAATCAATATGAGTTTAGCGTATTAAGAATTATCCAGACCAGAATAAATTCAAATAATGAGGGAGCACAGGAAGAACTGTATCGCGAGAGTTGGTTTCCCGATCGAGAAAGACAACAAATGAAAGAAATCCCCAAGCACGAGAGCACTTGCCTCCCGGTATTTAAACACAACTCTGCCCACGCTTATGGTAGATCGCATGCAATTCGATATGACACAATCTCCCCCCCATCCATCCCCATCCATCCATGGTAGTAGTGCATCCAGCCAAATTGTGCACCCATTCACAGCTTGTTTTCTCCTGCGTACCTACTACAGAATTGCCGGGTACAGCTAGCTACCTAGCTACCCTTCGTACTTTGCCTGATAGCCAGTAATTGTCCCATCGTGCCTGGTCATGGATGATCTACCTTGTACTCTACTCTAGCTCCGAATTTAAGCCTGCAAGCATCTCCGCTCGCTGCAGGTGAAAGGCGGGATGAAGTTCGACTGACTGTTGCAACTTGCATCAAAAGGCGTTCGGCGTAGCTCAATCATCAAATGAGAAAGACGGTCGTCCTCTTTTGGTGGAATGAATGAAAATGTGAGAAGCTTCAACGTGAGGAAGGATGGGGGAAATGTAAGAAAAGGGGAGCTTTGCACGTTGTTTTGGGGAAGATGCTGATTCGTTGGTCGGCTTGAAAGGACGACCTACCGTTAAACTGGTACCTGTACAGCACCTTCCTCTTCACTTCTAGCTGCATTACCTACCTGTTTTCTATCGTTGCTTTTGGAGTTGGTACACGGGCTCTCCGTGGGCGAAACAATTGTAACTTGGCAAGGAGGAGAAGAATGATTTGCTAGATTCCGAAGAAGGATTCGCGCAGCATGTCACAAGCAACCACGACAAGGTTAAACTACTGTAATCGAAGGAGCCTTTGTTTTCTAGATACATCAGGCCTAAGCATTCATATCTCATTTCCGTCCATATCTTCATTTCCGTAATACCTTCATGCTCCCATCTACCACATCCCTCCAAACATATAGTAGGAGGTCAAAATCAATGGGTAGTCTCTCTCTCTCTCTCGCTCTCGCAAAGGGGAAAAAATGCAAACATTGTTTCTCTCACTCAGCATATTGACCACCAGAGAAACGAATCTAAAAAGAAGAAACAAATGATGGGCTTTTTAGACAAACATGATTTGGATTCTCTCTAGAACAACCAGAAAATTCACCAAGAGGCATTCATTCAGCCCGGGCCAGAGTATATCTTCTCGAGAAAAAGGGATCAGAAAACGGGAAAAGAAATTGCGCTTTATCCAGAGCGTCGACTTAATAGGTTGCCCGAAATCATATGAAACGAGGTGCTCGAATTCTCAGATATCGTACATGTCCCATCCATCTAGGCTTTTGGTAGGAGGGTGATATTGTTGGGTATTGGGAGCATCGGGTTCAGTCTTAATTTCGAGGTGATCGATTCTTAACTCTTCGTCAAGTCACAGCTCGTCATCGTCCAGCTCGGCAGGTTTGAGCAAGCCACCGACTTTCGACAAACGCTCTCGTTCTGCAGCCTTGGCCGCCGCATCTTGTTGTTCCTTTTCTTCCGCGTACAACTCTGCATTGTCGCCAGAGAACTCCTTCAATTGAATGAGGAAGTCACGAACGTTAAGCTTGAATCTATCATGGGCGTTGTTCAAGGTGAAGAGACCTTCGACGAAGGCTTTGATTTGGGCACTGTCTACTGTTAACATTGGTCCTCCAGGGACATAAAGAAATATTACGTACGGTTGCAAGTTGGGGAAAGCATTCTGCAAGAGGTTGGAAACAAATCCTGCAAGGAATTCCTTATTGCTGGTTCCTGCCGGGGCTTGATCCGGAGGATAGATGGGTCCTTGAATCTTGGACTGGGTGCCATCTGCAGGATTGACCAAATAGAACATCCGGGAGAGCAGCATGGTCTGCGATTTAAAGCCAGCCTTGTGGTCAGTATCAGTAAGAACAAAGAACACGTCTTGAAGGATCGGAACGAAGAATTGTTGGAAGAACGCATTTGAAGTTCCAGGATCAGTTTCGGCGATGTTGCTGATCAACTCAAGACACATGTTGAGGCCAGCATATTCAACTTCACGGTTGTCGTGCTTACTTGCCCACATGCACGAGTCGATGACAAACTTGAATTGTCTGTTGTCGAGCTTGAGGAGAGCTGTAAAGGTCAGTACTAATTCCGCACAGATCTGAAGATAGGACAACTTACCAGGGAAACAGTGCAAATTGATGGCACGGAGAAGACTGAAAAATTCTACGCGATGCTCGGGGAACTCAGAGAAGTCCTTATTGATCATCTCCAGTGTGCACTCAAACACATTCTCCATGATCGTAGGCACCTGATCTTCCATGAGAGCGGACAACTTGGTGATGATTGTCGACATGACCTTCAAGACCTCAGCATCACGAGCACCTGGGACATTGCGGTTGTAGTCGAGTAGGACAGCCGAAAGGAGATCTGGCACGATGTTTGCGCGCACCATTTCTAGGTCATCGGCCTTCTCAACATAGGTCTCGATCAACTTCAAGATCTCCTTCTTGATGGTCCTCAAACCTCTGACACGGGGCATCTTGGTTGCAATCTCACCGTCTCGTAGCACAGCCTCGGAAATCATTTGACTGGTGGCGCGATACATTGAGAGCATATCAAGGTAGATGCGGCCAATCTGAGGGTAGAAATAACTTCCAATTGAGGAACACGCCGAGACGTTCGTCTTCATGACGTTGCCAATGACCTTGATAGTATCTGCGTCCTGGAGGATTTCGGGATTTGTACCTGCCTGTGCGATGATGGCATCCCACGCAGCATTTGGAAGAGACATCAACTCAGCGATGAGTCTCTCCTGGGCATTCTTCTGAGGTTGCGCAGCGATCATGTAACCACAGGCCTCATAGAAAGTATGGACTTGCTGAGGAGATAGATCGCAGGTGATTTTACGCATAGTTCTGACGATTTCTTCAATGAAGGGCTCGTTCTCACCCGGTTGTAGGGAGACGAAGTAACGCTTGCATTGTCGAGCAATCTTGATGAATGTATCGCAAGCCATATCCTGAACACCCTCATGCGACTCGTGCATAAACTCGAATAGCTTGTTAACCACAGTCTTCAAGAACTTCCAGTGTGCCTTGAGGAATCTGGGATACTGGCCAACAATGTACATGATGTTACTGGCCACAACAGCCTTGTTGTCTTTTCCTCGCTTCATCTCGGTAAGTCCAAGGAGATCCTTGATGACCGTGACTAAGAATCGCTTTTCGGTCTCTTCGTTCATCGTGAGTGAAATGGAACCAATAGCCCAGCATAGTGTATTGCAATTAGACCAAGACCACTCAGAACCGTCGACTTGTCGAGCAAGTTTATCGGTCATGATATTTTCCGTATCCACGACGTCCAAGTGGGTGAGGTAGACCAAGCACTCCCTGGTGGTTTTGTACAGCTGAATAGTATCACTCTCCTTAACGAACTCACGAACAATCTCTCCCTCGTCGTTCTCCACAATCAAGACTTCCTCGGGTCGGACCATCTTCTCAATCATGACCACACGGAGATTTGAGAGCACCTCGTTGTACTTGTGCTTCCGAAGAGGATAGCTGTTGAGGACACTCGGATTTGGAGCGCCACCGGAAGTCAGGCCACCAACACCCAAATTGACAAGCGGGTTCATATCTGCGAGGGGAAGGGATTGCATCTCATCGTAGAGTTCTTGGACAAGTTTGGTCCAGTATTCCAAGCAGATCTTGAAGATTTCTCGGTCCTCGATTTGGGAGATTCGGATGAGGTAGAAGTGACCATGGGTGAGGTAGTCCCTGTTGGGGAGGTTTTCAATAAGCTATGTAAGAGTTAGTATGCGACTACCCGAAAGAGGTGGAACTGGGACTTACGTTGAGATGCACGCTGAAAAAATTGCAAAGGAACAAAGCCAAGTTCTGAATAAACTCTTGGTCCTTCGAGTTACTAGAGTTATACGTTGTCTTCAAGTCGAGGGTCAAGGGGATGATCTTGGCAATCGATGTCAAGGTCTCCGTGAACATCGCCACCAGCTTCTCGTCGTATGCGTTTTGCTGTCCAGTTTGTAGGCCACCGATCTCCGTCAAGCACTTCAAAGTGATATTTCGGAACTCCGGGGTCTCTAGGAATCTCGTTCGAAGAGTCTCGATAATCGGTGTCTCGAAGATGTACCCAAGAGGTATCCAATTAAAGAATCGAAGTAGTGTCTCCAGGGTCGCCTTGATCAAGCTTGGCTGCGTAGCACTATTCAAAACTTCGTTGCAGAGCTGGAAGATGGAGGAGAATTCTGCACACATCGTAGTCTTCAGGTTCTTCGTCTTGACCGAGGTCATCTGGTCCGCCGAATAATCGAAGACCTCCTCCGAAAGCAACCGCAGAATGGACATATTATTTTCGCATATTGACAAGCTGGTGTGGCATGCTGAAATGATCTCGTTGATGAACGTAGGCCAGTTGTGAGGCCATTCTTGCTTGAGGATGGAGACGAGCACCAAGTTCAACTTGTTAAGTAGGGTTCGCTGGGACTTCAAAGACTCTTCGGAGCCCGAGGACTGGATGATGAAGTTGACAACGAAGTTTCGGATACCTAGATGATGATCAGCAGAGCGAAAATACAAGTGGTATGTCGGAACATACCTTGACACTGATCCTTTGGCAGAACCTTCCACCTGGTCATAATAACGTTATCGAGTACCTGCAATCCCAAGTCTAGAATTTGTCAGCGGTGGAGTGATGATCAAATGAGGGGAACCCTCACATTTGGTCTGCGGATATGTAGCATCTTGTAGGATCTTATCCACCAGTAGCCAGGCGTCAGGATCCTCCTTGAACTGTTTGGAAATTGTCAGCGTTTGTGGTGGTTATGGTGAGCTCGGCGGCGCATAGGCAGAACGTACCTGGTTGAGGGAAGCCTGGGCTTGCTTTTGCTACAAGAACAACGCGTCAGTAGATTTTCTTCACGAGAGTATGTGCGGGCATAAGCCCAAGGGACTCCTACTGTATCTCCCCTGCTTTCATAAAAGGCGCGGACGGTCGCGTCAAGCTCTTGAATGGTAGGAGCCATCTTCGCGGCTTTGTCTTGCGATATGTGCCCTTCTGCTGCACTGAGAGTCGGCCAGTTGCTTAAATTGCGCTTTGGTATAGCTCAAGCTGGTGGAATAGGTAAGCTTGAGAGGAGTTGTCGTTTGTCGTTTGTCGTTACCGTCGTTGAAGTTGAGGATTAGAGAGTTGGGTTCCCAGCCTCAAAAATTGCCCCGCCAAAGACCTCATACGCTAAGACTGGAGTCACGTGCACTATTCTCACTGCAAATACTTCATGAGCTGGAGCTTCGATTTTGCTTGATGCAACGATGGTATGGATTTTAGTCTTGGAAATGTGGTCGAGCAAGTATAAGGCTTTTGATTGATAATATCCCCTTTTTACTATTCCGAAGTTTGCAGCTTGGGAAGAGACTCCGAGACTGCGCTGGTCTGGTTGCCGTCCTTTTCATCTTTCAAGCTGAAATTTGAAGTGCCCCTCACTCTTTTGGAACGAATCGTCTCCTGTGATTTTATGCATGCAATCTGCACGAAACTGAACCTTTATTGTCTCTCTCTCAGTCCCGGATAACCTACGCAAGTCACTGCAAGACCTCAACTCGCATTTAACAAAGTCATTCCATCGTTAAGGAATAATGAACGCACATAAACAACAATAGGCGAGCAAAGAAGACAAATGCAACTTTCATCTTGCCCCGTTTAGATTATTTATCTACAATTCGCTGATTCTCAACACTTACCATCCATCATACTCTCGTTACCACTCCTAATATAGAGAACATTCCAGCTCTGCCAGCTCGAATTCGTCAGAAAGTAGAAAAATGCATCTGTATGCTCCTCCACCACCAAGAAAGCCACCATCTCTCAAATGCAGTATCACGCACGTATTAGAAAACCATAAGAGTTCCGCCATCATTCCATGCAAATCAGTCCTCCTCCTCCTCTTCCTCGTCCAAAGAGATATGTGCGTACGCGTAGGTTTAAGTTTGTGACAAAGGAAATTGTGTGTGAAAGCAACATGTTAAAACGCCCCCATTGGTATTTGCCAGTTTAATATGACTACACAAGTAAAAGCCAAAGGACTTCGAGTCCGGTTGACTGGCTGTGGTGCTTTTAAAAGAAGAAAAACTGCCGGTCGAAAAAGCCGATCAGAAGTTCTGTGATATTCCGGCACTTTGTTGTGGGAAGTGGGAAGGATTCTCGATGCGAGTATTTCTTCGTGCTTGAACGTCTCTGATGACTGGTTGACCAGACATTTCCGCCCTTGCGGGTGGACTTCCGTATGGGGTCTCGGCGTATGGGTTGCCAGTATCGTACTGGTTGTTGTAGTTTGCACCATATGGGGCATCACCAGACGCATCAGATCTATTGGCGGCGCTGTAAGAGCTCGATGCGTTTGAAGGTCCACGATTGATGTCTCCAGTTCGGTTGTTTGCCGTGGATGGTCCCATTGCGCCCAATACTTCGTGCTCAGGTGACAAGGGTCGTCCATCTAGCATCATATTGTCTGATCGAGTGTCTGAGGCTCCGCCATGAGTTGGAGGGGAAGAGTCCGAATAAGCCATCCCAATGCCCCAGCCGAGGGTCCCGAAAGTGTAGTTGACGCCTTCCGTCCTGACGATGCTACGGCAGTAGTACCCCATCCACGATATCCAGACGAATTGTCCTTCATTTCATATCCATCGTTTCCAGAATTTCCAGCAGCTCCAGCGGCTCCGACCGCAGGAAGGCTGGGATCATTGTTTGGATTAAATCCATACTCCTCCACCTCCTTGCGCCTCAACTCCTCGGCATCCTTGCGTTGCTTTCGTCTGCGCCAGAAGAACAAACCTCCCAAAACAAGGAGAGCAACTGCTACTATGGGAACAACGACAGCAACCGCGATCTTTCCGCCTCCATTCAAGCCACCGCTTGCGGCCTCTGGAACCTTAGTGAAGGTCGCTGTACTCGAGGATGTAGTGGTTCTGCTTGAACGGCTGCTTGTGGATACCGGAGTTGGATCTTGTGTTCTTGTGACAACAATGGTAGAGATCGGATCTCCATTAGTGGGAGTCTGTGTTATCACAGAGGTAACGACAATTTGAGATTGAGTTGTAGGAATCGTACTGGTCGTGTCAGGCGGTGCGGATGTTGGCGTGCTTAAAGTGGTGGGTGGCACGGGTGTTGATGAGATGGTTGGTGGCAGAGTTGTAGAAGGAGTCTCTACGGGAGGAGTGAAGGTAGGTGTGGTAACTGGAGGCTCCGGGACTGGAGTTGACGTCGTAGGGGTGTTAGCAGGATTATCGGATGGAGTGGGCGTGGCTGTTGGCGTCTCATTGCCGACTGGCGTGCTCGTGGTGTTCGACGACATGATGGCTTGCCGGTATGCGAAACTCCTAGGCCGTCTATACATTGTTAGTGATGGTTGAGCAGGAGAGAGTTGTTCGCGGCGCAGGATGATGAAGAAAGTGGTCGCACATCGGACACAGGAATTGATCGTACCTCAAGCCAGGCTAACTACAAATACCGCGATATCGAAGGCTCTTGACTGGAATAGACTTGCCGCTCGTTGTTTCGAGATCGAAAACGGATGCGGTCGCACTCGTCGCGAAGAAGTGAGGGATGGACTGTCACGAGTTTGGCAGAGCGACGTCCAATGGCTGCAGGAGGCCGACGAATCTCGAGAGTGAGTGGGACGCGGAGTCGAGGCGAGGCGGACGACCGAGAAAACAGCAATCGAATGCGTCCTCGACCAACTGGTTTCCAAGAGTTGGGGGAACGTGTTTGGAGGGGATATCGCAAAGGTGAGGTTGTTTGGAAGAGAGCAAAGGAGGGTGGTGAGGGATTGAGGGAGGTGAAAGTTACGACGACGGGGCCAAGATGGGGGGAGAACGAATCGAATGGAATTGGCCGTTGAGACAGGGTCGCCGCTCCTGTAAAACCCAGGCCGGCTGCGTCTGAGCAGAATACGAGAAAATGGGTGGGAGGAATGCGATTTGCGCGTCGCAGGATAAAATGGACAGGAACAAATACAATTACAGTATCAATAGTAAAGCAGCGCAATTATGGAAGATGTGTTGGTGATATGTTTTTTTATATTTTTTTTTTCAAATTTAATTTGATTTGGCAAGCTGAGGGGAGGGATGTCTTTTCTCTCTGTGAGCAGAGTTTGTCTCATGAAATGAAAGGCTTTCATCTCACATTTTTTAAATCCAATTCCATCATCAGCGACAAGCCGGCCCTCCGGCTCATCCTCTTCTGCTGATCTCCCTCTCCCTCCTTCATCCACCAGCCAGCCGTGCAGGCAAATAGTGTCCATCTCCATCCTATTTTTATATCTTGTCCTAGGGCGCTCATCCTCTCGTTTTCAGTCTTTCCTTGCTCTGCTGCTACTAACTACTCTTGACCTGCAAATGCACATCTCATAGGTTGTGGAGGGTGAGGCGGTGCACTTCGTGTAAAATCTATGAGCAGGTGTTTTTGCCTCCTCCTCCTCTCTCCACCACCCTCGGAACAATACGAACAACAGCTGAAGAACCAACCTAATTTTCTTCCACCGATCGCCATCACTTAATTTATTCTTTTTATTTGTTTATTTTTTGGTTGTGATTTTACCCACACCACCAGTTAGTTACTGTACCTACTTAACAAGCTGGATGGCGCGTGAACATGATTAATACGATTATCTCATACCACTGCTGCATCCCTTTCCTCTCATCTCATGATGCTTCCTCATTTGATACTCCTCCATAGAGCCAAATAGCTGCTCGCTCGCTCGCTCTCTCGTCTCTCTGTAATCATCTTGCATGTCCTTCCCCATTCATTCATTATTCCCTCCTTCCTGTCACGAAAAAGCCACGCCCAGGCCTGCAAAGACATTTCCAAACCGCCCCAAAAAGCCGTTTTCTGTATGTTATCTGATCACCGACCATCCCATCTTTACAATAATTTCCCATGAATCCGTGATCCATCACTTTTCAGTCAAAGCTCCGGTTATTCTGCGGTGCCTCCCTCGGCGAGGGTATTGCGCGCAGAGATGTCGCCTCTTCACAACTTCACGGTGTCCGAGGTACAGTCCAAGTCGCGTGGATGCAAACGCGGACAACCAGTAAGATGGGTGGATGAGGAGGTATTCGAAGAAAGCAAGCAGGTATTGTCAACACAAATCCATCATTCGCCATCATCTTTTATGGGAACTTTCCATGTCATGATGAAGATCTTTCATGGAACAACACCCCCTTCTTCCCCTCGGGAGAGTACCTTACATAAAGCGGATAAGTGCGTCACAAATATTGGATTTTGGGAAAGGAATTCACGTCGCAGGGATCCTCGGAGATTCTACCCCACAACTAAAAACAAAGCAGCACCACTGTACCGGCTAGGACTGGACAGTTGACCTCTAAATAATTCAGGCCTTTCTTACACGTGAGATATCATCTGATGACTTCATGTATTCATCAAATGAGCTTTTCATTTAAATTGTCAAACTACCCCTATACAAAAGCGGCTGTCTAGTCTGCAATATCCTGATGAATCTTATGGGTTTTAGTTGTTAGGTGAGGAGGCTTCCTCTCTCCTCTCACATCCTCTCTCTCTCTCTTTTTTGGCACAATTGGCCGTCTCTCCAACGCACCAGTTAAAATAAAAATGAACTGGAAAACGCCCAGTCGCCATGACCATCTATTACAAGGGAAAAGACATTAAGTTGGGCAAAGAGGAAGGAAGAGACTCAAATTTGAGGAAGACCCTTCCTCCAAACCGAAACGATATCAGGTTTTTTTTTTAATAAAATCGACAGACGGAGTCATTACAATGCCAGAGAAAGTGCGTGGAGAGAAGAAATCGTCATACAGTGTCGGAGGTGGATCAAATCAAAATGCGCGCTCAAATGCTTCGACAGCGGTGATCTCAAAGTTGACATCACCTCCCAGGAAAGGCATATCTTGATCATGAACCTTGTCGCATACCCCATTGAGGCTTCAGCGTCGTAGCGAGGTCGTCCTTGGTAAAGACAACATCTTGTGGAATTTTGCTGACGCGATAGGCGCCGTTGCGGATGGCGTGGTTTTGCATGGCAGAAACTCCACTTCGGTTGCTTCGAATACTGCCCGCATCGCTCATGTTATCAGCGTCTTTGAATCTCTTTGGTGGTGCGAAATCCAATCCCGTAAAGGTTCCAGATTTTCGGAGCGAAAATCTATTCTCAAGTCAGTAATTGGGGTAGTTTGAGTTCCAGAGATACTTACGGGCTAGGAACTGTTGGAAGCTCATCAAATGAACTTGCAATTGGTGTGAAAGCTGGCAGTGCTGGCGAGTACGGACGTCGCTCACCCAGAGGACTTTCTGAGCGGCCTTGAACACGATCTCTATAAGTTGGTGGTGGGGCGAATTCGAGCGCGTTCATCAAGCTGAAGGAGTCATCCTTCAATTTACCTGGGGTAGGAAGGGTGTTGAGCGGTGCTGGAGGAGGAAGTGCTCTCTTCTGGTTTCCACCTCGTCCTGATGCGGTCGAGAAGGCTTTTGGACCTTGAGGGTATGGCCCAGGAGGGTACATCTGGGGTGGTCCGCGTCTTCCACCTCCGCTCATCGTGCTCATCGCGCCCATGGAACCGTTTCTAGGCCTTGGAACACCTTGGAATCTTGGTGGAGGTCTGGCTCCTTGAGGAGGTGGGGTCATCGCACGACGTTGAATTGGTTCGGCGAATGGCATGACGAAAGCGTTTGATCCAGGATCGTAATAACCTTGTTGTTGGTAGCTTGGTTGATGATTTTGTTGATAATTGGCCTGGTGATTTCCTTGGTCGAGATAATGTCCATCGTAATCCTCATAGTAGTGGCCTTGGGGTGCTGGCTTCGAATCATCAAAGTACTCTTTGTAGAATGATCGGATTCGGTTGGCTCTGATCTCAGGATCATCGTGTTCTGTCGCTGCATCAGGAGGCAATGGACGGAAGCCCATGGAGAGGCGTCGAGCATCGAAGCCAGGTGCGCCCAAACCGGCCTGAACATACTCCTCAGGTGGAACATCCATCGAATATCGTTGACCACGAAGATCCTTTGAATGAGCAGCACGGTCTGGCGATGGGGGAGTAACATTGAACCCATCACCATAATCGCTTTCGTTATCAACATATGTAGCTGCCTGAGGC
Source organism: Tetracladium setigerum (assembly GCA_031472005.1). Classification (NCBI taxonomy): domain Eukaryota; kingdom Fungi; phylum Ascomycota; class Leotiomycetes; order Helotiales; genus Tetracladium; species Tetracladium setigerum. Next base: position 1,554,601 of record PZJY01000006.1, read on the forward strand.
TGGACGATAGGGATGGATTCCTTACGGACAGGTCGAGGATTTGCGGGCAATGGCTTGATAACTGTTTGCGGCGGGGATGCTGGCAATTCGACAGGCGCAATGCTTCGTTCAGCTGAGTTCGTTGGCGGGGAAGTTGGAGATGAAGAATTGGTGGAAGGGGAAAGATCCAATTGGCCTCCCTCGTGGATGAAAGCGCCGAGGTAGTTGTTGCTCTTCCTCAGATCCGAAGTGTCAGGGGCGTAGGATTCTCGGTCTGTTTGAGAAGATGACTGCTGTGTTATGAGATTGTTTCCAGCGCGAGGGTTTGTAGGAAGTCCTTTTCGTTGAATTGAGTCCGAGAGGTATGCCGCAGATGGCTCGGTCGGTAATGGGTAAGGTGGTGGAGGTGGCGGGTTGCTAGATCTATCATGTGGAGCCACAGACTTGTCTTTAGGGAGAGAGTTCTGTCGTGGAGGGGGGATGAATGGGGCGGGGCTCCGAGGCATAGGTTCTGCGTTGGATAGAAGTTCGGAGGTTCCCAGCTCTTGCATTCTCGAGGGAGCGTGACTGGATGAGGTGTAAATGGAGGAGCCCTGCTTGGATTGAGAACGGAAGGATCGGTTATCGCCATTTTGGTAGTGACTGACAGGTCGGTATGGGTCTTCCTTTTGGTTTAAGGATCTGGACAAGGAATGGATCGATTCTCTCGAGTTCTGGAGCTCCGGTGGCAAGAGATATGGGCTGTTCATGGCCATGTCCATGGATATTTGACGTCGGCTCTCATGGTTCTTCTCATCGTCTCCGTAGCCTGTATCAATTCGCATGGGGCTTTTACGTGGTCGACCATTCGTGCGAGGAACATCTCCCAACCCAAAATCCATGGAGGCATGGCGATCTTGCGAATCTTCTTCCCTCTGCTTTCGCACATGCCTACGGTGCAGGAAAAAGAAGAGCAGCATAGACCCAACGACGGGAATTCTGTAGAGAACAAGTTAGATTTGAACAGAGAAATCTGCAGATTCTCGAGAACCTACGCGATACCTAGGATGATAGGCAGTTTGAAGGAGCTGTCAGACACGCCCTTCTCACATGGATTTACACCACAAGCCCCCGTTGGCGCGGCGGACTCGGCGGTATCTGCCCGTGGCTCTACCAGCCTGGTTGGAATAGCGATATTCATGATCGGGTCCATCGCTCCAATTGCCGCAGCAGCTGGAGCGGCAGCACGATGGCCTAACCTAACGATATTTGCGGCGTGTCGATGATCCATCCTCCCTTTGTTTTAGGCTCGCCGGCCTTTTGAATGGTAATGTCAAGGTTTGCGGTTGCTGGTTGCTGGCGACTAGTGTCGCGGAGGAGGAAGGTACAATTCGAATGGATGTATATGGCGGGGATCTCTTTCTTTACTTCGAATCGAGCGTGATGGTGTCGCAAAATTGATGCAATTATAGCAATTACTCTAGTGAAAACAAACGAATGATCCCAGGTTGCAAACAACAAAAAACAGGAGACTGAAGTACCGGAAAATGTGGGTTGGAGGAGGAGGTGGTGGTGGGTGCGATTGTAGTTGGAAGGAGCGAATATGGTCAGGAGGGTAAAGGAGTGGACTGCTGGCAAACCAACAAGAGAAAGGAAGGACAAGCCCGCTGGCAGGCTCCGGCGAGAAGGAGGAAGACGAGGAATTGATCGTGATCGTCGGGCGTGGGAGTTGAAGGAGGAGGAGGAGGAAGATGAAATGGAAGAGAGAGGTAGAAGTGAGAGAGAGAGAGAGAGAGAGAGAAGGCGAATGAGAGTGGATGGATGAGAGACGACCACCTTCACATCAATGCGGAGGACTTCGAAAGAAGTGGGGTGACATAAGCATCCTGGGGTGCTGATTGGCCGGGCAGGACCGCCCTGTCTCTGCTGGGGCAATTTGGAGTCCACCAATTCTTTTCATTTCAGGGGTCAAGTCCCTGGACGAAACCAGAGAGAGAGAGATGAGAGATGAGATGAACCGCCAGCCGAGATGCTCTATCTATCAATCTATTATCCTCTCACATTCACATTCAAGATAACCATTGTCCATTGTACACCTTGCCCTCGAGTATGGACCAAAGTTTCGATATCTTTGTATACACACACACATATACTTCTGAATCTTCCGAGTTGGTTCTGAGCTGTCGTAACGCCCAAATCTATTGATAGCCCAGGAACCACCAACGGCCTTAAACCGCTCTTGGTCTGGTTCTGGTCTAGAAATGCAGGTACAGTACGACGAACGACTCCCAAGCTTTCGGTCGCCGTAGCTTGCCGAACACTCTGGACTTTGAAGCCTTGAGGGTCAGGTCAGGGTCAAGGTCTCGAGCTCTTGGGAAGATGGGAAGATGGGATAACGCACCATGAGAAAGATTGATAATACAGTAACGATAAACCTTCCGCCCTGAATCGCTGCGTCAAGGAGAAGGAGACCGTAGTACAGTCAGTATACATCAGTCCAGTACCTACACATACATCCACAGATGCTCCAGAGCAGCAACATGGGATGGATTGGTAAGGAGGACCAACAAAATGCCTCTTCCCTTCGTACTCCATCCATACTCGATACGAAAGCATACGAAAGCACAGCTCGCAGGTCGTTCATTCACTTTCACATCCTTCACATCTTTCACATCTCTAAATCCTTCAATCTTCTGCTTCCATCCCCTCTGACGCGGCTCGGGCATTATCTACAGCTGACGACGCTGATTGGCACCGGCTCGTTCATTTAAGATTGAAGTCGTGGGAGTTGACCAGTCAAACTCCCTCGACTGATTGCCCCAATTTGAGGGTCCAGAAAGGGCAGCTCCGGCCGCTTTGCATATGCTTCCGGGATTGGATTGGATTGCCTGAGCTTGCTGGAAATGAATGAATGAGCGATCTGCGAGCGAGCATCCTTCGAGTCTCCGACTCAGTTCTCCGCAGGCAGCAAAACACACACAGCATGAACCTCATCAAAACATCAGCGATGATGTATAATAATTAACCTCTTGCTTGGACCGGCAGTCGTGATGGTGGTGGAGTGTGTGGTGGGAAAGTCAATTGCAGATGTCAAGCATTTTCACATTTCCTTGTTAAATTGGCACAAGACAGAGAGAAAAGGATCGGACGCCAAGCTTGTCTTCGAAGCTTGACAGGGCGGCCGAGCAAACTTTCATGCAGAACAACAACACCAACCGTCCAAATCATCATTACCCCAATCTTCCGTCCCGTGACTTCAAAACACTTCGTCGAAACGCCAAGAATGCGTGAAGAGAGTGAAGAGAGTGAAAGATGAGATGAGAAGAGAACCAGGGCACTATCCACCCACCCCTTCTCATACGTCTGATAATGTAAAGGTGCTTCCATCATGGCGGATTTCGACTTGGCTGCAAACTTCATTCCCGCCCTCCACAAACCATCCTCGCTCCTCCCCATCGCTCGGCACCGCGAGACTCTGCTCTACCTCATAGAAACATACCCCGTGACCATCGTCGTCGGCCAGACAGGTTCGGGCAAGACAACACAGATACCTCAATATCTGGAACAGGCAGGATGGGCCTCGGATGGCAAGGTCATTGCCGTCACACAGGTGAGTATCCCACCAATCACGATCAAAGTCTTTGCCCTAATCACATATTAAATAATAGCCTCGGCGAGTGGCAGCAACGACGGTGGCAATGAGAGTTGCTGAAGAAGTCGGCTGCGAGCTTGGGAAAGAAGTCGGATACTCTATCCGATTTGAAGATGTGACATCCGCCTCAACACGTATCAAATTTTTGACTGATGGTCTCTTATTGAGAGAGGCACTCGTGGATCCCCTGTTGTCACGTTACTCCGTTATCATGGTTGATGAAGCCCATGAGCGATCTTTAAGTACAGACATCCTTCTGGGAGTGCTAAAGAAAATCTTGAAGAAACGACCAAGCGATCTTAGAATCATTATCAGCAGTGCAACCCTTCAAGCCGAGGAATTTCTCCAATTCTTTGCAGGAGATCGGGAGGTGCCATCAAAGACAGCGGATGAAGCTGTCAGTCTCGATGATTTGATAGCCCAGGGAAGTTCTGGAGCTATCAATATCAACGGAGAAGTCGGTGGCAATATTGGCAGGATCATCAATCTGGAAGGGCGAATGTACCCAGTTGATGTTTTGTATCTAGAGGGACCATCAGAGGACTACGTGGAAAAGGCTGTGCAGACAGTTTTCGAGATCCACACGAAAGAACCAGAAGGAGATATTCTTGTCTTCCTCACAGGTAGAGAAGAGATAGACTCTGCCGTTCAAGCAATTGCCGAGAGAACGGCAAGTCTGCACCCCCGAGCCCAACAGTTGATGGCTCTTCCTCTATACGCCGGTTTATCCACAGAACGGCAAATGTACGTTTTTGAAGAAGCTCCGGAGAACACCAGGAAGGTTATCTTCTCCACCAACATCGCTGAGGCGTCGGTGACCATTGATGGAATTGTCTATGTGGTCGACAGTGGCTTCGTCAAACTCCGTGCCTTCAACCCCCTCACTGGCATTGAGACATTGACCGCAACCGGTGTCTCCAAGGCCTCTGCAACCCAACGAGCAGGCCGAGCAGGTCGTACTAAGCCCGGAAAATGCTACCGTCTATACACCGAATCAAGCTTCCAGTCATTAGACGAAGCAACCGTCCCCGAGATCCAAAGATCCAACCTCGCCCCCGTCATCCTGCAACTCAAAGCACTGGGAATCGACAATATCGCCCGCTTCAACTTCTTCACTGCTCCTCCCGCCGAGCTGATAATCCGCGCGCTCGAGCTCCTCTACACACTCGGCGCTCTCGACACCTACGCCAAACTCACCAAGCCCCTCGGTATCCGCATGGCCGAACTAGCAATCGAACCTATGATGGCCAAAACACTCCTCTCGGCCCCATCCTTTGGCTGTTTGAGCGAAATGCTCACCATAGCCGCGATGACCAGTCTCGGCGGCTCCATCTTCGTCAATGCCCACGACGAGCGCAAGAAGATGGAGACCGCGAAGCGCAAGTTTGCCGTCGAAGAAGGTGATCACATTACGCTCTTGAACGTCTATCAAGCGTTTGTGACCAAAGGCAAGAAAGAAGCCCGCTTCTGCCATGACAACTACATCAATTTTAAATCTATGACCCGCGCCGTCAGCATCCGAGCACAACTCAAGCGCTACCTTGAGAGATTCGGCCTCACGGTTGATGAGAGTCTCTCTTCCAACGCGAATAAAACACCACTTGCAGCAGGCGGGCCCGACAAGGGCGAGCAAATCCGCCGGTGTCTAACGACTGGGTATTTCGCCCACGCGGCGAAAATGCAACCAGATGGTACCTTTAAGAATGTAGCTGGTGGCACGGTGTTGCATGCTCATCCTAGCTCGCTGATGTTTAATCGGAAGGCGGATTGGGTTGTTTTCCATGAGGTTATGGAGACCGGGAACAAGACTTTCATTAGGGAAGTCACGAAGATCGAGAAGAGCTGGTTGGTGGAGTATGCTCCAGAATACTACAAGATTAGGTAGGTAGGTAGATAAGGAGGCAAGTCATGATATTGAAGCTCTATCTCGCTCTAGCTCTAATCTAGCCCATGTCCTAACCTCGTCAAACTGCGCACTCTGTCCAGCCAGAATCTCAAGCAGCTCCTCCGCAAGACTCCCGCCGCACAATGTAGCCCACCATATGTCGGTAAACTTGGAGAGCAGCACACCCCAAAGCATCAACATAGCCAAGGCCATAGGCTCCCCCCTTTGCAACTCATTTACGAACTCCTCTCCCGCGAAATACACCCAGGTCATTCCCAAACTCTTGTCAAAACTATTTTCCATGGCTTGAATCGTGTTCTCATACACCTGATGAAGAGGCGAGTTGGCAGGCCGGTCGATATTGAGAAGGCTGTTGAGTTGTCGAAGTTGCACACCCGCGTTGCCTACGCTCTCACTAAATCGTAGGCCTAGTCCCTCGCGTCTCTCAGCAATCATTCTATAGGGGCCTCTCTCCAACCAAAGCCGACTGATAACATGGACCGAATGAATTCCATTAATGAAATGGTACAAAGACAAGACACAATCCGTCGGCGACGCTTTCCGAGTCGGCGCCAAATCTCCAGCCTCTCCATTCTCGCTTTCGAGAAACCGGGTTACCATCGAGCAGACCATCGTTAGGACGGATGAGAAGAAGATGGCATTGCAATTTTCCTCGGTGATGTCGTTTAGCGCGGCGCGGAAGTTCGGAAAGCCATTGCTCTGATATCGCAATGCAATGGCGACGTACTTGGCCGCGGTGGCAGCATCACTATTGTCAGCCTTTTGACTGGCTATGTGGAGGGCTGTGAAGGCGAAGATGAAATCATAAAGGTATTCGTGCTCCTTGGCCATCTGGACGACGTCGTTGCGGAACAACTCTTCTAGCTCCGTGGTGAAGCTTTGGCTCGTTTTGGTGAACCAGAAATGCATGAGCTCAAGCTCTCGTTTTCGTGTGGACGAATCGAAGGGGTCTTTCTGTTGCAGCGGGGTGGGTGAGTGGTGGGAAAGTGGGTTGGGGTTGGGGGATGCCGAGGCGGAAGTTGATTTAGGCGTTGTGGTAACTGATCGAGCAGTTGTTGCTGATGATGGTGCATGGGGGTGTGGGACACGGGTCTTGGAGTAGTGACATTCCTCCTCTCGCGTAGCACAGGATGTGCAAATAGGGTATTGCTCGTTGCATTTTACGCGTCGCTTCTTGCATTGGTCGCAACCATATGGGGATTTGTTGTGACTTCGTCGCTGAGGCATATCTTTGCACGCTGCCCGCCTGTACGGTACGTAGATGATAATCCGAGTTCGATTGAGAGACTGTTATAGGTATGATCTCATGTGAAGATGAAGTACGACTACATCGGACGGATCCAGACGTCGCCGATGTGTTTATCACAATGCGAGCATAATATAAGGTTGGAATTCTCCGGTGCCAAAAAAAGGACTTCAACCTAGTCAGTCGAGGAAGCCACAGGGCGACGCAATGCCAAGCACACAAACTGTACCTATCTTTACTTGGTGTAGGTACTGACTAGGTAGGTAAGAAGCATTGTGAGTATTCTCCTTGTGAGGCTGATATTTTGCTCTAGGTATCGTTGCCAAACCCTAAAGTATCGTTGTCAACTTAGCCAATAACATAATCCCACCAGAACATTGATTGATTCTTCTCCCCTTGGCGTCGCACTTTTCGATATGACAGTTGCGTATGTCAAACTCTCTTCTGCTCTTGTGAGAAGGCCAAGACCCTTTCCAGTCGTTGAGACTCGTTCTCGTACTACGGCGTGCCACAGTCGCCTTCAACGCATATTGATCCTCGCTTGCTCGCTTGGCAATGTTTAGAAATGAAATGATTGAATGAATGAGAGAGAAAATTAATGGGATAGTGGCAGAGCAAATGATTGGCAAGCAGATGGAAGCAGGTATTATTATTAAAGTTCTCGTTCTCGTTCTCGTTAAAACGCGCGTCGATATGCTCTGGTTTCCTTCATGCTCGGATGTATATTCTGACGACGATTGTTTACAGGAGAGATGGGATGTATAATAGTCCGGTTACTGCTCATATCACGGCTCTTCTTTGTGTCAATACCATCTTCTCAATTGCTTTCGTTTCCTCCATCACTATTTACTTAAACTAGATCTCCAGCATCCGATTTCTCCTTTTTCCACGCCTCGGTTTTCGTTCTTGTATCCCCTATATCCTCAACTTCCCGTCTCCATCTCGTCTCAACTAACTCCACAAAATGGCGGAAAAACGAAACTACTGGGAGAGTTATACTCCTTCTTTAGTAGCCGCAATCATCTTCGTCCTTGCATTCGCAATTCTCACCATCATCCACCTATTCAAACTACTCCGAACACGGACCTGGTTTTGCATTCCCTTGGTCATCGGCGGCCTCTGTAAGTACCTAAGTTCCCCTAGTCACTGCCCCAAGAGAGCAAAGAGCTTCTCCAGTCTCAAGCACATCAACTGACAATATATCCACTCAAACCAGTCGAAGTCATCGGATTCGCCGCCCGAGCATGGGGAAACAAAAACAAATACATCCTCATCCCCTACATCATCCAAGCCCTCCTCATCCTCCTCGCACCCATCCTCTTCGCCGCCACCATCTACATGATCCTCAGCCGCATCATCCGCTCCACAGGCCACGAACAATACTCCATCATCCGCGTCAAATGGCTCACCAAAGTATTTGTCGGGGGCGACGTGCTGTGCTTCCTCGTTCAAGCGGTCGGTGGCGCGATTTTGGCGCAATCGAAAACGGCAAGCTCGAGGAATTTGGGCCAGGGTGTGATTTTGGGAGGGTTGATCTTGCAAATTGTCATTTTTGCATTCTTTCTCGTCGTGGCTGTTGTTTTCCATACTCGAGTGAATGGACAGAGTCGTGATGGGAAGACTCTAGAAACGTCGATCAATTTCTCCCAGTTCATGAGAATGTTGTATACAGTCAGCATTCTGATCACCGTCAGAAATCTCTTTCGTGTCATTGAGTATGCCATGGGCAGTAAGTCTTCCTTCCTCCTCTTTCCATCTGTGTTCCCTCCAGACTCAAGAAAAACTTCTGCCACTCCAATGTTTCTATTTGGCCCTTCATCTCAGTAACTAACATGTATATCGCAGAGGATGGCTATCTCCTGGCTAACGAATGGCCACTCTATGTATTCGATGCGACTCTTATGGTCTTTGTACTTCTCATATGCCTGAAGTGGTACGTCGGAGCCATGGAAACTCGATCCAGCCAGGAACACATCAGTCTCTCACAAGTAGAGTCAGGAGGTCAAATTATCAACCAGAGTTCCATTCACAAATGAGAGCGGGATGCGTCGTTGTCTTAGTGATGGACGGCTCGCTCTTTTGCATCGTTTCCGGCCGACGACATTTCTTAACAGCGAGGTGTTCGATATGTTTATACGGGGGTGCCAAGATATTTGTCAACAAGTTGTGCTGAACATAGTAGACTAGATGTTTGGCGTTTGGCGGAAGATCAGTACGAGGTATTTCTTTTGTTTGAAGGGACCATAGAGGCTTGCTGAAACCTATTTTTATTTCTTTATACATCGCTTTAGAAGAATTCGAGGGAAGAATCTGTTGTCTGTATCAATTCTTGTCAGGCGAGATGTGGGTGCGGTGCAATACCAGCGGAGGTTTCAAACCCAAAAAAAAAAAGGGACAGAAGGTAGGGGATTTATCATAGTTCTCCTCATATAAAAAAGACTCTGTCTCCATCCCTTTTCATATCAATATTTACAAGTCCCCATGATCAATCTTCTGCCCCTCGACACCTCTCTCGATAACCCCCTCACCAGCCATCTCAAACTCATATTCCAAATCCGGCTGCATCTCGGCATACAAACTATTCTTCTCACTCGCCATCTTGAAGTTATACGCCGCCTCCTCGTCACTGACGACATGCTTCTTGAGATTTGGATTTCCAGCCATGGCGGCTTCGACTCTTAGTTGGATTGCACAACCGCGGTCTAAGAGACCGAAGAGGAAACCGGCTTCGTCAACGGTAGAGCCGGTAGAGAGGAGGCCGTGGTTCATTAAGATTGCGGTCTATTTCAGTCAGTTTGGCAATTAACCTTGCTCTCCATCCATCTAAGATAAAAAATTTCTATATCAAAGAGTAGGCACAAATCGAAGAATAATTATGGGAAAGTGAAAAGGGGATCAAATATACTTTGTTCGTCTCTCCCAAAGCCTTCGCAATATTCCTTCCCTCCTCCTCCGCAAATACGATACCTCCATACTCGGCATATACGGCGATGGAATCATACAGCGTGCAGATATCTTGGTTCAGCATGTCCAGTCCGCGTGCGAAGGCGGACCACGCTCGTCCGGCGTCGGTGTGAGCGTGACAGACGGCGTGGATGTCTGGGCGGGCTTTGTGGATGGCGGAATGGATTAAAAAACCGGCTGCATTAGCTGTCTTGGTCTGTGTGATTTTATGTTATGTTACTATTTTGTTCGTTGAAATTTGTCTTTCCATTTGCAATTCTGAAATGGTTTGGTTTGGGTGTAAAAGTAAAGGAACAGAGAACACATACCCGATTACCACCAACAACCTTCCCACTATCTACATCCAAGCAAATTAAATCCCCGGCAGTCATGAGCCCGAAATGTCGTCCCAGAGGATTCATCCAGATGTAGTTCTCGAATTCAGGGTCACGCACGGAAATGTGACCTGACATGCCCTCCGTGAAGCCCTTGCGGGAAAAGTCTCGGAAAACGGCAGCTGTGTGGATGAGAATGTGAGAGCGGTGCTCGGAGTGGGATGTGAATGTTGGGATTCCTGATTGCGTTAATTATGTGAGTGTGGTGTACATGGCATGTAGATATATCAATGGTTGGAAATTGAGAGACTTGTGTATGTGGAGTTGTGATTCCCCTTGAGCCCAGGGGAAGATGGGGGTGGGAGTTGAAGGGTGAAAATACCCTTTTTGTATGACCTATATCATTGAATATCTGGTCCGATAAAGAGAAGATCTTCTTTGTAAACGAGAGAATGAACGATAGTAACAAAATAGAGACATTGTGAAAAAAAAAAAAAACAAAAAAAAAATCATCTACGACATCATTCAAGACTTGAAATGAACATAATGTCCACACGTCCAAAAAATATTTCGGAAATTCATCGAAACAACGACAACATATAATGATAACTGTTACCCACCAGTATGTACCAAAGGGCCATGGCTAATTGCCTCCAAGGCAGTCTTTCCTCTCCACCCTTCAACTTCTTCTCAGCATCGGGTTCACCTGCGATTGTAGCCACCCCCACTTTCGCTGATGTAGGGATGACAAATTGTGCCTCCTCTGTTGTTGCCGATGGTGCCATTTTGTAAAGAGTGTACAATGGATGTTTTGATGCAAGGAGTGGTTTGGGTTGAGATTGTTCGTGTTGTTGTTGTTGTTGAATTGGGATGAAAAGTAGGATGGAAGTGGTGGATTGACATACTTACAGTACGACCTCGTGGCGGGGTGGTCAGCATTTTCTGATTGGCTGTGAGTTGCAAATGAATTAGATGGGTTATTGATTCGGTCGTGTCCAGTTGCCTGTTTTGGATGGGTCTTCCTTTGTGTTGTGTACTGGATTGCGGTGCCACAACCATTCTCGCCAAAGTTATGCTTATATAAACTGTTCTTCAACTTATCTACCAGATGATCACGGGAATACAACATAAAATCAAAATGCTTCGATAGACCTGCTGTACTTGAAGTCAATTCATCGACAACTGTCATGTTTATATTAATTGATATATCGAAGTAAGCGAACGAGTGATATGTTTAAGTAGGTTGAGGATGTCCATGCGAGGAACAGAGGATTGGATACCATCGTGAGTTTTGAAAGATCGCATAACAACAGTTGCCTCAACAAACTGGGTAAAAAGCTTTCGACGATCTTATACAATAAACATTACAACAGAATTTCTTCCTCTGAAAATGAATATTTTCTCATCTAACGGGTGCAACCAAGAAATTTAAAAGACTTCCCAAATTCGAGCAAAATGTCGCAGAGAAAAGGTCTTTCGACATCTATGCATTTCCCGACTTCTCATTGACTCTCATGCCCACTAGGGCATCTTCTCAAAGAAACGAATCTGCAACTTTACATAGGGAAAATGAACGAAGAATCAACAACCTTGAACATCAAACGGAAGGAAACGTCAGAGAGGGAGAAAACGTTTGTACACGAAAAGAACAACATATGAGCAGGTGTCTAGATCAAGAAAGGAGCCGTCTTATTGTCATGACTTGATCGATTCGTACTTGATCGTTGTAATGTATCCAACCAGAGCATAATCCGAGCAGATCCAAGACCGTTGTTGGACGAAGCACAACCCAGCCCAACACATATGCCAATGGAAGTACCCCACGCAAGACGACATGCCACGGAATGCACTTTGATAACACATATATCTGGGGATGGCTTGACCAGTCCACCAGAGACCGAATGGCGTTCAAGCCAATATGCCAGGTCGCTTTCAATCCAATCCCACGGAAGCTGTTGTCTCCCAGATATACCACGTACAACTGCAGCGGAAGAAGGAGACTAGCCAAAGAACCGTTAGGGCCATGCAAGCATTGGTGGCACATGATCACTGCATTGATCCAACGGCAGGTCTGGAAGCACGTTCCAAAGCCGCAATCGCATGTTTAGATGTCGTGGTTCAACGGCGTTGGCGTCTGGTTGTTTGTTCTGGAGCGGTGAGAGTGCCTCTATCAATATCAATTGAATTGGGTCAGATTCGGAATTGAGCCGGTGCTGCAGAGCTGCATGTTGGGCTCGATCAAGAAGGACGGCTTTCTGGCTGCTGAATGTGAATGTGATCCAGAGCTATACAAGTACCCAGCTAGGTCGCCATCCAATATCGGCACATTTTTACACTCAACATGTTGGGACGGACAGCTGAGAGCGAAGCTCAACCTCCTCCTCTGGCACCTCACGTGACTGCTTGGCACTTGCCGCTGATCCGTCGCCCGAGCGGCTGGATCGAGAAGTCTCACAGCGTCTCACAGCGTCTCACAGTCGCAGAGTCCAGAAAGTTGGTTGGAGTAGTTGGCAAGTTTTTGTTGCCTGCGAGACTCCTCCTTCCAGCCTACAGCCTACTACAGCCTGCGTAGTGTAGTAGGTCCCTAGTCGGTGATACAACTAACTTCTTGACTCATCATTTCCTTTTATGATTGCGATATTTGATTGTACAATCCTTGATATTATCATCATCAACACAACGGCTGATTCATCATCAGTGTCCTTTGTCCCCGTTCCCTCTAGCTTTCCCATTCCCTCATCTCTCTTTTCCAAACAAGGCCCCGCTTACCCCCACCATCGCAACATCATTTCCAACCCCCAATACATCGCCATCGCCATCGCCCTCGCCCTTCTCCGAAAGCCGTCTGGCAGCGATCGCCTCTTCTTCGACAGCAATTGCCTGCCCAGTGCAGTCCGTTACTGTGACCTCGAGATCTGCGATTCTCCAACAATTGCTGGACAGCCTCCTGTGTACCCGTCGCAAACGCAAACTTCACTTACAACCATTTGCGATCTCGGACAACTAGTCATAACTACCGACCTACTCATCAACCTCGAAATCGACGACAATGTCTTCCAATGAAGCTGCAGTGTCGGCGGCTGTTGTAGAGCAGCAGTTCCCATCCCACCGATTGAAGCGCGTTCAAAACGATCCTTCCAAAACCCTCTGGTCCTTGTTGCTTGCGGTTCCTTCAGCCCGGTTACAAACCTTCATCTTCGCATGTTCGAGATGGCGGCAGACTATTGCAAGTTGTATGTGTTATCTATGAATGTTTTGGATGTACACTCATTCTCTATAGTCACACTGAATTCGAAGTAATGGGGGATACTTCTCGCCTGTGTCTGATGTGAGTTTCGGAGCCTTCTATTACTTAGGCAACCTCTGATGGTGGATATTACAGGCATACAAAAAGAAGGGCCTAGCAAGCTCCACCCACCGGTATGTTGTTATACGCAACTCCACACGATCTCAACTGACGCATACAGGGTTCGCATGTGTGAGTTAGCTATCGATGACATGCCCCAAGGCACCCTGATGGTTGATTCATGGGAGGCGACTCGAGATACATACCAACCCACTGCCAAAGTGCTGGATCATTTCAACCACGAACTCAATGAAGTAATTGGAGGCGCGGAGAGACCAGATGGATCGAAGGTCCCCATGAGAATTATTCTCTTAGCAGGCGCAGACTTAGTCCAAACCATGTCAACTCCTGGTAAGTAATATGCAGTATTCAAAAGTCGGTAATTACGTTACTAATTGTTCTCTGCAGGCGTCTGGAGTCATGATGATTTGGACCACATTCTACGACGATATGGTGCTTTCATTGTGGAGCGAGAAGGCACTGACATCGATGAGGCTCTCTCCAGTCTTGTTCAGTGGAGAGACAATATATATGTAAGCTCCTTCTCTATACCTTGGCTTATTGTGCTACTTTTGGTTAGTTGACATGTACTAATTTCCGAAAAGGTCATCCAACAGCTCATTCGCAACGATGTCAGTTCAACCAAGATCAGGCTCTTCCTACGTCGAGAGTTGAGCATCAGGTACTTGATTCCATCACTTGTCATTGACTATATTGAGGAGCATAATCTGTACAAAGACGACGGGACTGGTTCCGTGAAAGAAGCAGAAAGAGAGAAGACCAAGGAGAGTCTACAAGGGTCCCAATTCCCTGAATCTTCATCTTCATCTTCAGGTGCCGGTAGCTCTAAAACTGGAAGGTAGAGATGGGACGAAAAGTGAATTTACCTATAAAAAAAAAGACGACTCGACGCATCACACGATTGCTAGATTTCACGGCCACAACTCTGGACTTATTTCGACGGTCGCTACTCTCACGACGATTTTCTTTGGCTCTGGGGTGCTGATACTTCTTACCGTCGCTTGGTTTGCGCGGCAGTACTACCAATGACTGCATATGATGTTTTATTAAAGCATTTCAGGTGGCGGATATCGATTGCATAAAGGGTAGGAGGGAGGGAGGCAGGTCTGTGTATCAGTACTTTGGCAATTCCAGCCGCTTTGGATAGAGACAGAGAGAGCAATTGATCTTATGGCGTTAGGGCGCACAGCGCAACCCCTTCTCAGAGCGAGTTGCACGCATTGATAATAAAATACAAGATACCCAGACTTGAGTTGCCCGTGTCGGTGAAGTGTGAACGTGACTGCAAATGAAAACCGAAAGATGCTAAATCTCCCATATTAAATTAATAAACCTTCCGTCCCTTGACGGTGTTTAGGAGGCAACTGGAGGAGCACGGGACGTCTAAAGCAGCGGTCGTGGCAGAGTTTGAGATTCTTCTCTTCCCTTGTCGTACCTACATTAATCTTCTGATTTACCATTTCTCAGTTAGGATCGTGATAAATGCTCGACTTTGCCAACAAGCGAGTAGTCCGACGACTAGTTCCGGGTTTGGGCATACATTAGGCGTTTTAGGTATTCCGATAAATATTGTCGTTAGGCCTCTCTCTCGAGGCAGGCCGATGAGTCGCAAGCGTGGCCGGCTAGGCTTCTTCAGTTAATAAGCTTAATTGGGATGATTTCTTTTTCGTGTTCTTCGCGCTTCTTCAGCCGTCCATTAATTAGGTCGTTGCATCGGCGGAAGGCAAAAAAAATCCTTGTTTGGCGGATAGCGTGCGAGTGTGTGTCGATGAATGAATCAAGTGATTCAAAGAGCCAGCCATGCGAGCGAGAGTGGTGAATAACGAAGTAGGTAATCGATAATGAAAGGAAAGGGTAATAATGAATAGTGCATTGATTATTCCTTTCTCCTTTTCCTCGAGCACTGAATGCATCAAAGAGGAAGGGAAGGTCCCTGGTGAATAGGGTTTCATCTCAGCATTTGTGCTCTCTGTTATACTTTGAAGTAAGGTACTCGCCGTTCCTTAGCATTTGCCGGTTTGGTAGTTAATGGTGAACAGTCACTCACTCACTCACTCACTCACACACAGTAGTCTCGAGCTCGAGTCGTCCATCCTTCCACCGCCAGTCCGCGGTCCCCAATTTGGTATTTCCAATTCACTTGGCACTTGCTAGGCACACCCTTCCCAGTCTCTAGTTACTAGTCAGCCTTCCCGACCGAGACATTCGGACTTGGACTGACAGCAGCCAGACCAGACCAGACAACAGCTTTATATATACGCCTGCTCGCGCTCGCTCTCTCCCTCCCTTTCTTCTTCTCACGACAAAGACCAAAAAACACATTCAACCTCTGACCAAGATCACTCACTCACTCTTCTGCCACTTCATCTCGCCTCACAATCTACCTTACTTCCACTTCCCTCGACCCTCGATATCGTCATCAAGCGCCACCTGCGAACGTTACGAGATCCCGAGATCGCATCACCTTCCCTTATCTCCCTTCCTCCCCCAACTCACGACACAATCACAACACAACACTGCACCGCACCGCACCCCAAGTCCACAGACAAGATGGTTTACTCAGACGCTTCATCTCGTTCCACATCTCCAGAACCATCTGCGGAAACAATGCAGATCTTCATCAAGAACGTCTCTGGCGACAGTAAGTGCCCCAATCTCCATGACTCGAAGCCTATCCTGACGCATGACATAGCAATACCCATTACCGTCCCATCAGACCTCAGTGTTCACAACCTCACCACCCTCCTTTCCCTCCGTACCTCCCTACCCGAGTCCTCTCTCCGCCTCGTCTTCGCTGGCAAGCATCTCTCGCCCGCCGCCACCTTGTCCGATTACCACATCTCACGAGACAGCACATTACACCTTGCCGTTCCACTTCGAGGAGGCATGCCACCCAAGAAGATCCGTTGCACATTCAAGGAGTGCAGGGAGGGTGCACAGCGGATCATCGGAGACTGCGGGTTCTGCAACGGGCATTACTGCGGCAAGCACAGGCTTCTGGAAGACCACAAGTGCGATGGTTTAGAAGACGTAAGTCTAAGTCCCGCCTCCCATTCCTCCGCAGCAGGCGGTAGGGAACCACAATGGTGGTTGGTAGGACTTGATCTGGAGGAACTCTTAGCTGACATGATCCATGACGATACACAGTGCAAGAAGGAGTCCCATGAACGCAACGCTGCGCAACTCAACTCCGAGCGTACACATGTCATCAAGGGCATCTAGATCCGCCCTTTCCCCCTTTACCTTTCCATGGTTTCGATCGATTTCAATCTCAAGCGATTCCAACTTCGAGGCGGCGTTTTGCGAGACATGGTTGGGCATTTGTTATTCATGCATTGGCTGCTTCTTTGATATTTCTTTGCTGCTTGTTACGGTCAGTCAGTCCGCCTTCATCGGCTGTGCTGGCTGGTTTTTCGGTTTTAGCGGGCGTATGCGATGATCTATTTACAGTCGGCTTTTCGGGAGCACTTCTTTGACTGGGAGGAGGGATACAGGAGTACTTCGAGAATCAACCAAATAGAATAATTTCGAGAATCGCAAGAATACACATATTTTGCCCTCTCCAGCCTACACGGTTATCGCTCCAACACAGGTTTGGACAACTTGCATTCATGATAGGAGTTGGTGACCTCTATATAACTTGATTTTCGCCTAGATTACACGCAAATTAAAGATCAAAACGTTCAACGTCCCCAGTTCCTTAATCTATTCACACATTTTCTTCACTGCCATTTTTACTCATCTTATCCCTGAACTATCATTCCTAGGTTATCTTCAGTCCCTCAACAAAGTATACACGGCCACTGACATGCTTTACATTCGATCCATTCGATCCATTCCGAGCTCGCTACAAACTAACAAATTTTATTAAATTCATCATATTCCGCTACGTATTTGTTTATATACTTTAAGTTTTTGTTTGAGTCGAATCGCTTTCTGCCTCCTCAAATCCAAACACCTCTTTTGTCGAGGAGTTTGAGTCCGAAATTCACAATCGACTCGACAACACCACAGGCAGTCAAGCCGCAGCAGGCTCATCCTTCATGTTAACAACGCAACGAATGCAATCACCAGCCTTCATGTCATCGAACGCCTTTGCAATATCGGCCAGTGGCTTTCGGTGGGTGATGAACTCGTCGACCTTGAGTTTGCCCTTGAGGTAGTCGTCTACCAGATCGGGGAGCTGAGAGCGACCTTTGATACCGCCGAAAGCGCATCCCTAGTTTGAAATAATAGTCAGCTTGTGTACTATGTACTACTGTACTGTGTTTGTGTGGTGAGGAAGGTGGAAAGGGGGCAGCTTACCTTCCAGACACGGCCGGTGACAAGTTGGAATGCTATTTAATTTTTTCTCGGTTAGTTCCTGTTATGTATATACTGCTGTGTTTTTCACAAAAGGAAGAATGGAATAGAAAACACTTACGCCTGGTAGAAATCTCCTGTCCAGCAGCAGCAACACCAATGACAATACTCTGTCCCCAACCCTTGTGACAAGCCTCCAAAGCCGCTCTCATAACGCCGACATTTCCTGTGCAGTCAAAAGTGTAATCACATCCACCATCTGTCAACTCAATCAAATAGTCCTGGATGCTCTGCTTGCCAATTTCAGTTGGGTTAACGAAGTCCGTTGCTCCAAACTTCTCGGCCCAAGCCTTCTTGTTTGGATTAACATCCACCACGATAATCTTGCTTGCCTTACGAACAACGGCTCCTTGAACGACAGACAAACCGACGCAACCGGCGCCAAAGATGGCAACGGTTGATCCCTCCTCTACCTTTGCAGTTTCAACAGCTGCGCCGTAGCCGGTGGTGATACCGCAGCCGAGAAGACAGGTTCGGTCCATTGGCGCATCTTTGGTAATAGCCACGACAGAGATATCTGCCACAACGGTGTATTGCGAGAAGGTAGATGTACCCATGAAATGAAGTAGATCTTGGCCCTTGCACCTGAATCGAGATGTTCCGTCTGGCATGACACCTTTGCCCTGGGTGGCTCTAATCTTGCCACAGAGATTTGTCTTGCCGGACTTGCAGAATTTGCATTCTTTGCATTCAGGTGTACTGAGAGGCTTGTTAGATTTCGTGAAGAGGAGATGGGGAAGGAGGGTGGTTTACTAGAGAGCAACGACATAATCTCCAACCTTCACGTTTGTAACACCCTCGCCAACGGATTCCACGATACCAGCTCCCTCGTGTCCGAGGACAATGGGGAAAGCACCCTCGGGATCCTTTCCAGAAAGTGTGTATGCATCTGCCAGCGTAGAAATGATCAGCATTATTTCAAACTAGTTCCTCCTGCTGCCTGCCTCCCTGCTGGCAAAGATTGGTTGAATTGTGGTTATCATACCAGTGTGGCACACTCCGGTGTAATGAATCTCAATTCGGACCTCGTTTGCTCTAGGAGGCAAAACCTCGATATCCTCGATGACGAGGTCTTTTCCAGCTTCCCATGCTACGGCCGCCTTTGGGTGCTGTTAGAACACTGCTACTTTTGCTGCCCACCCACGCATTGGACGGGGAGGAGATTCGCGGAACCAGCTTGTCGGGTAGGTACTACTAACCTTACAGGTGATCGTCTATGTGAAGATGCAGTGTCAGCAGATTTCCTTTGACTCCTTCCAGCTCAAGAGGTCCTCAATTTGATGCAAAGAGGGGTCAAGCACATCCAAAAAAGAGAGCGGAAACGTACCTTTCCAACAGTGGATGCCATTTTGTGCGACTTTGATCGATAGAAATTGGGTCTTTCAAAACAATCGAAGCTTCGATATAAGAATGTAAATAATTTGTGCAGAGAAAGGAGGAGCGAGAGAGATAGAGAGAGGGAGAAGGTCAAGGGAAGTTTTGTTTGATAGTTTGCTTTGGTGATCTGCTTTTTCGTTCTCTCCCAAGCAGCTCGGCAGTGGTTAAGGAGGGGGAGGGGTTCCAATGCCAATGCCAGAGTCCCGATGTCATCAAACACCACCCTTCCCCGAGAATTTCCCGAATCCCGAAATGGAGGGGCAGATTGCCCTTTATGGCGAGATCATAACAACTCCCGAAACTCTGGCACTATTCTAAGTTCTTTCAAACCAATCACCGTACTCTGGCATGCTTCGATTGATTGCTGTGGAATTAGATTCCTCTTTCTCTTTCACACGCTTTCTACGCTTCGAGGCTTCGAGGCCTGTAATGTGAGTCAGTGAGAGAGAGACTGAGCGTGCTTCTCGGATTTGATAGCCTCTTTGGGTGCGCTTTCACGGGAGTGGGGGAAAGTGTGTGTTCCGAATATAAGTCCCTTCGGGGTTTAGATTATTTTGCTTTCGGAGAACAACACTACGGTACTCTGTGATTTACAAGCTCTTCTATGCACTGTCTAGGTACTCTTTCTCTTCCACATTACTGTATCTGGATCTGGAAAGCCATGGGCCTAGAGCATGCTCTTTGGCATATTCTTCACAGCCTGTCTTACTCCCAAATCGCCTAGAATCTCTGTACAATCGTTAGTATGAACCGAAGAGAGTCCAAGTAGTGGAATCACTTACCTTCAGCACCTCCAAGAATCGCATCAAACTTATAGGTCCTATGGAACATCTCAATCGTCCTCCCCATCCCGCTCTGCGTGAGTGCTCTACCACCAAAGATCTGTACAGCTTCATCCGCACATTCATGAGCTGAACGAGTTGCAAACATCTTCAGAAGTCCAATTGGCCCGGCCAAATGTGTTGATTGTTGCTTGTATGGCATCAACGTCATTTGGTAGGTAATGTTTTCGAGCCATGCTTGGTTCGCCTCGCAGTGTGCAATCATCTTAGCAAGTCTGAGGAGAGGATCATGTCAGTCCTGCACTCTGCATTGATGAATTAGATAGATGTGACTTACTTCTGTCGGATAACGGGCTGATCCATCAATTTCTTTCCGAACACTATCCGTTGATTTGCCCACTTCATACACTCTTCTGTGACGATTCTACACGAGCGGATGACCGCGCAGGCCATCATCCATCTTTCGTGATTGAAGTTGGCAAGGATCACATGAATTCCTTTGTTTTCCACGCCCAACAGATTCTCAACAGGGACCTTGACATTGTCAAATGTGATGAAAGTAGTCCCAGCAGCAGCAGAGTAACTGGTTTTGATGGCCGACGTCTCCACTCCTTCCTGTCTCTCGATGAGAAGAACAGATAATCCTTTGTCGGTTTTGACTCCAGTTACGAAATAATCAGAAAAAACACCATTTGTAATCCACTTCTTGGTGCCTTAAATCATATCAGTACTCCTTTCGCAACTCTAGAGAGACATACTAAACCTACCATTGACGATGTAATGCTTTCCATCTGGTGTTTTGACGGCTGTCGTTCTCAACCCAGCGACATCGCTTCCAGCAAAAGCTTCTGTGATTGCTAGGCATATCTTCTTCCTTCCAGACAAGACCTCCTCTGCAATCTTATTCTTCCAAGCCTCATCATTCGCAAATTGCATAACGGCAGTCAAACTGATAGTCATACCAGCCATATTACCATCCTGGAAACCCCTGGTGTTCGCCCGTACCATTTCCTGGGTCGCAATTAGATCATGGAAATAATCGAATTCCTCTCCTTTCATCACTCCCATCAAGTTATGACCGTGCATGTGCTTGCCTGGTCCCAATCGCATGCGCAATACCCATTGGCGGCCATCTTATCAATCATCTCTTGTGGGATATGGGTTCCATTCTTCTCGCACTCTTGCGCCACGGGAGTTAACGTCTCATCGGTGAATATTCTCATCGCTCGTTGTAGTTTTCTATGGCTCTCCTTGTAATACGGACTTTTGAATTGTGGGGTGAGCCATGTTGGCTCTCCATACGGCACAACAGACAAATCGCCTGGGTGTTGTTCGATAACCTGTGGCTTTTCCCCATCAATTGTGCCGATACAGAGACTCGTGTATTTCTGGAGGACTTCCTGTCGGTGGAGGTTGTAAAATGCCTCCGTTGCATCGGTGCCAGCGACTTGTCTCAGGACTGATTCTCCACCAGGATGAGCGTCAACAAATTCGGTCGCATCGTAGACTTTGCTATCGATAATGAACCACTGTCAAGCGCATGTTAGAATATTTTAAGATCCTCAATGGCAAGCTCTACTAGAAGGCCGCAAAGAAAGGTTAAAAGGAGAGGATATGGCAACACATATCACCTACCAGAGAATCCTCGGTATTGTTCTTCGCAACCTCGTCCCGTGTGAGTATTTTGTGTGGCATTTTGAAGAGAAATGGAGATATGTAGATACAATATGGTGGTGCTTGAAGACGAAGGGCAAAGTGGAAGAGCTGTTGGGTATTTGAAGAGAACTGAGATGCCCATCCGAGAGGAAAGGCCTGGCATCTCTCATCTTGACGTTGTGAAGCTGTTCAGAAATGCCGAGGCACGTCTGTATGAGCCAATCAGGTGTGTCGAATTAGACGTCTTCCCCAGATTTTCCACATGGCGGAGCGGGGGTGATCCGGGTCGGCTAATTTGGGAGACAGAGGGAGGGAGCAAAGCAAAACACTCTCATCAACAAACCCCACGCATGGGAATCAACTTGTTTACATGGACATTTGAAATTGAGGAATTCATTATATGGTCCTTCCAATCTTTACAATTCAGTCCCAATTAAAGGAGAACACAAGTAAATGGCAATTGCCGCCAGTAAATCAAACGATTCAATTATTAAACCAACTCCAGTACATAACCAACCCGGTATAGTGTTGAATCTCAGCTCCTGTACCGCCCGCCCATTGACTCCTCTCATTTTGTGGGTATCCCTTCTGTAAATGCTTAATGTTGAACGCCATCCATCCATACCCCCAATAATGCAATCCTCAATCAGTCCTGAACATCCAAGCTTGTGTCAGCCATGAGCTTCTTGATACCCTCTGCATCATCACCGAACTCGGTGACAATCCATAGACAAAATTGCTCCCATTGGATTGACCATTGCTGCATCCTCTCGGCACGAATACCGCTTCCAAGAGATGCTTCCTTGACATCCTTTGTCCAGTTGACGGCATTCTGGTCCTCGAATGCTGCCCAGCGGACACTGTTCTCCGCAAGTGATCCAAGTCCCGCAAGACCAAGATTCTCCCAACCTTGGAGAGCTTGCCAGAAATCGTGGGTCATTCCTGCAGTATCCTGCCCCAGGATGGCAGGATCATCGTTGCAAAGACTGCAAGGCACTCCACGAGCCAATAGTGCTGGCAGAGGATGCGACATAATTGAAGCACAAAGGCGAAGAACCTCGTTGGATATAGGACAGCTTTCAATGAGGATCTTTTTCTCTTTGACCATGTCAATGAGAAGAGGGTGTTTGAAGAGAGAGAAACCGTGTCCAATTCTGCGAGTTCCAAGCAAGATGGCGTCGAATAGATTCTGGTCGGTGTCACTTCCATCACCAAGACATTCTCCGGCGTGGAAAAAGAATGGGATGTCAACACCCTCTTGAGCACATTGCTTCTTGAACCAGAAGAGCTCTGGGAGGACATCTTTAAGAGGACGTCCTGCATCTTCCTGGCCCACGAGATCATATCCGGAGATGAGATGAGGGTATGCTAGCTTTGTGGCAATGCAGGAGTCCATGTCTTCGATGATTTTTCTCGTGGGGAGCGCCCGTAGACCGGTCCAAATCATTCTAGCACCCCAGAAACCCTTTCCTTCTTCGGATGCCTTGAACTTTTCGATCTCTTCTCCAAAGACCTTGAAGAATTCCTCATATGTAGGCTCAGCTTCCTCGCTTCCGGTTTTGTAGTACTTGAAAACAAATGCAATTCTCAGGTCGATCCAATTGACTCCATCGGCATACAGTAGACTCATCAACCTCTGCATGTAGGCTCTGAAAATAGGCTCGTAGAAGAGAATTGATCCGAAGACTGGGAAGATGGAAGAGAAGATCCGCCAAACGTGATCGACACCATGGTGATGTTCTACAGATTCAGATTCTGTGACGCTGCAACGAGCTCTCATATATGACAAGAATCCTTCCTTGCCACCATTCGGGAAGGCACTTGCAGCCTGGTTCACTGGTATTGGGGTGTAAGGGATGTAGTCTGGGCTCCAGACTGAAGTTTCGGTGACTACAGAAATTAGCAAGAATTTCCGACTTCCAATGGACTACACACCATGATCCGACTTCAAGTATTTGAACTGAATTGGTGCCAGTTCCGAGTTCTCCAGGTCCGACAAGCTGTGTTCGCAATAGATGTGCATCCCCGAAGTTCCCAATAGCTGTGCAAATATGAAATCCAAGTCCACCATCGCATCAAGATGAGCATGTAGCAGAGCACCCTTTGGCATCTTTCTTACAATCTGCCATAATTTCGTCTTCTCCATCCTGTCTTTGGCTAGGTTAAACATCATTCCCGGATATACATTTGATCCCGTTTCTTTGGCGAGTTTATTTTCTAGCTCGGCGGTCCAGATTGTACGTGCTTCTTCATCTCGGAGACGGTCGACAATCTTGCAAGCTTCTTTGGCTATGGGGGAAAGGGATTGGCGGAAAGCATAGTCTGTTACTTGTTAGTTGGTGGAGAGGGATTCTGTCTGGGTGATGCTTGCTTACCACTTCTCTGCTTCTTCTCTTGCTCAATGAGTGCTTCTCGGCCGGCAACGTATTGGTTGATGAAAGTCTCGTCCTTTGCTGGCACATCTTGTTTCACCTCTTCCCATTCATTGTCTGGCATTGCCGTCGTCCATGGCTCATCTTTGAGGTGTGCGAGTGACATCTTGAGGATCTCCAAGTTTGGGTTGTCAATGGCGGGGTAACAAGGGAGAATTGAATGGGATTTCCAGCGGGAACAACGCAGAGTATTATATATTTGAAGAGGAGGGGATCTGCGCACTATCGAATCTCATACTCTCTTCGGGCTCCGACTACGCTGACACTTTTTTATGTCGATTTATTTGTTGCCTACACAGGTCCACAACGGTCTTCGCCGGTTGAGATCAGATCAGGAAGGCGATAAGAAGGTGGGATGGGAGCTTGGCAGTATGGAGACTTGGAAGGAGGGAAAAGATGAGGGAAAGAAAATCCTTCAATTAGGTTTGGTCAGAGAAATCGAAGACCGGTGTGACTCACGGATTATTGGATGTCTCAAGTGTATTGTTATATTTATTTGTCAGAAGGGATTGGATTGCAAGAGTAAAACGAAGTCTCAGGTAGTATCTATAGTCTATCTAAATCCGTTTACTCTTGAAAGAAAAGAGATTTCGCTATGCTCAAAATAGAGAGCTATTTACTCGATGCATTGAGTTTTCCCAAGATACTGT
Organism: Tetracladium setigerum; assembly: GCA_031472005.1. NCBI lineage: Eukaryota > Fungi > Ascomycota > Leotiomycetes > Helotiales > Tetracladium > Tetracladium setigerum. Next base: position 1,579,267 of record PZJY01000006.1, read on the forward strand.
ACTTATAGACGAAGACAGAAGGAAGGGAAAGATGTTCCCAATCCATTCTTGACATCCGCCACGCATGGACGTACTTGCAAGCCCCATCTGCAAATGCGAATAGGAAATATTCAGGACTTCGAACTACGCATCCTCGCTTTCCCAACTCTCACCAAGAAACCACGGCAACAAACCAGGAACGAAGCTCTTAAACGTTCATCAGATACCATAACGCATTTTGTGTCATCAACAGCAACACCGCTTTTTACACGGGCCGCATCAGTGCTTGACTCTATTTGGTGATCATCATATGAACAAGCTTCGTCCGATCGATTCCTCCTACCTTAACGCCCAATATGTTCTCGTATTCGTGATAATCGATTATATTGTGGGTATCTCTGGGGAGCTCGATAATATGGTTTCGTGTAGGTCTAATATGCGATGGCTCGGGGTACTTCGTAATAATTGTCGGGAAGACGTCGACGTCGAAAGACGAAAATGTAAAACGACCAAGTATCCAGCTTGAATGAACAGGCAACATGCTTTCCAAACCCAACTTATTGGAACGTAGTGAGAGAAACCTAGCTGAGGTGATGTTGTGATTGAAAAAGAGGAGGGAGCAACTAGTGCAGCAGTTGGAGCTTCTCGAGCTTCTGGGAGCTCCAAGCTGTGAAGAGAAAGGAAAAGCGACTGTGCGATGCCTCGAGCGAAGATTGCACTTAGTTCATTGGTAACTACGCTACTAACCTAGATAGGCTCTCAAATTCGCCAGGACCCTGGACCCTGCGGACAACACAGTCCGGCAACCTTGACTTATCACGTGGTGCTCAACGCATTGTCTAAAGTCCATCGCCTCTCGACTTTCGTGTGGAATTTCAACTTTCCAACTCATCAGACCTCTACCCCGGAAAAATCTTCACCAACCTGATGACTGTCACTAGCAACAGCATCACCCCCAATCTCATAACACGTGGGCCCCGTGTCCTGGCACCACGAAGGCAGCTCGATCGGTTGTGGGCCATAGTTGGATTTAGGAATTTCCCTGAGATACTCCAGACCTTTAACCTCATACAAGTCCTTGATTCGAACATGTATGCACGGGCGACGTAGAGCGAAGCATCGATCGCAACTAGCCTCCCGCCCTTCTTCTGTTGGATGATTGTATGGCACACCGGGCATGTTTGGACAATCCTTTCCGGTGCTACCAAATGGGTGTTCGGTTTGGTGGCACACAGCGCAGGTAGTGACCTCTCTCAATTTGTTTTTGTCGTTGAGACCATATCGAGGTCTATCGCCAATGCAAAGTACTCCATCCGTACAAAACCTTTGATATAGGTCATATAGACGGATTGTATTATCATCGAAAGAAACCAAGGTTGGTGGGCTCCGCGATATCGGCTTCTGGTCTTGAATTGTAATTGTTTGCGTAAGATGGTCATATACTAACTCTTTGACGATAATAGGGTTTCCGCACTTGAGCCACGAGAACACTTCGCCCTGACCTTTGTACTCGACTTGTCTCAAGGTATCGAAGAAGCGGCGAAGTTGTCCGTACAGCTGAAAGAGGTGTGGTAACGACTTGAGTTCTGCCGGAGTGAATGTGTCAAGGACGTCTTGAGGATAACTCTTCATGCTCCAGATCCGTGTTGCTTGTCGCCATTCTGAGTACCACTGGCCATTTTCGTCCATCCACTCGAGACGAATCCCTATCCTACTCAGATCATTCCAATCAGAGAACGGTCCAGGTTCAGGTAACCTTGCGAACGGAACAGGATGACGTTTCCCATCCCCGGTATATATCTCGACAATCACGTTCACCATCGTCCCCGGGTGTGGGGCACCTTTCCACCACAATTGGTCAAGTCCTTTTATCTGCATCACCCCAATGACATTGTATCCTCTGTTGACTCCCACTTGTCTCGGCTGGGTTGTATAAATCCGAATGGGTCCGTCCACAATGCTCGGCGTAACTTCGCGAACTGTCCAGGTCATGCGTGAGACAAGAAACTCGAAGAGAGGGGTTGTCCAGTTAAGACCAATGTCTACTAAACAAAGAGGCTTCCAACCAGTTACTGCGAAAACTCGGCCCGAAATTTGAGAAAAAATCGTTGCCGCCATAGTGTCGGAAAACCATTTTTCAGATTGTTCAATAGTCTCGGCATCTCGAAGCAGATACGGTGACCAGGACCGGAAAAGACAAACGAAAATATGCTCGAATATCTGTAATATGGCAACCACCTCTTCGCTTGGCACATCCTTCAACTCTAAGAGTTGGATGAAGGTCCGATCACGAGCTTGTCGCCCTTTGCGATACATTTGTCCTGGTGCATTGGGGTTTTGAAGGTTACGGACATGATCTCCTATACGCCTTCCAGCGTCCATTGTTTTGCCAACATAAACAGCGTTCTGACCGTCGATATCTTCGAAGAGTATGGCGTAGATCACGACTCTATTTGGACTGCCCCGGCTAAGGATATATGCTGGATCGTCAGGCATGTTTCGTAGATGTTGAGAAGTAAATTCCCTATCCTCAATTATGTGGCGTACTTGGTTTGGGATACCTAAATCTTCTGATTAGCTTACTATTTCAAGTACGCAGCTAAGCATGAGTTGCTAGACTTACTCTTAAGGAATAAAGCTGTCAAGCCTTCGCTGCTCTTCTCAATATAGTTCAATATAGACGGTGCCATGCCTTGTTGCAATAGGAGCGGCTTGTTTGACTCAAACTCTGAGAACAGCAATCTCACGGTTCTTTCGAGACGGGTAGCTCCGCGTTGGGTAGGGTTAGAGACTTGGGACGTCGTCAACCTCCCTGTCCTCACGACCTTGACATCGGCCACAGGTTGTCCAATTTTGAGGTTCCTCTCAAGCACCCAACCCAGGTCAGCCCACTTCTCGCCCTCGCACGACGGAACGGATACCATCGTTGTCCGTGTTTATCGAGCGCGGAATATCCCATGAAGAAGCCTTCTTCGCCTTTGGTCACAGCGAGAGCTTTCTGTTCATATTCCTTCTCGGGTAGCCATAGTACGCTGTATTCATTCCAGGAGGTCGTAACGACGGCCGTTCTCACTGTCGGAGACGTATCCATGGCTCGTGGAAGGGGGTAGATGGTAGGGGAAGATGGTCTGTTTCTTGGATCTGTCGGAGGCGCTCTTAGATCGGATGGATCGAATTTGTTTTTTGAACTGTCGGAGAGACTTTTCAAAGTTTCGGATTCGAGTTTGCGAAGCTTTGCGAAGAAGATCGGGTTGGTCGTTTGTTGAAAGATGATTACGAGTTGACGAAGTGGATAGAGTCAGATGGAGTTGGGATTCCTTCGTTCTGATTCACTTTCTTTCCTTCTTTGTTGCATACTTCAAAGATGAAGATTCACAAGGTGAACAGTTCACAAGGAGAACAGTTTCAGTCATTTTATAAAATATTTGCTGGTGTTTGACAGTGACTGATGTTTGACAGTGACTGATGTTTGACAGCACAAGCTGGGTAGAAACAACAGCTCAGAATCTAAGTAGATAAGTGGATAGCATCTATTGTCAAACATTTTAATAGTATTGCTGGCCTAATTTCTTTGAATGATTTATGGCGCTCTAAGTTTGTACTATACTAGTACAAGTTATATGGACTTCAGGTTTGTTCCACAGTTATAGCATAATAACGAGTAATCGACCTTGCTAATGTTTGCTCTATCTTGCTGCCAATTGGATATCCAATTTTGACTGCTAGGAATTTGTGGGATACATATAAACAGTCACTAGGTTGTCTATCCAACTATTTAGATAGTGGAAACGCCAGCTTACAGATTGAACAAGGCAAATATTTCTCGATATATTGCAATTGATGGTTGTATGCTAGGCTGTTATATATTATCATTAAATCTCCCCCTTTTAAGTGGAGGGGGGATGGCTCCTTCTTCATTCATGGCTGGGGAAGGCGTTGGCGGTGTTGATGGTGGTTGCTGCTGTTGTTGGTAGAGAGGGAGCGATTGTGGAGTTGGGGGTAGGAACGATGTCGGATGGGAGGGCAGTGGTTGTGGGCTTCGTTCTGGCTCCTTTCTCTTCTTCTTCTCCTTCTCCTCCGCGGCAGCTGCCTTCTTCTTCTTGCTTTCTTCCCTCTTCTTCTTCATAGCTTGCGCCTTCCTGCTATACTCCTCCTTCCATTTAGCAATCTCCTCTAGTTCGTAACCTGGTTCCTCTTTCCTCCTCTTAGCCTCCTCCTTCTCTTCCTCCTTCCTCCTCTTGGCCTCCTCCTTCTCTTCCTCCTTCCTCCTCTTGGCCTCCTTCCTCCTCTTAGCCTCCTCCTCCTTCTCTATCTTCTGCTCCGTCCTCTCCTTCTCTACTCTCTCCTTCTCCTTCTTATTCTCTTCCTTCTCTTCCTTCTTCTTCTCCTTCTTCTTCTCCTTCTCCTCCTTCTTTGCCTTCCTCTCCTCTATTGCTCTCTCCTTTTCCTTCCTCAATTGGTCCAGTCGCTCTTGCAGCACCTGCTTTTCTGCCTCTGCCTCCTCCTCCACCAGCGCGCGTGAGGCAGCGCTTGCTGCCCGAATTTCGGCAAGTTTTGACATTTTGATTTGGGAGAGGTCGGTCCTGCCGAGAATAGTCGTTTCTTGAGGAGTAGAGGAAGGAGTATTCGACCCGCCGAGGGAAGGAAGAACCGGGTTTCGAGAAGAGGAGGATTCGGAGTGGTCTGAAGTAGGAGCAGGGGAGGTGTCGGTTGGTAGACGGAGAAAGGGCACATTGTAAGCGGGAGGTGGGATGGGAACGAAATCATACACGGAAAGAGTAGGAGCATCCTGACATATATAAGTGGTAAAATTTGACATTATAAACTAAAGACTATAGTGTGTGATGGTGTGTGTGATAGTGCCGATAGTTCGTGGGGTTTGAATTCAAGACTTCGTGGGAAGAGAGCAGAATATCATAGTCTTGGCAGCACACCAGGTCGTTCCTTCCTACATGTATTTGTTCCTTCTCGTTCGAGCTTCTAGCTATTCCTGCCACTTGGATAATAAAAAGATTATATAGACCCCCTTTTTCCAGGTATTGCTTCTATTTAGAGCTCATTTGCGTTTGGGCAGTTACCCCTTCCATTCGAACTTGCGAGGCATACATATAGTCCCTATACGTATCTCAGTTAGGCGGTCGCAATGCTTCAAACGCGGATGTAGCTGAACATTCGCGTGATAAATTCCCTCTAAAAGGAAGTCTCTATGGAAGCCCTCCCCTACTTTAAGCAAGAAGGAATACTGCTTCCAGAAAGAAGGCTGCACGCGAAACTCACACCTTAAGACCTTCAGGAAATGCCAAACTATGGCCCTACGAGTACCACTAAATACAGCAGCAGTAAGGATATGGTGGAGTGATATACGAAAGCTTGACCGGTACTTTATAATCTAGGACTCTCGTGCTTGAAAGGGACGATGAGATGAGCTTGGGAAGGGAGGATCTACTCAGGCAGGCAGTTTTGTTAAATTGTGACCTTACTTGCATGCAATACTTTTATACGAAGATGGAGGCTTACGAGGAAGCAAAGACACGGATGTATTATTTTAGGAAGTTACGTGATTGAAAGTACTTCCTGGTGATTGTATGTATATGTTGCCTGGCGACTCATCACCCACTTCTTGGAAAGAAACATCAAGTCGGGTAAAATAAATGCAAGTTGCGTTTTCTAACATTCTAAATTGTTTGAACCCTACCCAGAAGCACCTGCTTGGTGGTAATTGATGCATTTACAGATCAATTGAAAGTTCAAGACTTCCCTTGACTGGCGATCCTTGCATGGACAATCCCAATTGACGGGGAGAAACATGCTCATATGGCGCATGCCACCACATCGCCTTCGGGCCTACAATGCTTTCTCAGGGCTTTCATCCTCATATGTATATATTTTCCTAGCTTAGCACGTCTCCATACCCTCTGGGAGGTTCCCGGTCTCAAGCTTCGCTTGTGTACCAACCGACGTTAATCAATATCAGAATCATCGTCACCTGACTAGCGATCCAGCAAAGCTTGCTTGTGGCTTGATTCAGTCACCCTGCGGCCTTGAATTGGAGGCCAAATTGCTGTCAGGGTCACATGATCCGAGCAAACTATTGCCAAGGCTCAAAAAAAACATAAATATTTCGCTCGCGGTCCTCCTTTGGTGCCTTTTTCTCCTCTCCAGCTCTCTTTGCCTCTTTGGCTTAGATCAAGTGTAGTATCTGTTCTTTTCAGTTTAATCTCTGAAAGATGTCTAAGGACATCACATTGATTATTCCTATTTTTGCACTTCGTCGGGATTTCCCTGAGCTTGCTCATAAATCCTGGCACAGTGACACGAGTCTTACACTGCCTCTCGTTGTCGCGACATCATTTTCATCAATATGCCTGTCTCGCACAGCGTGTCGAAGAAGAAGGATTTCGAAAGCAGATTATAAAAACAATAATTAATGTGTGATCATTTGACTTTTGTGCCCTTGAATCAAAGAGACTAGAATCAAGCTTAAAAAGCTTCTGTCGTGAGATAGATCAGCATGTTCAAAAATCCGCCAACGCTTTTCAAACCTTTAACCTTGTTTTGTTGTGCTGTTGCGACGCGACAAGCAAAATCGTGCCTTTCCATATCCTAAAAACTAACTTCTTACCTTCCTCACACTCGACAGATTCAATTCATCGTTCTACCCAACAAAGTCTTTCCCCGATTGCACTGTACGCAAAATTAACCCCTCCATAACTAACCCCTCACCATGGCGACCCCAAGCTCAGTAGGAATGATCGATCCACGAATCTTCGAAGACCTACAAACCAAGATCGACGAAGATTCCGAGACTCGAGAGGCAATCAAGACCATTTTGCAGGTCCTCGAAAGACAAGGTCGAAATGCGCAATCCGTCCTCTCAAGAGCCCATTCGACCCCAGCAGCGCACCGTAATTGCCCCATTCCAACTTCAAAAATAATTCTGACTCTTTCTCAGTCAAACCAGTGATTGAAGCCGCAGAGCTTGCGATCAAGGAGGAAATCGAGAGTATCTCCAAGCTCTCCGCTGTTGCCTCATCCTCTCCTTACTACAAGTAAGAGCCTCCCTCCGTTCGGACAACCCCTCTAATAATACCAGATACAATGGCCTCTGGACGCGCGACGTGCAGAATGTCATCTTCAGCATCCTTCTCTGCGGATACCTTGGTGGCATATCGACTGTGACCAAACCAGCAGAGGCTGGCAGACTGCTCACAATCGAAGAGGTTGGAGAGGTCCTCAATGGTACGTCTAATGTACCTCCAGAAAGCGATCAAACCTGACACACCTGTACAGTGCCCGTCAACCTTAAGGACCGAGACGCTTTCCATATTTCTATCGAAGAATACCTTCAATCCCTCATAACCCTCATCGAAGAACTTTCCCGATTAGCTATCAACTCTGTCACACTTGGAGATTACCAGCGCCCTCTGCAAATCAGTCAATTCGTCAAGGACCTCCACGCCGGTTTCCAAATTCTCAACCTTAAAAACGACTCCCTGCGAAGACGAAGCGACAGCATCAAATACAATGTGAAGAAGATTGAGGATATCGTGTATGATCTCTCGTTGAGAAATTTGGTGCCCAAAGCGGGCGGAGCTTGAGGTGTGCAGCGGTCTTACGATACCAAATGTGGAAATACAGTCACAACAGGTCACAAGCTATAAACACTGTACTGGACTTGTTCTAGAATATGTTGAAGTTGTGGTTGTTACTACGCTATCGCATCAGCATGTGGGGACAATCTTTGGCAGAGCTCAACAATCGCGAGACGAAATGGTGGGCAACTAGGAGAACTAACAAAATCATGGCAAACGTCCCGCCTAAGGAAAGTCATTTGCTTGTACAATTAAATCTAGCTTTACAAAAGAGCAAGTCAAGTTGCAAGACAGTAAATAAAAGTGCCAAAAACACCTTGATAGCTTCGGCGCGGAAAAACATTCCGGAACCGCCCATGAATTAGTCCTTCCAAAAAGCTACAGCTCGCAACATCTTGAACCCACATCCATCACAACTCTTCGTATTCCACTCATTGACACCGTCACAATGTCCGGAACAGTGCCACAAACGATAACTATCAAACCATCTTCTCCAATTGAACTTCTACCAAACAGTGTTGCGGCTCTTTTCACAAATGTCCACCCCGCGCTCCTTCTTGCCGTATTCTGCTTTCGCTTCCCAGCTCTCGTAGAGGATCCTGTTCCGGCTCTCATTACCAGCTTGATACCTTTGGCCGCGATTCAGCTACTATATGCAGTCATCTGCTTGCCCGCAATCGGATCAAACGCAAAAGCAGCAAAGAAAGCGAAAGCCGGCACCCCAAAGAAATCAGCAATCGGATCCGCGATTCTGGTAAGTTGCTCTACTTCCACAACTGACAAGAGAGAACGAAGCTAATTTTAATTTGAACATAAAGACTGCAATCATTGCCTCCCTCCTTTCCCTCGTCTCCATCCCAGCTCTCGCAGCAGTCCAAGTCCTCTGCGGCGCACCTTTCACAACACATCTCCCCCACACGCTTCTCAGCTCCGCGCACCTTGCTCTTCTAGCAGTCTTTCCTTTGATCTACGTACACGGCAACGACGGAAAGAAATGGAGAGAGATAGTCTCGGCGTACAGTCCGATTGATGAGGTCTTTGGGGCGACGGTGGGCTGCTTTTTGGGTGCCTGGGTGGGTGCCGTGCCGATTCCATTGGACTGGGATAGGGAGTGGCAGAAGTGGCCGGTTACGATTGTAACGGGTGCGTATGCTGGATATGTGGTTGGGAAGGTGGTGGGAGGTTGGTTATTGAAGGGCAAGAGAATTGAACTCGATTGAGATGTTTGGCATATGTGTGTGTATAGTACGTTTTGTTCGATTAACATCAATGTACGCTCATCCTGGTCGAGCACTAGATGTCTGGACTCCTTGAGGATGTTACTTGGAAGGACAACTAGTGGATATGTTCGACGTGGCATACCAGATAAGCGGGCCTTTTGCTCAAATCAGTGTTCCGGAAGATCTGGAGAGAATGGCTATCATTACCTAGGTACCGATAACTTATGTTTGAAAGGGTGTTAGGAGGCAAGAAGAAGAACAAGTACGGCGTTAAATGTAACCCATCTATCCTGCCATCATACTATGTTTTCCCCAAAGCCAAAATCATATACACTTGATTCATACTTAGATATGGACTAAAATAGGCAGAACTGTCTTCAACAGACCAATTAAAAATCCGATCAAGATATTTTTATGTGTTCCATTTATTCCATACATCCGTTGTCTTCTGTACCTATATTCGATGGCAACAAAGAACATCGGGATTCAGGCATTTCAAATTACCTTTTTTGTTAGATAAAAAAGAACGCCTCCAATCACACTTGAATAGAATCTATGTAGTCTGGTAAATTGTATTGTGCAAGGGTTTTATTACATGTTCGTTCATCTTTGGTCATCTGTGCATATACTCTCGTGTTGATTTTTGGGACCTTGCTATATTTAACTTTTGCGAACCCCAGAGAGATAAAGACAGAGAGAGATAGAAACACACACACACACACACACACAGAGAGAGAGAGAGAGAGAGAGAGAGCCCTTACTCACGCCAAAATAAAGAAATGTATCAGAATCAACAAAGTCTGCTTGCCATAACCATAACAGTGAACGAAGAGACTAGTTAACAATTTAATACTCAATTTTATCATAGGTGTGCAGTACAGTACAAGCTACAGTCTGAGGTGTCAAACTCCGTCTACTACCGATCATAAGGAACAGGACGAAATTGATCTCTTATCCTTGTCTCTTGATAGTTGATACCCTCTCCTCGTCACTGCCTTCTACGAAGTACATACGAGCTATCAAAACAGTGGCGTTTTGTTGAAGTTGCAAATAGATTTGACCGGAAGTTTGGAGCTAGTTGAGATCCGGAAGCTACGGAAGAATCAAGGGGGTGGTGGTTTGCAAATTGCCTTCTGGTATGAATTAAATGTTGTGTTAACAAAATAATTATGTGTTGATTTCTTTTCCCCCATAGTTAACACTGGGCATGGCAGTCAGAAACGAGGTATGCAGAAACATGTACAATTCGCCTTGGGATGCCCAGGTTGAGTACTCCCGTTTGCTGGCGTGGGCCTGGTGGTGGATGAACTCAACCGGCCGCCCTGCAGACAGTCGGAACATTTCCAAAAGGTAAAATAAACGCTACCAACTGTGCTAGGTTCTCCACACAACCAATCACACCCCACATACCCATGTAGATCCGGCCGTTCCATCTTTATCTACCGGCTGAAGTCACCTAGTCATCCAGTCCGGTCCAGTGTGGACAAAGAAGCAAACATCTGAGCATCCAGTGCTCCATGTCATCCCATCCCATCCCTTAGCACCATCATCACCACTGACTGCCGATGTCAATGTCTGTCCTCTAGGCTCCGCTCTGGCTCAAGCAAGCATAGATATACAATTGAACCATCAAGATCTCAAGCAAGCCAGCCAACCAGCCAGCCATGAACCGCACCATCTCGCGTTCAAAATGGAAAGATGTGCTCGGTTTCGATGATGGTAGTCTCCCCAATGCAGCCACAACATACCGGTACACGCCTTTCGCATCTACATCCACGGACCTCTTACTTCCCGCTCCAGACTTATATCCAGATTTTCCAAGGGCGATGAGTATAACTCACCATTCGGATTTCAGTCGAAGGGATCTCCTGATTCGTCCATTCTTGCCCATACCCAAGTATGGACCCGAGGATAAAGAAGGGGGTAAATGGTTGCCCAAGGTGGTGCCTTTATTCTACGTGACTGTGGGCGAGGAGCCCCTCCGATCTCTCGGAGGCCGAGGGACATCGACGATGATGGCAACATTCAGACTTCACGGCCGGAGTTATTGTTGCACGAGGGTGCGAGGTCGAGCAATCGCGTTTTGGCAATGGCGAAATTTCACTCGGTGACTATGTGTACGGACGTCACGTTGTGTCCGAAATCAAATCATACGACCAGGAGTGTGAGGGGTTTGAGTAGGGCGGGGAGTCTTGGTGCAAGACCGTTGACATCGCCTACAGAGTCTGGTTTTGAGAAACCAAGCCTGGTGCTGGGGAAGGATGAGACTGGTCGACCGCGCTTGAGGATTGTGAGGGTTTGGTTGAGGGGGGTAATGGGTTCTTGAGGAGGGGTAGATGGGGCTTTGAGATTTCGAGGGAGACAAGGGAGTCTTATGAATGGAAGAGAGATTGGAGTGGTGAGAAATCTGGACTCGGAGCCTGGTGCGGCTTGGATGTGGGTTGGAGTTATGAGGCAAATGGCCAATGTGAGAGATTGAAGCTAGTCAATTCGAGAACGAGAGAGATGGTAGCTGGATTTGTGAGGGATGATGATGAAGAAGGATGCCTCGGAACGTTTAGATTCTTTGGAGACGAGATTGGCGGGGAGTTTAATGTGTTGGCTGTCATGAGCCTCTTGAGCGTCATCGAAAGAGGGAGGAGGAAAGCTGGCCCTGGGGGCTCAAACAGGCTGTCAAAAGCATTCAGGAACGAGTAGGAAGAGTTGATGGGTTGGGTGGCATTGGAGGATGATTCTTTCTAGATTTTGTGTTGGTATGACCATTTGGTTTTCAACTGTTGTAGGGATGGAGTTCGATCACGGAACAATAAATACCACAGGCTTGGAATTTTCAAGAAGCACTAGCGGATGGTTTGGAGGAAGGAATTGTTTTGTATGTAGCGGATGTTATTTGGAGCTGGAAATACCCATGATTGGAGTTGGCGATATGTCAAATCATACCAGATGTAAACGTTGAATTCACCATTATTTCGAAACCAATTCCAAATTGACATCAATGTGCGAAAGCAAACTTATGAAATGAAGCTCCTGCATGCAACGGCAAGGTCTTGTAGCTTTTGTGGTTCATAGGTAGACACTACAGTACCGATGGGTTGATTGAAATCATGTGGAATAATAGAATTCGCCCTTCATTTCAACTTGACTTTGGTGTTACCTGGTTACACTTCAAGCTTGACTGTTGGGAATTCTACTTTCCGAAGTCACACATTGTACTCCGGTTGCACACTCGCCGGTGAAGAGACAAGGCAAAGCAAGAAAAGTAGACGCAAGACAAGCACGAGTAGACGTTCAGGGTAGTCGGTTGGTAATCTCACTCCTCGACTCAAGATGATTACCATGAATGACTTGCTTGCGCTTTTCTCCGGTCAACAATATCATACACTTGATATGATGAGGGATTGATGACTTGTCGTCCCATAAATACGGATTAATAAATTGGGAAAGTTTCCTCGGGTGGCTGGGCCGAGGAGTCAATTGGAAGGACAAGACTTGAAATTCCCAAAGCAGCGACTCAGTAATTAATAAAAGAACGAATCTGACCACTCGCAATAGATGTCGATGCGGATCATCCGCCCTTTTCAGCTGCCCCTTTCCATGGCTCTGGATGATTGGCTCTCGTGCTCTTCGAGAAGCTTTTCAATCGACTCCATCGACTCCAGTCAAGTCAGATTCATTCTTGCCAGGGCAGGTCGTTTGTCTTGGTCTCGTGGAAGCAAGCAAATAATGCAAGACATGCCCCCACACAAAAGGGGCAAAAAAGCGTAGAATCTTGTGATCGTGACTCGTCCAGATGGATCATCTGCGGATTATTAATTCCTTTTTCTCGTCGACTTCCGTCTGTTCGTCAAGTTCCATCGCCGCCGTTGTTCCTGTGTTTGCCACACCGCTCGGACGTCAATAGCAAGAAGAAGAAGACGAAGAAGAATAGCTGTCATACAGTACAACTTCGACATCCATCCTCCTGCTGCCCCCTCCCCTGAAACGCACGTCGACGGCGGTGGGGGCAGACTGCAGCAGACTGCAAGCTGCAGGCAGACTCGTAGAATTATCCCCATGTGTTCGGCTTGTTCGCTTCTCGTCTTTTCAGGTACGGTGCCTGGATAAAATGGATATAATAATGGGTTGATATTACTTTGAAGGAATACCAACATCGGCATATTGTGTCTTTTAGGGAGGATGCACCAGAGCGTGTCCCACACTTTTCCCGTGGCTTGCCTCTGTACCAGACATTATTTGCGGATCTGACGAGAGCGATGATTCTGAATTTCTTGATCGTCCTGGTGTGTGTGTGGACTTCTGCTGGTCCAATAATCGTGAAGTTGTGGTGGTGTGTGGTGGTGCATCTGTATCCAAGAAGGGGAAGATCTTAACGCCGCCTGAGTATTGGGATTCTGCTTTACCCTTTTCTGAATGATGGTGATGCTGCTGCTACTGCTGCTGCTGCTGGCGTTTGGAGTAATCGGGAAGTTAGTTATTAGCTGCTGCTGCTACTGGATGGGCAGGTGCATTTGCAACACACACACTCACAAGGAGGAAACACACCGTCTCCCCGACTCTGCAGCAAGGAAGCAAGAACACAGACCTCTTCTCGACACAAACCCCCTCGCCCCTAATCTCTGGAGCGACTCTAGCGATGGGACAAGTGCGTGGATTCTCCTTGCTCTGCTAGTGTGTGCTTGTGCTGTCGAGGAGGGGAGTTCGCAGATGGTAATAATAACTAACAGCAAAACTGTAAATTGCAAATGTCCAACAGCTCCATCCTCAGCATCCTGCTTCTTCCGTCCTGTGTTATTGTATGTGGTGGTGATTAATGATCATTGTGCTGCTCGTCATTATTCTTCTGCTCCTTCTTCCTACCGGTTCATCCATAGGTGTATGTTTTGGGTCGCAGCCTCCACTCTCACCCACCCAAACTTTGTTTGCCCATTTGTTTCCTCCGAGCGGAACCTCCCAAGAATATTGAATTAATCTGCTCCCCAAGCAGCACCGTCCTTCCTTCATAATTCCCCAATTGATCACGACCACGGCCACCGCCATTAATTCCAACGATTTTCGAGCTCGCGAAACTCTCACATTCTTCGCAACACAGTCTCTACCGGCCCAGATCCTCGACGATAAGTCACTCTCAAAACAGTCGACCAGCTGCGCTTGGTCGTTTCAATAGTTCTATCTCTGTCACGTTTGTTGCCTCAAACTCAAAGCACAGAGCCATCCACGATCCCGCAAACCGTTGCGCGACGACGCAAAAGCTGCTCTCCCAGTCTCCCAGTTCGAATGCTACGACTTCGAATACCCACATCGATATAGGACTCGGGTGGAGTCGAGCTTGAGGCACTTGTTGCACTGAAGCGCTGCGGGAGGGTGACTTCCAGCTCAACAGCGAGTGAACAGCATGCAGTCATTCGACAACAGCTTGAAATCTCCGACTAGGCGCTTAGGCGTCTCTCTGAACCTCGATACCAGCTACAAGGGGAAAGCAAAGGAGAATTCACCTCCAGTGACGCCCGTCCAAACCCGTCCTTCCAGAGGCAATACTGCGACTGCGAATCGGGCGCTAAGAGGTCGAACCGGTCCGAGGGAAACATTTCTGGACGATATAACACCCGTCGACGGTTCAATGATGAGGGAAAATCAGAATGAGAGGGGAGGCCTCTTCCAGGATTCGCACGATTTGTCGCTGTCACCTCGACAAATTACCCGAGACTCGCTGGTGGAGAACATGCTCTTCTCCTTGGATCAATACGCATACGATGGAGATAAAGGGGGAGCACGACAATCCCCGCTCGATGAGCAACGGCTCTACTCTGCCTTTGGGGACGAGGATGCTTACGCCCAACCTCAGAATTTCGGTCCGAGGAATGGCCGGAGTGCATCCCATGGATACTCATATAGCTCGGACTACGAGAATGGGGATAATTCAAGTCAATATTCCGGACAAATGTCTCGCGGACGAAGGAGCAACAGCAGTTCGAATTTCCAATCTGGCTTAGGAAGAATAAACAGCGTTCGGAACGAAGTGGGCGGAAATCAGGGATTTGGCGCGTCGAGAAATGGATCGAGGGGCCCGCAGATTCCCCCACGAGGATTACATTCACGATCGGGGAAAGGCAGCAAAGGAAGCAGCGCAAACAGTCTTGACCTTGGTTACGCCCAGCATACAAACAATCAGAGATGGGGGCATGGATTAGCGGGCAGATCTTCGAGTTTTGATTTTGGAAGCGACCGTCCAGCACTGCACGCACAGTCGAATAATCCACTGGCTAGGCAGGTGAATGCATCCGTTGCATCATTCTCTCCCTATGACTACGACGCAGCCCCAACACCTACGATTCCAGGTGGTCCCTCTCGGCCTCGACCATCATCACCTATTATGATATCCCACCAAGACCCCAGAGCCCTGCCGCTCCCCCACCCAAAGTTGAGAGGAAGAGAAGTACCCGGTCATCAAAAAGTGCTTACAAGGGAAAGAATCCAGCATTAGGTGGAAGGGACTATGGACTTCACGATCGTTCTCGAGAACTACCTCCAATGCCTGCTTTTGTCAAAGAAGCACCGGCACCGGCTCCTCTTGTTGGCTATGGGAAGGCCAAAGAAGCTGCAGCACCGCCAAAGGAGAAGCAAGGTTTCTTCCGTAGAGTATTTGGTTCTTCAAGGAACCACCCTGTCACTGCCCCCGAGCCTCCACGCTCACACGGTTCCACAACCTCGGCTGAAACAACTGGGGAAAGACCAAACAGTAAATCGCATCACATCGTCAGTCAAATGCGAACACAGCATACACCGCCATCACGAGAAGCACCACCAGCTCCGAAAGAGCCCACCCTAAGCAAGAAACCATCATCCTTCTTTAGGCGACGAAAGAAGTCTACATCCGAATTAGAACCTCCTGTACCGGTCCCAACAGTTCCACCCATGCTGCTCGCTTCTCAAAGTGAACCTCTTGCCGCAAGGGTTCCATCAAGCCCTGTGAGTAGTTTGCGAGATGTTATGAATCCGTACATTCGTACTCCTCAGAGAAGTCCAATAGACCTATTTCCTCAGGAGAGCATTGATCGCCAAATGAACGACAGCCCGGAAGTGCAGCCTCGGAATGCTCGAGGATTCTCCCCTGATTATGAGCCCAACAAAATGGCCACTATCCGAGCTGTCAGACCTCCTTCGCGCGATAAAGCTGAAAATACCACGCCCTCGAATTCTGCGCAAAAGCCATACCTTTCCGCTGGTAGCTACGACAACCAATCGAGAGACGAACAGGAGGCCACTTTCCTCCAAGACTCCAGCGACAATGATCGTGATGGCCACAGCACCAGCTCGAGGTCCGTTGGTCGTGAACCTTCTGAAACACGATATCTTGGGGACAAGAAGACAATAACTCCTGCCGTGGCCCGCGACATGGCGCTGGTGGCAGAGTATGAGCGCGCATATTCCAAGAGATCTCCCACACCTACCAAATTCGAGTCCCCAGGACCCTCCCCTGCTGATACTTCGAGGAGTCTCGACCCAAGATCGAGTTCCAAGAAGATTGTTGGGAACAAGAATGAGAAGGAATGGGTATTACTTACGCCGACGAAAAACACCACATTAAGTGAGCCTGAGAGCCGTGTCTGGTTGGAGCCATCATCCTCTGACGAGGAAACACCCTCGAAGTCAGTGTTGCCATTGCCCAAATCAGGGGACCTTTCACGAAGAGAATCTGGCTCGACGGATACTGTCTACAAGTCTGCAACTAGTCTACCCATTGTGCAGATTGAAGGCGAGGAACATTTCGAGGAGAAGACTCCCGCCCGCTTGATGACAGCCTCAGAGGCGAGCCAAGCTCTGAACGAACTTGTGCAGAAGGAAGCCGGAAAGACACTTAGCGCAGATGATCGCGAGAAAGCCCAGCAAATATTTGACGGCAACGAAGATTTCGTTACCAAGGAGAAAGCAACAGCATGGATGGGTGAAGAGGATGTGTCGCATGCAAAGGTCCTGATCGCATACATGGCGCTTTATGATTTTGCGAATCTCAACATTCTTGCAGCTCTTCGTGTAATGTGCGGAAGGCTGGTACTTAAAGGAGAGAGTCAACAAGTGGACAGAATTCTTGATTCATTTGCGAAGCGTTGGTGCGATTGTAATCCAGATCATGGATTCAAAGTGACTGGTAAGTTGACCCACAGCCCTTGCATGACTGCATCAAATTCTAATCTTTTGCAGATGTCGTACATACAATTTGCTACTCAATACTTCTGCTGAATACCGATTTGCATCTTGCGGATATCGAGCAAAAGATGACAAGGAGCCAGTTTGTCAAAAACACCATGCCAACAGTTCGCAGAAGCGTGAACGAGTCGGCACCTGATGCTTTCGAGCCGAATAGACCAACTGTTCTGCCCGGGAAGAGCCAGCCATTTGAAGCAGTTAAGCCAAACGAAAACCTGAAGCCGGATAGGTCATCAGCTGAAGCCGAGCGACCATCGTGGAGGACCTCATTCAAGCCTGCACCACGCCCTGATGCAAACGGCAACACACCTACTCCACTGGATTACGACACACCCTTGGATGACTGCGGGCCGCTTGTGAAGGCACCCTTCCATGGTACCCTGCGCACTTGGGAGGTTCAAGTTGAGATCGTACTCAAAGACTTCTATAATTCTATTCGAAGTGAACGTCTTCCATTATTTGGGGCTCCGATCGAGAAACCTCAGTCACTACCATCGTCGAATACCCTTTCTGTCTTCACAAATGGAATGTTGCGACGTACTCCAAGTGTGCTCAGCAAAACACCTTCAGAAGCTCAGTCGTATGCCAGGGGTCGTACCGCAGATAGTGTGAGGAATGGCAATGGAAAATGGGCAAACAAAAATCGGTCGAGGCCACGCTTGTATCCCGGCTCCGGGCTCGGATCAAGCAGAACTAGCCTCGATGATCAGTCTTCGATGTGGAGTCCATCTGTCTCGTCTAGCACCTGGAGTAAATACTCTCTTGGGAAACATACCTCGATGTCGGTAGATTCCCTTGGCTCAAGTTACCCACAAGGCGATTATCAACAGTCGATCGGTTTCGCAAACGCCCTGAGCCAAGCGATTATCCGTGAAGAGCATGTTAGCAGCGCTGGCAGCGATCGAGAACAAGAAGAACTTCGTGCTGCGCCCCTTCTCGAGGACGAGTCGTTGGAATTGGCAGGAGCGCCATGGGCAAAAGAAGGAATGGTCAAGCACAAACATCATCTTGAAGCCTTGGACAAGAAGGCCAAGGACAGAAATTGGAATGAGGTCTTTGCCGTCATCGAAAAGGGGTACATGAGCTTGTTCTCGTTTTCTGCAAAGAGTATGCGGAAGTCAAAAGGCAAAGCCTCAGGCGGAGTTGTGGGAGGTGGAAATTGGCAAGACAATGCAGAAAGTCTTGGCTCTTTCTTGCTTCGACAAACTATTGCCAGCGCGCTACCACCTCCAGGATACTCCAAAGCACGTCCGCATGTTTGGGCATTATCTTTGCCTACAGGAGCTGTGCATCTCTTCCAAGTTGGAACACCAGAAATTGTCAAGGAATTTGTATCGTCCGCCAACTACTGGAGTGCTCGTCTTTCTAACCACCCCCTTGTGGGTGGCATCAGCAATATCGAGTACGGGTGGTCCGAGAACATCGTAAACAACGCGCTCGTGGCAGCTGTCAATGAATCCACACGACCACGAGCCTCATCGACCGGCCATAGACCTAGTCTTCAGAGCTCTTTACGATCAAGTCTGGATCAGGGTATGAACGGTGCGATCAGGTCTCGACTCCCTGGAGACAGAATCACGATATCAGATTGGTCTCCTCCAACACAAAGCATGCGAGCAAGTAACCTGATGGAGCAAGATCAACTCACCACTCTTCTGGCATATGTCGACGGAATCGAAGCAGAGTTACAAAAGCATAACCAATTAAGAAGCCCTATGCTCCTTGCCGTAAGTTTCTCGCCCACTTTAAGTACTGTTCGAGTGTATCATTCTAATATAATTCACAGTTCACACCACGCCACATGAACGCCCAAAAAGCGATGGCAAATTGGGAGAAGAAGTCTTCATACCTGCTACGAGAGATCGTTAAATTCCGTACTTACATTGATTGTTTGCACGCTGCTGAGCTTGGTAAGCAGAAAGTGTACACGGAGAGAGCTGCGAGAAGGAACGAGGCCTATGGTGAATATGACCCGGATGTCACACTGAGGCTTGAGTAGATGGAGTCGTCAACTTCGACCCACACCACAACACACTGATTTGCCTGCTCTTGGAAGAGGCCTGGGCTAAAAATCTGTTGGATTACAAACACGCATACACATATGGCGGAGGCGTTCATTACCTTCTCTTTTTTCCTATTTCTTTTGGCCCGATGGCTTGTTTGGTTGTTGTATTATTATGATTATACCCACTTCGCTTCTTGCTCCTTTGTTTGTAATTAACACTATGCTTTACAATATTTATTTGGAGTGGGAAATAGGGATGCACAGGAAGGGGTTTTGGACATTATGGACACTAGGATGGTTGATGAGACAAGTATGTATAGCAAATGATATTATGATGTGGATGCTGTACGTGGGTTTTGGGGTGGGGGGAGGGGCGGGGCGGAATGTAGAGATAAAGAGGAGTCTAAAATGAATGAAGAAAAACGTTTACTGCACAATTTGGCTTATTGGTCGTGCTCCTTAACTTGTTCATTCTTGCCGACATGCGATTTCGAAGAGTTGAACAGAATGATCTAAGGACTGTCCGATCAATTGCTTTTCCAAGATCAGGTAGACTGGTACAGGGAAGTACTTCGTTCAGTCAGGCTTATGCCACAATACTTTTATCAGGTCTCAACATCCCGTGAAGTGGTTAGCCACAAGTTTGTCACACATATTTAAATAATCATTACAAAACATTGGCCAGATCGCGTATTTCCGCTGATTCGTAGCTTAAGGTATCATACACCGCTCCGTCGAAGGTACCACCCTATGGCCTGCCAATATCATTATTTCTTTCATCTCATCAGCCCGAACTCCTTGGTCTTCCCATCCTCCTCCCCATTTCCTCCCACTGAGAGTCCAGATACGCCGGCGGCGGACTCGTCAAAAACGCGCCGTCCCTCTCTCCAAACCCATTACTCCCTCCATAACCTGCCCCGTAATAACCCCCTCCATAATAACCACCAAACCCACCGCCACCATCATAACCGCCTGCAAACGCAAAATCGACATCCGGTTCAGTCCTCACAGCCCACCCCAAACTATTTGCTCCCAAGCTCTCTGGTTCCTGCGACCACGGGTCCTGATGCAAACTATCCACCGTCATCATAGCCTGTTGAAGCTCCCCTAGATCCCTCACACGCTGCGGATCTTCCGTCCGACGATGCGGTTCCTGTCTCCGTGGTTCTCGATCTCGTCCCATTTCTCTCTCGCTTCGTTCAAACCCTATACTGGGTAATCCACCAGACATACTCGCCCTAACCGAAGAGCCTGATATTGAGGACGTCGCGGGTGATGAGGATACACGTTGCGGACTCCCTCGTATCGACTGTGTTGCTATCGGTTTGCGCGAGATTAGAATGGGACTGGTGTCAAATTCTGATGAGGGCTCTGTTGGGCGATACCATGGTTGAACGGACCAGGGGAGTTCATCTTCTCCTAAGCGGAATCGAGCGGGGGAGTAGGGGAGGGGACGATCTAGTCTTTCCCGTGGGAAGGAACCGGTGTGTTGAACTGCGCGGAAGGTTTCTTCTGGTGTGAGGGGACTGACGAGGTCATCTCTATCGACTGCGGGGGGTGCTGAGCTGGAGCGCTCATGCTGTTGTTCATGTGTTCTGACGTTCAGACGACGGGAGGATGAGGATAGCTGTTCACGATTTGATGATTGGTTGCGCTGGTGAGAGTGTGATTGTGGGGTGGTTTGTTGGGGGTGTTGTTGGCGAGAAGTTCGTTGTGATGTTGGGTGGGTTTGTTGGTATATTCTGTCTTGCATATGGCGTGATGCGTATTGCACTCCTGCCCGGACAGGAGGTCGATCGGTCGTAGTCAGAGAGACACCGAATTCGACATTGAAATAGAGCCCCGGCGCGAAGCGTGAGGAGGTTCGCGGGGGGTGTGATGGGCGATTATGGCCATGCGATGCCATCTCGACAAAATAAATGGGTATCTCAATTCTTGGATTTAAGGTGGGGTAATGGAAGCAAGTACGGGTATATCTGGGACAGATATCGGGTTTTGGCTTGTGGGATATATAAAGTTTGAGTGAGGCGCGAAAAGAGGAAATAATGGAAAGCAGAAACGAGGAAAGGGTAGAATGATAAAGCACGACAAAGATACAAGGGTGGTGATGAAAAGCAAAGACGGCTAGGCTGATTTATGGCTTCCCAATCTGATCTGAGGGTGAACAAGCCTTTTTGACTAAACAACAGTCGGTTAAGACGAAGCGATGCTCGTAAAACAAGTCTCGTTTGGCCACTTCGCCCTGGATGACAGTCCCAAGACTCCCCCAATGTGGGTAAATTAGTCTTCTTTGCTCCTAAAGGCGGGGAGGGGAAATGAGAGAAGTGCTGCACAGATGTGCCCAGATAGGGCGATGAGAACAGTGCCGTGGGTGCAGGATCGTGGGTGCCAAGTGCTCCTTGACACAGAACAGAGGCTGTGCTGCTGAACGACAATGGCAACTTGGGAAATGTCACGTTGCGGAAATTGCGAGGGGCGATTGAAACACGGCTTCGGTGCTTTTCGGCGGCAAAACAAAAAAGAAAGAAAGAAAGATGGTGTTGAATTGGGTTGAGTGTACGCCGATCGTATATCTTCAAGTTTTCAACTATTGCATGTGGTGGTGGTGGTGGTGGTGGTGGTGGTGGTGGCAGCCGGGCCCGAATAATGGCTGTGGCGATTAGTAGGATGAGATGGGCAAAATGATCAGCTGGATGGGGATGGGATGGGATGGGATGGGGTTTGGTTCTGGAGATCTTTATTTTGGGATCTGGTTCGCTTAGCCTCGCCCACTAAGCTACATCTGCAATAGCGTTGGAGATCTGCCAAGCATCTTGAGCTTTCTGCAACTGCGCTGCGGCTTTCTTGGATCATGGGAGTTGGGAATAATTGTTTCTGCTCCATCTCATTCATTCGACAGGTCATCTCAAACTCATAGGACATACCCAAAAAGACTTTATCAAAACAGTCAATTGAACAGACAATCACATTGGCATCTACCCCGATTCAGTTCACCCATCTCCCAGAAGTTGGGGGCGGTGTTGAAATTTACTGTACCGCAAAGAAGTCCTTCAGTCCTTTTCCCTTTCGGTCAAGAAATTCTTCATGATTAGGTCAGATTGCAAGGGAGCCGCAGTAAAAGCTCCGAAGAAAGCTTTGGTGAGGCTCCATTAGAGTAAGTTTCTGGTAAGCCGCAAGTAAGCCTCATTTTTGGTCATGCTAGGAACAGGGTCCCATCATCCGAGGTATCGTATCTATTCATACATCCAGTTCATGGCGGTGTATCTCCGAATACGAAAGAGAGGGAGGTTGTGAACTTCTACAAAGTCTCGAGTCGGCGTGAGATTTCCTTTCCCGCACTTTCATGTCGTCTGACGCTTTTTTCTGACAGCACTAGCGACGTACGTAAATCAGGGCTCTTGATCGACCTCTATCTTTCATCCTGATCACAGCAGCATAATTGATTCCGTAGGTGTATGCTAATATTTCCAGCCTAGGAGAACGAATCTTTAGGAAATGAGACTTTTACGATACCCCAGACTACTTGGACAGCAGACGTGACCATCAACTGAACCTAGATATGAAATATTTGAAGGTATTGTCAATAGGGGTCTAGGACTGCTTTCATACAAGTACAGGAGACCGCTTACATCTCCCTAGCAAGTTCGAATGGTGAAATCAAGACCCGAAAGTGCCATGATTAATAAAGAACCATATCCATACACCTCCTCTAACCACCTCGACAAATCATCCAGAAGAATACTCTCTATACTGTTTTACCTTCGCGTTAGTCAAATCTAACAAACCCTTCCAATTCGAAAGTCCGCTTCTCCCTCCCATCAACAAGTAGTTCTTGTACTTATCCTCCCATTCTGTTCCCGTCTGAACTTTCCACAAATTTTGGCTACATAGCAACGGTATGCTCTCGATCTTCGGGCATGGGTCGCAGAGTTGTGAACCCTCTATGTCGCAATTCGCAAGTCTAGCAAGCAGATACAGTAAAAGTAATGTCCTGTCCTTGGATAGCTACCTCGATGGGAAATAGAGGGGGTGTTTATTGTGCAAAGCTTCTTTCGCTCTCGGAATGGATCCAGTCTTT
Organism: Tetracladium setigerum; assembly: GCA_031472005.1. Classification (NCBI taxonomy): domain Eukaryota; kingdom Fungi; phylum Ascomycota; class Leotiomycetes; order Helotiales; genus Tetracladium; species Tetracladium setigerum. The sequence goes on from PZJY01000006.1 coordinate 1,602,346, forward strand.
ACATTCTGGCATTACACCTTGCCTCTCACTTAAGCATAGGTAATCTGGTTTAATTGCCTCCAGGGTCATTCCCTTTCCCAATCAATAGTTGTTAGTGGGTGGTATGATTAACCAGAGCTGAATTCTTACACCTACAACCAACCGTACAGTGATGGCTACCAACGGACAGCGCTCTTCGTCAGAAGCGGAAACTATCGTGTATATGATAACAGCCTGAAGGACATAAAGAAGTTTCCTCTCCTCGTAGCTCCGGAAGTAATAATGTTTAGCCATGTCGCTTCGAATCAAGACTGCAGACAACCGACCTTATCATCCAACATCTGCAACTCCATCATCAATACCTTATCCACCATGGCAGCACTTCCCTTTGTCCTTCCCAGATACATTCCAACAATACTTGTACAATTTGACAATGGTTCCGGGAGATCGAACGAAGTCCTGCCCAGCCCACTTGGTCTCTCTATACCAATAGAAGCATGATGAATGAATGGCGGGAGTTCAAAGTTTCTGTTGTCGATAAAGTTAAGCGCGTATGACTTGGTAGTTGCCCTTAAGTTTCTAGAGACAAGTGAGGGGAAAACTTTGGTGCTATATATCCGACTGAAAAGAGTTGGCGCTCTCTCGCGAATCCGGAGAAAGCTTTGTTGATCGAGTGCTTGGATCATGTTGCGACTTCCTCGCTGGGTTATAAGTAACATCTTAGAGTACGTCTCTACATTCGCCGCCCGGGTATGAATGGTGCCGCTGGTGCAGTCTTCCAGTTCCTGTTCGAGGAAATCGAGTACGGCGTTGCGCTCACGCTCCGTTGAAGTGGTTTCTGCTGGTACTTCGGGCATCGTCAACTCCGTAGACCAGGTAGAAGTATCTCCATCCCAGCCTAGACTACTTGGAAAGGCTTTATCGAAAGCAAAGCTGACAGGGGACACATCTTGGCTGATAGACACAGCCGTTCCTCGCGCACTCGCTGCATGGTCAATAATGCCACCATCACCTTTCGAAGTCTGCTTCTCCAGTATATCTGGTTGGGACACATTGTCTTCAACTGCTCAAGAGTGACAAAATGAATCTTCGGGTGGATTCCGACGGACTCTTTTGTCCTCATATATGCATGGTGGTTTTCTGTTTTCGCATCGAGTGCGGAGAGGAGTGTCGAGACTGCAGCCGGTTTTTGCGTGTCTGCATTGTTTGCATGACGTTATTCGAGTCGAGGCTTCCATTTCCACCAAGTTACTCCGTATCCAGTAAGGTCTGCTTCTTGAGAGATCGCAAGTTTGGGAAGTCAATCAACCTAGGTGATCAAGTGATCGATATCGGACTTGGTGGTAACTGTGCGTCGACTCAGAATTAAAAGAGAACGAATTGAAGCGACTTTGCATTACAGGCTAGTGGTTGGATGAGAAGATCAAGGAACTCGTTGAGGGTGGTGGGATAGGTAAGGTCATTTCAACGACTGTGCTGGGGACTTTTGCGCCAATTCCACACGATGTGTGCATCGAAGGAGCAGAGTATTACCTGGATAGGGATAGTGGTGGAAATACAGTGTTTATCAATGCTTTGGGGCACTGTAAGTCTTTCAATCTATTCGACCGCATCTACCCCGTGTGATTATTGACTAATGTGGGAGTGAGGATTTAGTTCTCGCAAGCTTCAATTATGTACTAGGAGATTTCGCCTCGATCACTTCGCTTCTCAAGACGGATTATCCTACAATTGACATTGTCAATAGCACTGGTGAAGAGATCAAATCAGGATGCCCGAAAATAACACCAGACCACATCGCCATACTAGGAAGTTTTTTTTCTGGTCAGTCGGCATCTATCCAATTCCGGACTGTTGTAGGTAAGCCAGTTGATGGCGTGGGTATTCGTTGGCTCATCACCGGCACGGATGGAGAGATCGAGATCACTACTCCGGATAGCGTCCGGTGGGCCTTAACTATTCAAGGAACAACTTTGAAGGCTAGACTTGGAAAAACAAGTGAAGTACAGGTTATGGATTTTGGGAGGAAGGGGGGAAGTAGCAAAGTGGTTGGTAGTCACTTCGTCTCAGTGAATCCTGCGAGACTATACGAAGCTTTTGTCGATGGGAAGACTGAAAGATATTGCGATCTTGAGGTGGCAGTTGAGTGCAGAAGGAGTTGGATAGAATTAGAAATGCGGCTGGCGAGGAGTGGAGATACTAAGCCTTGAGTAGACACAAGTGCAGTTAATACCTTAACAAAGGATACAAAAGTATACGGCAGGGAAAGGTTGTTAAAATTTGGGATTTCTCTTATTCATTAATATATCTGCACAACTAGTATAATATACAGTCCCAATGTAGAGAAGAAGTATGCGAGTCCTGCTTCTCCAACACAGGTACGGACCTAATCATTCATCATTCAATCATCTGCGATTGGTCAACTGAACAATTAGATCTTTCTCTTGACTTCCTCTTTCTTTCCCTTAGCCTCGCCGGCGAGTCTATTAAGCATTCAAATTAGCTAATGTTTCACTCGGCATTGTGTTCCTTCTCAGAGGTTGCACTCACTCATTAGCCTTTCCCTTGGCCTGTCCAGACAACTCGCTTGCCTTTCCCTTGGCCTCTCCTGCGACCTCGTTTGCCTTTCCCTTCAGCTCACCGGTCGACATGCCAGAGACTTCCTTAACTTTTTGTGTGGCTTGTTCTGTTGTCAACCCAAACAATTAGCATATACTTCTTTTCTTAATCAGGTATCATTCGCCGCCAACATATGAAAGGAGGGAGGTATAGCCTAGAAATATGTAATAACTAGGTAAGACGAACCTCCGATCTCAATCCCATCAACAATCTTGTCAGAGACAGCTCTATCAACAACCTTTGCTGCGTCCTTAACAGTCTCAACTGGAGTCTTGCGGTTGACAAATGACGTCGAGAAAGCTGCTCGGGGAGCAAATGTGAGGCGAGATGCCATGCGAGGAGTTGTGCGGGTGAGGAAAGACATTGTGATATAGATTTTGGATGGGTTTGTTTGTGTTTGGAGGTAGAATTGAGATTTCAATTGAGATTTGAATGGGGAGGAAGAATAAAAAAGAAGAGAGAGAAAAAGAAGGAGACGAGGGAGGTCAGTAGAAATAAAAGGGAGCTGGAGCTTGCTTGCGCTTGGGAGCTACCTACCTCAGATACGTCATAGAGGGTAACCCAATCGCGCGCGGGGGGAGGACGATCGAACAAATCTGGAGATCATGGCGACATGTGAATCCTAGGTTTGCTAAATCTATTTCCTTATTTATTATTTCTTGTGATAGATATGCTAACATCAATTGAGCCAAGCTGTCGTTGCGCACCTAATGGTATGGTGCTGCGCAATACCATCTCATCCAACATGGCATTGTGAAGGCATGGCAATTCGACCCCTGCAATTGATCACGATCGCGGAGCTCTTTCCATGTCGATGTCGAAAATCGGAAAAATCGATTTCATAAAAACTGGATGAACAGTCCCATATTTCTAACTCGCCATTTCAGGATTTAGAAGTCGTTCTAGCTGTTATCTACGATGTCGAAGTTAGGGCTTCGCAAATGTTGTTTTTCCAAAGAATTTTAGTATCAAGGTTCAAAGCCTTTGGTCCTCTCTTTACGAATACATTTCCTACGTCTTTCTTCTATCTCCCTTTGAACACCGGTGGTCTTTTCTCCCTGAAAGCTTTCAAAGCCTCGTTCCTATCCTCAGTGGCGACAACCCTATCGTACATCTTATTTTCCATTTCCTCCCTTGCCCATCCCACTGCCTCCAATGCACTTCTCACCGCAACTGGTCCACCTTCACAAATCTCCCCTGCTAGCTTCACAGCTTCTTTCAAAACCTCTTCCCTTGCCCGGGTCATCAATGCGGCTTTCGCATCCTCACCGTCCTTCCCTTCCTCTGGCACAATCTGTACCAGTCTATCTGCAATTCCCAGGAAATATGCTTCTGCAGCACTCACTCTCCTTCCCGTCAATATCAGATCTCGCGCTCGGCTGAGCCCAATAAGTGCAGGGAGACGGTAGGTTCCTCCTGCGCCAGGAATTATGCCCAATCGAGTTTCTGGTAGACCAACTTGCGCTGTGGAGGCAAGAACTCGGAAATGTGTACTGAGTGCTAATTCTAGACCACCACCCAAAGCTATCGAGCTTATGGCGCTTATTGTAGGGATTGGGAGAGTGGAGAGAGCTGTGAATGTGTTTCGGAGGTTGGCCAGGAATGCATTGGTTCTATTTCCAAAAGGATTAGCAGAGAACGACTCGTCTTAATTAGAGACGCCGTACTCATCCGAACTCATTCCCGCCCTTTCCTTCAGATCTGCGCCCGCGCAGAAAACACTATCAACCTCGCTTGTCAATACTAAAGCTCTCGTGGGCCCCTCTGGTCCACGCCGGCCGCACCACCGAATCGCAGCTTTGGAGGAACTTCCGACCCATCTGCTGCATATTCGGCGTGGATTGAATCGATATTCTGTCGAAGCTCTTGAAGAAGGGCTCTCGAGATGGCGTTGCGTGCGGCGGGACGCGCAAGGGAGAGGATGCGAATTCGTCCCGAGGAGGGAGCTTGTACGTCGAGGACTTTTATGAGGGAGAATTAGCGGCGGGAGTGGAATAGAATCTTTGGCGGACGATCTTAGGGAGAGTGGAGGGGAGGGGAAGAATTGGCCGCATCGTGGGAATTGTAGAGGATTGAATTGGGGTGTGAATGATGTGAAGGAAGGAAGGAAGTTTTGAGTATTGGAAGGGAAATTCAAAGCCAATTGCAACGCCGAGGTAAACCGAGAATACTGTAGCTGCTTGACGATGTCATCGAACGTTTTGTCTGTTGATGACTCCGACTGCGACGTACAACGAAGTATATATCACTGAATTTCAATTGTTGAAATCCTTCTCCACGAACAAATCTTGACTTGTTTGATGATACAAAAGTCAAAAATTACCTAGAGAATGACATCGCAACTCCCTCCCGAAGCCGTGGCATTTGCCACACGAATGTACAATGCAGCACGAGCTGGACAACTAGACATTTTTGAACAAGCACTTACTGCTGGATTGCCAGCGAATATGACGAATGAAAAGGGGGATAGTCTCGTAAGCATTGCTCGAGTCTCAACGACAAGAGGATCGAATTAAAGGCAGTCTCCTAGGTAATGCTGGCAGCATATCACGGCCACGCTTCACTTGTCAAGCTTCTCCTCCAGCACGGCGGTGATCCCAACCGATTGAACGACCGAGGACAATCTCCATTGGCCGGCGCAGTTTTTAAAGGCGAGGATGCCGTTGTCGAGGTACATAAGTCTTCTCTTTTCTGTTTTCTGGTGTTTCCTTCCTGAACGTGTGTGACTTGAGAGTGAAACTAAAAGGCTGTAGGCATTACTTGACGGTGGAGCAGACCCAGAATATGGGGCCCCAAGTGCTCTTGAGGCAGTTATATTATTCAAGCATGAAGACAAATGGAGGGCGAAATTTGAAGCTGCGAGTGGGAGAGGGAAGGCTGTTCCTGCGAAGGAAGCGTATTAGCGTAAGGAGGTTGGTCTAGGATGGCTTTAGCAATGGTGCACTGTGCGAGATTACTTCCTCTGTCACCGAGTACTTGACCAAGCAATTGCTGATTTCAAAGAGTTGCAAAATGACAGACAGCACCGAGGAGGTATTGGATAATAATCTGAAGCTCAATGCTTGGATGTGGAGCGTCCCTTTAGCCTGATTCATGAATAATCCTCTCGTGAATAGTTCGGCCTTGGGAGTAACAACATGGGCAAAATTGATACATTAGCTTTCTATACGGAGTACTGCTCTGGCCATTGAACCATAAGGTCAGAGTCAACAACAAAACTGGGCATACACAACATCACCGTCACCGGTCACTGTCACTGTCACAAATACAAACTCAAACACAACTCCAAAAGATCTAAAGAGGCAGGTCATCACGTTACCTGTATGTACCAAGGTAATTTCGGAACAACTGGCCGTTTGGCTCGGCGCGGAGCATACGCCGTACTTTAAACTTTTGGGGCAGCAACTCTGGAAAAGGAGAAGTTATTTTATTGCATTGAATTGTATTTCTTTCTTTTCTTCTCTTTCCAACTCCACAGAAATTTAGGTAGGTAGGTAGGTGGTAAGGCGTGTTTGTAGACTGTACCAATCTTAGCAGCATGAATAGAAATAGATATTCGCCTCTTGTACGAACACCAGTGTTGAGGTTGCCTTGTTGCATATCACGATAAACTTTACGCGGCTTGGCCGTTTTAGGATGAACTTCCAAGAACGCCAAGAGTCAGAGGCACAGCGCGCCCAGCACAGTTCCCTAATCGCTGGCCGAGTATTAGGGGACTTCCTGTCCTCCTCACCTCTCCACCTCCTCCTCTCCCTCCTTTGCGTCGTTTCCCTTTTTCTTTCTTCTCCCCTTCGTCTCTTCACTCGCGATCGCTTCACACACAAAGAAGATTGGCCTTCGCCTCCTTCGCCATGCGTCAACAGATTGTTGAAGATTTTGCCAACAGCCTGGCGCGCATCAAATGGTGGAGGTATCGATACCTGATGGTCGCGTTACTGCTCGTCAACACCTTCATCTTCGCGCACATCTTTATCGATCGACCACTGTCCTCTCTCAATCCATTCCCTGAATCTACAAAGGTAGAGGAACCTGCAAGCACGCCGGCTCCCGTTCCCGAAGTCGAAGTACCGAAACTCGATCCAAACATTAAGTTTGTCCCACCTCCGGAGTCTGCGTCTACCATCAACCTTCATGACTACGATTTCAACGGGGAATATGTGGGATGGCCGCTGGGAAGAGTTTGCAACGAATCTATATTGACTCCAGGTCTGAACTACGTCTGCGATAACAATTCTGGAGGAGTTGGAAACATCAGGAATTTTCTCCTGACATGCATTCGGTACGCTATTGAGGCCGGCGCGACTGGCCTGATCATGCCGAGAATTCAACGACGTTCAAAGGAGAATCTAGGCGCCTTGTTCACTGCATCATTTCAACCCTTCGATTATTTCTTCGATGACAAGCACTTTCGGAAGGTGATGGGAGAGTTTTGCCCACAGCTGGTCATTTACAACAAACGCGAGGACATTCCCTTTGCAAAGAATCGACAGGATATTGGGGAGTTCTATCCAAAGGCTCTGATTGAGGGAGGGAATGATGGATTCGACGAGCGTGGAATTAATCGACATCTAGATATGTACCGAGGGATGCATGATGCCTGGCTGAAGGACAAATACTATTTCCCCACCGCGGAGAAACCAGTCACTGTCCAGTTCAGGTGGGCAGTGTTCTTCGAATGGCCTATTTACCGTGATGGACCCGAGTTTGCCACAACGTTTGGCGATATTTTGAGGATGCGACCTGATGTCGAGGAATTGGCTGTCATCACAATTGACAAATTATCCCAGCTGGCAAAAGAATCCAAGCAAGCCGAGGGGCAACCAGACGCAGGCCAGCAAGACAACGAGCAGCCAAACAAGGTGGCAAGGAAAGTACTCGACACTCCATACCTTGGAGTACATCTTCGAACTGAAGGTGATGCGCTTGGTTTCTGGCCAAATTTCGAGGATCAAGCCAGAGGATATTTGAAGGCAGGGGAAAAGCATGGGCTCAAATTTGCCTATATAGCTACCGGAGATGCCGCAGAAGGCCACAAGTTTGGCGACCTAGCGATGAAGCACCTGAACATGAAAGTGGTTGGGAAGACAGATCTGTTGACCGGAGCGGATTTGAAACGTCTGAATGCCCTGTCGTGGGATCAACAGGCACTTGTTGATTTCCTTGTCCTCACCAAAAGTTCTCATTTTACTGGCTGTTCTTTCTCGTCATTTTCTATGAACATTGCAATCAAACGACACACCATGACCGAAGGTATTCGAGCACGGCAGTGGAAGAGCCCTGGCGATGCATATTCGACTTTGGTGGGCCGATTTGAGAATTGGTTTGGGGACTGGATGTTCATGTACGAATGCATGTGGCCTTGAAGGGGCAACACAAGACAAGGGAAATTCCGAGGCACATTCGTCAAGAATTGTGCGAGGGTTTGCTGGGTACGGCAGTGAGGGCTGTGGGATAATAGACGGCATCAATCAGAGAGCTATGCTGGAGGTATATGCTCGGTGTACACAATTGTGCGAACGCATTACGAATCCACGACTCGGGCCCTTGAGACGATAGAGAGTCTTAATGGGTCGTAAGACCAGAGTATTTCAACGGCCATGCAAAATGTCGGACATGTTTGTCTTTTGCAGGCACATCAGAAAGCATGAGGACGAAATTATTTAATTATAGCAGATAGAAGCCATCAATATTAATGAAGATACCCAGCTTTTCCTATCTGCGTTTGGTGTTTCTCGATTGTGTTTGTTGCTTGCTATTACACAGGTAATCCTGTCAATTGAGGTGTTGATGTAGACATGTATTTCCCCTCCCTCGAGATGCCTAAGGTTGACCACCACATGTCTAGACTCCGCCTCCATGACCTACGAATCTCCCTCACTCCTTCCGCTCACCTACAATCTGGAGCGCAAATGCTCGGGGATTAGCAAGAGGCACACTGCCTCACTTTTAGCTTCCCGATCTTAAGCGAGGGGGTTTCAAATCAGGCATCGCCATTGGAATGCCTCTGATTCGCTGCCTTGTCATTTTGTGTAAACACTATTATTCTGTAGGCGTTGCAGCAAGTCCGACGACGTCGTCAACAAATTCATTTCTGGGGAAGTAGTGGCATCGCTTAGGTACAGATGCAGCGGGTGCACCATTTTGTGTTACGCAGGACGGATTGAGGCTTGTCTATGAGACTTTGGACTAAATGAGTTGGGCGAGGTATGGAATGAGTTGAGGAGGAGTATAAGAAGGGAAGACGTCGTTGAACGTTTATATCTTTTTGCTTACTTCATACCATTAGTTTGTACTTCTCTCCTCTCAAAGCAATCACTCATCAAAATGCATTTACTCATCTCACTTCTCTTGTTCGTTCCTCACACTCTCTCACAATTCACCCTCCCTCCTCCCTCTGGCCCTTACAAAGTCGGCACCACAATACTCTACCTTCCCAATGCACCCCGTGATAGTAAGCACATCATCTCCAATTCATTCGGCTATTAATGTATCCATTCAAAGCTAACTTTTTCCCCTCTCTTCACCAGTCATGATATCCCTCTTCTACCCTACCTCCCCAACCATAAACGCTACCATCTATCCCTTCGCTCCAGTCTATGACCCCCTATACGCCTCCTTTCTGGAACGCTCAGTCAATCTCCCTACCGGCCTAGCTTCAACACTCATCTCTCAAGCCCATCTCTCCGGTCCTCTCTTCAGCCCCCCAAGCCACCCCCGAAAGAAGTGCGAAATCCCACCAGTCTTAATATATTCGCCAGGCTACGGAGGAAGTAGACTAGACTACACCGCCACTCTCACAAATCTCGCCTCCGAAGGCTACATCGCCATCGGCGTGGATCATCCAAACGATACTTCTTTTATCGCTTATCCCGATGGAAGGGGAGTATTTACTCCGCCTATCAATCTGGACGAGCAAGGCGCGGTAGACGTTGTGGAAAAGAGAGTTGGGGATTTGTTGTTTGTCATTTCGTCCTTGACGGCCAAAAATGGAAAGCTGGCGAAGAAAGGACTCCCAGGGCTGGAGAAAGCGCTTGATGGAAGGGAAGGATGGGGGATTCTAGGTCACAGCATTGGTGGAGCGGCAGCAGCTTCTACCATTCTTGCATCCAGAAAAAATCTCAAGGACAGGAACAAGGGGTTGCTGAAGTGCGGCGCAAACTTGGATGGTTCCTTCTGGGGCCCTATCATCGAGAAGGGTTTGCCGAGGAACACGGATTTCTTGATCATGTCTTCGGAGAATCGAACAAGGGATATTGACCCATCGTGGGCCTCTTTCTGGAAGAACTCGAAGGGCGGATTGGAGTTGGAAGTGAAAGTCCTAGGGGCGGGGCATGGGAGTTACAGTGATCAGGATTATTTGTATGGTGTGTTGGTGAAGTTAGGTGTACTGCAACCAGGTGCTTTGGGCGAAGGGTTTGGCACGATTGATGGAGAACGAATGTTGGATATTGAAGATGCGTATTGTAAGTTTTAGTTCTCGTGATTTGGACTCAACGTGAGGAATTTGTGCTGACTAGCTGAATAGTGACGGCATTTTTTGATCATTGCTTGAAGGGAGAGAAGGAGAAGCTGTTGAATGGGCCGAGCAAGCTGTTCCCTGAGGTGGTGTTTTACTCGAAGTGAGACTGAGAGATGTGGGTTGGTTGAGTTGAACACCTTATTGTTGTTGCACTTTGATATGGACTTTATACTCCTTGTTTTTCAGTGAGGTTGTTTGTCTGATCATCCATTTCTTGATTAGTTTAAGTTCAATCAACAAAGAATGCGAGCTCCAGTTTATCGCTTAATGCCACTTTTAACGATATGTGTACGACTAGGAACGAGAGGTAAGACACTCAACAACTGTAGAAAGGCTGTGGACTTCAAATAATTATTACCGAATGATAGATCTCTTAAGTCCCCTTGACGCCTCCTCTATTGCGTGTGCATGTCCTACCATATCGTTCAAACGAGATCTCTGGGCCAAGTCAGCGGTCCTCCATCATACCGTCTTATGATCTCCGAACTCACAGCGGATGAGGCTTGTTGCGCGGCTTGGCATTGTGACAGGGATCTTCGTATTCCATCACAAGTTCCACGCCCAGCTCAATACCATCTCACACAAAGTCGTAACAATGCTTGAAAAATCCCATCCAAGTGTCCGATCAGTCTTACTTGTGTCGTATCTCGGACTATGTCCTAAATGAACCTTTTTTGTGGCTTTAAGATATAAAAGGTCAATCGAGGTGCCCTCGGTTCCTCTCCTCTCCTCTCATGCAGGTGACCGTTACACAACAAAGCAACCAAAGTTCGATTTTATTGCAAGAAACTTTCTGATCTGCTCCTTCAAACTCCTGTATTAAATACCACATTGAACCCCACAAGCCTAAGCTGGGAGGAAAATCTCTGAAAATTCACCATCAATCATCAAACAGTTGGAAGTCGGCATCGCAAGCCAAGATGGAAACTGGAGAGTATGGTATGTTCACTTCAAGTATGCTTTATCTTACAAGGGGCTAATTTTCAACCAGTTGATGGTAGTTACTGGTTCTACGCCCCAAACAAAGGTGCTCCGGTAGCTTTCGCCATTCTCTTTGCTATATCCGTGATTTGGCACGTCTACCAATGTGTGTAAGTCATGAGCTATTCCCAAATCTACTTTTCAAAGCACTCTCTAATGTTATACTTAGTCACTACGAATGCTGGAAAGTAACAGGCTTGCTGCCATGGTCAGGTCTACTTTTTGTCGCCGGCTTCATCCTTCGTGAAATAGGGGCGTTTCATTATGACAACCTCAAGATATTCATTTCGAGCATCGTCCTTGTTTATGCAGCACCGTATGTCCCTGCCCTTATACATCATTGTTTCCACACTTACACCAAATCAGTCCTGTCTATGAACTCAATAATTATTTTAACCTTTCTCGGATTCTCTACTACGTCCCCTACGAATCTCCCCTGCATCCAGGTCGAGTCATTGTGGTCTTTGGATTCATTTCCGCCGTAATCGAAGCACTAAATGCAAATGGTGCAATCCTGGTCACCAACTCTTCTCTTTCCCAAAAAAAACAGAACACCGGCAAATCCCTTTTAAAGGCAGCACTTCTGCTTCAGGTCGGTATCCTGTGCTCCTTCGTCTACCTAGCGGCCTACTTCCAGAAGAAATGCAAGAAAGCCGGCGTCCTCCCCCAAAACCTCGTCGCAGTCCTGCATACTCTCTACATCTCCTCCGCATTGATCGGTGCGCGCACCATCTTTCGCACGGTCGAGTATTTCGTCATCTCTGACCTCAACTTTTACATCATGGACGATCCGAATCAAGTCAGTGTGCTCTTGCGATACGAATGGTACTTTTGGGTTTTCGAGGCATCGCTCATGGTCGCCAACTCGTTGTTGTTGAATTTCAGGCATCCGATGAGGTTCTTGCCGAGGAATGTTAATATTTATCTTGCGCAGGATGGCGTTACAGAGGTGGTGGGACCGGGATATCTGGATCAGAGGTCATTCTGGGTTACAATTCTTGATCCGTTTGATATAGCTGGTATGTTTATGTCAAACAAGAGTAGACAAGATAGGTTTTGGGAGACACATACTGAGGGTAGGAGTGAGGCTGTGGAGCCGGCGGTGTTGTCAGCGAACGGGAGGAAGGGTGAGCAAGTTTGAACTGAGAAACTCCTCATAACTTTTTATTATGTTTCGTTTACTTTTGACTCAGATACAGCACGGCCAGGAGTCATCATGTTATTTATTCAGAACATTAGAATCATTGCTTTCTAGAATATTGAAGTTTTTCTCCACATTTAGCCAAGTCCTTTCCAGACTTTCTCGGCGTTCTAGTTCCATCATTTACTGCTCGGAGCCCAATCATGTTCTCAATTAGAAAACCTCTCCTTGAGGCCAAGAATACCCAGTGACTTGATATAAAAAAACACTCGTCTCGTATAGTTTTGTGAACATGATACTACGAGTTTGTGTTTTCCCTACTCGGTGTCTGATCTGCGGGGTACGTAAGTCTCTTTCATCCACGATATGTACTGTGACTGACCATTTCAAACACAATCTTAAAATCTCGAATATTTGATTTCTTGCGTTCTTATCTAACATAAATATATTCTCTGATTGCGAGACAAGTTTTAAAACCTTCAACCCTCTTCTTAAACCAATTATGACCACTTCAGCCGAAAATCCTGCTCCACTGACAAGCACAACTCTCACCTCCCCAAACGGCGTAGTCACGGCCTTCCATATTACCTCCCCTCTCAATGTGGAGCACAGGATTTTCATTGCTCTCGACAGCAAACGGCTTTCGGTCCTAGATAGTCAAGGGACAAATGAGAAAAATATAGACCTGGATGGAGAACACGTAACGTGGGCGATTACCTCCTGGCAAGACGAGTGGTTTGCTACCGGTGGCGGGGAGGGGGATATTATTGTTTGGAATTTGAAAACCCTGTAAGTTCAGTGTCCTTATGGTCCCTTTTTTTTAATCAACTCTAGACTTTAAATTTCTCTCTCCATCATTTCGTCATAAACATTCCAGAAGCTCAGAAGCTCATTCTCTTCCCCTAGCAAGAAAACACATACCCTCCTAGGCCACACTTCTACAGTCCGCTGTCTCCAACCCTCCTCACGCACAACTCTCATCTCTTCATCTCGAGATACCACCATTCGGATCTGGGACATCTCCCTCCCAACTGCAATCTGCACCACCACTCTCACCGGTCACACGGCCACAATTCGCTCTCTTTCTCTCCAGGGAAATCTCCTGATCTCAGGAGCATATGAAAACAGGCCTCGAATCTGGGATTTAGTTACGAAAGAGTGTAAGCACGTGTTGGAGGGACACACAGATAAGATATATGTCGTAAAGGTGGATGATGAGGTGGCGCTTACCGGGAGTGCAGATTGCACGGTGAGAGTTTGGGATGTTGGAACTGGGTGAGATTTGCCTTTTATATATTCACACACAGAGAGAAGCCTACATGTTGTTTTTAGCTGAACTGACTTGATACAGTGAGAAGTTGGCGACACTCACGAGCACCGGGTTAATCACCAATATTCTCATCGCTCCTACTGTTGTCATCGCGACGACCAATATAGGAACTCTCCAAATTTGGTCACGCGCAAACTATGCTATTCTTCATACTATACAAGCTCACTCCAACGCGATCGTGGCCATGGAAAATAGTTCGTTGGGAGAGCAGGTAGTTACAGGGAGTTCGGATGGAAGTGTGAAGGTGTGGGATGTAGGGAATGGGAGACTGGTGAGGGAGCTGGTGAAAAACAAAGAGGCTGTTTGGAATGTAGGAACATTTGGCAATGATGAGAAGAGTATTGTTGCTGCATTTGGGAGGGATGGGCAGGTGGTTGTTGAGGTGAGTCTTTTCTGATTTCCCATGAATTGTGAAGATGCTGATTTGAGTAAATAGACTTGGAGCCTAGAGGGTTCTGTAGTGGTGTCTTAGTTTTGAAAGCCAAGGAGTTTTGAGGTCCCTTTCCTATTCTTATTGAGAGATAAATGTATCGACACAGTAGTGCTGGTAGTTTTTGAAGCGAGTGAGATCCAATATTTAGTTGTGCCCAAAAGAAACCGAGAACGAGTCAACGAAAATCAGGTCTCCGATCTTGTTTCTTCTTATCTTGAGTCTCTATGTTTATCTAGTTAAAAATCTAACGATTTACGACTGTCTCTCATCTTGAGAGGTTTACTCGCTTAATCTTCCCCTGTATGTGGTGAGAACATTATTCTAGCAAGTCCTCTTCATGCAGGCGTCCACCAACCTGTGCCTCCCGCAAACATACGATCCTCCAAACACCAACCCAATAGAAATTTGCTCAATAGGCTCACTTATCAACTTACCACACCAAGAAAGGTGATCGATAAGGAGATAGTAGGAAGCCAAGTAATTGAGGTTCTACGAGCCAAAGATCAGCGATGGTTCGCCAAGAGAACGTGGATCTTTTTATCTGCTCATTCTCTCTCAACATCGTGATTCGACGATATTCGAGCATGAGAACAATTGTAGGAATTGTACTATGGAGTTCTCTATAAGTCAGGTTGTTTTTGTCGACTTTTGAATTTCGTTTTGTTTCTGTTCACCAGTTCTAACATTGATAAGTGACGCACGTTTTTCGTTGGCATTTCTGGGGCAGGGTCATCGTTCTTGGATTATTGCAACTATCAAAAAATAAATACTCAAGATGGATATGAGCCATGCAACATCCACTGCCATGGACATGGCAATGGGAACTGCGACCGCCAGCTCATCAGCATCAACTTCCCCAGCAGCTGCATCAATGAGTATGGGCATGGGAGGAGGGTGCAAGATTTCCGTAAGTGTCGCTTAACATAGCACACTCTCCCAAACAAACACAAACCAGAAAAATCCTAACAACCACACCCCAATCAGATGTTATGGAACTGGACAGTAATCGATTCCTGCTTCATCGCGCGCTCCTGGCACATCAAATCCTAACAACCACACCCCAATCAGATGTTATGGAACTGGACAGTAATCGATTCCTGCTTCATCGCGCGCTCCTGGCACATCAAATCCAAAGGCATGTTCGCCGGCTCCTGCATCGGTGTCGTCCTCCTCGTCATGATGCTCGAATTGCTCCGGCGTTCCAGTCAGGAGTACGACCGCTATCTGATTCGTCGACATCGCGCTTCCTCCCAATCTACCCCTATCGTCTCCTCCTCCACTACCAACAACGGTGATAAGAAATCTTCCAGTGATGGTGAAGGTTCGAACACTCAGATCCACGCTCACTCGCTAGTTTCTGCAACCCCATTCCGACCTTCGCTTGTTCAGCAAGCTGTTAGAGCTACCTTGCACATGGTTCAATTCACCATTGCGTACTTTGTGATGTTGTTGGCTATGTATTATAATGGATACATTATTATATCTATTATAATTGGGGCTTGGCTGGGTGCTTTTGTGTTTTCGTGGCAGACGCTCGATATAGGGTATGTAAAATCTTTAATTTCTGCCTTGGATGGATCTAGATTTCAAACCTTGAGTGATTATTGGGCTGGGCTAATTCTATGATGTGACAGTGGACCAAAAGAAGATGCGAGCTACTGCTGTGGTTGAAAAGGATGAGGATGAGTATACGACTTTTGGTGTTGTCATGAATTTAGCCTCAAGTTGGTTGAGAGACAAGCGAGGACGAGCTAGTGGCGAGGAAGAAGAGAAGACAACAAGATACCCTATCAATAATCAAACGGCTTGGATAATCCGCAATCACGGCTCCTCCCGCCATGATGATGACATACTTGATGCACTTTTCTAATCACATCGTTTCGTTCTCGTGTTGAAAGAAAGTACAGACCCTCTCTCCACCGTGATTGTATCCGTCCCGTATTATCCGACTCCTACCGTGTCCCCTCTTCACTTCCACAAAGCAAAAGACAAAGAAGCCAGATTTGTTCCAACAATCCAGCATATAAAATCCATCATCTTCTCAGCTCCTGTGTCAAAATCTGACCCAGTATTTCTTCCTTTTGGAAACGGAAGTCTCCCAGATTCATCTCCGATTGAAACCCAACCACCACCCACCTACCCCGAAAACCCAAATGCAACCTGTCTCCTGTCAACTCCCTGCCACCTGCATGCAATCTGCGTGAAGATCCACAGTAAAAGCACCCTTCGTACATACATGTAGCAGGCATATCTTAGATCATTAAGGATCTCCTCTGCATAGACTATAAGATTACCAAATATGATGAATCGCCCAGAACCGGAAATTAACAATCAAAAGACCCCTATTCATGTACCCCACCATGGCACCACCGGAATGCGGATTTGCATCTATGAATAGAGTGGAAGGAGAGGGTCTGAGGGAGGGGTGGTAATCGGGATAAAGGTACAATCTATTTTCAGGGTTGTGGGTGGAGAGGAGGAGAGGGGAAAATGGTAAGCTGGGAAAGAAGGTGGACTTTCAGTTTTGATCAGGAGAGAACTTAGGTATAGTAGATTTACGAGTTTTTGGGAAACAGAGTTGATAGGAACAGTGGTACTTCTGGCTTATTATTGAAAACTTGCAGATCTCTCTTGCATACCTACCTAGCTATGATACATTTTTAGCCACTAACAATGCGCGACACCTTAGTCTATCCCAGATGCTTTAACCCTTTCTTTAACGCCATTCAATGCAATGCCCGAATTATCCCCAGATACTTTTGCCAGCACTCTCTCCATACGCCCTGACTCCATTATTCCCCGTGGGTATAGTATAAACCAACAAAAAGCACACGCACAGTAAACCAAACACCAACAAATAGCAAAGCAACGATCAAGCATCCTCCAGAACACCCTTTCTTGACTTCCTCACCACCGACATAAGCTTCTCGCTCAACACACTAACGCTCTTACTATGCTTTGGCACATGTACAATCTTTCTTTTCTCCCCTTTATTCAATGTTCCCACTCGAATAATCTGCGGTCGTTCCTGCATTTCCTTCTGCCTTTCCCTGTTCTGCCTCGCCTGCACATCACTCACAATGCGATCGATACTCGTCTTCCTCATAAACGGCTCAATCGGGATCGGTGGTATAGGGCCCTCTTCCTGCTGATCCACCATTTCGCGAAACAAACTACTCGAAGGCGAGGGAGACGGCGGGACTTGTCTGATAGATGAATGAGCCTCGTCGAATTTCGAACTTCTCGAACTGGCATTCGGGAATCGTGCGTTCATCTCAGAGACGAAAACCGAGGTCGGCACATGCATTTGCATGCTCATGGCTGTAGCAGGACGGATTTCAAAGCTGAGCGAGCGAACGCTTGATATCGAGTCTGAGCGGCGGTGTTCGGGGAGCTGTTTGATCGTCGTGGTCTGGTTGGTCCGCTGACTTCGGTTTCTTCGTAGGAGCCATCAAACATCCACTTTAGCAGAGGTTAGCAGGTTATTCTAGAAGAATTTTGGAAGAATGCGGCTGGTTGGCTCCAGAAAGATTTGTTTTATACGCACAAACGGATTTGAGGTTCCTCCTCTCATAGCCGTCCCAACTGATGCGTGCCTTCCGTGTGTCATTCTTCTCGTAGGAGGTCGATAGTCTTGCTGTGTAAAAACCAGACTTCTTGGTGGCTGACCATTGAGGTGATCATTGTAGCCAAGATAGTAGATTGACTGGCTGGCAACACTTTGTATCTCCAACTGCTCCCTCAGTATGCGCCTCTTGCGCCGGCGGCGGCAGAGAAGAACTACAACCAGAACGCAAATTATTACGTAGAGGCCACCGATACTTCCTCCTATTACCGCTCCCTTGTTGATTTTCGTTTTCAGGTTGGGGAAATCGTCCGAGGACCGTCTTCGGTGTTGAATTGAAGGCATTACGATTACGAAGCCTTCTGGCAAGCAGCATGAGATGTGTGGGAAAAGGTAAAACGAGTAGGCGTATGTGGTAGAGTAGAATTCCACAACATCGAGCAAAGATAGAAACTTCTCAAACACACGAGAACCACTTTGCAGGAATCAAAGAGGCTGTGAATGGATATAAAAAGAAGAGACATGGCATGTATAATGAAAGGGAAGCTCGGGTCAGCATGAAAAGAGATATTGAGTTAAGACTATCGCGTCTAATCGCGTTGCTGAATGCGATCAATCAAGTGGTCATACAATAAAAAGAACCAGGAAACCCCTGGGGTGAGACCTTTCCACGGTCGTGGGAGATTTTCAAGTCCCATCAGAATGATCAGATATCGTGGAGTCTATCCACTTGTACGGATGACAACCTTGTGTGTGGGTACAGAGAAGAGGTTTGCATTGAGGCACGACCTTTTTTTTCTGCTGGGAATAACGCGGCGAAATAAGGACAGGGTGGAGTCATGAAATGCGAAGCAAATCCTTTGCACTTCCTCTGGAGACTGAACATCTCCGGCTCTCGGTTGACAGCTTCTCGCATATCCGAGCTCATATCATCTTGGATGAGAAGGCGCTCGTCTTCTCATCAAAAGAAACGACCGGGGGCATGAAATCGCTAGTCCGCGAAGAAACAAACAAGAGCAGCGCACCAATCGAGTTTAAGTCGGGGTTGAGAGCCTACAAAGTTCCGAGGATGTGAGACAGGTGGGAGACATGTTGGTTGCGAAGAAGCAACAAAGACGCAACGAGGGTTGTCATGGACAACGGAACAGTACAGTCAGTAGACAGTAGTAGAGGGGGGTTGAAGGTGAGGATATACTCCCGCTCCAAAAAGTGGTGTAGGTGGGTGGTGGTTGTGGTTGTTGGTTGATGGGTTGAGGTGGGTGGTGCACGCAGCTGAACCGTTGCCGGTGTCCACAACCGACCCATCACTCCAATCACAACCAACCGCCAACCACCAACCACTGTAATCACCAACCAACCCCTCACACATCAGCAATCGAGGGAGAGGGAGGGGGCGGCTGAGAGCTTCTCTTGCTGCAAGGCGGATTGAATGTCCTGATTCTCACTTCTTCCTGATTTCCAACCACAGAGATATTTCGCCACATTCCAGGACGACGAAAGAAGAAGAACAACAGCAGCAGCAACCAATATATAATCTCCGCATCACTGACTTAAAACCTCTGCTCACTGTCCTGAAGAGAGAGAGAGCGGTATATCACATCACCCCTCCTTCTCTTCCTCCCCCTCGGGTGGAAAGCTTATCGTGCTTGCCAAACACCTTTCTCCCTCCTCCTCCTCCATCCTAAAACTTCCTTTCAAAGCTTCGACGTTCGAACTTCAAGCTTCACGTCCGCGACGATGAGTTGGCAACAAGAGAGCGCGCCGCCTGCGAAACCCGCAATCCAGGCATGCCGATACAAAACTGGAAAGACACTGGGAGCCGGCTCTTATTCCGTGGTGAAGGAATGCGTGCACATCGACACAGGCCGATACTATGCCGCCAAAGTAATCAACAAGCGACTGATGGCAGGACGAGAACATATGGTATAGTTTCAATTCCTGTCGGCGCAGAGGGAGTCTGCTAATGACCGTCAAGGTTCGCAATGAAATTGCAGTCCTAAAGAAAGTATCTATGGGCCACCAAAACATTCTCACCCTGGTCGACTACTTCGAGACAATGAACAACCTCTACCTTGTCACTGATCTTGCCTTGGGAGGAGAGCTCTTTGATCGAATTTGTCGCAAAGGCTCATACTACGAATCTGATGCCGCAGACCTGATCCGCGCAACCCTCTCGGCCGTAGCTTACCTGCACGACCACGGGATCGTGCATCGAGATCTCAAACCCGAAAATCTACTTTTCAGAACGCCAGAAGACAATGCCGATCTATTGATTGCAGATTTTGGCCTAAGCAGGATAATGGATGAGGAGCAGTTCCACGTTTTGACCACAACTTGTGGTACTCCAGGCTACATGGCGCCAGAGATCTTCAAGAAAACTGGACATGGAAAGCCAGTGGATATTTGGGCTATTGGCGTCATAACATATTTCCTCCTCTGCGGGTACACACCCTTTGACCGAGAGTCGAATTTGGAGGAAATGCAAGCAATTTTGGTTGCAGATTACAGCTTCACACCTATTGAATACTGGCGGGGCGTCAGCTTGCAGGCACGAGAATTCATCAAGCGCTGCCTGACTGTTGATCCGACCAAACGGCTGTCAGCATATGAAGCCCTATCGCATCCCTTCGTCACTGGTGAAGCCGCAACACAAGGCCAGGATGGCAAGGGCAGTGATCTGTTACCTGTTGTCAAGAAGAACTTCAACGCTAGAAGAACACTGCATGCTGCAATTGATACTGTCCGAGCGATCAATAAACTTCGAGAAGGTCAATCAGGCATGATGGATGGTGTGGAATCAAAAAATCCTGATCGAGGTGCCAAACCGTTCCCATTCCCATCTGAAGATTCAGCTGTCGTATTTGGTGATGGGCAAATGGATCACGATTCTGGATATATGACGAGTGGACAAGCAGGATCCGACGTGCCTATGAAGGGCGTAGAGCGCAACTCCGGGCAAGGACAAACAGAAGCGCAGATCGAAGCACAGCAACGCAAAATTGCCGAGACCACAAAAGGATTGTGGAGTGCTTCAATCTCGAAGATCAATAACCGATGAGTTGGCGATCTGCTAAAGTCGATTTTACTGGTTCTTGACTTTTCTTAGCGGCTATTTTCCTGTGGAAGGGAGTTTGTGTTATCTGCGATTGTTGGGAAGGAAGTTTTTGTTGGAGTGAATGGGCTTTGGAAATCATGGTCATAGAAATCTGGATCAATGAGTACCTAGATGATGGATGGATGATTATGCTGGCTGGATAAAAAGTCGTGATTGTTTATTGAGTCCGACTCTGCTTGTCTTTTATTTGTCGAGGCGAGGGTTTTGAGATTATACGTAAAACCAGCTTTGCTCCGAAGTTCGCGTATCCTAATATTCAGGAAATAGCGAGATATTGACGAGATATTACGGCTTTCAAGTGTGCGATTGGACATGGGTTTTCGAATAATCATGAAGTGCGTTAATTATCCTGTTTCCACTCGATACTTGGTTTGTTCCCAGATTTGTAAGTTCTGTTATGGTATCGATCAATTTGTTCGTGCCGAGATCAGTAATCTTCTCCCTTGCTTAGAAAGAACAGTCAGGCTACTGCAATTGTCGTCTGTTAAATATGCAATGGTTGTACTGAATGCATCTTAAGTCCTTCTTACTCCGATGAATCATTTCCCTTGCTGTATTGGTCTTACTCAGAAGTTGGCTGGCACCTGATGGAAGGCAATAGGTCAGCACCAAAGGATCCTCGTCATACAAGCTACCACCAGCTTTTTGATATTGAAGATTTGAAATCAAGTTCGGAAAAGAGGAGTTTTAGTAAATAAAGCAACTCGCAACTTGGAAGGAGTATATTAAGATGTGTTGGCCATCCGACCTTCATTCTTCTGGAATCACACACAAATTCCAACCCAGCTCAAGCCATTTTCAATTAATGTTTAAGCCCTTCACTCCAGCTCATCATAAACACAACAGAAATGTCTATCCCAGAAGTCTCCAGCGAGACGGCTGAGATCTATCAATCTTCATGTCTCTGCGGCGCAAACATCATCTCTTACAGTGGCCCTCCAATCCTAAAATTCAAATGCCATTGTCTCGATGAACGAAAACGTAAGACTACTTACGCAACCCCCCCCCTATTTGTTCCCCTCTCACACACACATACACCACCTCATGAAAGAAACCAAAACAGAAAACGGAACACACTAACAATTTCTATTCGCAACAATAACAGTAACAGGCGCAGCTTTCGCCCTCAACATCCTCTTCCCCTCCACGTCCCTGACAACCATCCGAGGCAAGCTCACCACATACACCAAAACTGCCGACAGTGGTAATCAGATAACGAATCATGCCTGTGGGACTTGTGGGGGGTTGTTGTATAGAAGTAGTACCGGGTATCCGGGGACTGTTGTTGTTAAGGCGGGTTGCAGTACGTGATATTTTCTTCTTCTAATCATATCCTTCCTCTGCTTTGTAGTGGTACTCTGTTATTTCTCTTAGGGGCGCGGGGGACCCTTAGGTTAGATTCAATCATAGTTGAAGTATGGGCTAATGGGTTTTGTGTGGTTTGTTGGTGAGTAGTAGATGGAAACGATTATGCAGAAACGTATGTGCCCGACGTGGAGATCTATACGAGGAGTAGGTTGGCTTGGGTGCAACCGATTGAGGGGGCAAAGCAGGAGATTGCTGGGTTTACTGAATGATGTCTCGAGATTAAGGTGTTGTGTGAGAAGGTGTTAGGTCAACCAGTGGATTATGTTTTCCTCCGATCTGACAGGCATGGAGGGGAATATCAAATAAATCCTCGGTGACATTTTCAAATACGATTATACTTCTTTGTCTCACTAGCAAGTGTGTTCCGTTGATGCTCTTTGTATTCTGTGAAACGTAACAAGTCGAAAGCGTGAGGTCTTTATGTTCACTCGTTATCCTTCGCAAGCATTGTTGCAATGTCCCTTCACTTCCTTCACTTCCTTCACATGATTTTCCAAGTTCTGTTGCACGCCGCATTCTTATTGCTAGCATTTAGGGCTATTGAATGGCCTTATTGCTTATTTTAAGTAGGGCATAGAACTAGGGATATATACTCAAAGTTGCTTTTAAGCGCGAAGTTTATCACATCGAACTCTAGACAACCTCCTCACTTGGTTCGGGTTCCTTCACGTAGTTTTACAGGTTTTGTTGCACGTCGCATTTTCATTGCTAGCCTTCAGGGCTATAAAAGTTAATAGATGCCTTAAGCTCTATCAGTCGAAATTGCGACGTGCAACAAACGTGAAAGGTAGCCGAATTGAAGCGAAGCGAAGTTGAAATCGAACGAGATATATTCCACACCTTCAAAGGAACTTCTCAACAGAACAGGAGAATATTCATTCCTTTACAAAAAATGAGGGGCATTTCATAGCGTATGATACTATAACAGCGAATTCTTAAATTTAAGACTGTAGTTGCCACGCTCAAGTTACCAGTACCCCGCTGTGCTATGCTAAGTCTTTGTGGCACGGCTTCAAATCTGCGATACCTTGGTCTCATTTATCTCTTGATTTTATCTTATAGACTTCCCAATGAGAACATATACCGATGGTCAAATATAGATCTCATACAACTTAGAAGAGATGCTGAGGCTGTTCTCACAAGGGAAACTTGTGTTTCAAACTTGTACCTTCACTTGCTTTGGTCCAATCTCAACACCCGATGGACATATTATTTAGATTGAGGAATCCTAAATCGGTACTTGAATTCATTGAGCTGGCCATACTCCATAGTAAGAAAGTAAATCAACCATGTTGAAAGTTTCACAATACTGTGGCTTCTTTGCCTGGGTCGTGCTCTCGGCAGCAGTTGGCCACGGACTTCAAAGGACGGCCATTTTCTATTGACAGAGCATGAAAATGATTGTAAGAATACGAGGATACCCGTAAATTGGAATCCATTCGATCGAAAGAAAGATTTTTCTCCCCACCACTAGCCTGAGATCCAGATCTATGTTATGGCACTTCTCAAGAACAAGAGATACCTAATTGACGCATTCCTCCGCCCCGAAGACACCGTACTCTGGCACATGCCCATGTCAAGTGGCCCGAACAAATAAGAAACCAACAGCTCATGATCCACAACCTCGGCTAAATCCACTAAGAAGACCCCCTTTGCCTCCCACTTCGACACAATACTAAGCAGGAACAAGCGGAATTTGCTTTCACCCCAATTCGGGGACCGCTGGCGCAACGGTAGCGCGTCCGCCTCCAGAGCGGAAGGTTATCCGTTCAAATCGGGTGTGGTTCAATACCTCGCAAGTTAACCTTGGAAGTTGTTTTTTTCGTTTTTTTTTGGAGGATTGAAAGTGGCTTTCTTGGCACAAAAATGTTGTCAGGATTTCTTTTTTTTCACTACAAAAGTTACTAGCAGTTGTCAGCATCATTCCTTTTGTATAATGCAGATCATCATATCAGCACCAAAGTGCGGGAAGGCTTTCCCCTTGGCGTAGAACAAACACTGGAAGACTCTCACTCCCAAATAAAAAAATGAGACTCATTCCTAACCAGTCTCTTAATATTTACTCCGTAATAGGCTAAATCAAAGGAAGAAATAGCAATATCACGAGGCGTGTTCATGTCGAAACCCAAGCAATGCCACAACGGAAGCTTGGCTGCATTGGGATAGGGCGTTGAAATCCAAAGCCACAGTATTCGGATCAACGGCCTCCAAGAATTAATTAAGACTGCATATAAATCCAACTCGTCCACAAAAAGTCCACTTCAACATGTCAGTTCAATTATAATCATGGCACTATCTCCGTTCTCATTATTCCAGTACAGAGCAATGCCTACAGTGCTATGCATCTGACACGCAATCCACATAACTCACGTGCTCATCTAAATGGCCATGTCGAGAACGGAAGTTAGTGGACCGTCAAATTATCTCCCTCATACCCCAGACTTTTTAGGATTGCCTCATTCCCCACAAATTAGACACTACCACTGCCGGCATGAAGATAGACTTGGGATGCTTCAAGTCGAAGCTGCGTTTCTGCTGTTTCACGCGCTAGAAAATCGGATAATTCGGCTCGCGTTTGTAGCCCTCTGACATCCAAGCAATGCCCAAGATCTTGAGTGATTCAAAACATTCTTGGATGATTGAGCTTTGTACATTTTCAGCTGTTGGTTTGTTCTGAAGTAAGTTTCTACCATACAGGTCACAGTCCATGCATCATATTGCCGGCCCGGCACCTCCGCCAAGAAGTTGAAGGTAATAGAGAAGTCTCACTTGGCTGCTGACCCTGTGATTAAGCGGTGGGTATTTGGAGTTGATTGATATAGTTGATTCATCTCGGAGCTTTTGCTTTCTCTGCAAACTGTCTATTCGAATCGTTGTCTTTTCTCTGCATATTTTCGCACTTTATACGTTCTGATTCCCAACCGGATTCTTTCTTTTACAACATCTTTGTCTGGTACATTGCATATTTCGCTTTAACAAACATCTATCTTCTCTTACTACGAGCAAGCAGACTTTCGATTTTTGTGGGCGTTATTCAGACGTGTTAGGTCCCTGGTTGAAAAAGTCTCGCCAGCATGACTCCAAGGCAAGAAAATGTGAAATGGGTTGATGTAAGTTATGTGACCTTGTAGCATCCTACCACAATCCCCCTTAGTTACTGATTCTATATTATAGGGCCTTCGTGGACTAGCTTCCGTCCTTGTGGTCTTCACTCACATTGCTCGAGGCTTTGACGAAGACCTCTTTCGGCCCACATCAAACGAAGGTGTCCAACCCCGCATCCTTCAATATCCCGTCATTCGAGTGGCTGTACAAGGTCGGATAGGAGTGGCCATCTTCTCTCTTGTAACAGGTTATGTGTGTGCTCTCAAGCCAATCCGACAATTTCGAGAGGGACGCCAAGAGGCCGCACTCAAAGGAATTTCCAAAAGTGCTTTCAGGAGAGTGCCGAGACTTTTGTTGCCTACTAGCATTGCCACCTGCTTGATATGGTTCTTTTGCCAGTTTGGAGCTTTCGAAATGGCGAAGAGAGCCAACTCGTGGTGGTTGAATGATCAAACGCCGAACATAACACCGTATATTGGAGAAGCAATCAAGAGTCTCCTGCATGCCCTTGTTTCGACTTGGACCGTTGGATGGAACCCTTATGACGAAAATCAATGGACGCTGCCACCATTGCTGAAGGGTGCAATGCTTGTCTATGTGGCACTGCTTGCTACTTCGTTCTGCAAGACAGGATATCGTATGCTAATACAGCTGGGCTATTTGTCTTCTTTTATGCCTGCAACGATCGTAAGTTTCTCTCCGCGTTCAACTTGATGGTATACGTACTAATTCAACAACTCTAACAGCTTGTTTCGGAATGCAATTCTTTTTTGGGGCCTTTCTTTCCGAAGCATCCCAATCCTCATCGCATATGGCCTGGTGTAATTCGCATAAATGGGTTGGACGACTCTTCGCACCGATCTTTATTCTGTCAGGTCTTCTCCTGGCTTCATACCCAGAGAACGAACAGCAATATATGCGCTGGTCATCCAAAATGACCGATGTAGCCGCTTATATCTTCCCTTTAAACAATGACACACCTCGCTTCTACTCCGGCATTGGTCTCACCCTGATCGCTCTGGGTATTCACTTCTCCCCCACAGTCAAAAACCTCCTCTCCACAAAGTATCTTCTCTGGCTCGGCAAGAATTCATTCGCAGTATATCTCCTCCATGGAACTCTCTTGCGCACCTTTCTCGTATGGATGATGTACGGCACTAGTGCACCGGCATACAATGTAATCTTCAATGAAGATGGAACCGCTCAACCAGCCCCCCGAGTTCAAGTATGCGGGCGAGTTCGGTGGTATTTTTGGTTGCCGATTTGGTTTGTAGGTCTCTACAGCATGGCAAATATGTGGACGAAACACGTTGATCCTTGGTGTGCGAGGGTGACAGAAAAGATGGTCAACTGTGTGTTTGAGGAGAGCAGTGCAGATAGTACAGGAGCGGAGAAACCGGTATTACCACAATGAAGAGTTATTTTGAATCTGATCTGCTATTGTAACTAGTGTGGGTACGTTTTTGCCGAGGCTGCCGCATCCTTTTTCTTGTTTGCCGCTCATCCAAATCCACCCAAGTACTTCTCCCTCCTTCGATCTTCACCTCAACCTCAACCTCAACACCAAAAACCACAACGCATACGATACCACCAGAAGTATCGCAGAAATGAGTGGGGTAGCCTCAATCAAAGGAAAGGTAAGATTGTCTTTTTCTGCGAAGTGAAAATCACGCGTTTGTTGCCGCCAGTGGGAGTTGTTGACATTTTCTCGGTTAATTTCGCTCAAAGAACTTCACAACTGACTTCAACGCAGGAGCGCGAGATGGATGAGAGTTTCACACAGAAGCTGACAGTCCATGTAAAAGACAAGAATGGAGAGATCAAAGTACTTGATGTTGTCGTTGTTGGAGGAAAGGCAACTTTGATCGAAGCTCACGCTGGTGGTGAGGAAACAATCCGGACTTTCACCTTTCACGCGAACGATTTTAACGCAGAACTGCCTTTGTGTATAGATACCATTGCAAAACTTGCCTGGGAAGGAACAAGTCAGTTTGACTTTCCCTAATATCAACGATCTACTAGACGTACTGACAATTCTAAAGGCTCTATTACCCTCATTGCCCTCTCCACCGCCAACACCGGATTTGCCAAATTTCCGAAGGAAATTCGCGACAAGATCTGAAGTGCACTCTACCTGAAAGTCGTGTCGTGAAGCTCTGGCAATGTGTCTACCCTGGCGAACTCGGCAATTCGGAGGGAGCAGGAGAGGCGCACCTCAAACAAGCATCTCCTCTTGCTCTTCAAATTTGTTCGAAGTCCCGTGCAGAAGCACTTAAGAAGTACACGGTCCATCTTGACACCCTCACGGAACAATGCACCATCTATTTCGACCCCAAGAATGATACCATCTACTGTGCTACGGATAAAACCGAGGATTATGATCGCTTGGTTGACATGAGAGCTCTTGCCGCCAGACGTATGCTCACCAAGGAGGCTCGCGGACGTGTGGAAAAGCTTGCGGTAGACATGTATCAATGGATACTCTCTTCAGTCAACGTCCCACGAGTAGTAGGGTTGCCATTCATCGATGCTCGCAACTGGCCACAGCTGAAGGAGTTGACATTTGTCTTGCATCGCGATGGATGCAGAAATAAGTCCGGCGATGCAGCTTTGGAGCTCTTGGACGTCTGCGAGCACTCCATCTACAGACGAGATGTTAACAGCGACGATAACCTTCCCGAGGTGGAGTATGTTAGCTTGTTCCTGGAACTGGCGAAGGACGTCAATGAACAGAAACCAGGTTCGTTTGTTATCCCTGTGATTAGGTTTGCTACCTTGGGTATTGAGGGTCGTGGACCATGTTGTGTACTGATGAGTGACGTGCTTCCGTTCCCTGAAGCTGGCCAACCAGGAGGAGATTCACTGGGTACAACGACGTCTTCAGAATCATCGGGGTCTGTAGATAGGGTAGATTGAATTTGGCATCACCATGCACTCGAGGTGGCTGTTTCTTGCACAGGTCCCTGGGACGAATTGAGGGATACCTGTTACGTACACCTTCACTCACCGATTGGAGGCTTGATTGCGCATCACTTGATATGGGAAGTTCTCTTGTGGCAAGATCAGTTGTTATTAGAATGAGAGATAGCTAGCAATCTGCTACACACTTTTTCTCTCTCCTTGGCCTACTGCTCGGATAGAGTACATCAGGGTTTAGCAGTCGAGCCTTCAACAAAAATATACAAGTCCCACCACTGCCTTCCATCGTGACCTTACACCTCCTACCCAAGATGGCTATTGAAGTAGCCTACTACCTAACCATCCTTTGAAAACGCCCGCCCACCGAAAAGTCAAAAACAAAGCAAATTATCAAATATGATATTTCTCTTAGTACACGTTATTAGGAAAATGCAAATGCAGGAGTTGGCAGCCGCCGACCCATATGTACGTGTTTCATCTGTAAACCCAAATAACTTGCAATGTAAAACATTGTGAAGAGAGCGTGTACCAGGTTCTGGCGGACAAAGCGAGTGTGTAGTTGCAATTATTAGATTGGTGTTACCGTTCGATGCTTTCAGGGCTCATCATCCCGACAGCTTCATCTTTGTCTGTTTGACTTGCGTTCCCTTGGCTCTCTACCCTCTCCATGGACACCGGTCCACCATTTTGTAGATTGAGCTTGATTTTCTTGCTAGGGACCACAGCTGTACTAGCTTTATCAGATGTGCTCGTGATGCCGGTCTTTGCGCCAGTGATAGGATCCATGGCGGTTCCATTCTCGAGCTTCTTCTTCTTCTTGGAGTTCCCAGATCCCTCTTTGAGTGGACGTTTGCGAGGGCTAGTGATTTTTCCTGTGGGACCAAGACGAGGTCGAGCTGATTTCTGCTTGGGAGGGAGATCCTCGTCTTCAATGAGGGGTTCGTCATCATTGGCGTGTAGCTTAGCAAGAAAGAAGTTCTTGACCAAGCCAATTTGGTTTGGAAGGTTCTCTTTGGTGACAGGTTCAAGTGGTGGCAAAGGTGGGAAGACTTCTGCAGTAGTGAGTTGTACAGCAGGATTGGGGTACCCTGGTATATCCTGGTATGCAATAAATGCAATGGTACAGATAAACTGCCCATGTCGAACTCGCTGTCCAGACCAAGTGCTTTGAATCCAAAAAAGTCTTCGCCCAACTCTTCTGCAAAATCACCACCGACAAACTGTTCGCTACCGTCTTGAAAGGATCCAGATCCATCGGCACCGCCGTCGGTGAGTGCAGGTCTTAAGAGCTCCGCGAGATGGGATTTCATACGTTGATGCATGACTCCAAGCTTGTGGCCTAATTTGTCCACATCATCCTTGACGTAGCTCTCCAAGGCCTCCACGCTGATGCCGTTTTCGCCGAGTGTATGAAGAACAACCTCTTCATTACTGAAGCGTTCCTGCCACCTTTGTCCAGATCTTGCGAGAGCACCGGCGGTAGGAACCTTGGGAGCGTCGCGGTAAACGCCAAAACTCCGCACAAGTTTTCCAAAGAAATCTCCTGCCAGGTCTGTGATTACGTCCAAAGCACTCGGCTGCAGTTCTTCAAATCCGGCGTGGTAGCAAATCTTTGCAACGGACCTTTGCAAGGCTGCCTGGCATACCCAGGTTGCCATGATTGGACCATCATCCGAGGTGACGTGTGGCTCTATGTCTGCCTCGATAAAAGATTGTGGCTCATACTTTGGAAACTGATTGTTGTACATCTTGAAAAGTTAGCACGATTCCGAGGTTCACTGCGACTGCACTTACCTGGGCTTGTATTTGCATTTGCTTGATGACGCCAATCTTGGAGCAAAGCTTTCTCGTGTCTTGCATCTGCTTCATATTTGCCTCGAACTTTTCGGAGAGGAAGCTTTTAGGAGCCGTGAAGTGTCCATTTGGAACCAGTCGAAGGAACTCATCTGAACGCTCGACAAGCTGGCCGTCCGCATCTTCAACCCACCGAAGTCGTGGTAAAATGTCAGGCACTGCAGATAGGGGATCATAATAGTCAGGGATCACGCGCTCCTCCTCGCCCTCCATCCTCTCCGCTAGTGTCTCGGCTGACTGGGCCGTGGTTTTGCCAGTATTTGACGACTCCGCCTGGGCATGACTTTGCTGACGGAGCCACCTCCTCATACCAGCCTTGCTTCGCAATAATGCAGGCTCTTCTGGGTTCAGCTTGTCTCCTCTGAATAACCGATGTCGATCCCTGGCTACCAGAGCACGATCCTTTTTGGTGACTTGCTTCCAGACTTTGTAATCTTCATCCTCTCGTAGATCGTCAGCTGCAGCGCCAAGGGCCTGACCCAGAATTATACCATTGATTGATGGTCCATCGATGTCCATGCCATCAACTTGGCTATCCGCACCTGGGAATCCGTTCATGCCGCCAGGGGTGATGGATCCTATTGGTGGGGTGGCAAACCCGTTCTGACTACCGTCTAATCCAGTATCTGAGCCTTCATGAGGGTGCCCGAGAAGGCCGTTGAGTTGGAGTGCTGGTTTTGTTCAAGACCGGGAGTACTGTCTTCTCGGGTTGCCTTTCTCGCCTTTGCAGCACCCTTAGCTCCTGTCTTACGGCCACGCGAGGACATAATTGGTTCGTCATCACTGTCATCAGCTCCATCATCCTCTCCGCCATTTTGTTTGCGTCGCTCCTCTGCCTCTGCCTGTGCCCGGGACTGGATTGTAAGGTCTGGAATCAGAGGAATCAACTTTTCAGCCTCTTTTCGCATAGCGAGAGCATTCCTCCGTAATGGATGAGTCGCCTCCGCATTGTATAGAAGACAATTGCCCCAAATGAGCTTCAAATCTTCAACAAATTCTTTCTTTGATTTGTATGCCAAGGTCTTAAGCTTTTTGGTCATTGTTCCAAGATCCATAGGGTGTTTGACAACTTAACGATGTTAGTTGGTGCTGTATGGATGGAAGAGAAAACCTACTGTTGGCATAATCTGGGGCATCACGTTTGTTTACCCGAGTCAAAAAAGGAGTCGAGTACTCAGTGATGGCCTTAAGCTCACTCAACACTTTCTCGGCTGCCTCATAAAGCTCCTCTTGGTGAACATTCTCCTCACTTGCCCATTTACTTCTGTTTTTGCGCACTTCATTCATGAGTGCTCGCAGTTCAGCATCAGAAGCCCTGACTTTCTCGCGCTTTTGATCGATTCGAGCAATGAGATGTTTAAGTGTGAGACTCGATGCGCCAAGGTTGGCACTACTCAATGTTCCATGATGCTCTCCATTAGTCCTGACACCATTGCTGGTGGTACCAGTATGGTCAATCTCGGCATCAGTCTGCTTTTCAGATTCCTCCAACTTTTGTTGTTCAAGCATAGCAACGCGGTCATTCTCAAGGGTATAAAAGAGGGTATGTAGATTGCGCTTCGCTGCCTCCTCGGTTGCCTTTTTGGCCTCTTCCAATTGCTTCCTCGCATCTTCGGATGTCTTAGGTTCTTGTTGTAATCCGTCTTCTTTGCTCTGATCGGCCTGCTTGGTTGGGGAAACATCTGCGGAGACTGGGGAGCTCCCAGACTTGGAGGGGGACAGCAGGGCATTTGTATTTTTGTTTTTCGACGTGACAGTTGTCGCAGGTTCCTCTTCCTCCTCCTCGTCTTCGTCATCATCGTAGTTGTCTTCGTCAATGGTTCGCGCAGATTTCTTGGGTGCTTGCTCCTGTGTGGGCTTTGGACTATTTGGCTCCTCCAGTTGAGTCTGGGTATGCGCCGAATCGTCCTCTCCCGCTTCCTCATCCTCCCCTCCTACACCCCAAAGAGAGCAGCCAATTTGGCCTCGCTGCGCACATATAGTTCCTTGAACAGAGCCCTCTGATGCTCCTCCTCCGCATTATCGGCATCAGCTTGTACGGGAGCCGGTTCACTCTTTGTGGCATCTGGAGTATTGGATCGCGCTGAAGCGTTATCTATATCCAGATGATGATGGATTTTATGGCCCAAGTGGGAGGAGGATGAGAGCCATGACTGGTGCCCCGTTGGAATTTGGACGTAGGGTCTGGACGATGACATCTTGTCGCTCCTGTCGCGCGTCTGCGCCGAGATCGTGGGTGGTGTCGCAAAACCCTCGGAAGGTCATCGAAGCCTTTACTCTGGTTCCGAGAGAAGGTCCGGCATTTGCATAGTTGGTTTCCGCGAAAAGAATCTCCGAAATTGATGGTTGTGGTCGTCAAGTCGATGGATGAATCTCGCGATTTATTGCGGTTATGGACGAGAGACGTTGAACTGGATGCAGGCGAGTTCTAGCGCATCAGACACGTTCAGGAGAGACCGGTGATGACCCTAAATGCTTCGCAACGACGCGGACAAAAGACTAACTTTTCTCGCACTGGACAACACGAAGACTTTCCGATTCGTCCTGTACATCCACAGACGGATCAATAATTAAAATGCCTTCGAATTGTCGTTCTGGAAGTCGGTTTCATGGCCACCTGCATGTATTTGCCAAGGCAGAGGCCGAAAATCACGTGGTGATACGAGTAGAGTAGATCGACTGTGTTGTGTTCAATAGCAGGAGGCTCCAGCGAGAGCTCCGAGTCTGAGGGAGCCAGGGAGCTTCCACTTTCTACATACAGTTCAACGTTACAACCCATAAACCTATTTCGCAAGCAATGAGCTTCAGATAAACTACATATCAAGTAATCCCTTCACTATGCGTATAAGACTACCATTTGCAGGTACGATGAACTCCTGTTCCCGACTCTGCAGCTCTCAACTGACGTCTTCCAGGAGCTTTCCTCTTCTTCATCTCGGCAGCGGCCTATGTTGGCCTAACTTCCCTCCAAACCGAGGGGTACATCAACGACAAGGTCCTGCATGGCTTGACATTCTTCATCATCACTACCTGTTTCTACTGGATCCTGGATACCACCCGCCGGCGAAATTTGAACTTCACGCTCCTCGTCTGCACCGGTTTCTTAGGTGTTGGTTCCGAGATTCTGCAACATGTCATTCCTAATGGCCGTGTCTTCGATGTCTACGACATCGTAGCGAATATTGTAGGCTCCCTGGCTGCGGCTGGACTGAGTAGCTGGTACCACACAAGAATGCTGGAGAGAAAGAGACTCGCAAAGTCATATCAGGTGGTGCCTGGTGACGATGGGGATTTGGAGCTGGGTGAAGGAATCGGTGCGCAGGAATCAGGAACCATTGCTGCGCAGACGCGGACGTTGGATGAGGAGGTTGATAATTGGGATGAGAATGTGGAGGATAACTGGGATGATGATGGACATCATGCCACGGATAGCGCGGGGGAGGCTGCGAACACACCTAGCGCGAGCAGTGTGGGGGATGACGATGTAAAGAAGAGGGCCGACTGATGTATTATGATAGTGTTATGATATGAGGGTTTACTTGGCGTTTTTTGGGAGCGAGTTCTGTCTATTTAACGCTGGATTGAGGCAAGGACAAGTTTTTATTGATTATCCGTATACCAGAACGATATAACTCGAGAACCGTAGATGCGACTTCATTTCACTGTACCTCAGTAGACTTGATAGTGTGCAGTTTTGTGAAGATATCCTAGTTCGTTATTTCAAAATCGATTCCTATCTCGGGTGAGAAGAAAGCTTTTGGAATTAAATTGTATTTCGAAGATGAGAGACAGCACAATTTACATGAAACTGGAAATACGGGGTATCTTCTTCATTCACTCAATATTTCTTCAACTACTGTGCTTTCGCAGAGTGTGCTTCAACACAGTCTCGATACCAGGATCCAGCCCCTCCACCCCCAGAAAAGATTCAACCCACACCCTGGTTTTCTTTGAGAGCTCTTCCTTGTCCTTCGTCTTTTCCATAGAGTGCTTAAGTCGATCCAAGCTATCTCCTAAGGCTACCGGAAACTCCGCAGAAGTCGCTTCAATACCCACAAATGGTTGCTTGACATAGCAATTGCATGTGCACGCATCAGTTGCATACAGCTCCACCATAGTATCCATAGTATGTTGAAGGATTTTGGGTAAGCACCTGACCTGCGTGAACAGTGCAAACATATCAAAGAAATCCTCGGCCGCCGACGCACAAAAGAAGGGTTGCTTGCGAGCCGCGTCGAAGATAGCCATCGGAATTGCTCCTTGGAGTGCGGGCGTTGTCATTGGGTCTTTGATAGCTTCCGAATCGACCTTGATGCCCTCAACCATAGCTGGTCGCAAAGTATTGGCCTTGAAGTCGGGAATGGCAATCACATCCTTTGACGTTTCAAACTCGTTCTCTTCATCTAGATCATCCGTTTCTTCATCCTTGGACTCATCGATATCAAGGCCCAGTATCTTTCTCCGCAGTGCAATTTTTGCAAGATAGATCATTTCCAATTTGGCGTACTCGATCCACAGATCCCTACTCGTGGTGCAAAATCTCGTTCCTCTCTGCATATAACTCCTCGCGCCATTCATGTCCGCTTCTGCCTCCAATGCGTATCTCGCA
This sequence comes from Tetracladium setigerum, assembly GCA_031472005.1. Taxonomy (NCBI): domain Eukaryota; kingdom Fungi; phylum Ascomycota; class Leotiomycetes; order Helotiales; genus Tetracladium; species Tetracladium setigerum. The sequence goes on from PZJY01000006.1 coordinate 1,636,883, forward strand.
GCGTACAACCATAGCTCTGATTTGGTGGGGTGTAATCTGATCGCGGCTGTCAAAACAGTTTTGAATTTCTTGGTCGCATCGATTCCTTTGGTGTACTGAAGGTATGACATCCACAATGCAATGTCTCCCGGGTGCTTTCTCGTCCCCCGATCAAAAATTCCGAAAATGCGCGCCTCGCTAGCATGCGACGTGCTGCCCTTGATCCTCAATCTCTTGCAACGTTGCTTGCGGAGCGTTTCTAAGCTGATGTCCCAGGCCGCATAGCGGGCAAAATCGATGGGTTGAGTGCCTCTGGATAATACTTTGTGTTCAAAATCGGATCTCTTCTTGACTATGGTCCTGATCTCTTCCTGATATAAGGTCAATAACTATCGAGAGCAATTCAGCAAAGAGTGCTCGTAGATACCTCTGAGAAAATGCGTTTTTCTTTGAATTCCTGGAGTTGCGGAACAGCCTGCTCTAGGTAGAATCTCGCTTTATCGCTTGGACCCGACATTTTTGTTGCTTGGTAATGGACCTGGAAATTCGTTGTTCGTGGGAGGGGACTTTGAACAGAGAGCCTCAGATTCGAGACTTTTCTCAATTCTGCCGTCCCAGCTACAAGGCGGTGCGTCGGATAGGCTCAGCCGAGCTTCACAGACATCACGTGTCTATTCATTGAGCTGTTGAATTCCTCGCTCTATCAGAAGACATTAAGTAACAATTGCGGTTGGGAAACTCTTGTGTATTAGTTTGTTATATATATTTAATATTTATTCACATATAGCTATTGTAGAGTTTACCTAGTTACGACTTCGGCCATTAGGTACAGTAAGGTATGGAGACTTCTTCATCGTCCAACACGAGTTTCGCTTGGCGTCATTTGGACAGGAGGCTACCAAGACTCCCCTCCGTAAATCGTAAACAGAAGCACTACATACTGCAACTTCCTCCTCTACAACTTCCTCTCCTTCGCATTCTTCTTTTCCGGACCCCTCGGATGACATTCCTTTGGATGTGAATTGTTTACAACGTCACCATGGCACCCAAATTCAAGGAAGGCGATGTAGTCTTCGCGTTCTCTGGCAAATGGGTGTCCTGGATCCATACCTTTGCGGCCTATTGTGCGTATTGCCCTCTCCCGACGACTGTCCTTAGCCTACGTACCAATGCTAATTCTCTGCGCAGCTGCTTTTCTCTCTGCGTTAATTGTTGGATGCGCTCTTCATTATCGAAAGATCGTAGAGAATGAATACTATGGCTATCCCCAGGAATGGTTTCCCTCGGTTTCCGCGACCATTGGCGATCGATACCCGGAGCGTTCATTTTTCATGTTTTTCATTGCCATTACATCAGGTACGAAGGACTACTCCCGCGAGGAAGATGTGCCAGTCTGCTAACTTGCACAGGACCTCGATTTGTTCTGGTAGGACTTTGGTATCTCCTTACGGCGCGGTCGAACTCATCTCTCCCCAAATATATTGCGTTGGCAGGCGTTTTCCGATCATTGACCTGTGGTGGATGGACATATGTTACTTCTACCGACGCTCACGATTGGCACGACATTTTCATGATATCCTACATTGTTGCGACTCTCCCTTGGACCTTAGGATGTTTGTCGTTGAGCCCCAACAACCACAAGGCTGTCAAATATCGAAAGTATCTTGCGAGTGCTTTCTTTGGAACTTTAGTTCCTCTGATTTACTTCTTTATCCAACACAAAGTTCATAAAGTTGCAGGAGGTAAGGTTCAGCGTCGGCGATCGTTTATCACTTACTAATATCACCTCAGCATACACAATATATGCATTTTTTGAATGGGCTTTAGTTTTGTTTGATGTAGCGTTTGATGCTGTAACCGCGATCGATTTTGATACCTTCGAGCTTATTGTCAGAGACGTGAAAGGTACAAGCAAGGGGTATGTTCACAGGCTTCCAAAATAGTTCACCCAATGTACTTCAACGACAATACAACCAATTATGAACAATCCTGAATGATATTTCTGTAGAAACAACAGTAAAATTTCCGACGCAGTCATCGAAAAAGAGTACGTGATCTTCTGTCCTCGGTTTGTGCCAACTAACGGCGCCTCAGGAAAGCGAAACAAGCAAACGAAATCATGGGTGCATTTTCATGGAACGCAGCATTTGATGCAGCAGCCGATGTGTACAACGGGTACGTTGAAAGGAAGCTCTTCAAAACCTACTGCGACTAATTCTTACCCAGTTTGTCTACTGGTCTATGTTGACTTCATTGGGTTTACTGGTGTGGTGTAAGTTTGGCAAGATCTAATTAACTTACTTTAACTCACAATTCTAGATTTCCCACTATGGCATATGGGTATTTCTGGCTATGAGGCTATGATCATAGTGACCGTTTCGCCCTTCTTGCTGGGCATTACTCCCCTGAAGTCTTTGGTTGTCAAGAATCTACGTCTTTGCCACCTTCTTTCTCTCACAGGATTACTCGCCTACCTGGTTACTAATCCGGTATACCGACTTTTCACCATCGGTTTTGGTCTCTTTATGGCCAATCTATCTTGGGTTGCGACCTGGCATTCCGAGGCATTCCAACCCGCCCGCCTCGAAGCGAAAATTACAGCTTGGGCAATCGGACTTATTGCCTCCAGTATCGTCAAGTTTGCGTGGCAAACAAGCAATCCAATCTGGCCAACATCACACGCAGCGAATGGAGGCTGGAATGGCACTGGTCTTGCTCTGGCCTTCCTGGCAGTGATTCGATCCACACGACATGCACCTGTTGGCGGAAGCGATCTTGTAGGAAAAGGTCGAAATCAAGGGTCAGGAGTGTTGGCAGGACTCGGTCTCGGAGGCTTGTTCTTTGCTTTGCACTCGCTCTTGTCAGATTCAAGTACCATGATCTTGTGGGTCTGGGAAGGTTACCCAATTCGAGGACCTATTTCCGCTCCTCATGGTGCAGTCACAATTGCAACAATGGGAGCAGGTCTAATTTTGGGGCTCTTGAAAGAGGATGTTGCTCGCAGCTGGACTGCTTACGGGCTAGGCTGCATCGGCGCAATGATGCTTACCAAGTACAGCCACTGGACTGGTTACTATGGTGGGCTGTTATTGACAGTGTATGTCATGGCAGCCACTGTCCCATTGCTTGGCTCAGCCGCAAGAAAGGCAACCGGAAGAACCTTTGGTATCGCATTTGTGGCCTACAACTTTCTGGTGCTTTTCCACGTCTGGGTTGTCGCCTATGCCTTTGTACCAGGCGGACCATTGGTCCGAGAGAAGACTGATTGGGTTATGACGACTACTATGCTTTTCATCGGCTGTGGAGTTTTCTCTTCAGTCTCGTCGACACCAGCACCCCAACGCAAGCGTCTAAACGCGTATCTCAACAGCCGAAAACAACGAACGTACTACCTCTACATCCTTGGTGTACTTCAGATCCTGTCTGGCTCTATCGCATACCTGCGATTCCCTACTTACGACTACGTGCCGTATCACAAAGATGAAAAGATTCTGACTGCTGGTATTTGGACCATCCACTTTTCTCTCGACAACGATATGTGGTCTTCTGAATACAGAATGCGAGATATTATCAAGGAGCTCGAGATCGACGTGATTGGCCTTCTAGAGTCTGATCTCCAGCGCATTATTATGGGCAATCGTGATACCACGCAATTCCTTGCCGAGGAGCTTGGAATGTACGTCGACTACGGACCAGGTCCTAACAAGCACACATGGGGTGCGGCTCTTCTCTCCAAATTCCCAATTGTGAACTCAACACATCACCTGCTTCCTTCTCCTGTCGGGGAGTTGGCACCAGCCATTCACGCCACTCTCGACGTGTACGGAGAGCTTGTCGATGTATTCGTCTTCCACTCGGGTCAAGAAGAAGATGTCGAGGATAGAAGACTACAAACGATCTACCTTTCCGAACTCATGGGATCCTCCACCCGCCCATCCATCCTTCTCTCCTACCTCGTCACCAAACCGCTCGAAGGCAACTACAACGTGCACGTGTCTGAAACAAGCGGCATGCATGACATCGACCCAACTGATTGGGATAGATGGTGCGAGTACATTCTCTACAAGGGTCTCAAGCGAACGGCGTACGCAAGAGTGAGCAGATCAACGATCACGGACACCGAGCTCCAAGTAGGCAAATTTTTGATCGGTGCGAAAGAGGATGAGAATGCCGAGATCAGAAATATGAGGATTAGTGAGGATCAAGTTCCCGAGGGAATGCGATTCCCACAGATGTTCAAAGGAGAGGGTGTGCGTGGACACAAATACCATGTTTTCGACGAGCCTAGGTATTTCGCCTAAGCTGTTATCTATACAAGAATCTTTCTTTTGTTGGAAGATGGGATGGAGGGAAAGACAGACATGAGCAAGTAAGCAGACATGTAAGGTATGTATGATAGGGAAGAAAAAGGTCAGAAAATTCATATGGTGGATGGTTTCTCTCATGAGTTTGCTTGTGAAGTTGTATCATAGTTAGCAGCGTCTCCCTTATCCTACCTCTTGTTGTAAGAGTCAAAAATGCAACCAGCGAACTATAATTCATTCACTCATTCACTCATTCACTCCTCCCCTCCTCCTCAGTCTCACCACTGCCAGTGTAATAATGCGCATTCCATTGATTTTGACTTCCACGTTTCACCACCAAACCACACACTGCCACAGTGACTGCGAGTACACTCATCCCGGAGAACCTTCTCCGCTCGCACCCTCAATCGTATCCAATACGAACGAGAATGCGAGCGGGCGAGCGCCGCAACGGCAAAGAAACGCAAACGAATAACCATGCAGATTACCAATTTCGCTTAAATAACCCAGCAGACTGAAGAGAACGAGCCATCATCCAATCACCCAAATGTATATCCCTGTTTCATTATTCCCTCGGACTTTTTGCTTTGGGTCGCCCTCCCAGTCAGTGAGCCAGCTCTCCCTCGCTCACTTTTCACAAAAAAGCTGCATGGTTCGGCCTCGGAAGTTCCTAAGCACCGCACATACCGAAGGGGAGAGTTCGGGGGACCAGTGAGAAGAAAAGAAAAGGAGGCGCTGACAAGTGCACGGCGGGATGAGATCATGCCGCCTCACATTCTGACTAGGGGAGTACGGAGATAGGGGAGGTGCAAGCAATCAAAACATCTCGGCAAGCAAAGTGGGTGGGCACTGGGCACTAGGCAGGTTGTGTGGTTGAGTGATTTTTCTGTTTTGAGGATCTTTCTTGTGCCACTCTCGGAAATTGAATTGCTAGAACAGAGCTGTGGGGCTTTTTTTTTTGGGTTATTAGGAAAATTGTATGAAGAAAAGATTTTATGAAGAAAAGATTTTTCTTATGGAAGGAAAAGATTTCATTGGGCACTCACTGTTGGTGCTGGGGAATAATATGAGAAAATGTTTACAGTAATATTTGATGAGGTGAGGAAGGAGATTGATGAGTCCTGATTGGTGGGGTCACACAAGGTGGATCATTGAAATGAGGTCTTTCGGAATCTGGGAATACAGAAGAAGTGATAATAGGGGGTGGCTACTCTGTACAAGGCTGAAGGAACAAGTACGAAGTACGGATGATCGATCGGTATACTGGGAGCGAGTACGGACTGTACGGAGTACTACTGTACAGAACGGTCATAACCATAGCTCTCAAGGTTGGAGAAGAAGGATAGCGAGCACTGTGATCAATTAATTATTGCTGGCAAGTCTCGAACAAACAAACTCTCAAAGAAGTACAGTAAGTATCCTTGTCACTACTGTACTGGCTCTTGTCGGGTTGACGGGTTCATCCTGTGCGTAGGTTTTGAATAATGAATCCCTGTCAAGCCTTGCCGCCGCAGTTGTTTTGTTGTTATTGTGATTGTGGTTGTTGGAATGTTTCGCACACGCGGCCTTGCTCAGCAAGCTCCCAAGTGAGGCTATGTTTATAGCGAGTTTGAAGATGACGGGAAACCGGGGAAAGAGGCATCACCGAAATGCTTGGAACTGCGAATCCAAACATGGCTGAAGGATAGAATCCTAGGATCGCATCTTCGACGACAACTGTAAGAAGGTTTGCGTTGATGCAGCACTTCCTGTAGTGGTTGAACTTTGAAGTCATGTATCAAGAGCGTTGGAGAAATAACGGCTCGCTAAGGTATGATGGCTGGCAAAGTCAACAAACACACAACAGAAGCGCACGCAACATGCATGTCAACATGAAAGCCAGCAGCAGCAGCTCACCTGCTCTCCGGCTTTCTTCCTGTTCCAGCCGCCGCCCTTATCTGATCTTGTGAAAGAGAAGGCAAAGGAGAAGAAGGGCTGCTGACAAGCAAGTTGACAACACCACAAATAGCGCAGCCATCTTATGGCATTGTGGTTGTGCTTAATGTTCGAATGACGCCCCAGATGAGTGCCGTGGACCTATCACGCCCCTTTGCATGCGAGATTATGGGGCCACATGATATCTTGGGGCTGCACACATCATTGCACACATTGCACAACACAAAGTCCGTAGCTTCCATGAATAACTCCCTACTGTACCTATGCAAAGTGCGGTGTAATGAATCGCCCAACAGTATTGCTGCTGCTGCTGCTGCTGGGAGTTGTGGTATGGTAGTGAGTGAGTGAGTGAGTGAGTTGTAACATGTACTGCTCCAGCCTCTGCACTCCCCAAAGTCTGTTTCTGCATGGTACTTACAGTACTGTACAGTAAGTATTCTCTCCAAGTATCGGACGGGGACTTCTGCAGTTGTCCGTGCCATCAGCAGCGGGACGATGATTTGATGATTCGATGATAATCATGAAGCGCTGACTCCGCTTATTTTTAGTGGTCGGACTCGCTTGCACTCTCTCTCCCTGTTGTTCCTCTTCCCTGCCGTGCAAAAAAGTGTGGTGGGTGGGCAGGGCGTTTTGGCCTGTGAAATTGCGGTCCCAACTTGCCAAGCCTCTTCACGCTCGCAGTCGTCGTCGACCTTGAAGACCGAAGCATCCGTGTTTTATAAGCCCATTTCGCAAGTATTCACCACCGCCGTCCCCCCGATCTCCAAATCCTCCTTCTCCTCGACCTCACCCTCTCCTCCTCCTCTTCCTCTTCCTCACTATCTTCGTGCCCGACTACTACCTGCACTTCCTATGTGCAGCTCGTAGTTTACGTTGATAGCTATATCCAGTATCCTATTGTCCTCGCCTTTCCCGACCGCATCCGTTCAGAATTGCTCCTGTACCTACCTACCTCCGACCCAACAATCGCCAACTTCCCTCAGCCATGTCAGAATCCCATTTCTATGCGTCGAATCCGCCGACCACCTTCACCAAAGCGAAGTTACCTTTCTCGTGGCCGTCGATGTTAAACCCCATACCCGAAGATATAGGAGGCGTCTGCGTTCGAAGTTCCGCGCCGCCCAATCTCCCGCGTCCTCCATCGCCTCCATCGAAACCTCCTGGAATCCCTCAGATACGCTACGAGCTCTGCGACACCACAAATGGTCGGTCTACGATGGCCACTACCTCATCCTCATCATTCTCGCCGTCTTTTCGCTCTCTATAAGTCAAGCTCCCGGCCCGCTCACAAAGACGTTAGCAGCAACTCTACTTATGATATCACTCCTCATCCCAATAACTCGACAATTCTTCCTACCCTTTCTCCCCGTCGCAACTTGGTTACTCTTCTTCTTTAATGCTCGGTATGTCCACCCGCAAGTTCTGCACACCAAGATTTACGATCTCTCGCCCTTGGCAGCGATTGATCCTCGTTGCATGAGAGATTTGAAAACATCAAGTACCGCAGAAACTAACTTTGCGCCAATAGTTTCATCCCATCCGAATACAGACCGCACATTTGGGTCAAAGTCCTTCCTGCTCTCGAAAACATATTCTATGGCGCCAATTTGAGCAATATTCTTTCGGCGCACCAGAATGTCGTCCTTGACGTGCTTGCGTGGATACCATATGGCCTTTTACATTTTGGGGACCTGTAATCTGGGCCATTATAATGTTTTTCTTTGCTCCACCGGGTACGGTGCCAGTATTCGCGAGAACCTTTGGATTCATGAATATCACTGGGGTTGCTATTCAATTGATCTTCCCATGTTCAGCTCCATGGTATGAGAATCTATATGGCCTTGCACCAGCAAATTACTCAGTGGGCGGAGAACCAGCTGGTTTGGCCCGAGTCGATGCACTCTTGGGCTTCGACATGTACACCTCAAACTTCAAGGCCTCGCCTTTGGTATTCGGGGCGTTCCCGTCGCTACATTCCGGAAACGCAGTTCTAGAAGCTCTCTTTATGAGCTACTGCTTCCCCAAGCTCACACCAGTGGTCGTCGGATACGCAATGTGGATGTGGTGGGCAACGATGTACCTCTCTCACCACTATGCCGTCGATTTGGTCGGAGGTGGAATCATTGCCGGAGTGGCATTCTTCATTGCGAAAGCCCACTTCCTCCCCAGAGTTCAAATGGACAAAGCCTGGCGTTGGGACTACGACTACGTCGAGTATGGAGAAGCACAAAGCGGGGAGTACGAATACGGACTTACAGTCCTTGATCGCCATGATTTCCGCCACGATAGCAGCGACGAGTGGACTGTTGGATCTTCCTCCTCCATATCCTCTGGATCGCGAAGTCCCGTTGACGATGCCCAGTCATCCTGGGAAGGGGAAACTCTCGCATCTCAAGCTTCAGACAGTGAACTGAGTTCTGTTGTAGTCCGATGATCCTGCAATACTTCAAAAAATTCGAACCCACTTCCCGGTCGATGACGCCTGCGTCGACTTACCTCACGATTTTACGGCATTGCCTTGCATATGAGCGCCTTCTCAAACAAACCCTTTTAATGCCTCGAATTCTACGATTCTACGAAAGACCTCTCGAACATCCTCCTCTGTACAAAATCTCCGAATCCCTACGTTCGACGTCTCACAGAATCCTAGAATACGAAAAAACCTTTTGATCTATATAATCATAATACCACCAATGGCCACCCCTCCGAATTGCAGCGACATTCGAGCAGGCAGTCTTGGTACAACTTTCGCTTCTACCTTCGATTCTTTCTCTCCACTTGTTCATCCTCCACAGGACAATGAGTGGCTGAGCCCTTTTTCCGATCTTCGAATTCCACAACTTTTGTGAATAGATACCACCATCGCTAGAGTGACCGCCGGTTTTTTGGACACCCTCTCCGTGGCTTAGAGGAGTTGAGTTTTGTCCTTCTGCCGTGCTGGGCTCGCATTGTATGTTTTTGAGTTGAGAGCAAAGACAAATCAGACTTTCGCTGAATATAGATTTGGGACCTGCCCGGGGTGCAGGACGGGGCTGGGGTTTAAATGGATGGGGGTGTTATTTTGGGTACTGCTGCACTGGCCGGTTTGGGTTTCAACCGTTCCATGAATCCGGGATATACAACAAGTTGAGAGTCATGCATGATGGCGGGATGAACGAACCGTCTCGAGTCGTTGTGGGAGATGGACCTCAGCCACGTTTAGGTGTGGTGCGATGATGGGAAGTCCATGGTTGAGATGAGACAACGACCCGCTGCCAGGGCGGGGACATGGTAGTCTAATAATAATGGAAGATGATGCAACATGACCAAAGCCCAGATAATTCTTTTGTGATGTCTTTTTACCCATGTGCCAAAAGAACTGTGAGCTGATGTCGAAAGGTTGCTTGGTTGAGAGGACTTGGTATAATCTCACTAATAAACTTCTCGAAGATACCTACCTCTCGAAGATGCCTACCTCTCGAAGATGCCTACCTCTCGAAGATGCTTACCTCTCGAAGTCATCAAGCTGCAATACCTTGTTACCCACTCATATAGCCAAGCTAGTCAATAATAATCCGATTTGTTCTGATCAGAGTAAACGAGCTGGTGTTTGTTGCTGGTGGATCTTGTTGTCCGCATGGCGGCGGCTCAATGTTTCTTGTTGCACGTCTACAATTTCGGAAACGTGCTTGCAACGTGATGGGCACGTGGAAGTCTAATTGTGATTGGTTTGGTTTGGCTTACGGATAAAAATGAAGACGAATTAGAGTGAACCCTACCTTGGGTATGTGTGACAGCAGAGATGGGATAGGATAAGGTTGGATGGGAATCCGAGGAATGGATGGACTGGAGATATATTGTAATGTATTGGGGGGTAATTTGAAAGCTTGGTGCTTATGGAAATATGGAAATGGCTTTTGCCTTGTTTTGTAAGGAAGATGGGATTATTGGTATACTGATTAGAGTGTTGGTCACTACTGGTGTGGGTAAGAATATTTTACCACTTCATGCAGCTCTGTATCTGCGATTTACTTCTGGTATTTCAGTACTTTCAAGACAGGCCACGTGAAATGCAAATGAAGACTAGAACATGTAATTAAACATCTCTGCTTTGGCTTTGAAATGATCGTGTTCCGAAGCGCACACAGTAGGGCGTCGACATTCTCGAAGTTTATTCCTTGGCATAGTACACCGCCTTGGCAGAATATAATGTGGGCAGTAACAGACAGCCTTGTTGCGGGTTGACGCGCCCAATTTCAAAGTGGCAGCCGCGTTGGACATGCTACCAAAACAATTCTTCTCGAAGTAATCCGACCTTCCTCCCACGAATGTGAAAACATGAATACATCCACGCGTCGATGACAACATCTTCACACTTTAGACAATGGCTTCGGTCACTTCCCTCGGCCTGCATCAACCGACCGGTCTTCAATATGCAATCCAAGAGAACCTACTCCGTGCTGACCCCTCCAATACCGAATACAAGTGGCACAATACTTTTGAAGATGAAGGCAGAGCGGGTTCAAACGACGATGAGCTGCTTGTAACGTCGAGATGTGTGATCTGGTCTCGTGGGGGGGTATTTCGAAAAAGCTACAAGTTTGATCTGGAGAAGGAACCAGTAACCCAGGCGTTGTTGACTTCGTTTCCAAGTGTCGGACCGCTGGTGAAAAAGGGAGAGAAGGTTGGAACACAAGGCAATACCCAGGATAGGGCGTCCGCAATTGTGGTATTTCTCAAGACACAGGCACATGTGTTTTTCTTGTCCGGAACAAGCCATGTCATCCATCTACCTTTCGAGGTTGAGTCTGCTTGTGCAGCTCCCAATGGCCTTATCATACAACGAAAACTGCGAGTCGATAACATAGCGCCAGCTTCTCTTAAATTTCCAAAAGTCCCTCCCAATTCGTTCGTTTCGTCTCAACCTCAACCATGGTCTGCCGCCAGTTCACAGCTGTCAACCTTTTCGATTGCGGACCTGGGCGCTCCCAAGCAGTTACCTATGCATAACTCGACCCTCAAGGATTTATGGGAACCTCCCTCGTTGAAGAGTGATGCGAATTGGCCACGCTTATTCTCATTGTCGGATCCGCTGGCAGAGATGGGATTAGTTGTTGCACAATCCAGCAAAGCAGACGACCGAAGGCATAGGCGATCATCGACAAGACCTGGATCTCTGGATACAGCCGAAGAAATCCTTCATGTTTCTGGTAGGGGAGACTTTCCTCACAGAAGTAGCGATAATCCGCTGTTTCTCGCTTTGACGTGGAACCGGGAAACGAGTGCATATACTGTGTGGAAGCTATCATATATTGGAAAGGATGGCCCCAAAGCTGGGAAACAACGTGTGGCAAGTGGCACTATGTCCCGGAGAAGGAGTTCTTTCATGCCTGGGACTGGAACAGGAGCAACATCGCCAGTTCTTTCAAGTCAACAAACCTTCAAGGAAAGTTTCAGTGGAAACGGACCGGGAATAGTCAACAAAAAAACCAGACAGGAAAATACAAAGGAAAAAGCCGTCGATTTTGTTGCCACTCTTGACCCAGATTATGACGGTGGCTCTGTTCCGAGAAGAAAGTCGCGGCGTGTCAGCTCCATGCTTGCTCGATCAGATTTATCTGCAACTCACGAGCGCTCAGCGTTTTCTGATCTTGCAGCCGGTCACACGAATGGGGGACGGCGAACAGAATCTCTTGGTGGCAGTATGGAAGAAATAGCGTTGGATCCCAAGCTGGAATGAATGGGCAAGCCTTTACTCAAACTCCGGCCTTTAGTCAAAGCTTGAATAGCTTCCTCGAGGCACCAGTGGATGATCTTTTGAATGAGTTGCGAGCCGGTGGTGACTTTGAAGGATTTCATAGCATGGGGATTGATGACGAAGAGTTTGATGCCCTGCGACAAGAAATCATCTTTTCAAAAGTCTGTACCGTCCCGGCTGATCACAGCAATATCCGCTACTCAAGTCAGCATGTGCCTGCTACAACTCAATCCAAGGTTTTTACGTTGACAGCTCCACATTCTGCCGCCGACGAAAAAAAAGGAAACTCGGTGGTTATCTGCATCCTAGACGCGGATGAGAAAAAGCTTCTGGTTTTAACATTATTGACCAAGACCCATAAAGCGAATATCAACCTTAATGGTGATCATGTCGACAAGGACTCGGAGAAAGACCTAACAGTGGTTTCCCTGGGATCTATAATGAGAGCAAAGGGAGTCATAGATGCTTGCAGACTTGATGACGGCAAAGTCTCTCGTATCCTAGTCTTGACGGAAACGCCAGACGGCTATGGAGAATTGAGCTTGCAGGCTCCATGGAGCGTTTTGATGAAAGTTCCTCTACCTGCCAAATTTTCGATCAGCAATGTTCGAAATCTTGGTCATGATTCTACGCCTCGAGCACAAAGGGAGGGAGGATTCAAGCGAGTTCTCAGTCAAGGACCAGGCTCCCTCAACGGCCTTTGTAACTCTAAACCTCAAGGCGTTGTTGATTTGATAGACGATAGTGGCAAGATGCATCAGCTTCAAGTTCTCTTGGAGCCCCGAAATCCACACGTTAGGAAGATTCTCGAGGTGTGTAGATCAGTCGTTCCAGGGGGTGGGGGGTGAAGGTGTCTTGGTTGGGTGGTGGAATGTCATGCAATGGTTTCGACTGGAGTCGATAGATGTTGTGGATACAGAGTGGTCGGCACTTGTGATTACACTCTTTTCCATGGTCCTAGGGATAACCAATACTGCCAGACCAACTCAGAAGCCCACTCATACTAAGCGCAAACCTCGAGGGGGCCACTTGCGTTCGAGCAGTGGGGCTCAGTCCAACCTTGAAAACTGGGAGATCATGTTCAAACAAGAGACATCAAATGGGAACCCATTGCCATCATGGGCTGAGAATTCTGCATGGAAATGGCTCTCAGAGGAGAAAGGCCTGAATTCTCGACAGAAGGACAACAACTCGGCATCACTTTTTGCCTCTCGAGGCAAGGACAATACATCGTTCTTGAGGAGTCATGTAAAACTCGCCAAAGATTTCGCCAACACCAACTTTGGCTTTGAGGCCATATCTGGCTGTCTACCTACATGTGGAGAAAGGCCGATCGAGGCTCGAAAAGCAGCTTTGTCAGATACATTTATAGGGCTACACCTTCTACACGAAGAGCAGAAGCTCAATACGATGGCATCTGATTCGTTCATTGCAGGAACTCCAACTCTAACTCCAATTCTTGCTCAGATGGCTTCATGGCTTGGATGGAGGAATTGGATCGAGGCATATGAGGTTGAGGAAGCATCCTTGATTGACGTTCAATACGAAACTGGTAAGTCTGCAATACAGGTGGAGAATTCAACTAACAATGAGCCTAGATTCTTCTATTGCTTCCTTAATACCGGAACCATTCGACTGTCCTTCAGTGTATGATTGGCTTCAGGTCTCTTTGGCCTCTAAACAATTAGCTCCTTTCATACAACTCGCAGATCTAGTAGCAGCTCGTTCGTCTCATGTAGCCGCCAGTATACAAAATGACCTGTGGTCACAGTTGACTCCTAGGACACTTCTGTTTATTCAGTTCTTCTCAACTATGAAGAAAGGCTGGAGCTCTGTACAATTTGTCGAGGCCCTGGTCACGGCGGGTTTAGATTCGTATGTGCTTGACACCCTTCCGGAAGCTATTCTTGCACCTTTGCAGGAAGCCATTGTACAATGTCAAACAGAACCGCCCACCGATTGGAACAAGAATCTACTCTCTATCATTGGGAGAGAGGATGTACATATGTTGCTCTCTCCAGGCCAACGACCTCGTAACACAAATGCCACTCTCTTGGTAAGAATTTTCAAGGTAGAAAAGTCTAATACTGACATAATTTAGGCTCCTTCACATGAATCAAGTCAAGATGTTCATGCCGTTTGTCTCTTTATGGATGTTCCAGAGTCAAGGGAAGCCTTTGATGGATCTGCCGAAGTGGACCGACAAGCCATCACACGTACTATTTTCAAGGATGACAGAAGAATGAATGAAGCAATGAGTATCTTGAACACATCGAGGCCCCAAATAGCTCGATGCAAGTCAGATCCAGATTGGACCGAGTCGGAATTGCTCGAAGCACAGAAATTGCATGCGCAAATGCTCGCGCACCGCACCTTGGCTATTCCATCAGGACGGGGACTTATCTATTTCAGTGCCCGTATTCCGCTACTTACACAGAAGTGGGCTATTAACGGCTTCAATTTGAGTTGTGTTATGAAACCAGACAATAATACGGTGGGAATCGACAAAAGCGCTTTTTGTGAAGAGAAGGTCTGCTGGGCATTCTTCCACTCCGGAGTTGCTGCAGGTCTCAGCATCTCCCGTAATGCCAAAGGGATTGATACATCATGGATTCTTTTCAACAAGCCTGCTTCAGAACATAGCCACCGACATGCAGGCTTCTTACTAGCTCTCGGCTTGAATGGTCATCTCAAAAAGGTGGCTAAATGGGTTGCATTCAAATATTTGACGCCCAAACATACAATGACCTCCATCGGCCTGCTTTTGGGGCTGGCGGCATCTTATATTGGGACAATGGACTCACTTGTTACTCGACTCCTATCGGTTCATGTTACAAGGATGTTACCGCCAGGAGCAGCAGAGCTGAACTTATCACCTCTCACACAGACAACAGGCATCATGGGTATTGGCCTTCTTTATTGCAACACGCAACACCGACGTATGAGCGAGATCATGGTGTCTGAGATTGAGCATATCGACACTGAAACAGAGGTCGAACCTCTGAGAAATGAAGGCTATCGACTAGCTGCTGGTTTTGCACTTGGATTCATCAATCTCGGAAAGGGTTCAGATCTCAAGGGCCTCCATGATATGCGTCTGACAGAAAGGCTGGTAGCTTTAGCGGCCGGCAGCAAGAAAGTGGATCTTGTACATGTCCTTGACAAGGCAACTGCGGCCGCAGTGGTTGCCATCGCACTCATTTTCATGAAGTCGGAAAATCAAGTTTTGGCTCGCAAGATTGATGTGCCAGAGTCGGCTTTGCAGTTTGACTATATCCGGCCAGACATCTTTCTACTACGTACTCTTGCAAAACATTTGATCATGTGGAGCAAGATCGAACCTACATTTCAATGGGTCAAGGAGAATCTTCCCCGGCCTTACAGGATTCGAAGTTCGCTAACAAGCATAAAAACACTGACGAGCGAAGATCTTCCATTCTACAATGTGCTCACTGGTATATGCTTTTCGATAGCCTTAAGGTTTGCAGGATCTGGCTCTTTGGTCGCTAGAGATCTGTTACTTCATTTCCTCGATCAAATGATGCGGATTTGCCGGATCGAAGCCTCTACTTTTGATAGGAAGTTGGCCAGGAACACCATAAGGAATTGTCAGGACCTGATAGGCCTATCTGTGGCAACTGTGATGGCTGGTACTGGAGATTTGGCTGTCTTCAGACGATTACGTTCCATGCATGGTCGCGACGACAAAGCTACCCCTTATGGAAGCCACCTTGCCGCACATCTTGCAATCGGTGCTCTCTTTCTTGGTGGCGGAACCTACACATTTGGAACCTCCAATTTGGCAATCGCTGCTCTGCTCGTGGCATTTTATCCCATCTTCCCCTCCGCTGTACAGGACAACAAATCTCACCTGCAGGCATTTCGACATTTCTGGGCATTGGCTGCAGAACCAAGATGTCTCGTTGCCAGGGATATCGATACGAATCAGCCGGTTACTGTCCCAATTACGATCACTCTACGCAATGGCGAACAAATACAGCGCCACACACCATCGCTCCTACCCGAGTTGGATGAAATTAAGACCGTGAGAACCAGTAGTCCAGAATACTGGAACTTGGTTCTCGACCTGGAAAATAACGAAAACCACATCGCGGCATTCAAGTCCACACAGACAATTTATGTCCGCCGGCGACCAGCTCATGATTCAAGCACATCCTCCTTCCAAGCTACCTTGAAGGCTCTCAATGCCAACGACGGGATCCCGTCTCATCCACTAGAATGGCTATTCGACCTCCCCGCCTTCTCTTCTCTCACGAAAGCGGAACGGGCTTTGGTCCTCCCACCAGGCCATGGTGGTGCAAGTGATGTCCATGCGGGTACCGAGGAGACGGTCGTAGATGCCAAGTTGGTTCTTGAGAACGGTACGATCGGTAGTGGAAATCGGGACCGCTTAAAGGGGCTAAGATTGCTATTTGAGTGGGCGGATATGAGGAGTCAGGAAGGCGGGGATATGAAGTGGATCCGCATGGAGGTGGTAGAGAGATTGAAGGCAAAAGTTTGGATGCTGGAGAGGGATTAAGTCTTCATCGAGAGGCTATGAGATTAAAAACTGGGTTCGTGGTGTTGTGGTATGGTGCATCTATAGCGGGTATGGGATATGAGAAAGACGGTCGAAGAGATAGATTAGATATGAGAAGTGAAGCTAGTTATTATAGTAAATGATAAGGCACGTTGTCAACTCGTAAAGGAGGGTGTCGGTTGCACTTTATTGATACTTTCTCTCAATGTCCCCGATCCCTCTTACTTTCATAGCCATATTCTCGGCCACGATCAAGCTTTTGTACTTATGATTATATTGAAAGCTTTCATGTCAATCTAATCTCCCCTATCTCTTGTGTTGAGCCCAACGCGCCGCCCATTAAGTAGGGTAAAGACCCAATGTTATGTTCTCCTTTTGGCCACTCATCTACGTCTCTCCTACATATTGCTACAGTATATTATAGCTTTGGTTGGGGTGTTTTTGGTACTCAAGTGTGAGTCGAGCCCGAAGGAAACTGTGGACATCTTGTCAATCAAAGAGAAGATTGCCTTGTCGCCCAGGGAAATTCAACCCATACCTTCTGGTGAGCTTATTATTCGTATCCAGGAGAGAAGGGTGTTGTTGTGATTTTTGAATGCATGTGCACTTTGGAATCTAGCGGGTGATCAAAAATCCGCACCACTTCTCGAGCGCTTTTTGTCGCTGTGCATCTTCTTGGTTTTTAATCTTATAGCATTACCAGCCTTTTGGCTAAAGCGGAAAAAATAGATTAGCAAGTTTGGCCTGTGTATGATCTAGTCCCATGATGCATGCAAGGTTGGATTTGCCAGGTCTCATTTCTATGAAGAATGATGGATGAACATGGACTTGATAATGGTGCGTTTCACTCACAATGCGTCATGTTTCTGTTTCTTTTCTTGCGACGTGACCCCAGGGACGGTCCGCTTGTAGATCTGACTGATCTCTTCATGAAGTCTTCTATAGTTTTCCTCCTCATTCTCCGTCTGGCCTCGATACGAGTCACATTGAATACTAATCGAGTCCGATGAAGAAACGTAGTATCGGCTACCTTTAAGGCTCTGGTGCAGGGCCTTGGGCATATGGGATGCAAGAGCGCATCTCGGCCAATTTGTGGTTGCCTTTGAGCTCGTTCTTTGAGCGAGTAGGAGAAACATCAGCTGCTGCGTGTTCCTCAGGTGTGTAACTGGAGTGCTTACTTGTTTGTCTTCTGTCCACCGGGTCCAGATGAGCGAGAGAAGGTGGTTTTAGCAATTTTAGCAGGAATCATTGACTTTGACTCGGCAAAGAGGCGATACCACTCTCGAGCAATCTTGAATTCGGCCTCGTCGCTCTCTTTAACAGAGAATCCAGAAAACAGTCGTGCGATAGGAATGGACACCAGGGAGCTCAAGGATATTGGCTGGCCGAAAACCACAAGGGAAGATCTGGAGACGTTCGATGCCCTGCAAATAGGCTTGCTTTTAAGCATCGTGTAACGCCTGGGGAGACACTCCCTCCACGCCTCAGATTGACGACTTTCTCGTCCCAGAGTAATAATAGAAGTTAAGTTAGAAGAGTAAATATAGAGGAAGTATAGGTATGAAATGTGTTGGGAACTGACTTGGACAATGAAGCTTGTTCTCCATTTCTGGCTTAGCGTGCCTAGGCCGGATGTTTTTGTCTTGGCGATAGGCAAACTCTGGACCACAAAAGACCGCAAACATCTAGCCCGACTGACAATGGTATCTCATCTCCTCCACCACCACCACAACCACCACAACCACTTCACTTCACCGGTGCGCGCACCTTCGTCTCTGTCGCAGCTTTGAATCCTTCGTCGTCAACAACATTTGATCTGAGTCTCTGCAGTCTGCCTCTGCTTCTCCTTCTCCCTTCGCAAAGCGCGTAGATCAGTCCGCAATGCCAGCCTTCCGCTGACGCTTCTCTGATATCTTCAAGATCGATCTTCTGCGACCCATTTGCCCTCTTCCCCTCCCCCCATTTACTGCCTTGCCTTGCCCACTCCCCCTTCTCTTGTCTCCCCAAATCAGAGCCCTATCTGCCACATTGTCCTCGCTCTCTCAGACTCGTCCTCCTCTGTCTACTACCTCACTCCGTTGTCGCTGTTCTCTCCACACTCTTTGCGACTGCAATATCTGAGCAAGAACGGCGCAAATGTCCGCCGACCCTCCCGAGTATCATACAAAGACATTATCACCTCTCTCTCCTCTGCCAATTCATCTTCCCGAACCTGCGAACATTCCAGTCCTCAGAAACCAGATCGATCCAGTCTTCAATATGACATCAACACATCTCGAGCCAAGCCCGAGCGACCAGCTCCTCTCCCAGACTGCTACCAATGTTCAACAGCCCGACCCTTCAGCCGGTTCACCTTCATCCGACTCGAGCTTCACTGATGCATACGGCGATCAGAATGGCGTGGAAGTAGATAAGGAAGTGAAGTCAGCGACCCAAGTTGAGGGGGGTGCCATCGATGATTATGCCATGACATTTGACTCGGATGGGGAGGATCAGGAACAGATTCATGATGTATCACAGGCAGTTATTGATCCCAAGACGGATTCCTTACCTACCACTACCAACCTTCTCGCGAGCACCGTATCTGCTGTTCATATTGACCGCGAGTCTCCCATCAACAAAGCCGAGAGCGGCCCAGTCACATCCTCCGATCCATCCAGCTCCCACTTCACCCACACGACAACTGAGCCTTTCATTGACACTCCTTTTGCCCCCCGGGCCTCATCCAAGCTTGAAGAAGACCCATCCCCGCCCACATATGACGATACTTCAAATGGTGGTGTTGACATTCAGCAATTGCTTGACAATATTACTGCAAATGCCGAAAAGAATGAGTCTGCCCTATCCTCACAATCTGCTGTACCGGCAATTGCTTCCTCCCTCCCAGCACATGCCAGTCTCCCTCCTCGGCCTCAAGCCTCCCTCACGCGCACGCAACAGGATGATAGGCAGACTTATTATGCAAACACTGCTGGCTCTCCCTCCTCCACTAGTTCCTATAGACCCCCAGGAGTGACTACCTCCCTTATTGCTGCTGGTGCCCCAGGAACATCTACAGAGTCTAGAGGTGGTATGTCCCCCCTCCATCGGCCACATTTTCGACACCCCATAAATCAGGTCAAGACCACATGTCCATTGGTTCCAGTGGTGACGTTGATGATTTTGACAAACGTTGGGGTCCCGACATTCAGAGAAAATACGATGCCTTCCTTGAGGATGAAAGAAAGAACGTACTTGAAGGAGCCTGGGATAAGTTCCCCTATGGTTCCAGGCTATTTGTCGGTATGTAAAGGGATAGTTTCCATGATTATTTTCATTGGCTAAAATTGTGACAGGAAATCTTGCAAGCGAAATGGTGACGAAGCGAGATCTCTATCACCTCTTCCACCATTATGGAAAGATTGCGCAGGTTTCAATCAAAAACCAGTATGGCTTCGTTCAATACTATGACATATCTGCTTGTAACGATGCTCTGAGACACCAGGAAGGCGTCGAGTTGAGGGGCAAAAGAATCCGTAAGTGTTCTCCCCGTTTACTACGTTCGTATGCTAATATATATTTAGATCTCGAGGTCTCCAAACCCCAAAAGGCCTCAAACCCACAGCGTAACAACAATGGAGTTGGCGAATACGCTAGAGGCGGTCAGAATGGCCAAGGCGCTCAAAACGGCCAGAATGGCTACAATAATCGACAAGCACGAAACTCGAATGACCGATATGACGGACGTCCAGGGACGACTGTTCGACAGGATGAGTATGGTCGTCCATTGCGCGCCCGCGAAGACTATCGACAACCACGTAGATCGATCTCTCCAGCACGAGGCACTAACCGCAACCGAGATAGCTATCCTCCCAGGGGTCGTGACTCCTATGGACGAGAGAGTCGAGACAGACGTGAGAGATCTCCAGCAGTGTACGGTGACAGACAGAACAACTACCGAGAGAGAAGTCCAAGCCCAAAGCGTCGTGAGCGAAATGCCGACGTCGAGCTTCCAATCCCGTCTCGCGATCCTCGAAATGTGCCAGATGTTCAAGTCATCGTTGTAGAGCAGATTAACGGTGGATTTGTCTCGTGGGTTGAGAACGAACTGAAGGCTCGCGGTGTCAGGACTGAAGCTATGTTCTTGAGCCCGAGATTCTCTCTTGATGCAGTCATTCAAAGACAGGTTTTGGAGGGCGTCCATGCTGTTACTCTACTCGACTTGGCATCACAAAATACCAGCAAGATCTCGCTTCGAGTCTTCAATCGCCAGGGCGGAGCGAATAACATTCGGTTTGATGAATACCAGGGTCTGGATCCACAGGTTGCCGCCCAGCTTGTTCTTCGCGAGAAGCAACAACATGCACCCGCTGTCCAAAATCCGTACGGTGCTACACAATTCGCCCAAAACCAAACCTATCAACCACCTGCGTCAACACCTGTCGCTCAGCCGAACCTCGCAAACATTGTTGGCAACATGGACAATGCCACTCTACAGCAGCTTTTGAGCAGTCTAAGCACAGCCCAGCAACATAATGCTCCTGCAGCTGCGGCAAATTCGAGTATCGATCTTGTTAGCTTGATTGGGTCCCTCAACCAACAGCAACAACCACAGCAGCAGCAGCCACAGCAGCAGCCACAGCAGCAACCACAGCAGCAGCCACAAGTATATCAACAGCAAGCTCCCGCTTATACCAGCTATCCAGTTGGCCAACCCGCTCCTGCATACAACGCACAGCCGGCAACAGCAGCCCAACCACAGCAGTCCGCACAACAAGTTCAGAATATCATGGCGGCCCTTGCACGGATTCGGTAATCGACGCGTAGAGCATTTTTGACGTATTTGCGGGTGTCTGGTTTTAGCTTTTGGCGTTTGGGGCAGGATCACGCATTAGCATTGTAGGACTACACAAAATTGGGAGGAGTTTTTTGTTTTTTATGCAACTAGAATAATGTTGAGATTGGGAGCGGTGCTTTGTCGCCTCTTCTTCTCGGCTGATGGCTAAAGTTTCACATGAGAGGCATTTTCCTTCATGGTACAAGATACAATATGTGTTCTTCTTCTCGCCTCCAGGACGCCTCTACTTAGTCTATCGGTTTGGTCTCTCTACACTCATGAGAAGGGTGTATGTGGTCCTAATTTACAAATTTTGTACATAGCAATGAAATCCCTTCATCAACATGACTATCTCTCTGATTATGCCTTCTTATTATTTATTGTTTTTATTCTGGGTTCCGTTCTCGCATTCGACGGCCACACAGAAGGTCTATTCGTTGTGATGTTAGCGATGATCCCGATGCAAGAATGAATGAGGATCAAACTGTACCTAGTCAGAAGCAACTTCTCCGCAGGAACCCTCTCTCTGCTGTCCAACCATGCTTGCAAATCCCCTCTCACCTTCTCCTCCCCTCTCTCAACAACATCAATGCCCCTCTGCACACAAGCAATTTTGACTTCCTCAAAGCTCATCTCTTCAACGCCCCCATACATCCAAATAAGGTCGTCATCAATCTCCAAATACTCGACTCTTTTAGCAACCTTCCTTTGCAGAAGGGAGGTTGGCAAGCCGGGCAATTTTCCACCTAACCAATCCCATATTCTTGAAGACAACCCGAGAGACCACGAGATATGCAGGAGTTGCATGCGTTCGAGATTATCCGCGCCGGCGGATGATGGGGGAGGTGCAGTCAAATTCCTGAAGGATATCGCACGTCGTTCCTCGAGCTTCCGCCTGTCTGCCGCGATCTGCTTAGGTATTCTGCAAGTCCAGGGAACGACATTGCTCAAGGCCAACACAACCAGCGGGGTGAATTCGCCGCATATCAACACCACCAAGCCAAATATAGGCACCCTCTTTATGTCATGTGCGTTTCGATGGAGAAGCTGGAACTCTGAGCGAGTGAGAGTGCCGGCTTTGGCTGCTTCGTTGAGGTTGGCATTGTGGCGATCGTCCACTGCCTTCTGGAGGGGGCGGGAGAGGAAGAAGTTATTCTTGACGTTCAGGATGCCGGTTTTGTAGAATTTAACGTAGGATTTGCCGAGGGCGAGGTAGTAGAGAATGGCGGTTTGGTCGGCAGTCCGGACAGGAGTGTCGATTATAGCGGGAAGGGTGGAAGTGGGAGCGTTTATCTTTGAATTTTCTGCTTTGGGGTGGAGGTGGCAACTGCGGCGGCCCTAGAAGATGTGGCATGTCGTCGTTGTGAGGAAAGTGCTGATGATGCACGCAGAATTGAGGCCGAAGTGAGGAAGTCGAGGGGGAGGAGCTGCGCTGCAGAGCTGTTTCGATTGGAAAGACCGTGTGTGCGCACGTTGCGCAAAGTGAAGGTGCTCATTGCATATATATATATATATATATATATGGCTTATTTGTGTATTAATACAGGGGAGAATGAGAAAGAGAAATCGGGGGCGTGCAAGGAAAAGTGGCAGAGAAGGGAGTGTTTGGAGTGTTGAATCTTTTTCCTTCGCCGTGACGTTGGTGACACTTTGATATTATGTAGCTGCAGGGGTACTGTAGCGGAGGAAAGCACGCGAAGATCGCTGCTAACTTTGTGGGGATTTGAAAACTGTGGTTTCAATGCAGTTTTAGATGAACAATTTCAGAGAACAAACATACTGGATACAATCTTGCTTCCATTAATGAGGATTTCAGCCAGCTCTCTCTCTCTCTCTCTAACTACCTACCTATCTATCTAGATAGTCGCCCTAGTAGGTATCTATTCTGCTCTATTCTTCTCCTCCTCCAACGGCTTGGCAATTGCTTCATTCGACGACCTCGTGCCGCCCAATCACGGCCTGCCAATTAGACCTTCAGGTCGTCGACTTGTCCTCCCTTGACAACTCCACCATAACGTTGTGCGACCGTCGGTTCCACTACCTCACAAGTTCAGAAGAGACAGATATGCCTGCTTGATAGTCTGGTCTCGCCTGCTTCTCACCTGCCATTTGCAGACACCAACTTTCTTGCGTCAGTTAAAAGTCGTAATATTTTGGTCAGCAATATTAGAAAGCAAAGCAAAGCAAAGCACAGGTCTAGGCTAGGCTAGCTGATATACGGCCCACGTACATCTATCTACATAATCACGACGATATTTAGACCTTTGAAATCAAACCCACCGACTGCCTATCAGTACACAATATGTCCTGGCCGTACCACTTCATCGACCTCACCGAGCAGCAAAAGCATGACCGTCGAGCCCTCCTCGATCGCTACGGCATCTACTCTCAACTCTCAGCTTTGATTCCCATTGTTGGATACCGGCTGTACAGGCTAAGTCTTTGGGTCTATTCCGAACGACTGAGGTCCAAAGCTGCCTATGCAGCCGTACCCACTTCTCCGGAGAGGAAGAAGAAGAAAGCTTCGTCTTTAAGTGTTGCGAGGGCAAAGTGGAGGAATGTGGTTTGGTGGCTTGGAGGAGAGGTTGCGCCAAGGTTAGGCTTGGGGTTGAGAGGTCAATGGATAGCAACGACTTGCTGGATAGGCTGGTTGATATTCTTGAGTGTGCATAGGACAGGTGATGGTGAGTTCTTCTATCTGGTGCCGGTATCTCCGGCGGTCTCGAGAAGGTTTTTGGCAAGGTCCGTTTGTGCTTGAACAGTGAGCCGAGCAGGTCATTCGCTTCTCAGTTTATTGTTGGTTTACACATTTGGTCTCGCGAAGTTTCGGCCATATGCTTCTCTCTACAAGTTATTGTTGTCATTTTTTCATGGATAACTACTAACCCGCCACCAGATTACCTTCACGTTACCAAACGTATTGGTGAAGTTGCAGTGGCTCAGTTCCCATTACACTACATGCTATCGATGAAGTCACGTTGCTCCCCGCTGGCACTGGTGTTTAATGCTTCCCATGAAGAACTCAACCCGTGGCATCGACTAAATGCAAAGGCAATCTACTTGTTGCTCATGTCTCATGCTGCCCTCTACATTAATTATTTTGTGCAGATAGGAGTCCTTGAAAAGAGACTCGGCGACTCAGACGTTATCATTGGTATGATGGCCTTCTGGCTTCTCACCATCCTCGTATCTAGCGCCCTTGGACCTATTCGTAACTGGAGCTACCGCTTATTTTTCGTCCTCCACCTCACGATAGGAGTACTACTTCTCCCTTTGCTTTATTTCCACGCACATCACCTCCGCATATACGTGGTCGAGGCACTGATTCTGTTCCTTATTGATGTCATTCTCCGAAAACTGGATACGGTGACGGGATTTGCAACAATCACTCCGATAACAAATACCACGCTCGTCAAAGTTAAAGTTCCCATTTCATCCGCGAAGTTACAGCGATTCCATGCCATCCCTGGCCAACATGTTTATCTCTCCATTCCGCCAAACAGCACACCACCCGGGACGTCTTTCCCATCTATCCATGACTTACTTCACAACCCATTCACGGTGGCAGAAGTCTCAGACTCAGACATTACACTTGTTCTTCGTGCCTTGAATGGACCCACGAGCAAGGCTTTAATAGCTCTTACCAAACTCCACAAAGCAAAACCACCGATCAATATCGAGGGTCCATTGGGAGGATCGCAGCACTTCCCCAATCTTGTCGCAAAGTACGACAGGATTCTACTGGTGGCGGGTGGCGTGGGATCAACCTTCATCCTGCCATTCTACAAGGCACTTCGAGCTCAACTAGAAAACGAATCCATGAGGCAAGACCGACTAAAATTAGTATGGTCCATGCGCCTGGCAGCAGAAGCAGACTGGGCCGTCGGATCAACAGAGAGCAAGACCGAAATAGAAGACGATGAACACATTCAGGTGTTTTTGACTGGGATGAACGGTGTCGAAAACATGGCGGATCTACCAGCGGACGGAAGTGTAGAAATGGAGGATTTGCATTCAGGGAATAAGAATTCACATGTCGAGGGTGAGAGGGGAAGGCCTGATTTGAAAATGGCCGTGGATGAAGTTTTTAGGTTGGGCGCTGATGAGAAGGTTGCAGTCATGGTTTGTGGACCCAAGAGTATGGCAAGAGAGTTGAGAGGACACGTTGGAAGGTGGGTAGAAAAGGGGAGGGAGGTTTGGTTTCATGACGAAGGGTTTGGTTTCTAGACAAGTTTGATGTCGAGATACAGAAGAAAGTTTGTGGGTTTGTCAATTTCCTTCGCATCCCATGAGTTAATTTCTTCTCGGTCAGATGCAATTATCACTTGACTAGTAATAAACATTAGCAATCGCTCATGGAATTGAAAGGAAGGAAGTTGTTTACTCATATAGGTACCTTCCTGCCCTGATCTATTACAGAGAAGCATTCCTTTACACAGTTTTGATCAAGTCTCCTTCTGGCTTGATAAGACTCGATACCTATATATACGAGATTTACCATCAAAGCTTCACATTTGTTTCCCGCTCACAATGTTCATGGTCACTATTTACAAAATTCACTAACTCATTCCAAACAGAATTTCATTCGCAGATTCACAAACTTTCCTTCAACTTCAACTTTACTTTTCAGATTCACTTTTTGTCACTTAGCTAGAGCGGCGCGAAAGTCATAGCGTGACACGCGATTATACCTACCGACATCTTCTTAAGATTATTTGCCGTTTGTCATTCTGCAAACACGACCACCACCAACATCTTCTTAAGATTATTTGCCGTTTGTCATTCTGCAAACACGACCACCACCAACAACCGCCTCTGGAGACTCCTGAACACTGATATTTGTCCTACCTCTTGCTATCATTTTACAAGTAACATCTCCACTAAAAACGTTCCTTAGTACTATCATCGCGAATATTCTACGCATCCTTTCACTCCACGTGAAAGGTCGCCAGCCGTCCCTTGTTGCCGCTGGCACAATACAAACACAACATTCCAACCTCTCGCAACCTGTCCGCCTCACAGGGACAACCCATCCAAGCCCCAAGTTGTTCAACCTTTTCTCTTAGTTCAGTCTGCGAGCGATCTTCATCTGCAAAAATGTTCAAGCAGATCATGAAGAGGGGGAGGCCGAACAACAGTCGCCGCAACAAATTTTCTAGTGGTCACTGGGAAAGTGACAACACGGAGGAAGAAAGCATTCAAAGAGCTCAAGTCAACTCGCGTACAAAGATAAATAACAAGCCCACAAAAGACTCCGACTCTGACTGGTACAATGGTGAAGAGAACGGACCCAATGACAAGATTTCTCCTGGCTGGGTCGTCGTGCCTCTGCCCGAGCCCTCGGAGGAGGAAGGGCATGCACTGGCAAGCGATGAAACCCGAAAATCGCTACAGCCTTTCGTTCTCGAACTAGCGGAAACCTGTCAAATTATCCCTGGCCTCCAGGATTCAAACGTTGCGGAATTGAAGGAGGAAGACGAGGTTCGTCGCTACCATTGGCATAGGTGGACTGCCGGTGTGGTGAATAAGGGACGGACAGGACTGAGAGTGTTTGGGGAAGCAACGATGATTTTCAACGAGGTCATTGATCACATTGACCGTCGATACTGAGCACATTGGAGAGCAGTGGGAATTGGGGTTCAATATAAGAGAATTTTGATATAGGGATCGAAATGAAGGTGGATAATACGGACATGGTGTTCTCAGAGTCAAAACAGTGGATCTCTGTCGTCAACAGATGCGGAGTTCATTGCAGGAGTTGAGGCTGCGAGAGAAGCAGTCTGGCCAAGGAACTTCATCAATGATCTGGGAGCTGGGAGCTTTGTTCAAACTGCTGATCTAAAGATTTCAAAGAGTCCTGAACAACACAAGCGAGTCAAACATATCGATATTCGTTATCACTTCTTGAGAGAAAAAGTCATGGAGGTGAAGGATTTGAACACAGGATGGATGGACAGGACGACGGCTCGAACGAGGGAAAGCAATAAATAGATGTTAAAAAGATTGTGATCGGACAGAGCGTTGATACCAAATAATATTTTAATAGCAAAACAGAGATTGATTGCATGTAATCTGGGAGTAAAATCAAGGCATTTGATGAGAATTTCATCTTCCTGTGCCACACTTGAAGCCTTGATATGCATCTGTTTTGATGCCGCCAAACCCCCCCCACAACCCCCCAAAAATGCAAATGTAGATGAAACAGAGTGAAGAAAGTTGCGAGAACTCTTGATTTTCGAGGAAGACTTAATCTCTGCAGATATCTGTGAGTCGAGACAACAGACGGGTATGTTGTCCAGTACAGTAGAACTCGACTAGGTTGAATTCGTGCTAGCTTCAGGTCCCAAATCGTGCCCACAACTGAGGGCGAAACCCCTCCTTTTAACCTCTAAAAATTGGAAGTGATCAACTTCTCACCATCTCTTATTTAGTTCTCATTATCTTCTGTCCTCTCGAACATGGATGTCTACATCTATGAAGATCTCCCTGACCCTGGCCTTGGCGAGCAGGATATCCATATTCGACTGCTCAAATTGGTGCCTGGCACGAAGACCGACCAGGTCTCCTGTACTATCAGCATTCACCCACTCGCGAACCCGCCAGCTTTCGAGGCCATTTCTTATAGCTGGGGCCATCCAGATGACAAAACTGACATCCAATGTGAAGGCAGGCTTATCACTGTACCCAACAATCTCAATGATTTCCTACTACGAACCCAGGCGAAAGGCAAGGAGAGAACCCTTTGGATAGATTCCGTCTGCATCAACCAGAGTAATCCAGAGGAGAAGAATTCTCAGGTTGCGGCTATGCGACATATTTACAAAAAAGCGAAGTCTACTTTGATTTGGCTTGGGAAGGAGGGGCGACATAGTGGGCTTGGGTTCAAATTCGCCCAGGAGTGCTGTGAGGGCTATCGCAAGCACCTTGCTGGAGAAAAGGATGAGAAAGTGGCTAAAAAGCCGTGGTATCGACTGAAAGCTTATGAGGAGTTTTCTACGGTGTTCAACCCGAAGTGGGGAGCATTCTTCAATCTATTTGATCGAGCATACTGGTCAAGAGCTTGGGTTGTTCAAGAGGTCGTCGTATCCTCGAACCAATGGGTGGTCTGTGGGGACGATGTGATCGCCTGGAATACACTCTTGTATGCCCTTGCCTACATTATGATAGTGGAAGTATGGATTTGCGAATTCTACGGATCGAGCAATATGAGCCAGCTGCTAGCAATTCAAATTTCAATCAATGAAGTTGCGAACCATGTCAAGCCAGCTCACTACAAGGTTTTACTCCGACATCGAGGCTCAATGGCGACAGATGCGAGAGATAAGATCTTTGCATATTATGGAATATCTGCACATACAAGTTTTCGCGATCACGATATTAGGCCTGATTACACAATAACTACCAGGGATGTATATACGAATATTGCGGTATCGACTCTCAGAGCAGCTACCAATTTGGAGTTCCTGGATGTCCCTCGACTGTCTAGAGATAATGAGCTTGGTTTGCCATCATGGGTTCCAAACTGGGAAGCAAAGACCTCCATAATTCATTCCTCGTTGCTGCAACTCGAATACGTGTCTGCCGAGCAATCGCACAATTTTTATCGCGCCAGCAAAACGTCTAAATTTACTCCTATCATCGACGAAACTCTCACCCGTTTGGAGCTTTCCGGATACACGGTTGACAGGATTGTCCGTGTCACCAATGAGTGGATAGTTCAAGATACGACTGGCTATTCTTCAATCAGCAAACAGGCACGGATTCTACAGAAGAACCAAGGATTCGTGCACGAGTGGGAGACTGTGCTTGGGTATTTCTCGAAAGTTCCATATCCTTCAGGTGAGAAGAGTAGAACAGAAGTTATATGGCAAACTTGCGTAGCTGGGATTTTCGCCAATGGGAAAGATGAGACGAGAGAACTCTTTCACAAATTTGAAGGGCGACAGTATTGGCTGAGAATGATTCAGACACTGCATCTAAGCAGCTTCATATTACCATGGCTCATCGTCGTTCTCATTGGGCATTTCCTGCGTACATTTGGGATTCCAAATCCAGAGATTCCTTACAGGTCACTTACTTCGGGCATGATAAACAGGAGGGCCATGGAAACTGTGGAAAGATACGTGGGGTTGGTGCCCAGAATCGCCGAAGTGGGAGATTATATTGTACTGGCTAAGGGTGGGAGACTCCCTTTGGTGTTGCGACCAAATGGGAAAGAGTGGGAGTTTATTGGGGATTGTTATGTTCATGGGATGATGGATGGGGAGCTTTGGGATGAGGGTAGGTGTGAGAAAATCGTGCTTGTTTGATCTGCACAGTCTCACTAGTACACTTTTGTTATTCAAGAATTCTACTTTTGCTGGTATTCTATTTCATATTTTTCCATCTTTACAGTCTAAATTACGCCGCAAGCAAGTTTTGTTTGCTGTTTCATTTGCATTTGACCTTCCTTGCATTGTTACCTGCTCTTCTCCCATTCTTAGCCTGTTCTGGCATTCCAAGGAGACAACAGACGATTTTAAAACCGAAGGAAACCTGTTCCTCGGAGGGCTTTAATTTCAAAGCTCCACTCAACCTAACAATGCGCCTCACCTCAGCCCACGTCGACCTCTTCTTCACCACCTCTTCCTCAACGGGATGCCTAGGAATTGGCAGTGCCGAATTTTTATTAGCATCAGAATCCAAGATGGCGAGAATGGCTCTAGCTTTGGCGATTTGAACTCGTTCCTCGCGCGTTGTGCTCGGCACATCAGATTTCTCAATGGCGGTGCGGAGATGAGTTATCAGATGTTGCCGTGCAAAGTGGAGGGTCTGAGCTGCTTCTTCTTTGTGCCAAGGTTTAGAGCTGAGTGCGAGTAAAGACATTTTAAAGGGGAAGAGGGGTTGAAGTATATTGTTGAGCGAGAAAGACTTGAGAGGTGGGAAGCATAGACTGGGGAGGAGAAACGCAGTCTATATATATGGAATAAATGGTCAATGAGGAAGTCTCCTTGATAGGATTGATGAGAACATTTGAAGTGTTTCTGGGCGTGAATCCTTCTTCATACTTGTAGAACCATCATTGTAGGATGATTCACCAGGATCGGAAGAGGAGCCCAGGAACAAAAGCATTGTTCGCAGTTTCTTTTCCTTGTTCGCCTGGCGGAAAGTATTCTACAGTGTAGAAGAAGGATGGAGAACAATGCAGCCTCCCTGGCAAAGAACAATTACTTTCGTACAACAACAGAGTAATGGTTTTGTGACAATTGATGCCAAGAGCAAAAAATCGCAGAGGAGGATTCCACAAAGTGGCTACAATGGGTGACTTTATGAAATGTAATAGCGTACACAGAGAAAACAATGGATAAAAGACCTGATACAAAATCCGCTAAATCATTGCCCCTAACTTTTGTAATATAAATCAAATTCAGTGTACTGTACGTCACCAACCTCAATGAAGACTCAGGCCTAGTTTTGACCTCTGAGTTTCAACCTCTCCCTTCAGCCTTTCCCTATTCTCAACAGAAATATGCCTCGTCATAATGATCTCGCTCGTATTTTCCTTCCGCTCCTTCGGTCTCCCCGTCCTCACATCTGCGCCATCGTAACTGTGCAGACTTTCCAACTCTGTTTCTCGTCCAATGATGGCACTCTGACTATTATTCTTCCTAATACTGGCTCCGAACGTACTGCTTCCAAATGTTGCACTCCTGGGATATCCATCGGTTCCACTGCCCTTCGCGGTTACATCCCTGGCTTGTCCTCTGTTTCGTAGTAGGCTTCGGAATGCGGGAAGGTTGGCTACGATCGTTCCCACTGCAGCTTCAATCGTAGACCAAAGCGAGAGAATGATTGGACTGTCGACCAAGGTTGTCGGATCGACTTTTACATGCGCTGTTGCTTTGGTTACATTGTGAAGACGGATGAATGCGAATACTATGACGATTATGCCCAGCGAGAAAAGTGATGTGAGGCCGGCTTTCTGTTTGAGAGACATCTGAAGCGAGAAGAGGAGACGGAGGGGTAGCACCATGACTGTGCATCAGTAGTATCAGTATCAGTAGAGAGAGAGAGAGAAACCTTGCAACGTAAGTGGTGAAGTAGTAGGTAGGTACATACTAAGAAAATCGGCAAATATATCTGCCGCCGTGGCAAACTTGATGCTAGCATCTGATCGCTTCAAATCTTCTGGTGCAGCGCATCCAGCTATGCAACATTATTAGCCATTATCACCTGCTATGAGTGCAATTTCTTCTCTTTAGAAGAAACTAATAAACATTCACTTACTCGCGCTCCAGTATTTCTTTAATGGTGTGCAAGTGAGGAAGTTACTCAACATGCAAGCAAGATAGGTCAAGAGGACCAAGGCGAACACAAGCCACCAGATTCGCATATACTTTGGAAGACCCAAGACCATCTTTCGAAAGAAGACCAAGAGTGAGAACTTTCCTGGAATTTCGATCAGCATTATGTCATTGAGTTAAAGCAGCAGGGCGGTGGAGCCCTGATTTTCATACCAGCCCAAAGTGTCGACCAAAAAAGCAGCATCTGACTATACAGTTTTAAAAAAACAAAATCACAGTTAGTCAAACCAATCAAGCTCAACGTTTCATGTCTCACAAGTCACCACCTACGCAAACATCAGCTTCAACGACAGAATATTCTGGGCCGTGAATTCTTCCATCGGAAGCGGGAGCGGCGCTAGGGGATCCTTCGCCGCCGCGAGGAGGTACTGGCGTGTTCGGTCGAATTTGGGAGTGACGGCAAGAACGACTCCCACCAGGCCTGAGAGGAAGGCGAAGGATAGGAAGGCGAAGTAGTCCTCCGGGAGGAACTTCTTTTGGATTCGCCAGCGGAGAACTACGCGTGCTATGGTTGATAGTAGGGCTAGTGCCCAGAGGGACCACACGATGGCCTGGGCGTACATAGTTAGTTTGTGGTGTAATTTGTAAAGTAGAGTTGAGATGATGAGAGGAGGGGGTTTAGAATAGAAATATTCTCTCACCAATACATCTGGTAGGCTATACATATCTGCTAGTGAACAACTTTAAAAGATTCCCTCTTGAAAAACTCATCTACTTCACAAGAAGTGAAGGATGATAGGCCCACGGAGGCAGCGAATATAAGCTTCTCTTTTTTCGACTGGATTATATCCAAGTATACGAAAGGCCCGCGAGGTAGTTAGATATATGAGAAGATCCGGAGAGGGAGGGAGGGGCCATCTTCAGCCCAAGAAGAAGTTGAAGAAGGGCCCAGGAATGTCTTGGGGCCTTTTAGACTTCAAATTGGGCGTTCGCACACACACCACCTTGTTCTCTCTCGTATTGCATAACCTGCAAGCCACGCTTTTCTTTGTGAAAGGGGAAGGTCAGGATAATTCTGGTTGGTGAACCTGGTCTGTCTGGTCCTCCGCCTCGGTTGGAGATATATACTTTGTCAGAAGCAAACCTAGAAACCCCGACTTTTGAAACTAGGAGGGAAGAAAAAGCAAATATGATGTCTCGCTTTATTCGTGTCTTTTGTGATACAATATCGAGAGAGAAACATTAACACTTGAACTAACTACACCGCTGAACTGCATCCTTAACTTTCACAAAAAAAAAAAGAAGAAGTCGATTATTCCAAGAACCTGCAGACCACAAAATTGTCAAGCAAGGGCCCAAAATGTTACGCATCGAAAAGACGGGAGTCTGTTACATTTTTTTTTCTTCAGGCTATCCATGCATCTGTGGCAGGCCTTCAGATCATTTCCCAACGGCTATTTAGCCTTCGTTTGGGTCGTCCTTTGGGGATGACAGGAGCGGCACAGAAGGAAGTGAAAGCGGCAGAAGGGGAACTAATGGATAGAACAAGCTCACTGACCACTCGGCTGGAACCCTTAGAGACAAGAATACCTGGGAACCTTTCATTCCTTTAATGCGCGCACGGCTTTTCAAGCTGAATCGGGGACCAAAGCGAAAGGGAGCGGCACGGGTAAATAGACTTTCGAGAGCTTTTTTCACGTACTGATACAGTCTGATAGATTGAGTGAAATTGCTATTGACTCCTTCGCTTACGGCTTAAACCCCAAATACCGGGGTACGGAGTAATCATCTTCACAGCTCCATCCCGGATCGCAGGGTTACACGAGCACCAGGCAACGCGTACTCCACACTCAAATCTGAGACTACCAGCTGCCGCTGCAGAATCATCACCTGGAGGATTTGCACAATATTGCATTATTTATATTCTATGTGGCATATACTGAATAACAATTGCTTCATGCCTTGTCCACTTTCCATCCTCCTGGCATCAGATCTGTGTAGAATCTCTTGGGGTCATACTTGGCACGAATAGCCTTCAATTTCGCCAGGTTACCAGCGCCATAGGTCTGGAAGATCTGCTGGCCCTCGCCAGCATCATTCAGGTAACGATATTGTGCCAATTGACCGGCTGCCGAGAGTTTTGTTTCAATTGTCGCGGTGACCAATTTGATGAATGCGTAAATTCTGGCATCATCTTTGGCGTCCGTCCATGAGAAGTTCTCTACCATCCCTAATTCACACAAAGTCAGTATGTGAATCGCAAAATCCCAAGATTTTCAACTTACAGAAGTACGGAGCCTTCGAAATGTCAATCCCTTGAGGATTTCCACCTTTGTTAATACCCTGCTGCACAAAGTTCTTGGTCACAGGCTGGAAGGCAACACTGGCTTGCAAACCGGCAACATCCCAAACATTCGCTCTCACGAGCTCCTCAAACGTATCGTGCACAATCTGCAACGCTGCTCGATTGGCATAGCTAGAAACGACGTTGAAGGCCTGTCTTGTGCCATCCCCAATCAAATCATCCGTTCCTTTGACATATGTATACAACGTGGTGGGACCATATGAGTTGACGACAGCAGGAACGGCATTCAACTTTGCCAAAGCAGGTTGATCGCACACCGTTCCATCGTAGAA
The DNA here is from genome assembly GCA_031472005.1 of Tetracladium setigerum. NCBI lineage: Eukaryota > Fungi > Ascomycota > Leotiomycetes > Helotiales > Tetracladium > Tetracladium setigerum. Next base: position 1,671,114 of record PZJY01000006.1, read on the forward strand.
GAGAGCAGAAGTGTAGATGGTGAGGTTGAAAGCCGCAAGCATAAAGATAGATGGGATGACAGCCGCCTTCGAGTCCGCGGATTCGGTTTGACCGAAACTTGCAACGGCGCTGAGGAATGCCTCTTTCTCAGTTGCAGGAATCTGAGCAATTCCAGCACAGATGTTTGGAGAGTTGTAGGTACGCAAATCAAATCTTGTAACAATGCCAAAGGAATTTCCACCGCCTTTCAATGCCCAGAAGAGATCAGAGTTTGATTTCGACGTTGCTGTGACAATTTTACCACTCGAGAGGACAACCTGCTAGAGTTTTAGCCAATCTCTCGAAATAATGAGAGACATGAATTACCACTCACCTCAAAAGCGACAACATTGTCAGAAGCAAAGCCATACTGATTGGAATAAAACGAAATGCCACCCCCAAGCAACAAGCCTGGGACACCGACCAGACCAACTCTCCCACCAAGAACAACCAAGCCGTGTGGTGCAAGAGCGAGGTAAACCTCGGACCATCTCCTTCCAGGCCCAACGGAAGCAATTGATTTATCTGCAGAGAGCGTAACTTGGTTCAAGTTCGTCAAAGCAATTAGTACGCCACCGTTGATATTTGCGTAGCCGGGAATAGGCATGTGCCCTCCTCCTCGAACAGCAAAGGGAGCTTTGAGGTTCGTGAGTGTGAGAATTGCGATTGAGACATGGAGAGCCTTTTCAGGTGTGAAAACACAGGCTGGAGCGAGATAGTTCGTTGGCGTCCAGAAATCTGCGTAATGTGTTACTTACCTACTCAATCGAATAGAGAATTGTGTTGGGAGAACTCACGTTGGTTCTCAGCTGTGTAATTTGTCTGACCTGGCGTAAACACCAGGGAGCCATACAACACTTTCAATGCTCCGCAGGCAAGCAAGGCATTCGGATTGAAATTGGTCCTTTCCTGGACCTCGGACGAGGGGGGTGCAGAAGCCACAGCATTGGCGACAGCCGCTGTCGCCAACGCGAGAATTGACAGGCCGAAAATCTTCATTTTCCCTAAGACAACAAACAGGAGCCCAAGTCGTCCAACACGGAGAGCGGTACAGAGTCAATTACTGAGGGGGACATGACGACTTTAAAACAATGCCGCATGCATCAACAAACAAACACCTGCATCCTTCCTCGGAGGCCCGGACCAATGCTTCCTTCGCTTGCTCCAGCTTCCCTGGTAAAGTAGAAGATGACTATCGAAATAATGTACCTGGGCATGTGTACATCCAGGCGGACATTGATACTGGTTGCAGAAGGCCGATGCATGCATGTCGCTGCAGGGACGGGTCGAGGCGGCCGTTCTTCATTTGTCCAAACTTTGATCATCCTCGCCATCCATCCTATCAGGCATCATCATATTGTCACTGCAAGAATGCCGCCGTCGCGAGAATTGAGATGAGTGCCATTGAGTGGGATTCTCGATGTGGGATTTCAAAAGCAAAGGCTCGGTAGATGTGCCGTGGCATGGAGGGAATAATGGAAGGCCAAGAAGATGATATATCTCGGGACTCGTCCGGACCTTGTTGGTGGCGCATGCTGGGAAGCCGTGGGCCTCCTTGACACAAGCTCTCCCCACATCACATGACTTTGAACTCCACATTCATTGAGACTGGCACTCTCTCGAGGTGCTGCACGCGCCAATAAAAGTTATTACAATTGCTTTCGGCGTCTCGTAGTCTCTAATGTACAATTCTGTCGAATGATACCGTAACACCTGAAGCACCTGTCAAAAGAACCTGCTTTTTACATTCCACCTCTGCAACCAATGGCCACGAAACTTAACAGTCCAAATATCACACATACATCCACAAACATATTTTCGATTCTCTTCAATACTTCCTAGCATTGTTAAAATGTGACTCAAGACGTATCAGCTGGAAAACAAATGCGATGAAAGGTTGAAATCAATACAGGATTGATTGAATTATTGGTACAGGAGTATCAAACAGTCTATAAGAAAAAAGTCTTCACTCGGTCCAATCCTACTCACCTCCTAACAAGACACGTCCCCCCACGATATTCCAACCTTTTCTCACAAATCAACCATGTCGCCCCTCTTCCCCATCTCACCAACTAAAAAGGTCCATTCTTCCTCCCTAACCTTACTCACGCTCAGCCTCGTCAGCTTCAACATCTGCATCTCTTTTAACTCATCAAATTCCCTCATCTCCTTGAGCGTGATGGGCGTGGTGAGCTTTTGGCGGAACTCAACGTGCACGACGGACCATTTGGGGTTGTCGGGTTTGCTGCTCGGGTCATAGTATGGTGCTGATGGGTTGTGGGCTGTGAGGTCTGGGGTGTGAGAGGCTACAATTTCCACTGGAGTGGGAAGTCAAAGTCAGCGCGGGTAGGAAGCCATGATAGTGGGAAAGAGAGAGGGTGTTGAATTGGGAAGTAAATTGTGGTGGCATGGTTGCAAGGACGAGAATGTCGAACGTACTGATTCCGACGATGGCGGGGACTTTGCAGGATGAGTGGTAGAAGAAGGCTAAGTCTCCCTTGTTCATGGCACGGAGGTTGTTGCGTGCTGGCGTGTGTAGTCAGTGAATGGATGTCACTGAGTGAGAATGAGTCTCGAGATTCAGCCTTTTGCTTACCTGGATATGCTCGTATGCCTATGTCAAATGTCAGACTCGAATCAATCATATAAATAATATACAAAATAGAGGGAAATGGTTACCATCCCAAGGCTCCGGTACGGTCTTGGCTGCTAGATCATCGATGGAGAATGAAATATCATGCCCCTTTTCGAGACGCGTCTCAGGCTCGGCTTTCATAAGCCAGTATTGTCGACTTGGTAATTCATTGCTAGATGGGGTGGATGTTGGCTTGGATGGTGGATTTGATGATTGTGTGGGTTTCTGTGTGCGGTTAGTTGTTCCAGACCGAGAGAAAGTAGAAAAGCAAACTTACCGAATCGTCGTCCTCTCGATCGTCTAACTTCGTACCATTGAGCTCACCAACGACCGTTGTCTCTTTTTTGGGACCTTCTTTGACCGCCCTTTCTCAGATGCTGCTTGCTTTGACTTCTTCTCAGGTGAAAGCACGGCGGGTTCCTCCTCGCCCTTCACCGTTGTTGTCTTGCGGCGACTGGATCTCCGGGGTTCTGCGATAGATATCGCCTTCTCCGCCTCCTCTGCCTTTCGTTTGACCATGAGAAGGAAGCTCAGTGTGCTATCTAAGGAAGTAGTAATTGCAAGTGTGGCATTTATATTTCGCAGGTCTGTCGGTCCGTGAATGGATCTATTACTGTACTGTATGAGGGAGGATCAGTAAATGTATCTCGTCTATTAGAGGGGCGCGCGCGCGCGAGAGAGAGAGTGAGAGGTTGGCTCCCGAGCTTCGAGGCTCGCTTAAGAGCTGCATGCTGCAGGGTTGGCGCATCAGACCAGGCGGACCTGCTGCCAATAGCTTGGACGTGGACTTGGGGACGAGAGAAAAAAAGAAAGCCAAAGACAGCCCCAAGCAAGCAGTTGAAGTGAGTGAATGTGAAGAAGAGGAGCGATCACCTCACCCCCGCCTTGCCAACACCACTTTTCTTGCAGTCCAGTAGTACAGTACTCGGATGGGCCACTGCTCACCCACCTCATGCAAATCCAAGACGCCTCCCGTCCACCGCCATGATCCCCATTCTCATCACATCACCACCATGAAAGAATGAATGGCTTGTTGTTTGGAAAGGAAAGTCTGCTCGCTACATTACACCCGGTACTACTGTACGTTTACAGTATCAAGATTCTAAACGGGAATCCAATCATGTGATATGGATCTTATCATTTCCAATTACTGTACTGTGCTGTACAGTACTCCGTAGGTGTCGAGTGTTGCACTCCTCCACACATGCGGGCTGTCTCAAGAACTGGCCATCCGATTATTATTGTTTGCATATGGTGGTGGGATCTCGATTCAAACCCTTCCCGGGACAGCGCCGTGTTACCAAAGGCAGGGACGGAGGAATCTTGAGGCGTCACTTCTCAATAAGAAATATCTGGGAGAAGAATGGCGGACCAGGTCCTTCTTTCATGACGCCAATTATTAATGCGAAGCTTAAGCATAGTCATAGTCATAGTCAATCAATACCTCCATTATTGGCTACCTACCTACCTAGTTACCTTATCCATAAACATCCATCCATCGATCATCCGCTGGCCTGTCACGAAGATTAAAGGCAGAAGAGCTGCGGCAGCCTGACCATACATTTCTCGGGACTTCGATGCTGGGCTTGGGATGGGATGGGATGGGATGGGACACTTTTCAAATCAGACCTGACGAGCAGCAGCGGCCCCTCCTTCTTCCTTCGTGCTTCCCTTCTTTCTCTTCTTCTTTCTTTCTTCATCATCATCTCCTTCTTCTTTTCCTTCTTCTTCTTCTTCTTCTCCTTCTTCTCCACTTTCACCAATCTTACTTCCTGGCCATCGGTTCGGTTCTGCTCCCATCATCTTCTTGTGGACCATACTCGAGTCCCATTAATTCCTAAGGTACGGTACGGGACCTTCCACCCACTTGCAAGAATCCGCATGCTGCCTTGTACGGATCCCGCCTCCTCTGGATTGCCAATACAGGACCATGGGAGCTTCTCGGGAGGAAGTCGCCTGTATCTTCGAAAGAATACCCATCCCCCTTCGACGTGACTCTCTCACTCACCAGATGAGTCTGTTCAGCAGCGTCGGCTTCCTCTTGTCGCGCATTCTTGATGATGCCGGGTCGTCCATCATTACGACCGCGTTCAAACAGCGAGGCCTCTTCACCGGATTGAGACAAGCCAGCCAACAACCAACGGGGAGCGCGTAGACTGGACGGATGGAGAGAGAGAGGCCTTCTTTGACTCCGGCTCTGGTAATAATGCGCGATATGATACAGTATAGGATATCATCCATCGTTTCTCTTTCTCTCTCTCTCTCTCTCGCTCTCTCTTTCAAATGTTTCGCAATTGCTGGACTTCTCTCTCCCTCCCTCATGTTCATCATGCTCCCCAGCTGGTGGAAGGGGGGTTTGAGTTGGGGCGAGGTGATTGGCGGACGTGCTACCACTAGTTGTGGGTTTGGGAAGTTTCTTGCACGTTCATGCTCTTGTGACTTGACGCACGCACGACAGAACAGCAGCAGCAGCATCAGCATCTCCCCCCGAACTTGGATTTACGTTTCATCCCTGGTGGCGTTTATCTCTTCTGCAAGCTACGCAGTACCTCCGACTACTACTACTACTACGACGACTACTGCGGTACTTCTTCCACCTGCTGTTGAGCTGATCTCCCGTTTGCGTGGCCACCGCTCATTCGACCCGACGACTCCCCTTCCCTCCCCCTTCCTTCCTCCTCCCCCCTTTCGAGGCTCCGCTCCCCTCCGCTCCATACTACTCGGCTATCTCCCTGCTTTCTCCCCCCAGCAGCGCCCGCAAGTCTTTGTTTGATTCATCCAGCCCAGTTGGAAGCGCGTGAACGACACAAGACAGAGACAGCAACACCGACGAGTGGTGCTGCTTGCTTGTTTCCGTCTGGGGAAAGGTAAAGACAAAGGCAAAAAAAAAGAGGCACCAACTACTCCACACAATAATCCCACCACCCTCACACCTCCATCTCTCTTCTGATCTGGGGGCTCGGCATTTGTCCATCGATCGATGAACTGGCCGTCTCACATTTAATCCGGTCGCATCCAAGTCGCGTCGTCCTCCCCCACATACAGGAGGTACTGTACATACATACCTTACCTGTATAGTGGTACTCGGTATGTTCATCTTCACACTTTCTTTCTTCTTCTTCTTCTTCTTCGGCTGTCCTGCCCTTGCCCTCTCTCTCTCTCGTTCTCTTCCGAAGGAACCACGACGACCGCCTCACTTTGCAACCACGTGATAAACACGCCCGACTCCTCCCCCAACAAGCACATTTATCAACGATCCTCAAATCAATTACGCTGCCTCCATAATGGCCAGTGGCATCTCTCCGGGCGACCTCCAAAAATCATTTAACTGACCAAGAGAGGTGCACAGCAGCCATTCGCCTTATCGGAAATCGAGAAATTAAAAATAGGATCTCGTGCTCCAACCCCAAACCCCAATAGGCTTAGCCTCACACCAATACCTGAAGTCTACCGAAATCTCACTGAAAGGACCATCAAAACAGAGCAGAGTCGCGTCATTTATTTAGGTATGGCATCCCTCTCCATTCCTGCCCATCTCTAGCCATTGTCTGTCGCTTGATGCTTCGCAAGTCCGCTGCCCGTGGCCGCCCCCCGTCGCCGTGACTGCTACTTGCCTCTGAGAGGATTGGATCCTCCTCTCCTCTGCTCCAGTCACGTCGCGATCTTCGCGCCCTTTTGCGCCTGGTCTCGGTGGCCGGGACCCTGACCTCTGGAACCATTGCTGATTTTCCTTCTCTTGATATTGCAGATGGGTCCTAGTTGCAACTCCTCACAGACATGAGCTCCTGGATGAATGATGGTGCTGCCGTCTCCGCGAACCATGGTTTCCTCGATCCGAACAACAGCAATACCCTCGATCCCTCATACATGACCAACGGCGCAAACTTCGATCCCGCACACCTTCAGAACATACAGCAGCGGATGAATGGCGCTGCTGCCATGCGCAATGGGACCTCGTCGCCGGCTTTCAATCTCCCCGTATATCAAACCAACCCCGTGGTACCTGCGAAGCGACCTCGACCGCGTGAGGATAGTCTAGGCACTTCTCCTCGACAAGCTCCCGGGATGCTGCCAAACTCTCGCTCTCAAACGCCCCAGCAAGGCGCCTATCCTAACTTCCAGCCCAACCCTAATACACAAGCCCCGAATTCACAACCAAGCCCATACTCCCATCTCGCCAACGGCTCAGCCAATGCTAGTCCATCCCCCATCATGGCTAATCATCAGCTTCGTCCTGGCGGCGTTCCCCAACGAGTTGCTACGGCATCCCCACATCCTTTCTCTCCTGCTGGCCAGCAATTTCCACAACCGTCACCTTCAGGCTCCGAACATGGCGGCAGCAGAACCGACACCCCTCAGAATAACAGCAGCCAGTTTACCCAAAACCCGAGTTTCAATCCCAACTATAATCAGAATTTCACACCTCCACCAGGTCGCTCGGCGGCACCTCCACAAAATGCAATGCCAATGCCAAACATGCCACCGCACATGGGAGGACAACCCCAGATGTTCCCCCAGCCAGGTCAACCGGGGCAGCCACCGCAACAACAGATTCGAGCAAACTCTAGTCTCGAACAGCAACAGATGTTATATAAGATGCGACTACAACAGCAAATGCAGAATCAGAATGCTGCGCTTGCGCAACGAGGGGGCATGCCACCTAGCGGGAACCCAATGGTCAAAGGACCGATGCCTGGTCAAAACGGTCAATTTCCTGGCATGCGTCCTCAACAGGCCCAGCCATCTCGTGCTGGTCTGACACCCGAGGCATTCATGAAGAACCTTCAGTCGTTTATGCAGTCGAAAAACATGACTCTTGATCCCAGCCCGATGGTTGGCGACCGACCGCTCAATTTGGCAACCCTTTACATGACTGTGGTTAAGTTTGGAGGTCACAAAAAGGTTACGGTGCAGAATGGATGGGCGCAAGTTGCTCAGGCAATGCAATTTCACCCTGGACAGATGCCAGCCGCGCCGCAGCAGCTCAAGGGCCATTATGAGAGGAATTTGCTTATGTTTGAGGAAGCTTGGCAGATAAGTCAACAACGTCAGAGAGCCAACATGATCCAACAGCAAGGTCAGCAAGGTCAACACATGGGCGCGCCTGGCGCAGCCATGTCTCCCTCTAATCAGATGAACCCACAAGCGGCTGCCATGCAACAGTCGCAAAACTTTCTGCAGCAACAGCAGCAGCAGCAGCAACAACAACAACAGCAGCAGCAGCAGCAGCAACAGCAGCAACAACAGCAACAGCAGCAGCTTGCGGCTCAGCAACAGCAACATCTACAACAGACACATTCGCAAGCCAGCCCAGTCAAGAAGATGCCCCCAATGCAACAGCCTATCATCAATGGCTTTTCGAATCCGCAACAGCCGCAAGGGCAGCCCCATCCTAGTACTCAAAGCCATGGACGGAATAGTCTGTCAAGAACAGTTGACGCGACGCCAGGGCAGGCGGGGCCTGGCTTCCCAATGCCATCTCCAGTCACCGCAATCAAAACAGCGTCTCCCCAAGTTGACGTTGCCGCAAGAGCACCCCCACCTCAAGAGTTCAATTTGCCTTCAGATCTAGATCCCAAAGTACGAATCTTGGATACATTTGGTGGTGTCGATCTGGAATCCTTGCTCAGATTGGGATATTCCTTGACCATAGCGAAGCCAGATGTCCCCCAAGTGGTCGATATGGGAGTGATAGACATACAGGCATTGACAATGAGTCTTCAGTGTGGTATTCATTCCGAGGTTCGACTGGCATTGGATAACTTAGTCTCGCTCTCTGTGGAACCTCGCCTCCAACTTGATTTGCGAGCTTGCGAAGATCTGGTGGAAGTTTTGATCGATTGTGCCGAAGTACAAGTGGAGTTCTTGGCGGAGAGCGCGGCGGAAGTGTCAGATGTGATGTTGGTGACCTCCTATGAAGATGTAATGCGTGGTTGTCGCGTGGAGCAGGATGCTCTACAGGATATCCACGAATTTGGTTCGCCCGATTATGAACTCGACCGAGCCGTGGACAGGCTGGTCTGTATCACGACCATCATGCGGAACCTCTCTTTCTACGAGACGAACCACCCCCTTCTCGCCGACGAGCTCGTCATCAAATTCCTATGCGTCGTCATCAGGTACCTCGGAACTCGAAACATGCTTCTCCGTACTCATCAAAATACGCTGGACTTCATGAAGGATGTAATCATCTTCCTCTCCAATCTCGCTCAAAACATCGAATTGCCAGGCCGGGAACAAGCGTTGTGTTTACTCCATTTCCTCTTGGCCTTTGCGCCAAGTCCCCCACCCAACTTCAGTGCTTCTGAGCGGATCTCCTTCTCGCCATATGATCCCGCTATTCATCGGTATCTTCCTCCTGCGGTGGACAGTCTCGCAAAGATTCTCGCTCGAGACGAACCGAATCGTACTCATTACAAGACCATCTTTGCGTCCGATGTCGCTTCCTCGCCTCCTTATGACCTTCTAACTCGCACATTTGCGCTCTCTATCTCCGTCATACCGGACGATAGGCTAGACTCGAAACGAGGAAACATAGCCCCAATGCTCGAGGCAAGGAAGCCATTCTTGATGCAAGGACTGTTGGCTGCTGAGATCATAGCAAATCTAGCGCCTGGGTATGCGAGTGGAGTTGCAACGTCTTGGTTGACATCCGAAGATGGTTTTTCCCGGAACCTGATTCGACTGGTCTTCTCACTGTGCCTGGATTCTACTCCGACGGTTCCACACCAAAGAGGACAAGCACCACCTAAAGGACCCGAGGACTTGGACGCGGTTCACATTGCTCTTGGCGGAATTGCAGTATTGCGTCGGCTTGCAGAAAAGGCCCAAGACGTCGATGACCCCGCTTCCACAATGCCTATAATAAGCCTCCCATCACGAGAGCATCTGTTGTCAGCATTGACCACGGTACATCCAAGGTTACAGGGGTACTGAACCAGCTATGTGCATACGCGGGACTGGGCGCATAGGACGACACCGAGCAGCATTTTCATTACACTTTGTACACACTCCATTAGACGCATGAATGACCCTTAGCGAGTGGAGCTGGCGTTTTCTTTGGGTCCAGTTCAGTACTGTGATCACTGTTTTTCTAGCATGGGAAAGGCTTTATTGACATCTTTCCTTGGCTCAATTGTTGGTTGGCTAAGAGCTATTGTATAACTTTGGTTGGGGGAGGGGGTTGGGTATTATCTTCTGTCAGGCCGGATAGAGGCAGAAAGCTATGTGTAGATAAATGCATGTTGTGGTATCGCATTGAATTGTTCCATAGCAAATGAACAAGACTGTTTCTAACCACGCAATTCCCTCTAATTTTCTCCTCGTACAATCTATCATAACATGCCGTTGCGTATAATTACAAATCCACCAAATTCATACAGTGCTGTGACCCCCTACATCGATCGCTGCTTGAAGAAGCTTTCGATTTCCGCCTTCTTGTGTCCCTGTTCACGCGGTCAGTCGCCCATTTCCAAGATCTAAATGCCAGCCTGCTCCGAGCGCCGAAGTAATAGCTTACCTTTACGATAATATGCTTCGTCAATTGATTGATGACTACCTCCTTTTGCTCCACTCCCAAAGCCTCTTGCAAATCCTCTCGTAACGCAGCCACGTCCCCTTGTATCCTCCTGATCTTGGTGAGCTTCATATTTCCACCGCGCTTTCGTAACGTATAGACCGGATACTGCTTCGAGGGTGTGAGGGAGATTCGATATAACTTGGACGGTGTTGTTGTGGGACCTGCTGTCCAGGTAGCTGTTGATTCTGTCGAAATTCGAGCGATTCCGAGGAAGTGATTGATCGTTGAGGGTCGAGGGAGTGCCATCGGGCGCAGGAATGGGAGGGCCATCGTCGAAGATTTCTGTGCGAATGCCATGATCCTTATTGAATTTGCTGTTTAGTCTGTCTACATTCCCGAATACAGAATCCTGCTCGTATGAGCTTCCTTCTGAAGTCGCGAACCAAAATTAAACTATTCACTAGGTCCTAAAACGGCATAGTGTCTTTTTGTCTTGGCGACTCGCACACAAATCTCAAGATCTTTATCAACCCCACGTCAAGGCAAGAGGACGACCGACAATCTCGCAACGTTCACGCGCTACCCAGTTGAACAGTCGCAATCATGGCGGACAACGCGCCCACATCTGCGAGTGATCTCCTCAGCGGTGCTCAAAGCCAGGCAAAAACCCCCGAGGAAGTTGCAAAGGACAACGATCTTCTCCCAAAAATCATCACACATCTCGACCGTCACCTAATCTTCCCACTTCTTCAGTTTGTGGCAGACCAGGAAGATGAGCCATCACCAGAGATCACCAAGGCGAAATACGAGCTGTTGAAGAAGACAAATATGACGGATTATGTGGCTACTCTGTACTGCGAGTTGGAGGGTGTGGATGAGGCGCCAAAAGAATTTGCAAGCAAGCGGGAGGAGGTTCTTGGACGTCTGGAACTGTTTAACCAGGAGACCGAGAAGATCACCGAGCTTTTGGGCAGGGAGGACGTTGTTACGAGCCTGCGGAGTGACAAGGTCGCAAATTTGGAGTACCTGAAGAAGGAGCACGATGTAGGTTATGCAACCATGAACGGTCATGGAGGGGGTGCTAATACTGGTCCAGGTTACCATTGAGATGGTCAACGTTCTGTACGACTTCGGAAACTTCCAATACAGCTGTGGAAACTACGCTGCCGCCTCCGAACTCCTCTACCAATTTCGTGTGCTCTCTACCGACAACGACAAGGTCTCTGCGGCCACATGGGGAAAGCTTGCCTCCGAAATCCTTACCACCAACTGGGAGTCTGCCATGGAGGAAGTGCAGAAGATGAAGGAATCCATCGATACCAAACTCTTCGCCAACCCTCTCGCACAACTTACCCACCGCACATGGCTCATTCACTGGGCTCTCTTCCCCTTCTTCAACTACGAGCCTGCACGCGACACAATCTGTGATATCTTCTTTTCGCCTGCCTTCATCAACACCATCCAGACCGCATGCCCCTGGATTCTTAGATACTTGACTGCCGCAGTCATCACCAACCGCAGCCGCACGCGCAACACCGGACAATACCAAAAGCAGCTCAAAGACATCATCCGAATCGTCAAGCAAGAGAACTACGAGTACAGTGACCCAGTGACCGACTTCGTCAAGGCCCTATACCTCGACTTTGATTTTGAGGAGGCGCAAAAGAAGCTCTCCGAGGCAGAGGAGGTTCTTCGATCGGATTTCTTCCTCGTTGCTACATCCGATAGCTTCGTCGAGGCCGCCAGACACTTGATTTCCGAGAGTTACTGCAAGATTCACCAACGGATCGACATCAAAGATTTGAGTGCCAGGTTGGGATTGAATCAGGATGAGGGTGAGAAATGGATCGTCAATTTGATCAGGGATACCCGGGTGGATGCAAAGATCGATTACAAGGAGGGCACAGTGGTCATGAACCATCCACCAAGCAGTGTGTACCAGCAAGTTATTGAGCGAACAAAGGGTGGATTCTTCCGGACACAAGTTTTGAGTGCTGCTGTTGCGAAGTGAGCAGGAGTGGATATGCCTTTCTAAACGAGGGGGGAAAAAAAGAAGAAGAAGAAGAAGCTCAGTTACCATGCGTGCATTGTTGGGGAAGGAATTTATATGAGGAATGAAGTGGGTGCATGGCATGGCTGGACGGCGTTTTACTTTGGTTGTGGGGGCACACAAGAACTTTCCCAATCTACAAAACAGTAATGATGGGTTTGGGTTGTGTTTGTATGTATACCATACGGGCCAAAAATGACTTCGATGCTGGTTTAGATCAGATGCATCTAGCTACTTAGTTTAGTTAGTTAGATGGTCATAGATGGTTTCTCGAAACAGCCAATTACTTCGCGAGTTCAGTGAATACTATAGGTCTGAAGATGTGGAAACATTTCTCTCTTCGGCTCTGGGCCATTTTCTGTTATTATTCTATTTGTCGAGATGATTTCATCTTCTTATATGGCTTGTATAAATATTCTAAGTCATACATTTGCTATTCTTGCCTTCTCTATTCTTGAATGTCAACGTTGTCATCATCGGCTTTTAACATGTTTGTGAAGAAGCTTCTGCGTCCTTGCAGTATATTGAATAGCATATTACAAAGGTAAGGCGAATAGTATAAGAGTAAATAATACACATATTCATATTAATAAAGTCAAATATTTATAAAGTGGACGTTATAAATTAAAATATGCTAAAACAATAAATGCAAACCCATAATACTTCCTTCCGGCCTTCCTTTGAGCAAGCAAGTATGTACAGAAGGAAAAGGACAGGTAAATTCAAGAAAGCATATCCTCCGATAAGGAGATATAATAGATTTGAGAAGGGGAACATGGGCAATTCTGTATATTTCCTCGATTTCAAAGAGAGTACACAATATCCAATCAGATAATTGGTGGATAAAATCCGTCTGACCCCGTTCTCCTCGTGATGCCTGGTCTATGAAGCCAAGAACGTACGTATTCTCCCCACTCATGCTACCTACCTACTTCTTTTATATATAGTCTAGATTCTCAAATATTTATTTATTTGCTATCTCAAAATTCTATTCTGCTTCCAATTCTCTCTCTCACTAGACATTCTCCCTTGGTATACTCGACTTCGCCTATCAAAAAGAAGAAAGAAAATGGCAGCACCGCTATTCTCCCCTCCAACCCACCTCGGCAAACAGCCCATCCCAACCTGGATCCCTCCCTCTCCCACCAGCACAATTCAAAACTGGGCCGACCTCCACACCATCAAACTCTCAGATCTCAACTCACCCCCTCCAGTCTCACCCATCAAGCCCTAATCCAGCAAACCAAGCGAGCAATCACGGACGATGGCTTCTTGTTTCTGGAAGACTACGGTGTTAGTATCGAGCAGCTGTGGAGGCAATTTAGTATCGCGCAGTTTTTGCATGAGAATATTGAGGAGGGGGAAGTCAGTGAGGAGGGGCAGGGGAGTTTGTTGTGGGATCCCGAGACGGGACGGTTTAGTGGGTGGAAGAGGGGGTTTGGGTGGAAGGTAAGATTGTATCTCCGTTCCTTTGCGTTGCGTTATTGGGGGTAAATATGTAAATAAAGTATTGCTTTGAGATTCTTGGATTTTACATACTATGCCTTACCTTTTTTTGGAATGAGCAAGCAAGCAGGCTAACTCGAGAGTAATATAGAGGGAAAAGGGAAAACCAGATGGGATTGAGCAGTTCAATTTCTACGCACGGGAATTTCAGGATTTGGAAAGAGTACCCAAGTGTGTACGACCGTATATGGATGAAGTGACTGCATTTGTCGATGTGAGTAATCCTATATGCTTCATTTACTTCATGTTAAGGTTTTGTGTTGCATGGAAGAAAATAGATAAGCTAGGAACTAATGTTGGGTTCATGCCAGTACTTAACGAATTCGGTGAATAGAAGATTGCTAAAACTCCTCTCTCTGGTGCTGGAATTACCGGAGGATTATCTGTGGGGTAAGTAGAGTAATCATTTCAGTGTCCCCAAGTAAAGAAATAAACAAGAAAGAAAGAAACTGTGTTCGCTGACACTGTGTTCCTTTTCGCAGAGAATGTACAATCTCATGATGGGGTGGTAGGAGATGGATATTTCAGACACGCTCTCTTCCATGAAAGCGCCGAGGGGATCAGAATGCATGGGTCAGTACTTCATCACTCCATGTTTATAACTTTCAAATATCAGAGTTGACTAACAAATGTGAGTGGAAAACCAGACATACAGACCACGGGACGACAACCTTCCTCTTCTCGGTACCAATCACCGCACTTCAAATTTGGAAAGATGAACAATGGAAATTCGTTCCATATAAACCTGGAGCTTTGGTTATCAATCTTGGCGAGGTTCTTGAAGGTACCCAGCTCCATCTTTCTACTTTTCTAGATGGCATTTGTGAGGTGAGTGTGGTCGACTGACAAGAGGAAATAGTGATATCTGGAGGACACTTGAAAGCAACCCTCCACAAAGTATCACAGCCACCAGTAGATCAACGAAACGAAAAGCGGCTTTCTCTTGTGTTATTCAATGCATCAAAGGGAAATATGAGGTTACAACCTCTCGTTGGTATGTACAATACCCCCCTTTACAATTATGGCCCACGATCGCGGGACTTTGCTGATGAAGTGATTTTTTCTTTTTGGTAATATAGAAGCACCACTCATCCAACGTGAAGGATTCGTACAGAAGGAAGGGGTTTTTATGCACTTCAAAAAGTTGATTGATGCTGGTCTTCCTGTAAGTTCATTTACTTGCTTGCTCACTCCCGCACCGTTGCAAAAACTGAGTGAGTGCTTTTACTAGGTACCAACTTGCAAGGAGTGGAGAGAAATTCGTAAGTCCCCTCTGTACCTAATTGTAACCTAACAAAAAACGAGACGCTGAACTTCGCATTAGAAATCCGAAAAGTGCACCGAAGAGAGGAGAATCTCGATGAACGAAAAGAGGTTGATGGAAAGAAGTTGAGAGAGGATAACTTCCTCGGTGTTTCGGTCGTCATGCCGGTTTAACTTGAGCATGAGCAACATGGTTTCCTTTGTAAAATGAGAAATTTACACCACAAGTTGCTCTTCGGTTTCAAATCACTACATCATAACTACAGAGCAACTCTTCAATCCCAACTGCTGTATATGTTGTGAGGGCGGGCTCGTCAAATTGCTGCTATGTTTTGAAATGCCCCTCTCACTGTTTCAGACATGAGTATGAGCATCTCTCAACCGAATTTAGGTCACACTTCTATCTACCACCGCTTGTTGGCTTCTTTCTTTCGTGTTGGTACTGTAAGAGTACAGAGGTACTTCCTCTTAGCACGTTTCCGTACCCCCGGGTCTTAGGTGCATGTGCTTCGCGTTAGCTTCCGCTGGATGTTAATCAACCTCACAATATCATCGTCATCATGAGCATGGGCAAACACCTGAATCAATTCATCTAATTCTTACCACTTGCAATTCTATCATGCAACGGCAGTCCAAGAAGAAGGGGCACAATTAGATGGCAAGCCTTTCCAGAGTTACAGTACTCAGAAGAAAGCTTTCCATCGCAAAATCCATTCCCACACAATCACGTTCTTTCGCCTCCAGTCAACCAGCCATGAAGCGAAAAGCATCAGACTCCCCAAAACCGTTGAGCAGAAAAGCTCCCAAAATCAATGATTATTGTAACACACCGATTAAGAGAGAGATTGATGGCAATCAGATATGGCCAGCGCCAGAAAGCCAGATTCGTGCTGCGAGGGAGTTCTTGAAAGATTGGTTTGTGTCCCTTCGTCGACGTCATTCCCAAATTGCTGATTCTAAAAGTGCCGTCGCTCAAAAGCCAACCCTCATCGTCCCTGATAAGGATGCCGATGGACTGAGCTCTGGAGTCATTCTACACCGTTCGCTGGTCAAGTTGGGCCTTGATCCGAATTTAATTAATGTTCATCTTGTGCAGAAGGGATCGAACATTCACGAACCGGATGAAAGACAACTCATGTCAGCAAAGAAACCAAGTTATGTGATTGTTCTAGATCAAGGCAGTAGGGGTGGCCCTCCTGTAATGGATGACCCGAATTCGAAATGCCTCATCATTGATCACCATCTCAGTGATGACTTTCCAAAGAATTCTCTTGTGAATTTCCATCTAGCCCCAGTTCAGTCCTCCACTAATGGCTACTTCCCAGGTCGTCTCTAGTTGTCATTACCCACCAGTGGCAACCTCTGCTCTTGTAACGTACGAGATCTGCTTAGAGCTACACAAAGATATCGCCTCGGAATGCGGGTATCTTTGTGCAATAGGAACCCATGGTGATCTTGGAAATACATTGAAATGGCTTCCCCCCTTTCCAGATATGACAGAGACTTTCAAGAAGTACACGAAGAAGTTGATCAACGACTGTGTGTCTCTCATCAATGCTCGTACGTTGCGCAAAACCCTCTGATGCAGCGACTTACTAATTAATAAGCAGCTCGTCGAACTGGTACGTATGATGTGATTTCAGCATGGAACGCTCTCCTCAACTCCTCGCATCCCAAGGAAATCATGTCCAACCAACGACTATTGTATGCACGGCAAGAAATCAATGCCGAGGTCGAGAAACGCACGCATACGCCTCCAAAATTTAGCAAGGACGGCAAAATCGCTGTTCTCAGGATCGACAGCAAGGCGCAAGTACATCCAGTCATTGCAACACGATGGGTGAGTGGCCCCGAGTGATTTGAATCCCAATCGAGCCAGTGCTGACTGTAGACAAAACACAGGCAAGTCATCTCAAATCCAAAGCTCTCGAAATAGTTCTCGTGGCAAACACCGGGTATCTTCCTGATAAAGTCAACTTCTCCTGTCGTATCGCTCGATGCGCACGCGATCGTGATCCTCCAGTCAACATCATAGATTCATTAAAAGCCGTCGCAAATCTCAGTACCACTAATCTGGTGGAACGACTTGGAGAAAACTTTGCTAGGGGCACAAGGAAGCCAGTGGAGGAATTGTTGGAATCGACGAGTTTGAGGATCTATGTGCGCTCATGAAAGTTGGTGAGAAACCCGATAAAGAGGAGGGAGAGTTGAAGAAGAAGAAGGGCACTGGGAAGGAAGTACAAACAAACACTATTAAAAGCTATTTCAAGAAGACTTAGTCAAGCTAGTACTTAAAACGCACCGCAATTATTATTTAAGCAAAGTAGTTATTTTCAGATCAGAGCTTATAGTGCTAATATATATGAGTTTTTCCAAATCAGTATAAGGCGTTTCCAACGACAACCCTATTGAACCTACAAGCATTGTTTATCAAGCCATTTATTATCATTTTTCTTAGCTATTCCTCAACAACTAAGAATAAGTCAAGTCCAAATCTACGGGTGTGTTCAGTGTTGCGGGTGGTGGACACTCTCATAGGTGTATTTACTTTAAGAAGAACATTTGCTTTCATAAGTGTGTTTACTTTCATTATTTGGGCGACTCCTTGATACTATCTTGTAATCTTCAAGTACAATCCCAAGTAATTGAAAGGGAAAGTTAGAGCAATTGTATAGTAATGTACAAGTTGTACGCCAAGAAATGAAATCTTTCGTGAAGGACAAATTTTGCAGCGAGATTTGAATCTCTGACGTGGGAAGGAATGTGAAATATCATGACTCTGCAAAGGAAAACCCCCCATAGCATATGCTGAACTTGCTCTACATTCTAATGATAAGCGGTATAAACAAGTCAACCTTAAAAGGAAGTGGGTATTGGTCAGATTTGGGTCCATCAAGAATTTTTTGATAATTGAAAAGAAGGGCGACGAGTCAGTCATTGGAGGAGGAGCCCCATCTCGAAGGCCCTTATGTATTGGGTACTAGGCAGCTCAGTCTTCATTAAATTAGAATAAGGCCTGCTGGCCCAATGGCAAGGCGCTTGACTACGATTACACGGTTCAATTGAACCTGTAAGCCATCAAGAGATTGTAGGTTCGACCCCTACGTAGGTCATTAGTCATCCCGGATATAAGGGATGAATTTTTTACAATTTTTTGCACTTGGATGTTACTATAATTAAGTAAGTGAATAATATTTTTTAATATTTTGTGAAGGGGTTTTTGCGCACTTTTCTAATTCTCCAATGAAATATCAATTCAATTTCAATTGAATAAGCACTATTCACGCGGTTAGTGGAGCATACCTAGTGAAAGCACATGTTTAAAAACATCATCGCAATTGTATTTTGCATATTTAATATGCTACCTGCCGGCAAAGTAAAAGAGGGCTTTAAATATTAGCCCGATAAATGGCCACGCTTGGATATCATAAAATATCCTCATGAATATCCCCAGTAAGTAAATCTTAAATAAACAATGAAGGAAAAGCAAATGTTAAAAAGAAAAAAGAAGAAGAAAAAAAATACCCGCTGGACTTTTGAACCCCCTTTCCCCCTAAAGTTCCCCGGCCAAACTCTCCTTGCTGACAACGGCCTGCCGAAATTCAGATTGATGCTGAACATTTCGAACTAAATAAATCATCAGAATGCTCTGCATTCCGAGCATCCTGATGGAAAAGAAAAGGAAAGAAAAAAAGAAAGATTTAAAAAGCAAATGGGATAATAGATGGCAGGTAAAAAAAAAAAAGCTTCTCGTTAGAAGCCGTCCACCAACCGACACATTGCTTCGAAACCAGCCGGGTCTTGCAGTCCCCAAGCGCCCTCGCCAACAACACCATCACCATCTCCTGCGTTGTTTTCCTCCCCCATCCCATCAAGTTCTCGTCGCTGCAAACCCCTGTCGAGGTTGTCGATGGCCAGGTTCAAGCGCGCCCCAAAGTTGACCAAAGTTTCATATTGGTAGTGGGGACGGTGGAGGTTCAAGGAGTTGAAGTTGAGGTCCTCGGGCGATGGTGGAGCAGTGGCTTGACGCTCTGCTGTAAGCTGGTCTAGACTACTAGACGCCAATTGGGCACGAGCCCAGAGTATGTATCGGGCTGCGCGTAAAAGACTCTCGCGGTTGTGGGTTGTAGTCCTCCTGAACTCCTGGGAGTCTCTGGCGATAATGATGTCGATTAGAATTGTTTCGTCGTCGCGATCCGGGATGACATCTCTCTCTGCAACCGCCTGATTCTTGGCATCCTTTAATTCGAATATAGGAAGCTTGGTTCTCACTGTCATATGCATATATACGACTGCGCCAGCTTTTCTTGCGGCTGAAGATTGGTGGAAAGGTGGTTGCGTCCACTCCTTGCCCTTTGCAAGAGCTTCCGTCTCTGCCTTGCGCCATTTGGCCTCTTGGAACCCTGACGGCGGAAGGTCGTGCTTGCATGTGCCGTACCGAAGTTTAGTGCTAATCTTCATGTCGCACAAGACCTCAATTGGCTGTGGGTAGATAGATGGGTTCCATCCATCGGCACCTAAGTCACGTAGGAATTGGTTGACTTCACCCGGCGTGACCACATAAAAATCTGCCTCTCCTTCAACTTGGGAAATAAAGGTGAGGATGGCTGCAATTGCTCTAAGCTCTGACCGTGGGTAGCCGTGGGTGACCGCGGGGCGTTTCTTGATAAAGGCTAACATCACCTCCAGGGCTTCTTGTTGTGTTGGCGCGCTCTCTCCTACCACGACCTGAATCAGACGTCTTCGATGCTCGCCTAGGATGCGTGCTCGTCTCATTCCATGCTCTCGTTGTATATTTTCACGTTTAGCCCGTTGCTTTGCCTCAGCACGATCCCTCGCAGTCTCAGCAATATCGTCTACTCGAAGCTCGATCGCCTGGAGCAATCTCCGGTTTTTCTCCGCCAACACGTTTCGGTGAAGCATCTTGAGGATCAGCGAATGGTTGAATAGCCGATATAATTGAGTAATTGAGTGTAGGTACGTAGTTGATGATGGGATTGGAAGCTGATTGCGAAGTTTGAAGATGTAAATTTGAAGATGGTTCAAAGAGGAGAGTAGAGGAGGAGAGTAGAGGAGGAGAAGAAGAAAGTATTTAACTATCTGGATATCTAAACTGAAGATATAAAAGTCAAGTCGAGTCTTCAAGGCGCGAGAAGAAGTTCACTATTCGCAACTCCAAAACTTCACTTCTTCTTCAACCGCGGCCGACCATAGCGAACCATGGTTATCTACCATCTGCTTTACTCATCTGTCATGCCAATCCCCGAGTCTCTAATTCTCGTCCTCTTTCTACGTCCACCTCCAACACCCCCATCACCCCCATCGCCCCCATCGCCCTCATCGCCCTCATCGCCCTCATCGCCCTCATCGCCCTCATCGCCCTCATCTCCTCCATCCCCACCATCAACATCCTTCCGCTTCTTGCTACCTTTAACGCCCTTCTTCGTCTTTTTCAGATTGTTAGCGCAGTATATATGGATACTTGCTAGAGAGTCGTCCTCCAGTTCTTCAAAAGCAGTAAGGATCTTGCGCCAATTATGGTCGTCATCACTATTGTCATCGTTCTTTCGTGCACTCCGGATTTCTTGACAAATAGCAAGCTTCCAGTCGCCAAGGACTTTTTGGAAGGTTTTAGAGCGAGAAATCTTAATACGTTAGTATGTTTTTGCTTAAAAAAAGAATGGATCGTAGAGATATACCAATAATCCTTTCCCGGAAGGGCTCCACTTCCTGGTATACTCTAGGATCTCACTTTGAAGTTCGACGCTTTCCGATGATAGAGGGAGTAACTTCGGTGCTCTACCCTGGAGCGGTTGTTTATTTTGGGCTCGGGTTTTTGCGGTTAATCTTGCAAGCATATTCCGAATGTCCTGAGATAATCGAATGATAGTCAAATCATTGTGCAGGAGAACGTCCATAGCTGATCCAGCTGATCCCGGAGGGAAGGTTCTCACGAGCGGTGTCTTTAAGATATCCACTTCTGGTGGAGGTAGCTCCATATCTTGAGCAGGTTCCATTGTTGTATACCTTGGGAGTTGGTACTGAGGGTTCCTGACGAAAAGGAAGAAGGTTGAGAACTTTTTATTTTTTTCGTACCTGATGGTGGTGGTTGCAATGCACCTTCCATGGTTGGCCATGGCCGACCACGGCTCATGTGCAATTCGGGCTTGGAACCCTCCCTGATCGCAAGATCACACGTTCTATTCTGTTCGAGTAAAATCATTCAACGGAAAATCAAAAAGCATGGCAAATCCGGAATATAATCTCTATCTGTTTACACCAGAAGTATCTGGTAGTGCATACCTCGATGCCCGCTTGCACAATCAGGTAACTCGATTCAGACTTGAATACATTCCTCTTCCTGCCATCTCCCGACCTTAAGCCACTTACTAATGGGTTATGATAAACAGATCACAACGTTCCGGCTGTTGAAAGACACATTTGACTATGTCCAAGACCTGTTGAAGACCATGCCGAGACGTGGTGTCATCCGCAAAAACGAGGTGGGAAGTCGTCGCAGGCGCGCGACTAAAAAAGCAAAACGGCGCAAGAAAGCAAGCAAAGCAGTATGACTACTTCCCGACCACTAAGCTGGATTTACCACTAACAGTTTACAGCCTCGAATCGACAACGACTCTTCGGAGCCAGATGAGAGGGGCAGCAGCAATGGACTAGGCGGATCGGATGCCATCCTTCTTAGCGATGGCGAGGAAGAAGAGGAAGAAGAGGAAGAATACGATGAAGATGATGAAGATGAAGAAGGAGATGAAGAAGGCGAAGCGTTCGGAGAATACGAACAAGGGCAAGAAGAAGAAGAATACCGGGGTGGAGAGAACGACGAAGAGACGGAGGTGGAGGAATAAGATCAAGTGGAAGATGGAGAGGAAGAAGAAGAATAAGAAGGAAATGAGATGTCATGAATTGTCCATAACATCCTTGATTCCGTCCGCCTTTCTATGTTAATGTTCAAGTATTCTCAAGTTCTTTGGGAATTGGCTAAGACAGGAAAGGGCTACCTACCATATTACATAATGAACCTCTTTCCAACCATCTCTGGGATATGGACATCCCTATTGAACATCGGAAGCAATCGTTTCCACCGCTTCCACGCTGAGTAGTCTGCATTTGCATTCTGTTTCTGTTTTGCCCTTGCGCTTCTCACCTGGTTCTCACCGCGGTCGTCCACGGTTCACCGCGGCTCCACCATGGCCGCCAACATCCCACACCAGAGCCTCAGCAGCCGCCTTTGGAACCTTACAGATGACACCCAAGATGAACTATCCTTGGCCATTCTAGATGAGGTTTTCCAAGTAGTAAACGACGCGAAAGGCTTTCGATGGAGTGCTCCGACCACTCAGGCGAGGCAAAATCTACATCTCGAACAACTTCTTCAATTTTATGTTGCAGTGGAATCTCTTCACTTCGGGTGAAGCCATGGTTCTAAAAATAGTGAAGGGCTATCTAGCGTTCGTAGCTCGATTTCTTAACCCGAAGAGTAGGAAACATCACCACATTCGATACACTACTCTGCTGCAGCGACGCCATTCGATGATATTTTGGGTCTTTCGAGAAATGCTCAATCCCCCACCAAGAGCAAGGTTTTACAACCTAACAAACGAGGTGTTACAATTCGCAGCGCGCAAATTTGGTGTTCGCCGGGAGGAGGCTCCCAAAGCCTACTTAGGCAGACTGGAACTTCACCAATTGCTAGAAGCAGATACGTTCAAGGCGATATTCCTCCCTCTGAGTGAGAACCACCACCTCGCCTGGACACTTGCTGCTATTTGCGGCGTACGCCCAGGTTCAATGGCACTAGCTGCAAAGAGAGAAGACCAATTCTTAGCGTGGAAAGACGTAACAATTACTAGAGGTCTTCCAGTTGGAACATTCTCCTCAAAGGTGTTTAAATATCTTATCTTATTTATTATAAAATACTAATATAAACAGATTAACTTCCGCTTCTTGAAGGGGAACAGAGATGATATGGAACGAAACAAGGCATTTACATTTACTATCAACGCCCCACTATCAGTCGTGAATATCACTATGTCGCCAACCCTCAGAATGCTGATAATGCTCTTACGTCGAGGCTATCTTCGAGACCATAAGTCGGTCGAATCGTTGCTCGCTGGCAACGAGAGAAATGTCGCCATCAAGGCAAACGTAATGGAATTACCCGTCTTGTTACAGGGTGGACCCCGTGGACTATCAGTTACAGACAAGCCCTTGACTGCTCAAAACTTGCAACAGTACATGTCTAATATAACAACGAGAGAGGGATATGGGCTTGGAGTTGGACCTTACGCATGGCGAAGGAAGGCTGCCACAGAATGGAAGCGACAAATTGGCTTGGAAACTGCCCAAACGCTGATGACGCATAAAGCAAATACAGACACTCTAAATCAACATTACGACCAAGGCGCATTCGATATCCCTGTATTCGAGATCATGCTCCGAGAGGATACAAATGCTGCACATGTTGCAATGGATGAGAACTCCAATGCAATACTTTCACGACTAGAAGACTTGAGTCGAGTTAAAGGAGTCTTCCTGGATAGAGCGGCTGCAAAGCTCCAAGAGGAATCACAAGACTTAAAGGATGCATACGCAGCATGCGACCTCAACCGCGCCAAGCAAATCAAGAAAAGACTCCGTCGGCATGCTTTCCAGGCTCTTTATAACGAGGAGATGAAATACCAGTCTAAGACACTTACTGTACAAGAATTCGAGGCAGGGAAGTTGAAATCAGCCGCCACTTCTTTGATGGACCGGATAATTGAAGCCGTTCGTCCCGAGAAAGCGAAAGGGCCGCAACCGCGGCCAGCCGCGGCCAACCACGGTGCAACTCCGGAAACGAACGACACGCCAAGTATAGACGAGAGCCAGTCAGCCCTTCACAATTTAAGGGATGAACTCGACTTGCAGGGTCTCGAGGGAGCTACAGTCGAGGTAGACGATGCCGAGGATCCCGCGCAAGAGGATGAAGAGGAATCGTCACTAGAACTAGAGCAAGCGATTAGAGTGTTTCTTGACCTGTCAACGAGGGATCAGATGATTCTAGCAGAGAAGAAGGACTTACATTGCAAATTGTGCATTGATGATGATACAATCCCAGGAATCGACAAGGCCACAGTCTGGGAAACAAACTATCACTTGCAACGGCATATACACGGAGAAACACACTCGCCAGAGCGTGTATGGGTACGTCGATACCTTCAACGACGTGAAGCTTCCGATATTAGATATGATTGTCCGTATGGTAATTGTGGAGCAAAGTCGGACGGATTTGGAAGCTTGAACTCGTTGACGAAACATATACGAGCATCAACAGCCAAAACCACTTCAGCTACACACGATGAGCTAAAGCGTGCTGATGGATGGTATAACGAAGACTGGTACTACAACACTACAAGTCGCACACCAGTACAACAGCAGCGAATTCCTCGAGCGCATCAAGAAGCTGCCGTATACGAGTTGGAACCACGTATTGTTGAGACAACTGCTGGTTCGTATATCGAGGCACCTGGAACTTCACAACTTGCGTTGCCAGCGGGATGTATCTCCTCGGAAGATGTAAACCTCGCTGAATGGCAAAGCTCCACACCAATTCCTCATTTATTTAGGAATATAGTGTTCTCGGGTGAAGACATGGAAAAGCGTCGAAAAGTTTGAGGTGGAGACGAGAGAATAGTATGCATAGAGATGGGAACAATTAGCTAACTACTATTGCACGAGTGACCAGGGGGTACTGGCTTGTCGGAGATAGATTACTTCTTGCTACTGCAACATCAACTTTGATCTGAACTGAATACTTTGCCAAAAGTGAATCGTTAGAATCCCTTCTTTCATCCATGCAAATGAGCACGAATCGAAGCCATGAAACCAAAAAAAAAAAAAAGAAAGGCAAAAGAGTGGCCAGACAGACACTGGCCTGTGATCAGTGAAGTACGCCTCACGAAGAGGATTTCTGACGGCCGAGAACATGACCGCTTGAGCTAACAAGGAACCCTGCGTCTGAAGACTGACCATGATCATTCGAGTGGCCCTGGTCTTCGTCATCCTGCGAGTACTCTTCTTCTTGATAGTCATCCTCAGAATATCTCTGCTACAGGTCCATTTTGTGTACCATGTTCCTCCCGTTCTTGTATGTCTGAAGGGACGGCTTGAGATGTCTTCGATGGAGAGGAGGAAGGATATCCATCGGACTCGAATTCGTCAGAAGAGGAGTCGTAGCAGACGTATCGGTGAGGTGGGGGGGAGAGAGAGGTAGTCATACTGGTGGTTGTAGTAGTGAGTGAGGTGGGTGGTGGCTCCAGATCGGTTTTGGGAGGTTTCGGGGTTGGATGTGGAGGGGTAGATTTCGACTCGATGAATAAGGTATCATAAAGGTGTTTGCGACGGGTAGCTCTCATTTAGTAGAGCAAGCGCAGGAGGTGGTATTCATTCGGCATGCTTTTGCTGTTGTCTCTGAAACCTTAGGTTGCGCAGGGTGGAAGTATTTGGAGGCTTGGTGGAGGCTGGTGGAGGTAGGTACAGTAACAGCAGGTCACTTAACTCCGTACAGGTAGGTGTACACAGGTAGGTGGTGGAATGCCGAAGCCTCGCCAAGCATTGCTGACATAATGCTTGGCGGAAAGCATGTCGGCTTTGCAACGGGTTTTCCGGCGAACCTTACGCCGGGTACAAGATTGCAGGTTCGATCCCTGCGTAGGTCAATCAGCACGTTCTATTATCCTTTTTTGAATCTTTTGTGCACTTTTTTTGGAGGGAAATTCGCTTCGTGGAAGTTTTTTTTTGGACCCTCTTTTCGCCAAGCGAATGTCGGGATTTGTTTCATTCACTTGAGCGATATCACGTAATCAGAGTGAGGGAGAGCACTTTAATTATGGGATGAAGCAAGTGGTAAGCTCTTGTTCTATTCATTTATGTCAATCTATCTAAGATACTGGTGGGATATACTGCCTGGTAACGATGGTCAGTTGACCATTGCACCAATATGGCTAAGCGAGGACGGTAGCCAGCGGCAGTAATCCTAAGCTTCGGACACGACATTCCATTGTTGGATTGGAATGTCTTTACCTCTATATAACTTGGTATCTTTGTTCTAATATTCTAACTGATTAGATTAAAGAAGTCGAGGGGCATGGTTTTTGTCTACTTTATTCTAATAACATTCATCAACCATGGCCTTCGGTAGGATGAATCTCAAGAGCCTTTCGTAGTCTGCCAAAGGCGGTGGGAGATCAGCATCAATCATGCATAAGTTCAAGTCAAGTGTGGCTGGTATTGCATTTCTGTGGCGGTGAAAGGTCCCAGTTCCATCCATCCAGTCCGAGAGCCTTCCTAGGCGCGGGCTGATCCTCGAAGCGCCTTTGTCACAGGCGACAGGGCTGCGACGTCTGGTCGACCATTCCCCCAGTCCCAGTCCAACTCCCCCCCAAGATGCGAGGCCCAAGACAATGAGCCCTCGATCCCCCTCAACTCGATCGAACATATCCGATATTAGTAGAGTGACAGAATCCCCCGGCAGCTATACTGGCCAAGATCTGCGGGTTCCAGAGGAGTATGTTTTGTTTCATGAAATTCTGGGTCGCGTCGTCGAGACATAGCACCAACACCCATTGTAGGCGAGAGAAGATGTCCGGACTATGTTAGGACTTGAACTGCTCCTCGTACCGGTGCCTCTCATGAATTACCTACCTAGACATATACTGACTTGTCGCTTAACTAGCCTCCTCTTGAACGACGTCCCAACCTATGCTCGTCCCTCGGCCTTGATCATTCCGTTTGGAAGCAGTACCTCGCCCTACCCTTCCTTCAGCGCATCATCTAGCTCCTCAGTCCGGCCACGAGCCCATTCGAACGATCCTTTGTTTGTGCAACTGAACAACACATATCGCGCTGCTCATTCTCCAATGTATCATCCGCCGGGCCAGAGGCACCCGTCCGCGCAAGATGGATCCAGGCCATACATTCCCCCACCCCCTCCTCTTATTTCACCTCCAGCACAACAGCACATGCTGGGGACTATGAACCTTCCTCCTCCTCCACCAAGACAAGTTCAGCATGGGGGCGTCATGATCCCACCCCCACCTCCTCCTCCCAATAACTGGCAGAATAGTTGGGGACGACAATATGATGCCAGAGGCTTTCCTTTGCCACCACCGAACCCTCCCTCGAATACCCAGCATGCCACATATAATCCCAGTCAAACGTATATCGGCCACCAACCACCCCCGTTATCCATCCCCCCACCTCCAGCGAGCGAGCATCAAATGTCTGCAACCTACATCCCACATGGTGATTCGTTTGGCCCGGGAGTTGGAATTCCTGGTTTTGGAAGACAGCAGGAACCAAGTTTCAATAGGGGTGATAGCTCAGAATTCTCCTCTATATCAGACAATTCGAGGAGTGCGAGGTCAGACCAACAGACTTTGATGACGCCTTTAGACGATGTAGGAAGTTTCTACCAAGACCGAGAACGTGCCTATCAGTCCCAAACCCCAATTACTCGCCTTGGAAATGATTATCTGCCAGCAAATTACAGCTCCTCACCCGGAGGCGCAAACATGCCGCAGCAGTCTGGGAACCGTGCGTTGAACATGAACAGCCATCAACACTCGACTAGTAGCAACTCTAATATTCTGAACTCACCCAATGATGCAGGATCCCAGTGGACAATGGACCGTGTAGTTTTGTGGTTGGGAAGCAACCAATTCTCGAATGATTGGCAAGAAACATTCAAGGCTTTAAACATCTATGGCAATGTGTTTCTGGAGCTTGGCAGCGGTCATGGAGGACGAGGCAACTTCGGCATGATGCACCAACAAGTTTACCCTCGACTGGCGAAAGAATGTTCTCACAGTGGTACTGGCTGGGATCAAGCAAGAGAACGCGAAGAAGGGAAACGAATGCGCCGTTTGATCAGAGGCATTGTTACTGGCAGAGCGCCTGAAGTCATGAAGCCATCACATGTTCGTCGAGAATCGTCCACTGCGAATATGACTAGCGCAGGTACAGATGGAACTGCTGAAAGCTCGCCTAATATGAGCCGAGAGGTGCATGTGTCTACTCCGAGTACTGCGAATGGCGAAGACGAGAGCCCGGGCAAGCAAATGTTCAAAGGCCAACCGCAAGGCGCCTTCGGTGTACGCAGGCTTTCCAGTCGTAGTATCACCATGCCAATTCCAGGACATAGCAACAATATATCTGTGGATTCAGACCTACAAAACCGAGGGGCACACCGCGAGGCTCTGAGGTCGGCTGATATCGATGGTTCACGACGACACAGTCCTCGAGCTAGTAGCGAGACTGGCGAGGGAGGGCCTTTCAGAGGAGCTGCGCTTCGGATGGACGGAAGTCCAAAAAGTGAAAGTCCTGGAGGATTTCCGAGCTATTATGGGCACAATGGTGGAAATCTTTCGGCATCCCCTCACAGTAGTCGATTTGGGCACCGCGCCACCAACAGCACCGATTCCATCTCCTCAAGCACCGCTATCTACGGTTCTGGTGTCCCACCAGGTGCCAGTCAAGCATTGCGAGGTGGCTTGGGAGGTGGTATCGGAGATTTGAACCTTGCTCGAAACCAAGATAGCCGACGACACGGTGTTGATGGCGCCCGGCCCTCGCCCCTGGATTCTGGTGATAGATCGGCTGTCAGTGAATTGCCAATGTCTGCGAAGGAGCCTAAAGGCTTTCTAAAACACTTTCGAAAGAAGAAGAAGGAGGATGGAGTTGCACCTTCCCCCGAGGAACCAAACCTTGAATCTCCTACCAGTCCGTCTTTGAACTTTAGACCGCCGTTCATGGGCAATGGCAAGATCAGTAATTCGAGCGAAACCTCACTTGATCGGCCTTCTTCTACATTCTCCGCCTCTGAATATGACAGATTCGCCCACACACGCGGACGAAGAAATGGCGCAGGGAGAAGTTTCATTTTGGTAACAATAGACGGCGTGAACTATCGAATGTGCGAGGTCACAGATATCGACACGGCCGGCGAGCTTCGTCACCTGGTTTGCATGAATATGGGTATCAAGGACACAGATTCAATACAATTCTATGCAACAGACCTCGGGAAAACCGATCACGAGGAGGCTCTCGACGACCAAAAATTGCTTCTGCACAGAAGAACGAAAGCTGATGCTTCGGGGACTCTGAAGTTCTTCATTCGAGCCGCTGCAGGCTCTTCTTCAAATCATTCAGGCGCAAATGGCATTAGGTTTGGCCACAAGGCGGGGCTTTCACCAGGTCTTCCTTCCTCAACCCCGTTGGATGAAGAAGCCTACGCAGCGCTGAATGGTGGTCGACGTCGCTCAAGTTCATCCCCGCCAAGCTCAAGACAAAATACGGTGAAGGCGACGGCGCCATCATCCCAAGAAACAGCGACACTGCCAGCCACAGAACCACAATCAGATCCCATCAGAGATAGATTACTTCTCTTCAAAACACTGCAAGAGAGTGGAGAAAGTCAGCTTCCCGAATCCGAAAGGCAGGCTTTCATAGAATTGGCAGCCAGCGAACACAAGGCAGAGATGGAGCGAAGACAGAAAGCCTATTTGGCGACCAAAAAGAAGGCAAGCAAAGATGGACCCTCTGATTCATCAGTGGGCATTGTGGGCCGGAACGTTGATTTTGACCAGCCACGAAATTCGCCGTTTGAAGATAAGAAAATGGATGTCTTGCTCCCTCAGAGAAAGCCACCTCCACCTCCAGCAGAATCGGCAACTCTGATAAAAGCCAACTCCCTGAGTAAGAAGACGGGTCAGCAGGCAGGCATGCAGTTACGGACGACATCTTCAGGCTTTGACACTACTGGTAAACGCTTTTCAGGCGGTGAAACATCCCCCAGCTTATCTCCTGAAATGTCAGAGCATAGTCGGCGTAAGCCTGTACCTCCTTCACCACAAGCTGGTGGTGGGATTGCAGCAGCCCTCGTTGGAATGGGTTCTCGCCTTGGAGGAGTTGGCCAACCAGGACATAATGGTCTGATATCGAACACCAACAAGAAATTACCTTCTCCTGGCAATGAACAGGCAGATCGTGGTAGAACAGCCATGTCTACCGTTGATTTTGGAACTCCTGGTTCCGGAAGGAGCAGCCCGAGATCAACGAGTGGTACCCCGGGCAGTACTACCTGGGGTAAAGGAGACACACCGTTCATCGTTCCTGACTATCGCGAAGACCCATCAGAAAGTGCCCGCAACCTGTCTCTTAAGCTTCCGGCAGCTCCATCCATGAACAAGCTCCGCGAAGAAGAACTTAGGCGAGCAAAATCTCCGGGTGAGCTGAGCCCAAATAGTGCCCACGAAACCCCTGCTGGTATGTTCGTTCCCGGCAATCGGAAGTCTTACGGGCCCGACTTGGACTTCCAAGAATCAAATGTCGTTTTCCAGAATACCGCACCACAAGATCAAGATGACTCCGATGACGATTCGGACGATGGCCTCTTCGCTGTCCCAATTGCATCCCGCCAACCAGTCAAGAAGTCAAGCATGAGAATTAGAAGAGATGCCTCTGGTGACGAGACGGGTGATAGTGATGGTGCTGGAAAGCGTCCTAACCTGACTATCCGAACCTCGAGATCCAAAAAGGGACTTTCGGTATCTTTCACATCCCCTCAACTCAGTGCAGCACCAAAGTTCAACAACCAGACTCCGGTCGCCGAAGAGATGGACTCTGTCGATGGTATGAACAGACAAGCTGTTCCCAGGCGCCGAACCCCTGGGTCAAGCACTTCTGAAGGTGGTTGGACCCCGACTCTCAGGAAGAGATGAACGCCAAGCTCCTCCGACGGGAATCTTTTGCTCGAGAAGATGTATGGGCAAGCAGACCTCCAGCGGAAGCCTTGATCAATCATCTTGATGATTTCTTCCCCAATTTAGATCTTGACCAGCCTGTGCTTGAAGAAGGAGCAGGCTCTTCACCTCCAGTTTCACCAATCGCAGAAGGCGATACCATGGATAACCTTGCATCACAAATGGGAATGGCAGGACCCTCTAGGCCCGCTCAAACCGGCACTATGCAATCCAGCACATCTTACAATGATAGCGATACTCTCGGCTCGGACCAGTCGACACTGAAAGCTCTGGAAAGACCAGGCTCCGTGCAAAGCATTGCTCAACGAAATGTTCGCCGATCTGGTGGTCTTGGACGCATGAAGTCCATCCGTGAGGTTGCGAGAGGAGCCCACGAAGCCAACAAACGCTTCACAGCTGGCGCACCAGTTCCCCAAGGACCCAACACAAGCTCAATCTTGCGCCGAAAGAGCACCAAGATGTTTGGTGCCAATATTGTGCAGATTAAACCTCAGCGTGGAAGCATGATTATGCCCCAGATTCCACAAGATACCATCCCCAAGAGACAAGCAACCTTCCGATGGTTCAAAGGCCAACTGATTGGGAAAGGCACCTATGGCCGTGTCTACCTGGGAATGAACGCCACAACCGGTGAGTTCTTGGCTGTCAAGCAAGTCGAAGTCAATGCGAAAGCAGCTGGAGGAGACAAGAACAAAATGCGAGAGTTGGTTGCTGCACTCGATCAAGAAATTGATACCATGCAACATCTTGACCATGTCAACATCGTTCAATATCTGGGTTGTGAGCGAAAAGAGATGTCAATCAGTATCTTCCTCGAATATATCTCTGGTGGTAGTGTAGGGAGTTGTTTGAGGAAGCATGGCAAGTTCGAGGAGGTAGTTGTCAGTTCCCTGACCCGCCAAACACTAGACGGGCTGTCTTATCTCCATCGCGAGGGCATCCTTCATCGAGATTTGAAGGCAGACAACATCTTACTGGATCTTGATGGAACTTGCAAGATTTCCGATTTTGGCATTTCAAAGAAAACAGATAACATCTATGGTAACGATGCCTCCAACTCGATGCAAGGCTCCGTTTTCTGGATGGCACCTGAAGTCGTACGCTCACAAGGGCATGGCTACTCTGCAAAGGTAGACATTTGGTCCCTTGGATGTGTCGTCCTCGAAATGTTTGCAGGTCGCAGACCCTGGAGCAAAGAAGAGACTGTCGGCGCCATTTACAAGCTGGGAAGCCTGAATGAAGCGCCTCCTATTCCTGACGACGTGGCAGCAACCATCAGTCCCTTAGCCGTGGCATTCATGGCAGATTGCTTTACAATGTTAGTAATTCCATTCCAATCCATAAAACAAGACACATGCTAACTCAGAACAGCGTCCCCTCAGAGCGTCCTACAGCGGAGACACTTTTGTCTCAACATCCATTCTGTGAATTGGATCCTAATTACAACTTTTTGGATACGAATCTATACGCGAAGATCAGAGGCGCATTTTAGGAGCATATTTGATGGGATACTTAGCGGTACTTGGCTTGGATAATGACGATTTGATGAAACTCCTGTACGCGTATAATTCGACTCTTTCTCCCTAATACTTTGGCGTCATTATAATACTTCTTTGGAATGCGAAGCGAAAGGCGTGATGGATGCAAAATCGATGAGATATCCTTGCTTTTGGAACTTGGGAATCTGTATGAGTGTATAGCTAGATGTTATGACAATACGATGGTTTAAACACATGCAATGATCTAACCTCTGCTCGGTTCGACGACAGTTTTGAGCTGTTGTGTCGATAGTTCATGAAAGCTGCGATCTGCTGCTCTAGGCTTTGTTCTTAGGCAAGGCTGGAGTCAATGAACGGCATTTTGATTGGTCAAAATCTTGCCGCTGACAACAAGGCTCAGCCTCATGATCGCTTAAAAATTACTCTGAATAGGTATCAAATCGAAGTTGGCCGTCGACTGAGCGCAGCGACACTCGATACTCTACTTATTTACTTTTGCTACTGAAGGGAACTTGAGTCTCTATCATATTCCTGTCAAGCACTATGGCGCCATATGATAGCGACTCCTCTGGGGATGAGGGAGACGACGACTACTCCAAAACGAATGTGGTACTCGGTTTCGCAGCAAAAGAATCGGCAGAACAAGTTGATTCTATCAGCCATTTGGGAGGCACACCTGTGAGTTACTTCTACCACTGCCTTTCCCTTTTAATACCATCCGCGTGTTCTACAAGAAGCGATCATTTAACTAATAATTTTTCTTCGAAATCCTGCAGGACTGGATCGACCCCGCTACCCCTCCATGCGCCAAACTCGCAAGATGCAAAGTCTGCAACGACATGCTGGTTCTTCTCCTGCAACTGAACGGCGATCTACCAGAAGTATTTCTTGGTCACGAGAGACGAATTTACGTGTTGGGATGTAGGCGAAAAACATGTAGGAGGAAGGAAGGAAGCGTTCGGGCCTTGAGAGGAGTTCGTATTACACAAACCGTCAAGAAACCCGTAGAGGTAAAAGCAGAGGAACCAAGGCCTGCAGTGCACATCGGGGAGAGTTTATTTGGGGCGAAACCAACTTCTGGTGGAGCTGTATTGGGAAATCCCTTTTCGATGGGCGGAGGAAATGCGAATCCTTTCTCAACACCATCATCTGCTTCGGCAACTACGGGCTCAAGCAATCCTTTTGCAGTGGCTGGTCTGCCTTCACCCTCGGTACTCTCTGCTAAACCACCACAGGCAACCTCGCCAACTCCAGACCTCCCAAAAACATTCGCGTCCGCGCTCTCCCTCAACAATACACAATCAAACAAATTCGGACCCCCACCACCTCCTCAACCTTGGCCACAAGAATCCGAACTTCCACCTCCTTACCCCTCATACTACCTAGAAGATGACTCTGAATGGCTCGACAAAATCTCCGAGCCGGAAATGCCTCCCCAAATGATGGAAATAGATGAATCTGGCGGCAGCGGCGGCGGAAAAGAAGACAAGGATGTCTACGAAAGCACGATTGATAAACAATTTCAGAAGTTTGCGGATCGATTGGCGCAGAATCCGGAACAGGTTATTAGGTATGAGTTCAAGGGGCATCCATTGCTTTACTCGAAGTCGGATGATGTAGGCAAGTTATTTTCTTCGGGGAGTGGGGAGAGGGCAAAGTGAGTGTGGACAATGGAAGTGGGAATAAGATTCCTAGGTGTGCGAATTGTGGGAGCGGGAGAGTATTTGAGGTGCAGTTGACGCCACATGCTATTATGGAGTTGGAGAGTGAGGAAGCGGGGTTGGATGGAATGGAGTGGGGAACAGTTGTAGTAGGTGTTTGTGAGAAGGATTGCAATGAGAAAGGAGTAGAGGGAAATGGGGTTGGTTATGTAGAAGAATGGGCCGGTGTGCAGTGGGAGGAGTTGAGGAGGTAGAAAGGGATCGATTTGCAGAGCATGAAGATAGAGAATTAGCAACGGTTATAACAAATAGAGAGCAGTTTAAAAAGCTTAGATTATTTTCTCGGGTTGGTGGGAGAGTATCTAATTTATAGTATATGTTTGAGGTTTCTATTCTCAACGATGTATCTCAAAGCTAGTAGAGCTAACGTAATATCGTTGTCGTTCATCATTTGAGTATCGTCAAAAGGCCTTCATTTGCCGCAATATGCCCTCCAACTCCACAAACGCCATCCATGCCATGCAGAATATAACCCAGCTTCGGAACACTCTATCTCAAGCAGGTTGCTCGTATGCACGTCTAAGAACCCTTGAGAATTGGTCGATCTTGACGTTTTCTCGTACAACAGTGCTCTTTGCCTCGTTCTCCTTGTTCAATGGAACCTTGACCACAGCACCCTCGATTTCCCATCCACATACACCAGTGACGAACTTATTGAAGGCCTCGCCATTCATTCCCAACCAAGATTCCAATAGTGGTCGCTCGATTTCTCGGACTGATTGTGAAATAGTGAGCGCAATTCGAATGCGAATTAACTCCTCGAAACCGTTTACATCAGCAGTCAAATCAGCATATAGATCGTCGCTATCCAGAGTGCTCCAGAAGGAAGAGTATGAGGCTTGGCCGAGGAGGTTATTGAGGACATTCAGCTTCTGAACCGCTTCGGAAAGGGGAGCATCACCAGCAGCTGGAAGGGCTGAAGAGGTAGAAATGGGGGTAAGGATGTGTGGTGGCAGGAGGTGGAGGGCGAGCGAGAAGTCGGGCGAAGGGAAGACGGTAAGGGATTTGACGAGGATGTTTGTGATGGTTTCGTCTTTGGTGAGGTGAGGGTTGAATTGGTACCTGGAAGAAACAGATGCTTGTTAGCGCACTGTTGAAAGTCTACGTGCACAATAATAACAGAATACGAAGAAATGTCTTTCAGATAGAGCTAATAAAAACTTCAAAAGGCTAGAGGGATTCATTCTCCATGCCCTCAGGTAATAGGAAACGTTCCGAAAACGGTCATCAGTTGACAAGTGAGGTCCACACGGACTCGAAGAGAACGGGAGACGAGAGCTGGCACTTACAGCTTCAGTAGCGCCAAATTGGCGTACATGTCAACCGTCTTGTCTTCGCATTGCGCTGTGACGTATTCTTGGAAGATTTGTGTAGTTTCGGGGTTGTAGCGATCCAAGCCATTCAGGATTGCATCGATGTGCTCTGGCCTGTCGGCATCGTCGAATGCGACACCCATCTTGCTTCTATTTCTCTGCAGAGGTCTGATGTCTTCGAACCAGTTGGCTGCTTGCGTTGTTGGCTCCTACGCGACGAGCGGGGGAAGGAGGTGAAAGATGATGAGCTGGTTGTGAGTGGTGTTTTGAGGTTTAAAAATTGGATTTAGGAAGTTCGTGAACAACCAACAAGCTTGGCAGCTCGTCGAGTGGGGGGAAATTAAGCGAGAACCTGATCACGTGTATGAAATCACGTGCAAACGTATGAGATTCGCTAGTTGATTTGAAGTAGCTTACTATCTAATTAGTACCTTACCTTACCTAGGTGGTAGAAGCATCGCATGGCAAGAGAAATTGGATTTGCAATGTTCATATTATGTCAATCTCATCCCCCAATCAATGAGCATCATCAAGTTTGATGTGAACGAAAAACCTTTTTTGACGAAGGCTCAGGATCTGACCAATTATCTATCCACAAACTAGGCAATCCATTTCCCAGATCATTTTGTTTCAATTTTAGAAACGAGGTCCCCTCCAATTCTGACAATCTCAGACAATATCGCGGCTTTGTCGAGCATGACTTCCTCCCCTTCTCCTTCCCCAACGCTTCTTGTGGCATAGGCTAAATTGACCCTGAACGATCGTGCTGCTACTGCTTGTGGCTTCCAAAGGCCTGCAATGACCGAGCCTGTTGCTTTTCCGTGGAAGAAAACAACACAGTCGGCATACACCTTTTCCAACTCCCCGAGATACAACTCCACGGAACTGAAGCCAACCATCTCCAAATTGGCATCGCTTTGAATCTCAAGATTCTTGAACTTCTGTGTCGTTCCATCCTTCTTCTGCTTTCCAGCCACACATTTTGATGAGAGATGAATCACAAAGTCGTAATCGGCCGTAGAAGACGCAAATAGTAACCTTGGATTCAGCTCAATACTTTGGTCCTTCACAACTTTACAAGCCGAGCGTGCAAGAGCTGTCATGCGTGCGGCGACCATCTTGGAGGGACCCTCGCTGGTGAAAGCCGTCCCTGTTGTATCGTGATTTGAGCCTGCAAATAAGACAGTTCGATTCATAGCCGGATCAATTTTCCTCCAGGCCTCCAACCGAGTGTTGATGGCCGAAACATCGGAGCTTGTCATTGTCCCTGTGAAGTCAACAATCAACGGCACAAGTCTCCAGTCCCATTTAGAGATGAATAGTAATGTCCTCAATAACCCAGTCATCGCTGACGAAGGTGCCTTCCATGGGTAGGGCTGCAGGAAGGTTCTCACTGCCAAGAGTTCTGCCAATTCCTCGCTGATATGACCCGAGAGCATATGTCGATCAAGCCACAACTTTAGGAGCCGGATAGTTGGCGACAAAAGTGGAAATCGAGTGCAGTGGGTCGCTATTGATTGCGAGTGAAGAGGTAATTGAATAGCCGTTCTCTTGAAGCCCGACATTGCCATTACAGCTTCCTCACGTATCCGATTGTTTGTTGACTTCTCCTTAATCAGTCGTTCCAAAAGTGTCTGCTCCCTATCGGTTTGTATGCGAAGACGAAACGCAGCACCGGTTTCGTACACAACATCAAGGTATGCACAGTTTTGAAGAGCTTCATCTTCATTTTCGAGTCCAACCCGGGCGGTCATGCTTGGATCTGCCTCCTCGAGCAAGCTACCAATCTTGAGCAAAAAGGCTATCTTTGTTCGTTGAATTGCAACAAGCTCATCGGGCCACCTACCCGAACCTTCAAATTGAATGAGAACATCTGCTGGAGTTTTGAGGGGTGACACTTGACTGAACCGAGGTGTCTCCAATGACGTATACCTGAGTTGAGGGCTAGCAGGAGAGAGCTGTCTTAACTGCAAAGGCAGTCCTTCTAGCTCTCTGAAGTTCTTTTCGAGGGCGCTGAAAGCTGACTTGAGTGCTTCAAAAGCTTTCAGTCCTGTTCCATGGCTATGTAAAAGTTTCTCAAATCCTTCGCCAACAAATGTAAGACTCGAACTAATAGCACTGTCAAAGTGACGCTTCAGCAAGTAAGTTACAATGTCCTCGAATATGGAATAAGCGGATCCAGATGACCAGACTAAGCTTTCCAGAATGCTACCATCCTTAAAGCGACGTAGTTCTGCCTTATCGCCCCAGAATTTCTGAAATTTGGCAGCAGCTTTCTTCTCTTCTGCGGAGGGACCATGATCCACAAGCCGATCGATATTCGCAGGGTTGAAAATCACACAAACGGATAGGCTCTCGTTTAGTGAAATCAAATTTTCAGACTTAAGAGACCACGACGAAATTGGTGAACTTTGGATGTCTATAAGTTTGACCCTATCAGATAGACCTTCACGCAAAACTCGGAAGACTTTGGAAGCAAATTTGGAGGTCCGAGAGTAATGGTCGCCCATTTGTTCCACAGTCGTTGCCGGAACTGGAATTTTTATAACACAATCGAATCTTTGCAATGGCTGTGAAGTACGAGTGATGAAGGTAGACTCAAATTGGTCGAAAGCAGTATCGTTAAGCATTGTGAGAGATGCGGTAGCCTCATCCTTCAGCATGGCATATGACCACGATGTCATCTTGTAGAGTAAGTTCTGGTTCCGTGGGCCATCAAAGAACATCGGCATATCCGATTTTGAGGAGATGAAGTCGGAAGCTTTATATGCAAGTGGTTTAGCCGCCAGATCGTTTGTTGATAGGAACTGGAGGACGGCTTTGAACATTTGGTAACTGCTGTAACCAGGTGATAGAATGCTTCGTCCCTTTGGACCGCCCCCCTCCAACAATAGAGCAGTCACTGCTGCCCACTCGAAGTGTCCGAATCCACCTGCATGAATACCGCCCCCAAAGCCTCGTTGTCGTAACCATATCCGGCCAAGAATGCAAGCATTTTTGTACCCCTCGGCTTGCTTTGATGCTGAGTGGAGTACTTTGAGGTATGACAAAAAATTTGAATCAGAGATTATGGATGCATTGTAAAACGGAGTAGGAAGAAGTGCATCCTTTTCCGAACTCTCCTTGGGCCGAAGTGAATTTTTGGTAGGTCGCAATTTGGATTCTTGGAAGGTATTCTGAGGCGCCGAAAGAATGATATTGATTGTGTAATTTGAGGAACTTGGCGTCATTTCTGGAAGTATATGTTAGCGATTTTGAAGGTTATTCCATCGCATTACTCACTCGAATTGGGTTTCACCACAATAATTGGCTGTAGACTATTCCCATGCGCATACTCGAAAGTGAGCGCATACTCTTCCTTCAAAGAAATTTGTAGGCTTCCTGCAATGCAAGCCAAGTAAAATGCTCTTTTGTAAAAATACCGATAGTTGAGATAATCTTTCTCTTGGAATATCGAAGGAGGCATAACGACCACCATATCCACAGACAAAGCGTCGTCTGACTTGACCATGGTCTTGAGAACATAGCTTCCCACAACATTAATGTTGGAAGGTTTGGTGTATTGCAGCTTATAGGCCGCATTTTCGTCTGGTTTAGGATTGGGGAACGGAGCAACGACTTTATAGGTTTTGTGCAAGTACTGCTTCGCTTCGAGAATCTGCAAAAAGAGGTTAGTAGCGAGAGGGCTATTTCCTCGAGAGAACTCACAGAAACCGGCCCACAGCTTTCAATGCCTTCGATCAATCCTTTCAATTTCCGCAGAGCATCATCCACCCCGCTCAGTCTCTTCTCGTACTTTGGCTGAACCTCTGACAGCATCTCGTCAACCTGGAGCTTAAACATGCTCGACTTGTACAAGCCTCCTGCATAGATCGCATTGTCATCATCCTCATGTGTGCGCTTTGGTTTCGACTGGGTGATCTTTTGCTGGGCAGTAACCGTCTCGTCTGCGGAGTTTTCATCCTCTCCAACTGGCAAGCTTCCTCCATTGGAGGAGGAGGGTTCGCCATGTTCGAGCTTTCGCCTTTTGGAAGGCAGTGTAGTTGCCATATTTGCGCGACCTTGATTGATGCAGCGTACCAATGGCAAAATATCAAGCTGGAGTTGACAAGGCGAGTGAATATAGTCGATCGCGATGGAGGCACGAGGCTGAATACCGTAGATTTCCACAGCTCTGTACTTTTTTTTTCCAATTAATTCGGACACACCTGCGATTTGTTCAATGTCGACACAAGGCGGTCAGAATTAAGGTATGGAGCTAAGATAAGGAGTCGCTTAAAGACGCCATCGCCGGGATCGGGGGCGATAAGACTTTCATTTTTCTTTACTGGAGTCAACCAAGAGGGGACCGATGGGGGTGACTGGGGGCAAGGAGAGGGACAAAGTGATTTGTGAGATTTCGACTTCTCCAGAAAAAAAACAAAAACAAAACCCAAAACAAAGCCATTCACACCCCAGCCAAGTATTCATATTCACCATGTCAGTCATAGAACTTGGAGAGTCCATACCGGCTCTCACACCTCACGTAAGTCTACTGTTTTCTGCGTCCCCGGCATATTCCAATGTTTTTAAATGCATTCATTAAAGCTCTCTTCGTTTCACATCACCAAACAGTGAGTCAACACCAAATCCAGGCAATGTCTAACACAAACAACACAGGCGTCAAGTGTGTCGCTGCCAGAATGGGCAGACAACGTCGAATACGAGGAGGGTGCGCCGCGGGTGGTGAGTAAGTTAAGCACAGGTTATCCACGGCAAGTTGATTCAATCATATATATTCCTCTCTATCCATTCTAGATTATTCTAGCTTAGAGAGATACCGATGTTTGCAGGCTAACGTTTGCTCTAGATTTTTCATCCACAAGATGATCGTCGCTTTCTCCGAAGACATTGTCAAGGTCTTCGGCAGTGCTGGTCAGCAAGCAATGCTTTTCCCTTCAGAGATCACTGCTCGGAGATGCGTTGATTTTATGCTTCGGAGAGACACCGCCATCACATCAAGTCAGCTTCAAGTTGTTGATCTTGTGCTAGACCATTCCAAATCAAGCTCGGAGATTCTAAAGAGAATATGTCCAGCTATCTCTGCCGTCGTGTTCCCTGGTGACCTTTTCCCACTTGCCAAGCAGTTTTGGCAGCATTCTGGTGAAGGCATCTCGAGTCGGCGTGCAGAGTTTTGCCACGGTCTGTTCCAGGAAGGGCTGCTGGTTGACCTCAAAATCCTCCGACCCATCACCAACGGGGCTCAAAAAACATGCAAGGGCCCACGAAGATACCAAAAAGGTTCCATGGACAAGACTACCTCAAAGGCATCTCGAATTGAGTCGGACACGCTGGAGTCTCAGAACGCTGCAACTTCCAAAGGCGCCTTTGAGTCACGCGAGAGTACCCAATTTCTCGAGGAGCGCTTCGGTCGAAATTTGGATGTCTCATTCGCCGATAATGCGAAGTCAGCCATTTGTCGTCGAATCGCTGGTGCACTTTCAGGTGATGCGGAACTGACTGCAACGCCGAGCTCGGCGGTATCGACTCCCAATCTACGTGGAGTAAGCGAACTTTCAGAAGAGGATGTTTATCTTTATCCCTGTGGTATGAACGCCATTTTCAATGTTCATAGGATGTTGCTTGGGATCAGAGGTCCCATGCAGAGCATTTCATATGGATTTCCTTATGTGGACACACTGAAGATTCTCCAAAAGTTTGGTCCTGGCTGTATCTTCTATGGCAATGGCTCCGTCGAAGATCTTGATGATCTTGAGGCACGTTTGAAGGCAGGCGAGAAATACCTGGCTCTCTTCTGCGAGTTTCCAGGCAATCCCATGTTGAGATGTCCGGACCTTCAAAGAATCAGAAAACTAGCTGATGCTTTCGACTTTGCGGTTGTCATTGACGAAACTATCAGTAATTTTATCAACGTCCATGTCCTCCCGCTTGCCGACGTGGTTGTCAGCAGTCTCACAAAAATCTTTTCAGGAGAGTGTAATGTCATGGGAGGAAGTGCAATTTTCAATCCTCAAGGTCGATACTATAAGCAGCTCAAAAAGATGGCGGCGGTTGAGTTTGAAGACAATTACTGGGCCGAAGATGTCATGTTTATGGAACGGAACAGCCGTCACTTCGTCGCGAGGATTGAATCGATCAACGAGAATGCTGAAGTCATCTGCGACATCCTCCGGGCGAATCCTCTTGTTAAGGAACTATTTTATCCAAAGTACAATCTTGACCGGTCGAATTACGATGCTTGCCGGAATCCAAATGGTGGCTACGGCGGTCTCCTCTCGTTCACGTTTCACACCAAAGCTCAAGTCGTAGCGTTTTATAATCGGCTAGAGACTGCGAAAGGGCCCAGCTTGGGCACAAACTTTACACTAGTTTCGCCATATGTTATTCTTGCTCATTACTACGAATTGGAATGGGCGTCCCAATTCGGAGTTCCAGCAGAGTTGCTGAGAATTAGTGTTGGATTGGAGGACCCCGAGGACCTGCGATCAAGATTCAAGGCAGCATTGGATGCCGCACAGGCAGCTTCATGATGAGGATATTACAATACGATGATGCATTTCAGGAGCCACAATAGCATATGAGCATTTCGGAATTTAGGAGCAGGCGATGTGATTCGCCACCTATCTAGCACGGTTGCGGCGTTGTACATATTTGAGCATTTTCATTTTAAAACATCGCTCTTTTACCTATAGTTGCATAAATATTTCCAGATTATTTTTTGGTTATGGTCAGCGGAGCAATTGACCTTGCATTCCTCAGAAGCGGGTTGTCAAGCTCCACGGTAAGTGAGTAGCCAGGCTTAAGTTGTACGTCCCTTATCTGATTAGCACAAACCAAGCCTAGAATTTAGAGACTGTAATTGACAAATCCTCCGTGAAATCAGTACTCTCAGACATCTTTCCATGTCTTGGGCGACCCTACATTGCTGCTACTTACTAGCCGTCCTTAGTGTACTTTAACCTCCGTTGACATATCACGTGACTACATGTTTCTGGCACGTAAAGTTACGCGTTTGCCAAGCCTTTCTCAACCGCGACACGACCGAAACTATCGTTCCTTTCACCCATTTTGTATTAAAAACGACGCGAAGCACGTTGCGGATCTACTGCCCATACCGATCAAACGTACGGGCTTTAGAATGGCACCGCAGAAACGACACAGAGATGGTGAGGCGGTTGAGGTTGAGATGGAGAGCGCAAGGTCCAGCTTGCGCCCGGAAGGTGTCAGTGTTTAGCTCTGCCACTCCCTCTGCCAGACTTCAGAGCTGACGATTTCGCTAGAAACACAAGAAAGTCCGTCTTTCCCAAGAAAAACCTCGCAACAGTCGCGGCGAAAGCGTCAGCAGTGAAAGCGATGACGAGGCGATGCCTGATGCTGATGATGCTGGAAACGAACCTGCCCTGACACAGTATGAGCAGCAACGAGATGGGAACTGGGAACATTTGGCAGATGAGGAGCATGACGATCAAGTCGCCACTCAGCGATTCCTGACCCGGAAACAGCAGATTGGGGAGAACCATGCCGCAGAAAATTCGATTATTGAGGAAATCACCTGCATTAATTTCATGTGCCATTCCAAGCTGCATGTAGTTCTGGGCCCGCTGATTAACTTTGTTGTTGGAATGAATGGGAGTGGGAAAAGTGCTGTATTGACAGCAATTACACTTTGCCTGACTGGAAAACCAGCGCTTACAGATCGTGGATCTTCCATGAAACATTTCGTCAAATCCGGAGAAACCCATGGTCTTTTGATTATCAGGCTGAAAAACCAAGGCCAAGATGCCTATCAACCGGAGGTCTTTGGCAAGTCTATCATTGTCGAACGCCACTTCACTAATACAGGGGGTGGTGGATGGAGATTGAAGAGTGGGGATAATAATCGGACTATATCGACTAAGAAGACTGATATCGAAGACATTGTGGAATACTTCCAGCTTCAGGTCGACAACCCAATGACTGTTCTTACGCAAGACAAAGCCAAAACATTTCTCACCAAGTCAACCCCAAAGGACAAGTACGACTTCTTCGTTGAAGGTGTTCAGCTTCGCACTCTAGACAGTGACTATAAATTGGTCTCCCAGACTTGTGATTCGTTGGACGTCAAGATTGTAGATTGGGAACAAGGGACCAAGATTTTGAGGAAGAAGGCCGAGGCCGCTAAAGCTAAAGCCGACATGGTTGAGAAGCACGAAGGAGCCCGGCGTGAGGTACGTAGGATTCGAAACCAGCTTGCATGGTCACAAATCGAGGCTGTGGAGCAAAAGTTGAAGGCAAGGGAAGCACTGGTTGCTGAGGCACAAGAAGAAATCGAGAGACGACAAGAGATTGCTAGTAATAAAGACACAGCTTTTCAAGGCACCGAAGAACGCTTGACACAAGCACAAGAAGCAGAGACGAGTGTACGTGAAAAGGGCGAGCCATTAAACGAAGAATTGGCAATCGCAAAGGCAGCTCACGATGCAGCTACGAAGGACCTGAGTCAACACAAGGTTCAAGGAAGAAATATTGTTATTGCAATGAAGGAAAGTAACCAGAAGGTCGCCTCCATCAAAGCTACTATCAAGCTTGAAGAAAAGCGATTGGAGGACATAAATGGTGGATCCCACGCCCGCATGAAAGCAGCAGTTGAGGAAGCTAAAAAGGCTGCTTCGGATGCAAAAGCTGCCTGGATCGAGAGTCAGCAGCGGCTTCCCCATTTTCAAGAAAGTAGCCAGAGTTTGCATGAAGCCGCTCGGAGGGCAGATAGTGATATGAAAACAAAGAGGAAAGATGTGGAGGAGGCGCGTAAACGGCTTGACGATTTGGACAACAACCGTGAAGATGTTATGGCTGGCTTCGACTCCCAGATGGGTCTTTTGCTCGACAGGATTCGCAAAGATGGCGGTTTCCGTGAAAAGCCTGTTGGTCCCATTGGTCTTCACATTCGACTGCTTAAACCACAATGGGCCGGCATTATCGAGAAGACCATCGGTGCGAATTTGAGTGGTTTCGTTGTTACCAGCAAACCAGACCAAGTACGATTATCTG
Organism: Tetracladium setigerum; assembly: GCA_031472005.1. Lineage (NCBI taxonomy): Eukaryota > Fungi > Ascomycota > Leotiomycetes > Helotiales > Tetracladium > Tetracladium setigerum. The sequence continues at coordinate 1,715,484 of PZJY01000006.1, forward strand.
CCCTGGTACGAGAGGTGGGAATTCGTACGAACGTACCTATTCTGATTGGAAACAATATTCCAATTGATATCTCTGGAAACGAGCCAGACTTACAGTTTGATACAATCTTGAGAGTCTTGGACATAGATAGTGATCTTGTCAGACGGCAGTTAATTATCGCTCATAAAATAGAGCAAACCATCCTAATCGAGGATTTCATCGACGCTGAAAAGGCAATGTATGGCGGGGCACGACCCGGATTTGTCTTTCAATGTATGGTTATCAACAAGGACAGAAGAGGTTGGGGCTGGAGGCTTTCCCACGCCGGACGTGGCGGCCAGGATCGTGACCTTACCCCCATTGCTGCGTTTGTTGGTAAGTCAAGAATGAAGACTACCTTCGAGCTTGAGGTTCAGGAGCGACGAGCTACGTTCAATCAATGTCGTGAGATTGTAGCCAGGACGGAGCCAGAATTACGAAAAATTCAGCAAGAAGCAAACAGCGCTAAACGAGAATTGAAAAATCACGAGACGCAGATTGCCGGCCTGAAAATTGATTCTCAACGAGCTGACCAAAGAATGGAAGATCTACAGATAGAGCTCGACAGAGAGGTTGTGGAGGACGGACGACTCGATACGCTCCGCGATGATCTGAGGGAGGCACTCGAAGCTGTTGCAATTGACGAGGAAGCATATGGAAACTCAGCATTGGAGAAAGAAAGACTCAACAAAATCTCCTCGGAGAAGAAACTCGTACTAGACGATATCCGAGCAAGAATTGTCAAACTTGAATCAGTAATCAGTAAGGCAGCCACCAAAACACGAAACATTGAGGAGGGTCGGATCATGCTGCTCAGGGAGAAAAATACTGCCATTGATGCCGTCGAACATGCTGAACACGCGAAGCAAGCCGCAGAAGCGAAACGAGAGCGACAGGCTGAAGAGGTCGAGAAGATCACAGCACTAGCTACACAGATATCCCCAAGAGTACCAATTGATCCCGGACAGACCACCGCAAGCTTGGAGGCCAAGTTCAAAAAGTTGAAGCAGCAACTTGACATGTATGCTAAGCAACAAGGTGCATCCGATGAGGAAATACAAAATGCCGCAGTAGAATCTCAACTCGCTTGCAGGCAGGCAGAAAGCAATCTTGCGGATATCAAAGAACTCCAGCTACTTCTCAAACAGGCCTTTGCTAAACGAATGGCTATGTATCGCAGCTTTCAAAAGTTTATTTCTGCTCGATCTCGTATCAACTTCAGCTACCTTCTGAGTGAAAGAGCTTTCCGCGGCAAGCTTTCAATCGACCACAAGGCCAAGAAGCTTGATGTGCATGTTGAGCCTGATGAGACCACGAAGAGTAGCAAAGGCAGACAGACCAAGACTCTCTCTGGCGGAGAGAAATCTTTTTCAAACATCTGCTTGCTTTTATCACTTTGGGAGGCAATGGGACAACCTCTCAGGTGCTTGGATGAGTTTGATGTTTTCATGGATGATGTCAATAGGGATGTCAGTACGGGATGATCGTGAGTAATTTTCGAATAGGTCAAATTCACAAGCTAACAATTCTTTAGATCAGTGCTGCTCGACGTTCAGTGGGAAGACAATTCATTCTTATCACGCCTAAAGGACTTGGAAATGGTATCGATGCCGGTAATGATGTCAAGATGATCAAGTAAGTTTGCCTCACCTGATTTATTTATATTTACTAATGTAAGCGCCTCTAGACTCAGAGACCCCAGGGATAAGTCACAGCGAGCCATTGATGACATGATCAGCTGAAATGTGGACTAATTGGGGCTTTCTGGGGATTGAGTATGTTGGGAAAGTGGTAGAGCAAGTGATTCATTTCTCGGGCGTTTCACAGGAAAGAATATGGGAGCAGTATTCTCACGAACCAGGGAGTGGGCGGTGTTTGTCTTTCCAAAACTTGTAGTACATAGATCATTCATGTTGAACAATGCCTCCTAAATTCAACTTGTTATTATTACCATGTCCTTGGCTTTTCAAGTCTTGTAAGAGTAACTCTCAGCAATATTTTGCCGACTTGTGAATAATCTTACAGAGGCCATTGCCTATCTTTAAAACCTAGCCCACTCTTCTCCTAACATACACACTTACAATACACTCATCTCATATCCTCACACCCTTACTTCTCAAGACATTGATTCCAGCCCTTGCCGTAAATCCTACCCACTGCCCAACATTTCCCACCGCTCCGCCAACGACCTGGCTATCCCTAAGCCTCCTCTCCATGAATTCCTTCGTCTCCACAAAGCCTTCGGATCGGTCCGTTGTCATAAACAATTCAGTTGCTGCATATATAGCCGAAAGCGAGGCGCGCTTCGTGTACCATGATGTATCAACTGAAACATCGCCTGCTAGATACCAAATCTCATCGCTCAGCGAGGCGAGGTGGTGGAGGGAGGTCGGGATATTTGAGGGGAGCGCCAGAATTGCCAATGCCTTTGCGAAGGGAAAGAAAGAGATAGGATGTCAGTTGTATGAATTTTATCATAAGAAGAGGGAGAAAAAGACAAACCTCTTGCCACCGCTCAATCACATCCTTATTGCCCAATAACCTCTCCCACATCAACCCCTTAACCTTCCCGCCAACACCCTTGATCCCTTGCGACTCCAATCCATCGACCTTCCCAGCCAGAGCAGCTTTCTGAACCTCCAAATGCCAGGATACTAGACTTAAAGCTCCCTTGGGGAAAAGGTTTACTGACGCGGCGACGTAGCCTGCTTCTTGAGCGCCGATGGCGAGGGTGGTGGGAGTGAAGCCGTAGAGGGGGATGTGTGGGTAGGAAGCCTTTAGGATCGTGGTTTCGAGGGGAGTGAAGGGTGGTGGTGGTGGTGGGTGGTCATGCGAGTGGTATGTTCGGGGGTGGAGGAGATGAGGGTTGATTACGTGGGCTTTGAGGTTCCGGGTTAAAGGAGAGTTAACGAGGCGTTTGGATGCCATTTTGCTGCTGTATAATGGACGACTGAAAGATTGTGGGCTGAGGGGAATATTATTTGAATGTGTGATGTTCCCATGTTGAGATGGTCTCAAATACCGAAGTGCCAAGGCGAGGCTCTCCTGGAAAGAAAGCGAGGCTGAACCAAAGCTCAACGGCATTTTATTTCATCCTGGTGATTTGTTCGACTGAATTCAAATCCCATTGGCCGAATCGCACAGTTGCTTGCAAACATTAGACTATTCATCAATAGATCAATAGACGGGTATATTCTTTAGATTTATATGCACCTAATACTCTACAGTTCAAACATTGAGACGAGTCGTGGACCATCAATCAACGAGAACTCCTAAACCAAATCCAACGCCTTATGAACAATGCTCCATTAGAACGGGAATCCACCGCCTCCAAAAGGATTTCCACCACCTCCTCCGCCTCCAAATTTGAAGTTGAATTGCTGTCCACCTCCACTGTGTCCGCCAAAAGGATGCCCACCGAAAGGATTTCCGCCCCCTTGGAATGGATTTCCTCGTTGCGATTCGTGATCATTTGGATCATCACCTTGATCGAACCTAGCCTTCAGTTCTGGGTCACTGAGAACTTCATATGCTTCATTGATCATGGCCATCTTCTTCTCAGCCTCTTCCTTGCTAATACCATTTTTGTGTGCCTTATCAGGGTGATGAATTTTAACCATTTTTCGGTACGAAGCTTTGATTTGCAACTCATCTGCATCGCGAGTTAGGCCCAGAGTCTTGTAGTAATCCTTTGTTTTGCTGCGCTTCAGTTCAATTTGGGCGGTTTGCATTAATCGATCGAGCTTTTGGTATTCGGGGTGGTGCTCCTTAGCGGTATTAAGAGTGCCAATGGCTGCGTCGAATTCTTCAGCGTCCATATGGCGTTGCGCTTTGGATAGAAGACCAAACAGAGAGTTCTCGTTGAGCGCGAGAGATTCGTCACACCATGGGACTCCTTTCTTGTATGATTTGGACTGCGGCTGTTAGTAATTATCGAAATCAGAGCGCAATAAAGGCATACCTCATAGTAAGACTCGCAGACCCTCTCTACAACCTGGTTGACCAACTCGTTCGGTGCCAATTGAGGAATTGTCCCATCCTCACGAAGCTCCTTCACATCATCCTTGATCTCCTGGACCAACCCCGCATCCTCGCCAGAAGGCAATAAAACCTTCAAGGCGGTTGAATACTGGCTTTTCTCGAAATTCTTATTAACCTGCTTCAACTGTTTGTCCAAGTTCTTCTGGCGCCGATATAGTGTCTTGCATTTCTTGGAATCCGGATCCGAATGTAGACACTTTCGTAGCTGATCCATTCCACGCTCGGTGTCAGCCAACGCATAGAATGTAATTCCAGCAATTTGCATGTGTGGCTCAGTAGCGCCGGGTTGCATCTGCAAAACGTGCTTTAGATCCGACATGCCTTCTAAGACTTCCCCTCGCTCGAATCTACAATGCGCCCTTGTCTTTCGTAATGACAACATTCTGCTCGCGGTCATGATCGCTACACCAGATTGAGTCACGCATTCCTCCCAATCGCCTGCCTGCTCAGCGGCAAATGCCAGAGCCGACGCACCCTTTGCCTCCTCTAACTCTGCCAGACTCTCGGCTGATCTGCCATGTTCGAGGAAGTCCTTTATCGCAGAGTTCCAGTCGCCATTCTTTGCATGGATCTTCGCACGCTGTGTCAAGGCGCCCTCGAAGCCTGGCTTGATGGAGAGAACTTTGTCAAAGTCTCTGGTCGCTTGCATCGTTCGTCCGAGGGAGAGGTAAGTTGCGCCACGCTTGAAATAGGTCAAGTAATTCTGAGGATCGCGTGCAATGGCAACATCGTAGTACGTGAGGGCGTCGTTTGTCTCGCCTTTGGCAAGAAGGGCGTTTGCAGAGGCTAGAAGGGCAGAAATCGGAGTATCTGAAGGAATGTCGGAGGCAGAGAGGGCCGAAACGAGGGAATTGGACGAGAGGAGTGTGGCGGCAAAGGCCAACACGGACAGATTGACAAGCATTGCGAAGGGGGAGAAGACGTTGAAGAAGTTGGAGAGAAAAAGAGAGAGAATGACCAGAAGAAAGAAGGGGGATAAAATCAACGATTAAAGGGGGGAGGATGTGGCATGAAGACGAAGATGAAGATGATATCTGTACTGTACCTTATTTAGTGCAAGTGTAATATGTGTACTCTTTGGGACGATAAAGCCACTTTGGCCTCTATCACATACGTTGATGCACTGGCCAGACCCCTGCACCGGAGGGGCCACCAGGGGCTAGCCCATCTGTAGAATTTAGCACTACCTGCACTACTGCACTACTGCACTGCAAGGCTGAGAGACGATCTACGGAGTACGAACACAACACAGCACAACACAACACCACCAAAATGTCGCATCTCCTCCCCTCAGCTCTCTTCTCTCCGTCGGTCGCGCGCCAACAACTCGCCGCCGCCAAAGACTGGAACTACATCGACGCCTGGCTCAACACCAAATTTGCGGGCAAAACACCGCCTCCCTTCGAGCGCAATAGTGACACTCTCAAAGCCCTCCTCGCGCTCGCAGCACAAAATGAAAACGCAGACGAAGAGCGTGAGCTGCTAGCGAGAGTGGAAGCCAAGGCCCTGCAGGAGCTGAGGGTGAGGGCGGAGGCCGATCCGAATATTGAGCTTGCGACTTCTATCGAGGATTCTTTGACTAGGGAGGGACAGACGAGCCTAGAGGCGTTGGCAGAGCTTACCGTGGCTCTTAATCAACCTGTGTCTGATATTGAGAAGATGGGACGAGGGATTGCTGCTCTACAGGTCACGCTTTACGACCTCGAACAAGCCAATGATCGGATCTCCGTGCTGGAGAATCATCTGAACAATGAACTCCAAACTATCACCAAACTGGTCAACGAACTCCAGAGCGATGTATACCAGCCATCGGCCGACTTGACAAAGCAAACAAGCGACTATCAGCGCAGGACAAAAGCGCTGTCCTCCCGACTTCCAGAACTTAAAACCCGAGTAGCTTCCTTGCAGCAGAGCTTGGGACACACCAATATCACTATACAGGAGGTTAAGGTACAGGAAGACAGATTCAAAGAATTGACAGCTACGGTAAAGGAACTAGAGGGAGAAGTAAAGAGCTTTCATGCCTTGCCTCAAGACACAGACCTGGCGAGACTTGAACTAGAGAGTCTCAGGATGGAATTACGGGATCTCACAAGCGAAAGAGATCAAATGTTCGAGGGACTGGTTCAAAGGGAAAGCCCAAAGAAAACCAGATCTTGAAGATATATTTAATTAAAAGTCTTCGCGTGTCTATCTACTACGTGTATGATTTATTATCTCTTCGCGCGACCTCCACCAACACCGCCCAACCGACCAAACTTTCCAAGACTGGGCTTAGACTTTTGTGCTGCTGCTTGGGTTCCCGCTGGCGCTGTGGGTATCTCTCTAGACGGGGGTCCTGGTATTCGGGTAAGGTCCTTAAAGGCTCTTGCGTCTAATCCCTCTCCTGCTCGCAAATCCAGCATCCCGAGACCATCATCTAAGTCTCCCAGTCGTTGTGCCCTTCTCGCTCGTTCCTGCACACTTCTAAACTTCTCCAAGAGCTCATTCCATCGGATTCCACCTTCATCCCGCCCTTTCAATCGGCTTGATCTATCAAAATTCGAGGCTCCTGCTGCCGCAGGTACACTAAAAGCAGGGGTATGAGTCTCCGTGCTTTTTTGACGATGATGGTGGATAGAAGAAATGGCTTCGGACACACTATTACTACGAGATTGAGATACGTACGTTCGTGGCGCGATATGCAAATAGCCTATCGCGCTGACACTGTTCAGCCGATTTTTCAGAGCTGCAAAGGCGGACGATTGGGGAAGTAACATCAGAAGGCCATAGAGACACTTGTACAAGTGCGGGTATTTCTCCGGTTCCAGTAGTTGGAGTCGTAAATCTGGATGGGTATTAGCAAGAGTACAAAAGTAGATGATGAGTTCCACACATGTAAAAACTGGCGATTCAAGTAATTGAACCAATTTGTCAATCTGGATGAGCATGTTGACCGTCATCTCTAGCTCCGCGCTGGTTATGTTAGTATCCATTACGCACAGGCTGCGAATGACCTACAAAATTTGAAGCAAGTTGTAGGCTTGCTCGTAGGCTTGAGCGAGTAAGCAGAGTGAGAATGTAGCCACAGCATTATAGCACCATGATCTGAATAGGGCGACGAAAAATGTTTGCCCATCCTATGAAACGTAAGCGTGCTACTCAACAGAAGGATACTTCTCACAAACCTTAGTCTCCGGATTACGAAGACGCTTTCGGAGTTCCGCTAGTTCAGGGGCAGTAATCAGGTTATTATTGAGGTTCTGGACCATGATACTGGCAAACTCGACGTCCTCTTCCCGCTCGATACAATCTGCAAGCGTTCGGTAGATCCTTTCAGCGCTCAGACTGACACACAGTTGTCTGATGATCAAGTTTCCTCTTGTTTCAAGCAGCTTTCTGTCGGTCGAGAAGAGTTGAAGCAGATTTTCCATGAAGGCCGAGAAATAGTCGTCACCACTGTTGCGAGAAATTTGAGAAAGCAATTGTAGATCCCTCGTAACGACGGCTTCTGCTGGATCAGACAAAGTCTTAAGTAGCGCCGGAAATGTGCCATCATTAAAGGCCAAGACCTTCCTTGGAGCTTTCCTATGAAGCATCAGTAGCCACGTGAGGGCAGCCACCCTAGTTGCTTCATGGTCATTCAGGAACAATAGGGTAAGAGAATTAACAGCCGCAGCATAATCCAGATCGACTTGGTTTTGAGGAGGTGGGGTAGGCGTCATTGGTGTCTTGTATGGAGGGGTGGTGTTTGGACTTCGGATTCCCTCCTGCTCTCCGATTCACGAGATACAGATCCCGACCCGCGAGGGTTCGTGGACGGGTCTCTTCTTTCACTGCTCTCTCTAAAGATTGAGGTCTGATTTCTTGATGACGTGGAAGCAGACATTTCAGGAGGGGTAGCGTCGTCGGAGAGCGAGACAACATAATCCATCAAGGAGGTATTAACTCGTGCTGCGGCTTGACGGATGGTCTCTACTCCGCTTGCCATGGCAGGAAGAAGATGCGCCAATATCTTCGGTGCGAAGGGAAGGACTTCCTCCGGGCAAATGTTGAGGAATTCAACAATCCATCTCAAAGATTCTAACAAGCTATCCTCCTCTGCAGTTTCCATTAGTATATTGCCTTGGGATATTCTGTCAGCCTACTCACCGAGCGGAGAGTCAAGATTGGCAGTCAAAATTTCCAGGGTATCTTTGTAATTGATCTGCACATCCTGGCCTGGTACCCAATCATCATCGCTGCTAACGTCTTTTTCATCGCCTCCAGCCGTCGAATCGTCGTCTCCGCCTGCATCGGGAGCTACAGAATTGTCGCTGTCCATGGATCCAGAGCGTTTGCGTTTGGCTCCATCACTTCGAGATTTCCTACTCTCCTCGATGCCCTTCTTTATGCGTGATATCCGCTTGATCTCACCGAGAAATCTCTCCAGGGCTCCTTGAGTCGCAACGTGGACGTCACGGTTTGGATCACTCAAGAATTTGAATAGGCCTCCAAGAAATTCTGGGAGGTATGTGACAAGCTCGAGATCTGGGATAGAATCTAGTAGAGTGATCCAGCCCACGAGGAAGGTCCGGGTGAAGGGATTGATGACATGGATTCTCTCCTTGAGCAGGGGAATGAAGCGGGCAAGCGAGAATGCTGTTGGTAAATCCACAGATTCGTCAGGCGACTCTTTGTCATTCTCAACTCCCGAGTCTTCAAGGCTGTGGAGCATAGAGACATAAGTTGCGGCCGATTCAGAAACAATGTCCTTTATAAGGCGATCCAGAAGTTCAGCACCATTCTTGACCGAAAGTTCTGAATCTGCCCCTAGCTGAGAGAATGTCAGTGTTTGCACTCGCCCGAGGGAATGCAAAAATACTGACCTTACATAAAGCATCGAAAATGTCATTAAAATAAGGGAGCACCTCTCCTTTTGCCACCTTGGCAATGTTGTACATGCTCTCACAGGCATAATATCGAACACGGGCATCTTGATCAGTGAAGCATGCCAGCACCGGGGGACAATTTCATCCAGATATCTTGCAAGTTCCTGTCATGAGAGTTAGGCCTGGGTTGCTGTGGGTGAGGCCGTGCAAGACATACCGGTCCCAATGCAATCGCAGCGGCCGCCAAGCCGATCAAGCCTCCATTACGAGCATGAGGTTGGTGAACAGCATAGGCAAAATCGTTGCACAGCTGCTGGATGATCTTCTTGATGCGATCGTACTCTTTGGCAGCTGCGTGTTCTCGAATCACTCGCTCAAGACTGTCCAGCCGGCCGCTATCAGCACCGCATCACGCGCATAGAGAGAGTGTGTGCTTACTCAAGAGCTCCTAGCTTCCTCTTGTCATAGAGCTTGTCATTCAGGGCGCGTTGGATGCTTTGATCCATGATGGCTGTTAGCTGCGCTCCCTGAACATGTTATGCTGTTGAGATGGTCGTGCTCAGGTGATAGGCCGGTTGAGAAGGCTGAAATGGAGCTTGGTCGTGTGAAGGAGCAAGTAAGGTGGTAATAATGCAAGGGGCTGGACTACTATCGCGAGCAAGGGCGGCCAGGGACAACTTTCAGTTAGGAGGTAGAGAAGGGGCCGAGTAGTCAGATCAAGAGACAGTCAGAACAAAGTAGAGTACCTAGAGTAGAGTAGAGTAAAATACTCAAGGGAAGTCTAGAGGAATCAAGCGACGTCAAGTCGGGAGGTAAGGTAGATAGGTAGGAGGTAGTGAAGTAACGCAGCGAGCGCCAAAACCGTCTCCGAGGCAAGGCAGTCAAGTCAGTCTTTCTTTTCCGGGGAACCTCAAGATGTCGATGTCGATGTCGATGTCCACATTCACATTCGCAATAGTCTCCTCATGAATCCATCTTGAATAATCCGGATGATTGCTGCACGTTGACGTTGTGGCAACTTGCAAGCTGCGAGACACATGGATGGACCTCTGCTTAGTCAGCGTGTGCGATCCATTGAATCAAGATATGAACTTTTGAGCTACACAAGATCAGATCAATAAATAGTCACTAATTTGAATGATACATATCCATTCTGCCTGTCTACACATACTTTCTTTCTTTCTTTCTTTCTGATTGCATTGCACTGCATTTCATTTCGCATCACAAAATCCAGAGGCCATGGATGGATTTCGAATAATCGGGGGCGATGATTAGCCGGTGGTGTGGCATTATTATTTCTCTTGCATTAATTGGCACAGCGTACTTCGTTCTCATCACATCCCTTTTGGACTGACACTGACTCTCCCTCCTGCATCTATTCACAAAAAGCAAAAGCCAGAGATCAGCTTCCAGAACTGCATCTGCAACACCAAGCCACCTCCCGGACTACTCGCTCCTGTATCATTATTGAATCTCCACTACTACTCCTCCTTGCTGTTGCTGTGGAACCTCATCTTCGATCGATCACCATCACCACCACCACCACCACCACCACTAAGCTTAAGTCCCAGAAGTCCCAGTAGTCCCACTCCCACTCCCATGGCTCACCGCGTGCACATCGCAGGGTTGCCAACTTGTGCAGCGTCCACCATATCGATTTTGACGCTCACAGTGATCTCCACCTGTTGAGCTACATTCGGAACTGGCTTTGCTGGAACTGCTGTCTTTGGCTCCTCGGTTACGTTCTGCGGCTCGATGGGCTGATCTCGCTTGTCTTGACTATACAGGCACAAGTGTGTCAGAGAGCTGTTTTGACTTGGGAACCAACCAAGGAATGGTTAGGGAGGAAGGTAAGATTACTTACACCCGGATGAGCATTTTCTATCCTCTTCGCCGACTTCTCGTCGTGTTTACCTCGGGTCATGTTGAATAGCTGGTCTATTACTCTCACACACTACAAGGGAGTACAACGCGTAAGTTCTGAGAGTTGAAAAACGCTGATGGGTGTGTTGATGTTGTTGATCTGGTCAGGCTGATATCGAGCAAGCACTGGCAGGTCAAAGGAATAGATATAGTACTTCACACAAAATTCTACACCAACCTCAACAGCGGAACCTCCAACTTCTTATACACAACTCTCAGGCGAGTGCCATCCATTATTGGATGTTTGCTGCTCGCTCCTCTCTCTTTGCTTTTTCCCCTTCGATTCAGACCCAGAATCCAAGCCTAGCGCTTTTCCCCATCACGATTCAGTGGATTCACGGATCAAGCAGAAACGCAAAGCCGCCTCGCCCAACCGTCATTTTCCAGATATGCTTCTTCCCGCGGGAAGACGGCTAATGAATTGCGTGCCCGCGAGATGAAAAGGATTGCCAAATAATGACCCGGCTGCCATGTTCCTCCCGACTCCCTCACATCCGTATGCGCATAGCCGCCACGGCAAGAGCGGTGTCGTTTCTTTTGAATAGCGATCTCTCATTCTTTGCCAATTCGTCATGGTAAATAGGCGTCGTTTAACTAGATTCTCTCCGGATTATTTTCCGGTGTAACTTCATTATCATGCTGTCCCTTCGTTTCCCAAACTTAGCCTGTCATATCAAGTAGGTACCTACAGTTCAGTAGATAAGTGGAGGCCAACTTGCTTTGAGGCACATGACATCTATGAAATTGCTTATTGCCCGGCGGATGATTCAATGATAAGTGTGTGGGCACCGTCCAATCGATCCAAGTACGCACGAAATACGATGTTTGTCGATCCAGAGGCCCAGCTCCATACACACTGTGTAAGTTGGATGAGAAAAGATCTACAAACGGAACTTTCAACCCCATTAAGAAGCACCCGCTTGCATCATGCAAAGACTCGTTGCTCCCCAAAAACCAACAAGACCACTCTGCCTCAGCGGAAGAGTGCATTAAGCCTGCAATGCTCACATCACGTTACTAAACTATCGCAATCCATGGAGGTGTTTGACGTTTACAATGGACAACGTAGACAACAATTGTACCGAGAAAGATTCGTAAGGTGTCGTTGAATGTTCTAATGTAGAAATGATATATATCTAATTCGGAAACTGTCCCCATATAATGTTTTCCATAAACCAGTCTACGCCGCTTACGTATCCAATCAAAACTATATTTTCTAGCAATGGTCTATGTCAATCAGAAAGTTCAATGGCCGTGAAGCACGTCGCCCTTCTCAGCAATACTTTGCTGGCACTTGGCCAAGATAGCCGCCTGTCTAGCCACCTCTCCAAGCCTGCCGATGACCTGCTTATTTCCATCTACAAACCCATAGAGGGCGTATGGAATGCCCACCTCGTTGCAGAAGTTCTGTACGAGCTTTTGAGCCTCACGAAGGTTGTGCCGTGGCATGCGTGGAAAGAGATGATGGATAACTTGAAATTGCAAGCCGCCGTGAAAGAAATCTAGCCAGGCCGGGCAATCAACATCCATTGTTGTGCGCAACATCTTTTGTGGGAAAGACTCGTGAGGGCCTAGCTCCGCGGTGCTCATTGCGAAGTGGGAGAGGGTGATTTGGGCGTGGAGGGGCATGGTGACAACATGGCTAACGAGGATGAAAGTGATTCGTGCTGACCAGTTCGGAATGGATTTGTAGACGACCAAGTAACCAAACCAGTACCAAAAGAAAATTTGGCCAGCAGCTTCGAAATATCGATGCCACTTCGCTGAACCTTTCCTGGGCCAAGTCCGAAGATAATATGCTCCCAAGATAACCGGTAGAGATTGAACCGTCCAAAAGCGAGGATAAAATAGTATAGGTAGGCCTGGTAAGGAATGACCAATTTTGCAAAGGCGTCGTAAGGCATAACTCTCTCATAAAAGGAAGATCTAAGCGACTCGAGAAACCTAGGGGAAATGGCGAAAAACGGTATGTGCTCGATATCAGGATCGTGTTCTGGCGAGTTGGTGACAATGTGGTGAACATTGTGATTTCGTTTCCACCAGCTGACTGACAGTCCTCCAATGAAGTTCGCAATTATCATGCCAATGGTTGAATCCACAACAAAGTTATGTGTGATTCCCATATGGCCAGCATCATGCACCGTAAAGACCAGCTGATGCCATAACATCCCTAGGAATGCTCCACTCGTCCCATACCAACCCCAACGAAGGCACAATAGCGACATGGTAGCAAGAAATATGTATCTGCAACCTTCCCAAGCATAGGCTGTATAATTGCAGTCGTACATTTTCGCTGCTCGCAGTTGATCATCTAACACACGATACTTCCGAATGATCTCGTCCTGGGTGGCTAAATCCAAGGATGGGTATTTAGCGTGGTCGAAGTCAATTGCAGCTTTGGTTTCTGCGTCGAAGAATGACATCCCATCTGATCCTGACACTGACGATACCGAGGATGCCGATGAGGCATTCTTCCTTCTGCGCATTTCCGGGTCGAGACTATCGAAGACGGGCGATGGAGCCCTAGAGCTATCCGAGTTTGAAAGCTGTGTACTTTCACCTTCGTCCTCCGATCATCCGATCCTTCGAAATATGGTCTGAAAGTTCCTCCTTGAATGGGCGGCGTGAAATTCTTCCAGCGCCCTTCTATCTTGCCAATTCTATAGCGTAACATCTGCTCTCTTGCCTCAACCGAGTGGAATCTTTTTGAGGAGGATAAGAGGTCAGCCAAAGCCGGATATTGGGAAGCAGCAGGAACGCAACAACTCACCCATTGACTTCATCGGTGGCATCTCTGCCAACCATGTGCGAAATGGCCTTGTCCCCTCCAGGGTGAAATCTCAAGAAGGGATCCACCTTCAGCACCATCTGGTTGACAATGATAATTGACCTGCCCTCTGCAATGAGCCCCTCTATCTTCCTGCGAGATAGGATATTCACCGCTCGAGTCGTAGGTACCTTGGAAGCCATGGTGATCGATGTTGCCGGATCAATTGGTAAGAAGACCAATGTTGTAGGTTCCCAAGCTGGAGTCCTTTACTACAGGGACATGTCAGAAAGTTATATACAAACAAACAATGGCTCTGGAGTACCAAGGAAACCGCGTGTCGTCGGAATCGAATTTGGTGCTCCGCCTCTATCAGAATCGCGCAGTCCAGGGGTCTACAGATTCAGGGGAAATTTGGCTTTAGTGTCTCGCTTGTGGGGTCATTTGGATAAAGACCACCGGGCAATTATGGTAATCTTACGAGTGTCAGGCAAGCCTTTTGCTACTTGCCCATTGAATTTTTTAGGAAATGGCTTCATTGATTTATTAAGGAGTATGCTCAGTTTAAACATAGATAAGGTCGACAGTTACTTACATTCGAGAAGTCACGATCGCCTCACGCCACCTCCTACCTAGTATCTACCTACCGACAGATAGATATATTACAACATGCAACTATCAGCCAATATCTGCTGCAAATTGAATGATCCATTGTTCATCACCCTCCATTGTTTTGTATGTAACTATTCTTACAGCGGGAATCATTGTCTCCTAAGCCCAAACGCATGCTCGCTCCCAGTCCCTTTCCAATAACAGTCTAGAAATGAATTGCCTTGCCATATGTAGCCATGGCGGCCTCCTTGAAAGCCTCAGCGAGAGTTGGGTGTGCGTGACTTGTGCGTCCAATGTCCTCGCTTGAAGCGCCGTACTCGATGGCCAATGTACCCTCAGCAATCATCTCACCAGCGTTGGGACCGATGATGTGAACACCCAGGATTCTATCGGTCTCGGCGTCTGCAAGCATCTTCACCATACCCTCGGAATCAAGATTGGTCTTCGCTCTCGAGTTGGCTGAGAATGGGAATGTGCCGACCTTGTACTTCACTCCAGCAGCCTTCAATTCCTGCTCGTTTTGTCCGACCCATGCGACCTCGGGGTGTGTATACATGACGGATGGGATGGCACCATAGTTAACGTGTCCGTAACCCTTCTTGATGTACTCAATGGCTGCAACAGCTTCCTCCTCGGCCTTGTGGGCAAGCATGGGTCCGAATGTGCAATCACCAATAACTCGGATGTGAGGGAGCTTGGTTCGGTATTCCTGGTCGATGACCAATCGTCCCTTGTCGTCAGTCTCAAGTCCAATATTTTCTAGACCAAGGCCAGCGGTGTATGGTCGTCGGCCGATGGCAACGAGAACAACATCAGCCTCAAGCTATGTATTGGTCAGTCACTGTTCACTCTAAAGATACCTAGGTCATGACTTACGGTTTCCTCCTTTCCACCCTTGGCAGCCTCGACTTGAAGCTTAATCTTCTCGCCGCTAGCATCACCTCCATAACCTTGGTGTTAACCTTGAAGTCAATGCCTTGCTTCTTTAGAATCTTCTGGGATGACTTGGCAATTTCGGCATCCATTCCTGGGCCACCGATTTGTCCCAAAAACTCAACGACTGTGACCTTGGCTCCCAATCGCGACCAGACAGAACCCATCTCAAGACCAATAATACCACCTCCAATGACAATCATGGATTCTGGGACCTTCTGCAATGCAATGGCACCAGTGCTGGTGATGATTCTCTTCTCATCGATTTCAAGTCCAGGGAATGGTGTAGCCTCGCTTCCGGTGGCAATAATGATGTTCTTACCAGTGATGCTTTGCTCTCCTCCCTCGGTCAGATTGACCTTGACCTCATGCTCGCCGGTGAACGAAGCTGTACCCTTGACGTAGGTGACGTTGTTCTTCTTGAACAAGAATTCCACACCCTTGGTCAATCCAGACACAGCGGTCTCCTTTGACTTCATCATTTGTTCCAAGTTGAGTTTTACACCCTCAACCTCGATACCCCGAGCCTTTGTGTCATGTTGGATGGTGTGGTAAAGATGCGAATTGTTGAGGAGAGCTTTTGAGGGAATGCAGCCGACATTGAGACATGTTCCACCGAGTGTACCACGCTTTTCAATACATGTAACCTGTAATGGGCAATTAGTATAGCTGCACATCACAGATGGAAGTTGCTGTGGCGGACCTTCAAGCCCTCTTGGCCAGCTTTGATAGCTGCGACATAGCCGGCAACACCACCTCCAATAACGACCAAGTCTTGCTCCTCTGTAACATATCAGCCTAGATATCATCTCCTCTATCTCCAGGCGTAACCTACCAGCTTCTGTGGCATAAGATCGCTTCGACCAGCGTGCAATTCCTGAAGGGGCGACGACTGAAGGAAGGCTGGAAAAATTATTGTTAGTTTGCGGAGCTGTTGGAACGAGAGCAATTGAGAGAGAACGCACGCAGATTGTTGTCTGAAAGCTGACCTGGCGGCCGCTCGGGGTACTAGTAAACTGCGGAGCATTGTGAATGTGGGATTGTGTTGTGATGCTTCAACAACTTCAAGGAGAGCGCTGAGGAACTTGATGAGACGAGGCCAAACCCGCGACTTAACCCGAACCAAGTTCCGGTACCAAAGCTTCAACTCACGTGATGTCGACACTTGTTATGTCTACCGCTCATAGCCGAAATATATTTATAATCCTTGGACGATTCGAGGCCATTCTTCTTCAATATACATTCTTTGCCCATTGTTCAACAATCAACTCTTCATGGTGTGCTAAGTGAGTTTCGAGTTCTAATATTGGTTGGTGATGCCGGCTGTCCTTAAGCTTATTAACCTGATGGAAGCTAGGTACCGTTAAAGAAGAAATACAGCACAACATCAATGTCAAGCTCCAAGTGAAATGTACACGGGAAGCGGCTTCCATCACTAGGGGAAATCAATATGCAATATGTAAGTACCAGGGTTCAATGATCACTACGTATTGACTGACACAAGATATGCTTATAGCCTATGTTGTCTTGTCTGTACTGACAAATGGAAGTGGCAAACCATCTCAACACGTAACACACGCTCTAAGCGTGGCATCTTGTCGGGGTATCTTAGATTGAACTTCTATCATCGCTCAATCTTTCGCTGAGTCTATTGTAATTAGGGTATCAAGGGTATCCACCACAACTTTGCAACCCCACCTCACTGTCGCGTTCTCGCGCTTCCCTCCTGCGATATCAGACTTGCTCACAACCTTCTTTACAAATTGACGGACTCCCCTAATCAATGAGGGCGAATCTTTGATCTTCCTAAATATGTTGACCACTGCTTGTTCGTCCTTTTTAATTTTCGGATCCTTTTGACACTGTACTAGAAGAGTGACAAAGAGCACTTCCAAGAAAGTCTTTGTATTTTCCTGTAGAAAACCCATATTGAGATTTCTGAGGACTTCCAGGCTTAGTGCGCCTTCGACTATCAAGGTACCGTACATTTTTGCCAGATTGACAATATGCCTAATGTCGAGCGTGTTTTCCTCGTCTTGAGCTGCGTCGTCGTCGTCGGTTTCCCCCATTTGCTTGAACAGATCCCAAAGGCAATACTGGAACGATGTCTTCAGCTTCTTGTCTCCACAGACCTTCTGGGAGATTAGAGTGTAATAAGGGTTATACGATTTCTCTGCTCCAGCACAGTGTATCAAGACCTTCGGAATTTCATACTCTTGAACTTTCTTGAGCTTGAGCTTCGTGAGGCGTAAATACGCATCCTCGTAGTCTTCAGCTGACATGATAGCAACGAAAATCCCACGTCTGATGTCCGTATTCATTCGGTGCTCTTTGGCTAGCTGAAAGAGATCCGACGTGCCAGTATCCTCGTCTCTAGCCTTCTTACTCCGAGGTCGATCCTCGGGAGATTCTTCGCTTGTCAGAGCACTGTTTCCGGCCCAACTGGCTCCAACAAGCCACCATTTTCCTTTCTTGTCAGAATTTCGAATATCTTCCAATCCTATCCTTAAAGGCTCACTGCCTTTGATACTTCTGGTGTTTAGCGTTCCTAGAATTTTCTTCATCCGAATGGTGTGTTCCGAGGTGACAGCTGAAGCCTGTCCGCCAGCTCTCATCTTATTATTCTTGAGATCATCGATTGTTTCAATCATGAACTTGGTTCTAACACTCAGATTCTCCTCTCCACCCGCTTTCGTAACGGCAGGTCGTAGCATCGCGACAATATCTTTCAAGGACGATGGGTCATCTTGCCGTAGCTGAGGACCTGCCGCTCGAACTACTCTCAGTAGCAGCTCCGCATTTAACTCCGAGAGCTTTTCCAGAAATAATCTGATATAGTCAAACATAAGACTACTTCCAACGACTTGAAAGATATATAGCTCGGACAGTAGCATGATGAGGTTTGAAGTCTCCTTGCTACTGTCAACCGTGGCGGCAGCTGGGCCTTCCTGACTATTTTTGTTTGCTTGTGCGTAATGCTCGTCGAAAAGCTCCGTGATCCGCTGGATCATCTGAGCTCCAAAGTCCGTCCCAATAATCTTGTATACAGCGGAAGTGAAACCTGCCGGGAGAATAATGAGGGAATCTGGCAGACTGGTAGGTTCACAAACCGAAGTCAATAGGAGATCTATCAAAATCGAAGTAACATGTTGCCTAGGACTTTGGAGGTAGAGCTTTTCTATCTCACCGAGGATAGAGGTGAGATTTGCCTCTGTCAATTTATTGACCAGGCCCTGAGCTTGACGCCGAAGTCGCACTAGATCTTCTGAATCCGACGAGCTGGGTTTTCGTAAAGAGGGTGGAATATATTTTGCAGAAGCAGTCCCGGTTGTTGGTGCAACATAGGGATTCTCGCGAACACGAGGTACTGGATCGACATCAAGTCCACTGTTGTCCGAATCAAATCCATCAAAGTCGTTGTCCATATCCAATTCTTCTTCGGAGCCAGCAGAGTCTTCTTCCGAATCATCATCCGCAAACTCGGGCCCATCTAATGACATTTCCGAAGCATCGTCTTCACCGTCCTCCGAATCCTCCTCGTCCTCGCTGTCGGTTTCAATTCCTCGGGCCTTCTTTCGCTTCTGTTCCAGCCATTCATCCGCTTCTGACTTTCGTTTCTTCTTCTCTTGAACATCCAAAGTATCCTCATCTCCACCTAATCCCTCTAACAACTCATCGAGTCCATCATCTTTGAATGACTGCGGTAAACCTTTCTTCCCTTTCAATCCCAACTTTTTTTCCAGGGCTGCAATCTCCTCATCATCCTCAGCTAATTTTTGCTTCACTGAGGTCGAGATCCGAGGAGGTGGCGAGATAGACCTCGTCTTTTCTGTTTTCTTGGGTTGGGATTTGGCCTGGACAGGAGGAGTTTTGAGAATGGATTTACGTTTCTCAGTCGCAACCCTTTCTGGTTCTGACACAGGTTTAGTGAGTGGCACTTCGTCATCTTCCGAGCCTGACTCCAATTCCTCTTCATATGTCTCTGTCCGTCGCTGTCGTTTCTGTGGTGGTGGTCCAGTCCTCAAGGCCTTCTTTCCAGCTCTGGCAGCTTTGCGTGTGTCTTTCCTTGACTCCGAACGACCATGTCGGGAACGTGCCTTGCCATTTCCTTGCGCAGAACCACCGACCTGGTCAAGAATGCTTTTTGGGAGTTGTAGAAGTCCTCTGGGCGCCATGATTTTGTGTTTCGTGCTGGTTGAAGATATTTCGAGAACTACGCTCAACTCTGAAGGTATATTTGACGAGCCGAGAAAATATACGGGTAGATTTAGTGATCATCTTGGCAGCCCCGCGACCCCACCAGAACTTTGGGAGGTGTTCAGTCCGATCTTAACGACATTCCAACATCCAAGGAATTACAACAATGGCGGCGCACCACTTGAGCAACGATGATGTGCGTATCAACCTGAAGCACTTGAGTGTATTGGAAGCAACCGCTAATTCTGCTAAAAGTTCTTCAATCAACTCTCCTCCCTCTTCGACGTTGCGCGCGCAAAGGACCACGGCTCCATCCACCTGTCACAAACAAGCAGTATGAGCCGCTGTCTCTCTGTCTCGTTTGCTTTCTAACACGGTAGTAGTGACCTATGGCATCGATTTCTCAGAAACTACACCAGGTTCCACCAAACCCCTCTCCCTGGTTATACGCGCCTCGAATGGCAAATCCAAAGTGAATCGAGCGAAGAAGGTCAAGCTTTCAACCATTGTGGAGGCAGATTCACTTGAGGGGTTCTACGCAAGGTACGCCGAAGTTTGCAAAGGTGGCATGTCTGGGTTGAAGAAGAGAGATAGGAGTAAGGCCAAGGAGAAGTTAAAGGCCAAGAAGAAGAAGTTAGGCAATGCTGTCCCTGAGGTTAAGAAAGTATGAAAAAAGGCTGTAGCCATAGCAATGTATTGGGACATCCTGGAATCATCAGGGCAGGGGGAAGCGAATAAACTTTAAACAATATACCACATTAGCGAGTAAGAGCTTCCTCCAAGTCCTCTCCATCCGCTATCCTTCCGTTCTTGACGATGCCAGCACTTGGGTTTCTTTTATCAAAACTAACTAATCATCATTCAAAGAAAGCAAGGTTCCTACCCAATCAAAAATTTGATGCGCTGGCTAAAAGGGAATCGCTGCAAGTGCAACAGAAGAGATCTAGTCATTTGTCCATGCTTGAACCGAGGATGCTTCTACCTTTTACGAATATGAAGATTATACTGTCGGTCATTACTAGAAGATGAAATCGGCCAAATTGAAGAACAAGGGTAGTTTGCCCACCATAGGGTTTTGTGATCACATATTAGGTTCGTGGGGCGAAAGAAACTTGGTTATTTATCCCTTTCATCAAAGTTGCTCCCATTCTCTCTAGCAAGGGAGAGAAACTAGCCCGCAAAGTGCGAAGGTTTCTGATCGCTCCCTATCATCTCTAGCCTTCCCAAGTAACCCAGAAACGTGGGAATTGGTACAGTGTCCCGCCAAGCTATTAGCACATGGTAATCCTCAATACAGTCGTTTCTGATTCAGGATACAACGATGATATTTCTAAAGGTAAAGGACAGGCCAGCAGTCCAGGCAAAAGCATTGTTCCCCAAGCACCTAAAAGCTTCGATAACACGCCACTCCATTTGTATAATTCGTAAGATACATTCGTCGATATTCTGCCGCGTAGAAAACCCTGCATCCGTATATTATTAGCATTCAATATTATGGATGTAAGAAGAAAAGGAAGGATGATAAATATACCATAAACCATCATGCCAAAATGTGTCCAACTAACGACCAAAGCCTTCTTTCTATGGTGGAAATTCTACAAACGTGATATCATTCTTCGCAATATCGATAGAGGTAATTTTGCACATCGGTGTCACAACTTGCTCGGATCTGGATATTCGTACTGTGGCTGACCTGTGTGCTGGTTGTGTGTGTGATCTTTGCTGGAGTTTGCGTCGTAGTCACCCAACGACATGTTGCTATATACAGTGATCTTCGCTCCCTTCCGCTGGTCAAATTCATCCTGTTTCCTTGTTAGACCCTGTTGTTGGTGAGAATACAGTGGCTGACTTGCGTTGAACTGAAGATCTGGGTCTAGATGAAGGAGGTCATTTGGTGTTTGTTGTTGACATCCTGGCTGGTTAAATTGGATGTCCTGTAACCTTCCACTGGTTTGAGGGTATGTATGTGGTAGTTCTGGGACAGAGATATCATCATCGCCAAACAACATTGGGTCGAGAAGTAGTGAGTAATCTGGCCCTGAATTGTAATCTGGCTCTGGATTGTACTCTGGCTTTGGATCAGAGGTGCGCGTCTGAGTGCTTCTGACTTCTTGGTAGTCGCAAAAGTTCGGCTGTTCTTGTGTCTCATGAACCTGTTCTGGCGCCGTAGGGGGTGTCTCGAACAGTCTTGGATCAAGCACCTGCGACCGATCTCCATATTTTGAATAGCAACCTTCTGAATTTGCTCCCTCATACTTGTCATAGATGTTATGGTCAACAAAATGTGACTGATTTCTGTAATCCCTGTGATGTTGTTGCGGATAGAAGGTGACTTGTTGTTGGGAAAAGTTTTGCTCGTCTTCAGATGGCGAGATAGATCGTCGTTTGCGTGACCGGACTAAAGGCTGTGGTGACGGAGAACTCACTCTCGAAAGCGACTTTGTCATGGATCTCGTTTCCCGTCGAGTCTTGGCTTTCGACCTTGACGATGAAGTAGCAACTGATTTTGGCCCACTAGTGCGATCGAGCTTCAATCTCTTATTCACTGGTCTCGTCTCTGACACAACGGGAGCGCGACTCATCCCTAGCAATGCTTCATTTACACCCTCAATCTTAACCGGCTGGCAAAGCGCGCAGCCACACCTATGCCCACAGAACCAACAAAAGCCGTCTTCCTCCATTTGACTTCTCTTCTCTTCTGGCGTTACCATGAACCTCTCCACATCTGCGCTGTCGATCCCCGGCCGTAGATTCTCTCTTTGCTCTAATAGGATGCCAGCTTCAGCTGCTTTGCAGCGCCAGCAAGTGCCTTCATCGCGATCGTCCGGCTGCGAGCCAATTTGAAAGCACAGCTCTTTCGGGCATTTGGTTTTTGGCCAGTCGGCGGGGCAGTCCTTCATCTTCGTAACTGAGACATAGGTTCGTCGACAACATGGCAACGTGAACGGGACCACGTAGCACATATCTGTTTCGGGGGTTCTTGACCTGCGAAGTACTGGGAGAAGGTAGTGCAGGTGCTACGAGGGCGCTTGCGATGACCTTGATTCGTTGCCGAGTGGGGGGTATATTGATGTAACTTGATGTCGGGTGTCGGGTGTCGGGTGTCGGGTGTCGGATGTCTAAGAAGAGGGTAGGCAGAGAGAGAAATGAAAGATATGAAGGTCGACTCACTAAGAGGATGAAGCTATTGCAAAGCTGAAGTATACGCAAGGCGACCTTGAACGGATGCTATGAATCACCTGCACACGCAACAACGACCCCAAACTCATGGTTGTAAATCTGAATGGAATCATGATTGCTGATGTGAACGAAGTAGACTACTCACCTCTTTGATTTTGAACACGACTCTGTTTGATGTCTCGGGCAGCCATGCCATGAGACTCCATCCAAAAGAAAAGAGCAAGAACAGCCTGAACTCACCATCCTAGATCACATGGAGCCACAATAGACTGGACACCTTCACGTAAGAGAGCTGATTGAATATGATGGATTTCCCCAAATATTCATATTAGAAAGCAAGGCATGATGTTATCAATCTGGAGGTAAACTTTTGTGAAAGACAAGTTAGCCATCTGGCAGACCTGGTCACAGTAACCTCCGGTCAGTACCGAGATGCTGTAGAACAACGCAAGAAGATCCGCGAGAAGGAAATATATAAGACGGTGATAACGCTTTTCGAAGCGACATTTTGTGGATGGTACAGGGAATGGATGATTTGCCTCCAGAAGAATGCAGAATGTAGACTGTTGTGACAAGTGCGAGATCATGCGTTGGGGAAGCGTCGTTCCAGCGAAGTGTGAAGAGCGCTCCTACATGATTTGATCTTGGGTCAGACTGGTAGCCTCGGTCTCCATGGCGTCACCGCCACCGCCAGGGGTTTGGTATTTGACAAAGGTCAAACCGAGAGGACGTCCACCGTACTGGTAACCAGAGAATTTCTCAATGGCAGTGTCGGCATTCTCAGCAGAGTCGAATCTAACCACACCGGTACCCCGGGAACGACCATTTGGCTCGTATTGAATTTCGGCTTGCTCAACCTTACCAATGGTGGTGAACAACTCGACAAGATCCTCGTTACTAGTCGACCATGGGAGCTAGAATTTGTAAGTGGGAGCACAGGTAGAGGTACAATATCTCGGACTTACGTTGCGGACGTAAATGATCTCGCTTCTGTCAGTGCCGGCTGTGGCAAAGTCGGTGAAAGCATTGGGAACAGCAGCAACAGCGCCAGCTCCACCATCGTAACCGCCACCTGGGGGTCCTCCATAACCACCTCCAAATCCTCCTCGGCCAGCAAATCCACCGCCAAATCCTCCTCGGCCAGCAAATCCACCACCGAAGCCTCCTCGGCCACCGTCAAATCCTCCACGGCCAAATCCTCCACGTCCTCCGAATCCGCCACGTCCTCCAAATCCTCCACCGCCACCTGCGAAACGATCCTCACGAACTTCAAGAGGACGTCCTTGCCAGTCATAGCCATTGAATTGTTGAATGGCATTGCGAGCATCATCAGGAGACTCGAAAGCAACAATACCAGAGCCTTTGGGGCGACCATCAGGACCGATGTGGACATCGGCTCGGATAACGGCACCGTTACGTGCTATAGAGAAGAACGGTCAATTGTATACATCTAAATATTTGTTAGCTCCAGGGAATGGACTTACCAGCTTGACGAAACAAGTCCTTCAGATCTTGCCATCCAACAGTGTAAGGAAGCTAGAAGATCAAGTCAATATTATGCCCACCGAAGAGCCAAAAGATGGGATAGGATAGGTTGTAACAAACGTTGGAGATATAGATTTGACGGCCTCCGCCTCCAGCACCCATGTGGCCGCCAAATCCACCGCCAAATCCTCCACGACCTGGAGGGCCACCTTCGAAACCGCCACGTCCAACTTGTGGAGCAGCAAATCGGGGCTCGGCCTCACGATCCTAGCTCGAGGGTCAGCTTGAGGTCAACTTCACATATGCCTTATGGGAGACACTTACCTCGCGAACGTAGACGAGTCTGCCCATGAGGTTCTGGTTGCTGAGCGTGTTTACTGCCTGCTGTGCTTGCTCCCTCGTAGCATATTCAACAATGCTATCCACAGATTAGTGATCAAATTCTCCATACTTCTAGTGTTGGATAAACTTACCCGCATCCCTATATCAACCGCGGAACAACGTCCCAATCCGTCAATCCAACATTCCTTCAATAACCAGAAAGGAAAACAAAGGAAAAGATGCAAAAAAGCCAGCTACGTATAGGCGCCCACCTTCGACATTCCATTCGGAAGCAACAACACATCTGCAAACAAAACCTCCCCAGCTAAGATATCAGACCTCCGTTAGCCACCGTCTCCTCGATGTCCAGCCATCGCCCGCGCACTAACCAGTTCTCATGAAATCCTTCAAGTGGTGCCATTTAACATCGTACGAAAGATTGCCGACGTAAACCCTTCGGTCTTGTTGACTACTGTCCTTGATGTTCTCCAGCATGCTGGCTCGAGCAGCGCTGCGATCGTCACCTCCCTGAAATCTACCACCGTGGGGTGGTCCTCCATAGCCACCGATTGGTGCACCGGGTTCCATCTTCGCAATAGGTGAGCGGGAACGGCGGCGTTCGCGACTTCGGCTTCGAGGGCTGTACGATCTTCTACGAGATGAGCGACCTGGTGGACTGCGAGTTCGGGAACGAGCACGGTCTCGACGAGGGCTTCTACTCTCACGCGCCTGTGGAGAGTCAGCTAGGGCGAACATTGGAAGCAGAGGCGCAAGCGGGAGGGATTGGGGTGTTATGTTCGAGGGTTTGGTTGAGGTAATTTATCAAGATCTGCGAGCATTCCCACAGATACCTATCCAGGTTGTAAAAGTGGGGAAGGAGGGATGGAGGTAAGGGGAGGGAAGGAGAGAAGGGGGAACACGACTTCCCAGCAAAGCAGTGTCGTCCAAAGCAAATTAGAGTGACCTGAGATAGCGCAACGGCCATCCATGCCAGACTCCAACTCTTAATGCTTGGCCAATGATTGCACTTGAAGTGAAGTCGCGAACAGGCTGCACCTGGAGCTCAACTTTGGACTCATCCCTCTCGAACACCAAGTCATGAGGCTCATGATGCGCTGCTTGTTTCCATCCCGCCGCAACCCAATTTAAAACCAGTCTTTCATCTGTACATCGAGTGCTTCCAACCAGTCGTGCGCCGTGAGGAAGACAACGTGGGAACGAAAGATGGAAAGCAACTTGCCTGTGGTCTGTATGAATCGTCCGCTGAAATGAAGAAACAATGTTAGCAAAGTCCAAGGACAAGTACGAGATTGGCGACGGTTTGAGATTTGGAGGTAGTTGACGTTTTCGTTGTTCTTGTAAACAGGAGAAAGAAAGAGAACGTCGGCGGCAGCAGAACAACGTCGAGTCCTCTTTAAGAATCATACACGGCGAAGGCGGAATGGCAATAGCAGCCCAAGGACGAGTTAAAGTGAAGCAGGCCAAACGTACCCATGTTATTTGCAGGAGCTGGTCGATGTGGATAGGGTGAGTGAGGTAGGCTAGGTAGAGCTCAGGCTGCTCCCAGAAATTCTTCGTCAGAAGGGGGGGGATTCGTTAGGGGGGAAGGTGGTGTGTACAGTATGAGGAGAATGCAAAGACTGCTGCTGTCGTGCACAAGGATGTTAGCTTGCATATGACAATGTGGGTGCCAATCACCTCCGGATGACGGGCGTTGTGAGTGAGGAAGGGAGGGAGCGGAAGCGGTTGCTGGAAATAGGCGCGTTGTCGTGGTCGTCCTCCTCCTGCTGCTGCTCTTCTTCTCACGAATTTGCGCTCAGCAAATGGGCAATAGACACAGGGCGCAGCCGACATGCGAAAAGGAGGAGGCGGCGGCGGCGTGCGTGTGGTGTTGGCCTCACCCATCTGCACCTCGGAGGGGCCATGCGCATATCGAAGGGAGGGGGGAGTGGGAGTGGGAGAAATGAGGGAGGAAGCTGTTTGGTAACTGTACCTGTTTTGTCTGCGTTCTTTGCGTGCTGCAGGATGCGCGGCGCGCGCTCTCACTGTCTTTCTCTTTCGCTCTGGTTGTTGAGTGCCGGATAATGCCAACCCAATAGCGGAGGAGAATTCTCAACAGAGGCCCGAAGATATGGAGAGGCTAGTTGAGGAGGAGGAGAAGGAGGAGGGTGTGGTGGTGGTGGTGGTGGTGGTTGTGATGATAGTGGTCGCACAAGTGTGGTAGAATGCGTTTGTTTGGACGTTGCCATTGAGGACGCGCGATGACTGATTGGGTTGGCATCATTATTTTTGGTTGGCACAAACCGGCCACCATAGAAAGCACAGTACAATACCTCCGTACTATACCTATTAACTATTGATTAATAATTCGGATGATTATTAGTATTTTATTCTTACAATGATGATGATTATCTTTATTTTGTTCTAACGATGATATCAATCATTCTTCCCTGTGATTCTTGTTCTTTTTCTACTTCTTATTATTCTACTACTGTACCTACTCGAGTACCTCGGTAGCTAGGTACAGTCAGTACCTGCCGGCTGCATTGATTCTTCATCGTCTGATTCTTCTACTTCTACTACTACTTCTTCTGCCTTTGCTGATGCCGAACACATTGCTGCCGCTGCCGCTGCTGCAACTGCATGTCACGCAGTAGTATAGAAACTTGGTCGCGCCGGCTTGGCAGCTTCATTGGAGCTGAGGACAAGGCAGGCCCCGTCCTGCAATATCAGAAGAAAAGTGACTTCGCCAACCACAACTCTTCCCAGGTACAAACAATGTAAGTGAGACTCATCATCATCATCATCACAAATACTCACTTCCTCCATACTCCGTACTCCTTGGACTCTGGACTCCCCTGCATTATTATTAATGAAGCTGGAATTCTAGTTGATCATCTCCCCGACCAAAGCAGCGGCGTGCATCTTTATCCACGCCCTGACTGCTGCACCGGCCAGCAGAAACTTGAGACGAGGGAGAGAGAGATCTCATGCTAGAGAAGAAAATAATGGAATGGTCATTATTGCCGTCCTTGGCTTCCGGCCCAATAACGTCAATCCGGGCTTTCAGCTGCGACCCCCTTCTGCATAGTGCCGCTGCCTGCACCTCTTATTTGTACAGTACAGTATGTGCTCGCTGTGCTGTGCTGTCCTGAACGTATCTGCACGAGTCTCTAAGCATGAGAGACGGAAGCTCCGATCCAGCTGGGCGGCCACCGAAGAATGCTGATCCTCGTGGTGCTCCTCGTCGTCGTCCTCATCATATCAACCGCGTACGGAGGACTATAACAACACCACAACTGCCGCCATGTGCAGTACTCCTATCTATCCGTTCTGTGCCTTGCCGTCTGCACACCTCTATCACGCTCGCTCTATGTCTCTACTACTTACTACCTCCGGACTTCTCGATACAGTACATACCCATCAAGGCACAGAACAATCTGATGCAAGCACGGGCTAACGGCCCGCCCTACTACTGCACGAAAGAGACTGGAACTATACTACTAGGTACTGAATGAACAATGCAATCAAAACCTCGAAAACAGTGGAGGCTCTGCGGGTCGACAGAATGTCCTAATTGAAGACGCCGCACGCAAAATCTCACTACAGTACCTTGCTGTACAGTACCATTCATTCAGTTGATGCGCACAGTGCACACCGCCTACTCTCCTCCTCTACCTTCTCTGGGTGGTCTGCTCTATCTGGAGCTTTGTCTAATGCCGACCTTTTCGTTGGAAAGGACATAGTCAAACCCACGTGCTCAAGCTGGATTATTTCATGCACACATGCTGTGTAACCATGGAGAGTGAGCCAGCCTCGCTTCCCTCCCTCACCGCGTTGTTGAGCCTGAATGTAACCAACTGGCTCTTCTGACGACGCCGTTCCACCTGCCTGCCTCGCCTATGAGCGTTAAAGTTCCCTCGTCCAAGATGGGGGCGAGGGGTAAAGTTTTCTTTTCTTCCTTTATACTCGGCGGTACCTCGAACGACTGCAGCTTTATGAACACATTTCCTCGCTCGGTTGGTGGTAGTACCAATCTTGCACTGCTCCTCTTCTTCGCTTCGAAGCAGTTGCGGTAACACCAATTCACTGTTCACTAATAATATAATCTGGGGCGAACCATGAATATGCAGATCAGAAAAGTTGGTTAGATAAACCCCCGTCGTCGTCACTGCCCTGGGATGAAAAAGGACCGTTGCCATCTCTCGGGGGACGGTAGTAGTGAGAAAGCCAAATAATATAATGGTGGCAGTTGGGAGGAAACGGCTGACTGACCTGACTTTGGACCTGACGAGCCACTAGTTCGTCTGAAGTATGTGGGACACTGCTGCTACCCATTACTACATTGTGATCCATTTTGGCATCACACATATTCCATTTCTCGGTCTCAACAGATCTCGCTTCAGATCATGAATGAATGGCAATCATGTTGCCAGGGTCAGCTGATTCGTGTGACACTCCCTTGTCGTATTCAAGGATGGGACAGTGCAGTACAGTCCCATTAAGACATCATAGTGAATGGCAAAGATAAAGATACCGAGATGATCCTGACACCAGGATGAGTCTACTCTGTGAATAATGAATACTGTACCTATACATGAGTAAATATATCTACAAAATAGATAGATAATGTGTCCTGTGGCGCCGTTGAGAAGGGTCACGGACCGTACAGTTCTGTACATTACTACTGCAACCTTTATCAACCTTCAATTCCACGACCCGCTAAGAAGCCAAACCACCAACACCAACAGAACCAGAACCTCTTTCTCGACACTCCCAAATTCCCCATCACGCTCGCCCTCAGCAATCTCCGCCATCTCGCACGAATCCGTAATGCTTCTGCGATATTCCGCGATAGCTTCACCACGCCGCAACCACCCTCTTCCTGAGAGCACCACCATCACACCCCGCAGTCGCCCCTCAAAATCATGGAAGATGGCTTCGAGGTGTCCTACTCCCTCGACAATGAGCAGCAATTCTGGGATGGTAGACGCGCCTCCACCTCCCTTTCTGCCATCCACCACTGACGATAGCCTCTAGAACTCGACGATATTGTGACGGCACAGTGTCCCTCCCATCAATTGATCGACAACGCCCTGCGCTCCTACCTCCAGTTCACTACCAAGTTCAAGGACGAATACCTGCAGTATGAACACGACGTGGCCCAGTGCTCCAACAAGCTGCTAGCCAGTGAGTTGTTTGGCGCCAACAAAGAATATGTGCGGATCCAGATCATCTACAGCCTTCTGCAGGAGGACGAGTCTGCGACCTTACATCTGATTGCCAGCATCTTATTGTTCGACGGTCGAGGAAATGAAGCAACATTTGAGATGATGAAAAATGAGGGATGCTTCCCAAGACTGCTGGAATTGGTGAAACAGGGCCGGAATGAGGATCCAAGGCTCCACAGGATGCTTTTGGAGCTCTTGTACGAAATGTCCCGAGTGCAGCGATTGAGTGAGAATGAATTGGCACAGGTGGACGATGACTTCGTGGCGTACCTCTTTCAAATTATACAGGAGTTGTCTGACGATGTGGATGATCCGTACCATTATCCCGTTATTCGTGTACTTGTAAGTACAGCTTGTATTAACGCCTCTACTCTCCGCTAAAAGCATGGCAGCTAGTTCTGAATGAGCAGTTTATGGTCGCATCTACGAGCGAATCGTCCCCCACTTCATCTCACACGCATCTCACGAATCGGGTAATCAAAGTGCTGTCAATTCACGGCTCGTCATATATGACGTTTGGTGAAAACATAATTCTCCTCCTCAACCGCGAAACCGAAACCTCTCTCCAACTTTTAATCCTTAAACTTCTCTACCTTCTCTTCACAAACCGCGCAACTTACGAGTATTTCTACACCAATGATCTCCGGGTTCTCTTAGACGTCATAATCCGGAATCTTCTTGATCTTCCTGACGAGCTGGTCTCTCTCAAGCACACCTATCTTCGAGTCCTCTATCCACTTTTATCACACACCCAGCTCTCTCAGCCACCCTACTACAAACGAGAAGAGGTAAACAAGGTTCTCCGTATCCTCGGCGGGTCGGAGAACGCGCACTGGGAGCCCGCCGATGAGACTACAATTCGACTAGTTGAACGGGTTGCCAAAGTCTCGTGGCTTCGGGATGAGGATATCAGCGAGGGAGAAGTAGCCCGCAAGCTTCTTGGAATTTCACTCTCGCCAACAAACACAGGAAGCTCAATCAGTGTGGTTGACGTGGCAGCAGTGATGGAGAAACCAGGCGTCCAAACTCCAAGTCGAAAGTCGGAATCTGGAGAAACTAGTGATGTCAAGGAAGTGTCTGACGAGAAGATTTCAAATACTCCAGAGAGCGAGAAGAAGCGAAGACCACCACCACCGGCGAAAAGAAGACGTGGCCCACCTCCATCACCACCAGCAGTTCAATTGAACGGAGGGAAGAAACTTCCTCCACAAGCACCACCAAGAAGAAGGACAAAACTCAAGGCCATGGCTTCTTCGGTTGATCTCAGTGGCCAGGAGCCGGAAGCTGTTCAGCAATGAGTGAAGGAGGTTGGTTCCTGGATGTTTTTCTTTTTTTGTAATTAAAGCATTTTCTGGTAGCGACGGCGTTTTTGGGATTCGGAAACAGGCATGAAGGTAGTACTATTTTGGAAGCGCAAATGTGATTTTGCATTGAGACAGGAGTTCCGGCATTGATGCTGGTAAATATAGGTGACTGGACTTCAGACGAAAGGAAGTTAAGTTAGCTGAGCATTATACTATGGTACAGCGGTCTAATTTATATGGCGCCTCAGTATTAGGGGCTTGGGCGTAAGAGAGCCAAGATCACGGCGCTTTAGCTAAACTATTTTTACTTAATAGATATAAAGTACAAAAGCAATGGATTGTCACATCCAAATTCGAACTTCAGCCATCCGCTCTACTGGAGTGATTGACATTCCCAATAACTGGTCATCTCATGTTGTCTGCCTAAATTTTTACAAAAGTGTTCACGAAATACGAGGATGCTGATCTCTGATCAGCGAAATGTATGCGATGTTCAGTGCCCCCGCTTTTCACATTTCATGGGTTAGCATGCTCGGGAATCTATTATATCCTCCAGAAATATATCGAATAGGTGACTTAAACCCCTGAATGCATCCACAAACACGAGCCCGCCCAGACCGGTTTTTTTTAACTTTTACAATCTTTTAATCTTGCATGAGGTAGGTTCTTTTTTACATATATATACTCCGTAGGTAGACGCATGTACTCTTTGCACATCAAGTCAATCGGGACAACTTCACATTCCGCAATGATGTTCATGTACGCTTTATGCATAGCAATAGCTTCTTTGCCATTCAATTTAGCAGCCCCAAGTCTGAACGGGATTAATCCTCGAGTTGCGGGTGGCAATCTCGCCAAGCCAGGGGAGGTCCCTTTCCTTGTTGCTCCTCAGTTCAATGGGCGGCAATGGTGTGCTGGTGCCTTACTCAACAACTTCACTGTGCTTACCGCTGCCCATTGTTCGATTAACGTCCCGCCTGGAAACGTCACCGTCCGTGCAGGTTCTACGGTATGTACGCTCTGAGCTAGAGCAACACGGAATATAGACTGACTGGGGCTCAGTGCTGGCGGTCAGGTGGCACTGTCGCACATGTTACAGAAATCAAGATTCATCCCTCTTACAGAGCCGTAGTGGGCGATTTTGAGTAAGTGCTCCTGCTTTCCAAGTGCCTGCAAATATATCTTAAACTGATTTACTGTATGCAGCGTTGCCATTTGGCATCTGAAGACCCCTATTCAGCCCTCAAACACGATCGGCTATGCGAAACTCGTCGCCCAAGGCTATGAACCGCCAACTGGGCTACGAATAATATCCGCTGGATGGGGCAACACGGCTGAGGGCCAGACTACGGAGGGATCTGAGAAGTTGAGATGGGTCAATATCCCGACGGTTCCGCGGGAGGATTGCAGTCGGTATGGCCGGATCTCGAATAACGAGATTTGCGCCGGTGGAGAAGAAGGAAAGGGAAGCTGTCCGAATGACTCTGGTGGGCCAATTTTTGATGCGAAGACGAGCGAACTGTTGGGCACTGTACATTCTGGTGGCGGGTGTGGTCTGAAAGGAGTGCCAATCGTATATACCAATCTTGGAACGTTGGGCGACTGGGTGCGTCAGAATAGCTGGCTTGCTTGATGGCAATTTGAAAATGTAGTAGACACTTCAAGGGAGATATAAACCACAACTCCGAATCGTCGTCAGACTTTTTGACACTATACGGTTTATCTGTAACGACTAGGCAAAGAGGCATATAAGAGTGCGTTCAAAAAATCATAATGTTGGTAATACGCGTATCGCGTATCAGATTGAATCACGATAGTGGCACGGTGGCACGTGACTCAGTGATTCGTACTAGCTAGACTTACATAGTAGAGTGGATTCCGACTTACCTGGAATCCTACACTGCAGGCATCACCACACCAGAATACAGACGTATTACTGGCCTTGTGCTGTCTCCCTTTCACGTGAAACTCATACAGGGTGTTACTCAAGTGTAACCAACACATAAAGTAATTGATTATTATAGGCTCTAATACAGAGGAGAAGAAGGAAGTGAAGAGGAAAGGAATGAAAACAAGCGGCCAATTAAATACGTGTTTCCTCAAATCCCTTCCGAATTGGCTCTAACCCTCTAATCGTACACTCCGCTATTCCTCAACGTCTGACGTCTTATGATTGATGCTTGCCATTCCATGCCTTCTATCACACTTCAGGTCTACGCTATTTTTACTTTATTTAGAAATCACTATAAATACCTGGTACGGTTAATAGGCACATGAACCATTTAACTGCCCTTAACCAACCAACACACTATCACAAAGATGCTTGTACTTTCCCTCGATGATAACAGAATCTCGGGAACAAATCTTGATATAAAGTATATTTCTAATGCAATTTCGCTGCATATATCATAAAAAAGCACACTAGCCGTTGGAATTCTCTCTTGATATAGCTACGGCAATATGCCGAGTTACGTAACTCGACCTTGCCTGTAGCTTTGTTGCTAGGAGAACATTATCTTAACTCTTATAAATCGTAGAGTGCGAGGACCTCAAGATTCGTAGTATAGTCCGTTGTGCCTACTGTGACAGTTATGCAGAAGTATTTATAGCGAAGCAGTGTATAAGTGTGAATTATAATTAATAAGTTAAATGATTGCTCACCAAATTCACATCACATGTTTAAACACAATAATGTTAAATTAGTGTGTTCTATAAGTTGTGAGGCTAAATCACTAGTCACGCGTTCTTTAAGAAGAGGGGTCCAAAATTCAGGCTCGGATCAGGTATGCTCACCCTTAGCTCAGGTTAAAGCAGCAGTTGCTCACGTCTGGAGACTAAAACGGAACTGGCGGCAGGCAAAATTAATTCCGAGTCCATGGGCATTGCAATCGCTTCACCTTTGATTTATCGAGAAGGCAAGAAGGTATTAGGCTCTACTGGTTCGATAACTACAGAACCGGATCGTTTCGTCGTTTCGTCGGTTGGCCTACGAATCGTATCTATTGGAGGACAAGTCCGCCGCATTTTTGCTGGCTACGTGAAGAGAAGACCACTCGACAGACCACTGTGTCCGCATGCCTGCGAACACATAACCAACGAATCCAGAGAATAGAGTGAAAATTGTTGTATTTTAGTCCAAGATAGAAAAAACAAATAGACATGAGCCATTGCACCGCGCACAATTCATCACCAAATCCCTCACCTCCATCCAGCCACCCTCCCTGCCACCAAAACTCCGAATCTCGCAAACCCCAAGGTTGTAAGCGAAAACATGAACGACAAGAATGCTCCCAATTATGGAGAATATGAAGAGTTCCTTGGGAATTCTCCTGGATGTGCAACTGCGATATACTGACAATACTGAGATGACTCTGGTCAGAGGTAACGCTTGGTTGGTTTCTGGCGGTATCTTCTGCTACCGAATCAAGGGTAACCTCAGTTGTGTTTTCTGTCTCCGAATCTGGCTGGACATTATCTCTGCCGTAACCGGCTGCCGCAAGACTGCCCTGACTGCGTCCACCAGCCATATCGTAGTCTGTATCTGGAGCTGCGATCAAGGTGGCTTCGGATGCGGCCTGTTGTTCCAAGTGTTTCTGTGAATCCAGTGGTGCTGCTGATACTGCATCATAATCTGGCTGTCCTTCTTGCTCTCCTCGAGTTCTGTCTCCATCTTCGTGGTTTCTGTAAGCCTGATAACCAGCTCCACCTAATATAACTCCCCAACTCCAGCCCCACCAGCCATAACCCCATCTGATACAACTTGTTTTCGGAGATTACTGTGTGATACGGGTTGACTTGTGTATGGGTTAACGCCATCTTCCTCTGCATACCGATTCACAAGTGCCGCATGCGTTAGGGAGTTATCTTGTCCATAAGATTGCCCCATACCGTTCCCAGATATGTCCCCAGCACCAGCAATCAAATGGCGGTCCTCGTGGCCGGAGCTTTCGCTAGATGTCTGTGGTGAGAGAGGGACCTGTAAGCCTCGCGCCGTCGAAATCTCCAGATCTGATGGGAATCTACCTCCTGTGTTAGGGCGCTTGGGCAAGACATCTTGTTTTGGTGCCTTTGGTACAACATATTCCGACTTGGCTGCGGAGAATGGCTCTTCGTCCTCCTCGTCCATAATTCCATCGCTACTAAT
Organism: Tetracladium setigerum; assembly: GCA_031472005.1. Taxonomy (NCBI): domain Eukaryota; kingdom Fungi; phylum Ascomycota; class Leotiomycetes; order Helotiales; genus Tetracladium; species Tetracladium setigerum. The sequence goes on from PZJY01000006.1 coordinate 1,750,490, forward strand.
TGAGCCAGCTCTGGAGTTAGATCGCTGAGATGTTCCACTGAGGCTCCGAGCATGTTGTCGCACGAATACCTTTCTCTCTTCTGGCGATTTTTCGATCAATTCCTTAAGGTCATTATACCACTATTGCGTAGTTAGCGTTCGGAGGTCTTTTGGTAGTGGATTTATTTGAAACTTACTGCCATCATCGTGTCATATGATTCACAACGCAAAACCCATGAATGGCCGCGATGCATCGTACCGGTCTGACGGCCTTTGAGCATGAACTTGTTCGAGGAAGCGCCTAGATTGGAGTGTGATCCAAGTTTTTGTTCTGGAAGGAAAAGAGACATGATTGGGGCTTGGGATTTGTCGGCAGATTTAAACTCATGGAGATGAGTTGGAGAAAGCACGTACTAACAGAAGTCAGAAAACACGACAAAAAAGCTGACAGCCAGAAGAGAAGAAGAAAGTGGGGAATTACCCAGCCTGGAGAATAAGACTTCAAGAACTTCGACTTGCGTTCCATCAAGCCTGCGCGTACTTCCTGAGCAAGTTCACTGTCTCTCCCAGGATAATGGATAGTATGTGACTCTCGAACAGGTATCCTTGGATCAACGAAGTGCTCATCCTTTTCAACGAAGTTATTCCACTCATGGTCCTTTGGCATGGCAATTGGCCCGGTTCGAAGTTCTTCGACTGTAGAATAGGCAGCGTCCGCCTCGCGTTTCAGAATACCAGCGTAAGCATTGTAGGATTTCTGGATCTCGCCAACAACGATCGCTTCCAGTTCCCGCCCAGAAGCCTCAAGGTTGAGGTATGCCTGTATTTTGGTAAGTTTTAACCCAAAATGGAGAGTACTCTAACACAAACCTGGTGCAAATAGTTCTCTTCATCAATTTGCTTTTCCACTTGACGATCCACGGTGAGCTTGAGTAGATACGGGTCTTGTCTTCCTGTTTGCTGCGAAGGATCCACATCTGATTGTCCTAGCCCGTCTTGCAAGCTTTTTACAACCCTCCTAGTGTTTTCCATTTCCTTTTCCACAGAGTTCTTAAAGTCTGATGAGAGCGATTTAATCTCTTTAATCTTTTGATTTAAATCACTGCGCAACCCTACCAGAGCCAGAATAACATCGTTCTCAATATCTCTGGATTTGTTACATTCTGCGAAGACAGTTTTGTGATAGCCTCGGAGGACCTGAAGGGCATCATCGACGCCGCCGGATGCTAGAAACATGGGCGATGGCGAAGTATTATTTATTACGTTCGATACTTTGAGAACCGCCTTAGAACGATGTTCGTACTGAGCTTGAATCTCTCTGAAATAGGTGATGAGGTCTTTAAGGACTTTGCGCCATGCTGCGGTATTTTGTTAATAACATCGCTCATTCAAGAGAGGCTGTCGCACCTTGGAATCTGTTGGCAAGAATCTCTGTTGGATTTCCACTTGTTGGAATGGGCGAGTAGAAGGCGCTGTGCGCCTCGTCGGTATCAGTGCTGGATTGCAAAGCTAGGCTTCGCACACTGCCAGCTCTCGAGCTACGACGACTCGAGCTTCTCTTCAAAGAAGCTCCCCGCTTCAAAGAGGCCTTCTTTTTCAGCGTGGTTCCTCTTGATAACGCGCTGGTCTCGCCCTGCGACATAATTGAATCCGACCTCTGCATTGTCGGGTCGTCAATAATCGATACCCCTCTCTGTGCAGCTTCAAAATCCTCCGTAAATCTGCCTTGGCTCTGTAATGCGATGGATTGTGACAGCGGTGAAGACATGGAAGGATTGCCTGGCGTCGCAACAACCTCTGTCCCTACACCGGTGTTTGTGAAATGGGAGCGCGATGTGCTAGTAGTGCCGTATCCTCGGTCCAGATAGTTTTGTGTGGGATGGGGGACCGAATTTGAACTGAAAGAGGCCATCTCGGCGAGATAGATGTAAGGTGGTGTCTAGTGACTGACGTAGTCTTTGCGCTGAACTCCCGGGAAACTTTAAAAGGGCACTATAGTTCAGAAGGATTCCCAAAGGGTAGAAAGGCTGAAAGTTAAACAAACTAAGAGCGAGACTTGCAGGTCAATGTTGGCGAACTATCCCAGAAACATCAAACCTGCTTTCCTTTGTGCTGAGGGTTGTTTATCCGTGAGATCGAGGCGCGCAAGTGGTATCTTTGAATGGCAGAACAGAGGAGGATCTAAAGGGCAACGGGGAGAAGATTGCACACGCTATCGTGGTGTTTTGGTGGAAATGTAGTGAAGGTTGCGGCGTCAGGCTTGTGTTGTTGTAGTAAAGCGGAATCCAGAAATGAGGGTCGTCATGACGTTGCAAGTGCCAAGCCACTGCCAATCGCAATCAGTCGTCCCGAACTCCCTCCCAAGCCGGATGGATATTAGTTGACGGCGAGGGATGCCGAGGAAAGATTTTAAGATCTTATTGAGCACCTACACCAGCCCATATATATATAACGTATGTAGGTAGGTTATGGAATTAATGTATTGATGTACTGATTGTCTACCTTGGACACTCGTAAATCGAACCACTTATTCCAAACCAAAGATTCGACCGAGATCAATCAAACTTCATCTGGATCTTGTGGTCGTCGTTTTTCTGTTGCAAAAAAAAACAATCATATTCTCATTATACCCATCCATCATACCATCATGTGCGAAGCTCTAATCTACGCCCTATGACATTCAAAGTATACTTCCTGCCCACAACCAGTCAGGGAGACCTGTAAATTCCATGCAAGTCTAGGTAACTTCTCATGCTCAAGCCTTTACCTCTTTCTCGGCAGGTTTCGCCTCACCTGGGAATGGGTTGTCAACTCGGCGCTCGTCTCGGAGTGCAACGAGCTTCTTGATAGCTTCGTCCAACGGAACCGGCTTTCCTCTGTCCTGACTCGAAGTATCGTCCCGATTGCGGACATTGACTTCCCTACCAGTCATCTCTTGGTCACCAACAACTATGCGTCATGTTAGAAGGTATCGAAGGTTATCTCAAGGCAGGATTTTGACTTACCGAATATGAAGTTGTATTGCGACAATTGTCCTGTGCGCACCTTCTTCTGCAGAGTGTTGCCGCTGAGGTCAACATCAACGAACATGTTCTGAGCTTTGAAGATAGTCTGGACCTCCTTTGCATACTCGTAGAATCCAACGCCAACGGGGACAATCAAGATCTGGCGAGGGCTGAGCCAAAACGGCCATTTACCAGCGAAGTGTTCTGTCAATATCGCCGTAAATCGCTCAATACTGCCAGCAATTGCTCGATGAATCATAACAGGGCGGGCACAACCAGGGGTGAGAGGCTTGATGACTCTCTCTTTCTTGACCTCTGGAGTCGTGCCATCTGCAGCCTTCTTGGGCTCCTCTGGCTGCTTGTTTTCGGATTTCTTAGCCTCGACCTTTTTCTTACCTTCTTCAGGATCCTCCTTCTTGACAACCACCTCAGAAGTCATATACTCAAGCCCAAAGTTTTGAGGAAGCTGGAAATCGAGCTGGATAGTAGCACATTGCCACTCCCGATTCAAGCAATCTGAGATTGTGATATCGATCTTTGGTCCGTAGAATGCACCATCACCCTCATTCAGCTCCCAGGGAGTTCCACCTTGTGTGGAAAATTCATCCAAGGCCGAGCGCAATTTGTCCTCCGCCATGTTCCAGGTCTCCAGCTGCCCCATATACTTCTCTGGCCGGGTAGAGAGCTTCATCTTGAATGTGAAACCAAGCAAGCCGTAAACGGCGTTTAGGAAGTCAAACAAATCAACGATCTCATCCTTGATTTGATCCTCCCGACAGAAAATATGAGCATCATCTTGTTGGAATCTTCGTACTCGAGTGAGACCAGAAAGAGCTCCCGAAGCCTCATTTCGATGAAGAACGCCAAAGTCAGCAACCCTCCATGGCAACTCTCGATGACTCCTCTCGCGATGATCAAACATCAAACAATGGCCCGGGCAATTCATAGGCTTCAGAGCAAACGTATCCTTTTCAACGCCAAATGTGAACATGTCATCCTTGTAGTAATCCCAGTGGCCTGAGGTCTTCCAAAGTTCTGAGTTGTACATATTGGGCGTAATGACTTCATTGTAACCACGCTTCCAGTACTGTTCTCGGAGGAAGGACATGATAGTGTTGTAGATGCGAGTTCCATGAGGTAGCCACATTGCTGATCCAGGAGAGAGGTCGTGGAAGAAAAAAAGTTCCTGGTCACGACCGATCTTTCGGTGATCTCGCTTTGCAGCCTCTTCCAAGAATTTCAGGTGTGCAGCCATTTGCTTCTTGTCTGGGAACGAAACACCATAGATGCGCTGGAGTGAGTCATTGTCCTTGTTGCCCAAGAAGTAGGATGCCGAGTTCTTCATAATTGCAAAACTCTCAATCCTGCCTGTATTTGGTACGTGGGGTCCACGGCATAAATCAATGAGCGGACCGTTGCGATAAACAGTGGTAAATTCGCCATCCTTGATCTTGTCCTTGATAATGTGTTGCTTGTACTTGTTGTAGGCAAACATCTCAAGCAAATCTTCCTTGGAAAGAACAAGTCGTTCAAAAGGTTGCTTTTCCTTAACGATTTGTCCTACCAGAGTCTCCAAGGGTTTCCAGTCGGCCTGCTGAACTGGCGCATTGTCTGGCAACGACATCTCATAGTAGAAACCATTATCGATGGGTGGGCCAATGCAAAGACTGCAGCCGAAGCGGCGCTCAGAAGCTTCACCCAAAATGTGTGCACTCGAGTGCCAGAACACCTTCTTGCCGAGTTCGTCGTCGAAGGAAAGCAACTCGAGCTTGCAACTGGCCTCGAGCGGTCTCTCCAAATCCCAGAGTTGTTCAGGGTCTCCATTGAGTTTTGCAACGACGGTTCGCTTGAACAGACTATTCGATATGCCTTTCGCGATCTCTGCGGGGGTAGTCTCCCACGAGGTACCTGGCTTGACGCTTCCATCTCCAAGAGTAATCGTGATCGGCTCGCGGGGTTTGGCAGCAATCTCAGCATCGAATTTTGTCTTGAGTTTTTGGAAGAGGGCAAGACGTTCTGCCAGGAATTCGGGTGCCGGCTTCATCTCTAGTGGTCCCTATGTGCCTTTTGTGTAAGCCGGGGCCCAAAAAGGTAAATCTAAATTTGATATGTATATATATCGGCGCTTTCTGTGAACTGACCGCAGCTGCCCCTCCATCCCCGCCGCTCTTGTCCTTCTTGACCTTCTGCTTCTTCTCTCCCACGGCGACCTTCTTGACGCCGTCAACAATGGAGTCGACGGCCTTCTGTGCTTGCTCCATGATTGATTACAATTGCCAGCGGGCGGTTCTGCTGGCGTCCTGTTCCGGTTGAAGTTGAGGGTGTTGTGTCAAGAGCGACAAGTTTGGCGGGCGAGGGGTCCAAACAGGCGAGGGCGAGTCACAAATAATTAAAACGCGGTGACCGAGATGTGGCCCGAGCACACCACGCTAGCGGGAACACTGGCAGACTGGCCAAAAAAATTCAGAGAGCTTCACTTTTAACGCCTTTGAAGCTCTGAATTTGTCGACCTCCCAACACACATTCCAACTCCCATATACCCACAATGTCTTTCCGAGGAGCACCACGAGGTCGTGGTACAGGCGCAAACTTTGGAGGCGGTGGTGGTCGAGGTGGCGGCGGATTCGGTGGTCGAGGTGGCCGTGGTGGATTCCAGCAGAGAGACAATGGTCCTCCAGACTCAGTTCTTGGTGCGAAATTGCTGCTGATTGAAGATTTGGCGGAATAGGATGCTAACCGACTGGCACAGAAATGGGCTCTTTCCTCCACGCCTGTGAGGGAGAATTGGTTTGCGAGTCTATCAATACTAAGATTCCATATTTCAATGCGCCAATTTACCTACAGAACAAGGCATGCATTTTTCTCTCTCCGCCAGTGGCACACCAGCTAATTCTATGGCAGACTGCAATTGGCAAAGTCGACGAGATTCTCGGTCCCATAAACCAGGTATACTTCACCATCAAACCGTAAGTCTTGCTGCGCTCTATCAAGTTTGATGTCAATTAACACCCATCCAGCACCGAAGGCATCCAAGCCACCTCCTTCAAATCTGGCGACAAATTTTACATTGGTGGCGATAAGCTGCTTCCCCTAGAGAAGTTCCTTCCCAAGCCAAAGCCCCCACCAGGAGCCCCAAAACCAAAGAGAGCCGGAGGCGCAAGAGGCGGTGGTAGAGGTGCACCCATGAGAGGAGGCCGTGGAGGCTCAAGGGGAGCACCGAGAGGACGGGGTGGATTCAGCGCTGGAGGCCGAGGTGGTCGTGGTGGCTCCGGTGGCTTCTCGAGAGGTGGAGCTGGTGGCCGTGGAGGATCGAGGGGTGGATTCACTCGTGGAAGGGGTTGATTTGCTATCTCTATTTGCTCTCCTGGTTAACGGTCATTCTGGCGTTTGGGGGGTGTGTGTGAAAATAGTGGTGGGCATTGCTCTTTACTGTTAACAAAATGGATGCATACATGATCTTTGAACGTTGTGCTTCCGATGATTTCGCTGATCTTACCTGCCCATTGTCGTTAAACCGCCGTTCAGGACTCCTGTCCCAGACTAGCACCAAGTTAGAGAAATGGGAACATGAAAGTCATTTCATGGCACTGTATGTCGACATTTTTATAGAGCATTTTGACTGGCTGTTCCAATGAAATGCTTCATCTGGTCCAGAAAAAAAAAATATACAGCCAAAAGAGAATATAATCTAGACATATCTTCAAGGTAATTTTTTTTATTTAATTCACTCCATTGTAGACACCTATATGTTAAGCTAAATTCAATTGTTACCTCTTCCTGTTCACAGTATCCGCTGTGAATAAAGTTGATATTTTCGAATAACGTATGATTTGGTGTGTGGACATATGTCCATCCATCTGGAATTGATTGCCTTCAAGACAGTGCTCTCCAACTATATCTTTTCAGGTTTTTGATCTAATAAGATTTCATGGTATGACTTGCTGTGGGAAAGGCTCGTCGCCTCTTTAAGAGAGAGTACATGGATTTGACGAAATCATTTTGCAAGTAAACTTCGATTAATGTTTTCTTTTCATACAGCATTATAAAAAAAAAAACTAGCCTCCGGCAACTCAGAAGCATCTTCTGAACCCTGTCATGGTACCCGGCCCAACTGGACTATCGCCCACCTCACTCTTCCCAATCCGTCTTCGAAATTCAACTATGGCTTGGGAATGTGTATCGACTTGCTAGTCATCATGCAACCCCACAATACAAAGAGACCGCCAACAGGGTGGAATTCGAAGACTGTTCCTTGCAACCACAAGCCCATTGGAATATCATCCAAGATCCAGCCCTTGCTAACCCAATAAGCCATCAAAGCCGCGATGGACAGGGAAGTAGGAATCGGGGTTCCCTCAAAGTATTTGCTCTTTCCCGTCTCGTCCTTGGGGACGTTGGCCACGGTTATGTTGAAGCGAGCGAGGCGGGTTAGGCCGCACAGAACGAAGAATGTCAAAATGAGATGGTCAACGGGTGTGCGAAGACCGACCGCGAACGCGGCAGCAGCTGGCGAGACACCGAAGGAGATCTACAAATATAGGATCAGCATTGCATGACAAACTACCATGGCGAAAAGTCTTACCAAGTCTGCCAATGAATCTAGCTCTTGTCCCATCAGACTGCTCTTCTTCCTCCATCGAGCAACCTTGCCATCCATAAAGTCGAAAAACAGGCCAAATGGCATAAAGGCCAACGCGGCCCATAGGTTACCATGCGAAGAGGGGTCGCCGAGGAGGTATCTCATAGATGCAAACACCGACATGACTCCGCAGAAACCTAGAAAGGGCTTGTGAGAAGGTGTTTTCTGTGGGGTGGAAAAACGGTCGCAGCATACCGTTCAACTCGGTAATCAGATCCGCTAGGTGCAGCATCTTGATCATAGAGAAGTGGCCTGAATCCTCCACAAGCAGCTGTTTTTGCTTGTCATCTCCTACACGCTGTTAGACTAGAGGTCGGCCACAGTGGAGAGTCTACATACCGCCGCCAGGTTGAACCGCACCGGAGTCCTTCGTTGCGCTGCTGGGAGCATTGCTGCTCGTTCGTTTCGACATATTTGCTGTAGGTTGCGCTTGTGCTTTGGCGGATCTGAGGAGCTGATGCTTTGGAAAGAAAGATTGTAGGAAGTCTGGGGGACGATCGATTTTGTACCTCGAGAGAAAAGAAGAAGAGTTGGTCTGCCTCGCTTTTCCCAAATGACGTTGGCGGTCAGAGCCAAACATGTGGCGCAAGCTTTGATTTGGCGGCTACTTTGTTGAAGGGATGACCAGCTACTTAAGCGAAAGGGTGTTGTCCAGCTACAGCACAGCAATTGTCACGTTGGTCTCTCTGGCGGCGGATAGTTACCTTGGTGGTTGGTTACCTAGGTACATTTTTGACAATTCTAGTTGATTGCATGGCTATGTGATTCATTATTGGCTGTTTGTACAAGTACCGGAGTAAGTATTAAGCTAATATAAACAAATAAGCTCATTCACTACCCCCCCAACTCGGTATCCATATATGTCTTCTCCCGACTTCATTAACGTCGGCACACCCCTGTACCCTGAACATCCTCAAACTTCATGCAATGCCTCTAGACTCGCTGAAATGCCCAATTAATAGAATGCCTGTGTAGTCCTGCTCACCGCGAGATTAAAACGCCGAATCCATCCACCCAAGTCCCACATGAGCCATAGAGACCAGAAATCTTGTACCCTCTCGGGGGTATTAAGCTATGTCTGTGTCAATGGTTAGTACAGCATACATTCTGGATCTCAGTTGTTAAATTGTGATTCAGACTTACGCAGAGCCACCCGCAGCGTTCCCAAAGAAAGGGGACTTCCTGCCGAGACTGGTCATGATAGCAAGACCATCCAACCATGCTCCCGAGCGAACAGAAAACCCTGTGATGTATTCCCCCCTTCGAGTATCTACGAAACATTAGTGTCAAGTCGGTCCTTAATGAAGCCAAACGTACCTAGGTTGAACTCGCTTCCACCTACCTTACCGCCACGCTTCCCGAAGAGTTGCGATGTCGAATCTTCGTAGAAAAGCTCGATTCCGTCCAATGCAAAACCATGATAGACCTTCACAAGGATCATGAGCTTGGTTTGGTGGATTGCGCTGTCGAAAACAAGCTGCTCAGGAGTTGAGCCATCGAGACTGGACAGGCCTAGTTTGGCACTTCTGAAAGCAGACTGGTTGTTAGGCAGCTTGATGCGCGAGATCTTCGACGCCAGAAGCCCAAAATCTTGAATATCGCTGGAGCCGCCTGCAATTGATTTGATCGTCAACTTCATCTTGGCCTTTCGATTTTGTTCGGGTAAACGAGCTCGTAAGTCCTGTTCTGTCAAGATGACCTGTCTTTGAATAGGCCCATACCGTTCCCGTCGCCGAACTCTTGCCAGTAATGACACTCTGTATCTCCTTCTGCGAAAATCTCGAGAAACGAAACGCCCGAAGGAGCTGTAACAATCACATTGCCATTATCCACTGGCCAGGCCTGCACCGAATCATCATTGTGTCGTGGAGGATCCGTGGGAAGAGCAAAGCACGGGTGTCCTCGGAATCGAAGACAATCTAATCGGTGCCAACCACATTCATCCTTTGGCAAAACGAGACCACCTTGGGACTTTGTCCGGGTTGAGTACGGCTCCCTGGTGGTAAAGGATCGGTTCAGGACTGTATAATCACGAAGCATGACGCCCGACTCCTGATGAGGGCTACCAAACAAGTGGCCCACCTCGTGCATGTGCGCGCCAATACCAACATTGGCAGCCTCCCAGCTGCTCCCACACTCGTTGAGGTCATTGGCAACAAAATTTGTATCCGTCAGCGTGCAGTCCGTGAAAGCCGGCACAATTTCCTCGATGCTTGATGGATAACTTTGTAGGGCGTGAGATCCGCAGATGGCTAACTGTAAGTCTCCCACACAGCCTCCAAGTGCGGCATGCCCTAAAATCGTATCTGAAGCTTTGTCATAGTGAGTATCAAGAAATAGAACAGAAACGTATTGTTTCTGTCCCGGAGTAGGCTTGAAGTATCCTTCCACGGCTTCCTTGGCGATGTTGAAGAGCTCCCCTTTCTGTTTAGCGGGTTTGTATTGCTGTGCAATATCATGGTCCCGGATTTCAGCAACAGTTTTAGATGACCTCACGACGTGAACCTTGGCTTCGCTCCTCATGGTGCCGTGTTCTCGATCCCGGTAATTAGATGTGCCTATTACCCACTCTTCTTCCATCCGAAAAGTTCTACGTCCTAGCTTGTTCCTGAACATTTGCTCGGCTGTAAAAGCTTGCCACAAATAAGCCGCCATTCGGTACTTCTGAATGGCAGTCTCGATGCCATTTCCTCCTTCTCTATTCTCTCGGGCACCGCATCGAAAGTCCCTGGCGAGTCTTTCCCAAGCACAATGACCAATTGAAGCGGAGGCGAAGTTTGAGGTGGTAGATAGTGAATCGTGATATATGAGGAATGAATTGGGTTAGAAGTGGTGCTATTGGCAAGCTTCGGGATGTGAAATCGAAGCGCAATCGGTTCGGCCCTGGCGAGAGAATAGTGACCGCCTTGAAGTGCCCATCCGAGACGGGCCAGAATGTATTGGGGAAACCATCGTCCGAACGGCTGATGGTCAAGCTGCCTTCCAGTGGTGTGATGGCTGGGTCTGCAATGGTTCCGTAGAGCGAAAGAGCCTTTTGATACACCTATGGACGAAATCACGTATTAGCCACTATTCCAAACGTGGTCTCTCTCTCTATCTCTCTCAGGAACGAACCCAGGTGTTATCGGAAATGGATAATATCCGTGGCGCATATGGGGAATTTGGGATGGACATGGTCTGCGAAGGCGATCCCAGGCCCGACATGCCGGAGACGCTGTATCGATTGTTGTTTGAGGGCGGCGCGACAGAAGAACGGTTGCTTGGAGGCGCGCCTAGCTTCTGAAGATTTGAGGAGGAATTTGAGTTCGAAAGGGTTGGCGGCGGGGTATTCGAGCCATTGCCGAAGGAAGAGCTGATAGTAGATGATGATTGTGTCGTTGGGACGGAGCTTGCAGTGCCATTAACGCTGGAATCAGTGCTCTTTTCCCTCTTGAAGGAGGATTTTGATTTTCTGCGGATGTCTTTGAAGAAGGCGGGCGCCATGGCCGAATGGATGATGGGGGTGGATGTGCGGGCTTGGAAGTCCAAGTAGTAGGAAGGTCAGCGTCGATTCGCAATATTGGCCGGGGAAGGCGATGGAAGGGCAATCGATCAATTGACAGTCGCTGGCAAGTCGGCAGGAGTCCAAAATAACGAGCGTTGTTGGCGAGCGTGCTCGCTAGCTAGAGGTTGAGCTGGTTGCAAAAACGAGGGTGGTGGTAGTGGTAGTGGTAGCTAAGAGGAGCGCAATAAATCGAGGAATAATGGAGGAATGAATGCCGTATGGTGCGGACGAATTCGGTTTTGGAGCAACTACCAGGACGGAATGACGATGGGTGAACTGGGGGGGAGTGGCCAGGCAGGCAGGGATCCCAATAATGAAATCCCATTCAGATAAGAGCCAGCAACGGGGGGCCTGTCCTCAGTGCCCTGTCATGTCAGAGTTTAGTGGGCAGTTGGTGGCAGTTGGTGGCTCCTCGGCTGCCCTTCGATGGATCCGTTTCCGTTGGGACTCGAGACTTGGGAGTAGAGAAGTCGATGTTTCCAGGACATGCAGATGCAGATGCAGATGCAAGATGGGATGGGATTCCGCAATGAGAGAGAGGAGGAGGAGGAAATGAAGAAGAAATAGAAGAAAAGGAAGAAGGCAAAGAAAGGGAGATAAGGGACCGACTGTGCTGTACTGTACGTCCGTATCTGAGGATGAGACCCAAAAAACAGCCTCCAAAATTCCCAAAATGTGCACACAAAAAAACAGGTGCCACACACACAGCCGATGGCTGGATGCTGGATGCTGGATGGAGAGAGAGAGTTCTGCACAGCGGAGATGAGGGAGATCAGGGAGAGGGGGAAGGAGGAAGAACGAGAGAATTCTTATGGGGCGTGGCAGGAAGCAAGGCAGTTAGTTAGTCCATCCTGCCCTGTTTGTTACAGTAAGTAATCTTACATATATATTCTGTGGGAACGAGGGAACGAGGGAAGGAAGAAAGAAAGCATTTCATCATCATTCTTCTTCTTCGACAAGATAGATGGTATACAACAGTTGAGTTAATTGAAAGACTCGATAATAACATAGAGTTGAAATGTATGTAAAGGTAATGATATAAAACATACCTAGAAAGGGTAGGTTGGAGACGAACGCAATAATGTATGTCGGTCTTGAAGAATAGATCATCACATAGAAATAGTTAATCTTATGTACCTACTGCTTCCAAGTAATCTCTCGTCCATCCACCATCCTCCAACCGACCGAGCGGCTGCTGATGCGCTCTTCTGTCTAGGTACTCGTCTGCTCGTGCATGCTCTCTGCGCGCCACCACCCACCGACAAGGAGCCAATAATGATGATAGGAGGATAGATAGAATCACATTATCATTAGAATAATCTATCAATTCATCCTTGAGAGGAGGATGAAGTACTCCTACTACTACTACTACTGTAGATAGGTAGAACAATCAAATAAATCATTGGATTTCCCTTGCAATAATCTACCTACTGGCAAATAATTATACATCAAAGATAGATAGAAAGATACTGGACACAGAAGGAGTCGTACCTACCTATTATTGAATTAATGTTGATTGTTGCTGATCGGTGTCCATATTGTACCTTTCTTTGCTCTGCTCTCCTTTCCTTTCCTTTCCTTTCCTTTTCTTTTCGGCTGATTCACCACCACCAGCCAGCCAGCCAGCCAGCCAGCCGCAAACGAAAACAAACGCTTCCATCCTCGTTCTCCCTAACTCCCTCACAACAAACTCACTCCAACTACTCCAAACTCACTCTAACAGCTTCCCCCAATAATTATCTCCCGACTTCCGACGTCTTCTGGAAATATTTGATATTGCGAATTTCTTCACTCTGCCACCCACCACCACCACCATCCTTTCACCACCACCGACGAATTCTTCCTCCTACCCGCCGGAAATCTCCTTTCTTCACCCGTTGTCCCTCCTGGTCTCCAGCCTGCAGGCTGCTTTGCTTGACTCTACAGTGTTCTGCTCTGCTCTGCTCTGCTCGCAACCATGTCGCAACCGTGGGAAGAGGATAATCAGCCCGACCTAGTCGCCGACAAGGTCTTGCGGAGGGCAGAAGTTGGCAAGGTCCGTTCAGTCGCCTACCCATCACATTACATCTCCCGTGGTACTCGTCCTCTCCGTCCTCGTAACTAACTCGTGATATATTCCAGATTGGACGCAAGCTGAAGGCTCGATTGGCCCTCGCACAATTCAAGACCGTTCGTGGATGGGAGGACCTCACACTCGATACAATTGAACCCAAGGTTGAGGAGGAATTGAGGAAACGACGGCCAACCTCCAGCGGAGACCTGCTGTCCGACTCATCATCTAGCACCACTGAATATCGGTATGGTCAACGACACCAGATGTCAAGTCCCCTGAAGGGACCCGTTATATTTTCAGACCAACTTGGCCCAAGAAGCGGCAGTGTAAGCAGCAGCAACGGACGGAGGAAGCGTAATTACAACAGCTTCGAGCCTCCGAGTTCGAGTGCTCAATCTCGCAAACGATTCCGGTCGTCTCCCATCAGCGCACGTCAATCAACACACTTGTCTTGGAAAGAGGACTATCAACTTCCACAATCTTCACCTATTAAACCCAGGAAGCACCCTCACTTCACAACTTCCTCTGGTCCAGACGTCTCCTTCTACAATCACCCCTCGGAAGACATCTCCTCCCGCTTCACCTCGCCATCCGACGACGACGAAGACATCCTCCCCGTGCATTCCTTCAACCTCCGAGCCTCACCCCGCACACCACCCCCAGGACGTGGCCGTAACGCCGGGCGTCGAAAGGACAAGCATGGAAAGTCCGTCGATGATGGTGCAGATTTACTCTTGTACCTAGCAACTTCTCCTTCCCCAGCACACCCCACTCGAGCTCGAATGCAACCTCCTTCAACCCGCCACCCAAGAGTCTTGCCTTGCCCTCCTCAATGATGACGACCCCAAATCAAGTGCATGGTCTACTCGGCGCATTCGGTGGTCCCAATACTCCATCACAATCCTTCGACTTTTCAGATTTTGTTAATATCACCCCAAGTCCAGCCCAAACCGGATTCTCCAAGACTCCCCGGACTTTACAAACTCCCTCGACCATCACTAGACGGCGCCTAACCTTTGAAAATCACGGCAGCCCAAACATGAATCATTCATCGCGGGATCCTACATCAGCAGGCCGAAATGCCACAGGTCTGGGTGTTATGCAACTCGGTGGTGATCTCAACCCGAGATGATAGACCATGCAACTCAACATCCCTTCGGGCAATTCTGTTTATGATTGCTACGCGATGACTACGTTTTCACTATTTGTATATGACTCCAACGATTTGTTTAATAATGTTTCCTTGTATCTCTTCCACACGTGCAGCACATGAGCTAGCTTTGGGGAAAGGGAAATGAGTTTGGGGGGGCCTGTGCCGGGGTTTGATAGCAATCTTTGGTTCGTTTTCATGTAAACAGTAAGGTGGTATGTGGAGTTTGTCAGGGTTTCTACGACCATGTGGTTGGCTTCAAACCAGGTTTGGGCTTTTGGGCTGACCGAGGTGGTCAACGCGTTTCGCGATTATTCGTGCTATTTTCGCGACGACCAATCAGGGTCCATCACATGTCACATCCCATTTTTCGGACTGTCAAAGAGCAATGGGATTCATTCATCACTTGAACATATTTCTAGATGCGGGATTCATCCTCGCTTTACTCTCCAAATGTCCACGAAAGTATCTTTCCTTACTGTAGCTGGACTATCTCAACGTCCAAAGTTGTAATCATCTTCCCATTTTTCCCAACGCCTTCGCTATGTGAAAACCAAATATACAAAGGACACCAGCCATTCAATATGTGAGATACTTTTGCCCGCCCACTTGCTCCTTTTGTGTGGAGAATGAGCAGAATTTGTCCTTAATTGCCACCACCTCGTACGTGCCTTCAAGAGAGGACTGAATGGTCTTGCTGTAGTCATGAGAAACCTCGTGTCTCGTCTCCAAGACCTCGGACTTGTGGCCCCTGCGAGCATTCGTGCTTCTGGTGTATGTGAACTCAAATGGCGGAGTGCCCCAGAACTCGAAAAGAATCTCGGCCTCCCCGCCCTCGTGAATATCAACTTCCACCTGCTTTCCCTTGCTGATCTTGACACTGGGCATCTCGTGAATGATCTTCGTGATATCGGTGCTAGCCTTGCATTCACTCGCTTTGTCGGAGACAGCTGTGATCTTGAAAGTTCCAGGTTTCTCTGCAACGCGTCTGAAGTTGGTCCCTGCTGACTTTGCCTTCCGTTGCACACCGTCAAAGACATAAAATATCTCGAAGGGAGCCTGTCCAGCGAGTGCATAGGATAACCTCTCGCCGACACAGAAGTCCTCTCGTTTTTCCATAGAGTGAATCGTAGGGACATCGTAAACCTGTACCTGGACGTGTGGCGCTCCATACTCCGTCTTCTGCTGGCAACCGTTTGCATCTCGTACCTTCCGAACACTCACTTGGTGGATACCAAGTGAGAGAACACGATGAGGTATTCTAAAGTCATACCGATTTGATTCGATGTTTGCAATCTTGACGGTCTCTGGTCGCGAGTTGCTCTGGTGTTTAATTTCTACCTCGAGGCTGAATGGGGGCTTTCCCTCAAGGTTGATCGGAATTTTCTCGTCCCCAGAAAGTTCTTCCTTGCAATATTTGTACGATTGGCCTAGATATCGTAGTCTCAAATTAGCTTGTGGATCAAAAGGTCTGAGAGTTTGTGGACCAACCGGGTTTCACGAACTGAGCAGAAGGCTTTTGGTTCACTCTCTGCTCAAGGACGAGGTGGTTGAATTTCTTAGAATCGTGGTCGTAAAGAGTATCAGAGAGCTCGGTAAACTTGTACTCGTAAGTCCCAGCTTTGCTGGTATCCATAGAAATCGTCGCAAGGCCGAGAGCCGCATCGAATTCCTTGTTGCTAATAGAACCAGATCCTCGCTCTGGCTTGTGCCGGACTTGATATTTGACATTGTAGGGCGGAGATCCTATGACAGCTTAGCTTACCGGCATACACAAGAAAACGGGTTCATACCATGAAGAGAGACTTCCATCGCATCAATATCGCCTTCGCAAACTTCCCGTTTCGCATACTTCCCTCCCTCCTCAACGATAACAGTCGTGCTTGGAATCCGTATTTGAGGCCGAGCGAACCATTCCACATCAAATCTAGATGCCTTCGCTATAACTGTCCCAGGGCATTGGCGATCGCTCACCTCCAGTATCTCGTACAAGCCTCGCTCATGAACCAAAATCTTATCGTTGGTATACGCAGCACTTCTCTCTAATATCTTGCCAGAAGCATCGTTTACATTGCGATACTTGATGTTGAATGGCGGCTGACCCGTGAGCTTCAATGGCAAATTGATTTTCTTGCCTTCCACCTCCAGAGTACTCTGTTTGCCATCAATGTATCCAAAGGACGCACTAGGCCTCTGGCGTTGAACTTTGAATTTGACGACACTGTTTGAGAATATCTTGCAGCCAGTTTTGTCCTGAACGCTGGTAAGAGCAAGGGTGTAGTCACCGCCTTTCTCTAAAGGTGCCGTCTTGATTGTAAAAATGTCCGATTCGATGCCAACAACCTTCTCTTTCTTCCTCTTGCCTTCGTGAACCAGCTCATACTCCAAGGCAAAGGGCTTCTCCCCAAAGAGCTCTACATTCATTTCTACTTGCTCCTCGATGCAGGCCTCGACTGCCGAGGATGGTTGCCTCAAGTAGGCTGCGGCCGGAGGTTTCACATCTTGCTCCAGCACAAGTCCTTGCCCAGCCAGCGAATGGTTCTCGTACACAGCATCGTCCAGGGAGGTGAAATGATACTTGAAATGACCTGCCTCTTTTGGTTTAAGCTCGAATTGGTGCCGGAGGCTCGATATTTTTATTTTTTCAGACTGAGTCCCAGTTCTGGTGACAATATCATATCTCACGACAAACGGTGGTGTTCCCACCAAGTCGAGGAGAACGAGCAATCCAATTGATTGACCTGCACACTTGTCGCTGATGCTTTCGGCAGTGATACTGAGTTCAGGCTCCGGAGGGTTGAGCAGAAGGCAGGAAGTAGGCTCTTGTATCTCACCGTCGCAAAACTTGCTTTGCACGCTGGTAAGCGTATAGAGACCTGGCTCGCTGATGATCGGTGTGTGGTGGGCTGCAAGTGACCTATGTTCATCAAAGACAACCTCATCGCCGTGATCTCCAGCTTTCGTGAGAGTGTCAAGAGGGGAAAACTTCCAAGTAAACGTATGAGAGGTGTCTCCCGAAGTACCAGGTGCCTGGTATTTAACAGGAAGTCGGATACTATTCCCCTTTGCGACCATAAGAGGTTTGCGAGAATCACAGCCCGCAAAGTGCACAAGGGGCCGTCCATGTACAGTAAACTCTTGCACAAGTTTGGTTCCCTTGGGGTAGTGACGTTCGCCGTCATCCGGGTTGAATGAAAATTTGGCAACGTTGCCGATAGCATCATGTATCTCATCGATCGAGTATTTCCAGTTTCCCTTTGAAATCATGGTTTCGTTGAGTGGAATTGTGATTGTTTGTGCCCGAGCCCAAGAGACATCTTGATCACCCGCTTTGACGATAGTTCCAACCTTTGCAGACCCGAGCAGAGGCGATTCAAAATTATCTGGCTGGATACCCTGGAAGTGGTGGACACTCTGATCGTTATTGACGGTACGACTGTACACTATCGTAAGAGGTGGGGTGCCTGTCGCCTCAATAATTAGATCAGATAAATCGCCAATGCACTTTTCGGAGAGCGAGGACTTGACTACTGCTTTGGGGCAAATAGTAACAAGTGTATCCGACATTCGACGCTGTACTTCTAGTTTTGTCTCGTCAACTACTTTAAAGAGTCTGTAGAGGCCAGGTTTCTTAGCTGCATAGCTCAGAATCGAGATTCCATCATCCTCCAGCACTCGCTTCCTCAACTCCTTACTAGAGAGTACGATCGTTTCGTTGGTATTGGTCTCGAAATCCATCCGCAAAAGTTCAACATGTCGAGGAGTAGTTTGGTTGAAGCGCAGCGGGATGTTAACAACTGGAATGTGATGATCCAAGCAAAACGGAAGGCCATTAGGATTTAAGGTGGCAGACCTATTGGCAACTATTAGTCTTGTACATAGAGAGAAATATTGCTATTATTCAACATACCCTTCAGGAAGAACCTTGATAATCTGCCGGCCCATGATGAGGGAGGAATTGTGTAAGATATCCGAAACCCTCACGGAACTCTCACTGATAGCCAATTCTTTGTCAAAAAAGACTCTAGCAAGAAGAAGTAGACCACTTTCAAAAGGTAGCTAGATGGGTGGTCAGTCAAAATACCGTCAGGAGGGATTCGAATAGTAAGGCTGGAGCTCACTGGTATTCTGAACATGAGCATGCCATTCACGATGATGTGCAGCAGAGCAGCGACCGCGGAGGTAGTATCTGACCATTCCAGCCATGGGATTCGAAGCAATGGGATGCCAAACGTATAGGCACTGTCGATGAAGACCCATTTGAAGAACAGGGTGAACGAACTGGTTTCCTCCTCTACCAAAGTCCACCAGTCGTACAGGCGCCAGACCAACAGAAGGCCATATATGGCCAAAGCATACATGCGTTGACTAGGCGCATCTATGAGATTGGCTGGTATGACTGGCGTGTGCAAAGGAGGGGGGCGCTGGAGGATTCAGGCAGGTCGGGGAGAGGAGATCTGCCATTTCCACTGGCGGGGGTGTTCCTCTGGCCACGGGAGTCTGTCGCACACTCCCGGGCGTTGAAGGATATGAAGATCGAAGGCGAGGAGTTCCACTCATGGCAGCATGCTCGGTGTCCGTCCTGGACGAGGAGTGTGTGATTATCGCGCAGATGAGCAGATCGAGGAAGGATGACGATCGTGTTTTCCCTTTTGTTGGCGACGAAGAAGAAGTAGGTATTGTTGTATTCTTGATATTTGCTGGCTTGCGGTGAGCGTGAACTTGAACGTGAACCTGAGCTTGAGCCTGCCTGAGTCTTGGGGATGGGGGGCTTGCAAGTTTACCTAAATTAAGGTAAGGTAGTCAGTCTTCTTCCCTCGATGATCTAAACAACGGTCGGTCGTCAAAGTAAATAATAAATTGCTCGCGTCGCGATGAATGAAAGGGACAGGCCACACCCGGTGTGCGTACATCAACGACATGCATCTACCTACTCCAAACAATCAATGCAATCACTTGAACCACCCCTGGGTGTGCTTTTACTAAGTACCCAGCTGAGCCTAGTAACGTACGACAGATAGACAATACCAACGACGGTGATGAAGTAGATGGTGATGTTGATAGTGATGTTGATATTGATGTTGACATTGATGGTACTGCCTTCATAGCTCGACAGCTGTTCACCTCTAGACTACTTTGCTTTTCTTTTCCCTCCTATTCAACTCAGCCTCTTAAGCTACCCTGCCTACCTATTGTTCTCTTCCTGTTCTCTTCACATCTATTGTGACTAGCTCATCCAGCCACCACAATATGAACCCTCAAGTCGCAATATCTGTGAGTATCTGCCTGCCAATATATAAATAGATTCCTTTTGTTTCCTCCGCCTGGTCCCTTTCATTCCTTCCTTCCTTCCTTCCTTCATTCCTTCCTTCCTTTCTTTCTTTCCTTCCTTCCTTTCTTTCTTTCCTTTCTTTCCTTCGTTTGCTTCCATTTACTTCTTCCTCTGGAACTTCCACCAAGTCAAAATCCGTACACTCCAATCACGATTGTCAGTCAGCCTCTTTCAATCAGCTGTGCCTATCAAAGAATCAGTAGGTAAGCAAGCATTGCTGCGCCAGAAGAGGCTACCTACCTCCATCCTGCACCGTCCCTCAAAGAAAGCCAGGCGACCTCTCTCAAACATGCTTCCTTCCCTTCGTCGCAATCTCTCTGCCCTTTCACGTCCCTGATGATTCTTGCATACTTCTCTCTTGCTCATGCTGACTCTCCTTACTTAGAAAGAAAAGCAACAAACTTGCTGCCTTACTTGTTCTGCTCGGCTCGTCGCAAAATGACAAGTACGACCGCCGCAGGCATGGGAGAGAGGAGGCGATCCTCTAGAGTCTCATCCAATCAAAACTCTGGAAGTAGAGCAGCCACTGAAGTTCAACCTCCTCTGTCCGCAACTCCAGCTTCGGCTGACATGCCAGAGACCAGCGAGGCTGTCCTTGACACGTCTTCTGGAACCCACAATCTCAGAAAGCGTAAGGTAGCAGCGATCAGCACTGACGATGCAATCGAGATGGCGATGCAACCTTTGACCGCAGAAGAGCGTCAGTCTTGGCCTGGTTGGATTGAGTTGGAGTCGGAACCGGTAAGTGTCATTTCGCCATCTACCCATATTTTGTAACATTTACTTCTCCATTTTTCTGATGCTAACCGTAATTCCCTAGATCTTGTTCAACCACGTACTACAATCCTATGGCGTCAAAGATGTTGTGGTTCGGGACGTTGTCGCCTTGGAGGATCTTCAGGTTCTCGAAAAGCCGGTTCATGGTCTAATCTTCCTCTTTCAATATCAGGAAAGTGATGCAGAGGAAGCGGAGAATATTCCAAAATGCCCAAAAAATGTTTGGTTCGCCAATCAAGTAAGTCCATCTCGTGGATTTTGTTTGTCCGTCACTCACATCTTTCAGACTACGGATAATGCATGTGCAACGATCGCACTGCTTAACATCGTGATGAACTCAACTGTGATCGAGCTCGGAGACGCTCTCACTGAGTTCAAGAACTCTACGCGCAAGCTCAAACCAGCTTATCGTGGAAAGAAGCTTGGTGAGAATGATTACATTCGAAGCATTCACAACTCATTTGTCCGGTAAGGAGCGCCTGTATTCTTCCACTTTTTCGTCTTTCCAGGCTAATTAAGACACAGAAGAATGGACATTCTGAACGCGGACCTTAGTCTCCAAAACGAGTACGATAGATGGACCAAGCGTCGCAAAATAGAAGAAGCTCCCAAGAAGCCTGCAGCAAAACCCAAGAAGGCAAAGAACATCAAGTCGAAGGTTCAAAAGAAAGTACCTCCAAAGAAAATTCAGGAAGACGTTGAATGGGCTCACCATTTCATTGCCTATGTTCCAGTCAATGGCTCAGTCTGGAAATTGGACGGACTACGACGGCAACCTGTCAATATCGGTATGCATTCCTTCCACTCCCATGAAATGTGCACTAACCTTCTTCTTAAAGGGGATTGTGGAGAAGACTGGACGACTATCGCTACTGACAACATTCTCCAGCGGATTGCATCTCATGAAGTGAGCCTTCAGTTCAATCTCATGGCGCTTGTCGACAGCCCTCTCGTAAATCTTCGAAAAAGCATGGCCCGGATCGTTAGATCTCTCGAATCTCTCGAAGATATGCTGGATCTCTTGATTCCTCACCGGACGGTGTTCACAACCACCGAGACTCGAAACTATAAATCTGATCTCGAAAGTCACTACAACGTCACACCAGAGCTTGTTGAGACTTCCGAGATGTCAAATAAGGCGAGAAGCATCTTGAGTAGGGGAGATTCTTCTGAAATTCTGCAGCTACGAAAACTATTTTTAGAAAAGCTTGCAAGGTTGAAGAATTCTTACATTGGTGAGATTGCCGAGAAGTTCAGTGACAACGAGAAAGCTGAGGCTCTAAAACATGACTATACCCCTGATATCTATAACTCGATCAAGGCAATGTCTGCATCTGGAGCATTGAAGGATGTCATGTTGAGTTCTCAGGGTTGAACTTGCATCCTGGAGGTTGACGCACATAAACAGGAATCATGAGACACGCAGGAATGGGAAATGAGACACTGCAGACTCACCTTTCACATGAAAAGAGTTCCGATCGAGATCGTCTAAATTTGGCTAGATAATGCCCATGGAGAATGAGTTGTCATCACATTCTGGGTTAGCGTCAGTCAAATGATCAATTATCAATGAGAAACAGTATAACACTGAACGTAGATTGATATCAACAAAAGGAAGGCAATGGCCCAACAATTGGTATTTCAATTTCGTGTGACTAGCTTACTAGCTTACTAGCTTACTAGCTTTTCAAAGTTTCGAGTATCAGGTATTCAAATACGTCGGCTTCAAAATTATACAAATCACGGCTGCCTCTCGACGACGTTTGTCAGAAACCACATATTTTCTCCCCCATGATCGCAAAGATTTTCATCACTTAATATCAATAACAAAATAGGTAGGGAAGGGAGGTACTGGGTATCATACTGGCCATATTCACGTGGCCACTACATCAAAAGTTATACGAAAAGTTGAAGGAAGCATGGCGGATCTGATAAAACGGGGCCTATGCCCACTCGATTGTATTGCTTATTCTAGGTTGAAAGACCGAGCAAGATCTACACCCTCATAGTGGAATTGCCCGTCACGAAGATGATCGAGGTAATTGCATCAGTCAGTCAAGAGATTTGCCAGGTATAACCAGATTCAAACGATGTAATCCTGTGGCTGGCAGCCTTTAACACCCCATTCGCAGCACGCATATGTGACATAATGATTTGATCACGCTATTTTTTGAGAAGGTAATCTCGTGCGTTAATCTTCAGGATACTCATCTCGAATATTAGACACAAAAACCTTGGTCTCCTTATCCCAACGCTTGAAGAATCTCCCAGCCAAGCTCAATAAAGACGCAGGTAGCTCAGGTTCAATGATCTCGATATTTTCTTCCGCCACATATCTGATCGTAGTATCTTCGACACTAGAAGTTCTGTCCATGAGTGATCAATGAAAGGGCAAAAGGGGGTAAGAGCTACACCTACAGAGCATGGTAAAAGCTTTGATTCCGACCTCTCTTGAGAGAATCTACATGGTTGGTTGCTATCCAATTCGAATCCATCCCACACTCAATGTCCCACCCAGTGATAACCGCCAAATATGAATAACGTTTGTGGCGGAAAACCTGACCGACCTTGTACTTGACGCCATCGCGTGAAGCAGGCGTGTCGCGCAGCCGAATCTGCTTTGGGGTTTGATCGGCAGCCCTCACTACCCTCAATGCTTCAAAAAGATCCCAGTGTTCTCTGATTGATGGATTGTTAAACAGTGGACAAATGTACTGTTCAATAAGG
The DNA here is from genome assembly GCA_031472005.1 of Tetracladium setigerum. NCBI lineage: Eukaryota > Fungi > Ascomycota > Leotiomycetes > Helotiales > Tetracladium > Tetracladium setigerum. Next base: position 1,773,696 of record PZJY01000006.1, read on the forward strand.
GAAGCATCCATTGGGTAGAGTCCTTCAAATCTTTCAAGAATCAAGGGAATGAATTGGCGTTGAGTTGAGCCCTGCGAAGCTGGAGTTGGACGTCCAAAGATGAAATTTGCCCACAGTGCCGAGTAAAAGGCGTTATCCATGTCCGCAAATGGGTTTGCATGTAGTCGAATTGTAGGGTGGCCAGTATTTCCACCGTGGCTTCGAAACTCGTGGACAGTCGCGAGAATGTTTCTGGAGGTGCGAAGAACAAGATTCAATGGACTTGAATCAGCCAAATATTTACCGTAGTCTGTTGGTAAGATCCCCCAATCCGCAAGCATCCTGTGAAGACTCTGCGCAGGTACTTCTTCATCAGACCTATAGGGATCTAGATACATAGCCTCCACAGGGGCCGTACCGACAGTAATTCTTCCGTCAAGCGTTTCGTTGCTAGAGGAGAGAACCATGGCATGAACGTGGTTTGGTATCCCACAGCATCGTGCGTCAAGACCTAACCTTTGAGCCAAGCTACAAAAAATTGCAACTGATATCAAAGGAATTGATGGATGCTCGGGATCTTGCAAAGCTATGCCTATGTAGTTGTTTTGTAAGTCTCGATATGCAATCTCGGCGGCCAGTCCAGTCAGATTGTGATTTCTCAAGAAGGTGGCGATTTGAATCGCTTTCATTCTGGGAGACAACTCATCAATACCCAAGCACTCAGAACGAAGTTGGGAAGCAAGGGTGTCGAACATATCAGAGATCTGGGACCGAGTATAAGTTGGCAGTTCTAGACCGTCGACAGGTTCAAGATTGTTCTTACCTCATACAAATCTCCCTTCTGATCATGCAATACAAATAGATCGAATGATCCCAGAGCTCGTTCAAGTGGTACATGTTCCCCCTTCACGACCTTCGACCATTCGGCTAGAGCCTTTGATCGGTGGACATGATCAAGGACGGCTGTGGCATAATATCTAAATGCCACCAATCAGTCTGAGAAGCGAGGACAAATGCGAGGAAAACAGGCCCACCTTCTAGCAAGAACATCTTCAGCATCTTCATCCGCCTTGCAGTGGCGTAAAAGTGTGTCTTTTGCATCATATCCAAAATCTGCGATGGCCTTAAATTGCTGAATCCGATCAGTCTGGCGTCGGAGAATGCTGTCAAGCAGAGCAGTTGTCTTCAAGTCGACATTCTTCCGATACGCATGAAGTTTCTTCCAGTCCACATCGCCTACGCCGCCTGCATATTTCTGCCTTATTCTGTGTTTCGAGTCCCAGTAACGATATTCTATCTGACAATGGTAGCGCCAGAGAAGCGGCTCGCCACCCAGTCTATGGAACCGTTTCGAGGTCCGTTGGATTGTGAGGAGGATGTCTGTTGGCGACAGGAAGAAGAGAATCTGCTGGAGGACCTCGTCCGGGAGTCGATCTAGAGTAGGAAGACCTGACGGGGCGGTAGCATTGTCCTTCATGTCGAACGAGAGTTTGAGACGCTTGGAATTGGAGATTTGAGGATTCGAAAAATTGGTGGCACCTCAGTGATGCCGAGGCTCGGTCGCACAGGTCGTTGAAAATTGTATGCTGGACGACGAGAGTCGCATTGCTGTTACCTCTGTAAAATAAGATGCGATGAAGGTTACTGTGTTGGGTTGTGCTGTGCTATGCTGTGCTATGTCGGTATGTTTGGGCTGACAATGATCTCATCAAGTAGGTAGATGATGGATTCTGGCCGGGCGTCTTCTCTCATCCCACCATTACCGACCGGTCTTGGACCCAAGGGCGGTTAGTGTGCTGGACGGGATCACAGTACTGAACACTTGGCATCGAGTGAAGGTTAGGAGGGTATAGGTAGGTGAGTAAGTACCTTGCCTAGTGTACTTTAGGTATTCAATCAACAATTACAAAGTATCTTTACAAACGTTTCATTTTAAAAGTATTAGAATTATGCTCGCCTGAATCTTTTGTGAAAAGAAAGTCAAGCATTATTTAATCGGTAGGCACCTGGGTATCATCAATGCTCTCCTTTCCCCAATAACGAAGTACCACACCTGGTCATTGACTACCAACCAGTCAATTCTACCTCCCAACATACCTCTCTACATTACTGAACACTTGGTTTCCGATGGATGTCTGTAGAGTTCACCAAACTGCTCGATGCCATAGGCTGTCTCGATTGCAACCTGTTTTTCCCTGGTTTCTTTTGGAAAATACTTCGTCAGAAAGTGTGAGAGCTCCCCATCAATACTGTCTTTCGTACGGGTCAGCCACGGTCAAGAGATCTCCAAACACTCGATGTATTGAGCCAACATACCAGTGTCAGCTTCCATTATGACATCATTTCGACAGAGGGGACAGAACTTTTTCTTCTGGCGCTGCATAAGAACGGTGCACCGAATGCAGAAGATGTGTTGACATTTCATGCGGATGGGCCGCCAGTAAATCGTAAAGCAGATAGGACACAAGTGGTCATCTATTTGCGGGACGATCTTGACGATGTCTGTACTCATTTGTGCGCAGACGGCTTTTGCCATTGTTTCCGTCATGATGGAGTCAGACTGGATGAGTTTGGGAAAGGTTTTCGTGGCCCCCAGCTTGGTCCGCTTGTCGAACTCTTATAGACAATTAGCAATTTCTTTCATCGGCACGGAGCACCAAAAGCACCCATGATCAAGAAAAATGGGATCTTACTCTTCAGGATCTTAGTGATCGCCTTCTGGTTGATTTCCTGGAAGCTCAAATTCTGGAGGAGGGTGATATTGATAGCAACAAAACGGTCCAAGGCTTGACGACTTGCCGGCAATTTGAAATGTTTCACGAGTCCTCGTTTGGTGACTTCGCTCTGAAACCATTGAAGCTGTCCTGCGGCAGTGACGCTATTGCGACTCCCAGAGTCACACTCGCGGGTAGAAAAAAAAGGCGACGCTTCTAGGTATATCTCAAATAGCTCCCTCCAACGGTACATGTCTGACTTGCTGTACTTTGAGGGCTTCGTGATTGTAGCAACATCAGTAGACAGAGCCAGAATCTCGCTTGTCAGAGCATGTTGTTCAGCGGCTTGGATTGTGTCAAGAGCCGTTACATCACTCTGTAGAACTCCAAAGAACTCCGTGTCAAAGGTCAAGGGACCTCCACTCGCTGCACAACAGCACTGTTATACGTTGGCGTTGGGGAGTCAGACTCGACTCTATACTTTATCAGCGTGCTCCATTCTCTACTCTGGCTATCTGAGCTTACGCTTGAGGTGGTGGTTCGAGCCGCTGCTGCTGCTGCGGCTCTTTGGTCTCACCTGGGACGGGTTCCAGTACTGTTTTATCAGGAAGCACGAGATGCTGGCTCAAGGCGAGCGACTTCAGGAAGTCTCTAGTCTCCGGAGACAGGGTCGCATCGACGACCAGACCGTCCTCGAGTTGGATGAAGAGTGTGAGTTTGGGTCGATACATCTTTTCTCCTGCCTTGGTGTAAGGATCCATCCAGATGCATCAACGGATCTCGTTGCAACTTACCCTTGAAATCATACTGAAATGCCACGCCACCGCCAGTAGTTGGGCTGCTTTCCGAATTGTTGCTTGTCTCGGGCATTAGTCGAGCAAGTGTTGCAGAGTCCAGGCCCAAGCTTCGCAGCTCGAGTTCAACCTTCTTGATACACTTTTTGAGTTGGCCATAGGGAATCGCCGACTCGACCCAATGCGGCGGGAAGCCTTCCCTCCGCAACGCCTCCTTGAATTCATGAGCAAACTTCATCTTGGAGGCAATGCTCTGCTCAGCTCAGCTCAGCTCAGCTCAGCCAGATATCGGAGTTTTCACGGTCTCCCTCAAGAATTATTGACGACCTCTACTATGGTAGGTAGGTAGAAGGTATGTACTGTAGGTAAGGTAAGGTGAGGTGAGGTCGCTTTGCTAAAAGTGATTCGGGGATTCCTCGTGACATGATGAGGTACCGACCAAGTGCAGGACGGGACGAAGGTGGACAGTGCAAAAACTTTAAGGGGGAGAAGGTAAGACCTTACCTAGGATCTGGACCTGCCACACACCAATATGGAAGTGCGTGCAGACGACGAAAAGACAGGGCGCACACGTGATAGACGGCAGCTACAGGGTCACTCGCCTCTCTCTTCCTCCAAGCAGCATCCGCCGTGTCAGATAGGTAGATAAAAGGTACAGTAGCACCTATTACTTACTAAATACTTGTTCAGGTATTAGGTAGACAGATACCTGTGTAGATGTTCAAACGAAGGGAAAACTGGACTGATAGAAGAAATGAAAGCTTGCTCAGCTTATGTAAGTTGTGTTACCTACGCCAAGGACCGGGTACACGTTGTTCCTCTCCGGAGGGGTCCGTTGTCGTCGTTCTCGCTTTCGTCAACCTTGCGCGAATATTTGGAAATTCGAATCCTCCACCAGAACAGAACAGAACAGAACAGAACAGTACTCCAGCAAGGCAAATACGAGGTACCTTACCTACGTATCTATCTACGCTTTGATTTCATTCTTTGTCATACGCTTTCCGCTTCCATTGAACATGCCAGATCCACTACTCACGTTCGTCTTAAACATCTATAAGTAATTATGGGTGCCCAGCAGTCGACCGGGCACCACTCGGATACGCCAAATGGTGCCAGCGCGAAGACTTGCTACTACGAGGTTCTTGGTATCGAGCGCCAGGTGACGGATGACGAGTAGGCAGATCATCTACCATCCCTCCACTCGCATTTGCTTACTAGCCCATTCATAGAATCAAGAAGGCATACAGAAAGAAGGCGCTCGAGTTGCATCCAGATCGAAACTACGGAAATGTGGAAGAAGCTACAGCAAAGTTTGCAGAAGTCTCGACAGCCTACGAGGTACTCTCGGACCCACAGGAACGATCATGGTACGACTCTCATCGCGATTCCATTCTGAGGGGGGATAATGCTGGGGCAGAAGAGGACCATTTTGAGCATAATGTGAGGGTTACAAGCGCGGCAGCTCTTGTGTCCTTGATGGGCAGGTTCAATTCAAGGACGCCTTTTACGGATGCACCGACTGGTTTTTTCGGAATTCTCCAGGAGACCTTTGCGGCTCTGGCTAAAGAGGAGGAGGCAGCCTGCGACTGGGAGGGGATTGAGTCGGTGGATTATCCGGGCTTCGGCAGTGCCAAGGATGACTACGAGGATACTGCAAAACCATTCTACAAAGTCTGGGTTAGCTTCTCAACCAAAAAAACCTTCTCCTGGAGAGACCAGTACAGGACTTCGGATGGACCTGACAGGGCAATGAGGCGTTTGATGGAAAAGGAGAACAAACGACTTCGAGATGAGGGTATTCGAGAATTCAACGATGCTGTGAGATCTCTCGTTATGTTTGTGCGAAAACGAGATCCCAGATACACCCCCAATTTGCAAACGGAAGCAGATCGACAGAAAATAATACGAGAAGCTGCAGCAGCCCAAGCCGCAAAAGCTCGAGCCGCCAACAAGGCCAGACTAGACTTGCATGTGACACCGACCTGGGCCCAGGCACAAAAGATTGAAGATGATCAGGAATACTTTTCTGATAGTGGTGAATCCGTCGTGGAGCATATTGAGTGTGTGGTCTGTAAAAAGGTGTTCAAGAGCGAGCAGCAGTATGAGGCTCACGAAAAGAGCAAGAAGCATACTAAAGCCGTTCAACAACTTCAGCGTCAGATGCGAGCCGAAAACAAGGATCTCGGCCTTGACCCATATTCAAATGCAACAAAGCTCGAGGACCTGACCTTGAGTTCAAATGAGCACGTGAGCACAACACAGGAAGCTTCCGTGGGTGGTACAGGGACGAAAGAATCACTTTCAGAGACGGAGAAAGAAAAGGAGAAAGAAAGGGAGAAAGGGAAGGAGGAAGTACATCCAGGGGTGCTGTCATCTGACGTCGATCAAGAAGAGGACAGGGCAACCCATGATTCAGACTCGTCGGATCTGGAAAGCGAATACGCATCAAGGAAGGAGGTTGAAGAAAGGATTGCAAGCACTTTGGTTCAAAATGAGGGGCTTGGCAAATTGGACGATGGAACTCCAGTTGCGAGTGCAAATGGTGCTCTCCCCAAGCTGGGAAAGGCCAAGGCCAAAAGGGCAAAGAAACTTGCTCGCGAGGAGAAAGCCGCTCAGGATAATCTAGAGGTATGAGGGGTCCCTAAATTTACTGCTCTGTGCGTTGTTAAAACTTCATCTAGTTCACATGTGCAGTCTGCAACGAGAGTTTCCCTTCAAAGACCAAACTCTTCAGCCATCTCAAAGATGAAGGGCATGCCAAGCTCTCTGTCAACAATAAAAAGGGAAGGAATGTCAATCGCTAATTACATTGTAATTCTCGCTCTACCCTTGCTCACACTCCAAAACATAACTATCACCCTCTCTCCCCTTTCCCTCCTCTACCCACCACCTCTAATTGAGCCAATCACTTGGCCCTATCACCACGCCTGTAGATTTAGAAGGGAGCATGAGGGGCATGGACGTCAGCTTGTTCTTTGTCCGCTTTATGAAGAATTCATAATTTCACATGCAACGCAATCTTTGGTAGCATTCATTGGAAGTCTTTACCGAGTAGGCAAACCCGTTGCCGATTTAATTTGGCTTTTGTCATTCTTGCGCCGTGCGTTTCTCCTATACCCAGGCTCTAATGGTTTCCTGAAGCCTGATTCTGGGTTCTCCAGTGTACAATTTATACTGGCCACATGCTGTAAGGTAATGTGCTAGCTGGGAACCGAATATCCCTTTTGATTATCATATTCTTGTCCGTGCCATGATTTTTTTCTAATCCCTGTTCCCACACTGCGATGGAATCCCGCGCTGCGATTCACGTAGAAGTGCCTGGCAGAGGAAACAAGAACTAGTGGAGCGCACAGGCACCTACATATGAGATCGTGTCGAAAGGCAGAGAAGCGCAACAGGCGTATCACAGTCGTCTCTGGATTTGGAGACCTTTTCTCTCCATTGCGTGTCATGTTTAAATATGCCCAGCCTGGCTCTGCCAATGATATCCTAGACAGTTCTATTTCGTCTCTTGCAATTCTACCCAGGTTGCGACTGTCACCGGGCTAGGCAGTATTTCTGGTTGATGTGTATTGTTTTCAACGCTTGCTATAACTAAACGCGTATGCTCATTTGTTCGGATGATCGCCTCCAGTCAGTTTTCGTATGATTTTATTAACTTACATATATGTTGGACGGTCCCTTATTTTTTAATCATTAAATGAGGTATGTGATGTATCAGGTTATGTATAACGTATGTTACTACTTGCCGGTGGGAAGCTGCGTAGTCCTCTATATTTGATCTAATGTATTCGGCTGTGATAAGGTAGCTATATATGCAGTATAAGAGAGATTACGTTCAGTGTGTGAGAAATTCGTGGAACTCAAACTTTTACAGATGCTCTTTGTAAGGGGAAGGTCGTCCGGGAAGGTCGTTCCTTCTTCGTAGATAGTTTAGCGTCCTCTCAACTAGAGAGAGAGAGAGGACGAAGATAGAATAATACAATGTATGCTTCCCTTGATCTTGTTTACAGTCCGCCAACACTCTTCTAGTGCGATATATCAAGGGAATAGATTTGACTTATACGAAAGAGCTGTACACTTTAATTGTCGGAATTTCTCTTCTAATAATACCCGTGTTCTCCATCACCTAGAATAACGTAATATCCGGCCCTTGTACGCAATGTCTTGTTGTATTCTATTCCCTTTTGCATTTTTGGTGGCAAGTCCTTTGCAAGGAGAAGTTACCACAAGAATACCTACCAGCAGTTCCCCTACCTCAGCTATTGTTTTGCTAACTAGAGATTAAGATTCGCAGCCCTGGAGACCTGAATCTTCATCCTGACATAGCCTTGGCTTGACCCACAACGAGGAGGTACAAACGTGGTCCCCATTATCACATAGGGAGAAAGATCCCATCTAACTAGCTACATACTATGACAGTCTTGTTTCTGTACACTCTTTATAACATGTAACAGCTCTGGCTATGTACATCCGAATGAAACTTCAACTCGCTAGGTATTGATAATTAAAACACATGCAGTGCTTCTCTCACGTAGAAGTTGGCCAAAAATCTATATATGTACAAAAACCATTTCTAGGGACTGGTATTTAGCAGAGGGAGAAATATTATGACGGCAAAAGAAGACGAATATCCCATATAACCCAAAATACCTCGACTCTGGAGTACGGACGAAGCACTGACTAGTCCCGGCAAAGAGTGAACACTGAACAACAAGGAGGCCAAATCTGCCGATCCGAGAAAGAGTGGTGGATATGTTGCATAAAACCGGTCAAATCATCGTTTTAACAACAAAATAACCACCGCAGCCGAATATCGTATCTGCATGCACCTGTAATGCTCGCTTCAATTCCCCACCAAAGGATGTACTTGTATGGATCTAAAAGTTAAATGCACCAAAATCCGTGCCTACAACACCAATATCACTAACACCTAACCCCCCAACACCATCGAGAGAGTCTTCCCGAACCCAAATATAGCGACTCACATATCATCATCCTCGTCGCCCAAGGATTCCACCTCATCAATAGCACCCTCACGCTCAACACCCAAACTATATAAAGACGGGTCTTTGTCAGCCACGTGCACGATCTTCTTCCCCTGTACTTCGCCCACAGCCTTTTTCCAATGCTTCCATTCATCCTCACTCTGGATGAGAAAGGCAATCAGCATACTAGGATCCATTTCTTTGATATGAATTCTTCGAAGGCGTCGAGTGTGACACGAATCAATCTCTTCTGACGTGTAGTTTTCCACGGTTTCTGGTAGAGGAAGTGCGGTTCGGGTTTGATGAGGATCCAAGTAGAAGAAATGCTGCCCTTGAACACCAATAAAGTAATGTGATGAAGATGGTCGGCCACTATTTCTGTTAGGAATAGGGATGACACGGGGATGCAGACGACTTACCCGGCAATTCCAATAGACTGGGGCATCTGTAACGAGGATTTCAAGGCCTCCCAGTACACAGGAGTGATCTTGTCAAGCCCGAGCCTAGTTCCAACTAGAATGAGGGTTGGATTGAATTTGCCATTGGATTTTGCGACCTTCATAAAAGATTCCTCATACACATCAGCATTATCTCCACTGACGTAAACCCTGAGCTCAGATGGAGTGTGATCGTTGGTGAGGGCCCTGGATTTTAGGTCAGAAAGATCATCTTACACGATAAGGCAAGGCATATATCTACTGAATACAGCGTGCTGTGGCGGATGGTCCAAACCACTCCCCTGGATGTTTCCCACAAGCTGTAGCTCCATGTTCAACGAATTTGTGGATTGAAAAGGGTGCTCTCGGATCATCTGCAAACATCGATAAAAGCTTCCGTTCTTCGACATTACTCGCGGTTCGTCGCCAATCTGAGGGGTGTCAGGCTGAAATCTTCCCCACTGAAGAACGTACTTTACCTCTTCCCATCCGGAGCAAAAGTAGTGAGTTTGCCAGGAGACTTTGGCCCGATCTGATCATGCAGCCCCATCCGGTATCTGAGGTAAAGCCTGTTTGATCCACCAGTTGGCTCCTGAGACGAACGGTGAGCGACATGGATGAAGACGCCTTTGGGTCCTCGGACTTGGGGATAGCGGGGAAGCCAGAACGGTATGTGAGCCATACTTTGGCTTCGAAATCATCTAGGAACGCAGTTGGCCATCCTCCCTCTTCAGTACCGACCTCCTCGCTAGAACCAAGGCTGCCTGCCTTGCTGTCTGGTGGAGTCGCAGGTTGTATAGGATGTGTAGGAGGTGATGATGATGACGATGCTAACGAGGGGTTTTCATTTTGCTTTGTAGTGCTCGTCGCATTAGCGGTCGAAGGGAGGAGATCTGGGATTTGGTATTGCTGACCCAGGCACCAGATGGGTGACTTCGAGGCTGGATCATTTGTTGGCTCAGGGTCCCAGAAGTATTGCACAATTCTCTTGTATTGGCCGAAACCGACGGTCGCCATGCTACGGATGAATATTGGTAGCGAACGGAGGTAAGGTGTTTGTTGGGATGGCTGGGCTGCGCGAGGGTTGAAGTCTGAATCCGAAATTCGCGATCTGCGGTACAGTATGCGGTCAGAGAGAGGTATGAGCATGGATGGGCATGGCATGGACAGCAAGTAGGGCGGAACACTCACTACCTACCTAGGTACTGTGAATAATGGAGTATGTAAGGTAGGTCTGGTGGGGTGTGTCAGAAGCAGTAAGTGAGTGGTGAGTGGTGATTCAGACAGCTGTTGGCGTTGAATCACCCGCTCGAGAAGGAGGCGGCGGGGGGAATTAGAGTTAATGGAATCAGAATGAGATTGGGATATTTGGGTCGAGGGTATTGGCGTTGGTGTTGTTGGCGATGGTAAGGATGGGATGAGAGAAAGAGATTACTTCCTACGATACCATACCTGCAATAATGAGGATGAGGATGTGAATGAGGAATGAGGAATACAGCTGGGAGGGGGGAGAGAGCAAGGGAGGGAAAGGCGAAGGTGGACGTCGTCCGACGTCAACTCCTCCGGATGTCTTATCGATTCCGGATAGCGGGAACTCCGCCGGGAATTCCGCCCGAGCTGGGCAGGGTGGTCCGTCTAGAGGTAAACAAACCAAATTTATATTTGTATTTCGACTTGATTGTTCCCCACCACCACCATCACCATCACCATCACCTCCCAACTTCAACATTCTACCCTCCACCAACCCCAAACAAAGCCTCAGCGCAGCCTCGAGACTTCGCATTAACGGCATAACTACACACCTTCGAGAGCCACAGAAATTGTGTCCAGTACCATGCGCTAACCAACCCGATCCGATCGCCTCTACGAGTACCGCATATCATGCCCCATACAAACAACAAGAAGTCCCGGAGAGGTAACCACCGCCACAATTCACCTGCACGAGGCGGCCGGCACTCTTCCGATGTAAATTTCAGACCCTTCAATGGCGCCTCACCCATCAATTCAGCTCACCCGGGCTCAAGCCTTCGTGGTAAGATACTAGCTTTGCGTGCTTCGTATCCTGCTCCCCAGCTAACCTTCTCATCAGCCTTCACCTTGCAAGATGAAGCCCGTAACACGGAACGGCATCACAGTTGGGATTCCGATCAGAGGTTGAGGGATACGAAGGTCAGCTTTATCAGTGCCGGCAGCCTAGATCCAACCATTTCCCTGGAACCTGAGATGGAGGAACCTACCACTTCTCTCGCCCAGATGGTCCTCGACCCTACTACAGACAAGATAATCGCCGAGGGAGAAAGGTTCCGCGGAGAGATTGTTGTGGAGGAGGAACTCGTGGTTGAGGTATACGAAGAACCTTACAACGGAGATGACTCGCCAGAGGAAAACGTGCCGAGTAGAGCAGGACAACCTTTTCAGCAACAAGAGCAGCAAGATCTCTTCTTCATCGACACCCAAGGAAAAAAAGCCGTGGAGACCGGTATGCTGCCACCACGAGTTTCTTCTCCAACTCCCTCTAATTCAAGCGATGAGGTCATACTATTCGCCGGCCGAGATAAGTATGGGAGAGGTCTTTCAAAGCTACCACAAACACCACGAACCATATCAGATCCCATCGACGCCAGGATCAAACTGGTCGAGAAACAGATCCACAAGCAAGAAGAACTGCTGGAAGATATACTTCGCCACAAATCCCTGCCTACATCCACTAAGACCAGGCCAGAGGTAATCGAGGCATCCTCCACAGGATTTGAAATTCCAATACGTCAAGAACAGAACCCACCCAATGCAGCCCGTGGTCGTCGGAGCATCAGACAGATCGAGGAAGATGCTTTATTTGCCGACTATCTTGCGAATATGGACAGTGAGCATGGGATTTTGGAGTCATTTGGTCATCGTGAGCTTGGTGGCACGGAAGATGAGCTTTGGCAAGAGACCGAAATGTCTTCTGGCGAACCGAAAGCTACTTGGGACCAAGAAGACATTGGTGACTTTGATGACTTGAGCACGTCCGATGGTGTCATGGGAGATGTGGAGGCTATATTGTCCAAACGTGAACGGCCAGCAGGTATACAATATCTGGTCGTTTGGGAAGATCAATCTGTGGATGAGGCAAGATGGGTTCCAGTAACCACACTAACAAGTAGAAGCGCTTTGCAGCAAATCCAAAAGTTGGAAGCAGAGCTGAAGCTGGAGGCTGAATTCATGAACAGTGGCAAGGATGATAGTGACGAAACGGACGACGACGACGACCTTAGCCTAGGCGATGAGCCACTACCACAGAAGCAGAGCAAGCTATCTGATAGGCACATCGCAAGATTACTCGCCAAGCAGGAAGAATTGGGTATTGGTGGCGATGAACTTCTGCTCTTCGATGGCGAAGGGGATGATGAGCAAGATGTACATTTCTATTCATCTGTACCTAGGGTCTCTAGACGAAGTCCTAAAGGCAAAGGTAAGGTGACAGCTGTTCGCCCAATGGCTGATCATTATGATGGATTCGACATCATGGATTTCGATAGACCAAGTTTGAGGAGGAAACCAAAGGGTCAGAAGGGGAAGATAGAGTTTGATCTGTCCGATTCTGATTTGAAAGAGAGTATGTTGAATGCTTTTGAAAACGACCGCATAAAGAAGAAGAAGAGAAAGCAAGAGCGGGAGGAGTTGAGAGCACAGGGTTTACTGGGCAGTAAGAACCCGGTTTTGAAGCAGAAATACAAAGAAGGGATGAGCATGAATGAGGTCAAGGAAGAAATAAGAGGCTTCTTGAATGGAAGCAACACTACGTAAGTTCACTTACAGGTAACTGGCACATGAATCTAACCAAAGCACAGACTTTCTTTGCCCCCCATGGAGAAAGAGGAACGAAAGATTGTACATGGGATCGCAAATGCCTTCAAGTTAAAGTCTAAGTCAGACGGTTCTGGCAAGAATCGCTTTCCTATTCTCTATAAAACAGCGCGCACGCGACCATACTTTGCTGGCACGTTTGATCTGGTAGCAGCAAAAGCATCCCGTGGATTTCTACCTCGTCCAGATGTCAAGCACTCAGGTCGTAGCAAAGCCACCAAAGGCTTCGGCGGCTTCAACAACGCATCCGTTAGCTACAGGGACGGGGATGTTGTTGGAGCATCTGCTCCTGAGCTGGGTGTGGAGAACCGGGGAAGAGCAATGCTGGAGAAAATGGGGTGGTCCACTGGAACTGCTCTTGGGGCACTGAATAACAAGGGCATCTTGCAACCAGTGATACACGTTGTCAAAACTAGCAAAGCTGGTTTGGGTTGAAGTTCAGGGTGTGGAAAATAGATACCTTTGTTTGACCTCATGTATCACTTTCCGATAGAGGTGGTTTTTTAGGAGGCCTTGATATTTTGCTTTGCCCACATAGCTATGTAGATATCCCACAAATCAAGAATGCCTTCGAACTCCAATAGCATCATGCAAACAGTTTCCTACCCACTGCGACATACTTATTTCAAAGGCGTTGATATTTTGAAGTGCCAAAGCTTGTGTAGTTTTTGAAATTTTTATTCATGTTTCTTCAATTCTTCATCTTCAGAATTTCATATCTGCTGAAGACCTGTATTGTACAACCCCACATACCCCGAAAGCAGACCGTGAAGACATTTGCCCCCGTAAAAAGCAGACCATCCATAACGCATTAAAAAGAGACCCGAAAACCCCGAATCATTCCCGCTTAACCATCACATGAGATGGCCGAAAGCAAAACAGATTCGAAATCTTATGAAAACCCAAAGAGAAGAAGCAATTTATTTCGTAGAGGTGGAGTACTTGGAAACGGCCTTGGTACCTTCCGAAACGGCGTGCTTGGCAAGTTCTCCTGGGAGGATGAGACGGACGCTGAAGATGTTGTCAGCATTGAATATCAAGCGGAGACCAGGGGCAACTTACGAGGTTTGGATCTCTCGGGATGAGATGGTAGACTTCTTGTTGTATGCGGCAAGCTTGGAGGCCTCGGTTGCTACACGCTCGAAGATATCTGTTATGCGAATTAGAACAAGTTCGGAGTGTTGGATTTGTGGCGGGCTTACCATTGACGAAGGAGTTGAGGATAGACATGGCGCGGTTGGAGATACCAGTGTCTGGGTGGACTTGCTTGAGGACTAAATTTCGAGATGTTAGAAGGTTGGAAAGCAGAAACAAGACGCGACTTTGAGAATCATGAAAGTAGGCGCGCCGATTTGGCAAAACATGTCACCAAAGACGCGCCAATGACTTAAATGCCCGAAAGGGACGGCGCGATTTTGGAGGCAAGGATCGTACCTTTGTAAATGTATGAAGAGTATGTCTCCTTGCGCGTCTTTGTGCGCTTCTTCTTCTCGCCAGTTGCTGCGGTCTTCTTGCCAGCCTCCTTCTTCTCGGCGGGGGCCTTTGCTGCTGGTGCCTTGGAAGCGGCGGGCTTCTTCTCTGCTGCGGCCTTTGGTGGCATGTTGGCGACGGGTTAGAATTTAAGGACGGGGAAGTCGTGAGGGTATTAAAGTCGAAGTTGATGTTGGAGGGAACGTGATGTCAGGTTTCGTGGGTGGTGGATGTTGATGGGAACAGGAGGAAGTAGGTTGAGAAGGGAGGAAGTCGCATCTTTATGGATTTCGGCGCGAGCTGGCTAGCGCAAATCAACCACGTCCAACTAGCGCGATCTGGGAAGCGAGAGCCCGCAAAACATGCAGCAGTGCAGCCAATCAAAGCGCGACGGGGCTGGGGGAGACGATAGGCGCACCCCGCCTCCAACCATGCTGGTTTACTACAGAGCGGCAGTCAGGGTGTGGCTACAGTGACGCCAATATCCGGTAGTGTAAAGTTAGCCCAGCCCGGTTACTTAGTTACTTAGTTGGTCCCAGAGCCCCTCCACTGACTTTGTCAACAGCGCGTTAAACGGACCAGGTAAATAATAATGCTATGGTGTAGGTTTCTACCTACCTACCTACTATTGTACCTCTCTGTACCTATCTATCTGCTGTACGGTAGGTATCTATCCATCCATCTAGAATCCTAGATACCTACCTTCCTTACTTACTGTACCGTACTGCATCTACAGTACACACAATCCAACATTGCTCATCGTCCACAGACACTTCCTCATTGCAGACGATCACTCACGCAGAGAGAAAGACATGCATACCTACCTAGGTACATTCGCTTTTCTTTCCCTCATGCTCCCCCAAATTCTCAGCGGCCGCCTTGAGAGTCGACCTTTCAAAGATTCCTTGCCGACCATCCTTGTTGTGACCTTCGACGACAAAGCTATAGACCGACCCAACAGTCGATGTGCCTACCTAGGATCCTACATACCTCGTCTCAATTGCTCCCCTCTCAATGCGAGTCCGACGGATGAGAAGGAAACTGTGAGCCTTGGTGTCCAGGAACGAGCCACCTGAAGACAGACATTGGAGAAAGGTTTGGATTGGATTATCGTGCTCACTCAGTTACGTACCTACCTACCTACCTTACCTAGGTAGGTAGGAAATGTACTGTATCTGGGTTTGCAATGAGCAAAGGCAGCACAGCGCAATCCAAGAAAAAGAGGATAGAAACTCGGGCAAGAAGAGGTACCAGGTACCACCTACCTGAGGTGGGCACCTAATGAACCATGTTCGGGATAAGTGCAGCGTTGGAGTCTACAGTATCCTTCCATTGTCAAGAAACTGTGCAGGAGGTAGAGAGTACTAAAAAAAAAATTCGTATGTACGCAGAAGCCCCTGGGGAATTTACAATCCTTCAGCCTCCTCCCCGTGACTAAGGTGGTGAAGCGTGAAATAGTAGAACATTTATCCACGTGGCGCTTGTCTTCTTCTGGACGCCTTTTCAGCCGCGTTGATTGGCCCAGTTTGGACCTTTCCAGCGATGTTTTGATTTCCCACGTAAAACCCCCCGGCCGCGCTCTGCCGCACGGGCCAACAACCCCTTCACCCTTTGACGCGTCGTGGCCTCAGGCGCCCGCCATCACGCCTAGCGGCAGATCAACCACGGCGTCGCGGACCCTATAAATCTCCCTTCCCCCAAACATTTCCTTCCTCCGCAACCAACTCTCAACTTTCACCACCACCCACCACGCATATCGACTCTTTGACTCCTACGTCCCACCTCACTTCAAACCCCAAACTTCAAACCCCAAACAAATCTATCATCATGACCGGAGGCAAATCAGGAGGAAAGGCCAGCGGAACCAAGAGCGCGCAATCGTAAGTCTATCCATCCAACTACTCACGTTAATTCCCCCTCTTTTTGACGCGTCTTGTCTTCCAAAAATCAAGTCGCATTCACTTTCACTTTTCAATTTACTAACCATCGCTGCATTACAGGCGTTCTTCCAAGGCTGGTCTCGCGTTCCCAGTTGGTCGTGTTCACAGACTTCTCCGAAAGGGCAACTACGCTCAACGTGTTGGTGCCGGTAAGTAGCGATCCTTTCAGGCGCGCCTTGGTACGCAACTAACTGAGTTCGCATAGGTGCCCCCGTTTACCTTGCCGCTGTTCTCGAATACCTTGCTGCCGAAATCCTCGAGTTGGCCGGAAACGCTGCTCGTGAC
The DNA here is from genome assembly GCA_031472005.1 of Tetracladium setigerum. NCBI lineage: Eukaryota > Fungi > Ascomycota > Leotiomycetes > Helotiales > Tetracladium > Tetracladium setigerum. The sequence goes on from PZJY01000006.1 coordinate 1,790,152, forward strand.
AACAAGAAGACCCGTATCATCCCTCGTCATCTCCAACTCGCCATCCGAAACGATGAGGAGTTGAACAAGCTTCTCGGTCACGTCACAATTGCACAGGGTGGTGTTCTACCAAACATTCACCAGAGTAAGTTCCCACGTCTTCCAACAAACACTGGCATCGGCTAATTCTTTCCAGACCTCTTGCCAAAGAAGACTGCCAAGGGTGGAAAGGGTCCTAGCCAAGAGCTATAAGTGGACGTTTCTTTGGGCTTGGTTTTTTGATGGTTTCTTTTTATGATAATGGGGTGTCGCTGGGTCTGGGTTCACGGCTGCTTTTTCCGCGTTCTGGTTGTACATTAAATCCATGGCAATGGATAAGTGAGATGGTTTCGGTTTGAAGCCGAACTTATGAAATACACCAAAAAAACTAAAACTTGATTCCTTTGCTGTGCTTTGTGACGGTTACGTTCTTTTCGCTAGTAGAATACCTGCTTGCCCATATACGATGTTTTAATGTGCTGTGTGGTTTTTGAAATAGCGTTTATGTTTCTGCTTACTTCCTTACAAAAACGATTACATCTACTAATCCAAAATGGAGACAATGCCTTTCACATGTAGCCGCAGAAACATGCATGGCATGGGCATTTTTCACCACAAGACAGATACATTATAAGACGCAAGATCCATTCCTTCATTGATATGTACAACACCATTCTCCTCCATCCCTAAATTCCAACCGAGCCAAAAGCGAATCAGACGATATGTGGAGGTGCTAGATTGTTATCAATATAGTTTCTTTTCGCATGCCTCAGCTACTCACGATCAAGAATTGGTGCTGGCATGTTCCTCTCGAATTTGGAACCTGTTTCCTCCGATTAGCAGCAGCTCTTTCTTCCCTTTTGAAGTCTTTGCGAGCCTTACCTCCAGGCGCCGTTGGGGCACGATAAGGGTCAGGATGTTTCCATTTTTCTAACAAGTCCTCTGCTTCCTTGAACAAGGCCTGATACTACTGGTTAGCCGCTGCCTGCAATGCCTGATGCGCCATGTAGACTTGCTCGTTGTTGTCTGGGGTCCCGGATGTTCTTGTTTGCGTCGAATAGCGACCGGATATAGATCGCCTGGCCTCTCCAGATATATCGATGGACAGCCCAATCGAGGGAGAGCTTCAACGAGCGTCGGTAGAGCGACCTGGAGAATTCTTAATTAGCCCATGGTCTACGCGATGGGTTGGATATACTTGCGAGACAGCTTGTTTAGTAGACATGGCGACAGCCCGCCTGTTCCAAATTGATGGGCGAATTGAAGCTGGCCCTTTTGTCAGCTAAAAGCATATACACAACTCCAAGCGTCACGAGAATATGGGCCAGTTGAAAGGAGAAGATTTGCTAGATCTCGGAGGTGCCAGCAGGATGGAGGGGGTACATACGAGACCTGGTTAGGCGTTGGTCGTTTGTCGCGAGATGTCGGAGAACGAGGACGCTCGTGCCGTCGGTTGTGAGATGAGGCTGCGAGAAACTCCCGTGCTTTCTAGTTCGTTTCACAGCCGATCAACACCTACCAAAACAAACCTACACCTACCTGAGCTACAATCAAGCATCAACCTATCTCCTCACCCCTTCATCACCACCTCAATTCGTCCCATCTACCTCTCCTCCTCTCCTCCTTAGTATCAACATGCTTTCCAGCAGGCTCCTGGTTGCCTCGCGCTTCTTGAGGGCGCAGCGTGCACCACACCTACGATATCCTTTCCCAGTAGTGCAACAATTCCGCAACTATGCCGACAGAGTCGTCAAGGTGCCTGAGATGGCCGAGTCAATTTCGGAGGGAACCTTGAAGCAATGGTCCAAACAGATTGGCGATTTCGTTGAGCAGGATGAGGAGATTGCTACCATCGAAACAGACAAGGTTGGAAACACATGGAGCTTCGTGAGCCTTTTACTGACAGTGGCCTCCACAGATTGATGTGTCTGTCAATGCTCCCGAGGCCGGTATTCTGAAGGAATATCTTGCGAATGAGGAGGATACCGTGACTGTTGGTCAAGATTTGGTCCGAATGGAGCTTGGAGGTGCGCCTTCCAGCAGCGAGAAGGAAAAGGCATCGTCGGAACCCAAAGAGCCTGCTTCAAAGGAACAACCAACTTCTTCGGATCCCGAGCCATCAAAAAAGGACGAACCTAAACCAAAGGAAGAAAGTCCGGCGCCCAAACAAGAGAAGAAGCCCGAGAAAAAGCCTGAGCCTAAACAATCCGAGTCAAAGTCCAGCAGCTCTGCTCCAACCTTGGGCAGCCGTGAGGAGAGACGTGTTTGTTCAATTCATTCTTCTAGAGAGGTAGATTTAGCTAACGGTTTGTAGGTCAAGATGAATCGCATGCGTTTACGTATTGCCGAGCGTCTTAAGCAGTCTCAGAATACCGCTGCTTCCTTGACCACCTTCAACGAGGTCGATATGTCTTCGCTCATGGAGTTCCGAAAGCTCTACAAGGACGACGTACTGAAGAAGACTGGCGTGAAGCTTGGGTTCATGAGCGCTTTCTCCCGTGCATCTGTCCTTGCCATGAGAGACATTCCAGCCGTCAACGCCTCCATCGAAGGGCCTAACGGTGGAGACACAATCGTGTACCGAGACTACGTTGATATCAGTGTTGCTGTGGCCACCGAGAAAGGCCTTGTTACCCCTGTTGTACGCAATACAGAGGCAATGGATCTCATTGGAATCGAGAAGTCAATTGCCGAATTGGGCAAAAAAGTAAGTCGCGCAGTGATGGGTTCGGAAATCTACCTTGCTAATAACTCTCAATAGGCTCGTGACAGCAAGCTTACGATTGAAGACATGGCCGGTGGTACGTTTACCATCAGCAACGGTGGAGTGTTCGGCTCGTTAATGGGCACTCCCATTATCAACCTTCCCCAGACTGCTGTCCTTGGTCTTCATGCCATCAAGGAAAAGCCCGTTGTGGTCAATGGACAGATCGTGATTCGACCTATGATGTACTTGGCACTAACATACGATCACCGTCTGCTTGATGGGAGGGAAGCTGTGCAATTCTTGGTCAAGGTCAAGGAGTACATCGAGGATCCTCGTCGGATGTTGTTGTAATGGGTACATTGAATGATCATGAACGGTCAGTTTGCGTTGGAGCGTTGCATTTGTACACTAGCTAGAAAAATAATACGCATTTACAGTTCTAGTGCAAATCGATGTGCACTTCGTGGTGTGGTATGTGAGAGAGTCTTGCACCCTTTTTTCCTACTCAACTTTCTTCTTGGGGAATTGATTGTGGCTCCATATAAATCCAGGTGCAAGAGGGCATACATGGGTAAATATTATATCCCCGGGCCATCTCTTTGTTTGGTAATGAGATCTCTATGCATGTCTCCAGTTGCACTTGGTAGGCACAAAGCCATGCGGACAGTCCTTACCTAGGTAGGTCCCTAGGAAGATAGAACAAGTCGGAAACGGCCCAACCAATGCAGCCAACCAAACCAGCACATGTTTTCAGATTCTTCTTGTAGTCAGCTCTGAGCACGTTCCGGTTGTGTCCCCTCGGCAAGGAAATTCCGTGAATTAGTAGCCCTGTTCCAGTTGATACCTAGCAAGGACTTTGTGCTTATTCTCCTCACTCGCCGACAGCGGTTCATTGAAATCCAGCCCATTTTCCATCAAGAACTTTGAACTTAGGGGGGAGGACAGAAGCTATGACCATGACGACTACTAAGGCCTCTGATACGGGAGATAGAAAGCCAATACTGAAGCGTACTAGATATTGTGGAGCTGCCGCCCGCAAGAGAAGGAAGAAATGAGGGAGAGACAACTAAAAAGACAGGGACAATTGTGATGGCGCTAGTGTAGTGTGCTTAAATCATGTCAAGCTCCGCACGTGGGACGCCACCACTTCTCGGCGTGGTCCGGACTCCATCGACATCCATTATATCATCATGATATGCATTGAATAAGCTTTGGGACACCTGCATTAGGAAGCTTGGGTATTGAGCTTCTCTCCCTCGTGGCGCAAGATGCCGATTGATTGGAAGGATAGCATATGCTATCTGCCTTCTCACCTTCCTTCTGTGTCTTGTGGGTATCAGGGCCGCACCTGTGAAGAGATTTGGGGACACCAACGAATCCTTCAGGTGGATGCACATTGGAGCTATGCTATTGTAAGTTCGCCTATTCATAGACTCGACTTCTCGGCGGCCCAGGTGGAACAATACATAAATGGCCATGATGGGCCATCGTAATTGCTGCATCCATCTATCTACAACTGAGGAAGGAAGCTTCTTGTAACTTCCGGCGACAATGCTTTTTCTGCCCACTGTGATTGTCCCACTCCTTCTGCCTACATTAGCAGCGGCAGCAAGTTGCAATGCCGACAATTGTCTCCGTGAGCCATACTGACTGTCTTTGCTTTAATCCATCGTTTCTGTCTTTTGATACTTCACTCCTGAGATACTGTCTCAACCCCAAGATATGCAAGCTAACTCGTTCTATCGATACAGGTGCCCTTCGTGCTACCAGCCGTGTCGAGGAAGCAAGGACATTCTGTGGAGCGTTTACCACTACCCAGGTCATTGCAACAAGTGCAATTCCATTGTTTGCCATCCAAGGTTGCACTGGAAACGTTGTAAGTCGTGTAAGCAGTGCTTGTAGCTGTATCGCAACAGCAAGTTCGACAGCCTCGTCGATCACGAGCTTCTCAAGTGCATTGTCTAGTACTTCGGCACCAACGAGCACTCCTACTCCGTTTCCTCCCTTGGGGCCAAAGTTGTGCATGAATCCAGAATTGAGTTGTCACAACACAACAAGGGTCGAAGATCTATGCTGTTTCAATGCACCTGGTGGACAACTCCTCCTTACCCAGTTTTGGGATACTGCACCGAGCACAGGTATGTCTCCAATCTTTGAGTTGCCAGTTGGATTTTTCTTCGTGAGGAGATATACAGCCGTATCTGGCAATTAATTGCAAGGGGCACCAGATGATTGTGGAAGTTGACATATACGATGACTACAAAATCGACAGGTTTTGTTTGGGGGTGTTATTCATCCTTGCTTAAATCAACCTATTTCCTCCTTCTTCGGAAGCGTCCCTTTCTCTGTTATAACGCACAACTTGACCTTTAGGGCTAACTTTCCTTCCAAGGGCCCAATAACTCGTGGACTCTCCACGGACTATGGCCAGATCACTGCGATGGAACCTATGATGCGAATTGTGATTCCTCCCGAGAGTATTCCAACATTACTGCCATTCTCCAATCTTATGGCAAAAGCGACTTGTTGGCTTTTATGAGCACCTTCTGGAAGGATTATCAAGGAAACGATGAATCTTTCTGGGAGCATGAATGGGACAAGCACGGAACATGCATCAGCACACTTGAACCAAGCTGCTACAACGGTTACACTGGTCAGGCCGAGGTCGTAGACTACTTTGAAATTGCTGTTCAGCTGTTTCGGGGATTGGATAGTTTCAAGGTATGTCCTAGCCTGGTATGGACTTCGGCAATCGACTTACTGCCCAACTTTAGACTCTTGAAAATGCAGGTATTATTCCATCGACGACAGCGACCTACACTTCTAGTCAGATCCAGGATGCTCTCACTTCGGTTCATGGCTTCCCGGTAACAATCTCATGTAGCAGCGGTAAACTCCAAGAGATCTGGTATCACTACAACGTTATGGGGAGTGTACAGACCGGTGAATTCGTGCCCACATCCCCAGATGGAAGCAAATCAAATTGTCCAGTAACTGGTATACGATACGTCCCGAAATATCTGCCACCCTCCACGGTTACTAGCTCAAGCGCAACCCCGACGCCAACCGGCCCACCATATACTGGGAGGGGTTTTTTGCAGGCCTATACAAGCGGTTTAAATAAGGGCTGCTTAATTTCCGCGGGGACGTGGTACACGACCGGCACTTGCGCAGGCTATACCTCTACCCCCTCTGGTAAATAATTATCCACCTAGTCGGTACCGTGCTTCAATTATTTGCTAATAACTACACAAGGCAATGGTTTCACTCTCACAAGCAGTAAAGGACCATGTGACGTTATTGCAGGTTCCTTTCTATGCGCCGCAGGAAATACAGCCGGGGTTTTCACGGTAAGCTTTTTGCCACTGTCATATAGTTATAATTCCAGCTTGCTAATACTAAAACCTCGAAGGCTTTGAACGGGTTCCTGGCTTACGCCGAAAACAATGTGTTCTATGCCGCAGCAATTCCTATCGGATCAATCCAGCAAAAGATATACACTACTAGTTACGTAATAGAAGTTATGTTTACATGGCAAAGTATATAGATATTGATATAGAACATCATTTGTGTAGCTTATTTTGGATATCTCCTCGGCTATCATTAAAACAAGTTGCCTGATACACTGATTTAGCGAGTTTACTTTGAATATTCCTACGGTCATTATTGTAACGGCACTGTTGACCGGTACGACCACGTAACAAGGCAAGAATATATAGTGATATATGCAAATAAATAATAATTGAATCGTAATAATAAGCTTTACTACTAAGAAATGAAGAAAACTATGAATTAATAAGTAGCTAGAGGCCGAGCTATATATACGTCCGTAATAAAGCCGTAAGGCATCCGTTCCTTCCTGCCTATCAGGTGCCTATGCCTACGCATCAGAGCTAGTCCGTTACTTGCCCGGTACTAGTGAGTAACCGGTGGTCATGTGTGAGGCAGGTGTTAATGGTCGTCACAATTATTCAAATATATTGTTAAAGTTATGCCTTAATAAGCTTGTCTTACAAGGTTATAACCTAGCGGCGCGAAAGTATATAAAATAAAATAGAGAATTTTTTAGATAAACTTTAATAATTTTATTTATATAGAGCATAGCTGAGCTATTATTATTGGAAAGGTATCACATGATACGTATAATATAATATAAAATACTTTCTTAATTCATTTATCTGAAGTGGGAGATAAGCTCCCTATGTAACGGTCATTTGTTACAAACATGGTTCTAGGAACACGTGAGTTCCTGGGAGCATTGCTCCCAAGACTATAAAGAAAACTTAGGAGCCTAAGTCTTAAGAGCTTAATAGCTTTCAGGAAATACTTCAAGAGAACTCCTAACCTTTTAATTAAGTTAATTAATAAATGATTAAATAACAAATAATGAGCTTATTTAATGTTAATCACGTAATAAGTTATTTAAATTATTTAAATTACAAAGAAGATTTAAGAGATTTATAGGATTTATAAGATTTATAATAAATAAAGGTTTTATATAAGTAAGAATAATATTTCCCTAAATAAGAGCTTGGTGCTTAACTTAAATTAAATATCTTTATTTTGATAATTAATTTATTATTATACTTATAATTCACTCCTTATTAATAAATATAAACTTAACTTAATTATTTACTCATAAGTAAACAATAATCTATCACAAAACAGCCTTATCACATGACTATTTACTTGATGTGACGAGGTAGAGTAAGTAATTAATATAATACTTATATTAGTGTATTAAACGTATATATAAAGTGCGCGTCCACCTTTTTTAAGGTAAGATAAGAGTATAATTTACACCTTGTTATAAAGCTACTTACTTATAGCTTTATAACTCGCTCTCTATTATTATATTTAATACTGAAATAAGTGCTATTACGTATAATAGTTATAAGTCCCGTTTATAATTAAATTAAATCCTAAGAGCTTCCCTATATATTTAAAATTATTTATTTAACGTTATCTTATTTTCTCTCTCTCTTTATATTTACTTCTTTAACTTATCGCGAGTATAACGTTATCTAATATATTACTTATTATGTATAAGCTTACCGACTTCCAATTATAGCCGAATTAATATCGTTAACTTTAAATTAAGTATTATGTATATAATATTTAAGATTAAGTAAATCTCAACGCTAATGATACTCCTTCTATTAAGAGTAACGCTTCGAACCTCCCTCCTTTAATTAAATTACTTATTAAAAATAAGAATTAAAAGCGTGTTAAAATACATACAAGCACTTAATCGCGTATATAAATAAGAGTAATACTTACTATAAAAATATTAGAATTAGTTATAACTGTTAAATATTAATAATTTAATAAGTGATAATAATCATCTAAATTAGTCATTTACTCCCTTTATCAGATAATTTATCCTATTACGGCTTTACGATAATGGTTGCAACCCTTTCGGCTCTAATAGCTTAAATTGGCTTAAATAGCTTTATTAATTTATAATTAAGCCGACTTACTTATGAGTCATAAACGTTATTTAGTACGGACTAAAATTACCCCGTCTTACTTATTAAGTAATATTAATCGGATTCTTATTATACTATCTTATATTTAAGGGATTTTGATCGGATTTAATAAGGCCGGCTTATTTATAAGTTATGTTAGTGTTTTAATCGGGATTTTAATTTACACGTCTTATTATTTAATTAATAATTAGTACTTTTAGTATATCGGATTAAGCCGATACTATCGGATTCTACCGATTCACTATCATTATATAAATCACTAGGATTCCCTTAAGGATATCTTTTTTAATTAAGCACATTAAACACTCTTATAATCACCTGATCACTTCCACTGCACACTGAATCACTTAAATCACTTAATTCACTTAAATCATTTATATTATCATTTATTTGATTCTAATATAGATATCTTCTTATTATTATAATTATTATATAAGCCTTATAAGATATTTAATAAAGCGCGCGCGCTCGTAAGATTATCTAGTAAGTGCGTTACGTGATTACTTAAGTAATTATTATTAATCTTTTCTTATAATTAATTAAGTTATTAGAGTTCTTTATAAAGTAGTAATAATAAGCCACTAAGTTATATTAATTATTATATTGCTCCCGAGCCTTAAGCTCCTCACGTGAATATAAGTCACGTTCGTAATATTATCCCCTTTCGTATTAATATAAACCTTACACTTAAGTATCTTAAAGGAAATATTGCTAATAGCTTATAGCCTTCTCCTTCTTTTAATATATTACTTAAACGCTTAATTAAACGTATTAATTATATTACTCTCGGACGATAAATTCAAAATATTAAAAAAATTATAATACCTTATACTCGTTATAAAGTTATAAAATATAAAGAATATATCTCTCCTCGCGACCTTAAATTAACTCATTATAATTAATATACTTATCTAAATAAGACGTGTGATATTTATATTATAAATCGGATATTAACGGCATTAGATTAAGAGAGTCTCGACTCTTAAATTAAAAGGCTAGATACGGAGGAAGAAGACGTAATAATAAAGATTCTTTATTTAAAAAAATAAAAATATTTCCTTTATAAGAGGCGATAAAAGATAATTATTACCGGCCTAAATTCTTTAAATTAGCTTAATACTTTAAAGGCGTTAAAAAAGGAAGAAAGAGAAAAGTTAAAGATAAAAAATACGAAAAAAGAGAGGATAAAGGAGTAATAGTTGCTTTATACTCCGGCCCTTATAAAAATAGCCTTAATGATCGACCCGGCGATCGACCTAATCTTACTTATTACTTTCGCTAATTTAAACTTATCTTTTTAATCTTAAAATAAGGACCCGGTAGCATTTAATAATAATACTTTATTAATATCCGATAATAATTAAGATTTAATTTTAATTCCTAAGAATTCTTAAATTATAAGTAATCCTTTTATTTTTTTAAGTAATAAAACTTCTTCTTAATTAGCTTATAATCTAAGATTTTTTCTACTTTATAATATGCTTCTAGGTTTATCGGTTATATTAATATATTAAGAGCTAATAGTACTCTTAATAGTACTTTCTTAAGGAGTGAAATATAAAATACCGAATAAATATTTATAATTTTTAATAAAGCGAGTTTATAATTTAATTATCCCTTAATTATTTTAATTTCGAATAATCTAAGTTTCTTATAATCTAGTTTTTCACTTAATCTTTATATTTTAATATTTCGTTATAATAAATAGACTTTATCCCCCTCTTTTAATGTTAGCTCTTAATTACGCTTTTTATTATAATATAATGTGCTCTTTTCTATTACGAATTATAACTCCTTAATTAATTCGATATATAAGTATTTAATCTTATTAATCTAAGTCTTAGCTAGCTAGTTATCGATATTTATTAAATAAGGTTTATAATATATACTCTTTTTATATTTAAAATTAATATAAAATAATAATACTTTTATAATATCCGTGATTAAGCTATTATACGTAAATTAGGCTAATAAGAGTAACGATACTTAATTATCTTATTTATAATTAATATAATAACGTAAGTAGGCTTTAATAACCTAATTTATTCGCTTCGTTCCTTTATTCGTTTATAAATAGAAAGCAATTAATAATTTCCTCTTAACTCTTAAATAAGTAATTAAGGCAGTTTAAAACTTAGACGTAAAGAGCTTATCTCTATTTAAGATTATCTCTTTTAATATATTATAATAAGTAATTACTTCTTATAAAAATATAAAGGCTAACTCTTTAATAATATTAAATTCCTTATATAAGATATAAATTATATATTTCGTAAGCCTCTCTATTATAATTAGAATTAAGTTATAAGCGATTCTTATTATTAAATCTCTTAAAAGTAATAATTTAATAATAAAATCTTATTAAATTAATTTCTAAGGTATCTTTAATAGAAGTGTCGTATCTATTAATCCGTAAGGTGCGTATCTAATAGCTTTATTACGAATATATATTATATATTAGCTAACTACCTCCTTAATTAAGGACGCGGCTTAATTAATATAATAATAATATTTAATTCTTTAAAGGGTTTTCCGGCTTCCTTAATATTCGTAAGCCGGGGCCTTATAATAACTCTATACGAATTCCTTTATATATAAGTTTAATATAACTAGTCTACTCTTATAATAATCTACGTGTTTTAAATCCTTTCCTTAAGCCTTAAGGATTTTATTAATTTAAGGTCCGTAAATTTTAATAAGGAGAGTGATCTCCTTAATATTAAGAATTAAGTCCTTATCGGCATTTTCCTTAAACATTATAATTTCTTTATAAACTTTACTTCCTTTATATCTTAATAACTTATTAAGAGCGTTTATAATAACGTTATTAAATCCTTTAATATATTTAATTATTAAATTAAATTAAGATAATTCCTTAACTTATCTAATTAATCTTTTATTATTAAGGACTTTTATAATTATAAAAGTTCTTAAGTTTATATAATCCGTATATATTATTATTAAAAATTTAACTACTTAAAGGTAAATCTTTTAATATCTTAAGGCTTTAATAATAGTTATAAGTTCTTTCTCGTAAATATTATAATTTTATTCCGTTAGCGAATAAGTTTCGGAATAGTATATTATAATGTATAATTTTATTTTTTTATTAAGTTAAAGGTATATAACTCTTACGTAAATATTTAAAGAGTCTATTTAAAGAATGCTAGGTCGATCTTTATAGAAATTATAAATTACGGGTTATTTTATAAATTATTTCTTTAATTCCTTAAAGGTAGCCTTCTCCTTTATTCCTATTTAGAAGGGTATATCCTTCCGGGTAAGCCTAATAAGTGGAGCGACGATTCTTAAGTATCCTTTAATAAATTATTAGTTAAAGTTATTAATTCTTAAAAAGGATTAAATATCTTTAATATTTTAAGGCTTTAACTATTCTTTAATAACTCGGATCTTCTTAAGGTCGATACTTATAAGTCCGGGTCGGATAATATATCTTAAAAATAAGGTCTTTATAACTCCGAATTTATATTTATTAAGTTTTAATTTAAAGTTTATATTGGAATCTGTTGGAATCAGATAAATGATCATATAAGTAATTAAGTGATTTAAATGATTTAAAGTGCAATGGAAGTGATCAGGTGATCATAAGAGTGTTTAATGTGCTTGATTAAAAAAGATATCCTTAAGGGAATCCTAGTGATTTATATAATGATAGTGAATCGGTAGAATCCGATAGCATCGGCTTAATCCGATATACTAAAAGTACTAATTATTAATTAAATAATAAGACGGATAAATGAAAATCCCGATTAAATACACTAATATAACTTAGAAATAAGCCGGCCTTATTAAATCCGATCAAAATCCCTTAAATATAAGATAGTATAATAAGAATCCGATTAATATTACTTAACAAGTAAGACAGAGTGATTTTAGTCCGTGCTAAATAACTTTTATGACTTATAAGTAAGTCGGCTTAATTATAAATTAATAAAGCTATTTAAACTAATTTAAGCTATTAGAGCCGAAAGGGTTACAACCATTATCGTAAAGCCTTAATAGGATAAATTATCCGATAAAGGGAGTAAATAACTAATTTAGGTGATTATTATCACTTATTAAATTAATAATATTTAATAAGTAATATAGCCACGATAAATAAGAGCCTTTTCCTTTATACTTACTATTAATATAAATACGAGTATACCCGCGTTATTAATAGATTAGGATAGAGCGACTTTTAACGATATATATTAACTTTACTTTACGCGTTAATAAGAATATACTCTAATAATAAATTATTTAAAATTATTAGTATATTCTAATAGTAAATATTCTTTTACTAGCTTTTATTCGCGATACTAATTATTATACTATTCGGTATAGTAATAGATATCTTCCGAGTTATAATTTTCTTAAATAATTAGTTGGTTACTTATAACTATAGAGTTTATTTAACTTATTATTTATTAGTCGGACTATATTATAATTATTTTAATAGGATTATTAGTAGTTTTAGTAGAAATTTAGGTTATTTATAGCCCTTAGTTACCGGGGCAACTATTAGATTTAGGGAATAAATTAGTAGAAGATAATAATAGAAATTAGTAATATAAGGCAATAAATTTTATAAATATAAGAAGAGGTATAACTAAGTAAATAATAAAGTTTAAGTGTGTTAGGATATCGAGAAAGTAGTGTTTTATTAAAGTATTAATAGTTCTAGTAATTTTTAGTAATCTTAATAGTTTTAGTAGAACTAAGCTAATCTATATACTATTACTAATATACTAATTAGTATTAGTAGAATAATATATATATAAGTAATTTACTTAGGGCTAAAGGGAGACATTATAATCTAAGATATATTATTATATTCTTGGTTTAATAATATTTAAAGAATCGGTTTATTAGTGGCCTAGAAGGTAGTTATATACTTAAAAAGTGGTGAGTCACGTGATAGCTGTCTCTGTTTAGCTACCACTCTCTATTAAAGCGTAACTGAGCGTACTATTACTCCGATATATTATAGTATTTGACCACTAGCTATTGAATACTATTTATAGCTAATGATTTATCTGGAGTATTATTCTAATAATTATCGAGGACTTTTATAATTATTAAAGTTCTTAAATTTATATAGTCTATATATATTATTATTAGAAATTTAACTCCTTAAAGGTAAACTTTCTAATACTTTAAAGCTTTAATAATAGCTATAAGTTCCTTCTTATAAATATTATAGTTTTATTTCGCTAGCGAATAAGTTTTAGCGTAATATATTATAAAGTATTAACTTTTTTTATTAAGTTAGAGGTATATAGCTCTTATATAAATATTTAAAGAATCTATTTAAAGAATATTAGGTTAATTATTATAGAAACTTTTAATAATAGGTTTTTTTATAAATTATCTCTTAAGTTCCTTAAAGGTAGCTTTCTCTTTTAGTCCTATTTAGAAAGGTATATCCTTTCTAATAAGTTATATAAGTAGAGCGATAATTCTTAAATATTCTTTAACAAATTATCGGCTAAAGTTGCCGGTTCCTAAAAAGGATTATATATCCTTAATATTTTAAGGGTTAGGCTACTCCTTAATAGCTTTAATCTTCTTAGGATTAATAGTTATAGATCCGGGTCGGATAATATATCTTAGAAATAAGGTTTCTATAACTTTAAATTTATACTTATTAAGTTTAAGTTTAGAGTCTACTTTAAGGAGAGTATTTAAGACTAGCTTAATATATTATTTATAATCCTTTACTTATTCCGAGTAGATAATTATATTATTAAGGTAATAAATTATAAATACTCTTAAGTATTCTCGTAAAATATTATTATTTTAATATTAATAAGTTATAAGTATATTTATTAACTTAAAAGGTATAATAGTTATCAAAGGTTAGCATATATCTCTGCACACTTTCTTAGTTAGTTAGCCATGACTAAGCATAATGCTTAGCATAGCTCTCGAGATATCCTAAATCACTTCCGTAGCGTACTACTAGCTCCTCAATTAACTTATTTATAACATTCGAAGCAGTTACGCTATGCATTTACGACTACGTTTAATAGGTTATAAGATCCCGTATATCTAGTAACTATAATTAGTTTATTATTCTATTATTTCGGGGGCGTTAATTTATTTAAAAGGCTATTTATAACGTTAAAAGTAGTATTTATAATTAAAATATTAATAAACGCGTTAGAATTAAGAGATCTAATCGTATTAGTTAAATATACTACTTAATATAAGTATATTTAAACCTAATGACGCGAATCCATTTTAAGGCGATGGTTTACGAAGAAGTATCCTATTAAAGCCACTAAATAATTAATAATCGATTCCAAGTCACTTTAGCTAGGAAGACGAATAGATAGGATTTATTAACAATTAAGAATATAATAAAGAGTAATACGATTATTTCGACTCGCTTAATAACGTGTTTAATAGAAAGCTAAAGTTAAAAGGAATCAGCTTAAGTGCTACCTTTAAGCCCCGAAATCTAAGCGTATTATCATTTAGTATCGTAAATAATAAGTTAAAATCCCTTATAAAGCCGTCCTTCTTTATAACTAAATTAAGCGCTAATAAAGGATAAAAGGAAAGATAAGGCTTAGATCTAGATTCCTTAGATAACGACTCCGACGGCGACGACTCACTAAAGTCACTAAAGCCGCCAAAGCCGCCTCAATCACTAAAGGTTATTGTTAAATATTATTAATTTAATAAGTGATAATAATCACCTAAATTAGTTATTTACTCCCTTTAATTAATTTTAAGGATATTTTATCCTATTTCGGCTTTACGATAATGGTTGTAACCCTTTCGGCTCTAATAACTTAAATTGGCTTAAATAGCTTTATTAATTTATAATTAAGCCGACTTACTTATGAGTCATAAAAAGTTATTTAGTACGGACTAAAATTACTCCGTCTTACTTATTAAGTAATTTTAATTGGATTCTTATTATAACGTCTTATATTTGAGGGATTTTAATCGGATTTAATAAGGCCGGCTTATTTCTAAGTTATATTAGTGTTTTAATCGGGATTTTAATTTATCCGTCTTATTATTTAATTAATAATTAGTACTTTTAATATATCGGATTAAGCCGATACTATCGGATTCTACCGATTCACTATTATTATATAAATCACTAGGATTCCCTTAAGGATATCTCTTTTAATTAAGCACATTAAACACTCTTATAATCATCTAATCACTTCCATTACACTATAATCATTTAAATCACTTAATCACTTATATTATTATTTATCTAATTCTAATAGTTATAATATCTTCCTCTTATATTATAACGGAGTTTATCTCGATATCTTCGAGAGCTAGACTCTCTAATTAACTTAAGTTAAAGGGAGAAGAGAACTACGTATAATGAGTGAATGTAATTAATAAGGTGTTAAGGTTATATAATCTAATGAGATATATATATCTAAAAGGTAAGTCGCCTCCGTTTATTAATAAGTTTAGTGATGCCGATTATAATAATAAGGAGCTCGAGCTTTAAAAGAAGTGGGAAAGAGGCGACGCATTTACGGCTTCGATTATAACGAATAGTATTAAGCTAAACTTTACGCTATTCCGTATACTAATAATAAAGAGATCCGCTCGTTAAAAGTGGGTAAAGCTTTAAGAGATATATTAAGGTTTTAAAGTGAACGTTCTTAATAATACGATTTATAAATAAAATAAGCTATTATATAATAATTCTACCTCACTTAAGGAGTTTATTATCTTATTTTAAGATACTTTATTTAAGCTATTAACACTTAAAGATAATTATAAGGTTCTTAAATCCTAGATTCTAAATATCTTTATTAATAAGGTCGAAGAAGCTTTCCTTATTTAGGCTAAGCGTTAAAGAGCTTAAATAAGAAATAAGGATATTAAAGTCGATTTAGCTTCTCTTATCACCGATATCACTAACGAAGCTCGACGATCGAAGATAATAGATACTTATTATATTAGTAAGCCGACTAAATCTAAGGGATAATAAAAGAACTCGAAATAAAAGGATAAGAAGGAAAATATATTAAAGGATATTAATAAGAGTTTTAAGGTGGATCCTCGACTTTATAAACACTATAAAGACCTTAAAGCTACTTATAACGATTCCGATTACTTTATTATTAATAAGGAGAGACGAGAGTGATACGAGAAGAAATATAATAAATTATATATATCGTACTTTAAGAGAGATAAGAAGGAGGAGATCGCTACCTTATTTAATAATAATAGCTTTAATATTAAAGTTAAGGAGATAATTAATTTAATAAATATATAAGTTATTAATATTATACTTATAAATCTAGTTAATAAGTTTATAAACCGTTATCGTATATTATTCGACTCTAGCGCAAATTAACACTTTTATAACGACGAAGGTAACTTCCTTAAGTTTAATAAGAGAGTTATTTTAAAACTTTACGTCTTAATTATAAATAGTATAGTTTATCCTTAAGGTTTTAATAATCGTATACTAGCTTACTTAATAAGCTATTAATTAAACCTAACTAAAGTTTACTACTTATTAAATAATAGTATTAACCTCTTTACGGCTAAGAAGTTAATAATTAAGGGTGATATTAAGATAACTTATAACGAGAATAATATATTAGTGATAAATCGAGAGGGATATAAGATATTTTACGTTAATAATAATAGATTTATAATTAAAGAGAAGACGACGTACGTATTCCTTACTATTACGACTCTTATATTAAAGCCGACTTCGATCGATCTCTAATATAAACGATTATATTATTTAAGCCGCCTTAACGTATAAAAGACTACGAAATTAATAGATAGCATTACACTTTATAATAATTAAGATAAACTCTCTCGCGATAAGAAGGAGGAATAAAAGTTAATATAATATGAATTATATAAAATAGCTAATCCGAAGCGAATTACTCGTAAATCGATAACTCGAGAAGTCTTATATATATTTAACGAGATTCACGTCGACGTGGTATTATATAAGATAAAAGCTTTAAATAGCGAACGCTATATAACGATTATTATAAATAAAGTAACTTTATATAAATAGGCTTACTTTTATACGCTTAAGAATAATACTTTTAAGGTTATAAAGTTATTTAATAAGTACGTACGTACTTAATATAATCGCGTTATTAAGTTTTAAAGATTAAATAGTAATAAGGAATACTCTCTTATTAGAATAGCCGAAATAATAATTTAACTTAATTAGATCGTCGAAGTTATAATACCGTACTCGCTTAAGTAAGATAATACCTTTAAACGATTAATTAAAGTTATTTACGCACGCGTTTAAGCCGTCGTAAAGGATATAAAGATATTAAAGAGTCTTTAAGTCTATATCTTTCGTTTAATAGTAAATATTATTAATAAATTTATTACCTTTATTTATAATTTAACTTTATATTAAAAGCTTTATAATAAGGTCTCTCTTAATAAGAATAATATACCTTTACTTACTTATTTACGTACTTTAAGGTATAAAACTTATATTAAGATACCTCCGGAGCGACGAATTTAAGGTGATAAGCTAATAATAAGAGCTAGACTTAAAGTTTTAATTAGTTATAAAGGTTATTATATCTTTTAAGTTTACGTATTAGAGCTTAAAGCCGTAAAGCGCTTATTTAATATCCGCTTCGATAAAGGAGGCCTAATTATAAAGCTTAATAATTATTAATAAGTGGATAAAGATAATTTTAATAACTTAATAATTAAGGGTATTAAGTAAGATAACGATTAATTACTTAATAAAAGCTCGTAATCGCTTAGTTCCGATTTATTAACTATCCTTTTACACACTTAAAATATCCTTACCGCTCTTAGTAGCGATAATAATAATAGTTATAATATTCGCTCTAATAATAATAAGGAAGACGAAGTTTAATTAAATCGTAATACTCGAGGACGATTAAGAAGACGATAATATCGAAGAATCTATTAAAGTAAAGGGTAAGGGTAAACTAAAGGGCTTAAAGAATAGAGTTCACCTTTAAATACTTAAATTTTAACGTTATACGAGATTAAAAGGATTCGTATCTACCTTTAATATAATTATTAAGATTATTAAAAAGAGTGTTACGATATCGATCTCTTATATTATAATATATTTAGCTATAGCTTAATTAATTTACGATAATCCTTTTAATTTATTAAAAGTTAAGAAGAGCTTAAACTAGCTTAAATAAGAAAAGGCTCTTATTAAAGAGTTTTAAGGTATCCTTAATAAGAACACTTAATATTATATATCGAAGTTTAACGTACTTATTAATAAGAGAATCCTAAATAATAAATTAATATTTAAAACTAAGAGAGATAAATACGATAATATCCTTAAGTATAAGGTACGCTAGGTTATTAAGGGATATTAATAAAAGGAAGGTAAAGATTATAACGAGATATTTATTAGCGTATATAAGTCGATTTTATAAAAAGTTATTATCGTATTAGTAACTAAGTATAATTTATATATCGAATAAATAAAAATAATACTCGTATTTTTAAATATAAAAGTAAATATTAATATTTACGTTAAACTACCTCTTAAATTCGAGGATTTAATTAAGAATCTACCTCTTAATTCCGTTTATAAGTTACGACGAGCTTTATATAACTTAAAGTAAGCTCCTCGACTTCTAATAAAGAGATTTATCGGAAGCTCTTAAATCTATTAGATTCTAACCTCTTAAGTGCGATCTAAGCGTTTATATTTATTTAAAATATTAGATTATAATCGTTACTTACGTCGATAATATACTCGTCGTCGGTAAGGATAAGGAGATAATTTTAATAATATAAAACGAGTTAATTAAGATATTTAAGATCGATATTATAAGACTAGCTCGCTATTTCCTTAAAGTTAAGATTACTCGCGATTAAGAGAAGCGTACTATTAAGCTCTCTTAAGAAGCTTATATTAATAAAATCTTAAATTAATTCGGATTCGTTAATTATAAGATAATTAATACTCTTATAATAGCCGGAGCTATAAACTTTATAATATTAAATATATTATAAGCTATATAAGAAGAGATTAATCTCTATAACTCTTAAGTTAACTCTCTCTTATATCTAATTAATTAAACTCGCTTAAATATATCCTTCGTTTATAATACTCTCGCTCGTTTCTTATTAAATCCCTTTACTTAATATATTAAGGCTATACGCCGCGTATTTTAATACTTAAAGGGTATTAAGGCTCTTAAATAAATATATAATAATAATTTAATAAATAAGGAATTATATAAATATATAAATACGGATTATATTAGAGATTTAGTTAATTATAAATCGATCTCTAATATAACTTTCTTCTTTAGTAATGGCCTTATATCGAGCTCGTCTAAGCGCTAGTAAATAGTTACTTTATCGACGACGGAAGCCGAATATTATACGCTCTCTCGATTAGTATTAGAAGCTCTCTAGCTACGTATAATACTTAAGGAGTTATTATATAATAGCTTTAATATCGAGTTAGTGAAGCTATACGGTGATAACTAAGGAGTATTAGCGTTAAGTGAAAACTTAATATTCTATTAATGAACTAAATATATCGATATAAAGCATCACTTTATTCGTAAATATATCGCTTAAAACACCGTTAATTTAACGTATATTCTTATAAAAGATATAATCGTAAATAGACTTATAAAACCTTTAATTATAATAAAGTATAAAGAGTTTCTACGTATATTACGAATAATATAAGTAGTGATAGTAATGATAATGGATTTAAATAGATTATTTAATGGATTTTATAAGTATTAATTAATAAAATAGTTTATATTACTATTAATCTATATTTATTATATCTTAAGCACTTAAATAAAGCGTTATTTAATAATAAAGCGAAGGATTTAAGGGTATTTAAGATGGATTTTAAAGGGGTGTGTTAAAGGTTAATATATATCTCTATACACTTTCTTAGTTAATTAGCTATAACTAAGTATAATGCTTAATATAGCTCTCGAGATATCTTAAATCACTTCCGTAACGTATTACTAGCTCCTTAATTAACTTATTTATAATATTCGAAGTAGTTACGCTATATATTTACGACTACGTTTAATAATAGTTTATTTATATAATCTTAAAGGGATAAGAAAGGTAGTTTTCTACTTATATCCTTCTTTAATCCGGATTAGATTAAATAAACTTCTTTAATTTAATTTAATAAATATTATTACTTTAGCTAGCTTATCCTGTAAGTACTAAGTATTTAGTAATAGATATTAGTCTTATATTATAATGTTATTAAGCTCTTAATAATCGCTATAAGGTCGACTATTAAGGTTATCCTTATTAAATATTATTAATTTAATAAGTGATAATAATCACTTAAATTAGTTATTTACTCCCTTTAATTAATTTTAAGGATATTTTATCTTATTTCGGCTTTACGATAATAGTTATAACCCTTTCGGCTCTAATAACTTAAATTAGCTTAAATAGCTTTATTAATTTATAATTAAGCCGACTTACTTATAAGTTATAAACGTTATTTAGTACGGACTAAAATCACTCCGTCTTACATTTAAGTAATATTAATCGGATTCTTATTATAACGTCTTATATTTAAGGGATTTTAATCGGATTTAATAAGGCCGGCTTATTTCTAAGTTATATTAGTGTTTTAATCGGGATTTTAATTTATCCGTCTTATTATTTAATTAATAATTAGTACTTTTAGTATATCGGATTAAGCCGATACTATCGGATTCTACCGATTCACTATTATTATATAAATTACTAGGATTCCCTTAAGGATATCTCTTTTAATTAAGTATATTAAACACTCTTATGATCACCTGATCACTTCCACTGCACTCTGAATCACTTAAATCACTTATATTATCATTTATCTGATTCCAACAATCCTTTTTATAAGTAATTAATATATTATTAGATATTAGAGACTTAAATAGTTTAACCTATCCTTTCTTAAGTATTTATTAAAATAAATACTTTTAATATCTAAATAGAATTATAATAGTATCGGCGTACTTTTTATATAAGAGAATTCCTTCCTTTCTTTAAATTTATTTTATAATCTTATAATTAATATTCGGGTAGAGCTTTAAAGTCTTACGGGTTTTCGAATAACTTCTTATACTTTTTATATTATATAAGGATTTCCTTCTCGCTCTAGCTAATATCCCGTAAAGGACTCTTAATATAATTAAGATATCCGGTAGCGTCTTTAAATAAGGTAGTATAAACCTCGCTCCGGCCTTATAGTTATTATTATAAACCCTAATAGCTATAATATTTAAATTATGTAGTCTCCTTAACTTAATTGATTTCGGGTTATATTCCTTAGTTTATAATATACTTAATATAGTGTTATAATCTCTTATTAATATAATATTAAATTAAATATTTATAATATATTCTCTTAAGAATAATAAATTTAATAGAATTATTCCTTAATTAATAATTTTAATATTTCCTTTTACCTTAGTTTTATTTATTACTTATAGCTTATATAACATAATAGTAGTTAAATAGATATTAATCTGAGCGACTTCTTTAAAAGAGATAAAGTTTCTAATTACTTTAGAATTAATTATAACCTTAATTAGTTTTCCTTATAATTTTATTTTTATAGTAATTTATTCGCTTCTTATAATAGTATAAACTTCCTTAAGTTTTTATAATAACTTTATAGCCTTTTAATTATTAAATAAGTATATTTAAGTTTTAGGATATATAATTTACTCTATTAATTAATAAGGGGTATTAATTTTTAAAGTATAGGTAGTAGCTGGCTCTATATCCTATATAGTATATTCAAAAGATTAGCCCGGAACTAATCGAATCCTTCTTTAAGTCTTTCCCTTATTAAGAACTCGGGTTACTTCCTATTTATCTCTTAGTTTAAGAATATCTTTTAACTTATAGATAAACTCTTTAATATATAATTATTTAATAGTGGCGTAATAGGTATTAGTATTATAAAAGTAAATCCTCTCGAAGTCTTTATATAATACAAGATATCTCTTTCCTTCGATAGGCTTATAATTAGTAGTCTTATAATTCTTATATTATAAGTCCCTTTAGTTTATCTCTATTAATTTCCTTTTTCTCTTACTCTTATAAAGAATTAGTATTCTCTTACTTATAGTTTATTTATAATAATAGGTTCTATTACTTTTAATAAACTATTAGATTTGGTTTCGGATTTAAAGGAAACTTCTTTAAATATTATATTATTAATTAAATTATATTAAGTTTAATATATCAATAGTATATTTATATTATTATACTTAGTAATAGGTCAAAATCCAACCATTTGGTCGTATTCCAGTGCTCGAAGATGATGGCTTTTTCGTCTATGAATCTAGAGCAATTGCTAAGTATATCGCCAAGAAGTACGCGGGACGAGGAACAAAATTGCTTCCTGATGATGGAGACTTCAAGGCGTACGCATTGTTCGAGCAGGTAAGAATGCTGGTAGAATGACGGGTTAGGCTTAATTGCTAACATTAGCGTAAAAGGCGTTTTCAGCTGAGCAAAGCTACTTCGACCCTCCAACTGGAGGAATAGGGTTTGAAAAACTCTTCAAAGGGTAGAATCCTCCATGAAAATGACTTCATAATCACTAATAGAGAACTAGGATGAAGGGTCTAGGAGCGGCTGATGATGAGGCTGTTGCGAAGCACTTGGCTACCCTGGATGCCACCCTTGCTGTTTACGACAGAATCTTGGCCAAACAGCCATATATCGCTGGACAAGAGATCACGGTCGCTGATCTGAGTCATCTCCCGTATGGAAGACTGGCGAGAGGTTTGGGTGCTACGGAAGTCTTCAACAAGCATCCAAATGTCAAGACATGGTTTGAGAAGCTAGAGGCGAGGGAGAGCTGGAAGATGGTGGTGGGTGCTTAGACTGTATTTGATTTGCACGATTCAGCCTCCAATTTAAAAGTGAAATATCGTTGTAAGACATTGCGGGATGTGCGCACCCCACTATGATCGTTATCATCTTATGTGTAATAGACCCTCAATATATGTTCTGCTCGATACCTAATCAAGTGAATCCTCCCCCAGCAGACAGAGTCCGAGAATCCCCGAACATATATATCATCGTAGTAAGCGGTAGGCCTCGTTACCTACAACCCGCTTTCTCTAATTATACAGCTAAAAAGGAGTAATTTATATGTATAGAGAAGAAGGCTTGGGGAAATATGGATGTGAGAAATGAAGATGTTGAGCGGTCTTACTCAAACAGGCGCAGCGTCTGGTTAGCTAATTCTGGTGCCATCCGGAGACTGCACATGGCCCTGGTGGCTTTTCTTGCGACTTGTCCTGGGTCCCAGCCAGATCAACACAGCATCGGCCTTCCTGTAAATGAGATTCATTATCTTCACTTGATTGTTGCGCTCATTGACGTTAGACTGATCAATGCAGATTGTATGGTGGCTGATAAGAACAGAAGTCTCATTTGCGATTTTTGCGCAAACCAAAAACCCCACCAGCGCACGCGGATATTTTGGAGGGGGTTTGGGAATTGTGATTGTGCTCACATCCCAAGGTCGCCTGTTCTTGCAATAGAATGGGGACCGTGGAGAGATATAGGTGCTGTATTATCACTAACTATTCTTGCAAAGATGCTTCAAAGAGGACTTAAATCGATCTCACCAACTGAGGGAGTTGCTGCTTTGAGAGCATTCGCGTACGCAACGCCTGTTTACAGGGATGCGAGCCAAACCGCATCCTTCATCGTTGCAAATGTAGACTGGAGCCGTTTCGGAAATAGTTTCCCGAGCTAATTCGTCTTACATTGCGCTCAGCCATTGTTGGGATCCACCGCCCACTAGGATTCCGATAATGACGACTACAAATATCAACGATTTTAAAAGAGAAATCAATTTAGGAAGTCTTCCAGAGAATTTTCAAGATGCTAAACGAGTAACGCGAGCGTTGGGTGTTCAATACATTTGGATAGACTCTTTGTCAGTTCCGTTCACATATATTGCGATTCCTTCGCTAATCTAAATAAAGATGTATTCAACAGGACTCCGCAGAAGATTGGGAGTACGAGGCTTCCGTAATGGACCAGGTTTACAAGAACAGCCTACTAACATTCTCTGTGACGGACTCCTCTGATGCTCATGGCGGATTTCATCTGGATAGTTTACAGCCTGCCGTTGACGTACATCTGCACCCTGCTGAACCGAAATATCGGGTCCGGATCCCTGCGGCTAAGGAGCAAGACCTACATTATTCCCCGCTCCAAGACCGGGGCTGGGTACTACAGGAGCTTGTTCTTTCAAGAAGAACCATTCATTTCACGAAACAACAGATGTAATAGCAATGTCGATGTAGCTTTACATCGGAAGATGGCTTAATCAACGACAAGAGATTTTGATCTTTGGGCTACTCGTGAACCTTTAATTTCCATCATCTTCGATATCTTGAGCATCCTCCTCTGGGATTTCATCCGGATCCGCCAAGTTCCAAGTAACCTCTTCCACTGAAAGGGGGTTCATCTGTTCAACCTGCCATTGCCAGCGCGCCCTTGCCACCGGGTCAGTGTCGGTCAAAAGATGTAGATCTATCTCCGGATAAGCTGCAGCTGTTAGCCATCTCTAGATAATCATTCCGCGATCAAGTAGCTGTCCGCTTGGAAATAATAGAGGCTTACTAATCCACGCCTGGTGAGAAACGTTCCTAAAGCCTAGTCGCTGGCCAGGCTGCCAAGGGATCGGAAGACCGCCAGAGCAATTCAGTGCTTCCCGACTTTCGGCACTAACAGGATGGGCGAAAGTCATAGTAAAGGTGGTAATCTTGCGATTAGGAGGGAGACCCGCCGATGGCTCGAGGATGAAAAATACGTCATCACTCTTATGGTCGGTGATGCCGAGAGCTTGAAAGAACGCCAGATATCCTGGGGACATAATAAATTCATCTAACGAAGCAGCATCGGCCCAATCTAGATTATGGTAAGAGAATGCTTGGTTTCGTCAAAGAGAGACACATGAGCCTACTAATAATGAATATCGCCTCTTCTTCATCCTTGATATTTCGACCAGATACTAACCCGAGAAAGCCTGGTGCTGTAACAAGCGGTAACAGTTTTTGCTCCCATTCTAGGTATTTTTCGGCCCCTTCATAGTCATAGTCAACTTTACCTAAGGGATAAAGGCTGCCGGGAAGTTTTGGGCTGACTGGTAAGCGACACCTCGTCCAGCTTTGCACGTTTTTGAGCCAATCCATCTGGGTATCGTTATAGCTGGTGCTTGGCCGTTGTTGTGAAGGTAGGGTGGAAGGAAAAGTACTTCCTCGACGGCTCACTCGGGACACCGCGAGGAAGAGAAAAGTTGTAGTCGGATGACCAAGAAGAAAAAATGATTTCGCTGGCGAACAGTTGATGAATTCGATGGAGTTGCGATGAGAATTGTGCTTGAACTTGTGATGGAAGAAGGACAGAAACGGGACTGAGAATGAGAATGAGGTTGTGGAATCTTGGCGGTCTAGCCTCTTGGCAATTTCCCAGTCTCGAGAACCCTCTCAGTTCATAACTTGCAGAAGTCATTAGAAATCGCATGGAATCTTGTTTGCAATTAATATGGAATTAAATTTAAAGTCATTGATATTCGCCAGTCAAGATGCCGACAGTATGGTCACACGGCGATGGACGAGCTCCGTTGTGTCCGCCTCCAGAAGTACCCTTCAGCCACAAGGCTCCAATCCAGCAGACACACGAACACAACTCTTTTCTATCCATATTACGCTATCTACTTAATTGTTTAATTTTATAGTAATCATTAGCATGTTACTAGCGCACTATATTAGTGTTATGATAGCGTATAAAATAGGTTATAATTAAATCAGATTTCTTTTTTCTTTTATCCTCAAGCGTAGCCTCTTCGGCCCTCGAGCAAAGATATTCTTGAAATTGCACTGATTTTAAAGGCATACACGCATTAACTAATTTGCATGCAAATTGGCAAATCCGTGGATTGGCGGATTCACTGCGAAATGCTACAAAACACATATGAGAAGTTGGAGGCGGATGTGATTTAACTTGGTATTTTATATTCTAGTGCAAAAATCGCGGCCAGTTCCATCTCCGTATTCTCTTCCATAAGCTTCTCTTCCTCCATTTCATCTTGCTCAAAATCTAAATAATTAAAATTGTTTCCTGATTCCAGAAGACCTGATTGCAGTTCAGCACTTGTCACGACACCTTCGTATATAACCCTCAACTCAAGGCTTCGGCTCAACTCCTCCTCCAAGGATGTCCTGAAAACATTGCTCTTATACAGCGACGTCTGCTTCCGCTCCCAGTAATCGGCATCCATCGCCTCGGCCCCACCATGACTCTGACCTGCAGGATGGTGACAGAATCCACCACCTTGCTTCGTGTATGCGAGACCGAACCTAGAATACAGAATTTCGGCATACATGGCATGAGTGACGTGCACGAGCTCCAAGACAACATATTGTTGGATGAAGTACTTGCCGCTTCCAGCCTCTGGGATCCGGAAAATGGCCTCCATCAGATTCATCAAGTAATTCGATGAGGAATGGGCTCTGTGCTGTTTCAGTCTGTCCTCTGGTTTGGTGGCGTACCCAACCTCACAGAATGGTCTTGCGAGAGGGACGTCTTGTTGAAGTACCTTTAATCGAGCCCTCGAATCTTCGATCCATTGGAGCGCCGTCAATGCTCGGGAATCTTTGGCAATGTAATTTCGGTCGCCAGAGGGGATCTGCGCCCTCATCGGGCTGTCAATAATAGCAGCCCTTTTGTTGGCAGCAACATCGGTGCCATCTCTGGTGGTGACGTACTCTTCTGCAATTTCGAGCACCTTCAAAAGAGCTGCCGGGGTTGGCGAAACACCCTTCTTGTCCACAAGATACTGGGCGTAGATTGATGGTCGGCCGTCCATATCGGCCGTTCTCCTCATGCGATTCAGCTTCTTCGAGAGCTCCAGTTGCTCGCTCGCGGCCTGTGGAAGGTTGCCTGCGACAAAGTGCTTCAGGATCAAGGAATCGGATCCAATCGTCATCAAAACGAGATACGAAACGAAGGAGTTGTAATCACAACGACCGTCCTTGCGTTTCTGTACCCATCCGTCGCAGGGCATTCCAGTCAAGTCCATTCCCACCCGGACAAGAGCATCCACGCTGATATCCAAAGCTCCAATCAAACGATTGGAATACTCGTCGTAGATCCCAAGAGGAACTGGGGTGGCGGGGATAACCTCAGAATCATCTTTATCGGCTTCGAATTCGGCTTGCGAATCCGTGCAAACTTGATCAATCTCCTTTTCGGTGGCCAGGGTGACTTGAATATCATCGTCCTCGATGGGATCGTTGACATCTTTCGCATTGTCGATCGCATTCAGTTTGAGCTGAATCTTCAACCTCTGCTGGAGGAGGCGAGTCGGAGTCGCCGCCAGTGAACTCAACTGTCTCCTCACCAATTGGACCGCGTCCACAGCAGTACTTGGTGTCCAACTTCGGGGTCTGGAGTAGTCCTGAATACATTTCTTTCGATAGTATAGATCTGCTCGGTAATATACTTAGGGCGGGGAGTTCTATTTCCCTCGGAGCCACGCATGTCCCATCCACGCCCTCGAGCGCGGATAAGGAGGGAGGAGACGATAGGCTCATGGAATTGTCAGCGGCCTTGCGTGACAGGTACGTATGATTGGGAATACAGCGACACTCGTAAGTATCGATGACTACGTTAAGTATATCGCATGCCACCTTCCTTCGTAGGTGCGTCCGCCAACATTTCGGAGGGCCCTAACGCAAGTCCAGCGTCACATCAGAGGCTCCGGGTTCTCAAAGATCGCATCGTCCGAGATGAGGCAGCAGAGGGTTACTAGTTGGCTGAAAGTCTCTCTACTAGAATTTGACATCTAAACACACCCTATTGCCTAAATTAACAAAATCCTCATCCCCATGCGCTCCATGGTCGTTCGACAACTCCACAACCCACCCTCTACCTTCCTCAGCCGCCAGCACTCCTCCATGACCTTCATTCCCTTCCAAGCAGTTCCGGAAGTTTGCTTAGCCTCTACAGTTCTCTGCAGTACTTTTCGAAATCGATCATACTGACCCTCGGTTGCCATGCAACCAGCCATTGTCAGTGGCCAACAAACCCGAAGGATCAGCTGAGGGGGGAGCGCTTCAATAGATTCCAGACACCGCGTCACATGGTCTTGTATTTCAGTCGTGTGGGTAAACGGTCCCGAAACGACAGTATGTAAATAAACAAGCGCACCGTAAGCGAAGGCTAGATTTATAGCTTCGCTGTCAGGGCGTGATCCCACCAAAACTTCTCCTTGTTTTCTCTGTACTCCTTTGATAGCACGAATAAGAGCATCATTCAGGACAGCCGCTTTACTGACGAGTTGAATCATACTCAAACATCCCTGTTCAAGCTGCTCATTCTTCCAGCATTCCAAAGCGGTGATATCCGCCATTGCGACCAAAATCGCATTCTCACAGCCCATGATCTCCTGTAGGCTAAACATTCCACGCCTTAAAAATGGTAAATACTCAAAATGCTTGGGGTCAAATCTTGGGGACCATGCGATGCGTTGGCAATGATGTCGACCCAAATAAAGCTCGCGATGAAGAAGTTCAGGGCTTTGATATTTTCCCCAAAACCAGATGGATTCGCAATTTCAAAGACAGACACGTCCGGTACGCTTCCATGTGGCGAGAAGAGATGCGGCACCCATTTTTTCTGAAACATGCCGAGGAGTGTGCGCGAACCCTGCAAATGCATCTCCCAGTGTCCTACAGTGAAGTTGAAGATGTCGAGACTTAGGAGCCCGCTCATTGTAGCAAGAGCCTGCATTCCCCTCCTTAGGAGCTCTTTCCCATGGTACTTCTCTGAAACTAGATCATTGATGAGCTTTTGTAGACCGTATAGCGCTTTTGTTTGCAGGATTCGAACTTCGGAATCAAGCTCGGAGGCCTCGTAGCCATTGCGATTGCGGAGCTGGTTTTCGAACGATAAAGCAATGCTAGCTGATGCTTGGTATAATGGCTTGCTATCAAAGAGGGCGTCTACCAGCCAGCGTCGTTCTATCTTCGGTAAGAGTTCATAAGCCCCGTATTGAAGAGGGAAGATGACGTCCAGATAGGTCACCAGGAGCCTCGTGTCGGAGCCTGGGCGCAAGTGGGAGGGGATCCCATATGAGTTAGCAAGGACATCTGAATGCACTGAGTGTTGGCAAATGATGTTGAATACAATCTGATACCAATGCTCTTCTCTTTTTGCAGGAGACTGCGCGCACTTTCCACCTCGTGCTAATGATATTTCGGTCCCGTCAAAGAAATCCCCTGGACTACTCAACGAGCACGAATCGAGGTTTGGATCTCTACAGGATTTGTGAACTGCCAAATTGCGACGGGGATTAGTTTTGCGCCTCCGAATTTTGTAGGTGACTTCTGCAGCATCTCTGATCAGCCTAGCTTCATCAGACTCCATGACTTCTTTCCAGCTGCGTCGCATCCACTCCGGCTTTGCTCCATAGCCATGGCAAATGATTTCCCGCGAGCGGCAATTCATGCAAATGGGTTTCGCTTCGTCGCATTTCTTCTTTCGAATCCTACATGTGTAACAGCCCGTCTTATTTCGAGATCCAGACATTCCGACATCTGGCAACTTAAATCTGCACTGTAATCACAAGGGAGGATCGCTTTGGGGAATGCAAGGGAAAGAAGAGGAAGAGTGAGACTGATCGGTGATGTTAGTAATAAGCCTAACTCTTTTCGGATATTATGTAAGCAGTCTAACGTAAGACCTAACAGATGCTTGTTGTTAGGGTTTCAAAATAAGGACGACTTGCAAATCTAACAGGGACAAGGAAACCCACGCTTGTGGAATAAATAAGGAGCACATCGTGTCTCATTCTCGACCCCCAAAAGCCGGCATTCAGGTAAGCAAACGATGCGTTGATTCGGATTGTGAAAAAATTAGATTAACTGCATACGGAAACAAAAGCAATGTGTTAGTTAGAATCTATAGAACTAATTCCACAGAGTGAAGACTTTAGGTCCTAACACCAGCCTTCGGAGCCAGTTCAGACATGTATTGCCGGAAGGAAGGAGCGAATCAGAATTTCTCTCCGATCAATTTCTCGCTCAAAGCCCATAGTTTATCGGCATTTTCCTTTCCTGTGGCCCATGAGTATTCCTCCTTTATTGGGGCAGGCACGCAAAACTCGATTAAGGCGCCGTTATGTTCTTAGTATTATCGAATCAGTTATCGCGGCTCTCAACAAGTATCAAGCAGGAACAACTTACTTGAAAGTTCAGGGTCAAAAGCTGCAACAACATATGTCGCGACTCCTTGCTCTTTAGGGTATATCGTTACGGAGGATACTTTAGGTGGAAGTTTAGCATTTTTGAGGTTTTGGGACAAGGCCAGGGTTGGAGGTTTGCTTACGCATCTCAAAATCTTCGGATACCAGATGTCTTCCAAGGTTGGTATAAACACCTATAACCTATCAGTTTAACATACTTGTGTACGGAATTATTATATTTACCGCCACCGGGGGTGAGAGAAAAGGAGAAAATATCCTTGGGCCAAGTCTGTCAGCCAGAGCCTCGGAGAATAATATGTTTGCTGTCTTAGATTGTGCATAGCTCTGCCACTTATTGTATGGTTGATCCTAAATACATTGTCAGCTAGGCGCTTCCCTTAAGACATTGTTTTCTAACCTCAAAGTTTGGATCGTCGTACCGGACACCGCCGAAGGTATACGCGCCGCTAGTGATATTGAGAATTCTTGCGCCGTGAGCAAACTTCTCGACTAAAAGCTTAGTGAAAAGGAAGGGGCTAAGGTGATTGACGGCAAACTGGCTTTCGAAGCCATCGACTGTCTTTTCAAAGGGAGTTGCCATGATGGCGGCGTTGTTAAAGAGGACATCAATTTTCTCTGGGTAGCTCTGAACCTCTTTAGCACCTTGACGTACGGAATCGAGACTCGCGAGGTCGAAGATCAGAATTCTTGTCTTGACGCTTGGGGCTTTTTCCAGGATTCCCTTCTCGCATTCTTCGACGAGGGAGCGGTTTCGACCAGAAAGAATGAGCAGGGCAGGGCTTTGCGTTGCGATGGCATGAATAGCGGCTTCGGCAAGACTGTTAGGAGAGCAGCCTGTGATAAGGACGACCTTGCCAGCGATCTGAGCAGCAAGAGCTGCTGCCACCTCGGTAGCTGTTGATTCTTTGTTGAAAACCGACATGGCTTGATGTTGCGACTGGAGTACTTTGAGAGTTTCGGGGTTTGGAGAACAGATGGACTGGAGGAATCCTGAGACCTTCTAGTTGAGGGTTCTGGGATCCTTTTATCTGTAGAGAGTTTGAAATCACCGACTAAATAAGACGGCGAAGTGATCACGTAGCCGCATTGCGGCTTGACTAACCCCACCACCACCACAAGTAGTCATACCTACTACCTACCTAGGCAGGCAGTTTGTTGAATAATATACCTCTTAAGCATACGGAGGAAGGATGTGTGGCTGGTGGAGGCTAAGAAAATGTTGCACTAATTTGGCTGCGGCTAAGCTAAACCGCTTTGGGGTATGCTTACTCTAACACGACAAACTCACAAATCAAGCAAAAATCAGGTAGGTAGTACACTGTAATATATATTAAAAAATAATAATTAAATATAATAATAAACTTTAATATTAAGAAAAGAAGAAAATTAATAATTAATAAGTGGCTAGAGGCCGGGCTATATATATATCCGTAATAAGGCCGTAAGGCATCCGTAACTTCTAGTCCTGTGAGTGCCCATGCTTGTGCGTCGGGACTGGTCCGTAACTGGCCCGGTACTGGTGCGATACGTCTGGTCACGTGTGGGTCATGTGTTGATGGTCATCACATTAATCCTCTCTCGAACACCACCTTAAGCTCTGTCATTTTCGTTACTTATACAAGCTATATATAAAACTTGACATTCAGCTCATTCATAAAGGCTTCGGCTTGCTATATCTATCTAATTTAAGACTTTTATTCAAGATAACATAAATTCAACAAAACTATTTGTCAAAGGTTGGCATACATCTCTGCACACTTTTCCTAATTAATCAGTCATAACTAAGCATGATGCTTGGCATGGCTCTTGAGATATCTCAAATCATTTCCGTAGCGTACTACCAGCTTCTCAATCAACTTATTCATATCATTCGAAGCAGTTACGCTGTGCATCCGACACCACGTTCCACACTATTACATGATATAGAATACTTCTCTCTAGCAAAGGATGAACGGCTGCTCTCAATTACTTGTTTGAAAATAATAACTCACTGTTCACTGGCCGGTATTCCAAAAATACACTTAGAGATCAGTGAGTAGTATTTTAGATACAAATTTGTGGGCTATTGAATCTGCTTCACCACCGAGTCGATATCGGTCAAGTCCCATACATCGGCATATTTGCCATCCACAATGTGATACAGTGTAAATTGAGTAGTAGAAACGCGACGGCCTGTGGGCGCAATTCCCTGGAACGTGCCTAGGTGCGTGCCCGTGACTCTGAAGTGCAGATGTAGAAATTCACCATCGACGCCGAAATGTCGAATCTCCCAATGCCAGTCGGGGAATCCCTCAACGAGAGGTTTGAACTGTGCCGTAACTTTGGAAGGGACCCATGGCTCATCGTTGATGTTGATAGGCGACGTGTAGAACTTCTCCATCGCCTCAAAATCGTGGGCATTGCAGTATTCGATATACGACTGGTACTGCACTCGCCGTGGATCCCCAGCGGTCGATCCAACCGAAGGCACTTGTTGAGTTGCCATTGGTCATTGACGTCTGATTTCGCTACTTGGGTATGTAGTGGGTTTGGAGCACTGTGTGCTCGCAAGCGACTTGAACGAGGTTAGAATTTGGAGACACTTGTTTAGACAAAGCAAGGGTAGGGAATAAATTACCAGGCAAGTTTGAGGAAACGGAGTTTTGAGATTTGCTGATGCGTCAAATGGTGCGAAATATAACAGAGGAAATGGCCCAAGTCAAGTGAATGGCAGTGGCAATAATCCGTACAAGTAGGATACTCCTTGGAAGTATGTGTTATTTAAGACATCTTGTAGAGATAGCATGCAGAGTGATCAAGCAGTTTCAAGAATGGAGTGCCAAGCATAAAAGATACAGTCAGCTTATGTAGTACGCACACTTCTAAGCATACTTCGAAGTATAAGGTACACTCAGCCAACTTGGTACGCATACTCCCAAGCATTCAGAATTAAGGAGGCCTAGTATGCTATATAAAAACTGCAACACTCTAAGAATCGAGCGACAGAAGGATAAAAATCAATATTGGCACTGCAGGCTTTGTTTCCAATAATGCTACAAACCCCTCTTAAAAAGGCGAATCAAATCGAGAGGGTCAGCTTATGCCCTTTAGAGCTACACTTTTGATGGAATCACCTAACCCTGCCCAGAATTGTGGCATTGTACTAGGGAAACAAAAGATTCGCTCCCAGCAAAGAGGCTGCCAGCAGAGTAATTGGTGCTCCGGTGTGCCTAATACCATGCTAGATGAAATCAGATTCGACCCAACGTGCTAGTCTCTTTCATTTACGCTCCTGGGGCCCCAACTTCCTCCGAGAAGTGCACAAGGTACCTATGTGGACATATGCAAGGGGGTTGGCCGGGTGAGGTAGGTGAACAGAAAACGAAACCAGATAGAGATACTTCGCTGTTGACTAAGCCACCTGTTAGACACTAACATGTGCAAGATCAGCAACTTGCACTATTTAAGCTGATTTCACCCCGATCTACCTTGCAGTGTACTCCGATTCTAACATGTGAGACGAGACCTGAAAATAACCCAGCTGAAGCAATTGATTTTGCTCGGTACCAATCAGGTACGCTGCACCAGCCCACAGCTTTCCTGGCCAGATAACTGTCCGTTCCCGACATTTCTAAAGGTCTTTTTGCCTTTGCTGTTCTTTGAATACACTGTACCTGACCTAGTTGACATAGGCTCAATAAGCTTGCTTGTGAAGGGTAAAATCTGCCGACCTATCCAGGAATGGTACCAGCGGATCAACGAGCCTCGAAGCAAAACGGTTCGGAAATGAGAAAGAAAACCAAATTGATTGCACCAGGAACAAAAACAGCTGCCGAGTCAAGTCATGTGGCACATGTTACAAAGCGATATTGTGACAAAATTAACACCGCAATTCTAAACATACAAACTCAAATCCACTTAAACCCAGACAGCTCGATCTCCTTATGTGTTGCCCTCGCCCTTCGGAAGTTGTCAATGCCCGTTTGGTTCCTCGAACCTTCAATTTGTCGAGCAGCAAGTCTAGAGCTTTCCAGAGTCTGCATTTCCTTCCAGTTATCATCACCATATAACTTTTGATAAAGACCATCAGTCCCCTTTGCAAGTTCTTGAGACCAGTTTTGAACGTGGTCGAGCTTCTGATTCATGGCCCAACTCTGCTTGCTCTCTTTACCTGCCTTCATACGCTTTGATCTCTCCCTGGCTGCTGTTTGCAAATCAACTTCCCGGATCTTGCGTTTCTTATCCCTCTCATCCTTTTGACGAGCTTTGTCGGCCAGATAACGGAGACTATGGCCTAGATTCTGTGTATCCTCTGGAATTGGATTGGCATCGAGGGGTGGCGAAGTGAAGAAAAGAACCCTCCCCAAATCATCACAATGGAATTGTGCACGAATGTCGGCAGGTATCGATGCGTTCGCTACCTCGGGAAGCATGAATACCTCAATAGATCGAGGCGGATTGTACACGTTTGTATGACTAGAGTGTGTGCCTGTGCTTGGGGCGGTTGCTCTAGGGGTAGAATTGCTTATCTGGTATTGATAATTTGAAAGGGGATTTTGATGCTGTGCAACAGGAGTAGGAGCAGGTGCATACTGGTTGTAGTTGTTTTGCGGTTGGTACATGGGACTTGGCTGTGGCGCTGAGTGATTCGACGTATGAGAGCCGTAGGATGTCTGGTGCATAAGGGGAGCTGGCGAAGCCGAGGGGCGGACAGGCGCAAACTGTTGGCTGTAAGACGACTGTGCGGATGGTTGGAGCGAACTTGGAGACGGCAGTGGAGGATTTGCGGTTGTTCCCGACATCGCGACGTCTCCTTGAGAATCATACCTTGCTCGGTCACTCGTGACTGGGCGACGAACTGGCTCTGGGGTAGGCTGTGGCGATGGAGTCGGCTCCGGAGGGGGCGATTCCTACAATCTATTAGTACATGGTAATCCAGAATTGAAGGGGAACTGATGGGCTTACATTTGCTTCCCGAGGACGTCGGTGTACGGCTCCAACGATCGGAGGCGCGTTTGGCTGGCCCCAAGTTGGTTTTGGGAGTGGATCGTCGTCTTTGGCATCTTCACGTAAAAGATGTTTGATCGGACTTGGCACCTTTTTCAGCTTCTTGGGGATGTCATAGAGATCCATTTCGTAATCCTTCTCGCGCACTTCATCCGGCACGCAGCTAGCCCACGTCTTGATTTTGTTGAGTTTGAACTTTTCTTCGTTGTAACGAGCCTCGCAAACATAAACCTCCTTGTCAGCTGGGAAGCCACGAGGCCTACCCTTATGGAATCGGGTGAAGAACATGACGAAGCATCGATCTACAACTTCCTCAATCTTGTGATCCCGATACTGACCAGTTTTGACCACCTCATTTTCGAAGAAGTGTTTTTCGAAGCGATGAACAGTCTGTTCCGGACGATAGTACCAGCATGCATTAATCCATTTCTGACCTTCTGGATCCTGCCAAGTCCGATATATCTGAGCGACTATGGGCTTGGTCACATCATTGGCGTTTGACAGGTGAACCCAGTCTCCAACCTTCCAGAGTTCGCCCTCGAACAGAATCTCTGGTAAGGGAAGACGGCCGTCCTCGTCAACAAATTCGCTGTCTGGCTTTTTCTTCTCTTGCTCAGCGAGGATTCTGGCCTCTTTCTGGAGGTCTACTGCGTCCTTGTAGACCTGGCTATCTTCAAGATTGTACGACTTGGCATTCTCAAACATGAGGTCCAAATCCTTCATAGCTTGGTCTACGGACTGATACTTCTTCCTCTTGGCCTTTCTCTTGATAATGTCCATGGCTATA
This sequence comes from Tetracladium setigerum, assembly GCA_031472005.1. Classification (NCBI taxonomy): domain Eukaryota; kingdom Fungi; phylum Ascomycota; class Leotiomycetes; order Helotiales; genus Tetracladium; species Tetracladium setigerum. Next base: position 1,826,412 of record PZJY01000006.1, read on the forward strand.
GGAGTTTTAATTTCTTCGTAATACTCGGGCATAGCTGTCTTATCCGGCATCTTCTCAAAATGTAGGATTTTCAAGTCGCCACCTGGATTCTTGAACTTCCGCAGGCCCTTAAGTACGGTGTTGATTCGAGCTTCCATGGGAGTGTGCACCTTTGGAGGGCGGCCTCGTTTCTTCTGGGCGTCTGGGTCATCCTTAGCCCCATCATCGGCCTTTCCGTCCCGTCTAGGCGCAGGTGACGAGCGTCGACCCTTCTTGCGAGACTTTCTAGGGCGGTCATCGTCGGACTCATCCTCCTCTTCGTCTTCATCTTCGTCATCCTCCTCTTCCTCTACCTCTGCTTCTTCATCCTCTGGACCGGGTGAAGGAGAAGGCTCGAGCTCTGGCAGCTCTCCGAGATATGGAAGTTCGGCGTCGCTAGCAGCGATAGTCTTGTCGTCAACAAGTTTTTGGAGTTCTGTCTTGAACACCTCTCGCAGGGTCACCGCAACCTGATAGACCCCAGCTGATGGGCGATTATACACTTGTGCATTGTGCCAGATCTGGGCAATGTCCCGTACAAACTCCTTATATCCCTTGTAATATTTTTTGGTAATCCTCGACTATGTAAGCCATTAGCGCGTGAATAGAGTGGGTGCATTGTGTGGGGTTAGGGCAACTGTACCCGAACTGTGCTGAAGGCAATGGGCTCCGGAATGATCTGCCAATAGTCGGGGTATTTTCTCTTTTCGACAATGCGCTGGAATGCGCCTGCAATCTCCTCGCCGCTGTTTTGCAGGTAGTTTGTTAGCTGAAGACCAAAATTCCAAGAGGGTGGAAGTGCCTACTCCTCATCCTTGTAATCCGTCAGATACTTGACCAACTTGGCCATCACCTCAAAGTCCTTCTTTGTGAGCCCGGCGACTGGCAGATGGGGGCTCGAGGGCGTGGCCGTTGTCGTTGTCGCGGTAGTGGTCGCATCGGGGAGGAGATTGATCGAGGAAGTTGGGGCATCATTAGCAATCGCTGCCGCTGTCGCTGTCGCGGTCGCGGAGATGGGAGCAAGAATAGTCGTAGCCTCCTCCTTGATTTCGGTGGGCGCAGACGCAGACAGGGTAGGAGGAGTAGGGATTGAGTCTTGTGTCGACATCCTGGGCAATGGAATGTCGTCTCTCGCTCTGGAGGACGAGCTGATGTGGATTGTGTTTGTGTTTGTGTTGGTATTTAGGGGGGAGGGTGGGTTGGTTGTGGCAGTTGCAAGTCGCAGACGGAGTCGCAACGCCAAATCGGTTGATGGTAATGGTGAATGGTGATGGTGGAGAGGGAGCGTGGAAGTGGAAAGTTGAGGTGGACAAGGAGGAGGAGTGACGCGCCGATCGCGACTGTCGAATTCTTGACGTCCGTTGCTGGAACCAACAGGAACCGTACCTTACCTTACCTAATCATCAGCCTTTTAGCCTTAAGCTTTGGGCGAGATAAGCTTTCCTCGAATGGCTTGGCAAGATCACGTTTGGTCGACGTCACAGTGCGATGAATGGGGCTTTGTGAGGTCTAAAGTTGAGAGTCGACAACAACAAAGAATGTGTCTTGACTCTCTGGAATAACCTCAAGGGCTCGAGGGAGGGGAAGCTTCGCAGCTCAGAGATTCATGACAACTGTGTTGTTCCTGAGATAAATCATCATACAGTACCTGCCTGCCTACCTCACGTTCGACCACCCATCACCATCCATCCATCCCACTTGTCCCGCATTTCGGTAGAAGCACAGTAGTCGGTCCAAACACACCTCCCTCCTTCCTCCTCCCACCTCCTCGCTCCTCGCTCACTCCAACATGCGCATTCGCCTGAGAGCACCCGGAGGCCAATCCGCCCTCACTCTTCCAGACGATGCGACGGTGGGAGACTTAATAGCTCAAATCGTCGAAAAGACGGAAATCTCAGAGTTCGAGATCAAGTATGGCTATCCGCCACAGTCCTTCCTTCTGGAACAATACGAGCGATCGCTTCCTTTGGCCAAGCTTGACTTCAAACTGAATGGCGAAACACTGATCCTCAGTCCAAACGAGAGTAGACATGACACGAAAAAACCCACGTCTAGCCAGGCGGCAGCAGATGTGACCACCTCGTCCACGAAAGAACCAACTTCCATGTCCTTCGCTGGCTTATCTGGAAAAGCCACCAAAAAAGATGCAGGTCCTATAGCACTGAAAAAGAAGGCCATGGAGGGCGACGTACCAGAACTACCTTTACCAGACCGTCGTGCAACATTAGGCATGTCTCAAGCTTTATTCATTCATGCTCTTTGCTGATATAAATCTAGTGCTTCGAGTTATGCCGGACGACAATTCCTGCCTCTTCAGAGCCTTTGGCACTGCTGTTCTTCCCGGAGACGACCAGAGCATGCTTGAATTGCGTGCTATTGTTGCTGGTGCTATCCAAGCTGAACCCGACACATATAGTAAAGTAGTCCTGGAACAAAACCCGGATGACTATTGTCGCTGGATACAGGACCACGATTCTTGGGGTGGCGCCATTGAGATGGGCATTCTTTCAAAATACTTTGATATCGAGATTTGCAGCATTGATGTTAAGGTATTCATGCTTCCTCTTGTGAGGAAAAGTGTCACAACTGACACGCGCGCAGTCTTTGAGGGTGGACAAATTCAACGAAGGCCGGCCGATCAGGTGCATTCTTGTTTACTCTGGGATCCATTACGACACGATCGTAGAATCCCCCTCCTCACCTCCTCACACTAGAGCAGACGGTTCACCGGAGAATGATAGGCGCATATGGGACTCTGAAGACCACGAAATTCTTATCAAGGCTCAAGAACTTTGTCGGAAGCTCCAACAAAAGCATTACTATACTGACACCGGAGGCATGGCTATCAGATGCAACGAGTGTGGGACCATTGTCCATGGGGAAGCTCAAGCCCAGACGCATGCAAGCCAGTTTAATCACTTCGACATGGGTGAAATTGCTAGTTAGCGATGTATTTTTATGAAAGGCACTTGTCCGATGAAATCGCTAGGAACAATTTACTAATGCCATAAAAAGTTGGCTGATTTGAGGGTTGATGTGAAGCCGGACGGGGTTGACCTTTTATTGTAATATCTGGGCTTTCTCTGGAAGGCGCTCAAGGGGAGCGAAAAACTTTCGGGCAGCTTGCAAAGACAAATAATGTCGCATAACATACTTCCTACCAACGCGAGTGCGAGTAGGGGATTCCTTGATAGACCATTCCATATATTAGACGGTACCAGTAGGTAGATACAAGCAATGTAATCGCGCAATCGCGGACATAGCTCTTGGCCACAATCACTTCCGATACAGCACAAAACACCAAGCTATTTCAGAACACATTCCTATGAAGGAAAAGGAAGTATTGACAGTTGAGAAGGAGCATAAGATGTTTAGGTAGATAGGTAGGCAGGCAGGCATGCTGGTCGTCTGGGAGGGTTGTAGACTGGCCAAGGGAAGATGAAATGTAAATGAATCGAACCAGAAGTGCATTTGATCGCTGTTGTGGAGATAGTATACCAAACTTCGCTTGACCGCATTTCTTTTGTCAGACTGGTCGAGGCCTCTGAGATATATTGCAAGCACCTTGTTGCTTCATCGACCCCCTCTTCAGATATAATACGTATGGGAATGACAAAGTTGAAGTTTCCACATCTTTTTGGCTGATATTGCAATTCCAAGTTCGACTCTGTGGAGGTTTTCGAGACCGTTGATTGTTTTTTGATTCGACACACAGCTTGCATAAATTCTAAACAATCCTCAAGGGCTATGTAGCATTGCATTTACGATATCAAGTCTTGTAGGCTTCTCACTTCGAGACGAGCACCGCCGCAGACTCGTGCCTCTCCTCGGTTCGGGGCGATCCCCAGAGGAGAATACTACCAATCAGCCAGGCTGGCCACCAGACACACCATACCACAAGCTGTGTATTCACACCCCACACATTCCATCCGAATGCTGCCTCCTTCAGCACATCGCCGATGCTTAATTCCCAGTACCAACATCCTGCAACAAACACTGAAGTTGGTGATGATAAAGAAGTCACACCAGCCAGAAGTAATTTGATAATAGGGCGATTGGGGAGTGGTTGGAGGTAGGTCAAGGGGGTGGCAAACAGACCAACCAGAAAGGCCAACGAGAAATTGAGGGTTGCTAGAGAAGAGAGGAACATCCCCAAAAGTAACAAAGAGAAAGACTTCATGAGATGGTATTGCTGAATTGTTGGGCGGAAGAAGTGAGTTAGCAGACCGGAGAGTAGGATGGGAAGAACGGTAGTAGCAATTGCAACCATGATAAAGGCTGACAAGAGCATCTACAAATATTAGCGCTATCTTTCCTATGTTGAGTATGATACCTACAAATTGGGGAATATGGTTGAAGACATAAAGTGGTAAAAGACCGAGAGACTGCGAGCAGCCAACTAGCCCCAGAGGGAGAAAAAGTTCTCTCTCTTTCACATCAGCTACTTCCTCTGGCACTAAAGCTTTGCCAGCGTTCTCCTCAACCATGACGGTAGAGTTCTTCTCCTTTGGTCCGCCACCGACCTTGGAGCCGCTCTTCACCCAGAGGAAAATAGCCATGATGGTAAAATTGACAGCGATCAACATTGCACTTGGCAGGTAGGTGCCGATACTCACGAATCTGTTGGACTGCATGAGCAAATAGAAGAAGAAACTCTGGTGCAAATGTTCCAACAGATTGTTCAGACTCCGCGTGCTGCTCTCAACAACCCTGCCCATCGCCATTTCATCTTGCCAACCTTCTCCAAATGGCTGCAAGGTGATTGCATCTACATGGTATGGGAGGAAGCTGCTGTGAGGCCCAGACGCATGGCCCAGACCTTGATTGAGCATTCCACGGAGCATGGTTTTCAGCCGGTCGTTATAGCTATCGGAGTGTTTCCACATTTTCTGTAGAGATGCTCCGATGCCCATGTGGCCCGAAATCGACACCACGGTATTCATCAGGTCTAGATTTGGGAGCTGGCCATTGATACCATCGTATAGTATATGAATCGATTCGAAGCGATGATCGAAGGGGTAGTCAACAACCAGGGCGCCTTGTAGAGCACCACTTTTCAATGGCAGTGACTGGACATCAGGGGAATGGTGCGTATCATGGTACGCATCCACCCATGCCTGGGGTCCAGCCTTGCTTTCCGGTGGTATGACGAAGATGATATCTTTCGACCATAAAGACCACCCTTCACAAGGTCAGCATTATCCATCCCTACGGACTACAGGAAGGGACGCATACTCTTGAAGTACCTCGCAAGAGTAAGTATCAAAGTAACCCCGCTCCGGTTCAAAGCACCTTCAACATTCCGCCATGCTGCAACTATCACGATAGCCTCCGTAGCATCTCCCCTGGGCGCATGGAGTATTGCGTATATATTCTGCCCGGCATATGTTTCCCCAGCAGACTTGTACTTGAAGTTTTGCCTAGCAACCTTGAGCCCGGAAGCTTTGAAGAAGCCCTCTAGCTTGTCGTTGATCCTTTGATAGCCGTCAGTACATCGATTTCAAGATGCGTTTGCTTGATCCAATTCCAAGCTTGAGATCGGGTTCTCTAGGACCTACTCGATATTGCCCTGCCCCCCTCGCCGAGCGCATCTATCTCCCGCTTATAGCCCCGAAACACGTTCTGATCGCTGCCTGCAAAGTAGGTATGTACTTGCCCAGGGAGCAATGCATTTTCTGATATGTAAGTCTTGCGCGAGTAGTCGTTCAGCGGCAAAACTAGTAACCAGGCGACGCCAACCACAACGCAGAGGAAGGACAGGTATGGTGGAAGTTTGAGGATTCGAGGATTGTGTCGGAGCAGAACTCCAGAAGCTGGCAGAACGTCAGTCGAAGTTAAGATCCAATGGCTAAAGGGGGCCTACAGAGCAGAGAAACCATTTCAGGAGAATGTTGGTGTGCCCGGCATGCTTAATGAAGTCGGAAATAAGAGGGTTTTCGGGTCAGGGGTTTGATCTTCAGAGTCGCGTCCAGCCGAATATTGTAGACGCGACGAAAGCACATTTCTATATCGTAAGAACGGCAGAGGAGTCAAAAACATGTGCAAGTAAGCTTTAATTAAATTTCTAAATTTTGACTGCTCAACACCTTTTGAGATTTTATTCCGTAGCTCATGTCATATACATTATTGTGCGTGCCATGCCGCGGTATAGCATCCACAGCAAACTCACACCTCGAACGCCCAGTAATGCCCATTCTTTGTACACCGATAATGTACGAGTTTAATATATCCCAAGCACCCATCCTTCATGGTCCAAGCCTTTGAGAACCTCCTACATATCCAAGAGCAACACCATTTTCGGCAGCGGCCGCCGTGGGCAAGACCCCATATCTGCCATATGTTTTCTGATCCACAGAGACATAGTGTGGCAATCTTCCCAGCAGGTTCAACTTTCCTTCTAACCATCGGAGAATCTTCTCGGGAGGTGCGAGGAATTTGAGATATCCGAGCCCCCCTGCAAACAATCAGTTTGTGTTATTCAGAGCACATATTCCATTACTTACATCCATACCCAAAGGCCAAACCACAGACATGACCCAAGAAACTTGTATTCGGACCAGAAAAGACACGAACAATACCATGACCATGGGCGTCGTCCATGTTGGAATCTTTGTTGTTCCAAGCATGAAGTGCGGATTATTCTTGAATGTCTTCATTGCCTCCATCGCAAGTAAGGTGAACACCCAGATACTAGTTCATAGATAAGCAAGCGTCCAATCCATCTATCATGACCATATGCACGTACCTGGCCCCAAGTATTGGTGTGTTCCGAAGTAAGATACCTCTTTCAATGACGGTGTAGAGGATAGCCGGAATAGTAGATAGAGCTGACGGTTCAATCAGCAAATTGGTCGGTAGCTCGAGGCTGTATGGACTTCTACTTACGTCCCATGAAGAGAGCCAGAGTCGTCAAGGTCCCATATTCCGCCTCGAATCTTTCCAATAACGGGGTTAGGGTAAGGAGGTTGAGGAACGTGTGGAAGAAGCCGGCATGGACGAGGGGAAAGGTATTCGTCCTATACACTAAATGGCAAGCTCATCAGCACTAATTGTTGAAGATCAATGGAATCACTCATGAATATGATGGTACGGACTGGTAGTAATTCCAATTTCCTTGGGTATTAGGGATCCCCATTCCCTGACATCCCAGGCTGACTGTATGCCCACAATCCAGAGTATTGTTATAATCGTAATGATAGCGCGTGTGAAAAGAGGTAACCGGAAGATATATGAGCGCATGCGCGCGGCAGAGAACTGAGGGAGGCTCGGTGCCATTGTGCAAGTTTGTAGGACTCGAGACTGGGTAGGTGTTCTGTTCGCCTGGGTGTCGTTCGCTCTCTCCCTCTAAAGATTGGTAATAAGAGCCTGGCTCAATGAATGGCCCAGTTGTAGAAAATTTGCGATGAAGAGACTCTGGTCACTGTTTCATGCTGGGCAAATGTGGGAATTGGATGGCCGCGAATGTCCAAAAATCTGGTTCTCAGTATCGCAAGAGCTCTGCTCTGTTTTGGGGCGGAACTTGACGGGCCTTGGCGGCAGCTTTACTGTATGATTCTTGGCAAAATCACTTGTTCTTCTTCTTCTAGGTACTTTAGGACATCCTACATCATTACCACCATGTCCGGAGACGAAACGATACAGGCCAGATTATTATCTGCTGTAGTTGCTGGTACTACAATTCTTATTTATAAGGGTTGGGAGGCTTGCGGAATAAAATTGAAAAGGGGCCTCAATTCAATTCGTAGGTACCTTACCTAGGTACTTAGATAGGTATGTTCTTGGCACGCCCCAAATGGTAGGAAAAACCGCCATGGAAGTGCGGGGATTTACGTGATTTGCTTGCAACACTTAATCCTTTTGCTGAAATAGGTGATATAAATTGAGGTCTATTCTATCTTATTTGCAGTGGAATAGTAATTTGAATATAAAGTAGCAAACCCCCACATCTTGTTGCACTCCTTAGTTTTTTGAGATGATGTTTGGGCTAAGAAGGGGTGAGAGGTAAATTCATAAAGTCGGAAAGTCGGAAAGTCGAAAAGTCGAAAAGTCGGAAAATCGAGAAGACCAAAAGTCTGAAGCTTAAAAAGTAAAAAAAAAGAAATTGCAACAAAAGATTACAAAATAAGAAAGTTAAAAATTCAGAAAATCAAAAACATCAGCACTAAGACATATATTTATATACTTTCACAATAGGGAACACAAAAGAGAGGATGAGTTCGTCTCACCCAGTGGAAAATTGTTACTCTTTGTTCAGATGGATGAAGGCACATCCTGTAAATTACCTACTCTCTGCTACCAAAGTGATTAGTATTCAATAAGAAGAGGCCTCTTCCTAAGCTATTTGCTACCTCGTCATGAATTCGCGACTCTCTTCACGGAGCCCTTGCAAATCAATGTCTTGAAGAGAGTAGGGTATAGAGACAGAGACACATACATCATGAAATTCCAGGGACCTATACAGTGAATACTTCCCATATATGAAAAAGATGCTAAAGGAGGCTAAAGGAAAACGTGAACTTTATGTAACAGTACAGTAAGGATCCCAAACACCACCGCCCGTCAATCATTCCCCAATTTACGCAGTAGCAGCAGCATTCTTCTTCGCCATCGTGTTCAAGGCACTTCCATTGTGGAACCACTCAATCTGTGGTGCATTGAAAGTGTGAGCAAGTTTGATATCAAACACCTTTCCATCCTTGGGGTGAACTCTCAAAGTCATTGGCTTGGCCACTTCAAGTTCGGTACACAAGAGATCGACCTTTATTTTGATTAGAATACATCTTTTTATAACATTTGGACCGACTTACCTTATCATCTGGTTGAATCTTATCATAATCTTCTGGGTTGATAAAGGTCAAAGGAAGCATGCCTTGCTTCTTCAAATTGGTCTCGTGAATACGGGCAAACGATCGGGTGATGATGGCAAGTCCTCCGAGATGTCTGGGCTCAAGAGCAGCGTGTTCTCTGGACGAACCCTCTCCATAGTTCCAATCACCAATAACGACCCATGGGATGCCCTTCTTCTTATAGTCTCGGGCGGTAGCTGGGACAGCATCGAAAACACCGTTGGTGAAATTCTTGACCTTGTTGGCCTCACCGTTGGCAGCATTGGTGGCTCCAATCAACATGTTGTTGGAGATGTTATCCAAATGACCACGGTATTTGAGCCATGGACCGGCCATTGAGATGTGATCAGTGGTGGTCTTTCCTTGGCACTTAATCAAAATTGGGATGTCCAAGGCGTCCTTTCCGTCCCAGGCTGTGAATGGCTCTAGAAGTTGCAATCGGTCACTTGTTGGAGAGACAGCAACACTGACTTGATCACGCTTGGCAGGTGGTGCTTGGTAGGTGTCCTCTCCTGGGTCATATCCACGGTCTGGCAAGCCAGCTCCTGTTGGTGGGGCGAGGAGGAACTCATTTCCATCCTTGTCCTTCAATTTGTCGACAAGAGGGTTGAAGTGCAGGGAACCAGCGATAATCATGGCGACAACAAGATCTGGGGAGGTGACGAAGGAGTGAGTTGCAGGGTTGGCGTCGTTACGACCAGTGAAATTTCGGTTGTAAGAGCTCAGAATGGAGTTGGCCTCGCCCTTCTTTACATCCTTGCGGTCCCATTGTCCTAAATTTGGTTAGTCACTCGGCTCTGTAAATGTCTTCCGACGTTTTTAAAATAAGTATGAACATACCAATGCAAGGGCCGCAGGCATTACTAGAACAAAAAAGTTAGCAATGCTTCTTAGATTCAAAGATCAATTCTGGGGATATGTTTAAACTTACGCCAGAACCATTCCACCGAATTCCTCAAGCGTAGCAAGCTGGCCATCTCTCTCACTGGAAAGGGTTAGCTAAATTTCAGGAATTGGAAAGGAGCAAGATAAATTACATGGTCGCACGAATTTGCTCACTTCCAGGCGTAACAGTGAAAAGAGACTTTGCCTTAATCCCATGGTCCAAAGCATCACGGGCAATCGAGGCAGCGCGGGACATATCTTCATAAGAAGAGTTGGTGCATGAACCGATGAGACCAACCTTCAAGTCTTCGGGCCAGCCATTGGCAGTTACAGCCGCGCTGAACTTGGAGATAGGGGTAGCAAGATCGGGTGTGAAGGGGCCGTTGATATGAGGCTCGAGTTCACTGAGGTTGATTTCGATCAATTGATCGTATTCAGCGCCCTCATCTTCTCTTAGCTCCTTGGCATAGGTGGCTGCGAAGTCTCCGATCTCAGAACGCTTGGTCGCGTTCAAATACTCGTGCATGCGTTGGTTGAATGGGAAAAGACTGGTAGTAGCTCCGATCTCTGCGCCCATGTTACAGATAGTTGCCATTCCAGTGGCAGAGAGGGTCTCTGTACCGGGTCCTGTTGAGATAAAAGTGTTAATTCCATAATTTGAAATTTTTGAAAGTCGAGCAACTTACCAAAGTATTCAACAATCGCACCAGTTCCTCCCTTAACGGTGAGAATACCAGCCACCTTCAAGATGATGTCCTTGGCGGAAGTCCAGCCAGACATTTGACCAGTGAGCTTGATACCAATATATTTTGGTGCCTTCAACTCCCAAGGAAGATTGGCCATAACATCGACGGCATCAGCTCCACCGACACCGATAGCACACGTTCCGAGACCACCAGCATTGGGAGTATGGGAATCGGTTCCGATCAAGAGACCACCAGGGAAAGCATAGTTTTCGAGGATGATTTGATGAATGATACCCGAACCAGGCTTCCAGAAACCAATGTTGTACTTTGCGCAAGAGGTCGAGAGGAAGTCATAGACCTCCTTGTTGATATCAATGGCGCGTGTCAGATCCTTCGCACCGCCAATCTGAGCCTCAATCAAATGATCACAGTGGACGGTGGTGGGGTTTGCGACGGATGGCATTCCAGCGGACATGAATTGCAGGATGGCCATCTGTGCGGTCGCATCCTGACAAGCTACACGATCCGGGCGGAGCTTGAGGTAGGAGACACCACGTTCAATCTCTTGTCCGTGGGGGTCGTCCAAATGCGAATAGAGAATCTTCTCGGCGAATGTGAGGGGGCGGTTGAGTCTGGATCGCACGACGGCGAGGTTCTCGGACATCTTCTTGTAGTTGATGAAGTTGTTGGCTTCGTGGATATTTTGGCGGACCTTCCTATCGAGAGGAGAGTCGCCGACGGTGGCCATGGACCGGCGAGCACTCAAGCTGCCCAGCGCAGCAATTGAGCGGTGTTGGGCCACGCCCAAGAACTGGCGAGAAGCCAACATCGTGAGGAGAGTGGAGTTGGGGAGGTGGAAGGGGGATGGAGAAGTTGATTGTTTTTGGGGAGGGAGGAGGGAGGAAGAGGAGGAGGAGAGGGAGCAGCAGCAGAAAAGACTTGAGGTGTTTTAACTCGGCAGAGCTGGAGCTTATCGGCTACCAGACGATCCCCACTTTGCTGCGAGCCGGTCCGGCCAATGGGAGACGGGCAATTAAGAATGACAGTTGCGGGAAGGTGCAAACGAGGTGTTTGTTTTTGTTTTTCTACCCGTAGGTAGTTGTAAATATGATGGAGAATTCGAGGCGAAATTAGGTCGGTTGGAGATATAATGGAAAGGTGTACTGTAATCAGTAGGTATGTAGGTGTTTGTAGAGAGAGAAGGTAGGTAGGTGGTAGGTTCGTAGCAAGATTACGAGTAGGTGCAGTACAGTTACTGTACTGTACTTGTATCATGATGAAAAGAGGCTAGCCTGCTATGATGTCAAAGCAAGACACCCTAGCAAAGAGCCAATCACCGTTTGCACAAATTGCCTGCAGACCTCCTCATATTTTTATATGCCAAGGCACTACCCAGCTCCTCTTGTTTCCGTTCATTCTTGCACAGTTGCACTTCCCGCGGGAGACAGGGTCCGCTGGTCCTGACCGGATTACTCCTGAGTCGTTCGCTACTGTACGGAAGTACAACTTTTGCTTGTGATCCGGAACTTCCTCTTCGAACCGGGACGGAAATAATACACTACTGACTACGGAGGTACCTAGGTACAGTAGGCGTTATTATTACCTACGCACCACTTTTAATCAGCGAGGCTACTTTTACAATAACTAACTGGAGTGGTGCTCCTACTCCGTAAAACTGCCTTTGGCCCGGCCGGACAGGGCGAAATCTTGAATTCCACGTTTCTGTAACGACCCGGCTATTATTATTGATTATCACGGAGCGAACCAGGGCAAGCGTCCAATTCTTTTTATATAGCATTCAACTACCTACATACCTACCTACCTACCTACCTACCTACCTACTTCCATACCATGGACAGCTGTGCTGGAGATATTGTTATCTGTGGCCGGGTACAAGTCTTGTATTGTAGGTATTATTGTACTGTGTACCTAGGGAGGTAGTCCTCAAGTGTTTGCTCCCTTGTAGCTGTGCTGCTGTGCTGTTCCATCACAACAATAATAATCCCTTCAAAACGGCTTTATCCGTTGTCGGTGCTAGTCCATCTCGGGACTACTGTGCACCTAGTCATTCCTTGGCTTGGAAATTTTGTGCACCTGGAGACCTCTGCACGAGCCACAACACCCGATTTTTCCCTTCGTGCATTCCCAGACTAGCAAGTCAAAGTTGCAGATTCACACAACCTGGTCGCTGGCTTTTCTCACGGACTACATACCTGCGCGCGCCGGCCTCACAATATCAATCTAGGTACTGTGCAAGAATGGGTATCCCGCAGAAGTCGACGAAGACGAAGACCCGGAGACGTTTGAGGTAATTCCCCCGCTTAGCAACGACAAACTTCCTCTACTACACTCGGTACTGACCAGAGCGCGCGCGCTGTGTAGAGATCTCGACCAAATCCATGAAGACCTTCGATCGCCGGCGCATCTTGCTGCCCACAAGAATGCCAAACCCGCAGAAGACCTTCCTGGTCTAGGCCAGTTCTACTGTGTTGAGTGCGCGAAATGGTTTGAGAGTGAGAACAGTCAGCTCACGCATCTGAAAGGGAGCACTCATAAGCGAAGGTAGGTAGATATTGAGAGGCTTCATTTGTACTCTGTGACTACGTGCTAATGCCCGACCAGAGTCAAAGCTTTGAGGGACGGTCCATATACCCAGAAGGATGCCGAAGCTGCTATTGGTCTCCGAACAGACAATGGACCTCGAGTGGCCGCCAGGGAGAATACCAAAGATGTAGAGGTTGATATGGAGGATTCCGGCCTGTTGGAGGAGCAATTGGCGACATGATGGCTGAAAAAGAGACATAAGAGACCATGTTGAGACACTGGGTCTTGCAACATTGTCAATCACAGACGAAAATATCTTGTCCTTTCAAGCACCGCGGCCCTTTGCTGCCCTGGCCAACCCGCTCCCTCGAGTACCACGAAGTCCACCTCGAGCCGCTCCTCCTCTACCAGCAGCTCCGCCACGAGGTGCGGCTATTCGCGATGCGGGAGCAGGAGTTGAGAACTTGGGTGTCGGTTTGGAGGATGTCGGTGGATTTTCGACGAAGGATGTATCCGTGGTCCTAAGCCCCCTCATTAGCCAGAGCGTTGAGCAATGAATTCCTATCGCTCACATGAATGTTGTCTCTCCATCTATTTCTCCGTGAAACCTATCTGAATTTGTGGATCGACCTTGTTGGTAGGTAAGCGGGGTGAGCAGGGTAAGTAGTAGGTAGTCGACATACTGAGCTGTTCTTCTTCTCTCTTGGCCCTACGAAATGAATCTGGAATCGGTGCCTGTGATCTATGAGCATACACCACTGCCCACCTCCGTCCTTAAAACATACCTCTGGGAAATCCACGCAGAATGCATTCATATTTAAGCCGTATAAGAAGGCCGCGAAGTTTTCGCTAAACCTGGCCAAACTCTCCTGCATCAGTTGCAAATGCATCATATTTGCCTCCAAGTCGGCCATGGAATCGGATAACTCTCCAAACGAGGGTTCGAAAGCTTCGAGAGGAACATTGTTTGCGCCGCTGATACTTGCTTTGCCAGATTCGCGAAGGGAAGAGCGTGAGGATGGACGCAGCGGGGTGGTGGGACGGGAGATGGGTCTGCTGCGAGTGTTGGAGGTTGAGCGCACTACACTACTGCCACCGGCTTGAGGCGTTGTAGAGGAATACATGACGAACTTGGCTGATTGGACTTGTAACTGTATGCCTGCCTGTCTCTCTCTCTCTCTCTCTGTGTGTGCTATCCAGGTTGCTTTTGCCTTGGTTTTGAAGCGCGTCGCGTGTATTCTGCTAAGCGACAGTCATAATTCTGTGTCGTGGTATGTATGTTGCGCCTGGTGGGGTACAGTAGAGAGAGCACTTCTACCCCATTAGGTTTAAAGGTTACTTTTTGTGTGGCACATTGGCGCAGGAGATGAGATGACCACATCATTGTTCAGCATATTATTATTGAAGGAATGAGAAGAATGAAATTGCTTTGTTCAAAGTAGCTTTCAGTAGGTAAGCTACCAACTAGGTAAACTCCTACATTGTATGTCTAATATGGCACCAGCTCAATCTTTTCCTGGTTAAGGTACTGTACCTATTATGGAGGAGTGTAAATAAATTTCGGCACGGTACAGTACCAAAGATCTTACTTCATCGGAAAGGCCGGCTGGAAAGGGCCAAGAGGCGCCCCAGCTATCAATTCACCCACCATCAGCTTGCGCTTGGAAAGATCAACTTTTGCTCCTCCATCCTACAGTACAGCACAGTACAATCCTACAGTACCACACGTGCTCTGCATTCTACATATTCGTGCTTAATCATCTTCATATTCTTCTTCACCGTCCCCCACTGGAATACATACCTACCTACCTACCTAGGTAGTGAAGGCAGATCAGAGGTACCCATCTTCCATGCCAGCATTCAAATCTCTAAGCCTCATCCGCTCCAGCCTCCTTCGTCAGCGTCATCATCAACTCGTTCCAGCGCAATTCGCACAGCAGTGCAGAAGGATCAAGATCAACCACAAAACCAACGCTGCTCTCTCGTTTCTTCCATCCAACTTGAAGCCTTCGGTAACTCTTGTGCCCTCCAAATTCCCACGCCAAAACCGCCAACGACAAACCTCCACCTTTGCGCCGGCACTTGTTCGAAGCGCGCACACGAGTATTTCCAGCACGATTTTGCAGAGCGGCGCGACCTCTTGGATCCCTGTCTTCCTTGTATGCTTGACGACGAGCACAGTCTTATACTTTTTTCTGCCCGCACATAGCGAAATTGACGGTCCAGACATTGCGCAAGTCAAAGACGACTCACCAGAAAGGAGTTCCAGCCGCGCCTCAGACTACAGAATCATGACGGGAGAAGCACTACCGGGTCGCCCAGGCACTTTGACTGCCGAGCAGGAAGAGAAACTACAGGAGCTGTGGACTGCAGTTCTGCGTGTGTTTGGAGTTTTAGACACCAAGGAGTCCAATGGCACCCCAGACGCTAGTGCAAGCACTTCAAAGGCAGATGCCTCACTTTCAAAGAAACCAAAAAAGAAGCGACTGGGTCTCTTCCGGAAGAAGGATAATGACGATGCGGATTCAATCACCTCCGCTGAATCTTCGAGCATCCACACCGCTGCCGGCTCGGACGATAAACATGGACAGACGAAGGATTTCCAGCATGCGCTCGCCAATCAATCGCCGGAATCATTACGGTCTGCCTTTTGGAGCATGGTAAAGCATGACCACCCAGATGCGTTGCTACTTCGTTTCTTGCGTGCGAGGAAGTGGGACGTGGAAAAGGCCCTGATCATGATGGTTTCTACCATGAGCTGGAGAGCAACAGAGATGCACGTCGACGATGATATTATGTTGAATGGAGAGCTTGGGGCTATTGAGGATACAAATTCTACCGATCCCGCGAAAAAGAAGCTGGCGGAGGATTTTCTTACACAACTCCGAATGGGTAAGAGTTTCCTGCATGGACTGGACAAGGAGAACAGGCCAATGTGTTTTGTGAGAGTAAGGTTACACAAACAAGGGGAACAGAGTGAGGAAAGCTTGGAACGGTATACTGTCTTCGTGATAGAGTCTGCCCGTATGATTCTTTCACCTCCCGTGGATACTGCTGTAAGTGCAAGTAAACTTATCATGAATTCCTTGGCTAACTGGTTAGTGTGTGGTGTTTGACATGACGGGGTTCTCGATGGCCAATATGGTAAGTACTTGGTTGAAATCCGAGGTTTCTTCTGCTGACAGCTGCAGGATTATGCTCCTCTTAAATTCATGATCAAATGTTTCGAAGCAAACTATCCTGAATCCTTGGGTGTTGTTCTCATTCACAAGGCTCCTTGGATTTTCCAAGGTAGGCTCTGCCAGCGCTCTCATTGAATTATTACTAAGCAGTGCCAGGTGTCTGGAAGATCATTAGGGGTTGGTTGGATCCTGTTGTGGCCAGCAAAGTAAATTTCACAAACAGCAACACTGAGATGGAGGCTTTCGTCCCTGCATCACGGATAATCACCGAGCTTGATGGGACGGAGGAGTGGGCATACAAATACATTGAGCCAGTCCCGGGGGAGAACGACAAGATGAAAGATACAGAGACCCGTGACCGTCTTTTGAAAGCCCGTGAAGCTATTGTTGACGATTATGAGAGAACCACTCTCGCCTGGATCCATGGCGATGGCGAAGCTGAAAGTCTCAAGAAATCAAGACACGAAATCGCCGACAAGCTAAGGGATGACTACTGGGCCTTGGACCCGTATATTCGTGCGAGAAGCTATTACGACCGGGTAGGCTTGATTAACCCAGGTGGAAAGCTGGAGTTTTACAAGGAGAAGCCGGTTGAGCCGGTTGCTCCGGCTCCGGCCGCGGCAGCTCCGACTCCAGCAACTGGAACAGCAAAGGTCGAAACTTCGGCAGACGATCTCGACTAAATCACTTTGGGTGGGGGAAGCAGTAGATGGCCTTGTACATTACAACCTGAAACGAAGTGTTGAATTTCAGTGTCCGGTACGGTGGAGGCATCTGAATTGATAGATAGAAGCACATTTGGAAAGTAAAACAAATAGAATCAACAGTTTCGACCGTATCCTTGAGTAGCCGCACCTCGGGCGCTGAGTTCCCATGTGATAGACTCTAATATCCGTAATTCTCGTCGGCTGGAATGGTTTTGGCCTTACAACTTGGATATGATCTCGGCGTGTAGAGCCTTCAACTTCTCCAGATCAGTCGCCTGCATCGGCCACTTCAGTCCAAAACCGTCGTCCGAGTTTAGTTTCGGAATCTGAATATCCATCAGTTAAATCATACGATTCAGAGAAAGGCCCTGGGAGGGAGATAAATCGACCTACCAGGTGGAAATGCACATGATCAACATGCTGATGTGCAATCCGACCATTGTTTTGCAGTACATTGTAATTCTCGGCTCCAGTGGCCTTGACAAGTGACTTCAATACTGGCTACATCTCGGGCATCAGTTTGTAAAAGGCATGGATTGCATGAAGGATAAGGACAAACCAGGATCTCGGTAAGGTAATCATCTGGAATATCCGTGAGTTTCTCGCCATGATACTTGGGAATGACGAGCTATTAGGCCGTGTTAGGTTGATTGACGTGTCAAGAGTGAGAGAGAAGGAACGAACCGCATGACCGCGAGAGACTGGTTGTATGTCGAGGAATGCCAGGACTTTCTCGGACTCAAACAGCTTAAAGGAAGGGATGTCACCTATTTGTAGTCGCGTTAGCTGTCTGTGTACGGAGGTCGGGAGAGGCCGGGGCACGACCTTTGACAATTTTGCAAAAGATGCACGCTGCTGCGGAGGAGGCCATTGTTGATCGTTTGTGATGGGAATGGGGATGAAGATAGAGGTACAGATGGAAATGATGCGGTGGGCAATGGGTGTTGTGGAGTTGCGGAGTTGCGGGTGACAACGGTAGCTGCTGCGTTGAGTTGATTTATGAGGTGGGTGGGGGGTTGAGGTTTGAGCTCTGACGTGAGGGTGCAGTACAGTAAGGTAAGGCCACTCACTCACTACTGGCTCCACGAAAAGAAGACCAACCTACTGTACTTCCCTACAGTAGGTAAGGTATCTAGGTACTGTAACTAGGTCTCAATGACAATGCAAGCTGGAATAATAGGAACCTGGTAGGTATGAGCGGTCTTGCTTGGGTTACACCGAGCTGAGGGAAGATTAACTAGGGTCCGAAAGACATATATTAATTTGCCCTCTGCCATCATTGATTTAAACGCGAACCTCACCAAAACTCAGAGCAGCTTGAATACTTAGCCTAGGTAGGTACGAGGACCTCGAAAGACTGCGGGTACTCCTGCGACAGCCAAAGGAAAATCATGAACCAAAATAGATGGAATCTGTTCGGATGGCAGAGTTAAGCCGAGAAGTGCAAATGGTGTACATGGATTGAAATAAGCCGAATATGGGTTGGAGTGGGACAAACTATCTCAGAATTCATTTCTTGCCTTTTACCAGAGATGACCGTGGTTCATGCCCAAAATACTCCATTCTTCCAATCTTTGTAAACCCATCTGGACACCCAGACTAAACTCTTTTTTTGCATTTTTTGGGTGCAAAATGGTTCGGGGCTTTTGAATTTTCCAATTCTCGACTTTTGGAATTTTGATGGTCAAGCGAGAATAAATGCAGCCACTAGGTAGGTAGTAGGCAGGCACACACGCCAACAAGCCTGCAACAACAAACTTGCGCCGGGCAAAACGAAGAACCATCACGTCAACCTGCATCTCCCCACTACCTACTCAGCAGGGCGACGACAACAAACAGCAGCAACGACAAGAACAAGAACAACAACAACAACTACAACAACATCGCGTTCAATGTATGCCATGGCTCTCCTTTTTGAACATTCTTTACACTGACTGACAATATACCTAAAAGTATCACCAGCCACATAGAAACAAGCTGCGATCCACCCTCCCATTCTCTCGTCTCCCAATTAAGATAATTCGGCAACATTTCAGAACTCGGCAACCTTGCGACACCAACGGACCTCTGGACAGTCAGTCATTCACCGGCGACATACAAGATCATATAAATACCAAGTAGCAAGACAACAACTTCCAAACCACTCCAGTAAACAAATCAAAAGGAAAAAACATGGCCTTATTCACCAGAACCCCCCTCTTCGGTGGAGCCCTCGTCGTCGACCTTCCCTCCACCTTTGCCGACGTCAGGCAGGTTTTCAATCCAGCCTTTCGGACATCTCAAGCTAACATCAAAACAGTACCATGCGTCAAGTCCCTGATCATCAAGAGGTTTACCTCGATAAAGATGGCTTCACCAGCATCGTCTTTGATATCACCGAGCGAGTTGGCGCGCCAGGAACTGGTCCTGAGATAGACGGGGGAGCACTGACAACTCATTTGGAGGACATCGTAGATTCCGATATTGACACCGTGAAAGTGTGGAACACAAGCAACACCTTGTTTTCCGAATTGCCGTGAGTAAACTCTCTTGTAGCATGTTGCCCTTCGAAATCATCACGTGTCGATTCACCTGCTAACAAACACCTAGGGACGACTTGCCAGCATACACACTTATTGCCACACAAACGCCCCCTCTCGCTCCTGGCTCCAAGAACCCTGACTTCACAGCTATTGTTTTAACGCTGGTCAGACTAGAGAAGGAGAGCACGGATCTGCTCATCACGATCAATGTGCCTCATATCAAGGGAGAGTACACGGAGGAGGACATTGACATGCAGATTGGCAAGCAAGGGAAGCTAATTGAGAATGCCGTTGAATTTGCTGCGCGAATATGGGAGACCTTCAAAATCAAGGACTGGGGTCTTTTTAATGAGGTTTAAGAGTGTGTTTTTGTAGGTATCTGCTGGAAGCGAGTTGGGCGGTCATGATTTGAGCATTATGGAATGTATCTTGGGATGATGAATGCCATGCGGGATAAACAAATCTCACGATTAATTACTCATTTCCATGCAGCGGTAGCGATGTAAATATTTCTTTGTGAATCATTGACAAGAGATAATAATCCATCGACGTAAAAGTACATTCCTTGACGGCATTATCTCTTGGTCACATTCTCTGTCCAGCGCGGGCAGGCAATGTGTATTGCACCCCTTCTAGGGACTTGTCAAATCTAAAAAGTCCATGGTCTTCACCAGAGATTTCATCACATTTCAACCATCCAAAGGCTTGCCACCGTCGCCCGACTTCTCGTCCGCTTCCACATTGTCCAGCTCTAGTGGTTTCATCTTCATTGCCTTCATACTCCGATACTTCTTTGCCACAAGCCCCATGACTTCCTTCTGTGGGCTTCCTGGATTTTCCTGCCTCACCTTCGACATGTTCTCCTTCATGAAAACCTGATATTCGCTCATTGTCGGGACTCCACCTGCAGGCTTCCCCCGTGGCACCGGTTTGGTCTGCACTAGTTTGCTCTTGCAACTCCCACACTGATGCTTTATCGGATCGATACTCTTACTATGCCTCTTGTACTCCAGTCCACAGCTCTCGCATTCCCACATATACTTGAAATCAATCTCGTAACTATGCTTTGTTGTGACCTCGATCCCTCGGTCTCCAAAGTGACGAGAGCACCGTGCGGCCCATTCTTTGAATTCCTTGCCGTGGGGGTTGGTTTTGATATTGCTGATCATGAAGTTTGCTAGATGGCAGAACTCATGAGCAATGACATTGAGCAATCTATGTTCTTCGTCGATTACTTTTTCGGCGAGCTCAATGGAAGCATGGTGGCGATGGATAACGGCTGATATGCCTTCGGTATTTGTTGTTTTCATAGTTTCTCGTTTCCAGTTTGCTCGCCCAGCTGTGGTATTGAGCTTCTTACTCCAGATAATTTTAACGCCTCCTGTGGATGCAGACAGATTAGAAATTTGGCCTTGCGTGAGGACTTCGTCGAGCTCAACAAGGAAAGATTCAGCAAGAGCGTGCTTCTTCTCCGAAAAAGCCTTTTTTGCGTCCTTCTTTATCCGATCTTGTTTGGCCGGTGACTTTTTGGGCGAAAGTAATAAATTACTGTCCCTCAGATCTTTGTTGTCTAATTGGAAGTTTTTCAATGGCTTCTGTGGGGAGTAGTGATCATTCCATTCATTAATCACTTCCGAGTTCCAAAAACTGTCCATACTAGGTCGATGAGGAGAGTTGGGAATAGTTGGAAACTTCTTGGTTGGCGACTTAAGTTTGATTGGCTTGAGAGTTGGAGTCCCGGGAGGAGTTGAGAATTTTTGCTCTCTTGTAGTAGTTGTCTTCCTTTTGTCTGTCAGTATGCTATGAGCAATTAGCCACATGAAACCCTCAGACTTTGGGAAGACTCACTCGTCGTCTAAACATAGGCTGTGGAGGCCGGAAATTAATGCACTTTCAAGGCCTTTGTTTGCATGTAATGTCACTGCAGTACTTTCCCTCAACCCTGTCGACTCCTGAGAAGGCCTTTCGCTGTCCGAGAATCCAGCGAGCTCCAAGATATTTTCCATTTGCATAGTGCTGGAACTTCTGCGAGTACTGGTAGCCTTTCCCTTCCCTGTGGATGATTCTTCGTCCGAATCTTCCAATACTATTTGTTTTCTTCCCTTCACCAGCCGTCGTACTGACCTTGGTGGGGGCATGGCAACCACCGAGTCTTCCTCTTCTAGGAAAGTACTATCGCCAACGATGAAGTCTGACATGTCTTCGGACTTTGGTTCGGAATCCGCACGACTTTTCAACTTTATGGGAAAGGGGTTTGGGTGCTTCCTTGTTTTCGAGATTCTTAGCATGCTCTTGGGGAGTTCCTCCGCGATTTTGACTGTCTTGATCCCTGGGTATTCCTTTGCGGGGCCATTCGATGAGTTGCCGAGAGACTGAGCATCTTCCATATTTTCAAAGGATGGCTCTGGTGTGGCTTTCGATTTTGCCTTTGGCATTCTCTGTCGCCTGGGCTTTCCCGACAACTGGCCTAGTTTCAACCCAGAATCATCCTCCTCCTCCTCCTCATCGATAGGCTTCCTTGGAATCGCAAAAGTACCACTCTGGGCGTCACGGGGTCGCTTTGACTTGGACTTCCCTTTGGCTGGTGAAGTTTGGGATTCCCTTTTTTCGCCAATCGTGCTGCTAAGCGGATTCAAGAGAGGGTTATCGCTCCGGTGATTGAGAACGCGCTTCCTGATTTTCTTCTTCTCGGTATTTTGATTTCGGTCCCTTCCCTCTAAGTCTGAATTATCTCCACTGGGGCTTCCTAGCTTGGATTTACTTTTGGTTGCTTTGCTGACCACTGGGACAGGGGCTGGTGGTCCTGGGATTGATGTTGTTGATTTGATAGCCCGGCTCGTTCGAGAGCCATTAAGCAAGGTATCGAGATCCGGTAAGTCATCATCGCTGGTCTCAACTATCCGGGCCATCTTTGGAGGTTTGCTTGGAATTTGCAGTCGTTGTTGGGCGCAGAGGTGTTTGGACATGCTTGTTGTTGTCATGGCAACGAGTGTGGGAGGGTGAACAATCTTAGCAACCACGAATAATCTAGAAAACAGGAGGTTTTTTTTCCACGGAGGGAAACTCAAATTAATTCAGAATCATTCTTAGGATTATTCTTGGACTGAGAATAGTTGCACTCGAGCCAGTCGTCTTTTTTTGCTCTTCCTTTGTCTCTCCTCAAATCAGTCAGAAGACCATTGTCACTATTCATTTAACACTCCCCCCCCCTCGCCTTTTGATAATTATCTCGAGATGACTCTCTCGTGTATCCTTGAGGTTTTGGGATAGTTCGCCGGCTATCTCTTATCGAGCATCATCATATACATCATCCAATCTAGCATGAATATGCCTGGTCCTGGGCTTCCTGCACACAATCACCTTGGCGGAACTCTTCGGTCGTCTTCTGTGAGCTATTAAGTAAACCAAGCTCAAGAGTATTGCCACCAAGCCAGTATTTTATATCGAATTCTCAGCCTGCTGAGTACGAGTGAGTGGTGTGCCTGGTAGATTCTATACCCTACTCTAAACCAGATGTTAATTCTGAGAACTCGACGAAGAAATGGCGAGAACAGGATTGTAACTCCAAAATTTCGGTACAATAATGCCACTGGTTGGATAACCCAACCAATCTTGGATTGAAGGGAGGTGCCCCGAAGAGAGAAACGGTGGCGATACAAAGGAGAGCAGAAACGTACGAGTCCATCTTCCAGCTCTACCAAAATAGGAACCTGCAGTTTGGAGATGTATACCCGAGGAAGGCCAGGTGCTGCTAGTTTCTATCTCATTTAGATTAGGATCAGGCAGTTATGGGTGATTTGGTCCATAACTTCTCTTGCCGTGTCTATTTCTCAGGGAAATGTTGAGAGTTAACCTATTTTCGAGACCACAAAATCTCCAAATTCAAAATCACGGAGTCAAAAGGGATTGTTCAAGCCTTTTGTCTTTCATTCTATCCAAAAGTAGCTGATTTCACTGTCTACAGACATGTCCTTCGTTGAATCTCAAGGCACTTGACCGTAAAACAATAAGTCCTTCCAAGCGCAACAAGAGCTGAAGTAGGAAGCAAATTGTCGGGGAAACACGAAGTGTTCGGTCTTCTCCTAGGAATCCAAGAATTCTTTGTACCTTTGCTTGTTGGTTTTTTGACATTCTGCATCGAAAAGAAAACCCAACATTCTGCTGCTGCTGCTGCTGCTGCAATGAATACGAGCCATGCCGCCGATTAGATGGCGAGTTACTGCAGCAAGGTGCATATGGAGGTGAAAGGAGGTACCCAAGTATCATCACCGCCATTTTCTTACGCAATTTCTTCACATCCCGCAAGGTTACATCCAATAGTCCTCCTTCAACAAAGAGGAGAGAGAGGGGAGGGAGGTGTTGCTCATTTCTCGGATTGAACATGCGATGCAGTAATGGATAGGTCATAGAGTCTGATCTGCACGGGATGCTCTATGTATCGAAGTAGGTATTATTCTGCAGCAAAGCAGCTGCATCTAGCAGGTTTGGGGGTCGATCACCGTCAAGCCGTGGGTGTACTTCTGGAAGACCTCTATTAACCGTAGCGGATTTTAAATTTGTGACAAATCTAAGCGGAGAATCTGCGAAAAACATTCAGGTAGTCAGCAGCAAAGATCGACTGGACGGAAAACCCCTCCCTTGTCGCAGCAAGAGACTGAATTAGCTTTACTACTCCATCATAGTCCACTGGTCCGTCCTCTACCAGACTATCACCCAAGATAGTAAGAATCATTACAAGACGCTTCTGCCTTGCAAACACACGTGCATAAGGCCCTAGAGCTAACGAGGAGAGTTCTTGAATGTTGGTCACACATGACTGTAACGACTGCACGTGTATGCAGAGCAGGTAAGGGGTGGAAAGTATGCCCTTCTGCTGGTGGTGTTGACCATGTCCGATATTTCAAGGTGGAATATCAGACATGGTCAACATGCTTATTAATGTAGACTCGGCGAATAGCCGAGCTTTGAGCTTGGTTTACCAACATAATCACAATATTCGTGCTATGAAAGTACCTAAGTCGAAAGTGCCTTCATTTTTAGTTTACCTTTCACTAGGTTGTAGCTCTTATTCTGAATTGTGCCACAACGTGCGCACATCCTTACTATGTTGCTTTCCTTTCGGCCTTTTGAGATGGCTGCCAACTTCGCAACAAGCCTTGGACCTCCTTTGCTAACCAAGCGTTAACGACGGGAAGCGATATACAAACAATAGAACAAGCACACACAGAGTAATTTGTCATACTCAATTTTAAGATGCAATCGTGATATGTCCAAAGTAAACGAGTTTCTTCTGGTATACAACAGCGGCTCTTGTCCCATCCAATTGCTCTCACGAGTGCGGAATTTTCCATACCAGCCCAAACAGGGAAATCAAAGAACGAATAAACGCGCGGGAGAAGCCAAATAGTAGACCATCCATGCAATTCTAAAAGGCTTACCCATCAAGGCAAAGTAAAGCAAAGACGCTCAGAATTAATACAACGTAGCACGAAAACTCATCGGAGAAGCTTATTCTCTACAACAAGATCATTCCAGCTCCCGTGAAGGCAGCAACAACGATGTACAGACCCATATGTAGCATCCCAGTGTTGAATTGAGGCACGATAGTACCCGCGGCAGCGTTCCCAGATGAAGTTCCAGAACTACCAGCTGCAGTTCCAGTGCCACTGGCACCAGCGGCACCGGCAGTCACCTTTCCTGTCCCGGCAGTTCCAGCGGCACTAACAAGGGCACCGCAGGTACCCGAAGCCGCGGCAGGTGCTGCGACTACTTTGAACTTTCCGTCGAAGTCACAGGCAGTGGCAACCTTCTTTTGGTTCTTGTAGTACTGATCAACGACGAAAGCAACTTGCTGTGCACCAGTGCACATGGAGTAGGCACCGTAAACACCGGTTTGTGGCTTACGATCGATACCTGCGCAGGCCTTCGAATCGGCACCACAGACAAATCCGAATACCTCGCCAATTTCGTCTCCGGTGAGGGTTCCGCTGGGAACGCAGGAAAGGCCACTGACCATGCATGCGCAAAGGTCTGGGTTGACAACGGGAGGAAGGTTCTCCGATGCCTGCCAGGCGGTACCGGTGGGTGGACAAGCCGCAGCAGCAGTGTTGGTCACTTTGTATGCACTCATGGCTGTGTTTGAAGGGGTGACCTTGGCCAACTGGCTCTTCAAGGCCGTGAAGTCTGGCAATTTAGATGCTTGTCCGTTGGTGATTGAAACGATACCTGCAAGATGTTAAAAATATGCCAGAAGGACCACCACTACGACCATGTAAAGGAAACGTACCATAGTTATTGCGCTCCTGGAAGTACATGTACATAATACCACCAGACCACACATTCGTCATCTCGCTTCCGTAGAGAGCTCCAACTTCGGTAAACTTGCGGGGTGTGACCTCGTTGCATCCATACTCGGCAAAGAAGGCAGGAACATTGTATTTCGAGAATTCCTCAGTCCTCAAATCGTATCCTGATCTCTGGAAGGAAGAATCACCACACCAAGAGTAGATGTTGTAGCCCCAGAAGTCAATGGAATCGTGAGAGGGGCCGCAGTTGAAATAGTCCTTCAAATCATCACGAATATCCTTGTCGTCGTTTGTAGCATATCCGACACCAATTGGGCGGTAGCCCTTGGCGGCAATGTAGGCTTTGGAGTCACGAACGGCCGCCTTGACAAAGGCGCTTGCATTGGTGTTGGACTGGACGTTGGACACTTCATTTCCTGCAAAGAAGCCCATGACGTTGTCGTATGGGGCCATTGCATCAATTACACCAGTATATGTCTTGTAGAGGTCGGTGTTCCAGGCTGGGTCACTTCGAATGATTGAATTCTTGGGGTTGGACAGATCCTGCATGACATAGATACCTGCATCGTCGAGAAGCTTCATGCACTCATCATGGTTTTTGGTGGCATCAATGGCATAGACACGGATGGCGTTCATTCCCAACTCCTTCAGAAGAGGCACGTCACGACGGCAGCCAGTAATATCAGCCAGGGGATCCGTGTAGGATTCAGGCTCGCCTCCTGGAGCGGTGCCAGTGTTGTTTGTGCTGAAATCTTGCTGGTAAGCAATGCCCTTGATGAAGAACTCGGTGCCATTGGTGTAGAAGAAGTGAGAGCCCTGGGAGAGACTCGGGTGGTTAGCTTGTCATTTGCCCGAGGGAAGGCAGATGGCGCTGAGGATATATATTGCGTACCTTGGTGACAATTGGCTGGAGGGCTGCCGCAGATCTGGAAGCAAAGAGCGCGCCACTGATGGCGGCGGTTGCCAGACCGAAGGACTTCATGGTGGTGGTCGATGGCGAATGATGCTGTACTTAACGGCTGCCGATGAATTGATGAAGAAGCGTGTTGAGTAGAGAGAAGCCTTTGGCCGTCGGCGATCCGCGTTGAATCCTGATATTTGATGTGCAGTATGGACCCGTGCTGTCCGTCCCAAAGAGAAAGAGAGCGCGCGAGTGAAAGTGGCAGGGGGAAGAAAGCACGCGCAGGCAAGGGGGAACTCAAGAATTACGAAGGAGTCGTAGTATTTGTTGGGCTAAAGAGCGTCGAGAATAATGTTGCCGGCCACGGGTCGTCGGGAGGGAACACACGAAAAGAGAGAGAGAGAAGAGATGGAGGAGGAGGAGGAGGAGGAGGAGGAGGAGGAAGGGAGTTGAAGTTCTTCTTGACTGAGAGAGGTAATATTATGATGGACACACGCCAACACGAGCAGATGGGGACCGAAGCTCGAGAAGGGGTGAAAGGTGTCTGTAGCGCAGCACAGCCGGCTCTGTAGCGTCTTGGGGTCATTCTTGATCCAGTGGGAGGGAAGGATGTGGGTGTGTGCCGAGAAGGAGGGTCCTGGGCTTCATTTCTCATCTCCCCTGGGGCAGGACAGAACCATTCATATACAGTAAGTAGTAGTACGGAGTATGTAGACAGTACAGATCACGAATAATGTCAAAGTACGGAGGAGTAGAGTGAGAATAAAGGAGGATAACGATGATGAGATTCGACAGCGGGAGTAAGTACTTATATTAAGCTTAGCTGGGGAGATACTTAACCTTATCTATATAAAGTCCTGGTTGGCGTCCCGCCGTCCACTACTGTCCACAAGCAACGCAACAAAGAGCGAGAGAACGGATGAAAAGGAAGAAGAAAAAGAAGAAGAAGAAGAAGAAGGGATGAATGAAAGTTGCTTACGCAAGACGGAAGGCTGGAATCAGAGCATCTGCACCTACAGTCCCAATTCGTATACAGTACTGTGCTACTCGTAATAATGTAGTGAGCGATGTACTGGCCTGCTCTCGCCGCCCGGTAAAATGCAAACACGAGGTTGTTGTTGTTGAAAGCTTGATTCATTCCATCTATTTACTTCGTATTGATGGTTGCTACTGCCACCTATTCTGGTCTGCCCAGCTCGTACAGTAACAGTAACAGTAATAATAATAATGTATCTACCAACCAACTAACCTAGGAAGACCAAGGTGGATATCCTCATCCTCAACCTCATTGTCAACCAGTAGCAACTAGCAAGCAGTAAGTGTCACTGCTCAGTGGATGATACTATTGAGTAGTCCTGAAGCTGAAATTCCGATCTTCATTCGGGAGGGCAAATGCTCCGAAGCATCCGGCAAGCACTGGGTTTCAGATGCCCCCTATTTTCTATGACGGAGGGACGATTCCTCGCTCAAATAATCTTTGTCGCCACTCCGGATTTTCAGGCAGATCCAGTTGTTCCACTGTTCCACTGTTCCAGTTCCAAGCCGTTCCCACTTCCCAAGCCAATCATCCAACGGGGGGGGGCGCATCTATTTTGGGAAGCTTGATTCAGGTACGGCGCCGTGGCAGGACCCAAGGCCTACGGAGCCCCATAGGGGGAAACGAGAAAAAGAGCGTGTCAGAGAGAGAGAAGCACCACCGAAGTGTCCGAGATTGCCATCATGCACAATAATATCAATGGCATGCATGCGAGAGTGGGGAGCTGGCGAAATACGCGACGCCTCAGCTTGGGGGTTTTGAATAATGTAGGGTAAAGCGTATCCTACTGCTGTGCCGTAGAGTGAGTGCAGTGAGTGAGTGGGATTGGTAATACAGTACTCCTTGTGCTGTGAGTGATAGAGCAAAGTAAATACTATAGGGACCTGAGCTGGCAATTATTCTGAGCATCCATTCCATTATTAGGCTAAGATTGTCGGAGTAAATACTGTAGGTAGATATCTGGGGGAGAAGAGGAGGAGGAGGAAGCGAAAGAAGAAGCGAGGGGGAGGAGAGAGAGAGAGAGAGAGAGAGAGAGAGAGAGAGAGAGAGAGAGATCTTCCTGTGAGAAGTCCAGTCCAGCAGTCTTTTGTGAATTGGAAGTTGGACGACGATGATGATACCGCTGATAACAATGCACGGGCGAAGTCTTGTTTCTGGTCTGATCTCTGTGAGAGGAATACGAAGGTAGGTACAATAGGTAAGAATAGAAGAAGAAGAAGAATAGAATAAGAATAGATACGGAGTACATACTGTGCCTTGCAGTACCAAGCACTCGAGTTGGAGTGGTAGGTAGTATTATTGATACAAGGGGGTACGTATGTACCTCTAAAGCAGAAGAAGAAGAAGTAAGGTAGAGTAGATAGAGTAGGGTACCTAGTAGGTATGGTACCTAGAGAATAACTAAGAAGAAATAGGGCGAGCCATACCGACCGCCGTCCCGACATGCGCCAAGGCGTCAAACGAATTCAATTCAACAACGTCTTTCCCCTTTTCCCTCTCCTCGCTGTCCCTCTCTTTTCTTTCCATCATCCTTCCTTTTCCCTTCTTCCACCATTCCTTCTCTCACACACTCTCTCTCACCTACTCACTCACTCATTACTTTTGCCATTCTTTGTCTTTGGCTCTTTCTCGAAGTGTTTGCTCGGTTGCCACTACATTCGTTCCGTCACCTCAAGTGTGAGAGTAGCGCGCTTGTGAAAAAAAAGGGGAATTTCGTTGTCCGATCGTCCAAGCAACACGACGCAGCCGCCCCCTCCCCCCAAAATCAACAAAAATCAAGGTCACGACCGAATCCACCTCCCCCAAGAAAAAAACACCGCCTCTTCCCTCTCATCCTCCTCCTCCACCACAGGCATAAGCTTCTTGCTGTTGCTTCTCGTCGTCCCTTCGACTTCTCTCTATCACGATCAGTCCCGTCAATCTTGAGTCTTGACAGAACTTCACCTTCTTCCCTTACTTCACCATTCCGACTTTGTCGCTCGTTGGTCCCTGCGACTCCCGTCTCTGTTAAACCCCCCTGTTCAAGAGGTTTCACTTCACTCTTCATTCAACCACCACAATCGTTCCCATACATTCGCAAGCCAACCCGTTCCATTCGTTCTTCTTGACAAGTCCAATCGCCAAAGGAACTCTCAGTCAAGACCGAAGCCCAACACCTCGATTCAAATGTCCATTTAGTAGTGAGTCTTCGCGCATCCCTTGGCTTCTTCGCTATCGTCAATCCTCGGCGACTGCAAGCGGCGGCGGCGGCTCAGGACGCGTCGAGAGCCTCGTGTGTTAACCTGAAGTCTTCCAGTTGTTGATTCGTGAACGCAATCATGTCGGGACATCCCCAACACACCCAGCAGGGTCATTACGATGATGGCTACGACCAAGGTCCTCATCACCCACAACAAGGAAACCACAATGCCGACGCATACTACCAAGACGACCAAAATCAGGGGTATTACGACCACAATGGAGGTTATGCCGACCACAACGGCCAGCAGCACGGTGGTCACCACCAGCAAGGTGGCGACGGCTATTATGATGAATCGTAAGTCTCGCTCCTCTGCCTTCGCATGCCTGTAGAGCCAGAGCTAACGGTTGAGAGCAGTGGTTACTACAATGCCGATGCCAGCAACCCCTACCAGCAAGATGGAGGCTATTATGAGGGCGGAGATCGCAATGGCCAGTACCAGGACGAATACTATAATGACCAATATTACGACCAAGGTGGTCATGCTGCCGGTCAGCAAGCCCCACGCCGCCGAGGAGATTCCGAGGAAGACTCGGAAACCTTCAGCGACTTCACCATGAGATCAGACATGGCTCGAGCAACTGACATGGACTATTATGGCCGTGGTGATGAGCAGTACAACGATAGCCATGCTGACCGCGGATTTCGACCTCCTTCGTCTCAGATCTCCTATGGTGGCAACCGCTCCTCTGGGGCTTCAACTCCAAATTATGGAATGGATTACAACAATGTTCTCCCTGCAGGCCAACGATCCCGAGAGCCGTACCCAGCATGGACATCTGATGCCCAGATCCCCTTGTCGAAGGAGGAGGTGGAAGACATCTTCCTTGACTTGACCGCGAAGTTTGGATTCCAACGAGACAGCATGCGAAACATGTACGATCATCTGATGACCCTCCTCGACTCCAGAGCATCTCGTATGACACCTAATCAGGCCCTCCTCTCTCTCCATGCCGATTACATTGGGGGAGACAACGCCAACTACAGGAAATGGTACTTTGCTGCCCATTTAGATTTAGATGATGCTGTGGGATTTGCCAACATGAAATTGGGCAAGGCCAGCCGACGCACTCGAAAGGCCCGGAGAGCTGCGAAGAAGGCTGCTGCCGCAGATCCACAGAACGAGGCGCAGACTCTGGAACAGCTCGAGGGCGACAACAGTTTGGAAGCGGCCGCATATCGATGGAAGACCCGGATGAACCGGATGTCACAACATGACCGCGTCCGCCAGATTGCCCTCTATCTTCTTTGCTGGGGTGAGGCCAACCAGGTCAGGTTCATGCCTGAGTGTCTCTGCTTTATTTTCAAATGTGCAGACGATTACCTGAACTCCCCTGCGTGCCAAAACCTGGTGGAGCCGGTCGAAGAATTCACTTTCCTCAACAATGTCATCACCCCCCTCTACCAGTACTGCAGAGATCAGGGATATGAGATTTCTGAAGGCAAATATGTCAGGCGTGAACGTGATCACAACAAGGTCATCGGATATGATGATTGCAATCAGCTCTTCTGGTACCCTGAAGGAATTGAGCTGATTGTGATGCAAGACAAGTCTCGAATTGTCGACCTTCCACCCGCGGACCGTTACCTGCAACTCAAGGAAGTCAACTGGAACAAGGTATTCTTCAAGACCTACAAGGAGACCCGATCATGGTTTCACAATCTCGTCAACTTCAACCGAATCTGGATCATCCACATTTGTTCTTTCTGGTTCTTCACTGCCAAGAACGCGCCGACTCTTATGATGAAGGGGTACGAGCAGGAAAGGAACAATCTACCGCCTAACTCGGTGCAGCTAACCTGTGTTGCTCTGGCCGGAGGAATTGCCTGCTTAATCAACATCCTTGCTACCATTGCGGAGTGGACCTACGTCCCCAGAAGATGGGCTGGCGCGCAACATCTCACGACACGTCTTTTCTTCCTCATCGGAATGTTTATTCTCAACGTTGCACCCACTGCATACATCCTCATGTGGGCTGATAAAGAGTCACAGCTTGCATTCATAATTGGAGTCGTTCACTTGGTTGTCAGTATCCTCACCTTCTTCTTCTTTGCAACCATGCCGCTTGGTGGTCTGTTTGGGAGCTACCTGTCCAAAAACACACGTCAATACGTCGCGAGTCAAACCTTTACTGCGAGCTACCCCCGACTCGTGGGTAATGACATGTGGATGTCCTTTGGCCTCTGGATCAGTGTTTTTGCCGTCAAGTTCGCTGAGTCTTACATCTTCCTTGCCCTGTCCTTCCGCGATCCAATTCGATTCTTGGCTTCGATGCAGATCGACAATTGTGTGGGCGACAAGATTATGCCTGTAATTGTCTGTAAACAACAACCCAAGATTCTTCTTGGCCTAATGTTTTTCACTGACATCCTGCTGTACTTTTTGGATACTTTCCTATGGTACATCATCTTTAACACGGTCTTCTCGGTGGCTAGGTCGTTCTACCTGGGCGTGTCTATCTGGACGCCTTGGAGAAACATCTTCTCACGTTTGCCCAAACGTATATACTCAAAAGTCCTTGCTACGACCGACATGGAAATTAAGTATAAGCCCAAGGTTCTAATCTCTCAGATTTGGAACGCCATTGTCATTTCCATGTACCGGGAGCATTTACTCGCGATTGATCATGTGCAGAAGCTACTTTATCACCAAGTGCCTTCCGAGCAAGAAGGGAAGAGGACTCTCCGAGCTCCTACTTTCTTCGTTTCGCAAGAAGATCACTCCTTCAAGACCGAATTTTTCCCCAGCCAAAGTGAGGCCGAGCGACGCATTTCTTTCTTCGCACAATCTCTCTCCACGCCGATTCCCGAACCTCTTCCTGTTGACAACATGCCGACATTCACTGTTATCATCCCTCACTACAGCGAAAAGATTCTTCTCTCCCTCCGCGAAATTATTCGTGAAGATGAGCCCTACTCTCGGGTCACGCTACTGGAATACCTGAAGCAGCTGCACCCCACGAGTGGGACTGCTTTGTGAAAGACACCAAGATTCTCGCTGATGAGACCTCTCAGTTCAACGGTGACTACGAGAAGAATGAGAAGGACACCGCCAAGAGCAAGATTGATGACCTCCCCTTCTACTGCATTGGATTCAAGTCAGCTGCTCCAGAATACACCCTCCGAACCAGAATCTGGGCATCCCTGAGATCCCAAACTCTTTATCGTACAATTTCTGGCTTCATGAACTACAGCCGAGCAATCAAGCTCCTGTACCGCGTGGAGAATCCCGAGGTTGTCCAGATGTTTGGTGGCAACTCTGACAAACTTGAGCGTGAGCTGGAACGCATGGCCCGACGTAAGTTCAAGTTGATTGTCTCCATGCAAAGATACGCCAAATTCAAGAAGGAGGAAATGGAAAATACAGAATTCTTGCTCCGCGCATACCCCGACCTACAGATCGCATACCTGGATGAGGAGCCTCCTCTTGTTGAGGGTGAGGAGCCCCGCCTGTACTCCGCTTTGATCGATGGCCATTCTGAGATCATGGAGAATGGCATGCGTCGACCAAAGTTCCGTGTACAGCTTTCTGGCAACCCAATTCTTGGAGACGGCAAATCCGACAATCAAAATCATTGCATCATCTTTTACCGAGGAGAATACATTCAGCTCATCGATGCCAATCAGGATAACTACTTGGAGGAATGCTTGAAGATTCGAAGCGTTCTAGCTGAGTTTGAGGAGATGACTACCGACAACGTCTCACCGTACACTCCAGGGGTTGAGACCGTCAAGACAAACCCTGTTGCGATTCTTGGAGCTCGTGAATACATCTTCTCGGAAAACATTGGTATTCTCGGAGATGTCGCCGCTGGAAAAGAACAGACATTCGGTACCCTCTTTGCTCGTACTCTGGCGTCAATTGGAGGCAAGCTTCACTATGGTCATCCCGATTTCCTCAACGGTATTTTCATGACCACTCGAGGAGGTGTTTCCAAGGCTCAAAAGGGTCTTCATCTTAACGAAGATATTTATGCTGGTATGACTGCGCTCCTTCGAGGTGGTCGCATCAAGCACTGCGAATACTACCAATGCGGAAAGGGTCGTGATCTT
This sequence comes from Tetracladium setigerum, assembly GCA_031472005.1. Lineage (NCBI taxonomy): Eukaryota > Fungi > Ascomycota > Leotiomycetes > Helotiales > Tetracladium > Tetracladium setigerum. Next base: position 1,860,336 of record PZJY01000006.1, read on the forward strand.
GGATTTGGATCGATTCTGAATTTCACAACTAAGATCGGAACTGGTATGGGTGAACAGATGCTCTCTCGCGAGTATTACTACCTGGGTACTCAGCTCCCTCTGGATCGCTTCCTGTCATTCTACTACGCTCACCCTGGCTTCCATTTGAACAACATTTTCATCATGTTGTCAGTCCAGATGTTTATGGTTGTCTTGGTCAATCTTGGTGCCCTGCGTAACCAGACATATCTTTGCAAGTACAACCCCGATGTACCCATCACTGATGCCCTCTTCCCAACTGGTTGTGCCAACCTACAACCCATTCTGAACTGGGTATACCGTTGTATCATGTCTATTTTCATCGTCTTCTTCATCTCCTTCGTACCCTTGGTGGTCCAGGAGTTGACAGAGCGTGGTGTGTGGCGAGCTGCAACCCGTCTTGGCAAACAGTTCACCTCCCTGTCGCCGTTCTTCGAAGTTTTCGTCTGCCAGATCTATGCAAATGCCGTCCAACAAGATCTTTCGTTCGGTGGCGCCAGGTATATTGGTACTGGTCGTGGCTTCGCAACAGCTCGTATTCCCTTCGGTGTTCTCTACTCGCGATTTGCTGGCCCTGCGATATACCTTGGTGCACGTTCCCTCATGATGCTCCTGTTCGCTACGCTCACCATGTGGCAACCCGCACTCATCTACTTCTGGGTTACCCTCTTGGCATTGGTCTTGTCCCCGTTCATCTACAATCCCCACCAGTTCGCTTGGAACGACTTCTTTATCGATTATCGCGATTTCCTTCGGTGGTTGTCACGAGGTAACTCCCGCTCGCATTCGTCCTCGTGGATTGCCTTCTGTCGTCTGTCTCGTACCAGAATCACTGGTTACAAGCGAAAGGCCTTAGGAGATCCATCTGAGAAGCTTTCCGGTGACGTTCCTCGTGCAGCATTCCTGAATCTCCTGTTTGCCGAGATTCTTGGCCCTCTATTCATGGTGGCTGTCACCGTTGTTCCATACGTGTTCATTAACTCGCAAGTCGGCGTCGTTGAAAGAATACAAGAGGACGACAGAAAAATTGAGGCGACTTCGTCCTTGCTTCGTGTCGGAATTGTGGCTGTATTGCCGATCGCCGTTAACGCTGGTGTCCTTGCGGCAATGTTCGGTATGGCGTGCTGCATGGGCCCAGTCCTCAGCATGTGCTGCAAGAAGTTTGGCTCGGTTCTGGCTGCTATTGCTCACGCCATCTCTGTCATCATCCTTATTATCGTTTGGGAGGTCATGTTCTTCCTCGAAGGCTTCCAGTTTGCCAAAGCTCTGCTTGGCATGATCGCAGCAACCGCCATTCAGCGTTTCATCTACAAGCTCATCATCTCTCTGGCTCTGACAAGAGAATTCAAGAGCGACACATCCAATATCGCTTTCTGGACTGGTAAATGGTACTCAATGGGATGGCATTCCGTGTCTCAGCCTGCTCGTGAGTTCCTCTGCAAGATCACTGAGCTTGGAATGTTTGCGGGTGACTTCGTCCTTGGCCATGTCATTCTCTTTGTCATGCTTCCAGTCATTGCTATTCCTCAGATCGACAAGGCGCACTCTGTTATGCTCTTCTGGCTCCGACCCAGGTATGTACATCCACTCGTTATCTTTCTTGACTGTTTTGGACAGCTTGCTAATCGAACATATAGTCGTCAAATTCGTCCTCCGATCTACTCGATGAAGCAATCCAAGCTTCGAAAGAGACGCGTGTGGAGATTTGCAGTCCTCTACTTTGCCATGTTTATCGTTTTCATGGCATTCCTCATTGGTCCAGTCTTCGCTGGCACAATGATCTTAGATGCCACCAAAAGTATGGTCGAGAGCTCTTCTCAACTTAAGTCCCTCTTCCAGCCCACAGGCTTCAAGAATAACGATACACGGGGCACGCTGGCTACTGGAATCTCTAAGGCGAGTACGTCCGCTGAGGCGACCGAGACTGGTACCAGCAACCGCATGGTTCGATTATTTTAAGACTGCGCGATGTACAAAGGACTGTGGGGTTGTATATTAGAAGGATACGGGGCAGTACATTACAATGATTTCTGGGTTGTCATGGAGGAGTTTTCTCTAAATTGTTCTGGTGTTTGCGTGGTTTATGGCTAGACCTTGCTTCTCCGTTTTTCCATTAGTTCTTCACCGACCACACATGTACTTTAGTGTGGATGACCGTCGCCATTAGGCAATGGCTTCAATTTGATGCAGCATGATCATAATAAAGAATATTACACAGTACGGAGTACATGACTTGATTTGCACAGTACTTTGAGTTACTTTGACCACTGGAGGCGACAGAAATCTCTCGTATTTCATTCTACCTCCTACTCTCTAAATTGTGTTCTTTGACCTCTACAATCCATCATCCTGATGCGGAAATTTCAACGATGGGCTATCAAATTCTGTTTTCGTGCAGTCCAGGATGCGTACACGTGACTATATCGAAACCACAGGACGCGATCCAATTTCCTGGACATCCGGCGCATTTCCATCCGCAAGAGAATCCCCTATCCTCAAATTTTCTCCCAGCCCAACGACTTCTCCCTCACTCGCAAGATGGAGTTTCACGATGCCCAAAAGATTGCCCTCGACTCGTTCAATGGAATCACGGACACTTTCCAAAAGATTCCCGGCTCTGCCATGCTCATCCGCTACATCCAGTCCAGCTACCAAGACGACCCCGTCCGATCCGCGATTGAGTTGGTCCTTGTGATCTTCTTCGTACGGTACCTTCTGGCACCCTCATACGCAACCCACAACGGCAATTTTGTCAAGCTCACGGAAGAGGTATTGCAGATGTATCTTGGTCACAGGAGTGGGCGAAACTGACGGGCTGGACAGGAAATTGATGATCTTGTTGACGAATGGACCCCTGAACCTCTGGTTGCGCCTCAAACGGCCTTTGAAGAAGCTGATGCCGAGAAGTTGCCAGTCATCGTTGGGTAAGTTGGACAGAACCTCTGCTAGGTTTAGGCTGACTTTGGGAAGACCTTCAGGACCGAAGTCCAAACTCTCCACTGGCCGGACCGTCACCAACCTTGCATCCTACAACTTCTACAACTTTGTCGGCAACGATCAGATTAAAGAGAAGGCCATCCAGACCTTGCGAACCTACGGCGTCGGCCCTTGCGGCCCTCCCCAGTTTTATGGTACCCAGGATGTGCACATGAAGACGGAGGCCGATATTGCTACCTGCTTGGGAACGGAAGGATGCATTGTTTACGCTCAAGCGTTCTCCACAATCTCAAGTGTTATTCCGGCATTCTGTAAAAGGGGCGATATCATTGTCGCAGATCGAGCTGTCAACTATGCGATTCGAAAAGGCTTGCAGATCTGCAGAAGTACCATACGGTATTACGAGCACAACAACATGGAGGATCTTGAACGAGTTCTGCAAAAGATCGTCAAGGAACAAGCCAAGAAGCCTCTGACCCGACGATTCATCATTACAGAAGGCTTATTCGAGACTGTTGGAGACTGTGTTGAGTTACCCAAGTTGGTAGGTGGATTCGTTCTTGATTCGAAGCTTTGCTGACTTACTCTAGATTGAATTGAAACTTCGCTACAAATTTCGCCTAATGCTTGACGAGACTTGGTCTTTTGGTGTTCTTGGGAGAACTGGTCGCGGCCTCACAGAGGCACAAAACGTTGACGCATCACAAGTTGATATGCTTATTGGATCTCTCGCAGGACCGCTCTGCGCTGGTGGCGGGTTTTGCGCAGGCTCTACCGATGTCGTTGAGCACCAACGTATTACAGCTGCTTCTTATACATATTCTGCAGCCCTTCCAGCCATGCTTGCAACCACAGCCAGCGAAACGCTCAACATGCTCCAGATGAACCCTGAAATATTGGTTCAATGCAGAGAGAACATCAAAGCTATGCGTGCCCAGCTTGATCCCCGCAGTGACTGGGTTCATTGCACGAGCGCCCCAGAGAATCCAGTTATGTTACTTGTTCTCAAGTCCGACGTTGTCAACTCTCGCCGACTGAGTACCGAGGAACAGGAGCGTGTACTACAGGAATGTGTGGACGAGGTAAGCTTCTTCTTCTTCTTTCTTTTCTGTATTGCGCATCGCTAACAGTCCCCAGGCATTAATCAATGGTGTCTTGATCACACGACTCAAGAGCATGCCTGTTTCGCCAAGTAGCACTGCTAAGGACGAGGAGTGGAAGCTCAAGCCTGCTCTCAAGATTTGCATTACTACAGGTCTTTCGAAGAAGGAGATCGAGAAGGCTGGCATTGTTATTAGGCACGCAATTACGAAGGTTTTGACCCGAAAAACGAGTAGCAAGCTGGCCTTGCCAGCGGTTGTTTAAATAACGATACGAACAATTAGATATGAGGTGGCATTGGTGGCGTTTTGGAGAGACTAGCGTAGCATTAATGTGTAATCAAATGAATTGTAGAACAGTAAATGTGTTTCTCGTCCGATCTCCCCTTGTGCTACACGGAATATTTTCAGGATGCGATGAAGTGAAGAGGGTTACAGAAATATAAAATAATCGCCTTCTCCGGTCCAATATAACCCCGCCACATACCCAGGTAGGTAGGTAGGTAGTAGTAGTAACTTAGGCAGCAAGTACGGATGTCCTCGAAAGAGAAATGCTATAAAAATTAATAGCTCGTTTTTAAATGAGCTTCATGACTTTGTTGCAAGCGAAACGAAATCTCTCCATAAATATTTTCCTCCTTGCCCAGACCAGAAAACCCTCAACAATGTACTTGGGAAAAAAAGGCAAAGGAAATCAAAAAATCCATTGCCACCAAAAAGGATCAAACTTCAAGAGGAGATGCAACTTTACAAAAGTAAAAAAATTAACTCATCGTGGGCAGGATTTGAACCTACGCGGCCGAAGCCAATAGATGTCGAGTTTAATTCAAGTCTATCCCATTAACCACTCTGGCACCACGATCTTGTTGAGGCAAATCCGGGCTTATTTTTATCTATGACAGTCTCAAATGATTTGAAGACTTTAAAGTGGGGTTACGCAAACCTTGGCAGCGCGAGTGCCGACAAGAGTAAAAATAATTCTACTACCATCAAGCAGCAATTTTCTTCAACGACACTCACAGAGCTTGCATCGAAACAATGAACGCTCAGAGACCCATCAAAACTAAGAGGCAAAAGAAGAAGAAGTCTCGAACTGAAGGTCTGTGCTCTGCAAATCTGAATATCAACCCTCCATTAACACGTTCCAAGACGTCGATATCTCGTCCGATTCTGAGAGTGAAACCCCAAAGAATCAAGAACTCAACGCTCAGAAGGTCACTATCCCAACACATTTATCCCAAGAACAAGCTGAGCTTACTCCCAAAATCAAATCTAGAGCAAAGATGGATCCCTCACAGACGCAGAAGTCTCAGCGGCGTTTGGCAAAATCTACCTGCAGCGCGCCACGGTAGAATTTGCTGAGGATCTCGATAAGATTCGTGGGGCGGATGATTTTAAGGATGATGCATTGGAGATTCTCATTGAGGCATTAAGGCAGGGGACGGAGGTTTTCAAGAAGGAGGAGAAGAGGAGGATTGTCGTTGCTGGTTTGGAGAAGTGAGAGATGATGGGTGTGGTGTGAGGGTCGGTTGCACGGTGAGAATTATGGAGTTGGGCGTTCAATGAAAATGGAATTGGCTAAAAGAAAAGAGATTATTCTGGTTTTGGTCGTTGGATGTGCATTATTCAGACTGGGCTTGGAGTCTTCGTCGATTTACTCTGTCTGACCGATTCAATCGCAGTCAGAACAGAATGCTCGGCCGCCAACAGTCCACATCGCCCTATTCTTTGGGACGCTATCTGGCAATGGATTTTTTTCTTCCTAAATCGGTACCCTTGGAACTATCTTTTTCGAATTTCATCTCCCCGCATTCCTTTTATGTGTTCGAAGGCTACCTATCATTTAATGGTTGTCCAGATATAGATAAACATTCAAAACATTAGCATACTCCCCAGATAATTCTTGGTCAACTTTTCAAACAGAGTTTACGCCCCAAAGGACAAAATCAGCTGCAGCAGACAAGAAAACATATAAATATTACCGCCAGACAGGCAAGATCTAAACGCCATCATCCTTCGTGTTCACGTTATTATTTACATTAAGATCCAACGTCAAGCTCCAACTCGTTCTCGGATGCTCGGTTCTGCTGCTTGATTGTCCAGCCCTTGATGCTAAGTACGACAATTATCCACGCCATTAAAATCGTAACCATTCCCACAGAAACCGTGAAAACGAACATTGCATTGAGCTGATAGAGCTCCAGGGTCTCTACAACGCCCCGAGCCTACATCCATCAGTCCACATATTGGCACATGAAGGGAACAGAGGAGATAACTTACGCTACCCATAAAAAGCATGCCGCCTGCCATAAAACAAAATGCGGAGAAGAGTTCCGTGGGGGGCTTCCTGGAAATATAGATTTTGGAGGTGATAGATAGAGTAGAATGTAGGTCACGACCCGCGAGCATGCCGCGCCGATGAGCAGGTTCCCCCATAAGGAATGAAGCATCGATGAAACCATTGACTCTTGTTGATGAGAACTCATCATCTGGCCCAATAACAGGATTACGAGAGCGGGCATCGGGTTCATTGGGAATTTGTCGCCCGAGCGCTCGTTTATTTCATGGTTGGTGGCTCCGTCTGGCTGTGTGGATGGATCTTTTGATCTGGTGTTTAAGATCTTCCGTAATGAGGTTGACTCGACAAGCATCCCACACTGCATAGCCTTTTAGTACATATGTCACAAAAGAAAAACCAGAGAAAATTTACCAGTCCGCCACCAAAGAATACAACAGTCAGAGAAACATGTTCGAGATCTTGCGCGCTCCATTCAGCACCCCAAGCATTTAGGTGCTCCAAGAACACATTGGTCACACCGTAGAAGAAAAGGAGGAAACTTTCCACAAATTCGGCGGTCGGGACTTTGCTCTTCTGCGGCTTAATATTCCACGCCCACCCGAATTCTGCAAAACACCCAGCCCATCTCCCCAGTGTCAAAATTCCAAACCAAAAGAAGACGCCACCTTTGATAAAGTGTGCAAGCCCGCTGAAAACCTGATCTCCTTTGAATATTCCACCGTAAGTCACCCAGCCAGTGCAGATGACGGCAAATCCAATAATTAAAATCAGCCGGTCCACAAGATTGTATGCAAAGCCTAATAGTGGCCTGGACAGAGTTGACTGGATACGAGGGATCGATTTACTTAACCACGGCCAACTCAAGTTCCATTGCTTCGTCCAACCCCGTTTCTCTTCCTCGCCATCCTCCGGATGCTGCGATCGAGGCAATAGTCGAGTATCCTGCGAGAACGAAGAATTCCTTGATTCAGTACTTGTCTCTGTCCCGTGACCACTGTCGTCGGAGAAATGGTAGGAATTTCTTCTGGCAAGAACATCATGGTAATCTTCCAGTGCCATTTCTGAAATCGGGATGAAGTGTTTGTTATTGACTTTTCGGTTCTCGTACCTCGAAAACAGGCCTAGTACAATCTGAGCTACAAGGCACCATGTCACAAGCCATCCAAGTTTGTGGTGGGCATTATTTGTATACAAATCCGGCGTTTTAGCGTTATAGATGGAAGCCAAGATAATGCCGATTCCGTTGCAGAGAAGAAATAGAAGTTGAACCTGTCGAGTATATCGAGAATGAGAAATTGATAGCATAACAGCTTTTGTCAAGTCAGCTTCGTCTCTCGCGTATTGTGTAAGGAGGAATACAGACCGATCGGGAGTATGAAAACCCACGAGATTGTCATAATAAAAATATGGAATCTCATTAAACTAGCGGATTCTTCGAGGCGAAAGTAGGTATCATGATCCGCAGGCTTGGGTGTGATGTCTGACGAATTCATTTTCATATGCTCATCGCCGCCATGCCCATGTGCCACAGAAGCAAATCCAAATAGCCAAATCGTGTAGGAAGCGAAAGCTATGCTAGAGATTGAAGGCATAATTTCATGTGAAAGAAGCACAGCGCAAAGGTTAAGAGTGTTTATGCTATTAAATGAAGCAGCGACGAGGTGGCTCAGAGAACTGTCAAAGGACTAGTAATCTGCATGCAAATAGACGAGGATACAAACAAAGTACAGCATAGATGGGTGGGGTTATAACGTATAGGGGATAGAGGAAAAGTCGAACAAAGAAAGCAAGTAGTCTTCGAGGATGGAGTCGGCGGATTAGTACTGTACATATGTTGAAGCATTAGTAACAAAGAAGATGCAACGGGAAGAGATCTTGGAAATAATTGGAAATCCGGGAATTATGTAGGCCACTACCACAGAAATTTTCTAACACCGAGCCTCGAGGCGAAGAAACAATACCTGAATGGTTAGCACCCCGCTGGCGATGGATCCGTGGCATGCCGAAGCACGTAGACATGTTGGCCGGAAAGAACCTCCGGAAAGTCGGGATGAATACATTTGTTCATGTGAGCAACAATAAAAAGACATTATGGGGATCCTTGATGAGTCTTGAAGAATGATTGATTCATATCTACGAAGGACACTGACAGCCCTCCCTAGGTAGGCAAGGCTGAGAAATATCCTCGCAATATCGGGTGCTGTGAGTGGTTAGCTCATGCATATAAATGCATGATAAAACCCAAAGAACCAACCAGCGGATCCAAGCAGAAGTGGTGGTGTGAATGATATCAAGGATCGTCCGACCACGTCGTCGGAAACTTCGGAAGCAACAAGTCAATCTCTGAATGCCCTCACTTGAGTCACCACCTGACCAGGGAATACCGAGCACGGAACTCGGACTGACAACATGGATGCAACTGTACTGGACGCCCTTCTCTAAGCCCGCAGACACATACACTATTTGCATAATTGACGGAAGCTGTGCTTTCAGCATGCGAAATAATATAATTTACATATGGCATCAAGTGGCGTCATATTCAATCGGTCCCATCAAAGATAATAAGCAAAGTAAACAAACAAACAGTCAGTTATCAAAACTGCGTACCGAAATATAGGCATCGTGAGCAGGACAACATGTGAATGAAGCCATGGGAGGACCAAGAACGATAGCTGCCAGCGCTAAAGTTGTGCTCCAGTCCATTGGCTTGCAATTTGCATTGCGCTCTTGCATTAAGGCCGCCGGAGCAACCGGCAGTTATCAAACACCGAGTAGGTAAGTCTTACATGCTCTCAACTCATCGTTGGTGATGTTGTTTGTGCATCTGCATTCCGTAGTCTGCTGTCTTAACTGCAACATCTAGTCCTCCGGAAGGCTACCACGCGACATACGAAGCCTTGCGCACTTGCGCAATCGGGAAGATGTTGCCGTACCTTTTTAGGAGGCAAGGCAATATGAGAGCTGGCACTGTGAAATCGAATCGCATCTATTGTACCCAGGGGCACCATCCGGCTCAAAGAACTGCCCTCTCCTTGATCCGCCATTTCTCTGTCTCTGAGTCTTCGACCACTTTGTCTTCTTGCTCCAGCTTCAAAAGTATCTGTCTAATCCCACCATTGGCAGGTATGTGGAGATTTTCAGGGACATCTTTGTAAATGATCTTGACGATTTCCATGGACGTCCACTCATCAGGCTCGCCTTGAGCCTCAACCCCAGGGGACGACGCCTTGGGAGATTTCAGGACATGGATAACTTGGTCCTCGCGTAGTTGCCTATGCTTAATGTATTCAACAATCTTTCCAGGGCCATCTTCCAATACTGCGCCATGTCCAGGGTAGGCTCGGCCACCGAATTTGCCTCTCATCGTCTCCAGGCTTCTTAGGTAGGTCAATAGATCCTCAAACACGGCAGTTCCGTGCCCGAGAACGTTATCGCCGGTAAACATTGCGTCCTCTCCTTCAAGAAGCAGAGCTATGTGGTCCTGGGTATGACCAGGCGAGTAGACAGCCCGTAGCGAAGCGCCTTCAACAGAAAAGCACTGGCCATCCGCCATCTCCTCCTGGCCGTCGCTCGCCGTATTCTTGTATATTTTCGTGCCTGGAGACATCTCTAGCAGGTGCTGGATTCCGCCAACATGATCGTGGTGCCAGTGGGTAATGAGAGCCTTGCTAATGGTCGCGTTCTCCTTGCGGAGAGTCTCTTTGAGAGCGGCTATCCACGTAGGTTTACCTTCGCCAGTATCAATCAATATCCTCTGCCGACCAGTGCCAACAAGATATGTGTTGGTTCCTAGCGACTGTTAGATTGGAAAGTGTGCGGGGAGGGTTTCTCCAAATCTGTTGGTGATATATACCTTGAAGGGTAAATTTGGAGGGGTTGCCTCCAAGAATGCGCAAAACGCTTGCACTGAGGCGTTCAACTTCGGGAAGATGGACTAGTTGAGTGGCCATTGCTGTGATTGAAATTAAGTGGGTTGTTTTGCGCGTTGGTAGGTAGGTATCAGTATCATACTTTGTGTTCACGGATAGTGGTGGTTGTTTTTAAGAGTTGTGGTTGTGCTTAGTGATGTTGACCGTGCCTCGGCTTTGAGCTTTGAACGTCGCTGGAGGAGCGAGACCAGGAGTGTCAGTGTCTTCACCTCACAACGAGAACAGTGCCAAGCCAGTGATATCCCATTGTACATCGACTCCCCGCCACCTTGAGAAGTCTCCCATCCCACCAAGATAACTATTAGGCTGTCGACAAAGGAACATGGAGTTGGAATCTCTCCAACACCAATACTCACACCTACACTTTACACAGTAGTCCATCATGGCCTCGTCCGGGACGGCGACCCCTGGTGCCTCCCATTTCAAAGCGACAAAGGTGAAGCCGGCCCAAGCTGGTGTACCAGTGTTCGGATGTGGTAAGTCACCCCTTCGTGACATTTCGAGAAGCCAATTATGCTCCCCTATCCCTTGATACAAAGATTTTGGTTAGCTGATTGATGGGCATCTTGTCTGCTAGAACACGTCCAGCTCCTCCTCTCAGCGTCGGGAGAACGATTGGAAAAGGCCATCAAAAACTACAAGAACTGCCTACGGGCCATATTCGACGAGCACATCGTCGTCCAGACTTCCAGGACTTCCCAGGATAAACCCCTCGTCAGCCTTACGCCCAATTATCTGTGCCTGCAGTGCTCTTCTTGCACGACGGGAGCCGGTCGAATTGAGCATGGCCAAAAGACTCTCCATAGATTCTGTGAGCATGTCCCAAAACCATATTGCATATATGCAGATGCTGATTGCAAGCTTAGACGTCGAATCAAGGACTGGTTGCCTGTTCTGCCAGATGTGTAATGATTTCGTATGGGATCCTACACTAGAAGAGTTGAGACTGCAGAAATTGACAACGGGCTCGTTTTCCAGTAAGCTATATCCCTCCTCCTCGTCTTCAAGTCAAACCTACCATACAGAAGGAACCGGTTCTTACTTTGGTGTGCCTAGGCCGGAAGCGCAAACACGACGACCTCTTTACCGATGCTACGAAGGAAGATCCACGATTTATAATTGCGAATACGGTTGAGGCGCCTTGTCGAGCAGCTGGCATACGAGGCATCTTCAACATGGGTGCTACGTGCTACATGAACGTTATACTCCAGAGCTTCATACACAACCCTCTGCTGCGGAATTACTATCTAGGTGATGGTCACCACAGCACAGATTGCTCCTACAAAAATTGTATGAGCTGTGCTATGGACGATATGTTTCAAGAATTTTATGCTTCAGAGTCAACGACTGGCTACCCTGCCTCGAGCATTCTGGCTAGCTTCTGGCTGTCTAAGCGAAAGGCGTACGAAGAGCTCGCAAGCAACAAAGAGCAAGACGCCCACGAGTTTTTCCAATTCTTGACCGAAGAGCTGCACGAGATTAATGGGAACGGGAGACCTTCAATGATTGATGATGGCAGTCCTGTGAAGCGGTCGAGAACTGGAAACGACCCAGGCTGCAAGTGCATTATCCACCAAACATTTTACGGAAAGTTGCAAAGCACCATCACTTGTCAGATTTGCGGAGATGTCAATACTTCAGTCGAGTCATTCCTAGATCTCAGCTTAGGACTCGACGTTCTATCCAAGAAGAAAAGCTTCAAGGCAACAAATCTAAGTTTGAAGGGCTGTCTTGATGAGGAGTATCTCAGACCAGAGAGATGTGAATACAAGTGTCACTCATGCGATTCGACGGAAGCGAAGAGACAATTGAGTATAAAAAGTTTACCCAATGTGCTCTGTATCCAGTTTAAGGTTGGTTCCCCAGTTCTCAGTACATCTTATCACATAGCCGCTTTCACTTTCCACGCCTAAAAAACACAAGTCGTCGAACTCACAAGACACGTTCTCCAAAACTGACACCCACAACAGCGATTTAAGCAAAATAACAATGGCGTTGCATCAAAGATCGAAACCAAAGTATCTTTCCCTCTCAAGCTCGAGATGTCTCCTTACACAAACCGGTCACGAAGTCAGGACGCAAAGCAGAACACAGATTTGGCCAAGAGCTGCACCTATGATCTCCAATCTGTTGTTGTGCATGTTGGGAAAATTGAGACGGGTCATTACACTTCGTATTCACGCTCCGAGAATCAGGTCCGAACTAACTCCCATCTTACAAGACTCGGCTAACATTAACAAGTGGTTCAAATTTAACGACCACAGTGTAACACTAGCGTCCAAGTCTCAAGTGCTGAACGAAGAAGCATTTCTCTTGTTTTACGTCATTCAATCATTGGCATAGGTGTAGATTCAGCTCATTCCAGGAGGGTTCCGGAGTTTTCAGGCAGAGGGTATCAAACAAGATCACAGGATAAAAAGGAGGCGTAACATAGCATTAACTATGCATTCCCCGGCGTTGGAAATATCTATGTACGAATACCCAGGCTCAAATAGAGGTCCATTCATTTGTTCATCGTCATCATCATGCGAGAATCAAAATATCTAAGATCGTATTATGAACTTGAGCCAGATCCTGCTTTCCACTTCCAATTTCCGCATTCGAAATTGGCGTAGCAGAGAAATTCGTTGCTAAGACCCTTGGAGTGAACAGGCTCGAAAGTCGTGGTTTGGACGCCTTGAGATTTGTAGATTTTGGTGGTGATAAGTGCCTCCATGCGTTCTCCTGTGCAAACTATGATGCGTGGATTTTGTGGCTCCTTTTGTGGTTTAGATAGCCATTTGACTGTCATAGCGGCTGGAATAGATGATCAATTTTTTATAAAAAAAATAGTAGGAAGGCCTTTGGAGACAACATACCTCTTGTTTGGCAATCTTCACTCAAAAACGGAGGATCAACAATGAATCGATCTACTTCTCCCTTCATGGAAGCTAGAAGATTATCAGAACCATAATTCGTTTTCCAAGGCGTAGATAGACTTACGTGGTAGCGTGAATGGGCTGTTGAAGTCATAAAATATAAACTCGGGGAAAACTTCGAATCTCCTATCGTACTCTAGCAAGTAAACCTTTGGCTTTTCGGCATCAGGTCTATCACTCTCATTCTATTCCTAGAATGAGCTCTTTTGCCTCAAAAGTCATAAGTTCCACAGACATTTCCACGTCCATCTCAACCCAAGTCAAAGCAGCCTATCCTATCCTCACTCGAAAAAGAAAGACAGAGCAAGGAAGATTCACATACCAGCAAATTCTTGACCTGCACAAAAACGCTCGGCGCCGACACGACAGCAATGACTTTCCTCTCCCCTCCCTCTGACGCCGTAGTAAAAGCTCCCTCAAGCAACTCCTCCGCCAACATCAGCGCCGTCTCGTCAGCATACCAAAACTGACTCTCATTCCAATCCTCTGCAAAGGCTTCCATACTTAATTTGTGCGGCTTGGTGTCATTTCCACTACCGGAAGCATGGTTCTGCTCAGCAATGGCTTTGAGATCTTCGAATTGTTTGGTGCGGGCGTCACGCTCGGCGTAGAATTCTTGGAGCGCGGAGAGGGTTGAGGTAGAGAGTGCGCTGTTGTCGAGGGGTCAATGAGCGGTTTTAAGGATCTGGAGGAAGGGAGCTTTACATGTTTTCTTCGTCGGAGTCTGTCATGGCTGGACTTGAGGGACGGTGTTCTGGGGTTTGGAGGGTTTGGGATGGTTGGGTTGAACTGAAAATTTGAATTCTGTGATGTCAATTTTTGAAGGTCGCAACGCTGAGCTTCAAGCAGCCCGCAAAGACATGTCACAGAACGCCCTTTGTTAGGCTCAGAGTGCATCAATAAATAAACAATCCTACAACAATTGATGGTACAACGGAACAATGCTTGATTTTCCTTGCTATCTCTGCCTTCACTTGGCAAGTGCCAAATAAAACACCACAGTGAGCTTCGGTTGAGTTGAAAACCTTCAGAAGTACTCAAGAGGTTTTGTAATACTATTAAAGGATCACAAAATGGGTTTTTGAACAAGTAAGTAATTTGCAATATGTACAGTTCGATATCTAAGTACACGCCCAAAGACAATTTCCCTCACTGATCATCAACAACATGCAGGTATTTCTTCTCTTCCCTCTTCTCACGCTCAGTTGCTGGTGGTAGATCATAGAACGATGAACTTCGATATCCTTTCTAAACGGGGATTAGTGACATTTCACAGTACTTGGAGGATATGCATACCAAGTAGTGGAAAGTGAGACTGCTGAGCTCCGCAGGCTCAATTCCTAGATCCTTGAAAGTCTTTGCCTTGGGATCAATTTTTTGATCGATGAACTCTCTCTCGATCTCGTCGGCAGAAAGAACTGGCCACCAAAGGGCCTGGTTCAGTAACTTGGCAGCTGGTTTGAGAATAGCTTTTGGCAGGTTTACGTGGCGGCGTTTCTTGTAGATTTCCTTGTCAACTAGCTCGGCAATTTCAGCAGTTGAGTAGTTCTTGGGGCCGTAAAGCTCATAAGTTTGCTCGGCAGTGCTGTCATCATGGACCATTTTCTCGAGGGCTTGGCCAACATCGGGAGCCTGAGGGTAAATTAGCATGTCAACTGGCTTTAGATGATGCATTGACCTACATGAACTGGCCAGTAACGTTCTTGCATATGATTGGAGGTGAAGAGATTAGTTACACCTGCAAGCTTGTGAAGAAGACGATCTTCAAACCCAAACATAGGTGCTGGGCGAACGATTGTGGTTTCTGGGAAGATATCACGGACTACCTTCTCTGCACGTCCCTTGAAAGAATTTAGCTAGGTCCATTATCCTTATAACTTTACTTCCTTACCTTGGTGCTGTAAAATTCGGATGAGGAATTCGGGTCGGCGTTGTAGGAAGAGACGTGAATGAATCGATCAACATCGTATTTCGCAACCGCGTCTGCAATCCGCTCGGCTCCTTCAACATTGACGTCCTCGAGGTCAAAGTTTCTAGTATACGTCAGAATCTTTTCCCTGATGCCATTACTTTCACAACGTACTTGGTTGGGTATGTCCGTCCAACAAGATTAAACACGACGTCCGAGTGTCGAACGCTTTCCTCCAGAGATTGTGTGTTTCTGAGATCCATTTCCTGCAGCCCGAATTAGAGGATTTCATCACCAACGACAGAAGCCTCCCCTACCATGAAAATAACTCTTCCCAAGTCTCCAGAAACCTTCAGATGGCGTTTCGCCATTTCCTCCCGATATGGTATAATGACAGTGCATCCTTGCCTTGCTGTTGCACAATCAGCTCCAGATCCGATTACATCTCCAATGCTCAAAGTCCTATCGTACCTAGTCTATTGACAATATAACGACCCAGAAATCCTGTTGCTCCAAAGACTGTAACGGTATGTCCTAGAAAGCTTTATCAGCCACCGCTCACGTTCGCCAAACTGCTCCAGCATACCTCCAAGTGAAGACCTGCATTCCAGAAGGTTAGCCGCAATCCAATTGATCCAATTGATGGAAGACTAACCTGCCACCTTGAGTTCGAATGATTGGTTTGCCGGTTCTGGTGATGGTGATGTCCGAGATGGATCGTTTGAGAGGAGAATTGTTCACCAGGGCCTTCCCCGTCCGCAAGCAGGATTTCTGCATGGCTACGGTCGCGCTCGATGTTCGTTGGAGCTCGTGGAGCGTCTCAGGGGGCTATTTGTTGGGTTGAAAGGCGTCGTCGATGTTCCGTTTGGACTCTGGAGAGCTTGGAGTTGTCGATTGCAGTAGGCGTGGCTGACTAAACACATTCTTGGCTCGTGGTGGGCGATCTTGTTTGACAATCCCCTTTCTCCATTTAGTTATTGAAATGTAATACATATTTCTCTATAAGAACAGATCAATTCTCTTGCCATAGCTCCATGTGCTATTCTCTCTTCAACAATTGAACAAAAATTATATACGTTCAGCCTTGTTTGGTGGGTTTGGCCACCAGCTTGAAAACCGCAAGGCAGCCGAAAGGACGAGGCCAAACGCAGGTACAGCTTCCATTGCCCAAGCTCTCACTCAACGCGAGCAACACATCATACTTTCTCCAAACCCATCACAACCACCATCAACTTCTTCACCTCTTGTCGGATTGACACTGCCCCTCCAAATACAGCGTGACTAAATACTCTACCAGAATAAACACCACACCCATACCGTCCGCTCCTCCTCCGCCATCATGAATATCGACACTATTCCAGACTTCCTGGGCGAGCAACGGGATGCTGCCCCCGCCGATCTCCAACATCTCTTTCTCTCGTTTGAAGATCTCTGGGAGCGAAAGCTATGGCATCAGTTGACCGATACTCTGGTGGAATACTTCAATCAGAAGGAGAGTGCGCCTCAGCGACTAGCATTCTACAAGACCTTCATCCTTACCTTCGCCGACAAGATTAACCAGTTGAAGCTCGTCACGCTGGCTTTGAGTGCTGCTTCACAATGTCGAGGTAGGTGGTAACCACATATTATCTGTCTCGCAGAATTTCTGATCTTTCCGCAGACAGTCAAGAGCGCCAGTCCTTTCTCGAAGGCGTCGCAAAAAAGGTCAACAACCCCAACTCCCAAGATGCCTACGTCTATGCCACTGTCGCAGTTGCCACTGTCAAGCTAGAGCTGAAGGATACAGAGGGAGCTAGGAAAGAGTTGGACAAGGCGGAGAAGATTCTGGATCACTTCGACTCTGTTGAGACGATTGTACACGCTGCCTTTTACAGGGTGAATGCAGAGTACTATCAGGTTTGTTTCCCGCTTCTACAACAGACCATCGCTGACTGGGCTAGTCAAAACTGGATTTTGCCTCGTACTACCGAAACGCTCTCTTATACCTTGCCTGTATTGACGAGAAGGATCTTACGCCCGCGGAGAGGAAGAACCGAGCCTACGATCTCAGCATTGCGGCCTTGGTCTCAGATACAATCTACAACTTTGGAGAGCTTCTTCTCCACCCAATTCTGGATGCCCTAGTCACGGATGATGCCTGGCTTCGGGACCTCCTCTTCGCCTTCAACCGTGGAGACTTAGCTGCATATGATGTACTTGCTGGTCACATTTCTTCCAACCCCCTTCTCACGGAGCACCGCGATGGCCTCAGACAGAAGATCTACCTGGCTGCTTTGACAGAAGCAGTTTTCCGAAGACCACCTCACGATCGTACCATGTCCTTCCAAACAATTGCCGAGGAGACCAAGGTACGACCAGATGAGATTGAGCACTTGATCATGAAGGCATTGAGTTTGGGGCTGTTGAGAGGAAGTATCGACCAGGTGGACGAGATTGCTCGAATCAACTGGGTACAGCCTAAGGTGTTGGACATGAAGCAAATTGATGGCATGAGAACGAGACTGCAGGAATGGGATTCAAGTGTCAATTCTCTGGGCAACTGGATCGAGACGAAGGGCCAGGATGTTTGGGCTGCTTGATTTGGCTGGAAGTAACATGGCGTATTTGGCTGGGCGAAAACAACAAAGCATGTACAATAGGTTTTCCACGGTCGGGCGTTGTGGACATTGCCGAGATACAAAACAGTTCCTCCTTGCCTGAAAAATGATTTATAGGACTTTCCGGTACAGAGAAAATCTGGTCACAGAGATGCCTTAGCGAGAAAACTTCTATAGACGAGGAAACTCCAAAATAATATATCACGACATTCCATGCATTTTAGTCATATACTAATCCAAAGTACTGACCAGCCGAGAGCATTGAATCAATGACCCTCAACCAGGAAAGCCTCCTCGAGCCATTTTCTTTGCCCTCTGATCTCTCCGATTGTGATTCGCAGTAGAACTCTTATTTGCCGCCTTTTTACTCCTTGCAGCATCAGTCCCAGCATCCCCCGTAGGACCGTCTACGTTCCCTCTTCCTCTTCCCCTGCCACCTCCTCCCCGTCCTCTCCCTAGAAGTCTCCCACCTCTCCCACGATTTTGCCCATCAGATGAATCCTCCGCTCCAGATCCAGCAGGACTAGCCTTCCATGCCACAGAAGCAAGTTCCCTCTGTGCCCCCTGAAAAGTAGAAAATCTCGCTTCTAGGCGTCTCATCTGCCTCGGATCTCGCGAAAGCATGAGTCCCCATCCTTCAATCGCTTCATCCGTCATTCCCGTCTCTTCCTTTAGTGCAGTGCGTACGTTCCCGCGGCGAGTAGTTGCATCTCTTGCAAATGCATCCGGGGTAGATTTATACGTCTTGAAAAGTATTTCGTTGAAAGCTTCTGAAGTTACATCATCAGCCGTAGTAGCATCGACGGTTCCTCCTACGTCTTCAATATCGTAAGTGTCGTCTCGTTCGTCGTCGTCGGAGTCGAAACTTGCCAGAGCGGAAAGAATAGCTGCTTTGCTGGCGGCGGAGGAGCGGTCTTGGAGAATATCATCGGCTGTTTGATTCGGGTTCCGTTGGCCAAAGTGAAGGCGGGACGTTTGGACTGCTAGACGGTCGAATTCGTCGTCGTCGAAAACATTCCGACGAGATGATGTCGCTAAAGGTGTTGTTTGAATAGCTGGGGCTGTAGCTGGAACTAGGTCGGATTTGGATGATTCCCTAAGAGAGGCAAGTCAACTTTTGTGTACAACTGTGGACGGAGAAACTTACAGTTTTTCTGATCGATCAGCCCCTTCCAAATGAGCTGGGAATGATCCCTCCAAAAGCTGCGAAATAACCTGCTCTACACTTTCATTGTACTCATCGAGCAACTTGACAATAAAGCCGGATCCAAGATCTGGAAAGAGATCCTGGATTTGAGTGATCAAGCTCATGCGATGGATATGAATCTGGCCCTTTGCCTCATGATCTAGCTCTTCGTCTGTAGCCCGTTCTTTTCCTTTGTTGACTTTTCGCTGGGCAGGTCTGTCTGGCTTTCCAGTTACGCCTGCAATCTTGAACGATTCAAGACCCGAAAGAAGAGATTTGGCTCTGACTGACTCTGACCCATCCAGTCGTTGCTGTACTTGCTTGAGTATTGGTGTTTGAGACACAAGATTTGCAACCAGAGAATCCTTAGAATTGGTAGGACCAGCTTTGTGGGCTTCGGCCGCGCTCTTTAGCGAATAGAGTTGGTCGATGAGCGAGGAGAACTGAGGCTTCTCGCCTTCCGTGAGACCTATTAAGCATAGGTAGGTTGTAGAGATAATCGTCTTCCGTAAAGGAGGGTTCATGAGCTTGAAACAGCTGATGAGCGAATCGAGGAAGTCACTTCCAGCCACGAAGAAAGTCGCTGCTTCTGGAGATATATGAAGCAAGTGGTTTACACGTTTTAGTTGTGTCTCTGCAATTTTTAGATCCCCCTTAAGCCCAGCTTCCAGATTCTTGATCAGAGAGCTCTTTAGAGATCCCAATGATGCCTCCAAAGCAGCAGGATGCCGTTGCCATGCTACACCAATCAACTTCCCTCCATTGCTGACGCCATACAGCTTGCTCAAGTCTACGACAAAACTCCAATGGATCAAGTCCTCTGAGATTTTGTTGCAGTCTAGTAGTCTGAAAGTTAACAGATATGACTTCTTTCGCAGCGATCTCCACTTTTGGCTTTCCGGGAAATGAGAAGACGCCGCCGCTGCTGCTGTTTGCGCCGCATACGATGATAGGAAAGCGGCTAGGGAAGTATCCTTTGTAGAGATGCGGACAAAATCTGGGTTTGATAGCGATAGGTGAGCATCAGCCAGAGCTATCCATGCATCCAGACAGGCCTCCCATTCTTCGGGGACGAGGCGCTCTCTCCAGACTGTCGTGGGGAATATGGCCAGCGGTGGGAGAGCGACAGGACTGGTGCTGGAAGGCATTTTATTTTTGAATGTTTCCACTGCTAAGGTAATAAGCGTAAGGTAGGTATGTAGGTATTGTACGAATGGAAGGGGTTGCAGAAGTAAGTTGATCGAAGTAGAAGTACGACCCGCTGACGAGAAGAAAGACCTTCCAAAGTTCAGCTCATGCTCATCGTCATCCGCAACGGCAATTCAAACGATATAATACGAAGTATAAAAGCACAAAGGTAGGTACATAGTCAAACGCCAAGACAACGCTAGCCTAAAACACCAGGTTGCTGCACCTGGGCACCCTAGGTAAGATCTTAGGTATAGATTATTGCATTCTCCCGGTTGAGTCACGATGAGTCCCGTCCTTGAACAATCATTTCTCACTCACTCGCCTCTCAGACTCCGATTCATGGTGGACCGAAGAGGCTAGGCAGTCCTCTTGGGGAACTGCCCACTAATCCCTTTAAGGCTACCTCCCGCTGCAAGCGATGCCAAGATTCTGCCCACCACCACCACCAAAATATCTTGAATTTCGCGACGCAGATCGTTCTTTTGTCCCCAACTTCATCACTTTGCCGAAACGTACCCGTTCGAGTCTTGAAGCTTCTCAGCACAAAAATACAAACAACAATGTCTTACAACAAGGAGAAAGACTTCGCCGGCGAGGGCCCAGTATGTGTTCCCCCTCCGTCCGTTGGAAAGTCTGTATGGCTGGCATGGTGGTTGGAGTTGTTGGACTTGCGACAGATGATTAACTTTTTTTTTTTTGCGCAACAGAAAACCCACAAGATCCGCATCACCCTCACCTCCCGAAAGGTCCAATCCCTCGAGAAGGTCTGCCAGGAGCTCATCGACCGTGCTAAGACCAAGGACCTTCGCGTCAAGGGCCCAGTCCGTCTCCCAACCAAGACCTTGAAGGTTACCACCCGAAAGACACCCTGTGGAGAGGGTTCCAAGACCTGGGATTGCTTTGAGATGAGAATCCACAAGCGATTGATTGAGTGAGCATCTACAGCATCTTTTCGTTAAGAGAGTGAATTGGGCTAATTTCTGGTTAGTTTGAACGCCCCAACTGAGGTTGTCAAGCAAATCATCATCAACATCGAGGCAGGTGTTGAGGTCGAGGTCACTATTGCTGCTTAAGCGTAGAATAGACAAAATTTGGAGGTGGAGGTGGATAATCTGGAAAGTATGTGCGGTATTGAAGACAGTTCGACCACCATGCCAGGAAGACAAACTCGATAGTAAATGCCATTATTGAGTACAGTCATGGTCTTGGTGAATGTGATGTTGCGGTAGCCTTTTATTTTTTGGTGATCTTTGTGCTCAGTATGCCGCTTCTGCTTTCCTGTTGAATCTCATCATCTTGTTTCTATTTCATTCTTGTCCCACACTCTCTAATTTGTCCGCTGAATTCCTGTCCTCAGTTATCTTCCTTAGCTCTAATACTTCTTCTTTTTCCAAGTTGACTTCTAGTGTTCTCAATACTTCCGTCGCTGTAGAACGCACTATCTTCAGTGGCTGTTCGACGGGGGGCGTTGAACTCAGTTCTGTTGTCCTCGCCACCGTCAAAAGCACTATCCCCAGTGAAAATCCTCGATGGCCGGCCAAACTCGCATGCGTCCTTGTCGAGCATCTGGGTTCTGGAACTGCTTGTTCCAGCTTCAGGTGCCTGGTCGCTTTCATCTTTGATATTTGATGTCAAACTTTCCGTACTTCCGCTTCTATGATTTGGGAGGTCGAGGGCGAGCTCTTTAGCCAGTGACATTTGATGAAGTTGCTGTACAATGTTGCTATCTTCCTTTTCGTTATTCTGCTTAGCTTCTGCGGCGGAATTTTCTGCGCCGTCGCTTCTATCGGTTCGAGAAGCAAAAGTAGCAGCTTTGGTCCATGATGCCAGTTGTGATTGCTTCACCACAACATTCCCCTCCTTTCTATCCATTATCTGTTCAGTGGATGCTGGGTCCTGCTGATCACTGCTTTGATCTCGTCGACTGAAGTTGCCAGCCTCAGCAAGCACTTCTTTTCCTGACTCTTGTTGTCTTTGCTGATGCTCATGCGATACCCTGTTCGCATATGAGCTAGCTCCCAAGAATTAAACTTTCGAATATTCACATACCTTTTTCTTAACTTCCAAGATAATTTTGTGCTGCCGCCATTTATTTCTCCAACAACTGGCACCTTATTGCCTGCTCTTTCAGTGACAACATTCTTTGTCGAATCGATGGTGTTGTTGTCGGAATCTCTGCAGGATCGTCATCAGCACTGGTTGTTTATTTATGATTGCTCAATCAACTATCAGGCACGAAGAGTACAGACCCCTTAACAAATGAAAACGTCCCAGTAGCCGTCTTCTCAAGTCCAGGTATCATCGAGAGGTCAATACCACTGCCAGCAGCAAGTGAAGGTTGCACTTCTTTCGGTTGAGCAGGGTCGAGTCTGGTCTCCTCTTCGTTGACAGGGTTGGGATTGCGAATAGAATCGGCAATTCCAGGAAGTGGTGCTGGGTGCAAGGTTGGAGACGTGCAATATGCATGGGAATCTGACTCTGGGGTATTGTGAGCGAACAGGCCAAACGGTGACTGAGGAGTCTACTGTACAGACCACAATGCGGATCACTACCATTTGGACAATTTGGGTCCCTGCACGTAAACCCGTATCCGAAGAATGGCATTGTTGGGTGATGAACAGCAGCGGTTATATAGTAAAATGAATGTAGACTGAGTATCAATGTACTGGCAATGTACGTCAAGTTATATCATTGAACGGCCGTAAACAAATGGACAAATAAGTTCAAGAAATTTCGAGACACACAGCAACTCCATCACCGTAGCTTGGGAAGGGTCAACAATGGAAGGAACACTTGACCAGGTAGGTCCACCTCTTGCCATTTACAGACAACACGGAAGAAGTCATGCCTTCATAGAAATGTTGGTACACTTATCGCTGAGCACCTAGAGTCTTCTGCTAATGAAAAAGCAAAGATTTCTCCCAACAAAACAGATCCCCAGTCCTCTGCGGAAGCCTAGCTACCAATGAATCTCACCCTCGATCTCATCCTCATCCTTATGCGCAAGGGGATGCGCATTCCCATTACCAACGTCTTTGCCAATCACCTCCGACTCTGGATCTGCCACCGCACTATCCTCCACCTGTGGCGTTACTACAAGCAAAATATCGTCTAGAAGGTCGTCCGCCTCTTCCTTTTCCTGCAGGTCAACTGGCATCTCGATCGGAATTTCCTCTAAGCCCTAGATCCCCCAGTACTCGCTCCAAGCATTTTGAATGCTCTTGCGAGCAGCAATAGCATCCGCCCGCATTTGTTTCCATTCTGCCAATGCCTTTTCTGTTTCGGCCCTCTTTACGCCTTTGCTAAGTAAGTATTCGGTTGATTTAATCTTTTCCTTGATGTAGCCGAACGTCTCCGGTGCTATGTTGCGGTACGCTTCGTCGGGCATGATAAGTAGATCGAACATTTCTTGTGCATCGCAGAGATCGCAGAGCTTGCAACGTAGAATCTTGCGATCAAGGAGTGCGTTTGGTGCAATGTCTGGGTATTTTTGGCTCAGCAATTCGGTCGTCGGGGGTAGCAGGATGAATTGAGATACATGGTTGCATTTGTGCTGTGGAATTGAGTAGGATGTGGCCCGTGGAGCTTCGGTCGGGAGAGTTGTTGCCATGCCTGGCGGAGGTAGGTAGGGTGAAATGATACACAGGCTCTAGGAATTAATGCATTTAACGATAAATCAATAGATAGAAAGGGACTTCAAGATAAGTCGCAAAATTTTCGTTTTCATAGCTAACAAGGTATAGATGAACAAAGAACGACAACGAGCCTCACCCTCCTAACTGGATGCAGATAGACGGTGCTTTGAGAGAGATAGAGACAATGGATTCCATTTATGAGGCAAATTTCACAAAGCCTGGCCGGCTGCCTCTTTCCCATCGTCGTCCATGATTCTTGGTTGTGAGTAGGTAAGGTACTTGTAGGCAGGTAGATGTCCCGTTGTTGTAAATTTCTGCCGATCCAACGCACTCTCATGCCATAGAAATGCAGGGTAAGTCAACGGTTGTGATTATCCTCTCTCCTCCTCTTTCCCCTCCAAGACCTGCCATAGAAACGACAAAAGCCAGAGTGAATAGGAAGGATTCAGTTTATGTGAAGAAAAAAGAAGAAGAAGAAAGCAGAAGCGAGAGCCGATGTGAAGTTTGAGTTTTACCATTGATTACATAAAGCTGCGCTAGAGATAACATGGCCTAGCCTGTCACCGGCTTGGCACTTGGCGACCTAGGCTGGCAAGCGAGGGGGTAGTGTAGTGGGGTGAATGAATTGACCCCTCCTCGCCTGATCTGAAATATCTGGATTCTGAGTGGGCTTCAACTTGTATAATTCCCTGATCTCGATCTTTGTCTGACCATCAAATCTCAACAACGTACCTTACCTAATTCATCGACTCTTGACACACCCGCCAGTCATTCGCAGTCTCAAGACGGTATCGCGCCCTTTACCAATAGATTCAAACAAACAAAATCGTCATCCTCCACAGATCCTCGACATCATCATAACTATGGCTCCAGGAGGACCCCCAGGCGCCGGACGAGGAGGCAGAGGTGGAAAGTTCAAGAAGTTCACTCGTGGAGGTATGTCACAAACTGTTTTCCCTCAGCTATATTCTTGCTAATCTCGCGCCTCACAGGCGGCAAGCACTTCTCCCGCAATCTTCGACCCCTCGATAACGACGGAAACGAAATCGCCGAGCGGGACCCCAACGCATCCTCATCCGACGAAGAGGAGGAGGAGGAGGAAGAGGAGTCATCATCAGAGGAGGAAGATGAGAACAAGCCAGTCTTGACCCGAGAGCAACGTCGCGCTGCAGCAAAGGCAAAGAAGGAGGCTGCCATCGCCAAGAAGAAGGGTGTTCCCCAACCAGGTGACATGCCTTCTGATTCCGAGTCCGAAGAAGAGGAGGACGACGACATGCCAGCCAACCCAAATCATTCCAAGGCGTCGAGGAAGCAAGCTTCTGCACTTCCAGTTGCTTTAGATGAGGCGACTGAAGGTGTGAAGGATCTGAGCGTCAAGGGAAAGCAAAAGCCGATTGCTGAGTTGAGCCGCCGCGAGAGAGAGGCAGTACAGGCCCAACAGGCGAAGGAGAGATATCAGAAACTTCACGAGGCTGGCAAGACAGATGAGGCAAAGGCAGATATGGCTAGACTCAAACTGATCCGTGAGAAGAGAGAGGCCGAGGCTGCGAGGAAGCAGGTGAGTTCACGCACTCCGTGTTGGTATCGGTATGCTAATCCATTGCCTAGGCTGAGAAGGAAGAAAAAGAGGAGGCCGAAAAGGCGAAGAAGGACCAGATCAATGCCCGTGAAGCAAAGATGCGCGAAGCTGCACTAGGAACTAGCTCCAAGGGCAAAGGGAAAGGAAAGAAGTAAACTTGGAGGCTTCCACAAATTAGAGATTCCTTGTGGGGCAATGCATTTTATTGCAGCGCTACACACCGAGCGGTTCATGCAAGCCTGATGTTTTCTGAATGCATCTGACATATTGGTTTTTCTAGCCAGATCTCAAAGCCAGCTTCCAAACTTTTGTGTGCGTTTGGAGACGGAATTAGATATTGCTTTCTCCTATCAGGTATTTTTCTCTATGCGGACTGTTTCTTATTGGCTGCGATTCTTGTGGGCACTCTTTCTTGTTGTGATGTTAAACATGTGGCTGTGAGAAGTCATGGCTCTCAAAACGCTGCGTCATATCCGAGGAGGATATGTTCGTCAATAGAAAATGGATTGGTGCAGAACCACTTCCTCTAAAGATGACTGTCGACCAAACTTGAGGGAGAGTCGTGTGTGCTGAAAATGGAGGAAAGCCACTCCTTGTGTACGAGCGCTCGGGAGAGAAGTGTGCTTCCTGTGAAATTAAAATTCCAATTCTTATATTCGGGTGTCAGAATCCCAACAGACTTGGGTGTCGAGGACTATTGTTCATATCTACGAGCGTTTTCAATGTGGCATGATAGACGGATGATCTTACTCTGTTTTTCAACATTGTGTTATCAATATTTGTTATCCATTGCACATTGTGGCCATGAATCCTTTGAACACTTTCTTTACTCGTATTAAAATGATCGTTCTTAAAGTAACACTGCTTCCCTAGAGGCCTAAAAATTTAAGGTAACTTCCCCAGAGATCAAGCCAAACCAGCAAAAATATAAAATATAAAAAGATAATGAAGACTGCCCGGTTTGAACGGACGACCATTCGGAATCCCCCTTGTGAAGGTTACTGGAATCGAACATGCTACCACTACACCAAGTCTTCTTTCTTATTGATTTAGTAGAAAAGTGGTTGTTTGCATTTATATGTATGCCTCGTTTAATTTTTTGTAATGCAATGTGCCGCGATTCACTTTGTAGGGTGAAGTGAGAAAGAGCGAGGGGGAAGGCAAACGGAAGGGACGAAAAATGCCAACCACATTTGCGGTTATTGAATCACCTTGGTTGTGAGGAGAATTTAATTTCCTACAGTAAGCTTCGAGAGGGTAAGTAGCTTTCCCTAATTGCCTCAGCGCCTTTCTGATGTTTATGCTTTTAGACTATTTCTGCAGATTTGTGCTTGAGGATTTGAGTGTTAAATTCTACCGCTGCCATCATCAAGCGTAGACTGAAGTGTTTGCTACAAACAACATTCGGATCTCCACTGTGCCTCTCCAAGTAGTCACGAGAGTATTTCAAATTGGTGAGAACAAGGAATCTTTTCGTTCCCACTTGCTTGAAGATCGAAATGTTTGTCATCGCAGCTCCTACTGGCCATACTTGTAGGAAGTCAAACACGCCAACTTCTGTGTTTGAAACTATTCGTGGTATGGTTGTGGAGGTTCAGAAGGAAGTTTTGTATTTTGAAATTCTACCATGTTGCCTTCGAATAAATGTTCTCCATGATTGCGGACAAACAGAAACCTGTGAAATAATTTCATGCTACTTAATCATAAAGCAAAAATATCCAACCAACCTCACACATCATTCTTTCCTATATGTTTCCCCACACGGAACTACTCTTCGTCATTCTATTCCTGCCCTACTTCTCCTTGAAAGTCAGACCACCGCCCCAACTAACCTCTGAGTTCCCGCCACCATTTGTTACCTTCCCTTCCTTCACCCCTGTCTCATACGCACAACTCCCCATATCCAACTTCGTCGCTTTCCCCGTTGGAGAGATATCAAAATCGAAGATGTCCATCGGTAATCCCATGGTTGTGCAGGCATTGGGTATGTCAACGATACCGGCGACGTGACCTTGCACGGGTGCGCATGAGAGGAGAAGGTACACTTGGTAATCAGAGTAGCCAAAGCGGCGTAAGTATTCGATGCAACCTAGTGGAATTGTTAGTTTGTATTGAGGCTCGAGGAGAGGGGGAGCATGTACGAAGAATGGTTTGGCGGTAGGCTACAGTTCTGGAAGGAAGTCAGTAAAGTGATCTGGCGGGGGGGAAGCCTTGGGCATGTCGAGTATTCTATTTGCTTAAATTGCAAGAATTTCGAGGCTGGAAGGTTGTTTAACATACACGTCCATGTAATGCTATAATGAGTAAGTTGGTATGTTCGAAATAATGAGTGGTAGCCTGGAAGTAAAACATGGTTGAACTTACCTGCTTTCCATGCTGGTCGACAGAGAATCCCTCGAAAGTCAAATAACGACCTGGCCCATAATGAGGTTCAACAGGTCCAGGGAGATATAGTGGCGACTTCATGCCAAGGTCTTCCAAACCATTTTTCTGTTGATTCGTTATAAGCGATTCTTCTTGGAATTTGATATATCCGGAAAACGTGTCCGTCTAAGGTTATGTGTGCAATCCAAGAATGAAGACTCACCATAACCTTGAAGTTGATAGTGATGACACCTGACATCTCAATGGCACCACAGAATGAAATCTCCCCATCGCCCTGGGAGAAATGCAAGTCTCCGACCGAAAATTTCGCCCCTTTAACGTGAACAGGAAGATAAACCTTGCTCCCGCGGCTGAGATTTTTGATATCGCAGTTTCCACCGCTAGATTATGCAAATTAGACCTGCTGCAAAAAGATTGAAGTCATGCAACAAGGGATAATCCACGATAGCAAACTTACTGTTCCGGTCTTCCGGGAATAGTTCTAGCACCCTCTCGTCCAACCTTCTCCTTAATATCCTCAGAAGCACTTCCGGCATGGACGTTCTGTGGGTTTGGAGGTTGAGCTACAATTCGGTCGAGCTTGTTGGCAGCAATGAGTTCTCCTTCTCTGGTATTCCATGTATTGAGAACCTGCTTTGATTAGCCCTGAACTGAGAGTTCGGCGATGGAGAGACGGACTTCTGCTGAAGGTGCACATCCTAGGATCCCTGGGTGAATGAGTCCAGGAAATTTGACATGAGGAATGTGGCGCGAGGTGCAGAAGATTCCCTCAAAATCCCAGATTGCTTTGGCACTTTATTATGGGTGTTGCATCAGCGTTCAGGCACTGTATTATTTACCTACCTAGTTTGGGGTCGGGCAGAGGTACACATGCTCTGACGACGAAGGCTGACGACTTACGCGGAAGGATATATTTCGTCAAGAAATCCACCTCCATTATTTTTATCGAAGACACCTGATTTCGTTAGCTTTAAGGTAGCAGCTGGGATGCAAACACGAACCAGTCTGTATATATCTGTCAGCACATGTTCGTGGAGGGAGGGAGTGGGAAACTAACAAATCCCCAAGGCGCATCCTGGTGTGGTTGAACATCCATGATCTCGACAATCAACACATCTCCCGGTTCGGCAGTTTCGATCTCAAACGGACCGGATAGGTAGTGAATGCGTGTGAGATCAACATTTTTCATGTCATCAGCACTATCGTTATTTCCTATCTGGCCACCAGTCCAGTCGACCTTGTAATCTGAGCTGGGATGGTTCAATAATGGAGTATCAGTTAGATAGAACCTACGCATTCAATTTTTACAGTTTCACCATTCTTGATTGTTCCCGCGAAGGGAATATCTGGATGCCATCTGTTGTGGAGCTTCTCCTGCTTCTCAGCTGGTATCTCAAGTGATACGGGACCTGGAGGTGTTATTTGGAGTTAGGAGCAACATTCAAAGACTTGAGAAAATGAATTAATTGTAATTGAACCGAAGGAATCCATCCGTCTTTAATTAATAAATAGGTAGGAACATAATCTTACAAATATTGCGAATTTCCGTTCGGCCCATGATATCGATAGCGGGGTAGATTTATAGGAAGTGGGGGGTGTAGACAAAGTATGATGATAGAGAGATACCGAGAAAGTTGATGGATGTAGAGTGGGCAAGATTTAATGCGACAATGATAGCGAAGTAGAGAGAGAATAGGTAATGAAACAGAGTTAGAAAAGTACCTAGGTATAGAAGATCAGATCATTGAAGAGGAAGAAGAGAGCAAGAACATTTATAGATACGTAGAAGCTACATGTACCCAACCCCGCATCACAATCAATGACATTCCAATCCTGACTTGGCTTGGGAAGTAAGTGTATAACTACCCCCTAAAAGCCTTCGCCCGGCGAGCCGATAAGAAAGCACCTCCCTCCAAGCCCCACCCCGCCTTGGTCGGGATATCTACCTTTAGGTAATTGTGTTGTCACGTCGCATGCAGTGGTATCGTCACCATCATTGTTGGTAGATACGTAAGGTAATCTTACCTTATGTACAAAAGAACATGCATCAATTTTTGGCTACGTTGTTTTGGGTCCTATATATATCATGAATTCATGCCTCTGACGTCGGCGAAGGCTTCTTCAGAAGACGGAACTATCCTATCTAGACCTAAGTTCTGTGTAAGGTGGTGGTGGCTCCGACGGTACTGCCGACGAGTTACCTTGCTCGTCGGTGGTATTATTTTGTGCCGTTCGGTTTGCTCTTACAGCTGCATCGATCTCGGAGAGACTGAGATTCAAGAACTCGTGCTTGTTCTTCCACTCCTGCTGGCTGGCTGCAAATTCTTTGCTCTGCGAGGGTCTTGGTGGAGGGTCAGTAATTTTGGTGATGAGATATGCGGTCGATGCTTCTGCGATGCCGTATATCAATACTCCTAATAGTGGGATTCGAAGGAAGATGTAAAACCCCACTCCGAAGCCAAACAGAAGTCCTTCTCTATCATGGAACCAGTGCTTCTTCTGTTCCTTGGTAAACTTGATACGCGAAAAGTATGGTTCGAGCTTTGGGAGGTCAGCCAACGAGTGAAGTAGCACGATAATTGAGAACCTACCAATTCTCTCATCAAGCTCCTCGACGCAAAGTAGCTCTGGAGGAAAATTACAAGATATCTCCGAGGCAAGAATAAGCCAGTACCAAACACTATGCCCGCTGGCCCCAGTCCAGCAACACTTTTGAAGGTATAAAAACTGGCAGCCGGTAGAACAAAGCGGCCGACATAGGGAATGTAGGAGAGAGCGAAGACGGTGAGCGAAAGGCCAGCCTTCTTTCCAAAACGCATTAGAGTCATTGTGAGAGCTTCTGCCGTGCTCTTGGTATGTGTGCTTCCGTCAGTTTTGGGATATGTGCGCAGATTGGGATAGTAGGGCTCCCGCAGAGTCGACTGATCCTCTCCCTGGTGCTTCGCATAGTATGTCTTGTCAACCCAAGCTAACGAGTCCATGAACCTGTTGTAAGGATAAGCCATAGTGCCATTTTTTGGGACATGGGAAACTTGCATATTGTCAAGAGTGGGTGTGATGTATCTCATCATCGTCATGAGAAAGAAGGGGACTTGTAGAACATAGTTCTGAATGAAATCCAAACCTCCTATTACGCTCTCATCCCATGTTGCCCTCTCGAAGTTGATTACGAAGCCCAGGAACCATAATGCAATTTTGATACCAACGACCTATACGCATGTTAGTGGCATCCTCCTCATTTCGTGCTATGGCTATGGCAGTGTTCTCTGGGACATACGGGAATTGATATGGCTAGACGGATTGCAATACCAGCAGCCACTGCGATGGCAGCCTGCTTATAATGCTCGGATGTAAACAGAGCAGGATTCTGCAATGCCCGTAGCGCTGTGCCATTGTTACTACCGAGTTGTGCGATGCTGTAAGGAGCTCAGTACTACTTACCTCCGACGACTGTGAGCTGTGCGCCTCTCAAGATGGCATTGGGATCGAAATTGGAGACGGCGAGCTTTCGCTTAAGCTCCTCTTGTGTGATCAAGGGCGGCCGCTGTGCCTGTGCCTGAGGGCTTCTCTGCGACATAGCTAAGGTAATAAAGCAAAGCCAGGCAGGCGAGAAGAAATATGCAGAGGTGATGGTGTTGTAAAGGACCTAGGTAGGGTTGTGTATGGAGGAGGGAGAGAATACCAATTGTGAATCAGTTGTTTAAGTACTGTATTGAATCGAGGTGGGGGGAGGAGCTGAACTCTTGATTTTCGTGGACCCTGTACTCGAGTACTGCGCAGTACGAGTACTGACTGTATGACGATGCACGTCACTCTAAAGCGCGTTGTTGCCGCCCTTGCCTTGCCCGATAGGGACTTGGTGGCGCTTTCAACCACCGAGAGCGAGACCTCAACAACCATAACCATCCACCCACCAGCCTTGCACCTCGACTACTGTACAGCTTCGAGAGCAAGACAATAACACGACTCGTCCCCAGCAACGACAACGAAGATACATAACAACAACAACAATAACAATCGTCAGTCGACTCATTCTACACCTGTTTATTGTCTCTGAGTGCGCCCGTCATTCAGATCGCTAGATCTCTCAAAGCTCGCGCCATTGCGACTACTCTACACAGGCACGGAGAAACAGAACGTCCAACATGTGCCGAGCGCAACCTCAAAGCTAGAGGGAAGCCGTTTATTCATTAGTCCTCCCACCCCTTACAGGATTCAGTCGACTGCAGCTTCA
Source organism: Tetracladium setigerum (assembly GCA_031472005.1). Lineage (NCBI taxonomy): Eukaryota > Fungi > Ascomycota > Leotiomycetes > Helotiales > Tetracladium > Tetracladium setigerum. The sequence goes on from PZJY01000006.1 coordinate 1,892,253, forward strand.
ACCACCTGCCTGTTCATACTCTTTCATTGAGGACGACAAACACCCATCATGTCTACCTCCCCGAGTCCACTATCTCGACGATCCTTCAGTCTTCCGATCACTCGAAACACCCCCAATACAGACCCACAACTAGAGATCTTGTTCACCCTCGACTCAGCCCGCATCGTAGCCTTCACGACCACACTAGGTTCCCCGAGTCGGCCGGGTCGAGTAGTGGCATACCTGTGGACGACGAGGAGGTGGGGAAGCTCTCATGGATCTCATCGTTCGAGAGTACAATTGCAGTGGGACCGTTGAGGATATATCGTGCGCCCGGCTCAGTTGCATTTCTGAATTGCGCAAATGCTCTCCGTCCAATTCTACCAAAGTCGCAGGCTTGGTGTGTTGATGGGGATAGCAAGTTTGTGCTTCAGATCCGCCGGCCACAATACTGGCGAATCGAGGTGGCCAATGAAACGGATGATGAGAGAGCAAAGGTTGATCTGTTAAAGAGAGTGCTGGGAGAGGTTCTTTTATTTGAAAAGACGCCATGTCCATTCCAGAGAGACTTCGTGGTTGAATTGCCAGAAGCTCCGGCAACTCCAGTTACGAGGAGGCCTTGGAAACCAGTTCAAGGTCCAAGTCCCAGACCAGTGACCCCGCTGGTACAGGAGACAGCCCTAGAGAATGGTTATGGAAATACAACTTTCGGAAAAAGGGCATCTTCGGCTTCTCCTCTTCGACAATCACTTCTATCTAGCCGCCGAAGGAATTCTGCAATGGACCTTGGCTCACAAATCGTGAAATCGGATTTCGAACCGCAATCGCCGTCGAAACTAATTACTTCCTCCTCCAATGGCTCAACAACAACCATATCAGAATTGGAAGAGCCAGTTGTAACGCCACAATTGGTGGAGACAAGTCCTCCTGCTACTGCTGTGGACGATATCGCGCCCGTCCAACATGAAACTGAAGTCTCGGAGCCCGAATTTTCGTTGAACGAGCCAAACCTGGTCAGTCTAGCGACATCGACTGATAGTGAGAACTTCAGCGATGCTACAGATGACACAGATGCAACTCCTCGACCACGGGGAAGAATCCAGCCATTCTTTCAACCCGTCGCGTTTGCGCCTGCAAAACACGAATCACAACCACCTGCTCGACCTTGTAGCAGGTCTGCTGCTGCGCCGCCTGTTTTATCGCTCGTCACAACACCCCCATCACAACAGATGGAAGCGTCTCCCCCATATCCTCCGCGGTGTCAGACAGTAACGATAGTTTTTCATCTAGCGTTGGATCGTTCCATACTGTTCAATCATGGCATTCTTTGTCACCAACAGACTCCGAGCCGTCCTCACCTAGGCAAACTCAAGTGCACTCTGATGATCTCCCTCTACCAACGATACCGAAGCATTCAAAGGACGTTTCAGAGCTCGCTCTCATGCCCGATTCGCCGCGAGTCTGGGATTTGAACACCACAATTGACGCCAGTATCAGCAGGAGGGCGTCAACACCTGATCCGAAAACTCCAACTTTGATCAACGACAATAGTGACAAGTCGGACGACGAGTTCGAGATTGTGACGCCTCCAGCAGTGTTGAAGCAAGGACTTCGACATCGTGCTACGACCAGTAGTAACTCGAGAACACGGCAATTGTCTCCTCTCCCTGCTGCTGTAAATCTCTTTTCGCCTACAAGAAGACGTCCCCGCCATTTACAGACCGCCAGGCATTTACCAACCGCAATCATCCAGAAGACGTGTGAGATTTTGCTCAGCCCTCCGAGTCATCTATTCCACTTGATGATCAATATTGCCTCAAAGATTGCAGCAGGAGAATGGCGAGGCATGCTGCTGGGAAATGGGGAGGCAGTTCATTGGGACTTCGAGGATGAATATGCCACTACCCCTGGACGCTATCAAGATGACTATGGTGTCGATCTTGCCCGGCCGGTTTCCGAATACAGCAAATCTCAAATGAATAGTAGTTGGGAGATTGACTAGCTATCAGAGCTCGGATTGTTCGTGTAGATATTTGTATGATTTTACGGCTGTATATTGTTTCAAGGTAGAAAAGATCCGGTTCTTTTCAAGACTGATGTTTGGATGTACCGCTGGAGTTTGGGCTAAGGATATGGTCATTGCTATATATCCCCGTGGGAATCGGATCCGGCCTTATTGAAATTTCGGAAATTCTGGTTTAGAGCAAGCCTTGTAGTCAATACTCATCTTCGTAGCCAACAATTGTGTAACTTGTCCAGTCGGATTGCGTGAATTGCATTGCATATCAGAAGCATATATCTGAGCTAAGTTTGCAGACTTTGTTAATATAATATGGGAACGGCCATACGAGAAAGCCTGACTATTCTATCAAATATTTGACTAGTTACTTGTCTTTATTGTTTTTGTTATTTTTGTTGAAAAGAAAGCTCTCACGCCCATAGTGGGTTGCGTGCGGCTGTGCGGCATGACGCAGAACCCCGCCGAGGCTGGCGAGCAGGGGTTGTCCATCTCATCTTCATCCATCATTCTTCTCTTCTCTTCCTCTCGACAACTCTTCTCCCAACCAACTTCACCATGGCAGGATTTCTTCGGGGCAAGCAAGCTGGAATTCAGAACGATCTCTCCGCGGCCGTTTCTCCTGCTCTTTTTACGCCCGATGACCAAGCTCGATTCGGCATAAATTCGCAGATTGGGTACTTCCTCAGCCTTCCGCAACCCTGCACTCAGCTAACCTTTCGTTCACACAGTTGTCTGGCATACGACCCCGTACAATCCCTCCTCGCTATCGGCACTAATGAAACACAATTTGGGAGCGGACAAATCTATGTTTTCGGTCAAAATCGAGTCCAGGTTGTTTTCCAACTCTCACGGCGCGCTTCGGTGAAGCAACTGCTGTTCGTTGCGGACCGCTTGCTTTCTCTGGATTCAAAAAACGAAATATCAGTATGGGACCTGGCAACGAGCAAGAAGTTAGCGAGTCTTTCTCCGCCGGGAATGGTCACTGTGATGATTGGCGATCCCTCGTTGGACTGGTTATTTGTAGGTCTGCAGAATGGCGAAACCATAGTGTTCGATCTTGAAGCGGACAGAATAGCACCTCTCCGGCTCCCGAATTTCTGGCGGGAGAAGAATCCCAGGTCGAGACTATTGGCAATAATCTCTCTACAGCTGCATCCACGAGATATTGGCAAACTTTTAATCGGTTATGCCGAAGGAGCCGTAATATACTCGTTCAAGCAGAACAAGCCCGTCAAGTTTTTTGAGTATGAAGTACCTGCTGGGGCACCAGGAGGAATGGCAGATCCCGTGTTGACGAAATCGGCACGGAAACCACATTTGACACAAGCATTCTGGCATCCTACTGGTACATTTGTTGCCGCAGCATATGATGATTCCACTTTGGTTTTCTGGGATCCTGTGGATGGTCGCATTGTCATGGCCAGGACTCTGACGGATACAAATGTCAACAAGCCAGGCGGAAAGGCAACCACTTTCGGCAATACCCCTGGTACTTTCTCTCTAAAGCAGCCATTTGCTAAGGTAGTGTGGTGCGCAAAGGAGAATCCCGATGACACTGGGCTCCTTATTGCTGGTGGCTTGACTTCTACACAACCAGAGAAAGGCATGACATTTCTCGAGCTGGGACCCACTCCTGTATATGCTACTGTAAGTGAAACCAAGTACAAATTATCTGCTTTATTAGCAAGAGGGAGTGAATGCCACGGGCGTCATCATTTTGTTGCATGAAACAAGTGTGAAAATCATACTTTGTTGTATGCAACAATATCAGAGAGAGGTCATCTTTCATTTTCACCTTTTTTGAAGATCAATATTCTATCGTGTTTCTCCCTTGGTATTCATCGAGGGAAGGCAATGACTAGTTAGGCGTTGTCGTTCTGATGTATTGAAATGAGTGGAGGTCGAGAGGATGATGCCACTTCTATGTTGAGTGCATCAAAACAATAATTACCCCCCCCCCCCCCCCTTACTCTGTCTTTCAAAAGCAAAATACTGATCAATGCTTTGTTTCTCCAGTCAAGTTGGCAAGTCTTAGCTAGCCACTTCGATGCTAAACGACAACATTTCCTGCCGACTCCACCTGGTGCAGAGGTTGTTGATTTTTGCCTCATGCCTCGCAGCTCACCACATTTCGCGGGAGCGCAAGACCCAATCGCTATTCTGGCACTGTTGAACTCTGGGGAACTTATCACCTTAAGTTTCCCAAGTGGTCATCCAATATCGCCTACCAACCAACTGCATCCATCACTCTCCTTCGTTCATCCATTCGTGCTTTCAATCGCTGTTTCTACCGTGGATCGTGTTCGATGGCTTGGAATGAAAGAAAATAGACAGCAAGGGCCACAATTGGTAAAAGGTGGGGCTGGAAATATCAGGCCAAAGCGGAGATACGAAGCAAGAAATGTCATCCAGATGGCACACGGGGATGGAACAGTTCGGATTTTCGATGCTGGTCATATGGACGAGATAGAAAACCCTAAAATGCTGCAAGTTGACGTTGCAAGAGCTCTCGACCGTTTTGACGAAGTCAACATCACATCTATGAGTATGGCTAGCGGCACGGGAGAGTTAGCCGTCGGTACTTCAAGCGGGGAAGTGGTTATTTATCGCTGGGAAATCAACAAGTTGTTCGGCCGAGATCTACCGTCAACAGTAAAGGTTATTCCTGGAGGTCTTACTGATATCTCATCTAGAGCTGAACCGTCACTTAAGCAAGGATTACAGCCATTCGTTCTCTATGATATGGCACATGGTCCGGTTAGCGCGCTGAAGGTATCAGAGGTCGGATTCGTAGGAGTTGGGTCAGAGAGCGGGATGTTTTCTATAATTGATCTCAGAGGGCCTGCTGTCATTTTCACAGGAACATTGAGTGACTTTGTGCGGCCTGATAAGCGAGGAAGCTTTATTAAAAAGGGTGTCTCGCAATCGTCTTCACAAACTGACTGGCCTGTCATTATTGAGTTTGGAATCATGACCCTGGACAACGACAATTACTCGAGTATTGCATGTTTTGTCGGGACAAACCAAGGCAAGGTTGCAACATTCAAGATTCTACCCGAGTCGAATGGTGGTTACTCGGCTCACTTTTCAGGCGTCTCTGTATTTTCTGATAAGGTTATATCAATCACACCTATCGTAGCGGATACAGGAAGACCAGCAATCGCTACAGGAGCTTCGATGGGCGGCTTGAGATCTGGTCAACAAACGAACGGCACTCTCGTCGTAGGAACGTTTTCCCCGTCCTTTTATTGATAACAACTAACTAAATTCTAGTAACGCAAAGTGAAGCACGCATTTTCCGACCGGCAACCTCAAAAGGTGCTCACAAGACTTGGGATGACATCTTTTGCGATGCAGCTAGTGTCGTTGAGTACGAGGATCGTGGCTATGCTCTTGTTGGTGTATTCGGTGATGGTACAACAAGATGCTATTCGATCCCCGGCTTGAGAGAAATTGGAGTTTCCAGACTAGATATGGTCGACAGAACCAGAATATCAAGTTCGATCATCACTCCCCAGGGAGACATTTTTGCTTGGACCGGTCCATCCGAGGTTGCTATGATTGACGTATGGGGCGCTGGTCAACCTCTTAGACCGTCTCACGACATGCTATTCAATCCTCAAGCTCTCATTCCTCCTCGACCAACAATCTCAAATATGCAATGGATTTCTGGCACTCAGCACCTCACCCCCTGGACTTGGATTTGTTGATTGGAGGACCAGATCGACCACCAAGTAAGCGAATGCTCGCTGCAGCTGCCGAAGAGGATCGCATAGCACGCGCCTCCGGCCAAACTACCGCCAACGCCGGACCAAGTCGTGCACCCGGTACACAGTCAACCGAAGGATGGGGAGATTACATGGCCAGACAACTCAATGAAAGAACGGAGAAGCTTAACATTATGGGTGACGGAATGGATAAAATGCAGGAAAACAGTCAAGGCTGGGCGAATGACGTGGACAAGATGGTCAAGAAGCAGAAGAAAAATTTGCTCATGTCGGCTGTGAAAGGTAAATTCTTTTAGAAAGGTCGTGTTCGTGCGAAAGTGCGCGAGCAAGTGAGCACCTAAGCAGCGGCGTTGACGTTATGGAATCGGAATTTCACAAGAACGAAAATTTGTCCAGTAATAAAGCATATTTTTCAAACGCTTGTATTCTTCTAGGCTGTCAAATGTAACAGTCCCAAAAACCTATCACCAGCTTAAGGAACAGGATTGCGGCTTTCAACATTCCACCTTCTCCTTTTCTTCCTCTTTCTTATCGTACACGAGTTTCTCACTTAAGAGTAGTAGCCAACTTCTTCACCTCAGCCAATAAATCCGCATCCTCACTGGCGGCATTCTTGGTAACCTTGCCCAACAAGTGCTCCACGGTCTGTCCTGGATCTGTAATGGCAACTCCCTGCGCAGTCTTAATTCGCGCAACCTGGAAGGCCAAGAAGAATTTGGGAACTTTGATGGCCAAGTTACCACCAACGGAACGGATGCCTGCCTCAGTAGCAAGATAGGTATTGAGTGAATCCTCGAAGACAGAGAGGTCGTTGGAGGCGAGAGGAGAGGCGGTGCTGAATTCAGAGAGGGCGAAGTCGAGGGGGGTGAGCTTGGAGGTGGCGTAGGAGATGGAGGAGAAGGAGATGCCGTTTGATGTTACATCTTGATGAGGAGAAGAGAAGTCAGTCAATATGGAAGTGAAAGAGAGTTGTGCGAGGGGTTTTAATTACCAGGAACGCCGGACACGGTCTTGATGGATGAAGAGCAAGTGACGAAATCCTTGAGTTGGGCGGCGATCTCGGCGACTTCTGCTGGAAGGGCTGTATCACCAACGAGGAAACAGGGAATTTCTTGACGGCTGGCAAGGCGGATTGGACCTGGAGTTTCGATGTTAGTATATTGAAATCTTGAGTGCTTGAGAGAGAGAGAGAGAGAGATGGGAGCGCATACCAGCGAGAGCGGTAGAAGCAAGCGCCAAAACGGCAATGAGAGTGTTGGTATACATGATTTGAAGCTTTGTTATTTTGTTGAAGATTTGGCTATACAACACAAAGAACTGAGAGAGGTCGAGAGAGAGAGAAAAGCCAGTGAAGTAAATAAAACTATAGAATGATAAAAGCAAGACCAGTTGCAGCAGCAATGAAGCTAAAGAATGTAAAGATAGAAACGAAAAAAAAGAATGACGGGAGAATGCGGCTCAAAAATAAACGATTGATAATGATGATTGATCGTCTGAAGAGAGTTTGAGGGCGGGAACCATAGTACCTTTAAGTATGCCTTCTCTCGCTCTCATGCACAACACACACAGCAAGCGAGTCAACCCTTTCCCTTGTCCACGTTATTCCATCGTGAATGTTCAGCCCCCTCTCCCTTCTTCCCGTTCTCACCCCCTTCCCCATATAATTGCCATCTCATCCGTCACGACCAATGAAAGGCGTCGACAAGAAGTGTAAAGAGTGCTGATATCGGATGACGGTTAGCGAGTTGAGATGGTGGTGACACAGGAGGTGTATCAGCGTGGGGCTCAAGCGTTTGGAGCTGTTTGGCCATGGGGAGCCGACACGTTTCGGGAACTTTTCTTTAATCTATTGAGGACCTGGAGTTCGTAATGCAAGTTTCTCGTCCGTTTCTGGAGGTCGAAATAGAAGGTAGAAAAGGTCAGATGAGCTTGGCTATCATGGTATACTCCGTATGCGATCGAAATAGGTTGAGGCTCGAGGAGAGTTGCGGATAGCCGGCCTTGGCTCGCTTAGGTGGTCAAGGTCGAGATTGCAAAACAGATGATCAATCATCTCCGGCTAGGAGGTAATCGCAATGCCTATCAATACTATATTTTAACTATAAACAAAAGGAACTCTATCTTTATAATTGTTATTTTATGGATCCGTCAGCATCTTCAAAGTCGAGAATGATGCCATCATCCTTTTTTCTCTTCTTTTTAGAAATGTGCCAAGACGATCCGTTCCACACTATAAGCAAACGACTATTGTGATACTGTATCTAACTTGTACTCTTGAATATATCCAGCAAACTCCTATGCTATAATACTTAAAAAGAGGCTTGTTCAATCCCATCTCCTCTCTCTGATAGTTGGCAATCAAATTCCCTTGTCTTGTCTCCCGCCAAAATACGTTACCCAATCAATGTAGCCTCATTGACCATTATCTCCCCTCCGCAAAAGCTTGATGCACCAGTCTACCTCAGCTACTCGAGTCCAATCTCAATTAAATTGAAAAGACCAGGTATTATCTGTGGCTATCTCTTCCCCACTGACCAAAAATATTACAATCAAAACACTCTCTCTCCTGCACAACCAACGCCAAGCTTCTCCAAAACTCCAGAATGACAACCTCCAAAAAAAAACATAACAAAAATTGTAAAAGATAAATCGAGTACATACAACAGTAGGGATTCGCTGGTGGTCACCCACCCAACTACTAATCTACCGATCTAAAGCTTGTGTATGGCAGAGCGGACGGGATGCCCATTTCTCTTTAGTCTATGGTCGTATGTGACAGTTTGCTCATGTACTTGGATCTATATACGAAAGTATATGAAAGTCCGTATGGAGTAAGCTTTTGCGGTGTCAGTAAATTAATTTTATGAGCTAGGGCTAGGTATTATTAGCGACGTATATGAGGTGATGGGTTTTGATATGTGGTGTGTATTTGTTTTCTTTGTGATGTGATACGGCGGATGGAAATGGCACTTGATGTGCTACGGGGTATATCTCGCAGGACACAATGCAGCTACAATGGAGTTATGAAAATATAGATAAGACATTGGTAAGTGCACTATTTACTGTCCAATAAGCTGGTCTAAGAGCTTGAACTCGGAGAGCACCTGCTTGATAAGACTTTAGATAAATGCATCAAAGCCCCAAAGGCTAGTCCAACTATGCATGCTCTGTAATTCTCTTGTATATTCCAAGAACACTTTGTAAGCCTATCCATGCCTTAACCATACATCCCAAACTCATAACAAAGGAACACGCAGAACAACACCCAGTATTTCTGGCCTAAAAATGACCTATCAAAACATCTCAACTCCATTGCTACCCTCCCTAGTAAATCTAAGAATTCTGAAGCGACAAAAAGAAATCAGACGACTGTTTCATCCCTCTCCCCGTCCGCGATAATGGGTGTATTCAAACCCCTCTCTGGACTCGCCAAAACCAATTGTTCCATCCTCCTCGCCCGCACAAAGTCGCTCACACTCCTTATTAAGATAAACCAGCCTACAATCATCAACGCATATGCAAACCAATCACTTGTTGGTATATCCGTGCTGCCGCCATTCCCTGCTGCTGTTGCTGCTGCTACGACGGTGTTGGGGTCGAAGTTGTGCGAGTTTGCGTCGGGCGGTTGGGCATAGTTTGGATCGGCAGGGTCTCCAGTGGGGGAAGGATGTCGCCTGAGCCTTTCATGTAGAAGCCGTATTGAATTAAAGTAACACCCAAGCCGGCGCGAGAACCGTTCTTGGCTGCGTGTGTGGTGTGAAGGAGGTAGGTGAGGAGGAAACCGACAATTTGGAAGGACATGGATATCATGGCGTTCCAGACAAAGGAAAAGAAGGAGCCGACGGGTAGACCTTCGATGTAGACTTCGTCGCTACCGCCGAGGCCGGGGCCGAGGATTGTGGTCTCCCAGTATGGAGGTGCGGCGTCTGCGGCTGCTTGTTCGTAGGTCTGGTGCAGAAGTTAGTAGGCATTCTATGTTAGAGCAGAGGTTCAACTTGCCGGCGGGTGTTCTTCTGCCTTCTCTCCTGGTTCTGGCTTTGCGCTGAGATTTGCGAATACTCCATCACTTCCCGAACCACCTCCATACACTCGTCCTGTCGTAGGCTGGGGGGCAAACACTGGTATGTAGGTTGACCTCGTCTCCAGCACCGGTCGACTATCCGTTGAACCCGTCTGGGGTGTGTATTGTTGCGAGCTCAATGAAGCCGAAGGATTTCCCCGCATCAGGCGCTGCCGGTCATCCCCATCATTGTCCTCATCGCTATCGGATCCATCGGCGTCAAAGGTATCCGCTAGATTCTGGTCCACGGTCGAATCGGCGGTATGTCTCGAGGTTGGCGAAGAGGTGCGTGAGCGGAAGGAAGGAGGAGGAGAGGTAGGTGTCAAAGGGCTGTCATCATCGTTTGCGGAGACCTGTATGTAGAATCTGCTGTTAGCATGTCGTTCTATTGATTGATTTCGAAGCATTGCGCGGCGGCGGCTTGGCTAGGATACGTACCCTTTCATACCGCTGGGAACTCATCATGAGCTGTGTGTGTGAGAGAGAGAGAGAAAGAAGGAAAGAAACGAAGAGGGCGAAGAGGGCGAAGAGAAAGTAGACAGTAGGTGCGTAGGTAGAAGCAGAAGAGAAAGAGAGAGAGAGTGTGTGGTGATGGTGGTGTTGTTATGAGGTTCGCCCCCCTTTGGTCGAAGGTTCCAATCCCAAGCCAATGTCATGCGCGGGACAAGGCGGCGCAAGCTGACGCTTTTCACTAGGGCCACCCTTAAACCGCCTAGAAGATTTCATGCACGTCAATAATGATAAATTATATTTATCACTCAAGTATCATGGGAATGGAATCATCTCCATTCTTAAATACCACTGCAGGTTAAATCATAATGTCCAAATCAGTCAGTACCTCACCACTCACTTCGACATGCAATACAAAGTGATTGATTGAGTGCACCAGAACTAACACAAACGTAGGTTGCATACAGACACTATATGCGCGCCTTCTCGCGCTGGCCAGCAGACACTCTCCGCCCCGAATCCCAATTCCAAGATGCCATGCGCCGACGGATCGACCGTAAATTCCTACCAGATGCTGCGTCACCGAATCCCCTTCCGGTAAATGAGAAGGCCGAGATGGAGGAGGTGAATGCGCTGTACTCGTTGCTAGAGAATCGTTATGAAAGGAAGGTGAGGAATGAGAAGAATGCCTGAAGGAGGACAAGGATCCTGAAGGATATTTACTGACGGACTTGCTGGTGACAGTACAAACTGACTGGTTCCCTGACGAAACCTGCGAGCAACCCGACTCATTACACTGATTTGATGAACGAGATCGAGAAGGCGCCTACGAGGAGTTGGCTGGAGGCTACGATCAATAGGTGGAAGGGCTTCATTCGATTCCAATAGGCCTCAGCAAGGGGAATGGTGTATAATGTGTATAACATGACGGCAAGAAAGATATCAGGAGTTCAGGAAAATGGGAAGAAATGTAAAACCAGGGACGAATTCTATTCGAGTGTATATTTTGCCTTCTTTTGATAACTCCCAAAACGCCATACATAGGCCAAGTCCTTCTCTCTCTATCACACAACCATAACTTTACACAGCTATGCTGGTGCTCTCCCTCCACCTTGAGCTTAAATGTACTTCTTTTCTGGGTCTAATTTGTCCATCAAATCAATACTCTTCTCATACATCGTAAACACAATCCCACCACTCAACATCAACCTCACCAACCTCGGCATCGCACCACTCCAAAACGTCAACAAGCCCTCGTTCTTAGCAATCAGCGATGCACAGTGAAAGCTGTTCTTATACAAAGTCCTGGCCTCAATACTCTGCATGCGCGTCTTGACCGTGTCCAGCGGCTGCGTCACGTAAACCGTGATGAACCCCGCTACACCTCCAATACCGAATGTACTCAACGCGCCGAGCTTCTCGCCTGGCGCAGTATAAGATTGTGCGAGTTGGCGGAGGAAAGTGTAGGATCCGAAACGGGTCGCGGAGTTGGCTGCTTGTCGCGCGGTGGTAGGGACGAAGCCTTGGAAGAATCCTCGAATGCCACGCTCGCGAGCGATGATGGGGACGGCGTGGAGGAAACCACGCATGCGGGGATTGGCGCTCTTTCGGTCATCGATTCTTTAGTTGCGAGGTTAGTGGAGGTGGTGCTGCAAGTAATGTATGCGAACTTACAGCGTAGTCTTGATACTCTCAAATGGAGTGACTGCTAGCAGCGATTCTGTAACTCCAGCACCAAATCCTGCAATTACAGTTCTAGGACCTGAGATTTTCCCATCCGCATCTTGCAGCATGGATTTGTATTGATCGAACGCCACGAATCCTTGGAGCAATTAGTCTAAAGACCTTTGGGGGATCTGGAATTTGTGTAACTCACGAATGCCAGCCTTCAACGAATTCCCAATTATCAGCGTGGTGCACCCCGCATACCAGGCCGCTCCAAACGGTGGCCATGGCAGCTTTCCTGCATCTGGTAGTCTGCGATTCAATTGTGTTCTCGTCTTTGCAACTATGCCCGAATATCATCAGTATGTCCTTTAGTCTCGCCCAATACACTGCCTCCCCACTCTTCGGCCAGTATAGAGATCTTCTGCACTTCTGATGAGTCGACAGTATAGAGCCTACATACATTCGGCAGGATAGGTAATGGCTTCAATCAATTCCCAAGTTAGCAAAGTCCAACGAGAGCTCCAACACAGTGGGGGAATATACCAATTTCCACAGCACCAGCAGTCGACCCCGCGATAATTGAGCGCAAGGCACTAGGCCTCTCCTTCTTCTTCTCCGGCACTACAGCTTGCTGTGAAGTCGCCATGGTAGGAATTGGTGCGAGGGGATGTTGGTAGAGGTTGGAAAGGTAAATAAAAATCCGACAGTCGGATTTCTGATAATGCACGCGACATCGGCTGTGACGAAACCTTCCCGCTGCTTTAAGCGATCATGATTCTCTCTCGGTTGACCATGATGTGAAACCTGGTGGACTATTTATTGAAGCAGGATTGCATAGGTGTGTAGATACTTAAATCTTCTTTACTTGAAAGGAGAGAAACTGAGTGTTCTCTGAATGAAATGCTTCTGAGCTAGACATTACTTGCGATAGAACGGATGGGGGCAAGTCAACTATTTATACCTAGTTTACTGAGTGATCTTGCGTTGTTGAACTATCTAAAAAGATAGACCTGAACTCCATGCCATGCAAGGAATCAACCCGGATAATATACAGAGCCATAGTAATAATTAAAAACTGTATTCTGTTCCATGCCTTTTTGGCCCCCGACTCCAAATTTCCCGCGAAAAAAACCCAAAATCTTACAGACGGATACCGATGAATATGTTCAGCTTTGGTTGAAAACCATTGGAGTGTTGCCCAGGTTTGATCCGAGTTGGCCCATGCCTCCGTAGCCATTTGGTTGCATTGCCACGGCTCCCATTCTCTCCCGCTCCAGCTTTTCTTGCTCCATACGAGCACGATCGGCTTTCGTGATACGAGGTTTGCGTGTTGTGTTACCACCTCGAGAGCCCGGTCCTGACGCTGGAAGGCCTTCTCGGCCAGGGCGAGGGTTGGCACCTCCTCGAGTGCTTGCCGGTCCCATCCTTCCACCTCGACTTCCACGTCCTCCTCCACGACCGCGTTTAGGTTGACCATCAGGCCTATGACTGTTAGTTCTTGCTCCATTTGGAGGGGAAAGGATGGCATACCTCAACTCGGTGACGGGTTTTTCTCCCTCTGGGACGAGAGGCCCAGAATAGACGAAAAACCCATCATTTGCTGCCGCAGCTTGCTCCTCCCACAGCAACTCGGAGTCGTCGACAAATCCATCGTCCTTGTCATACTCGTCCTCTTTCATTTTTCTCTTACGGGGTACCTTCTTAGCTCCACCGTCGGTACCAGTTCGGCCATCACTCATTCCGCCCATCTCAATGTTACTGCCTTCGCCCTCTGCTTCCGAGTCTAGAGACATGTCATCGCCACTGTCTTTGGACGAGCCGTTGCGCTCGAGAGCAGCACCAGCCGCCGCAACTCGTGCAAGTCGATCACGCTGAGCCGCCAAGCGAGGGTGAAGAGCATCCCAGCCATACTGTTCTTCGGCCAAGCGAGTGAAGTTGACATATTTATTGACCTCTCCATTCATGGGGATGGTGAGAATGACGGTCGGAGCGCGAAACTCCGTACCATCACTAGAACCGCTTCCCCCAAGCTGCATTAGACCTGAGCCTGGTAACGGAGGAGGAGCTGGGAACAGGGCGCTATTCGTCGTATCCTTGGGTTTGGCCGGCTTGGGTGAAGCGGCCGTGGATGATGTTGCTGTGCTAGTAGTAGTAGTAGGCTTCTTGGTAGCGCCAACTGGTCCGGAAAATGGGACAGAGTCCGACTTTTTGGGTGCCGCAACTGGCTCTGGGGCTTTTTGCGTCATGGTTTCGACGGCGGCTGACGCAGCGAGACGAGTTGGGTGAGGAGATGCAGGCAATGAACTCTGGCCTTCGTCGCGATACCGTGCCTGCTGTTGCTGTTGGTTAAAGAATGACTGGGCGGCTATCGAGGGCGAAGTCAAGGCTTGGTTGGGAGGATCGACGAGACTTGATATCGACGGCGAGGCGCTCGCGCGATTCATAGTTTGAGGTGGCAGGGCGTGCGGCGAAGCTTGCGTGCTGTTGCTGAATGGGTTGCTATGGGACACAACCGTCTCACGAACAGGATCGTAGTTTGATCTGATAGGGTCATAGTTTTGACCACTGGTCCGTGATTGTTGCTGTTGCTGTTGCTGCTGCTGGGGTTGAGGCGCGGGGGGAGCGGGAGCAAAGAAGGAGTGTTGGACGGCAGGCCTAGGCTCAAGTTAGTCATAGTGTCGAGAGGAGAGAACATAGTACACTGAGGATCATTGATGAAGCGAACAGAGTTGTGGCAATTGATGTTCGAGATAGATAGAGATGGTTTGGGATGGTGTTGTTACAATTGTATAATTTTGTTTGTAAGATCACGAAGTGCAAAAATAACAAAATGTAGACTGACCTCTGAATGGCCTCATTATTTCCCATTTCGGACATGCTGTTGTTGTTGCTCGGAACACGAAACTCGGGTCGTGGCTGCAACTCGGCCCGATGCTGACCTAGCAAGACCTGGGCGGTGGGAGGATCGAGAGAGTCGGTCTTGCGCTTTCTGCGCTGGATGGGAGCATCTGGATCCTTGGGTTTACGTGGTGCTCGTCGTTTGGGTTCGGGCAATGGCTCTCCAGCAGCAGCAGCGAGCTCTCTCTGAAGTTTGGCCCATCCCGGTTTGCGACCGGGCTTCTTACGTGGAGGTTTTTCCGGCTGGTCTGATGATGGTCCTCCGGCTTGTTGCTGGCCGAAGGGGAGTTGTGAAGCTGAAGATGACGAAGAAGGGACGACGACAACACCATGCCCTTGGGGAGTTTGTTGATTCCGACGTTGGTTTTGGTGGGCGGCGAAGTCGTGAGTGACTTGTGCAGAGGGCGAGGCCGGTTCGGGACTCGAGTGAGGAGGAGGAGTGAGATCCTCGCCCGAACTCTCCACGTGATGCGCATCTTCTCCAGATGAAGGCATTTTGGAGGAGATGGATTGGGGAAAGCGAGTTATGGACGTGTGAACATCTATCTACTCCAATATCACTTGTGAGACCGCTATGGCACGATGCAACGGCAGTCGGATGTATTGGGTTGATCGGTTGATGTGTTGATGGATGGGGAAGGTGATAAGTGGCCGTGGTGCTGGCCCTACCTATTAAATCCAAGGGATGCGGAAGATGGAAATATATCTTCAACACAACGTGAAACGAGGTGAATGCAACGAATCCGAAGTTCTGGGGAGAAGATGATGGATTGACGAGCCTGTGACGCCTGCAAGTGACCGGGTTGAAACAGCGGGAATTATTGGCGGGATCGGGAGGTGCTGGACGATGGAAATACGGTCGCGGTTGATGAAAGTATCTGGTGGTTGTGATGGAGTTTGGGGAGTTGACAGATGGTGTGTCTGTTTTGGTGGTGGTAAAAAGGGAGGGAAAGAAAGAGTGTTGTTTAAATTAAAAAGAAAAGGGCGCGGGTAGAAAGTTTGGGGTGTCGGCATTATTTTGGAACAACACAGCTCAGTCGCTCCAGCAGGAAAAAAAAAGGCTTATTACCCCTACGCGGAAGAGAGCGAGCGAGAGCGTCTACTATTAAAATGGCAGGCCAGCAACTCTCTCTCACTCTGTGCTGTCTGGTCTGTGGTGCTGTAGGCAAGGCAAGGCAAGGCATTATGATACCGTAGCTTGCTCTCGCACGGCTGGCCCCTGCATCTTATGATGTATGGGGTATTCGTAGTGCTACTGCTACTACGACTAGGTACTAGTACTAGTATTAGTCTCAATGTTGACAATCTGCCCATCTATCGCTCAAAGGCATTCCTTCATATAATAATAAAGTGGATAGAAGTCTCTATATTATCTCCGTCCTGGCTGGCCCATTGTTTGCGCATGGCGGACTGGTCTCCCCCTATGGGAAGAAATTGATCGGTCGGGGATGGATGACACAGCTATCAGGCAGGGAATGCAGCATAGCAGATCAGACACGGATTCATGGGTCTCATCATAATGCAATAAATAGCCACCGCCTATGTATCTGCGGTATGAAATAGATCCATGATGTGCCTCACAAGAACATGAATACCTACTACCAATATAGCTATGTCGGACTTGATGTAATATAAAGAGCGGCGTGCAGCCAGGATGGATGTCGCCTATTCTGGGAATTCGGAGAAGGCATGGAAGGATGGACGAATAATGTACATACGGAGTACCTAATCCAAATGAAAGCGAAACCTGGCCAGCCAATCACACCGCCCTAGGCATCCCTCGTACAATACTCATCATCTAGCGAAAAGCGCGTTGCAGCCAGGAACCGACTGTATTGCATCCTCCCATGTGCCTTCATGGACTTGTGCATTGTCACATGTCCCTATATATTGATATATTGATATGTATTGACATATAACTCACCTTACCTCGTAAGCACTAGCAAACAGACGGGGCATTCTCCTTTGCCATTCAACATTAGACGTTGGCCTTGGCGCAACCCGAGCACTCGGATGATGTTGCGCCTTTCCCCTTCTAGCTAGCTCACCTACGCACACCCCACTAACCTTAATTTTGCTTGGCGGTGCAAGGCTGTGATTTTCAGAGCCGCCACCTCCAGAACAAAACTTTGTCATCCACATCCTCGCATCTTCTTCGACATTACCGACGATATATCAACAACAACAACCTCCTCCAACCCCCACATCCAATCTTTAAGATGGAATTTCGTGGCCAGCGCTTTACCGTCGACCTCTCCGATGACGAGGAGGACGAGGCCTCATCCGCAACCACGGTTCCATTCAACGCTGTACCCTCCATCGCTTCTGCCTTTATCGCCGATGTCAAAGAGCGAGAGGTTGGAGCTCCATCCGCCCCCAAGCTCAAGACGACTACAAATGGCTTTCCCGAGCATAAGAAGCGACCGAGAGTGTCTGCATTCAAGCAGCAGAGGGCGTCTGCGTCTGCGAAGGCAGTTCCGAATTCTGGAAATGCTTTTGCCCTGCCAGGAGGGGCAAATAACGACAGCAAAGCTGCATCGAATGGTGCAATGACGGAGCGGGAGCAGATCAATGTGGAAAATAATGCGAAACTAGCGGCCATGTCTTCAGAGGAGATAGAGGAGGAAAGGAGAGAGCTTCTCGCATCCCTGGACCCAACCTTAATTGAGCGCTTGCTCAAGCGTGCGAATCTCGATACTGGTCGTGGTGACACAGGCATCGACCCTCCAGCGGATGCAGAAGATAAAATTTTACCGAAAGAGGAGACAGCTACAGAGGTAAATGCTATAAATGAAGTTGCACAAGGAGGAGCTACCCCAGCGCCAATACCTACCGGCAAACGAATCAAAGCTTCGAAAACGGTTACGTTCGAGGACGACGAAGAGCCAGAAACCCCTATCAATCTGCAGGTCGCTTCCAAGATACCGTCAATCGATCCACACGATCTACCAGAAGGATCGATACACTTCCCAAATGCTCCGGCAGCCCCAGAGCTCGATCCAAATGACCCCTCTTTCCTCGAAAATTTGCATTCAAAATATTTCCCAAATCTACCTGCAGATCCGTCAAAGTTGGCGTGGATGGCGCCGTTGCCCACACATGGTTCTGCTGCCGACCAAGATTCGCCATACTATCCTGGCAGCGAGTCACTGACAGCATCTGCGCTCCGATTCGATTTCAGAGGAAGCTTATTGCCACCCAGAATTGCAAGAGCTATGCCGGTAAGCAAAGGTTTACATCATCACGGGGAGGCGCCTGAAGCGGCTGGATATACAGTGCCGGAATTGGCAAGACTGTCCAGGTCGGCATTCCCAGCACAGAGATGTATTTCCTTCCAAACATTAGGACGTTTACTGTATAAACTTGGACGCGGAGAGTTTGGCGGCCGGGAGAGTGAAATTACTTTGGGTTTATGGAAGTGTGTTGAGGAAGGGAAGATTTTGCAAACCTTGCAGGAGGCTTCTAGTGCGGAAGGGGGGCACCAAGGAAGCAAAGTGTATGCCATCGAAGCTGTATGGCTTTGGCAAAAGGGAGGTGGGAAGCTGTGGAAAGCAACGTGATGAAGTAAATAAATGTCAAGGGTTCGCTCAATCTCAACCACCACCAGCGTGTTCGAGCTAGCTGTGACCGCGCTTTAAGGCCCTCCAATATTTGTCTTCCTGATGCTGCTTTCTTTATGTTCTCTCTGCTCTTCTCCTCTCCCGTGGTAATCCGCCAAGTGGCTAGCTTTATTATCATCGGTTCATACAAGTAACAGCAAATTGATTTTAGTAGCTATGAGCCTCACGGTTCTTGAACTTGAAGGTCAGGCAAGATATTCTCTTCCAGAGTAAAGGAAGAATATTTAAGGAAACCTAGGAGAATGGTCTAGGGGAGAAAGATAGCTTACAGTAAACGTTGGCTCCGCTCTCCTTTCTCTGCTATCTTTCTCTTGTTAGTTATTCCCCTTCACCTGTTCTACCACTACCATTGACCTCTCCGTCTATTTCTTCTATAGGGTATTGAATAGTTCAATATCTTCTGAGGTCACTCACTTATCTCATTGTCACTTTGCTAATTTGGTACTGAGGACTCCATTGAGAAAGATGGATTCTTTCATTCTTTCAAACAGCCCAAATTGAGCTATTCGAGACCACTAAAAATTACGTATCAACTAAACATTACTATTATTATCCACCATCAATCAAGCCGATATGACCGTTTCTCCTCCTCGACTCACTAAATCTGTACCTCCTCACTCAACATACCCATGCGCATGTCTCCCCAAGTGCTGCTCCCTCCTCTTCAACTTCTTCCCATCTGGCAACACAAGTCCCTTGCAGACCTTCCCGCCCACCAACTTCGTGGCGGAATAAAACACCCGCGGCAAGCCTTTGCTCATCTTCACATTCAAATTCGCATCCTTATCCGTCACATAAAGCTTACACTCCGTCACCTCCACAACCCAGGCATTCCTACCGAAGAAATGGTTATCATATGTGATCTTCAGCGTGTAGTCCTTGCCGTTGGCGCCTAGGTTGGAGAAGACACCGAGAGTGTGGTAGCCTAAGTCGCCTTTGCGCATGACGATGGTTGAAGAGTCCCAGGTGGTGGGGACACCCCAGTAAGTTACGAAGGAGGGGCGTTGGGTAATGGCGTGTGTGCGGATACGGTTGATAGAGGCAATGAAGGTGTAAAGGGGGGAGTTTGTCGGGTAGCGAGAGTGCCAGAGGGCTTCACGGTTGACGGGATCGTGGGAGCCAGAATAGTGTTGTTCCTGGCCGTAGTAAACTGTACCAAACAGGCAGAAGCGATATGTTAGCTAAACACGCCTCTCTCTCTATCTCGAAGCAATAGGGGCATATGCAGGGCGAAGAACGTACTAATGGGAATACCATCCTGAAGCATGTTATAGGCAATAGCGTTCTTCACAAGTGACATATCCTGCGTCACGGAAGCGAAGCGGCCAACATCGTGATTTTCAATGAAGGATCCGAGTGTTGTGACGTCTCGGCAGGCTTTGCTGAGCTTGTAGACTGATTTGGCTAGGTTGACCATGGAGCCTTTGGTTGAGCCGAAGGCCTTGAGGATTTCATAGTATCTATACAAAACTTTTGTTAGATTGTGATTTATATTGAATTGGATTGAGGTTTGAGGACGAAGAAAGATAGGTAGGTAGGAACATACGCTGGGAAATTCAGAACACCAGAGAGAGCGGTTGGTCCTTGGTATTGACATGCATCGGCTGGCGAACCAGTGTAGATTTCTCCAAGAGTGTGGATACCACCGGCTATTGTCTATCAGTTCCTTTCTTTTCTCTCCAATGTTCATAGGCATGGCGGGGAGAATCTCATACCAGCGTTTTGAAATTCGGTGAGGTATCCAGAAAGATGCTTTGCGGCATCTAATCTCAAACCATCAATCCCGTAATCCGCTACTAAATCTGATATCCATGCGTTGAAAATCTTTCGAACTTTTGGGTCGTCGGTCTTGAGATCGGGGAGGGTAACTTTATTGTCACCTATTTTGGATACTGGTTAGTACGATTGTTGAAAAAAATGGGTAATGAAGTGAGGTCGAGAAAGAAAAGAACGAAACTTACCTAACCAGCATTCTTGTGACTTCTTGAAGTTGCTATAATCAATCTGGCACCAAGGGTGAAAGAAGGATTTCTACTTTAACATTAGCATACACACATTCGTGTGAATAAATGCAGACGAGAGAGAACTAACATCGTTGAAAGGAGTGAGCTTCTTGTAATCAACGTTCTCAGGCGAACTGATTGACGCCATGTGATTCGTCACAACGTCAACCATCAAGTACATCCCTCTAGCATGCAAGGCTTTCGAAAGAGCCTTCAGATCATCCTTCGTTCCAAAGTGCTGGTTGACCTCATAGATATTCTTTTGCCAGAATCCATGGTAGGCTTCTCCATACGGTGTCATCCCTTCGACCTGTTGCGTGACAGGCGAGATCCAAATCTGCGTTTGAAAATCCCTCCATCAGTATTCGGAGTCTCCCCACAAAGAATATTGTCGTGATAGCAGGAAAACACTCACGGCAGTAAAGCCCATGCCTTGAATATAATCCAGCTTGTTGATGATACCCCTCCACGTTCCACCACAGTATGGTTGCACATCCATATTACAATCCGCCGTCGTCGACCCATCGGTTCGTGCAAAGCGATCAGTAATGATCTGATAAATAGATTGAGAGCGCCATTCTGCCGGCGTGAGAGCAGAGATGGATGAAATGAATGTAAGAGCCAGAGCGGCTGAGCAAGAGAACTTCATTTTGAAGATATATTATTGAGATTATCGGCCTTTCGAAATTGAAAAACAAAAAAGAGAGAGAGAGAATAACGAGTGTGTATGGTAGTTCCACTTGGCCAGAGAAAGCAAAGAACGATAAATTCGAATTGCGAAACAAAGGTCAAGATAGTCCAGCCAAAAAGACCTGAAGAGATGTCAAGAATCACAAAAACAAGCGAAAAGAGGATGATGATACCTACGTATACATAGGTACGCATACAAACGAAACAAATCATCCAAGAAAATCGGCATGCTCCTCTTTCCCATTTCCTCGTATCCATCGTCAAGGCAGAGCCAAGGATAAAGAGATATATTAAATTCTGCCGAACAATACTATCCACGATATAGCACAGGGACATTTTCGCTAATATAAATCACCGGTAGACAAACTGACCTAATGGCTCGGCAATATACCACATTCGTACAGAAAATGTTTTGATCTTGTGAGAACCAATTGAATCAACTCGTTTCGTTCAGTTTTGAGGGCCAGCGCGTGGGTGTCCTGGTATGATCGTCCCCAGGATTTGGTTTTCACGGGCGCACTCGTTTTCGTGAAAAGTCACCGAGGAGAGAACAGGAGGGGCTCGAGAGGTCAATAAATTGTCGCAATGGGCATTAGGAATAATTGGCAGATCTGTGAAGAGATTTAGAGATGCCATTCCCGGGTTCAGATGTAGTCCACGCTTTCATCAAGTTGCCCAGAGAATATTCCGAAGGATGAACGAGAATAACACAGATACAGTACAAAGACTGAAGCTTTTGATGTCGACATCTCAGCAAAACTCAACCCAAACCTTTTTCTGGAAGCCGGCTCATCCCCTGCCCTGCCTTCCCCTCCATCTCCCTTCCCCCTTTCACAAAGCCCCCGTTTTCCCTAAGCTTTTCTTTCTGTTTCTAGTTTCCTGTCTCGGGTTTTCCCGCTAACGACTTAACATGGGGAGGACAAACCGGTGAGGGCGCTTGTCGAAAAGCGATCGAGCATTCAATTTCTAAAACATCCAGATCTGATGCTAATTTCCGGTCAGTGGACGAAAGTGGAACGGTGGGCGAGGCGAAGAGGGCACGAGGCTGAGAAGAGAAGGCATAAAGATAAGCGAGTGCGGCTGGAGTGGAGCAAAACACTTGGGTTTTGCTTGCTGGGATGGCCATGCTTCCTGCGAACAAGTTTTGGTAAGCTGAGTATGATAGATAGATAGGAGGGGAGTTCGTGTGCTTGGGCTCACTGTGAATAATGACTTGGGGCAAATCGCGGTGAAGGAATAGCAGCAACTCTGGCAACGGTGAATATCTCAATGAAAAGTTCGCTATTATTAGAAAACCACGAAACAGAGAAATCGAGGGAGAAAATCAATGGCAAGCAACAAAATGATAACAAAGAACTGATTTAGATAGCTATGGATATATGTGTATATGCTAGATATGACTGTGGTATGTAGAGAGAGATACTACCTGCACCCCTTTTTGAAGAACGTCGACAACACAAGACTCAACTGAAAATAGCAAAAGAAAGTGTGTAAAGGGTAATGGGTAACGTGAGAACGCCAAAGTGGACCAACCAGCCAGTCACCGCCAAACCAACACCACGAGAGCCCGCCGTCCAGTTCCATGCGTATTAGCTTAACAAATCCTACGTCCTACACTGTACAGTCGTCATGCTGTCTTCCCTCCAAGCTCCACGCTGAGCGGACTGACATTATCTACATTCCTCCTCCTGTCCAACTCCTGCCTCGCGGCTAGATCGCCTGCTCCAAAATCCTTGTTCAACGTGACCTTGATCTCTGTCAAACTACCGCTGATGGCATGATGAGGATAGGATTTGTTTGCGTCACCGTTTCGCAGGTCGTTGCTTCCATACTCCTCATTTCCCCCTTGACTGCTCGCATTCCCCCTCATGCTGGAATGTGCACTCGTCTCCACATAATCTCTTGGACTACCCCAGTCCTCTAGACTCTCAGCTCCAGAACTGTATCGGATGGAAGAAGTGTGACGATGGTGGGCGCGGGCTTTATTTTGGGCAATCATGCTCATGATGCGGCTGGCGCTTGTGTTGGCAGTGCTTCCTGGAGAATTTAGAGCTGACTGTCTTTGCTGTTGTGACGGAAAGATCCATAAATCAGGCCGTTCAAGATCAAAGGGATCCGAACGACCCTTGCCTCTCCGTTCGTCGGAAAAGGAAGAATAAATTGTGTCTCGATCATTGATGTGTGATTGAGCTGCGACAGAAGGAAATTGTAAATGTGATTGAAGGCTGTGAGGGCGCTCGATAAAAGAAATAAGGTCTGTGCTTCGTGAGCTTCGATTGGACGATGGGTTTGAGGAGGAAACAGAGGCCCCTCGTGACCGACGAACGTGCTGGACATATGTTTGGGGCTTCGGGACAATCAAGGGAGGATTGGTGAGGACTGGGTCTGAGAAAGGATTATCTCCAGCTGCGAAGGGGTTGCTGAGAGGACGTTCATAGGTCTTGGTTGGCCTGATCACAGATACACGCTTGGGATCACAGAAAGGATCGGCATATGGATCCGCAACGGTATATGGATCGTTAAAGGCATATGGATCAGCAAAAGGATCTCGAGGCTGATTTTCGAGCTTTAGAAGATCCGAGGTTTGAGAATCCATCAGGGAGAGGCCTAGGTCTTTGGTTGCCGTCGAACCGGATTGATCAGAGTCTCGGTAACGTCCAAGTTCGCTGGTGAAAGTATTTCTCCTGTTGTCTTGCATAGGGGCGGTTTGGGCCATTGAAACTCTTATGTCGTTGTTGTTGATCTCGGGTTGTTTCTGGTGAGCCCAGATCTCGCCGAAACGCTTTCGCCATTCTGCAAGCTTCTCCCTCAAGGACGAACTTCCACTGCTTGCTGACAGTACGGATGATTGATTTCGGCTGTGGGTATTGAACGAGGCCCTGATGAATTGAGAGTTGCCTCGGTCGAGATTCACGCTGGGAGTGTCGCTTCGGTCTCGAGATACCGATGCTTTGATGGAAGTGCCAAACCCGGCTACTGTTGCCTTTACATCCCATGCCACATTTTCGGCTCGTGATGATATCTCGCGTTTCCATCTAGTGCTTCTCTTTGTCGGCCCTAGAGATCCGCTGTCAATCTCGTAGAATTTCTCTCTCGTGGCGGTGTCGGGTGGTGATATTAGTGATTCGGAATGCTTCTGTTTCCTCCTTTTCCGGCAAAAGAACAGTATTATTCCAATGATCGCAAAACAAATCAATACCCCCATAACGCCTCCTACTATTGGCGCTACATTGGATCGAGATTGTGTGGGTGCTGATACTAAGGTTGAATCAGTTTCCTTTAGGTTTCCACCCGTGCCTGTCTGGCTGGCTCCTGCCAATCGGCTCGAAGATTCGGCGGGGGATAAGTTTTTGTCAATTCCACTACCACTTCCTGTCGAGGGTATTGCCGTTGGATTTGAACGAAATTGACTAGAGTTTGTAGCTGCGCGATGAGTATATCGTTAGCGGACAAGTCAATAGAGAGAGAGAGAGAGTTCCGCTCCACATACTGGGATCTGAAATTGCCTCTGCTGGAGGCACACTTGCTGTTGGAACCGATACACTCGGGGAAGTGTCTGACGCTATTCCTCCACCATCAGTGATTTGGGCCGAGGGGGAAGTTGTAGTAGTCTCAGGAACGGCGGGATTGTCGTTGACGACAGGAGTCGTCGACTTCAAAGCTGCTTGAGTTGTGGATGACTGCGGCGCCGCGGCCGTGGTAGATGCCTGGGAAGCTTGCACGTTTCTCGGAACAGCTGTACATCGCTTGCCAGCAATAGTGGTGACTTGTAACGCAGCCTGGCGGGGATAGTTGTAATAGTTCGACATAGTCGAAAGTGCAAGGGCAGCAGCGCCGGCTGCCTCTGATAATATAATTAAGAGAGCGAAATGAAATGAAATCAACCTTCAAGGGATCTAGATGGGCGGCGAAAGAGGCACGTCGGCCATCAGTTGCGTGGTGCTGGGGGCATAATAAAAACGCGGTTGTTGGGTGTTGGCAAAAGGGAGGATGTTTGTGGACCGACAACGATAACGACGACGACGAACAGAAAGGACTGTGGTTCTTCGCGCGAGGCAAAGAGATGGAAAGGAGGAGTGTTGTGAAGCCTGTCGTCTCTCTCTCACTCTCACACACACTCGGACGGAGGAGAGAATCAATTGATGATTGACTGAGGTTGGTATAAAATCGGTTCTTGTTGTCGAGATTTGAAGGGCGGAAAAGGCAGCAGAAGTCAGAAGTCGATCTCGTCTCGGAGCAGCAGCACAACAGGGTGAGAACGAGAGCAGCCAGCAGGGAGGAGATCTTCTGAATCTGGAGCGGCGGGAAAACGGGAGACGGATGACAAGCAGAACAGGGGAATTAGATGATGGCGAGACGGAGAATTGACAGGGTCTGAGCTGTCGATGCAGGCTCGATAGGGACGTTTCTGCGTGCCTGAGGGAGGTGGTTGTTGCAAGCCCCTGCTGATACAGGCTATGAAGCACACACGGAGCAGGCCAGGATGCGCAGGCCGGGAATCACATTATTATCCGTGGGGAACCCATTAATTACTGTTCCCTCTCCTGCAAGAGAAGGCGGCATGAGAGGAGAAGAGATGGTGGGTGGGTTGGTGGGTGTGTGTGTGAGTGAGGGAGCAGAGGGCAGAAGAAGTCGAATATATCAATATATTCGCTATTGATGGGAGGTGTCTACATATATGCATATGCATGTATGAGGATGGGAGTATTGAGAGAGATGATGATTATCATTTTATGTTCGGATGAGACGCTAAGCTCTCTTGTTGACAAGTAAATAAAATAGGCGAGACTAAGGGGAGGGAGACGAACTGGTTTGCGCCGTCGTCTCTCTTTGTCTTAGATGAAGATGCAGTATCTTTCTAGCGCAACGGCGGCTCGTTCTTAAAGCAAGGCGGCCATGACAGCAAACGACAAAAACGACAAGCACATTCATTCTTCTTCTTCTTCTGGCTGAAGATTATATGTAATCTTACTACTATAGATGCAAGACCGAAGTGGAAAGAAGTGCAGCTTTTCCTCTTCAACCTCACGATTGAGATGCTCTCTTCTTCTAGATGATAATAAGGTAGAGAGAGAGAAAAGATGACGACCATTTAGAGAGAGAAAATCAGGGAAGGTGGTGGTGGTGTCCAACGCGCAGGGGCTCGGTACCTTATTGTTGGACTCGTTCCTGCATACGAGTGAGTAGTAGTGTGTGGGTGTGTGTGTGTCTGCCTCGTACCGCGTGAGTTGGTAGGTGCAGTGCAGTGCAGTACAGTCCAACTAGCCTACTATCTCTACATCCATGTTTTGACAAGTTCCTCTGATGATATATCTTTGATGTATCTCTAATATTGACAAGTCCCAACATCTGTCATTCTCTCATGCCGCCGTCTTCCTCCTGTCACCTGTAACTGTACTCCATACAGTCCAGTACAGTAAGTATCTCCCCGTAAGACTCGGATTCTTCTTCGTGATGGATGGCTATTCCTATCCCATCCTCCATCATCTCCAAGCGAAATGAGGGCTGGCCGCCATGCTTGTCGCCACTGCCCAATTCATCCACCATGCGAGGCCAAAGCACACCCCCCATTGCCCCCCATTGCCCCAACCCAGCCAGTCGGACGACAGGGACATATTAAGCAGCAAAGACCAGGAAGTAGTTTGAGCTCGTCCTCCACCTGCAACCCGAACTGTCATAAGGCTCTGTCGACGCGCGCTTTTCACACCTCTTGTGCTTGTTTGCTGCTGTTTTGCTTGCGTGCCCAAGATGTCGATCTTCCCGTACGCAGAGCAGAGAGTATGGGGGAATCAGATCAGGTCAGGCCTGTGATCGATCACCGAGATCATCGATCACCCTCTGGCGACACAAGCAGCTCCCTGCTCGGCAGAACTTTATATCTTCATGCCATAAATGCGATAGCAGCCGTCCATTAAGACCATCCATGCTCTGGCGCGACTGGTGAGGCGAGAGCGATGTGATGCACACTGAGCTTGGAGGGTGGCACACATATTGTAGTTGGCAGAGTCATCTCAGCATATGGGACTTTGGTACTATGATGAATATGATTATTAATTTGTTGTTGTTATTATTTCTATGGTTATTATAATTATCATTACTGTTATAAAACAATCATTAATACAATCATATATTTGGGATGCATTAGTATATGAATAGGAGTCCCTTAAAGAATAGTAATAAGAATAAGAACAAGAATAAGAATAACCAACACCCATGGATCCTCAAAAGATCTGCATACGTCGCCCGTTGCGGACAACGTGTAATCATAATCTTTTTAACTCTTGGAAGGGGAAGTTGGAAGTTGCAGTCCTGCACTTTAACCGCCATGCGAGTTGTTGAGACCAAAATCTCCACCGAGTCACCACAGATATTCATCCCATCCCACTTCTTCACACGTGAGCCGCGCACCACCACCAGCCTCATATCAACAAATCAACATTGTGCAGCATGCACATCATGATGAACTGAGACCACTGGCCTTCTGCTTCTTCTGCCTCTTTCTGCCTCTTTCTGCCTCTTTCTGCCTCTTTCTCTACCTGTTCTGCCTCATCAACTGTGTCCAGTCGGCCCTCCAAGAATCCGTTCATCCCTCCCTTCCACCCCTCCCCCATTTCCGAAGCTGGGGAAGCCTCGGATAACCAAACCTCCTTCTTCCTCGCGGCTTCACGAAACTATCCATCCGACAATTCACTCCCCTCCACTTTCCCGGGGAAGGCTACCGACCGGATCGGAGCGAGACCAAGTCGAAAAGCCTAACCTACCTCCGTCATGTTCGGCATCACCCTAGGTGAGCCTCAGCTCTTTCTCTTTACCTTGGCTGCCGAATGTCGTCGGCGCTAGCGTCTTTCTTATTAGATATCAAAGCAGACCCAGGCAAATCACAATCAACTCAAAGTTGGAAGGATAGGAAACCTATCTGAAACAAGATTTGGGTCTTGTTGGTTGTTATGTCAATAGCAAGTGCTAAGTCCATCAATTGTTGACATCATGATTTTGATATTGCGTGGCAACGTCTTATATAAAATTCATTTGCCATCCAAATGAAGTGGACGTGTTTCTTCTCCACACTCTCTTTGCCACTGTTCAATGAAACTCAAGAATTTGGCAATCTCATTCATTACGTGGCACAGGATCCTTCACTCCTCCTGCTCGACCAGATGGCAAACCAAGGGTCATACCACCCCCAACAGCTGTCCGCTTCCCCAACGTCCAACCTCAATCAACAGGAGGAAGCTACTCTCGAGCTACTCCACTGGTTTCTCATCTTCAATCTGTACATCGCCCCGCAGACATTCGGCCTTCTCACTTTGAAGCACTCAACTTGCACGTGATATCAGATGCCTCAGCATCTGATATCGTTCCATGGACAGGCTTCCTACCACCAGTCGATGAGTGGAATAGCGTCCCTCAAGATGATCTCCTCGAGGCGAATGCAGCAACGCGCAGGCCACTTAACAACAACAACCTCTCTCCAGGCGTTCAAACTTATCGGGAACGACAAAAAGAACTGTTAACACCAAACGTTTCTGCTTTCCGCAGTATCCGCCGCATTCCTCCCCCAACTGGAGAGGCTGCTGCTCGCCTTGGAAATGCCTACGAGTTCTTCAAAAACTTAGAAATCTTCTCCGGCTACTGGCAAGACACTTCTCTCCCACCTCCCACCACAACTACTCCGGAAATAGAATCGAACAAACCACCACTTCACCTTCAAACACACCAACGCGTTGGTACTGGCTCTCAGATTCCTCCCGACTTCAGACAGCACTTAATCTCCGCATTTGTAAAGCTAGTCGCCTATGATTTTGGATGCAATGTGACATACGCTCGCACCGAGCCCCGTTTACATCTCACTCCACCACCATCAAGCTCCAAGCTCACATTCCCAAGCACGCACTTCAACTCGAGTGCGAGCTTCGTCTTCCGTATTCCCAATGATCGACCCTCTGCCCGCTCCGGCATCGTGGAAGGACCCGTCGCCGTTCTCTCCGCGCGAGCAAGCACTGGCTTCTCCACCCCTGCCGAAGAGAACCTCGACTTCGCACGAGAGATCGTCGCTGTACTTCTCACCGCACAACAGCGAGCCCGCTACGGAAAGGTTGAAAAACGCTTCGGCGAAGGCGAGTGGTGGGCTACCAAGCCTCGCTGGGGCGGCGGACCTGGCGGACCTATTGGCAAGGAAAACGATAGCAAAGCAAGTAATAGTAATGGTGAAGGTGCCTCCTCCTCCTCCTCCTCCTCCTCCTCCTCCTCCTCCTCCTCTTCGTCCTCTTCGTCTGGTGAAAACAACAACAACACAGAATCCATCGTTGAAAAGGCCAGCACATCCGTCTCCAGCCTCGTCGCCGCTGAAGCAAAACGCGCCATAGGCAGTCTCGGTCCCTCGCCTACCGCTAATAAGCGAAGTAAGAAATGTAGCAATGGCAGTGCTCTCCCTAATGGAAATCTGCCCATGTATGAAAATTATAGGAAACTTGCTCCGCCAGCGCCGACGTGGGATCGGAAGTGCAGGTATTCTGCGATTGGCAAGGCGGCGGGCAAAGTGAATGGCCAAGGATATGATGATATCTTCTTGGTTAGTTCGCTCAATCACCACGTTGCTATTGTGAGAGCTCGAGTGCCGGATGGACTTATTACTGTTCTGGAGGGTGGGGAAGAGGCAGATTGGGGCAAGGTGGAGGTCTGGAGGACGAAGTGGTTTGATTTGTTTCAGGGCGAGGAGAGGGTTGAGGCCATGGGGATTGTGTGGGGGATGATGGCTTGGTTGATGAGGAAGGTTGAGGCGGGGGAAGGAGACGAAAAAATGGAGTTGAGGCCGAAGATTGAAGGGTGAGGCCAGGTGCTCCCCTTGAACTGCTTGAGAACGGGACGAGAGGCAGGGAGTGTGTAGGTGTGAGAGTGAGTGTGGGTGAGAGAATTTTACGGGGAATGGTAGAATGTGCAAAATGATATGATGAAAAGAATGGATTACTAGATATATCTTCGAGATAGCATACTTGGCGTGTGTCTTTGTTTTGCATTTCATGGCGAATAAAATGGCCTCACATTGCCGTATGGAACAAAATTGAACAAATTATGGCACTTGATCTTTTTTCTCATTCTGGCTGGGCATAAGTCGTGAACTATCATATGGCTCGGAAGATCGGGAAGCGATCACTTGATAACTCGGTGAAACATTGTTTATTGTTGTATAGGTAATCTTATTTATAGGTGTGTGTTCTTTTTAGCCACGAATCTTGCTCGTCTATCCCATCCACCCGCCTCCCACCCACAGCCAAACTCCACGCTCATACTCATCATCCTCATATAATCATCACTAGGTAACCCATACAACCAGCCACCCTACCATCCATCTAATTCTCACGTGCTCGCTTTTTGCCTGTCGATAAACAAATGAATTTAGCCTTCAATCCTAGTTCGGAAAGGTTTCAACGCACGCATGCAGAATGAAGGGTAAGATGGAATGGGCAGTAATCGACAAGGCAGCAACGCAACAACGCAGTACACGACACAAGGGTGATCTAACTCTTGATGAGGAGAGAGCTCCCGGTCATCTCCTTTGGCTGTTCCAATCCCATTGCTTCGAGGATCGTTGGGGCGACGTCACCGAGGACACCGTCGGTCTTCTTAAGGCTCCATCCCTTGGGGGCATTGGCCATGATGAATGGGACCTTGTTGGTGGTGTGGGAGGTCTTTGGCTTGCCGTCCTCGAATTTCATTTCTTCGGCATTTCTGGATTTATGATTAGCAACCGTACAGTTAGTAATAGTAGGGTGGAGGACAAACCCGTGATCGGAGGTGATGAAGAGGAGGTAGTTCTCCTTCTTGCAAGTCTCGTAGATCTCTCCAATGGCCTTGTCGGTAGTTGCAACAGCAATGACGGCTGCATCATACACACCGGTGTGGCCAACCATATCAGGAGGAGCGAAGTTGTTCATGATGAACTCGAACTTCTGCTCCGTGATACGCTTGGACACTTGCTTTGCAACACCAGCGGCACTCATTTCTGGTGCCTTATCGTAGGTTGCCACACTCTTGTTAGAGGGAACCAAATCTTGGCTTTCATCTCTTTCTTCTAGGGGGAATGCCTTCTCAACACCTCCGTTGAAGAAGAAAGTAACGTGGGCATACTTCTCGGTCTCAGCAACATGGACTTGGTGAACGCCTTGGGTGCCGAGAGTCTCAGCAAGAACGTTGCCCATGTGTTGGGGCTTGAAGGCAATTTGGTAGGGATAATCTAACTTATACTGGGTCATTGTTGTGAGGGTGATATCCTTGGGATATGCGAAATCTTCCAACGGAGAACGATCGTAGGCACCAAGGAGTTGGGTGATCTCCCGAACACGATCAGATCGGTAGTTGAAGAAGAAGACTTGGTCGCCATCTGATACTGCTTAGCAACCTCTCGAGAATGGACTTTAACAAGCTTACCCTGGATTCGGCCTTCCTTTCCACCAACAATGATGGGCTTCAAGAACTCGTCGTTCTCGCCCTTGGCATATCTCTCCTTGATAGTCTTTACAGGATCATCGCTCTCCTCTCCATCACCAATGCACAAAGCGTTCAATCCAACCTCAATTCTCTCCCATCTCTTATCACGGTCCATGGCGTAGTATCTGCCGGTAACGGAGGAAACTTGGCCAACACCAATTTCCTCAATCTGAGCCAACAAGGCCTCCATATATCCGGCACCAGACTTTGGGTCGGTATCTCTTCCATCACCAAAGAAGTGAATGAATACCTTTGGGATGCCAATCTCCTTAGCAACCTTCAAAAGGGCATAAAGGTGGTCTTGCTTTGAGTGCTACAGGAAAAGTTAGTCCACCATCTCAAGAATTTGCAAGTACGAAGAACCTACAACACCACCATCAGAGATCAGACCACAGAGGTGCAGGCGTCCATTGCCATCCTTAGCAGCATTGAACGCCTTCGCAATAATCTCATTCTCACCCAACTTCCCCGTCTTGATGGTCTGATCAATTCTCACCACGTCCTGCCAAACCACCCGTCCAGCACCGATATTCAAATGTCCAACCTCCGAATTGCCCATCAAGCCCTCTGGTAATCCGACAGCGAGCGATGAAGCCTCAAGCTCTGTGTATCCATCTGCATCCTTTTGGAAGGCATCCATGACCGGCGTCTCGGCCGCTGCAATTGCATCTCCATCTTTGGGCGAAGTCTCGCTGGCAACTCCCCAGCCGTCAATTACAACTACGCCAGACCACAACAATTAGCCAACAGAGCTCCAGATAAACCAAGCAGATGAGCAGAAACAGAATGTAATCCGGCTGCTTCCTCAGCGGCTTCGAGGAAGGCATTGAGTTAAGCGGTAAAGTCTCCATGATTGCAGTTGATGTTGATGTTGCAGAACAGTCAACTACTGTTTCCCTCTTCTGCTTCTGCTTCTTCCTTTCCTGCTGCCCCTCCTGCTGCTGCGTGGCATGGTGGTAGCCGCCGAAATCGTGAAAAAAGGGGCGGTGTGCAGAACAACGAGACGGAGTTGCATGGCGTGAGGATAGGTGGAAGGATGTTGGACATACTAAGCACTGCCTTATTCTCAACTTTGACCATTTTGGCGAGCGAGCGAGGGGTTCGTGAGGCCTGAGGGAGGGATTCTAGGTGGGTTTTTGGGTGCTGTGCGCATTCCCCGGGCGTCAGCAAGGATGGACCCCTTCAGATGGAAATGAGGATCAATCAATCACTTACCTACACAAGGAGAGATGGAGATGAGGATTCAATGCGATGAAAATTATTGTTAAGATTTCCTAGGAGGAAGGGGAAAGAGATTTGTGAGGGATTTATGGATACTTCTTTGACGTTGAAACTTGGGTGAGAGAAAGGCGGCTTGGGTTGGGTGGTGGTGGGGTGTTGAGGTGGGTTGCTTTTTCTCTGATGCCCCTCCATCTGGCTCCCCCGTCGCTCCGATAAGAGCGCGATCGCAGAACTTCATCCAACCAACCTCCCTCTCTCGACCACTTAAATTGTACCTCTCCATCATGTGTTGAATTAGGTATCCAAACACCCAGAAGACCAAAAAACGAATCGTTGCACGACAGTCGTCAATCTCTCTGACAACAAAATTATAAATATAAAAATGTCAACCCCCCCACAGCCAGCAGCAACCTACTCCCTACCTGCGGGTCTCACAGCGGACTCCATCGACACACTCCCAATCCTCTCCTCCCTCCTCTCACGTCTACAAAACCCCGCTGCAGCTTCAACATCCAGCTCTCCACCACCGGCAGCATCTCCCTCCCAGGCTGCGGCTGGCACAGGTCCGCTCACCATCAAAGACATACCTACCGCGACCGATGGACTGAAGCACAAGATCCAGAAAGCGAGGGCGCAGATCAGGGATTTGCCGGATATGGATCGGAGTATTAGGGACCAGGAGGAGGAGATAACGGAGCTAGAAGCGAAGATTGCAAAGCAGATGGAGGTTTTGACGGGCTTGAGGGATGTGGGATTGGCGATGCGCAGGGAAAGGGAGCAGCGAGAGGGTGGCAATGCTATGGAGACGTGAGGGTTGATTGAAATGGTATATGAGAGGATATGAGATGAAAGGTCAAGTCGAGAGCTTGAGAGCATGCACAGTTCTGTAAGACACAAAATCCAGGACTGGGAAGGCCAGGCGTCCTCTAGCTCTAGAGCATCACGCAGACGTGGAACTTGGATAGGTAGTTGGGACAACGCAGATGATCCCAACCAGAAGCAACAATCCTTGTCAGATTTGGAAAGCCGAGAACTCGATCCCAGGACGATTACAACGAGGAAAGCAAGCAAAGGCTACCTAGGATGCAGGAAAGAATAACCCTATCAATCATCAACTCCACCGCTAAGTAAAAATCCAAGCATGTCAGAATACAAACTTAGAACCGAACACCTTTTTACCGTCCCAATATCTCAAACTACCTTGGCCAATCCAATCTTCTCAAAGACATCCTCAAGACCAATTCCAGGACCTCCCTGTACGACGTCGGTCCACACGTTCTCCTTTAGTCTAAGTTCCTCTGGAAGAATGCTCCAATTGGGACTCGGTTCTACTTTGAGCCACTTGAAGTCGTCGACTTGATCCCACTGATTTTCAACAGAAGTTTCTGTAGACGTTTTCTGAGGTTGTAGTTAGTAGAAAATCAGGAATTTTGAGCAGCAAGATGATACGTACATGACACTCTGGGAGGGGAGCGAATCGAATACCGCTGCAATCCTCAATGATTGGCCTACTCGCACTGTGCAAATACACATCA
Organism: Tetracladium setigerum; assembly: GCA_031472005.1. Taxonomy (NCBI): domain Eukaryota; kingdom Fungi; phylum Ascomycota; class Leotiomycetes; order Helotiales; genus Tetracladium; species Tetracladium setigerum. The sequence continues at coordinate 1,926,613 of PZJY01000006.1, forward strand.
ACATTCTTGCACTGGTGAATTCTAACCTGTCTCGAAGCGACAAGAATAATGCTGTGTTCTACTCCTGTGATATGAGCAGCTCCTGCAACATGCCCCGCAATAACCAACGAATTCTTGATATTTTGCAGTGCCAAACCAGCGAATGGCGTTCCATTAGCAGTAGGCTCCGACATATCAACGATACAACGAATCAACTTAGTAATAGTACCAGAAGCAGTAGCACGGGATGCTGTAGATGGGAGGATGATATGGAGACCCTTGTGGCCAGAGATGTTGATGTTCATAGCTTGCGAGAAGCTCGGCTTTCGAATAGGACCTGCCGGAGCTTGTGCCATCTCTTCGTTGTAGTTCTTTGGAAAGGATGGCAGGTCGCCTAGAGTGTCCTCGTTTGGCGGTGTTTTGAGATTTGCCGGCGTGGTGACCAGGGAGGACTCATTGGAAGATGCGAGATCTGACGGATGTTGCAAACGCTGTTTCTCAGCAAGTTCGGCTGCATCGCTCAGAGAGATAGCAGATGAGTTCTTTTGTGCAGTCTTGAACTGGAATCTAGGTTTGGGAGTGATCCTAGCTTTGGTCTCGTCCAGCTTCTCAGCGAGGGCTTTGACAGCCTACAAGTGTTAGAGAAACGCAGGTGAGCAAACTTTTTTTCTTTCGATTTCTTACTTGAGAGTAAACTCGTTGGTCATAGGGAGGTATGGAGCTTGATATGTCTGTAACTTGATTGGAGAGTCTGGTGATTCCAGCAAGACAGTGTTCAATAGCATCATGCCTCTCGCCTCCGTTGATGGAGATGTTTGGTAACTTAGATATCTGTTCTTGGAGTACTAGATCGTGTCAGTGACCAGTGTATCAACACCCCGAGCGGAAATCGAACTTGTCACTTCCTCCTGAAAGGAACGGAAAAAGCGTTCTTTCACCTCCGTACTGGTGGGGGTGTTTGAATAACCATGTTTTCGATTGTGGTTTTGGAAGCTCGAGGATAATTCTCGAGAGCAGGTAGTCGAGAAGGCGTAGTACTTGCAATGTTCTCGTAATGCGTGTCAACGAGGTTGAAAGACCCAGCAAGACAACAGGAGATGTTGTAGGACGAGATATGGAGAAGTCGGCGATGTGGAATCGAAACTTGACTTGAAATTGACGCTGGGATTGGGTTGGAGGGGTTGTCTATGACGCTGGAGGCGGGGAACTAGGCTACTGTGAGAAGGCAGTGCCGGGGTACTGTATTTAATCTAATGCAGCTGGAATGCCAGAAAGGAAATCAAATCGACTTCTAGAAGGTGGCAGTCCGCTTCTTTTGTTCTAGTAATGGGCATGCGGATAGTCTTGGAAAACAATTGCAGTCAATGGTGGTGACAACTCGGCTCTGTTGCTCCTAACAACAAGCAAAACATGAGTTGGACACACGTATCCTCGACTGGGAGGGCCGGTCCCTTTTGTTGCACAAGGGACTTCCGGCGTTGTCAACGTGATCTCTTTCAGTCAAAGCCACGAGCTTGTTTTGATTGTGGTGCGCGGCAACAGAGTCAGGAGTGAAGAAAGGAAGGGAGGGGGAGGCAGCTGAGCATAGTGTGGGGTGCATCCTGTCGGATTTCGCAAGTACCGAGTTATTCTCTCACATTGGTGCATAGGTATAGGCATAGATTGATTCATTCAGATAAGCCTGGAGAATAAGGAATTCCATATACCTAGCTTTGCTTAGCAGCGCTAGGTACGTGAAGGTAAGTTGTGAAGATTTTTCTTCATAGCTGACATTGACTTCCTCGAGGATTCCAGTTGGAAAGGACCTCGTGAGATATCAACATTGTATGCAAGCACCCAAGATTCCTACCATTGTGACTGACTTGCACTTGAAAATAAACCTCACAGTGATGTTCTCCTGGAAAAAGATGTGAAACATATCTCTTCATTTGCTCGCTTGCCTTCGTGTGAGGTGGGAGAAAATTGGCTAGAGAGCTGCCCATTAATCGTGGATTGTAAGACGAGGGTTTGTTGTTGAGGTAGAGGCGGTTAGGTATGATGGCATGAACGAGAACGCAAGCAGAGTTGAACGAAGAGCAAATAACGCCCCTTAGACGGATTCATATGTACACCGAGTATTCTCCCATCCAATTCCAGTTACTGTAACATTACGAACTTGCTGGTACGTCAATACCATACTTCGCCTTGATCCTCTCTCTCCTTCGCTCATCATATCCTGGGCCGTAAATTCCTAAGTAATACTTTAATCAGAGGGTCCACTAAAACAATACTTTCCAGAACATACCTCTTCCCTCACCAATTTCAGAGATCGTCTGCTCAATTGGTCTTCGACGATCCTTTCTCAAAGCCTGCTTTCGATCAAACTCATCAACGTCCTTGTCTTTCGAGTAACCTGTAAGGGTTCCTCCTGTATAACTGTAGGCTCCCATAATAACAGCTGTAAGGGCACCGAATCCCAAAACCTTGGGGGTTGTGCCAACTAATAAGCGTCAGAAAAGGTTCTCGAGTTAAAGCGAAGCATCCAATGCCACTTGACGGCGTACACTTAAGTCCCAAAATTGATCCCGCTAGGAAACCTCCAATTGCTGGATTCAAGCTGTCGTCTTTTTCGCGAAGGTTGGCCGATGCCATTCGTGAGAACTCGTATGCTCCACCCATGGCAGCTATTCAACGGTAAGCCAATGGACGTATATCACTGCGCCTATCAGAAACCTACCGAATACTGCAATTGTGCCGCCGGTCTTCGTGAAGACGCCGAATGCCCCAACATTCTTCTTTGACAATGTGTTTTGGATTGCAGAAACAGCCAGACCTGCAGTTCCGGTGATCATGGTACCTTTGAGTCCTGCCCCAATGGCATCCTTGGGGTGGTACTGGGCGTCCGAGGAGGGCATGTTGAGAGAGGAGGCAGCTGCTATGCTGAACGGAGCTTCGTTACACGGAATGGTCGTTGGATTTGGAGTTGGGATTTGAGGTCGCGAGATGGAGTTGACGAACCGGCCGACTGCCAGGGATTAAAGTTATCTTGGCGTGCTCAATCGCCTCCCGCGCCTCCAGGACAGTACAGACCTCAGCACGTCGTGGAGCTTCTTCCATAGCTTTGGTACTGCGTATGCGACTGCATTTTGATACGTGTATCTTGAACTAGTCAAAGTGACTCTTCGCTGTAGAATAAGAGGCAAGCCGGACATCCAACCGGCCACAACTTGTCATCTTCATCCCCAAACTATCCTCCGTTTGATCTTGGCGTTTGGGTATACCACTTCGTCATTCACCTTTGCGTCGCCGCCTCCTACACACTGCTGCATCCAACAAACACGCCTCAAACCAAACCCCCCTTAAGGACTCATTTCTTCCGTACAAAGCGTCTCCGTCTGTGGACTGTAACGAACTTCCACATATCGATCTGCCAGTTAAGCTCCAAGCCTGCTCGTGAATAGAAACATCGTGAAGTGGTTTTGGGTGTTCGAGCTACTCCAGCGGCACCTCTTCTTGAGAAGAGAAGGCGCAACGGATCTGCTGCAACTATGACAGAGGATAGAAAGGTGTTTGGGCCAGGTGAGCTTCAGGTTCAGTACCGGAGCTTCCGGCACATTGCGACGGCCTGGAGAATACCAAAAGCTAACCCTTGGCTCTCATCACAGGCAAAACGGCACCACGATTGATATTGGATCTGCTCGACCACGATGCGCGCTACCCTCCCCCAAGTGGCAGAAATTTGCTTGCACAACCGGCGCCGAGATGGAAAGAGGGCATGCACGTTGTGCGGAGAGGTCCTCTTGACTGCCACCATAAGCTCATGATAAAAGACACCCAAAGCCATGTGCCAAACTCAAATGAGCAGGTGTATGATGGAAACGACAAGTGGACCGTAGCCACATACTGTGTCAATTGTCTATACCATATTACTGTAACGGCGGATTATGGTGGAAGCCAACGGCCTTGTCATCTCGCCGACTATAACAACCCTCTTCACCACTTCGTTCGGGAACGCAGTCAAACTGGCGCTGAGTATGCTGAGCAGCTTGCGGACGAGGGCGAAGAAGACGAGTTTGATAATCCAGTCGAACATCATACATTTATGTGCTCAGCGGAGCTATGCAATCTTCGTGTTCATATTAAGATGATACCACCGAGGCTCACTCAGGCCATGTGCAACTTATTGTTAAATCCCACCAAGGTCATTGCCCGCGGCCGTCGAGAAATAGAGGATGACCCCGAGAGATATGCTGGACATCAGCCCGTACGTCCTTTGCAGGCGATGAATTTCCTACGAACCTACATCAGGGACGCGAAGAACTCCTCTGAGACGGCTCCAGAAACCATTCGACAGATCGCAAAACGAAATAAGAAATATATGCTTGCGTTTGGGAATGACTGCGATGAGCTATTTGAGGCTTTGTATTTCACATCTCACGAGGAGAGGGCAGACCCCGAGGTAGGTTCAATCTTTCGTTTACCATAGAACTTGCAATTCACGAGGAGTGCCTTCCATTTCATTGCATGGTCGCTGAACTGACAATTTTGTAAGGGCGAGGCCTCTCATTTCTGGCGCCCGCCCCTCATTGCTGGAAAGAACAAGAAATTCTTCGAGGACGTCTTACTTGAACTTGAGGTCAAAATTCACAGCCGGCCGCAATCAGAGCAATCAGCCGGAAACGTTTCAATTCAACTCCACCCTATATCTGCCTCTAAAGACATCGAGAGAAGTCTTGGATATTTCAACTACCCAACCAGGCCGAAATCGCGGACAATCGACCTTGAGAATGACGAACATCCTTATTACGCTAGCCTGGGTGCTGCAGACAACTTCACTGACGAACTCTTGAGCTGGGCATATGATAGACAGTGCCAGACCAACCCTTCTCGAAAACCTTACTATCTTGATTGCCTGATAGACTTGGCTCACGGACGCCAGAGTTCTGATCTAGATACCAAAGTTGTCATGGCCATATCAGCTGGTGAAAATGGACAGAAAGCGATCGACGGAGCTTACACGTACTTTGGCTTGGCTCCCAATAGCAAAGAAGCAGATGATCATATCATGGGCCTTTACAGATCTCGAATTGAATCTGCACCACGACAAAAGGAGGAGGCGAAAGCACAACTTTTGATATTGGCCAAGGCAAGAAATAGTGCGGAAATTGAAGGGCTTGCAAACGATAAGGCGATGAGTCTTCGGGAAGCCTTCGAATTCTTGAACGATATACCGCAGGACACCAGTGCTGACATGATTATCGCAAGTGCAATTGCACTGGTAAGACAACTTTAATTAGAACTTAAACACCCTGAGTTCTAAGACTTTGAGCTCGAAAATACTAATATTTTATAGGCATTTGATGTAGACAAGACGAAAGTGGCTCGCGCTCTGCGAGTTATTGCGACTCATCGCTCAGATTATTCTCTAGTTCTCGCAGCTTCTCAAATGGACGGCAGTGGCGATGGCAACGCGCCTTTGCTTGATATCGGCGAAGCGTACACCCGGCTTCAAATCCAAACGAGGAGTGCTCCGGACTCAACAATCTACACATACTACCAAAGTCTCTCGGGAGGAGCCGCTCCTGGTGCCAAGGAGAGTTTTACTCAGGCCTTGCGAGCCATCGCACACGATCGACAAAGTCGTTTTCTTCTGCAAAAGCTCGACGACCCCAACTCAGAGGTAGTCGCTGAGGAGGCCGACTACACCCAACCGGTTGGGCTTAACAACATTGGAAATACATGCTACCTGAACAGTCTGATGCAATACTTTTACACAATCCGAGCAGTCAGAGACGTAGCAATGAATATCGATGAATACGGAATGTCTCTGACAGGTGACGAATTGAAGAGTCGACGGGCAGGCGGGCGAAATATCACCCGGAACGAGGTCGAAAAAGGCCAGCTCTGTAAGTCACATCTATGAAAACATGAATTTTACTGACACCTCCTAGTTGTGAAGGAACTGAGAGACCTGTTTCACAATCTCCAGACTGCTCCAACTCGTTCTATAAGACCGACTGTTGAGCTTGCAGAATTATCGTTTTTCAGCGAAGCCGTGACCGAGAATATGCGGCGACAGTCTATTGCGAGCCCTCACGGACCACCAAGTATAGCATCAATCATGGATGGGCCAGTCTATGGACCCGAACTCCCGCCACCAATGCCATCCAGGCCTAAACAAGAAACAATCCAAGAAGACGTCGAGATGGAGGATCTACCTGCCGATACAAAAGTGGCAAATGGATCCGATACAAGTGAGGCGACTTTGGTCGACGGGGACTCGCTACCTGCTTATGATGGGCCTGACACAGAGAAGACTCATGTAGACTCACAGGACATCAGTCAGGATACTGTCATGGTCAATGGCGTCGTGTCTACAAGTCCTACCAATCTTCCGCCACCACCAGATAAGCCACCTCCGGTCCCACCCCGTAATAAGTCTGGACTGAGCATCAAAACTGATCAAAAGTTAATTCCGTATGATGAGAAGTGGAAGTTCGGTACGCAACAAGATGTAGATGAAGTAATTCGAAATACAACTTTCCGGATGATGTGCGCCATAAAACCCACATCTACCGACCCTGACAGTGGAGAGCAGACAGACAAAATCAGGGACACCTTTTATGGCGACAATGCGACATATTTAGAGAAGGCAACAAAGCTAGAGCGAAAAGTAGAGTCTTGGTCATCCCTGTTGGTCTACCCCGCGAAAACGAAAGCAATAGACATCTACCAAGCACTGGATTCCGTTTTTGACATGCAACAAGTCACAATTGACAAAACAATCGTTCCGCAATATGCATCAATCGACAAGCTTCCTCCCGTGCTTCAGATCCAGATCAATCGCACTGATTACGACCCAGTCAAACAAATGCCAGTCAAGGTCAAAAGTGCTGTTGTATTCGACGAGACTCTCTATCTCGATAGGTACATGGATTCCAAAGATCCCGAATCGCCTCTGATGCGCCGACGACGACAGGCCTGGGCATGGAAGGCCGAGCTCCGAGATCTTGAAGCTAGATCGGATGTCCTCCAAACCAGTGATGTATCGAAACCAGCTGCAGGAGCATTCCCCGCAAATAAAGAGAATGCAGATGCCAAAGCAGAAATGAACGTCAAAGACGCCTTGGTCGCAACGAAAGACTACATCAACTGGATCCAAGAAGATGGCATTGAAGGGGTCGATATCGATGACCTTCTGCCTGAACTCCTCGAAGAACGTGTGGAGGAGGTGGCTGCTGAGCTTGATGATATCAACAAAAGAATTACTGTGCTAAAGGGGAAACTCGCGGAGCAATTCACTGATATGCGTCAATACCTATACAAGCTACAGGCAGTCTTCATCCATCGCGGTACTGCCGGAGCAGGGCATTACTGGATCTACATCTACGATTTGAAGAACGACATCTGGCGTGAATACAACGATGAAACGGTCACGATCATCACAGACCGCACACGCATCTTTCACTCTCAAGGCGACGAAGCCACGCCTTACTATCTCGTCTACGTGCGTGATTCGGATAGAGAGGAATTGGTTGATACCGTGTCTAGAAATGTGCAGGTTGCAGAGCAGGAGCCGCCAGTTGCTGGAGAGGTGATGAGTGATTGGCAAACTGTGAATGGAGGACAGGATGAAGCCATTTCCATGGAAGATCTCGATGAAACGAGACATATTGAGCATGCAAAGCCAAGGGCGTTGAGGCCGAAGACCGCGGCTATTGCCGCCTGGGAGGAGGAAGAAGAGCAATCGAGCCGTGCGACTTTCGATGCGAATGGAAGGCCGTGGGATAACTAAACTTCCCCGGTTTTCGCACGACGGAGTTTTGATGTTGAGTAAAGGAGAAAGGAAAGAAGAGATATAATCTGTGGCACTCAACGGTCTGCAAGGCGATCTTCTGCTACTGTTTGCTGCCCGCGTTGATTTTGAGCGAGGTTTCAATATGTTTGGTTCTTATTGTTGGGATCCAAGGGTGTTTTGTTAAAAAGAGATGATCGTTTGTTTTAAAACATGGTCTGCATCGCATTACGAGCTAAAAGAGAGAGGGGGCGGAGAGAGATTCAGACAGCATCGAATGGCAGTTCCGGAAATGATAAATGAACAATACCCCTCCTGTCCTATACCCCCCCCAAAGGGTGAAGGGAGAAAAAGATGGCTTGTGTACCTACCTAGCATAAACTTAGGGAGAAATACAGATTCTTCAATCGATGATATATATACATAGGTTAGTTTGGTGCTTTATCCCTGACTGTTAAATTCGTAAGTCAACGACTTGTTGGGTGAGATGCGAGGAGATAGGTTGAGGAGAGAATTGAGAGTACAGAACGTCTAGACACACGAATCACGACACTGCAAACAATATTCGAATAGTTCAAATTCTGAGGTCTCTTTAGGTTTTAAGAATAGCATCGGTTGATTTTGGGAGTTTTTAACTAGCTCTGCAGCTCATCAGCTTTCATGATAGAAAGCCATATTTTATTTATGCCTGTCCGTCTGTCCACAAGCTCGGTTTACATGAATTCCATCGATAGTTTGAAAATTCCAAGAACAAGGTTAATAAATCCCAACCCTGATCCCACCCACTCCATCCCATTTATCCCAAACCCAGAAAATGCATCAAAGACTACCTATATTGGCTATCATCGGAAAAATAGGAGGCGAAAAGAACGATTCAATCATCCACAAGCGTTTTACTCCTTGAGAGTCGTTTATGTTACAAGATGAAGAGCAGGTTAGTGTCTGTGAGACTGTGTTAGCGGTGGCGATGGCTGATGGGGAGAGACTCAGGGCTTACTCAATGGGTGACTACTGCTCAATTGAGGTTTCTGGGTATATTTCGTTGCAAGCTCGTCACGAATGCTGTTGAGCAATTGGACGTAGCTTTGTTGAGGGTTTTTCTTCATCGCGTTGATGAAAGCCCATGACATTGCTCCGGTGGCTTTTGCTGCGATTGTTGCATCGGCCCTGTGATGTATGTTAGCATAAGGTTGAAGTCGACACAGTGAGCGATCGATCCAACGTGACTCGCAGCTCTAAGCCTACACAGCAGCCGTACTTCGGCGCCGGTTAGGTCTTAGAGCTTCCAAAAATAAAACATTAAAATACATAAGCCATATCATCATTAGAGGAGCCAGGGTGCTTGCCCTGTGACTCTGAAGCTTGACCAGTCTCTCGAGGTATCCCAACGCCAACGCTTAAAATGCACAAAACCCTTGCCTCCCCAAGAACACTTTTTATCAAATGCAGAACTCCCGCTAAATGCTTCCAATCATGCAGTGCAATGAACAAAGGGGTATACTAACGATGTCTGATCATCTTTGCTTCCTGACCACATGATAACATCTGCTGGAGATGTCTTGGTGGCCATAGTCTTATTATATGCATCATCTCCACTGGTGGCTTTCTTGAAGAAGCCCATGAGATTGTTGGCAACCCCACCAAGATCGCCTTGACTGTAAGACGAAATGACACCGAGAAGACCTTGGCCTGCTTCTTTGGCAAGGTTGGGTTCTTTGAGAACACCTTGTGTAGAGTATATATATGGCAAGTCGAGTGCTGTGCCAGAATGGCACGAGTCAAAAATTGCGGTCAGACGTACACCAGGCGACAATGGTGTGACCATAATCCTGTGCATCTCATCATCCACAATATGTCCGACTTGGCGGAAATCTACAGGGTAGATAACCTCATCATAACCATCCTCTTCGTCGCCGTCCAGATCTTTCGTTTGACCACCATGACCTATTCTCTGTATTAGAGTCTGCAAACAGGGAATTGAGTGGGTAATTGCTGACCTGAATAGTGGAAAAAGAGAGAATCGTTTGGACGAGCATCCTTCACCAGCCAGTGCATTGCTCTTAAAATGTTCTGTTTTGTCGGTTGGCTCATGGGATTTTGTTGGTCGTCAGTCAGTAAAACCATATCGTCCCGTTGGTAGCCAAAGTTCTCGTTCAGGAAGGCGGACATGTTCTTCACATCGTTGATGCAGCCACGAAGTTGTCCTCTTTGTCCAAAGTAATTTATGCCAATCAAGAGAGCCTTCCTCCGTCCGGTACAACTCGAGTATTGGAATGCATATCCTTGAGGAGCACCTCCACCGAAGCTTTGCATCGAGGTTGGAGGAGGGGCGGGAGCATTGTGATTGCCATTGTTATATGCGTTTGAGTTCGCAGACGGCATTGCTAAAAGCCAAGACTGTCAGCACCGGGGTCTTTTCGCCAGATTTTGATGCTTACGAGGTCTGCCATATTGAGGTTGAGACTGGTTTGGTGGAATCCCGTTGTACCCGCCATATTGCTGTGGGGGAGGCTGCAAATTCGTGAGTAAGGTTGCAATTGGGCTTTCGGGAGAGGGAAGTACGTACGTGGGAGTATTGATATGAGTTCTGCGGAGGCGGGGGCTGATGGTAGCCGCCGTTATATCCTTGATTTGGGGGAGGAGGACCGTAGTTTTGCTGAGGACTTGAAGATGTTAGCTATTGATGCGCGGAATGGAGAGCCATATATCCTACGGGTAGTAGTTATTTGGCTGGGGTGGGTACTGCTGTGGAGGAGGTCCGCCATATCCACCATGGTATCCTGATCCCGGGTATCCTGACATTTCAACTTCTGAGTCTATCGAAGAGCTGGGGCGAGTAGGAGGATGAGGAGGAAGATGAGAAGACGCGTGAAGGAGGACAGAGATGGACGAGGCGAGTTGCTGTCTGGGGAAAGGCCCTCGGCGTCTGCGGTATCTTAGTAGGGGCTCAGAGATGGGGAAATTCGATGTTGGCCGGTCGTAAGGAGGGCGGAACGTGGGATATCTGAGATTCTTTATAGTTTGAGGCTTCGAAAAACAATTCCTCGAGATCGTGGGGCAGATGGACCTGGATCAAGACCTGAACTAGGACCAGGGGGGCAGGGTAAAGCTAGTCGTGGAATCGATGGCTTGAAGCGCGTGCAGCACGCAGCAGTCCTTACTGTACCGTTCTGTAAGTCTCCAGTACCGGCACAACTACTGTGTATGGAGGATTTGGGATATTGGAAGAAGATTGGCAGGCGGCGGGTAAGGGGATTGCGGTTCTTGGGTGCCAAATACAGCAGAGTTCCTCCGTAATGGGGCTGGAGCTTTGAAGGCGTTCCAGGGGGCGGGGGGTGTTGGTGTCGAAGTGAGGACTGGGTGGTTGAGTGGATGGGATGAAACGTGGTGGTGGTGGTGGTGGTGTTGTTGTGAATGAGTTGCGATCTAATGTCGTGGTGGTGGTGGTGGTTGTGGTGGTGCATGCAGAGAGAAAGAGAGAAGTGGAGGGGAAAGAGGCTAACTTGCCGACCACCCGCTGACCAAAGAGGAGTGTGATGATAACCCTACCTCTACGACATCCTACCTTGGTATTATTTATTTATTATTGGACTATTCGTATTCTATTCGTACGGACTGTCCTACGTCCCAAGACATGACGAGCTCGCTTAAATGAAAACAAACCACCGACCTCCTACCTCAGCACCTCTCTTCATCCTCTGGCGAGAAAAAAGTGCTGCAGTCTACTTTAGTGAGTGACGTGAACGAAAGATTTGCCGTGAAGATCTAGAGCTGTCTTCGTTCTCAATGCGGCACCCCTGGCAGACCCTTGTGCAAGGGATAAACAGCCAGGATCACCGATTTGGGCATCACGCCTCGAACTCCGGAAGATCCTCTACGGGCGGTCAGGTCAGTAGGAGGTAGCTCTACCGACAACTGTATGGACAATCTGCTCCGGGACGATGGAGCAATCGGTAATTTGTGCATGGGCAAAGAAGACGACTCAGCAGAATAATGGGAAAGGGAAAGGGGGGAGAAAAAAAAAGAATCGAAAGTAAGTTTCTTCTTGCGGATTATTGAGGCGGTGACTGACTGCGTGTGATACTCTGCCATTTCTGCTATTTCTGATATCTCTGATATTGACCTCGATATACCAAGGCCGGAAAGTGGCCAATGAAAAGAGGCAAAGAGTTGAGCTTCCTGGGCTCGCCGTGCCGTCACTTTCCACGTGGAATGAACCACTTTCTCTCCGATTTCTGAGAGCTTTTCTCCCCTCCCTCCGTACTAGTGAATAGTGATACCACCACCTTCTTCCTTCCCGACGGGGTGCCCGACATTCCCATAGATGTGGACAACAATGGCTTGCGTAGCGGTGCCTGTTCCTCCTATCACAACCCGTTGGGCATGGATGTGAAGGGCCTTCGTCTGCAGCCACTTCGCTTCGAGGTGCCGCATTCGCTGGGGTGCAACGTGAGCGAGGCCCAGCCAAATCTCGAAATCTCCAGAAGCGAGCGAGCTAGCTCGCCTATCAAAAGTAAACACAACGTGCACTCCACACACCCACACACATCTATCTCTTTCCCATCCGCTCTTCGCCAGAGATTCACCATTAAGAAGGCACATAATACGAGCTTTCCCCTATGCAGGAGTCCCACCTGCAATAACAACGGGCATCCGCTCAATAGTCTCAAGTTCTTGACCCAATTCTCCGGAGCAGCTTCTTGCTCGTATTACCCAACAAATATACACCACTCTCGACACTCCTCCTCACAGATCACTCCTTATGCTGTTGCCTAGCAAATGCTTCCAGCATTGTAACGATGCAGTACTACCAAAAACAAACTGACGAACTGCACTCTGGAGACCCCGAGATTGCGCAGTCTTCAGCACCACTTACTTACACACAAGCAGTCATCCACCTAAACACACACACACACACACACACACACACACACATAAACTTTCAAGATTGTCTGTCAATGGCACGGAGAGCCGCTGAGCCTCTCCTGCAACGGAAAAACCTTCAATGCTGCTTACATACACTGACAGCTCTCTCAATAGGGACAAGAGTCAGACCTGCTCCACCCGCATTCGGCCTACCCGCTCCTACCACCACATCCCAATTGATCTGTGCCTCTCTCGGATCAGGTCCCAAGTGACATCTCTGTGGCTATGCACCCTTCCCTCCGTAGGGCTGCATGGAAACACATCATACCTCCTCAATCGGCCATTGCGGGAGGTACCCAAACCCAGACGCACACCAAAACCTCACTGCCCATTAGCTCATCGCAAGACCGCCATATAGACAATACATTGGAGCCTAAGCACCCATCATCACCATGGAACAATATATTCCGCTCGAGCAACCCATCATCGACTGCCGTTGCTTCTGGGCGTCTGTGGCTGGGGGGAAGTATAATAATACTGTTTACTGTGCAGATCATCGTCATCCCTACAGCAGTGTGCATCACCTCCTACCCACTCACAAAAAGTACCTCCATCGTGGGTGGTTCCTTGCAGAAGTCAGGCAAGCCACCTATATGCTTGCCTCGTTCCACCGTGGTGGCGAGCACTGAGCATGGCAGCTCCAAAATAGACTTCGATGGATGGATGGCATAGACCAACGGGTGAACACGAGCGTGCCGTCCCCAGATTATGCTTATACTTACTCCCCAGCTGTCAGCATCAGTCCGCTGTCATCTGGAGCAGAGGGGGGTCGGACCAAGTCTTTACAGTAGTGAGATGTGGCTTCGTCTAATAGCAGAAGTGCTCGCTTACTCTCTTTTGGGTTGCGGCTAGTGCGTCTACTGGGAAAGAATGAGAATGCTTCTCTCCCTGTCTGCCGTTTTGGTAAGCTGCACGGGCTTGGTCTATGTTGCTCAAAGGCCCGGGTCCAGCTGTTCGGCACTAAGCATAGATCATATTATGTCTTGTCCCCAGTTCGTTGCAGTAAGCCGCACTCACCTATCTCTTTGTCATCGGGAGCTGGGTTTTGTTGGGAGTCTCTTCGTTGTCTAAGAGGGAGCATAGTCAACTAGTGTCTGTCCTTCTTTCTACCTTTGTAATCTTTAAGCCCTGTTTAGTCATATATATTAGCTTTCATATCTGTCATTTTATTGGAAACTCAAAGCCTCCTCACCCACCGTTCTCTAGATTCAAGAATCCATTTTGAGTTTTGAAGTATGCATTTTGAGCTGAAACAATGATATTGATATTTCTTTTCGAATAATGCACTACTGAGTGGGTGGTCTACCCACCCATAACACTAAGTTCGCCTGGAAATAAAGAAATCCACAACAGGATGGACGCGGCTGAACCATTGATTCAAGTTGCTATTCTACTCGTAGGATCTATCAATCCAACTATCCATCCATGCTTTCTTCTCAGACACTACTCGAAACCAACCCACCACACCAAAAAACTTCAAAGAACACCACCAATATCCATGCTCCACCCCAAAACTCCCCTCCCAAAAATGAACCTTGATCAAATCAAAAACTCGCACGCAACAAGGAATAACACATGCTAAAATCCAACTAATACCGGATAACGTCCCTCCCCACATTTCCATTCGTGATATACCGCCCCCCACTTAACATCATCTCTTCAATCTTTTGCTGCTTCATCTTATCCACCAAGCGATCATGAATTTTACGCTTATCACTCCACACTTCAACACATTTCTTCATTCGAACCGTGGCGCGCACGACTTGGATGAACATGCGTAGGGTTTTCTTTTTCTTGGGCCGGATGGGACGAGGGATCCCGGATGATTCGAGAAGGGCTATGTCTGCTTTGTTGCTGTGAAATTGTTAGCTGTTGTTTGTATAAATTAGAGTGTGAAGAAGGGAGAACGAACCAAGCTTCAAAACATGCGATCTGCAATGCCATGTACGTCTTCGCATAGGCAGCCTCGTTGCGGAATTTCTCCTCGCGTTTACATTTCGCGCGTAGCCACTCGACTTGCATCGCCATCCCTCTCATCTCCTTGACATGATAATGGGCTTTTTCGTCCCATTCCTGCTTCAGCGTGGCAATGAGTTGGCTTGCCCCTTCCTCGCTGACGCTCAAGCTTTGATTGGGGAAGCGCACGCCTTTGCAGAGACCACGTTTCTCAGCCTCCCACGTTTCGCGCGCCTTCTTGAATTTTTGAGTCAGGGAGTGCAATTCGTGTTGTGTCGTTAGAGATTTGTTTTTGTGTTGAGAGCGTTCTTCGCGGATACGCTTCAGTTGGGTGCGAAGGTCGGATTCGGTACTTAAAATTGAATTAATGGTTTTTTCGCGTTCTTGGACAATGATTTCGAGGGATTCAACTTGGAGTTGGGTCTCGCGGAGCATTTCGTGGAGGTCTCGTCGCTCTTGTACCATATTACGATCGTCGTTGGGTTTGAGACGTTCGGATTGGAGTGCTTTTTCTAGACGGTCTATCTTTCCTCGCAGACGACTGATTGTCGCTTCTGAGGTTGTGTTTCTGGCCTGCAGTTCCTTATTTTTGAACAGTGCTTCGTCAAGAGTATGCTCGAGCTGGTCTTTTTCGGATTCCCAAGCTGTGGTTTGGTTCTCGAGATCGAGAGCAAGGGCGCTGACTTTACGGATCATTTCCTTTTCGGCCTCCTTAAGCTGGGCACGAAGAGTCTTGAGAGATTGATGCGAAGTAGCGAGCTGGGCGCGAACCTCAGCAAGTTCAGATTTGCGAGCAGACCCTCCGACCGAGGAGCGAGGAGAAGAGCTAACAAAGCGAGAGATCTCAGCATCATGAGCTTTGCGTTCGAGTTCTGTGATTTCGCGTTTGAGACTTCGAAGTTGGTCTTTCTGGGCAGCCTCGCGCTTAGCAAACTCAGACTCCTTTTGACGTGCGTCTGATAGGTCACGGCGAATGAGAGAAAGCTCGCGTGGATCAGCCTGATCATCACCGGATGCAATTTGAGCTTCCAAATCTTGGATGCGTTGCTCCAGCTGTTGAATTGTCTTCTTTGCTGCCGCGAGCTCTCGCTTCTCGGCTGAGCCTCTGAGGATTCGTTGAAGATCTGAAATCTCGGTATGAAGTCGAGATTCTTCTGCACTAGCGCGATCAACTTCTTGTTGTAGCTCTTTCTCCAAGAGTTCTTGTTGAGCAAGTGCAGATTTATTCTCATCACGGAGTCGACAAAGTTCGCCATTTAGTTTTGTCTTCGCAGTTCGAAGTTCAACTTTCTCCTGATCCAAACGGTAGGTTTCCTCTCCCAGATGTCTGAGGGATTTAAGCTCGCTCTTGAACTCATCGCGTTCTGCCTCTGCATCGGCTTTCGTGGAACGGAGAGAATGCACTTCGATATTAAGAGAAGCCAATTGATCTAGGAGTGTTTGCTTCTCTTGCCTGACCTTCGAAAGTTGAGACTCCACCTCTTTCAATCTGGAAGCAAGTTGCTCCTTGCTACCTTGACCAGCTTCCAAGTCACCTTGGAAGTGTTCAATCTCAGCTTGTGCATCCGCAGCGGCTGTTTCTGCTCGAGCAAGGTCTTGTTTGAGGGTTTGAATATGTCTGCGAAGACTTTCGGATTCTTGCTTTGCTGCGGCAATATCAGTGTTGGCTTGATCGCTTTCATCGTCTAAACTGGTTTGAAGAATTTCGACCTCATCCTCTAATCCTTCGACCTTTTCTGCCAAAGATTTCTGCTCCCGCTGGCTCAGACGGAGTTCTTCTCGAACGCCTGCTAACTCAGATCGTGCTTGCTCATATGAACTTCTTCTGGCCTCGATGTCTTCGTTCAGCTCCTCGATTTGGCGCTTGAAAATCGCTTCTTGGCCGACACGTCTGGAAACCTCACTCTGAATAGCTTCCTGGAGTTTCGACTCTTTGCCAGACAAAGTTCCCTCAAGCATCTGAAGCTTGTCGATGGTTTGCTGTAATCCAGAGGCCCGCTGTTCCGCAGCGGCCTTCTGCGAATCCAAGCTTTTTCGCTCCCTCTCCCACTTGTCATTGTCATCGTCATAAAGTCGCTCCTTTTGTCGGATGTCTGCACGAAGATCCTCAACCACATCATTGAGTCGGCCAATTTCTCCCTTGTACTCCTCCCGGACATCTCGTTCACTGGCAAGCGCCGCAGTCTTTTCATGGTCAAGTTTGTCTGTAAGATTTTCGATCTCTTTTCGAGCTCGTGCAAGATCGTCCTGAAGGCTAGAGGATTCCGACGTAAGGGCATCGTGTCGAAGCTGCAAGAGATTCTTCTGTTCGGCCTTTTGCTGAACTTCCTTTTCGGCAGAATCGAGTTTTTGCACCAATGATTGGAGTTCCTTCGAGGAAGCGTCTTTCTCATTTTGCACAATTTCAAGCCTGTCCTGAAGCTCCTGCTCTCTAGCTTGACTGCCGTCTATGAGCTGCTCGATTTGACCTTGTAGCTTGTTGATTATAGCAACCTTTTCGCTATGTTGTTTTTCGAGGGCTGCATACTTGTCGTGCATGTCTTCGAGACTATCCTGCAGTCTGGCGGCCTTCTCCTCCATCTGTCTGCTCAAACCTTTCGATGTCATTGATTTGTTGGATATCTCCTCCTGCAATTCCTCCAGGTCCGACTCAGCTCTCTCCTTCTCCCGGATGGCATCCTGGCAATCCTCTTTTGCCTCGTCCACTTCGATTTTGAGACGCTTGACGTCTTGCTCCAGCTCCTGAATGGTCTCCTTGGCTTCGTCGAGTTCTTCGCCGACCTGGGCTTGCTCCTCTAGCTCGATCTCGCGACGCTGTGCCTTTTTAGCCGCCTCTTCCAAATCTGCGATGATATCGGCCTGTTTCTTGATTTCATCCTTCAGATTTTCCACTTCGTCCTCACGGTCATCCAGCTCACGATCCTTTTGATGTAAGTCGTCTTGCAAATCCCGGACTTTGTCCTCCATATCCGCAAACTGTCCTTGTTGAGCCCGTAACTGGTCGAGGTCATCTTCTCTCTCCTCCAAAACCCTTTGCAACCGATCGACCTCTTCTCTGGCACCTTCATCCGAATGCTTCCGCTTGATCTTTTCCTCCATTTCGATGAGTTGCTGGCGATAAGATTCCACATCATGTTCCGCGGTGGCTAAGGTCTTCCGGAAACGAACCAATTCTCGTTGCATGGTGACTTTGTCGATTTTGAGATCTGTATTCTCCTTCAAGGCTAGCTCGCTGAAGCCAGGACCACTCTTCCGTAGAGCATCCTCCAAGAAATGGATCTTCAGCTTCAGCCCAAAGTTCTCCTTCTCAATCTTGTCGATGACGTTCTCTTGCTCTCGTAGTGACAGTTGGTTCCCGTCTTGTAGAACAGCCCCTTGCCCTCCGTCGTTGCGCCGAGACAGCATCACCATAGGAGTTGATGCGGCGCTACTGCTGTCCATGTTTTGCAATGGTGTGCCCGCCATATATGTATCATTTCCTGAATTCCCGTATGCTGAGTGGTCTATGGGTAATGCGCTCAAATCCGCCTCGATTTTATCCAAGCCTCCGGGTCTGAGAAAAGCTGGTGTTTGCAGCACATTTTCCTTGCCATTCTGCATAGCGCTATTCCGCGTCGCGCTCTTGAGTAATGGTGTAAATTCACCTCCACCTAGACTGGTGGGAAGATTTCGTCTGTCGCCGAGCGCAGCGCGACTGCGCGGGGTTTTGAGGTTGAGCCCACCGCCGCGTCGACCATTCTGCAACTGCTGAACGAGGTTGTTTTTGTCTTTCGAGGGAGATTGGAAGGATGCTTCTTGCGAGATATCGTAATCGAACTGCCGATTCATGAGGTATGTTGCATCTCCAACGTTGGTTCGTGGGGTGTCGAGCCCTCCCATGCCGGCTTGCACCATAGTGTAGGTGTGGCGAGCCGTACAGCTCAGAATATATGTTA
Source organism: Tetracladium setigerum (assembly GCA_031472005.1). Taxonomy (NCBI): domain Eukaryota; kingdom Fungi; phylum Ascomycota; class Leotiomycetes; order Helotiales; genus Tetracladium; species Tetracladium setigerum. The sequence continues at coordinate 1,945,183 of PZJY01000006.1, forward strand.
AGTACTTAAGAATTAGACGCGATGATATACAAAAAGCGCAAGCTGGAAGGTGGCCATTGACTCCAAAGGAAATGCAAAAGTCGTGGTTGTTCCTGATGTCGAGATTTGTTGATGGTCGACTTTGAAGACGCGATTTGCTTGACAACGAAAGTAAACAGAGGCCTGTTCTGGGCTTAGTGGACTTGGCACAACCCAACCCTAAAGTGGGAAGGCGTGAGCCAAGCTCAAGATATCAATCAATCAACACTGATGAAATCACCAAGCACAGAAAACTTCAACAATTTTCAGATCTCAAAAGAAATTCTAGATACGAAATGGAAGAAACTCAGGATGATTTCAAAGGCTTCGGTGAAGGGTTTGAAGGATTTCCAAAGCGGCTACCAGACGACTGTGTTGAATATTCTCTCTTTATCATCGACGCCAAGCTCAAGACACCTAGAGAACGGCTGGCTAGGCTAGAATTAGTCCGTAAGGAAGCGTCGAAGTTGACTGAGAGTCTCTTGAAAGATTATATCTGGCAACGTGAAGGCTTTCTCTTGAAACTGGAGAATGAAAATGGTAAGCTAGACTCAAAAATTTGATCTAATAAAAGTTCACTAATTTGGAGCACAGGTTTGATGCATTTGCGTGGCCTCACGAATTACGGTGATTCTGTAGAGGATGAGTGGCTTGTTGTTCACATTCTTCGAGAATTAAGCAAAGGATTCCCAGATCTGTGGATCAAGGTGGTTGATACGGATGGCGAGTTTCTCTTGATTGAGGCTGCAAACGCCTTGCCACGATGGTTGAATCCAGAAATTGCAGACAATCGGGTAAGAACTAAAAGTAGAATCTTGGAATAAATATTTCATGTATCCAAAAAAGAAACTCTAACGTAGATCATAGGTATGGATTAATAACAACCAACTCCGTATCATACCGCTTGCGGCATCGTCTCCCTCCTCGCCGAGTGCAATCCCAGCATCAAAAGCTCTTTCTTTCAACGAAGCACTTAAAACCATCGCTTCAAATCCAGATGTTATCTTCAACTCACCCATGATTGAAGAAGAAGCATTCTACCGAATCCGAAACTATCCAGCTCAAATATCCGCTTCGCTCCACCACGGCCTCATCACCATCCCAAGAAAATTAGCCTACATCCTCCACCAACTCCCCTCCTCCATCGCCCCAGCAGTAGAAGCCTTTTATCTTCGCGACCCCATCTCCCTCAAACCCCTCCAAGCCGACCCAAAACCCTCATATTTCGCCCCACGGACCTCATAACAGTCTCAACACGTTTCACCAAAGTCCTCTTCGCTCAACTCAAAGCACAACAATTTTCACCACCCACAGCCTGGAAGGACCTAATCTCCCGGTCCGAACAAACAGTCAACAACGACAGTATAGCTGCAAAAACTTACGCCCAGCTTGAATTAGGCATGAAAGTAACCTGCGGTTTCGAAATGCTCGTCGCAGATCCCAAGAATGGGGATGATCGTCGCGTACGCGAAATCGGTATCTTGCTCGATGAACTAACCCTTGAAGATGACTTCTCGACCCTACCAACAGACGCAGAGATTGCAGCTTGGGCCGATGTGAAGCGAGAAGACGATGAGAAATGGCTCGACATAAATTTTGATGACTTCGAAAACGAGTTGCAGGGGAAGAATGGAAAGAAGAAGGATCAGACGAAGGGTGCATTTGGACCGGAGATGCCGTCGGGGTTTGGTGATGCGAAGACGGAGAGTGATCTGAAAAAGATGGTGCAGAGATTTGAAGCCTTTCTGAACGATGATGAGGCTGGGTTGGATGGGGCGGAGGTTGATGATATGGATGTGGATGATGATGATGATGATGACGATGGTAGCGACGACGACAGTGAAGATGAAGACAGGGAGGTTAGTTTTGATGAAGAGGAATTTGCGAAGATGATGAGGGAGATGATGGGATGCCTACGGCGGAGGACGAGGCAAAGTTGGCGGCAAAAGCTAAGAGTGCCGAAAAAGGCAAAGGAAAGCAAATCGAAGAGCTCGATACAGATGACGACGAAGAAGAAGAAGAAGGAGAAGGAGAAGACGAGGAGACCAAGATCCGAGACGTGATGCAGCGGATGGAAGCGGAACTCAACGAATCCGGTGCTCTCAACCTCGATCCCACCATGATCAGTAAGCTCGCAGCACTGAAACCCAAGGGAAGCGACGACGACGAGTCCGAGGACAGCGATGATGGAGATGTTGAAATCGATTTCAACCTGGCGAAGAATTTGTTGGAAAGTTTCAAAAGTCAAGGTGGCATGGCGGGACCGGCTGGGAATTTGCTGGGTATGATGGGAATGGGCCTTCCTCGTGATGAGGATGACAATAATAAGAAGAACACTCAATGAACAAGACGACAGGAGAGAGGTAGCACAAACCAAAAACATTGCAAGAATGTCAATAAAAAAATTAGGTGACGAAGAAAGGATTCGTTGCTTCATTTCATTACATAAATACGGGTATCGAAATCTTTTCTATTTCATCCATGCCCATCCGCGAACGCCAACGCTTTTCCATGCTTTGTCGTCACTATATCGTACCCAGCCCTATTTTTATCATACCCCTTCTTCATCCAGGATCATACCATTCATGCCTCGATCTTTCTCCTCTTCGAACACTCCTCTTCAAGCTGCTCTGTCGTATCCCTCGCTCTCTTCACCGCCTCACTCTCCCTCCCGTCAAGCTTTTCCAGTGCGGCCAGCGTACTCGTCAACTTTCTCCTTCCCTCGTCCTCCCGTCTCCTCTGATCCGGATGCGGCCGATAAAACTCCGTCACAATACTGACAGCCGCACGGTAACACTGATACAGCAATATCCTCACCCGTGCACCGTCCTGGTCCTCAATCACTTCTTCCCCGCCTTCTTGCCATCCCTCCGTAAAGCCATCAGATGGATCCTCAAAACAGTTCGCTATCAATGGATCGCCGAAGACACCTTGACTCCAACTTCGGAGACCGGTTAGCTTTGTCTCGCTAAGCTCGGCCTTTGAGGGTGGTGATTTTGAAGAAGTTTGATGAGGTGGTGAAGATGGCCGTGGTGCTGCTGCTCGTTCGACCATCACGTTCGTGTCGTCGCCGAGATCGAGGATGACTAGTCTTGGAACCGTAACGGCATCCAAACGCGACGATAATCTCTTAAAGTGGGCACGAATCGTATCATAAGGCAAGGCAACAGCCATGTCTTCCCCATCACGCAGAATCCCTTCAAGCAGCGTATTAAACGCCTCAGACCACGTTCTCGAGTCCAGTCGTTCCTGGGTAGCGGGATCTGTAGGAGCGAATGGATCGACGAGGACGCGGTTCACGAGACCAAACGTTCCTGATGGGGAGGTGAGGGAAGCAAGGGATCGAGCTACGAGGCCAAGTTGCTTGTCGACTGCCTTTCGCTCGGAAATGCTGAGGTAGATGGAGAGAGAGGAGAGCGAGGAGCCGGCCACAGGTTCGAAGATGCTATATGGGTAGGCCATTTCTCGGTTATTGGAGGAGTGTTTGATTAGGGTTGGAATTAGACGTGATAATATCGTTGGGCTGTGAGTTTTGGTGCATGATGATGATGTTGTTGGTGATGATGTTTTTGTTTTGGATGTTGTTGTGGTGGTTGAGTCTGAATTTCTCTCCGAGCTGGCGACGAAGTTGATAAGGGTTGCTTCAGACGAGAGGAGGGTTGCTTCATGTCTAAGCAGACGTACTGCAAGGCTTGGAGCAAAGGACAGTAAAAGCTGTCGATCATCTGACATGGTGAGAGTGTATAGTCTGGCGAGTTGAGGGGATACCAACTCCTCGACAGGACCTAGAGTTGAGTCTGGGAGGAGATGGCTAAGGAGTTCCCTCAGACGGCGGACTGGAACGGAGTACATGAGTGAGTTGAGCTGCGGCCGAGAAGGGACAGCTGTCCGTGAAGAGGAAGGAGACATGCCGAGGCGTCGAGGATGCACCAGCACCCAGGAAATATATGTGCAGGGCGTTTTCTTATGTATGATATAAACGAGACATATAGGCGGTGGACTGGACGGCCGATTTGACGGGCCCGAGTAGTGACACGAGCGCAAGTGCGTGAGGTGGAAAAAGAAGGTTACGGGAGGAAAGTGGTGGCTGATTGAGACAACGCTGTCGATCAGCTAAGTCCAGTGGCTAGCTAGTCTAGTCTCAGACGAAGGTAAAAGGGACCTCGAGTCTGGCGTTTGGTCCGTTTGGATGGTAATGACGCGCAGCAATAGCCTTGGGCTGAACGCCGCCGAAAGATTTGAATGGGCGCGGAACTATCCAACCACCATAAGCATACCGTGGAGAAAATGTGTAGAGAAGTGGTAAGGGGAAGACTGGGCAGTGGACGATAGAGGGAAGGAGGATGTTGGAGGGGGTAGGGGAGATATGTAACGGACGAGCAAGGTCTGTCTATCTATCTATTAGTGGGGGGGAGGAGGAGGAAGCAGGATGCTGATTACTCCGTATTCTCTCTCTTTCAGAGGCCGAAGTCGAAATGAAGCATCAGCAGCAGCAGCAGCAGCATCCATCCATCAGCTTTGATGCGCGGCAAAGGCGAGACTAGCGTGGGGCATAAGCGAGAGGAAGCAAGCAAGCCGTTCTTGTTTTTCTGAACCCATAATCCGAGGGTAATAATGGTAGCGAGTTAAAAAGAGCCAGACCGATTGGCGAGAGCTGGCGAACGTCGCCGCCGCTGGAAGCAAGAAGGTGGAGGAGGAGAGAGACTGGAGGAGGAGGAGGAGGGAAGGATGGGAGAGTCCATCCCGTGTCCCGTGCCAAACTGAAAGAGTCGGATGTTCAAGGGCCGCAAGTATTCTTCATCTCCTTAATATGCATGTATGTACAGGCGGTACTGTACCTGGCGAACATGTTCGTTTGGCATGTAGCCGCCATTAATTATTTCGTATTTCGGCTACTTCAGCTGCTTTTGTTATGATTGATTGTGCCTCCCTTCCTGGTCTTGCTTCTCTGGAGGCATCTCCGAAGCGCGTTAGCGTCTCCCGTAGTTGGTACATCTTCGCGTACTGGACTGGCGATGTCTGGATGTATTATGATGATTGATTTACCTAGGTATGAGTGTGGTGGTGGTGGTCACTCGCCTGTTTTGCCTCCAAAGACGTGAGCTGGTCTCATGCTGGTCCCATGCAAAATCTCCTACTGGTCCCAGTAAGCGAATGTGCATGTGAAGAGTGGAGCCGCTTGGCAGCCCCTGGTCCCACACACGGTCCACAAATTGCCCACCCCTGCACATGCATGGAATCTTGGGAGAAGCGAAGAAGAAGAAGCTCCCAAAAAGCGGATCCATCCATCCACCAACAACATATCCATCTATCCCGGAGTACGCGAGAGAGAGAGAGAGAGAGAAAAGTCAAAAGACTCGTTCTGCTTCACCCACCACGGGGACGACGGGAGTGGGTGTCAGTAGTGGGCGAAAGGGGCGGAGACATGTCATCATCGTTATTATTGTCATCGCACTGTGCCAATTCCTCCTCCTCCTCCTCCTCCTCCTGCTGCTGCTGCTGCTGCTGCTGCTGCTGCTGGATGAATTATTGTTTCGTTGGGCTGAGGTCAGTCACCACCACCACCACCACCACGCATCTTTGGGCTTGCCGTCTTACCTGCCTTTCTGTTTCGGATCCGGGGGACGATGTATGGGCCACGGGCCAGCTGATTCGCGGGTACAGTAGATGAGATGCTGATGTCTGCTTGATCGGAGCCGGGAACGCGTGAGAACTTCACAGTAGTCCAGTAAAGCAGTAGTGTAGTTGAAGCGTCCTCCGATCTGGCCTCGACGGTGTACTGTACGTACAGCAGCAGGCAGTACGAGGACTTCCATCACAGCCCTATGTGTCCCACGCAGGTACTGTACTTGGATCGGCTCACAAAGAAGCCGTGGTGACATGTCACTCACAGGTCACCACCACCCCTTCCTTATCTTGTGCACCACCAGCACCTCCACATCGTGTTTGTCCTCTCGGAGACTCTCTCATCTCCTGATCTCAAAAGCCGCACCGCCGTACTACTGTACTGTCTTGTCCAGTAGTAGGTAGTAGAAGAAGAAGAAGAGGGACCGCCCAACTTCGTACTGGCATTCTCCGGCGAACGGTGAGAGAGGGACAGAGAGAGAGAGAGTAAAACAAGGAAAGTCAATAAATCCCTGGAACCCGGGTCGAAAAGAGGCGCTCGTCAATTTTGTACCGATATGGTTAGCTGCTGCTGCTGCCCTCGCTCAGCAGCCCGATTGGCCCACCTTTAGCGAACTAGTGTCCATATTTGGGCAGCTCATTATTCGAAGGGGAGATCAAGGGATTCTTATTCGCAAAAGGAAGATGGGGAAGTTGGAATTCCGCATCTGCATTCTTCTGCAATACTGTAAATAATATCAATGTGGGCGCAAGGATAGGATCCTCGTCGCCAGGCAGCAGGATAAAGTGGCTTCTGAATGGTGGGCGGCCAGCGATGCATCCATCCATCATCTGTGAGGCTGCGGTGCCTGCGTGCTTGCTTGCTTGCGTGCTATGCTGCTCTGCTCTCTGCTTTCTTCAACGAGCGAAAAGCATCGAGAGCTCCGCATCAGTACTGCTGCCCCGGTCCGCCAACCAATCATCGAGACAAGAGAAGAATATCTTTTTATTTGAGCAAATGGAAAAACAACAACATGCACAGGTTCATTGGTCCGAAACGGCAACCCAACCGAAAGCCCATGGGGAGCGGGAGGGAGCGGACAAACGGTTTGACACTGGATTTCGGATGATTTTATATTGCTCTCTCTCCAGTAATCTTCTCGCGACCCGAATAATTAGCATCTCTGGCCATTTGTCCTTTCCTCCTCTACCACAATCACGTGTGAGGGAAGGTTACTACTAAGAGTGTGCTTCATTATTAGTAGGAGCAGCTCAAGAAAAAGTCCTCTTGCTCGAAGGTTGTCTGTTGACGTATCGCAATTCAAACAAGCCATGGCCGTCGTGTCGACTGCTATTTTGAGCGCGCAGGTGCGACTTCGCTGCCAAATGAGATGTTCACGCTGCCGCGACGTGCATCCAAAATGGCTGGTCTCAACTGCGAGGGATAGATATGGCAAGAGAATGGCGGCGACGGCTTGCTTGCTGCTGGCAGCACTCAGGCGTGCGAATTTGCTTCGGCTTCAACACGAGCTTCGTCTTCCACTACGCTTTCCTTGCTAGCTTCATGGAGGGCGGCTGCAGACGCCTTCTTGGGTTTGGGCGGCTTTGGGTACAGTTCGGCAAGATTGTATCTCTTGAGTGTCTCCCAGTCACTGCCCACAACACTAATGCCACAGATTGCCTGAGCAAGAGGTCAGCTATCGGAATGATGAATTCAAAAAGAGTGCATGCTGAGTACGGACAGTGTATATCTCAACTAGTATGACTTTATCCGGCGACGTGAGGTCGACTTTATGCACATCAGAGATTGAGGATGCTATCTGCTTGATGACAGTGTCGCGTTTGAGGGTATTGTGGGCACGAATAGTAGGCCGGATAGCGTACTACTTCCTGTCAGTGATGTTTTCTTATCAAGGCGTCCACTTTGCGCCTTGAAATCTGTGCATGTAAAAGCGGACGTGGATCACCAAAGATCGTTTGGGCTGGACGAATACGTACCGAGGAAGATTTGGGGAGACTTTTTGTCGTGGCTTCGCTCTCGACTTTCGGTTCGCCAGCAGTCTCCGGCGTCGCAAGCTGGAAGTGTTGAGGCAGGACAGTCGTCAGGAGATCCTCAAGCCCTTTTTCGGTGGCTTTTGCGATCAAAGTTGTCGGAGTCAGACGATTGACGTATCTCATTTTTCGAATATCAGGCTTTCCCACAACTTCTTCGACGATCCTCCGGACAAAATCTACTGGGTCCAGAGGAGCTCTTGTCTTGAAGAACATCACACATGGTATATCGAGATGAACATGCCTGAAAAGCTTTGGGGCTGTCTTCTGCTTCGAGACTTCTTTCAGGATGGATTTTTCGATGTCTTCGTCAGCTTCACCGTCCTCGTCATCATCCTCGTCTCCTATCCCGTTTGAAAGACCATAAAATCTCAGGGCACACTACAGGAAGGTCAATTAACGTCATCAGCCATGTCGGAGGCTTGGGGCGGGCTCACCTCTTCGAGCATTGCCAGGAGCTCCTCTGCGGCCCTTGACTCTTGGTTTTTGGCACAGGTTGCCCAGATCCCAACGTCACCGACTTCAATCTGTGCCTTTCCACGAATCGACATTTTCTCTTTTTGATGTGGCGTTTGCCATTTTCCACCCGACCCTCCCTGAAGCAGAAGTCAGTTACTGATCTGGAGGTAGAGTGCAGCTTCTGCGCGAAGGGAGAAGGACGGTGAATTGAGATAGCACGAAACCGTTGAAAACTGGAAAAGCATGTCGGACCTGCTCCTCGATGACTCAATTCCATAGGACCAACTTGGTTCATAGATCAAATGATCAATTTGGAGAACTTGTCACAGCAACGATATACTTGCTGGTTTCTCTCTCGCGCGCGCAGAATCTGAAACTGAAGAACCTCAAAATGGCTCAGGAACGACACATGCTCATACCTTACTTCTCTTTGGGCCCCTTTGGTCACGACTATCACCACCTCCGTCTTTGCGCTTTTTTGAGTCGGCCATATCGTTTTGTTCAATGGCGACTGGTATGGTGTAAATATGAATTCGAAGGCTTGGATATTCTCGGTCGTGAAAAAGACCAAGCGAATCCGAGAGGTTGAAGCGGGTCTAGAGGTAGCTTACCTCATCCGGGTGTTCTAAAACAACTCGCTTATGATTGGCTCTTTGGAGGCCATGTCAACACAAAGGTCTTAGGTCAATCATCTTGAGATGCGGGTTTAGAACTCTAGAAAGTTGTCCAAATTGCTCAATATTAACATCTGCCAATGGATCAGCTTTTTGACGTCGGCACAGTAAGATTAAGTGACACTGCGTTGAAGAGATTGGTTTCACGGTACTGTAAGATGAGACGGTGTAAGTTCAAAGATATGTGTTCCTTGCGCCCCCCAAAAAAGAACTTCTACAGGCAAAAATAATGATAATAAGAACGGGGTCAACGAAGATGACAAAAGAACAGCCTCTTGTGATCTGGGGACTCGGAAGAAAGAGGAAAACGAAATCCTGGCAATCGTGAGTCCCGTGCATAGACTACTGTTACGTCGTTAGAGAGCAGCAGCAGCATAAACCATTCCAAACACCATGAGAAACGGCAAGACGAATCAAGCCATAGTGACTCGATAGCTGTGACCTATTACTGTAGGCAGTGCCTGGATGCCTTGGGAGTTAATCGTAGCATTATAAGTTTCCTGTAGGGTGAACAAGATAAGATCATTCGGAGCTTACAGTGGTACGGAATGATAGTTCATGATGTTGGAAAGAAGTGCCAAACGGATAAGTAGCTGCTAGCAAGCTTTGCACAAGCTCCCGCCTGAAATAATTCAATGTCACGGGCAGTAGTAGGCAGTAGTAGTCTGCTCTTTCCATCCCAAAGTACCTTCGTTAGTCTTTGATTATTCTCGTCTTAACTCAAGTCTTGTAAGTTGCGACGAAAAGCTTGGGGGTCGAGTTGTGGCAAAGAATAAAATAATACAGTAAGAAACTGGCTACTCCGTATAATGATGGCATGCACTCACTCACACACCCACGCATTATTCAGTTTGGGTCCTCGCTTGGACCCCCTCCCCTTTTTTCTCCATGATCGATGCCGCAAACAAGCTGGGCGTCTGCGCAGTCTAGTAAATCTTTCTCTGTCAGGCTCCTTTCAATCAAACGGATAGAATACCAGGGGCCCTGTGATGCATGAAGGGTTTGGCTTTATTTTTACTTTCGCTATTTGTTTGCGCTGACCAGAAGCAGAAGCAGAAGCAGAAATCTGGAGTTGCCGAAATCTCCATCTCCACCTCCTTTTGACCCCTGAAACGTTGCCCGATCGGTCTCCCAAGTGTTTCACATCCCCGCTCGCTTGAGTCGGGCTTTTTGTAGCGCTCCTCGTCAGGTACTGGACTGTACGTACTGCTTGCTGCTGCACTTACTGTACGGAGTAGTCTGACATGAAGAGAGCAGGTACTCCTCTGTGGCCCAGTCTTGAGATTGATGTGAGTAATGGGATGAATCTTCTTCGGGGGAAACGGGACACAGATGGGATAAATAGCCAGGTGGGTGAGAGCAATAAATCTTATATCCCTTTCGAGAGCCAAAAGAGACAAAGCGGAAATTTGTGCCTCGGGGACACGCTGTTAGTAGATGTGCAGTGTGGGTAGAGATACAGTACCTACTGTACCGTACAGAGTCCATTTTCGATATGCCAAGGCGATACCAGGCCAGGAACCCGTTGTGATTGAACTTGAATCTTGATCTTCACCCACCACCACCACCACCACCACCCACCACAACATCCTCACAACTGCTACCACCATCCTCCTCTTCCCTTCCTCCCTCCCTTTTCCATATCATCTGCACTACTCGCCTCAAGCTCCAGCTGCACCAACTCCTCTGTCCTCAGCGTCACCAGTCGTTCTCTGGTCGTTGTTGGCGCCCGCCGCATCCCTCCCCGTCTTGGGCCGTTCAGGAACGATAACCGATTGATCACATCCCGCAAAACTCAGCTATATTATTGTGCCCTACCGCAACGCATCGCATCATTTCGCATCAACAGCCTCGTATTGTATGGATGTCTGCCAACCTGCTCGTCATCATTACCACGCGCTGTTCCTCTGCAGCAGAATCGGAGGGGATAGACACCTGAGCAAGGCTGTAAATTCTGCCTTCTGCGACGGAGTCTGCGATCCAGAAAACATAATTGCCACAACCGGCGTGGTGACAGAACATCCTCTTCGACGGCCCCTTCTCCATTCACCATCCATCGCAAACCCGAATCCAATCATCACCGTGTGTCTACACATCGATTCCATCGCTGGTCGACTATAAAACCGCGCAGAACCGAGTTATTACTGTTCACTCCCCACTCTGCGACCGCGCAATACAACATCTGCAACCTCATAGACCGCTCGCTCGAGACTCAAAGAACTGTCACAGCAGAGCCTTCGCATACATTTCGGTCACGAGTGAATCCTTTCCGCGCACATTGGCGCAGCTATCGATTCTTTGTTCTCCAGAGCAGCCAACTCCTGCCTAAGGAAATACCACCTTGAGACAGGGCAAGGAACTCCATTCGCAGCCAGTAATAACGTCAATAAGTATGAGTACCATGCTGCAGACCCCATCTAGGGCTTCGACGGCCTCGTCGTCTTCCTTTCAACCCGTGTCACGCCAGAATACAATTTCGTCTCACGATGGAGGGCGATCGGTGCGACAGTCCAAGCGATATTCCATGACTACTCTATACCTTTCCATGTCCGCGAATGAAAAAGATCTGGAGATTGAAGATGACCTCGCAAAAGGTAATTTCATTGTAATGGTGCGAGCCTGACAAATGGTCTGACAACCTACAGCACAGAAGATTCTGCGCGACTTGAAGTCGAAGATTTCGTCCCAATCGAAGAAGAACTTTGTGTTAGAGAAGGATGTCAGATATCTAGATTCTAGAATCGCGCTCCTGATTCAAAATCGAATGGCGTTGGAAGAGGCGAGTTTTTGCGCATATGGGGCAGGCAACAACGCTAATTCTTTGTAGCAAAACGAAGTTGCTAGCCATCTTGAAGATGCTTCCGATTTACAAGAAGGTTTCTTTCCAAATGACGAAAAGACCCAGAAATACGGCAATCTTTTGTTCCTGTTGCAATCCGAACCCCGCCATATTGCGCACCTCTGTCGTCTGGTCACAATGGCGGAAATTGATTCTCTGCTTCAAACTGTCATGTTCACAATTTATGGAAATCAATATGAGAGCCGTGAGGAGCATCTTCTCTTGACCATGTTTCAGGTATTTCGTCCATCTTTCGTCTTCGAGGCTTTACTAACCATGTACATAGTCTGTCCTTACCTACCAATTCGACAACACCCCCGAGTACTCCTCTCTGTTACGTGCAAACACCCCCGTGTCTCGAATGATGACCACATACACCCGAAGAGGACCTGGACAGAGTTACCTCAAAACGGTTTTGGCGGACCGGATCAATGGACTTATTGAACTCAAGGATCTTGACCTCGAGATCAATCCATTGAAAGTATATGAAAGGATGATTGAACAAATTGAAGAAGACACCGGGAGTTTGCCAGCGTCTCTGCCACGGGGAGTGGTGGCCGAACAAGCCGCAGAAAATCCACAGGTCCAAGCAATCATTGAACCAAGACTTACAATGTTGATGGAGATTGCCAATGGTTTCCTTACGACCATCATTGAAGGGTTGGAGGAGACTCCCTATGGAATCAGGTGGATTTGCAAGCAAATTCGAAGTTTGACGAAGCGAAAGTACCCCGATGCTAACGATCAGGTCATTTGTACTCTTATCGGGGGTTTCTTTTTCCTCCGTTTCATCAATCCAGCCATTGTTACGCCAAAATCATATATGCTTATTGATGGAACTCCCGCAGAGCGACCAAGGCGAACTCTGACGTTGATCGCTAAGATGCTGCAAAATCTTGCAAATAAGCCATCTTATGCAAAAGAGCCATACATGGCGAAGCTCCAACCATTCATTCAGCACAACAAGGAACGCGTCAACAAATTCATGCTCGATCTGTGTGAAGTCCAGGACTTTTATGAGAGCTTGGAGATGGACAACTATGTGGCTTTGTCAAAGAAAGACCTCGAACTTTCAATCACCCTTAATGAAGTCTACGCTACCCATGCTCTTTTGGAGAAGCATAGCAACGAGTTGAACAAGGGTGAGAACTCTCACTTGGCTGTTTGCTTGAGCGATCTTGGCGCAGCTCCAGCTCAGTTACCGCGGAAGGAAAACAGAGCAATCAACTTGCCACTATTCAGCAAGTGGGAGACCGCGATTGACGATTTGACTGCTGCCTTGGACATCACTCAAGAGGAAGTCTACTTCATGGAAGCCAAGTCAACATTCGTACAAATCATGCGATCCATCCCCACGAATAGCGCCGTAGCTAGGAGGCCGCTACGGCTAGAGCGTGTGGCGGATGCTGCTGCTACCTCTCGAAATGATGCAGTAATGGTTCGAAAAGGCATCAGAGCAATGGAACTCCTGAGCCAGCTGCAAGAACTCCAGGTCATTGACAAATCCGATCACTTTAGCCTCCTTCGAGATGAGGTTGAACAAGAACTGCAGCATCTCGGTTCCCTGAAGGACGGTGTTGTTATTGAGACCCAGAAGCTAGATGAGGTGTTCAAGACGATTCGCGATCACAACACGTATCTGGTTGGTCAACTCGAGACCTATAAAAGTTACCTGCACAATGTCCGAAGCCAAAGTGAAGGAACGAAACGCAAAGCACAAAAGCATCAGGTTTTGGGGCCGTACAAATTCACTCACCAAGCTCTCGAAAAGGAGGGTGTCATCCAGAAGAGTAATGTCCCAGACAACCGAAGAGCAAACATCTACTTCAACTTTACCAGTCCCTTACCTGGTACTTTCGTTATCTCACTCCACTACAAAGGTATGAAACTTATGAATGCGAGCTTTGGAATCTATGGCTAATATTATTCAGGGAGAAACCGTGGTCTACTTGAGCTGGATTTGAAACTTGATGATCTTCTCGAAATGCAGAAGGATAATCAAGAGGATCTTGACCTTGAGTACGTGCAGTTCAATGTGCCCAAAGTCTTGGCCCTTTTGAACAAACGCTTTGCGAGGAAAAAGGGGTGGTAAGCCCGATCATCTCAACGCCTAGGTCTCCGCCGGTCAGGCGAGATACTAGGCAGAGATTTGTACTATCAACAACGAAGAAAGCCAAAACGAACACGATGAAGGATGACATGATTGGTATTGGCGTGGATGCCGGAGTTTTTGTTTTGGGCGGACGTGGCGTAAATAACGATGGCCTTGGTTTTGAACTTGTGCGAAGGGATGGAACTGGAATTATACCTCTTTTCTTTGTTGTCTTATTTCTGCTTTTTAAGCTTGCCTTTATCGCGGCTGTTTCTGCGTCGCTAAGCTTTGTGCTTTTTGCCCGCTTAATAGGAGGGAGGGAAGGAAGGAAGGAGGGCTTTTGGCGGGTCCTCGGCCAGGGAGCTTCGCACGTTGAATAGCGTGGAACGTGGTAATAGGATCGGTTACGCGGGGGGTGATGAGTTTCGCTGCGTACTCTTCCTTCTTGATCTCTTTGATCACGCACAAATCGCGTGCAGACAGACATTCGTATGATGCGTGCAACTTTGCTTGTCTATTTACAGTCTGGGTGAGAATGGGATGGGATGGAATGGGATGGTTAGCAAGTGGCTTAAATGTAATATCATGCAAACGGATTTATTTTTGGGGTATTTTCTCTCAATTCTGTGTTTTGTGTGTTCAGTGTTGCCGTCAACTTCTGAGGATGAGTGGACAGTTCCAGTGACGAATCCCTCAACTCTCAAGAGAATGACATCTTCCCCCTGCCAAGAACAGCTCGATACCGAAGGGCTGGTTAAATAGATTGCATGCCCATGTCCAATTGTCTGTCCATGTCTTCCAGACGGAGAAAGTGGTCTCCTCCTGCGAGAGGGAGAAGGATGGATGCTGCAACTTGTTGTAAGCCTGCAATTGTCTATCGTGTTCATATGAATGCTACAGCAAGCGTACATACTAGCATCTTTGTCGCATGAATTGCCACCAAATAAATTAATGGCCGGTGGAGCAGGTGCCAGACATATTATACTTACGAAATGGATTCAAGCCTCGATCAAGATTCGATATCCGAGGCTTTGCACCCCAACAACAATAATCCACGTCCTCGATCTGGATCGGAGCGTCACGCATTGGGAGATTGTTTCGCACAAATTGGATTTCAATTCCGATGAAAGGGCAATGTTTCGGTTGTCATCCGAAGTTCCCCCTGTCAAATTTCGAATGAAACAAGTCCAGGGCTCCGAAACATGTTCCTTCCCCACAAGTATAAACGAATATCGTCAATTTTTAAAGTGCCCAGCCCCTTCTGCTACACGGCCATGCGGCACCTCAAATTGTTTACCAAACTTCACGATGGTCCCGGCGGCTCTGCCCAAGGCCTTTATATACAAAGACGACTCTTGGTCCATCGAGATGTTTCTCAATCATTCTCATCATCCACGTTGAACGTTCATTTTCGCTTTCACTTTCGCTTTCAATTCCACCTTCTTTTTCACTTCAACCCCACACTCTTTTCAACATGTTCAAGTCATTGATCTTTGCTTCTCTTCTCGCTGCTGGTTCAGCTCACCAAAACTTCCACCAATTCTGGGTGAACGATGTTTCTCCAGGTTTCGAGGTCGGAATTAGGATGCCACCCAGCAACAGCCCTGTGGTATGTTTTCCCACAACTCAATATGATCTTGTTTGCTTGGAAAGAACTGTTGGGCTAATCGTTTCTCTTCCGGACAATAGACAGACGTCGCTAGCACCGATATTGTGTGCAACGTACCCGGAACCAATGCTCCAGCCGGAGGTGTCGCCACCGTTGATGTCGCTGCTGGAGACAAGATCACTGTTCAATGGGATCAATCTACTCACCCAGGACCTATCACACACATGCTTTTCGGTCCTATCCCATCGGCTGCGCTTGCTACAGGTGTAAGTCCTCTACATCAAAATCTCCTTACGTAGATGAGATCATTAGCTAACCTAAGAACACACAGGTTGGAGAGTGGGCCAAGATTGACGAGCTCAACGCCGTAGATGGCAAATGGGCCAACGAAATCATGTCCGCCGTCGAAATGAAGCACTCCTTCAACCTCCCCGCCAACCTCGCCAGCGGTGAATACCTCCTCCGATCCGAGATGCTTGCTCTTCACGGCGCTTCGACTGTCGGCGGTGCTCAATTCTACATCGGATGTGCTCAAATCAAGGTCACCGGTCCAGGAGGATCTTGCGGTCCTAAGATCACCCTTCCCGGAGCCTATGACCCAAATGAGGCTGCTATCCTCATCCCAAACCTTTATAATGGTTTCTCGCCAGATAATTACACTGCACCAGGTGGCCCAGTCGCTGTCTGTGCTGCTGGAGCAGGAGGATCGAGCCCAACTACCCTCGCAACCTCTACCAGAGCCGCTACTACTTCGGCCGCCGCCGCGTCAAGCACTGTCGCTGCTGTTCCTACATCAGCTGCTGTCTCTGCCTCTTCTTCATCCGTCATCGCTCCCGTCGAGAGCTCATCCTCCGTCGCAGCACCCATCGCAACATCCTCATCCATCCCAACAACTTCCGCAGCTGCTCTCCCCTCCACTACCGTCTCCCCATCAAAGACAGCTTGCAAACCTAAGACAACCGCTACCCTCGCCCCATCATCCTCCGCCGCACCCTCCAAGAGTGCTTGCAAACCTAAATCAAGCTCCACCGTTGCAGCTGTTCCTTCCGCTTCATCGGCAGCAGGTGTCAGCACCGCCGCAGCCGCTCCCTCCGCTTCATCGACAGGAGTTAGCACCATCGTTAGCATTTACGGCCAATGTGGCGGTATTAACTTCAGCGGAAGCACTGTCTGTGCTGAGGGTTCTACCTGTGTCAAGTCGAATGACTGGTACTCGCAATGTATTCGCGCGTAGAGCGTGAATCCGATGGTGGCTTGCTTGGATGGACAAATCGATATTGGTGTGAAAAATTTTGTTGTATATACCTTACACCCTCATTTTGTGGGGGTTTTTTATTCTTGTAGATAAAAGAGAAGTGACCTAGATGCATGGAAATGAAAGTGATTCTGGAAGTTATCAAATTCTGAAGGTTCCACTCTTACTTAGTGATTCGTGAATCGTGATCTGGCTTCTGCTATTGCTCTGGGAAAGCTGACGGTATTCATTCTTACTGTACGATGAGTCAAACTTATGATTTCGAATATCTCTGAAGACCTCTTATTCCTTTCGAAAATGAATCCAACAGGCTTGGCACCCGTGCTGTAAATACTACCTGGAAGTCTCTTGTGTGTGAAAATCACGTAATGAAGTCAGCGTGTTTTTATTATTGGGTCGTCAGAACCAACGCCCTCGCTTCACTTTGCCTGTACATAGCCTTTCTGTGGTATACCCTCGAAAACAAGCCGCATCGCTTGGCACAACAACATGCCTCCCCATCCACTCGATTATGTGAAAAAAAAAAAATGTATCGCGATAATCCCAACAAAAACGAGCCTCATGCTCATAATCAAAAATTTGAAACTATGATGAAGAGGTTCTGCAGAACAAGCAAGCTTCTGTCCTACTTCAACGATTCGAATCGACGTAGTCGACGGCAAGCTTCTTTCTTGATGGGAAACCCGCTAAGTACTTTCTATTTTAGCAGGCATCATGCTTAGCAGCCCATAGTCTAACTTCTACTACTAAATTCGGCTAAAGCCTACTTAAGGACAGGGATGGTGTGAAGGTTCGATGATGGCCATGAGTGGCTCCGATTTGTGGATGTGATTTTAACAGGTTTTCGGGCCCTTTGTCGACTCATTGGGAGGGGACATGAAATCTGGAAGGATACACAAAAAAAGCAATTGCGCCGTTTCTCCCTAGAGAGCTTACTGAGAGACTCACACTAGTAGTGGTTAATACGCTACCCAAAAGGTAGAACATCGAGTGTATGTGTTGCAACATTTGCATTTTTCGTACACTCTCTAATCAGATCTCAAAGTTACAAATGAAGAATGTTGAATGTCCAATCATAACCCTATAATCATATCATCGAGCCATATTTTTCTGTCATGCCACTTGTACTCCACTACAGTTGTCGGATGCTCGGTCCATCATCATGGATTTATCCTTCCGTATTCGGTCAGCTCAGTTGATTCCGTCTAACCCAGCATATGAGGAACCTTGCTCACCTTTTCAAATTGATGAATCATTTAACATGGTCCATACTTGTATGTGACACAGAAGTTACCTGGGTAGCAGACAACCTAAATTCAAAGTTTGTGGAGTCAGTTCACCGCGAATGAAAGGAGAAGATCATGGTGTCAAGATGGTAATGCTTGAGCTTTGCCAGCAGATGAAACAACATACTTGTTTGCAAGTTCCTCCAGAACAGAATTGTCCAGTTCCGCAGGCACGTCTCTCAAGAGGAGAGTCGCGCTGCTCAATGACAATGCCATCGGCTTCCGTGATGGGTTCGGCGACGGGTTCGGCGACTGGGACCGCCATGGCAAGGCCCAAGACGGAGAGGAGGATGATGGTGATCTTCATATTGACTGATTGGAGAGATTTGGAATGGAGTAGAAGTTGTTAGTGTAATGGAGAAGATGATGCTGTTACTGTTGATTCTTGCGTGATTGAGGAGTATTTACTCTCTACTTATACCTTTTTTCTTCTTCTTCTTCCGGAGGCAGACTCCCTCCTCCCTTTTTGTTCATTCGTTCCTCCCGTGCAAAGAAATCCGAATAGGGTAAACTTCTCGCACAACAACTCTTCCCCGCTCTGCTTTGTTTGACTTGTTGATATTCCCATCCCCTTCACCCAGTCCTTCCGTTCCTCGATCCGGACTCACGAACGGCTAAACGGACACTTCAAGATCGTAGGACCCAGGATCCATGAAAGACAAACATCAGGAGTTTCGTGTAAACAACCGCCGTCTCTCTCCTAGCTAGATATGTAGGTGTTTAGTGAGCTTCGTCACCCGTCAAATGTGTAGGGTCATGTTATGGTTAAGCGAGTTAAGCTTTGCGGGATATCCCACCAACAGTCGTTTCTGACCACACCTGCATGCGGGGAATGGCTCGGCTTCAGTAATGAGTATGCGGATAGCGGCATTTTATGATCGGCATCTGCGTGGTCAAGTGCATACTTCATTTAGGTTGTGGAGATAAGATTCTGAGTTGCGGGCCGGACGCCTACTTCGGCTCTCTGTGCTTGCCCTTCTCTGCACTGCAAGCTCTGGATGAGCTGAGAGATTAGTCGGACGATATAGGGAGAGTGATGGAGAGCGACGGATATGGTTGATCAGCTACAGCGTACTGGTGATTACCACATCTGGAAAGCCACTTAAGAATAGCCAAAGCACTAACACCCTTGGAAGGGAAACCACGGCTGTTATGAAAACACTAAAACACCAAAGGCCACTTACCTGTCTATTCAACGTACAAGAGCTAAGCTCCCTGCTGATATATTAACAACTCTTTTAGAGAGCTGTGCCCAAGCCTCTCTAGGGCGTGGGTATTAGTGAGTGCCTTGAGCATTATTTGGTCTTGTGAGTTTTTGCAAAATCTGGAAATCCGCATCCGTTGTCTCTCATCAAAAGTATTCTAAGTTCTTGTAAGTTATCTTATGTGGAAGTCTTAAGAGAAGGAAAACTGCAATGTTGTTCCTTACTTCTTGCTTTCCAGAATGAAAAGTTAAGAAGTATTATTGTAATAAGAATTTGTTTGAAAACCCGCCCACAAAACACAATCTATAGAGCTCAGCACCACCAAATAAGACACAGCCCAAATATCCCCACAAATACCATTCGGCACGCATCGTATCCGAAGCAACTCCACGATTTGTTTCCCATACCCGGAAATAAGAAATGCTGGGACTCCCTCTTCCCGCAAGATCCGTCTGTGCCTCTCTCTAACAGCAGAATGGCCTATCAGTTTTTACCCCAATTTGCCAAGACATTCGACGACCTAGTGGAGGAAATGCACTTCCCTTTTGATCATTCTTGCTTAAACGGGGTACCAAGCGTAAAGTACTGTCTGCATGCAAGTTCAGAACGGGGGTTAGGGCTGTGGAAAACCGCCGTTGAATTTCCGCCAGCGGGCATTTCTTCTCTGAATTGGCATCTACCGATTGCCTTTCTCGGAGGACGATGAAAATGGTTAATCCTATGGGAGTGGGTGCTTTTGGGAACTTGTTAGATATTGGTACATGATAATTCATTATTATTCTTGTCAAGAAAGAACGTTCAGGTGATGGAAGGGAAGGGTTGATGGACCGGGCTCTTTTCGAGGGCAGATTGCTTTAGCCGGAAGCCGACGGATAATTAGTTCTATTAGAGAAAACTGTTACCAAGAGATGTATATATTACAGAGAGGGTTGGTAATGACGATTTCGGCTTGAGCTACATCTACCTCCAGCCAGTCTCAGGGGGAGGGCAGAGGAAAGAAAACAACTTATCAATCCACGTTTTGCAAATCACCACAAAAAAGTCTTCTCACAGGTTTTTCAAAACGAGATGAAGTCGAGGATTGGGAAGAATTTCTAGGGTATTGTTATTTCGTTGCCACATCATAAACTGCAATTCCACTGACAAATCCAGCTGCACTATCGCTAACTCCTGTTGATTCATCCCCCCATCTAGCACATTCAACGCTAAATCACAACGCCATAAACACCATCAGATAGGGTATGCAGGTGTGCAAAAAACAAACAAATGTCCACCGAAAAATGAGATACGAATTCGCAAAAACATTCAGTAAGGAGAGTTTACAACATCCTCCTTTCCTAACTTGTATCTTCCGCTCTCCCTCGTTCCAAGCCTACCACCAATCTCGCTTCTTCTACTACTCAATCGCATAGGGGTCATAATACTTTGCCTAGAAGGCTTCTTCAATTCGTGCTTAAGAACAGTATTGACTTCGTTCGGAAGAGCAACAATGACGTTCTTGTCACTTCCGTATTGGAAGTTGTCGGCCTTGACCTCCTCGGAATAACGCTTGATGCTGTAAGGATTCTTGTCGCCTTTCAAGAACTTCTTCAAAGTCCATGTAACGATGAAAGGTCCAGTAGCCGTGATGATGGACGTTTCTTCCTGACCTTCTCCGACATTGAAACGTGCCGTGGTGAAAGAAAGCGGAACCTTAGTCTCGTGCTGGAATTGAGCGACATGTTCAGGCTTCAGTGCCAAGCGACGAGGTTGAGGCTTGGAGTCCTTGCCGAATGATTTCTCAAAACCAAGCTTGCCTTCATTCTTGCCCTCCTTTTGTAACGCATCGATGAGCAAAAGGTAAGTTCGGCAAGTAGCGAGCACCCAGCGCCCATCAGCGCTTACATCAAGACCAATAATCGGCTCGCCCAGGGCTGGGATGTGCGACTTAGCATTGATACCGAGGCGATCGAACATACGAATATCGCCCTTGTTGCTAGCAACAGCAATGTATCCTTTTTCGGTCGTGGCCGCAGCAGAGAAATCGTTCTTAGACACATATTGCTTGAGTTCGGAGTCCACAAGTTTATTGCCCGTAAGACGAGGATCGATTCGATAGAGAGCATTTCGCGACAATCCAAGGAAAGTTTGTTCACCTGTGGCCTGAGCGAATTTGTTCTCTGGAACGAAGTTGTCGACTGGAATATCGTCGTGAACCTTCCACTCGTTGACGATTCTGCCATACTCAATATCCATTTGGTAAAGAGAGTTTGGGTTGGCCTCATCTTGCAAAATCATATCTCTGTCTTGAGCGTGAAGCATAACCTTCTTCGGGCGAAAAGCTTTCCACCTGGGGTCTCAACTCGAGAGATGTTGGTGGAAAACTCAAGTTGATGATTGGCTTTGTGCTTGAAAACACCAATCTTGGACCCACGAACGACAAATGATCGCTCATGCATATGACCGACTGCCAGTTGGGAATTGACATTCCCATCATCGTCTTTGGTAACGATATCGTCTTCTGATTCGTCGCTATCGTAATGCTCGCTCCTTTGACCATCATAACCATCCTCTTCTTCGTCTTCATAGTGTTCTTCTTCCTCCTCTTCCTCTTCTGCCTGGACATCTTCCATATTGAGATCTTGGAACGCCTCAAGGACGTAGTCTCGATCATCCTCTTTGGTCTTAAGCCACTTAGTCTCATTCAGCTGCTCCCACAATGCTTGCATCAGACCTTCTTGAAACCGAACTACAGTCTCCTGGTCCTTGAAGCGAAGAAGCCACGAATATGCGCTGCCATCAGCGGAGTATGCGTTGAA
The DNA here is from genome assembly GCA_031472005.1 of Tetracladium setigerum. Classification (NCBI taxonomy): domain Eukaryota; kingdom Fungi; phylum Ascomycota; class Leotiomycetes; order Helotiales; genus Tetracladium; species Tetracladium setigerum. The sequence goes on from PZJY01000006.1 coordinate 1,967,074, forward strand.
GATAAACGAAAGGAACTCGAAGTTGAAGACTGGGTTCAAATCTGCCACAACAGCTTGACCAAGCCAGTCCCTTTCTGGGCTCGTCAACTGCAGCCAATACTGCCATTTTCCAATTTCCGAAACTGTAGCAGTTACGTTTGGGTCTTGAAGGATGAAGGATCCCGATTGGAAATCGAATAAATGTAACTCGGCCTTTTCTTCCGACAAGATTGACAAAGCTTCAGGGTGTGGATTGACTGGTGGGGCTTCTGTGGGCAGATCAAGCTGAGTGGGAGCCTTTTGCGAGGACCTTGATTTCTTTGTTGGCGTGCTCTCTCTCTTTAGGGCTGAGTTGGCGGTATTTCGGGAGGTTGAAGGGCCGAGTGAAGGCATATTGGACACAGGGGAAAGAACAGTCGGGCTGTGGGTTGGGCTGGCGCTGGGAATGGGGTGCTCCTCCTCGAAGTTGAAATCTGCCAAATCTGCCTCCGTCGCAGTTTGGTGACTCTTGCGGTGCTTGCGTTCGTATTGGCACTGGACAGCAGTAATCTCGAAAGCCTGAAGTTGAGCGGCGTTGATCGACAGATCGCAGACAAATTCGTACAGATCGCCGGCGTCACCACTCAAATCTCTCCAGGCAAGCACCTTCTCCCCTCCCACTCGGGTTTCAGATCTGAAATGTAGGCTTTCGTCAAGAAGGAAGGTCTTCTCGTCGCGGTCTCCTGACAAAGCGGCGATAGCAGCGTCCTCGTCCTGGTCATCTAAGAGTTCTTCTTCTCCCTCCTCGTATGCGCGTTGTATAACCAGCTGGTATTGAAAGTCTTGGTTGGTTCGACGTATTCGCGCGGCGGCGTCTTTGAAGATGAGTTCAGAGTAGCCCTTGGGTGAGCGTGGGCGGACGAGATAGAGTTGACCTTGTGGGAGCTCGATCATAGACTCCTTGGAGGTGTCTCCGAAGATGAGCTTGCCCACTACAGAAATGGTTAGCTTGTATGACCAGGAAATGCAGGCAACGGGGGAAGTAGCGGTCCATTTGTTGACACAATAGAGGGGTACTTTGAAGCGAGAGGAAAACGTACCATTTCGAAGAACGAACATGTTGTTGGTGTAGTCTCGTAGGCTACAAGTGTAGAAAAAAGATGAGGATGTTAGAGAAGTGTGGGATTTGTAGTTGCTCAAAGAGTTGGTCGCGAGTTGGAAGGCGGGATGTTTAGTATCTTTAAACTTGACGGAGGGTAGAGGGAACAAGATGACGAACGAAAAAGGAGCGAGCAAATCAAACAAAGATGGAGGGGTGATTCCACCGCACAGACCAGATGTGGCGAGTGATGTGGCTGTGCTTTGTTTGTTTGTGTCTCGCTTATCATTATGGTCAACACTAACGATACAGATACACTACTAGCTCCAGGTGAGGTAATCTCACACCCTGTTCTGTAGATATCTTGAAGTATCCACGATTGCAAAGGTACATATCCTGTGCCGTTTCTGTTGTTTCATGTTTACATCTGATTCATTCTTGCCGCTGCATTCGTTCCCGCTGTTTCCCAACGTTGGCATGCCTGCATTTCTTGGAACGTCTCGGTACGCAAGCTTGATCAGAGTGACTTGTCCATTTCAAGGAACGATAAATTGGACGACAAAGAGGCCAGAGAAATAGGCTTCCGTCTCTTGGTATATGAGGATGGAGTCGGTCACCATGCACCTGATCGGGACGGTCGACTGCCAGATTGGCTGGATAGAAAAAATTGACCAAATAAGACATGGCACAGAGGCGCAAATACGGCGCGTTGAACAATCTACTAGATTAAATATAACAGATTGCAGGTTATATTTCGTAGATAATTCCAGTTATCAAGAAAGCAACACTCTAATCTCACCACTCGTTCTTGGGAATAGCGTCCGCAACGCCTCCTCCTCAACCCCATCATGCTGTGACTGACTTTCCCAAATCTCATCTGCTGCAATTAATTTCTCCTCCACCTCCTCGAAATCTTCACAGAACTTCTCCGCAGCTTCCTCGGTAATCTCTCTTGCGATCCTTGAACCCTGGAGTTGCTTCAGATTCTCCATGGCATCCATTAGTGCTGACGGTAGAAAATCGTCGAGGTTTTGGCTTGTTTGTGTTAACGCCGCTGGCTGGAAAGTTGGAAGGGTCCGGATGGATTTGAGATCTTCCTCGCTGTTGGATAGCGGGGCTAATGCCTGTATGAGAGGTTGGAGGGCGGAGTTATTTCGGAAGAATAGATACTGATATTCGACCAAGCCTGTGGAATGCTTTTCGATTGTGTGCTGGATCTCAGCGACGCGTTGGGCAGTAAAATCAAATACAGCCAATGCATTTTTCGCAACCAAGAGATAATTGATATTGAATATCGTACGTGCCGGGGCTTCCAAGGTATTGCCCATGACTTCGCTTCCCTTTAAGAAAGGTTCAAAGGCTTCCTCAAGAATAGGTTTGAAGTCTGCCTCCCTGGTTTCAGGAGAAGCAAATGAGGTTTCGAAGGTCTTCATGATGGCGTTCAGTTGCTTCAGACCATCCTGTAAGAAATCTGGAGGACCAAGATCTGCAGATGGTACTTGAGTTTCGATGTGTAGTCCCGCTACATGATCGCGCATCAAGATACGGAATTGTCGGAGGGCCGATTCTTCCAATGTTCCCAGGCATTCCAGAAGAATGGAATTATCACCAAGCAACTTGGAAAATGTGAACTTGTAAAAGTTGAGTAGATTTGCGATCTTGTATGCCACAATGGTTTCCTCGTGGCTTTGGATAATTTGACCAATTCGTTGACGCAGAACCCGCGCAACTCCAGTCACGTCCCGGTCTACGAGATCATTCAGAGCTTTGAGGCCATCAAATTGATCTGTATCGTCGTCTTCTGATGCGCGGTTCCACGGCTCGCTGGCGCGTCCGGCCTGTATCCCCTTGGCAATCTCGTCGCCATCTGAAATAAACAAGACTTCTAATGCTTCGCGCTCACTCACTGTTGCTGAGTGTGTCCATGCTAGCATATCGCCTACGTACCGGAGAGGATCATGAGCGACCAACTCAATGGGTTTCACTGACTTGTCTTCCTCTCCGCCGACAGAACTTCCAGTGAGTGCAGTGTAGAATGTATCCGAGAGAATGTTTTCTCGCGCTTCAGCAAAGGAGTCAAGACAACTCTGGAATAGTGACGGACGCTCAGCTAGAACCCGAAGTGCGCGCCGGATGGAGGAGCTGATCTGAGGATTTTCTAGGTTGAGTGACTTGAACTCTCTTTGAATCCACCTGTAGAGTTTCTGAAAAGCACCAGTGAGATTCTTAGAAGTTTGTTCCATTATTTCCGACCCAAGTCTCTGGTTTTCTGTCCCAAGAAGTATCTCACAGTCAATCTGGATATTCTTTGCCCGAGAGAGAACTTGGAAAAATTTATCATTCACCGGTTCGGCAGTTGAAGTGAGAGTCGCAATATCATCTTCTGACATGACGAAATGAGTGTTGAAAGCCTTCAGTAACTGTTGCTTGGACTCCACCTGAACCTTTTGGTTCATGAGTTCAGAAGCTTCTTCCAATACTGGTGCAGTTTCTTGATGAGCTGCTGTAATGTGCCTCTTCATCTCTTCGCATCCTTGGGTCAGACTGGCAATGGTAAGACCAATGCGTTTAAGTTGCTGAATGTGGCCGTTAGTTTGAGCGTTAAATCTGGTAGAACGGATCGACCGACCTCTGCCACATGGCCAAATTCCCGAATAACCTCGCCGTTGGACTGTATGACGTCCTTTTGAACATTCAATCTCAGTTGCCGGCGAGTCTCTGGACTATTTTCCAGCCCGCGGCTATCCAGAAGAGCCAGAGCATCTCGAATATCAGGATCTGTGTAGGCCGACGAGAGGACACTCGTAACCTTAGAGGACAGAGCGTTGCTTCTCAGCGCAGGAGAGGGCGTGCCTGATGATGATGGAGTCTCCCCTACCCCTCCTGTTCCCGAAAGCTTCCCGGCGATAAAATAATCGGTACTCATAGCATTACCCTTCAACGATGAAATCCGGAATGGAATAATAGAATTGAAGTGTCAACAGAGAGCAAGGCTGACGACCTGTTCCGTGATTCTAACCCCATTGCGATAAGTTGTTCCTTGGCGCATGCGCAAGGCTGAGGGCCGAGCCCAAGCGCCGCCTGCAATATCAATGGGTCATTCACCTCCTCGCTCCGACAACAACATCCTCGACTTTCGTCAACAGACATCACCTGCAAGTATCTTCAGGTGACCAACAAGACACTTAAATCTCCCGACAGTCGCCCACTCCTTTATCACCCAAAATCGCTCCGACCATTCTATGGTTTGTTAAAGGTTCACTCATGATCCGTCGCTGCGAGACTCGGTGAACGGGTCAAGGTTACCATTTACCTAGTAAAGCAGGAACGCCTCTTCCTACCCCAACCTAGCCATCGAAACACTTGATACAACGCTCGACCAAGATTGCCGGAAGTTGGAGACTTCTGGTAGCGATCTTATCTTCGATTCCGACTAAGTCCTTCATCCGACACATTCACTATACTCAAGATGATGAGATCAAATCTCTTGTCGCGCCTTCTCCCTGCGAACCCGGCCGGTAGATCCATATACGATGATCTGCGAGCACACGATGAGGACTCTGAGTCGGATTTGGAGGAAAGGGCTGGAATGGCACTCGATGAGGAAAACCTTGGCTATCATGACGACGACCTAGGAGGCCCAGATGTTTTCAACGGCGGGGACAGTCATACGAGTGCTGGAAGTAATGCTTTTTTTGGACGCCAACGGTCGAAGCCTCAAAGTGAAGGAAAAGGAAAGAGAAACAAATCACAAAGCAGTCGGTCGAAATGGCTTGCGCAATCACCTAGACTGCTCGAGGAGGATGGTGACGATGATGTCCCTGCATCTCTTCTAATTGAAGAAGATGATCTGCCAGGTCCGAGTATCAAAGCCGCTCAAACCAGATCTAAGAAGGGTGGTAGACGACAAGGCGGTATTCCCTCAACGGGACCCTCAAACAGGGAGACTCGAGAGCACTGGGAGGCAGCACAAGCCCAACAACGACTGCACCAAGAACCCGCGGTACCTCCTCGACAAGGCCATGGACTTCTTGTTGGTAGTGACAAGGATAAAGCTATGTGGAGATGGATAAACGTTGTGAATTTGGACAACTTCATAATGGATGCCTACGAGTACTACCAAGGGTCCGGAATGTGGTGTATAATATTTGACAAGTCTTTATACTTGCTGTTAGTCTCTTCCCAAGTCTTCTCTTGCTGTGTTCTAACGTACTTATTAGGCAACACATATTTGTTGCAGTCTTTGTCACCTTCCTCTCTCAATGTGTCGAGTATCGCAAAGTACCTGATAGCAAGAAGCTTTCTGAAGTCCTTGTTCCGCAGTGTACTAAAAAGATATCTGGTATGCCAAATCTTGCGATTTGGTTGTTTACCCTATATGTCTTTGTCCGTATCTATCAACTCATCATGCTCATTCCTCAGCTACGGAGAACGCGAGACTTTTTTGAACATCTGCTGGGTGTTCCGGACGGGGACATGCAGACGATATCCTGGCAAGATATTATTGGCCGCATAATGGCTCTCAGAGATGCAAATCCAGCAACAGCAGAGAAGATATCCCCCAAGAATCGCAAATATCTAGGTAGTCAATCAAAGCAACGACTGGACGCACACGACATTGCCAACAGATTGATGAGGAGAGAAAACTATTGGATTGCGATGTTTAATAAGGAGATTCTGAATTTGACGATTCCTATCCTGCCAGGACGCCAATTCTTCTCTAGGATGTTCTTTACAACCTTGGATTGGTGCATTATGGATTTGGTGTTCAACGAGCAGGGTCAAGTGAGGCAACTAGTATTGAAGGACACTCACCGGAAACAGTTGAGCAACGCTTTGCGAAATAGATTCTACTTCGCTGGCTACCTCAGTTTGCTCTTTTCGCCACTCATTGTCATATACCTCCTAATTGTTTATTTTTTGAGATACTTCAATGTAAGCCCCGCCTCTAACCTTTCTTTTTTGATTCGTCGCTAAAGTATACAAGGAATATCAAAAAAATCCATCATCAATTGGCTCACGGCAGTATACCCCCTTGCCGAGTGGAGATTCCGGGATTTCAACGAAGTCAGCCACTTATTCCACAAACGCATCAACATGTCGTACCCATTCGCTTCCCGGTATTTGGAGCAGTTTCCGAGAGTCAAGTCAATCCAATTCGCTCGATTCGTGGCATTTGTTTCAGGAGCAATTGTCTCCGTGCTTGCCGTTGCATCGTTGCTGGACCCTGAGCTATTTTTGAATTTCGAGATCACTCGCGAAAGGACGGTATTATTTTACATTGGAATTTTCGGTACGCTTTGGGCATTTATGAATGGTTCAATCCCCGACGAGAACCTTGTCTTTGAGCCCGAGTATGCTCTGAGAAATGTTATCGAGTACACCCATTACATGCCGTCTCATTGGCACGATAGACTTCACAGCGATGAGGTCAAGAAAGAATTTGCTGTTCTCTATCAACTGAAGGTCATGATCTTCTTGGAAGAACTCATTAGTATTCTTATAACGCCTTGGGTTCTATGGACGAGTCTGCCAAACTGCAGCGAGCAGATTATTGATTTCTTTAGAGAGTTCACCATACACGTTGATGGTGTGGGCTACGTTTGCTCCTTTGCCGTCTTCGATTTCAAAAGTGGAGACGCGAGAAGAGCACCTAGTGGGGCGAAGGCAGATCCGCGAGAGGACTATTATGCTACAAAGCATGGGAAGATGGCAGCTTCTTACTATGGATTTCTTGATAACTATCTGTTGAATCCAAAGACTGGTGTTCAGGGGCACATTCCTCCAGGAATGCGACAGCAATTCCATCATCCTCCCGCTTATCCGGCACTTACCTCGCAAACTCTGGCTGCTGACTTGTCGTCGTCGCGCATGGGTAGAAGTGAGAGACGACCAGCTCACAGACCATTACCCCAGGCTGGGAGAACACCCAGATTTTCGGCAGTTGGGACACAATCACCGATGCCTTCTATTCTCCTGGACCCCCATCATCAACCATCCGCTTCAGGATTCGGACGAAGTGTGAGACATAACTCTCGGTCCCGCCGATCGACTCGACAAAACATAGTTGAGGAAGCTACAGAAGACGAAGACCAGCCCGAGGGGAAGCTAGCGCAGATGGAAAGTAGTTCTCGCGATCCTTACGAGAGTGAAATTGGCGGGCTCGGTGAATCGGTCTGGGAGGTATCGCCAGCCAAAGCAACACCTAAAGAGCCAGAGGAAGAGAGTGGGCCAGAGACAGGTGTTTTGGGAATGCTGTATGAATTTCAGCGGGCGCAAACGGATGGTAGACATAATGTCCATATTTGAGATGGTATACTGGCATGTTTGGAGTTTGGGGTAAGCGAATAGGCGAATGGCATTACTTTGGAAATCTGTAGGAGGTAGCATTCGTATTGAACATCAGAAACATAAAACATATGATTAGCAGCGCTATGGCCGGACAGTTGTATGTATGTATATCTTGTTAACTTGACTCTAATCATTTATTTTATTTTCCAAACTTGTTTTTGGCTGGAGATGTGTAGATACCATTCTCGGAATATCCTTTTCCATTTACCAAGCTTGCGTGGCAGAAGTAAATCAACCAAGAGTCCTTGTCGCAGATGAGGCAACCAGCGATACCATTTGCGAGATTAGTGCCACCCCCACGGAAGCCGTCAAGGTGCATTCGATAACCTTTCCGAAGTCTGAGGAAGTCCACGGTGCTGGAATCGAGGTCATTGGCACAGTAGTGGCAAAGTGCAGTGGTCGTATAAAGCTGTACCTTACGTACAGTGCTGATGATTAACTCCAGAGTGCAGCATATCCGAGGAGCAGGAAGGCTAGGAGAAAGGGCACACAACTTACACAAGCCAACCCAACAAGTGGTCTCCATGCCTCCAAGACCTCGCAGCAGAACCCACATCCCTTTGCGAAAGCGGCCTTCCGCATTTGTAATGTCACGCTTCTTTTTTTTTTGGTCACGGAAGTCTGGGCCCCTGGCGGCTGCTGTGTGGAATTGTGGATGAGTGAAGGAGATTTTTTTTTTTATCAATCAATCTGATAAAAAAGCCTTGGAAATTCCTGCTCAACAGACACAGACCTCGGACAGACCCCATCATTTCATTATCATTCCCGTATTCATTATTATTATAATTATTATTATTGTCGCTTCCATCCCGAGGAACGTGTTGGACATTTGAAGCAGAAAAAGAAAAGAAGTTTCGACGGAGGAGAAGATCACCATCCTCATCACCATCTTCACTCAACGACCAATCTATATCTACCTCTAGGTACACATGATTGCAACTCCTCGTACGGATACGGAGATAAAAAGGTGAATTCGATCATCACCGGCGTGTCGGTTGTTAGGCATTTCATACTGCACAGCGCGCTCTCCTCGCATCCCGAGACCCCCCCTGTCGACCTGTCCGGGCCAAACCTACCTTCGAAAGTGACTGGGAAAAGAACAAGCATCATCATCTCGAAAAACAATCTCCGCCTCGCTGGTCCTCCTCTCCTTCCACCACCACCACTCCTCAACACCAACGTCAAGACACCGAAGCTTCATCTCTATCCTACGCTTCATCTTCTGGCCTGCTTTTTGATCTAATTTTTGAGGGAAAACCGGCATCCTGGCGTTACAATCGAAGACCTACGGAGGAGACTCTGTGGCCAGGGCCGCCCAAATGGCTGTGCCAAACACAGAGGTTGAAGAGGAATATGAGTACGTGCAACTTCCCAGATCACACATCTCTGGCTATGTGCGCTTTGCACTACAGAATATAAGACTGACTGTGCGATCAGATATGAGGGACTGCCGCCCAACTTCTCGCTCGCCCAAAACATGGCGGCTGGTGCATTCGCTGGGATAGCTGTATGCTTGCCCCCTCTTCGACGTCCCAGACCGACAAGAACATCGCGAACTAATCATTGAATAGGAGCATACTGTCATGTACCCGATTGATGCTATCAAGGTACGCAAGTTCTCTGGTGCTTGCTTTTACGTGATGGGCATTGCTGACTGGACTTGCAGACCCGAATGCAAATCCTGAACCCAACCCCTTCTGCGGTATACAATGGAATGATACATGGTGGATACAGAATAGCCACTGGAGAGGGGATTCTAAGTCTCTGGAGAGGAATGTCCAGTGTGGTCGTTGGCGCAGGTAAGTTTACTTGGTTGAGGAGGCTGGGATACTGGGGGCAATCGTTAATAATTTTCTAGGACCGGCGCACGCTGTGTACTTTGCTACCTACGAAGCTGTGAAGCATTTAATGGGAGGCAACCAAGCAGGTGTACACCATCCTCTTGCTGCTGGTGAGTAGACTATTGAAATTGTTAAATTTCATGGCTATCTTATCTGACATGTCAATAGCAACTTCTGGGGCTTGCGCAACCATTGCAAGCGATGCTTTGATGAATCCTTTCGATGGTAAATAAATATCCCCCCCCCCTTTTCAAAAATGTTACTAATACGGAAAAAGTCATCAAGCAACGCATGCAAATGCATAATTCCAGCAAGATGTACAAATCCATGTTCGACTGCGCTCGATACGTCTACAAATCCGAGGGTGTCTCCGCATTCTACGTCTCGTACCCTACCACCCTCTCCATGACAGTGCCTTTTACTGCACTCCAGTTCCTTGCCTACGAGTCCATCTCAACTACTATGAATCCCAGCAAGGCATACGATCCTGTCACACATTGTGCTGCTGGTGCGGTCGCGGGAGGATTTGCAGCAGCTCTCACAACTCCCATGGACGTAGTTAAGACCATGCTACAAACCCGAGGAACAGCGAGCGACCCAGAATTAAGAAATGTGAATGGATTCGTGGAGGGCTGTAAGCTGCTACATCGTAGAGAAGGATTACGCGGATTTTTCAAAGGTGTCCGTCCTCGAATTGTGACCACGATGCCCAGCACAGCAATCTGTTGGTCCGCTTATGAAGCTTGCAAGTAAGTTTTACGAGGCTGACACCCACCGAAGAACATACTAATCCATCGTGTAGGGCATACTTTATTCGCCAAAACAATACCATCGTCTGAGATAATACCCGATTCGTAACTTGATTCGAAGATGGCTCTGTCGAGCATCAATTTTTCCGATTACAAGAAAGCCATCTCTTGGCTTTTGGATAGAAATCAACGACACCCTTTCACAACATCACCAAATTATTCCTCGCTCAAAATTTCCACGTCTCTTGAGCCATGAAGAAGATCGCGATCTGTACATAATATCTCGCTAAACTTCGTCTGTTGGAGGAAGAACTCACCAACCTCTATTTGTGCCTTATAGGCTTTGCGTCTCGACTTTTTTTTTTGGAGAACAGTTGAGAGCACTACTTTACCTTATCTAAAAACCTGGGTGATAATGGGTTGGCGTTCATGAAGCATTTGTGCGGATGGGCTGGAATGGTCATGCAGAAGCTTCATCTAGAGCAGTTTTTTATGATTTGTACAATAAGACAGAGGAGGGTTAGAGGGCATATGGAATGCTTTAAATGAAATAAAACTTGAAACCCTTCATCTCTCACTTGCAGTAACTATGAGTTTTGCAGGTTATTCACTGACAGAGGATTGTGTTGCCTTCGTCCTCAAGCCAAGCCTCTACTGTGGGCAAGCTGTACGTAACTTCTCATCGGCACATGAAGCCTTGACATGAAATAAAATACGCCAGTAAAAACTTCAGGTACCGTTGTCTTGTAGGTTTACTTTATCTTTCTTCTGTTCAGTATCTCTGAGCAAGCGTGAGGTCCAGGTTGTTCCCAAATCTCGAAAGAGAGTCAAACAAACGACAAGAGAGGTGGGCATGTGGGGTCAGGTCCAGTCCTACGTCACATTCAGACACCACGAAGAGCCTCTCGCATGCCACACTCAATACAGCCCGCCATCTCAGCCCTGTATACACCGAACATTCTTCTAGATACCGAGCCATAACGATAACCGCTGATATTGTTCTTTGTACTACCGACTTACATGAATCTGTGACGGCAGACAAGGTTTGGCCATGATGCGAAACAAGACCTCGTCGTCTCTTCAAAAGACGTTTGATGAATGTTTCCTTATTTCCTCTACAGCTGTGTATTTCGAGGGTCAGGTAAGAGTTGAATTCCTCCCCCGTCACTGTTAATCAATGTGCCTAAACTGGGCGGTGAATTCAAACCGCGTGCTAAGTAATCGCAACAGGGCAATGAGAAGGAAGCTCTCCGATCATGGCGCAATGCCCTCGACCAAATATACTACCACAACGCCTACCGAGTACCACCAGGTTACGTGCCACGCTCCGAGACCGAGAAAGCCCTGAAGGACAGTCTGCGAGACCTGGAGATTCAGTGCAAAGAGCGGGTTGATCTCCTCGAGGCGTTGAGAGCATCGCGAAAGGAACAAGCTGCAGGCGAGGGAGGCGCGGCCTCGTCAGCAGAGGAACACAGTGGAAAGATCCAAAAACTGTCTTCCAGGAAGCCGAAGAATGGTTCGGATACGGAGACGAGTGCGGGCGAGAAGGGATATATTGGAAATGGGACTATTCCTGCAGTCTCATACCCAGATCTTTCGCGGCCACCGCCATTACCCCAGCGGCCTGCTATGATGACAAAAAATAGCTCGGAACAAGCAGTCGTGGGTACGAGGGTGTACAACTCGTTGTTATCTTCTTCTTCGCCATCTGGTCCAAGTCCACGTGTTAGCTCTGGGAATCCAGCACATTCACCGATGCTTGCTCCACCTATGAAGAAAACGAGTAGGAGTCCAAGTCCAGAAAAGAGGACTATGTTACATACTCTAAGATCTGGAGATAGGAGGAAACCCAAGCCCAAGGTCTCCAAGAGTTCAAAGGAGGAAAGCCTCTTAACCAACAAAGCTGCCAGCTTAGCCTGGACGTCAACTTCTCGTAAAAGTGGCGAAAGGGACCGACTTGGAAAACCACTGGACCCAGAAATCAACCACAGCAGTTCAGCACTACTAGAAGGGAACAGGAGAACTAGTACTAGCGATACATTTACTGCTGGAAATGTAAAGTATGACAGCAGGACCAGGAGATTAATACCCGACCCAGCACCGACTCCACCGGATATCTTTGCCACTAGTCCTTACGGAAGCAATCCAGCATCAAACAGCTATCCATTCCCGACTTCCAATTCTGGTCAACACGGCGATTCTACGGCTTCTTCTTCTCTACCTGGTCCATTTGAGCCAGAGTACCCGTCAACCATGGCTGATCCTCCGAGGGCCAGGAGAACACCACCGCCTCCACCACCCCATTCTAGGAACACGTCAAAGCTGGAACCGCTTCCCTATCCCACTTATCTGAAAGAATATCCGGATACCGCAGCCAAAAAGTCATCCAGCAATGTTGAGATCCCATTACGAAGAAAAGTTAGGGATGGAGAGTCGTCGAGTAGTAGAGTAAGCCGAAAGCCTGTGGCAGCAAACATCTCATCACCGAGACGTGATCGTCACCTAGAGAAAGATGACATTAGGAGAACGCAGAGAAGGCACTCAAAATCTAGAGACGACGATACGTCCTCTCTGAGCGTTGACGATGACACAAATAGCAGTGGCCCAAACCTTCCGAAACCCAAACGGAAAACAAAATTGAAGCAGAAGCAGAAGGAACCTGTTCTAGCTGATCCAAGAACCCCAAACTCGGATTCAGACGCCTCAGAAACAACGGCTGTGGAAGATGCGTGGAAGTTGAAAGTTGCCTCGTTAATGAAGAACTTGCCGAAAGGAGTGGATGAAGGAGCGGCAAAACAAATCTTCAACGAAATCGTAGTCCAAGGAGACGAAGTGCACTGGGAGGATGTAGCAGGCCTTGAGATTGCCAAAAAGGCACTGAAAGAAGCAGTGGTCTATCCATTTCTACGACCGGACTTGTTCATGGGTTTGCGAGAGCCGGCGCGAGGTATGCTGTTATTTGGACCACCTGGGACGGGAAAAACAATGTTGGCCAGGGCAGTAGCTACAGAGTCTCGATCGACCTTCTTCTCCATCTCAGCCAGCAGTCTGACAAGCAAATATCTGGGAGAATCTGAGAAACTCGTTCGCGCTCTGTTCTCGCTAGCCAAAGCTCTAGCACCGAGTATCATCTTCGTAGATGAGATAGACTCACTCCTCTCTGCTCGGTCAGGAAGCGGAGAACATGAAGCCACGAGAAGAATCAAAACCGAGTTCTTGATTCAATGGTCAGACCTACAGCGAGCTGCGGCGGGCAGGGAGCAAAGCGATAAAGAAAAGGAACGAGGTGATGCAAGCCGAGTTCTCGTCCTCGCGGCGACGAATTTACCATGGGCTATTGACGAAGCTGCGAGAAGACGATTCGTGAGGAGACAATATATTCCCTTGCCCGAAGACGAGACGAGAGCGACGCAGTTGAGGACGCTACTGGGCCATCAGAAGCATAATTTAGAAGAGGAGGACATTGAGAGGTTGGTTGAACTTACTGATGGTAAGTTTGGTGCCTTCCTCCCTTGGCTATTAACGATCAATTTCGTTCTTCGTCATAATAACAGACTGACTAATTGTGTTTAGGTTTCTCTGGCTCGGATATTACAGCCCTAGCGAAAGACGCAGCAATGGGTCCACTACGCTCTCTCGGCGAAGCGCTCCTCCACATGGCCATGGATGAGATCCGCCCCATTCACTTTGAAGATTTCGAAGCTAGTCTGGTCAATATCAGACCTAGTGTTAGTCCTCAGGGCTTGAAAGAGTTTGAGGATTGGGCTAAGCAGTTTGGTGAGAGGGGTGGCTGATTTAAATCATAGGATGATTTCTTTCGGGGAGAGAGGGGAAGAAAGGAAAGGAGATGTCAATTGGCGGAGAAGAAAAGGAAAGTTTTTTTGTTGTTCGTGATGCTGTATTTGTTTACTTATTACGGTTTCTCTGGAAAATTGACGGGCATTAAGAGTGCTGGATGGGCTGGGGTCATGGTATGGGTTGGATAGGATATGTCTTTTATGAATAGAGCAGTTATGCGATGGAATCAATATACGTTTATTATACCTATTCTTCTTGTTTCGCAATCATAGAAGCTACTGCATTTCCATTCTTCCACCACCAGTATCTGTTGAAATCGTAATTCTCCTACCGTCTTTTGTTTTCTTGACAAGGTTCGTTAAGAAGTACTGCATGATCTTGAGAAAGGGATTGCTCTATTGTTTGTACAAACACTCCAATGTATGGTATATCAAACAGCACTTCTATTGTTTTTACATTGACTCGACTTTGTTGAATACAAAGCATACATGCGACCTATGCTATGCAATGCAATGCACCTCTCCTCTGCTCGTCCATAACGTACAATCCCATCCAGAAACGCCAATCCACACATATCGTTTGTACAATTCTTGTTCCTTTACAGCATACGAGCATATCACCTCTTCACCTCCCTTCATCGCCCTCAAATCCGTACCCTTCCAATCTCCCTCCTAAACCTTCACCTCCTCCGCCTCCTCCCCAACTCTCCTAACCCTCCTCCTCTCATCCTTCGCCGCCCGCTTAACCTTCTCCCTCTCAATTCTCTCCTGCACCGTCGGCACCGGATTCCTCTCCTCAATCGGAGTGCCAAAGGGCGCAATAATATGATTTACGACGTGATGTACACGCTTGCTCGTTCGCCAGCCGTTGGAGATGGAAATTACGTCGCCGGTGCGCAGAGAAGAGTTTGGGTCGTGAACGAGAACGTTGTGGGTTTCGTTAAATTTCTAATGGGATCGGTGTGGTCAGTTTACTGTTTGATTTTTGTGGTGTAAGGTAAAGTGCTTTGAGGAAAGCTTGAAGGGAGGTGGCAGGTAGCATTAGACGAGTCGATTCATTTGACCTCGGACCGAGCTCTACAGAACTTTCTGTGGGAGTATGACTGGGAGGAGAGGTAAATGAAGAAGAATGGCAAGTGACATACCTTCCCAATAAATTTATTGAACTTCTGGGTCCCTATCCGCGCCTTCACAGTCTTTTGCATCAAGCCAGCACTGACAACAACGGCGTTTATTTGCCTAGAGGCCGAGGCCGCGAGGCGAATTGTTGGCATACTTTCAATTTGCTCTGGCGATTGCAATTGGTGAGAGCGTGTACGAAGGCGAAAGCGGTGGTGGTGGGGCTGTGGGTGTTGTGGTTTGGTCTGGTTTGGGAGGTTTTGGAAGATGTTCTGGGATGGGACGATCTGATGCCAAGAACAAAATGCTGGGTCTGAGGGATGATGGTTGATCCGTTCCGGTGCGCCGGGGAGGTTGGATGGCATGGGACGAAGTCGTTTATTTCGCAGGTTCCTTTGTATCTTGATTATGAGTTAAGAACAGATGACTTCAGGTTTGGGACCTAGGTTGGTGGTTTTGTTGATTTGTTATTTTTGTGAAGAAAAAAATCTTGTCATTTTCCCTTCAACACGCGACTATTCCCTCCTTCTGGTTTTTATTCTTGGTGAGGGCGTGAATTTTCTTATTTCAAAACATAGGTAGCCACTTAGTAGTCGTGTTTAATTTGCGATAGGTTCGGCGAAAAGTGGTTTAGACATACAGAAGATGTGAGCGTGAACTAGCTTCATAGTACGAGAGCATTGAAATTATCTGATGTAAAGATTCTACATGACAAACCTACTCAGAACCCGATGTCACGGGCACATTTCGAGTTCGTGTATCAAGCCTAATTGTCTAACGTTTTGACATAAATTAAGAAATATTCCATTGTTGGACACCTCTCTTTGTTACTTTGACAATGTGAAAATATGAGACTGTTTACTCTAGGTATAAATTAAAAAGAATATTGGCCGCCCAATTACCCAAACCCGCTAAAGATACTGACAAAATAAACACAAAAGCAGCAAGCTGAAAAAGGCACAATCATATGTCAGCCCTGTCTCTCCTATCGCCATGCCGCCGCGCTTCTACCTCATCTTGATCAGCATGGAACGTCTCCTCAAGTAGCGTATCCTCCATCCCCTCTGCCTTCGGTGGCCACCTAAAATCAATATCTTCGTACTCTAAAACTTTATAATCGTTCTCGGCGTGGAACCATAGCTTTCGAGTAACCAGGAGATATCTCCCCTTGTGCCCTCTGCCCACCTTCGGGACCACTTTGCGGAATACTACCCACCAAATAACGCCGCCGATTGTGATGGTCCAGCTTGTTACCCCCGTAATGTACCATGGCGTGAGAAGAATGGTGTCTCTTTGAGGGTATACCCATTTTGCGGCCACGGGGTAGAGGTTGGCGATGCCGTATATGAAAGCCGATAGAGAGCTAACGAAGGGGGTGATCTTGAAACCAGAGGCCTGGGAATGTTTGGCCCAGCCGCGGTTGGAAAACAGGCGCAGATAGAGTAGACCAAGACCGACAAAGGCTCCGAATACAGCATCTATTGAGTAGGAATAGAGATCCACAAGCAGGCCATACGTTGCTTTGGCACCCAAAGGCCAGGTGCCTAACAGAAGAATGAGAGACATAGAAAGGTGGAGTAAGAGGGCACCGAGGGGAATGTCTTCGGGCAAAGCTTCTTTCTTTGCACGCCAGAACGAGAAGCGAATGGATTTCACGCTACTGGCAAAGAACCGACGGTAGGGCAGTATACCCTCTTTGGCAATTTCTTGTTTGACTCGTGCCGCGGTGTAGGTCATGACGACAATATTCCCCAGACTAGAGACAGCCATCAAGGCAGACAACATATGCGGGGCGTTCTTTGCCCATGGGCTGGAGATGGATCCGAGTGTTAGCTCGAAGAATTTGTGTGCGACGTTGTTGGTATTTCCGTGGTTGGAGAAAACGTTTCCAGGGACCACAATAAAGTAGGCGACGTTGACCAAGAGATAGAGAATTGATACAATGCCGACTGCTGAAAACGCTGGCCATTTGTAGCGTCTTCTGGGATCGTCGACTTCGCCCATCACATAGTTGGCTTGGTTGAAGCCCCCCCATGCAAAAAGTATGGCGAGAAAACTTTCAGCGTAACCATACGCATCAGCACCTTCACCGCCTACATAAGGTCTCGTGGTTAGCATGTGTTTCCATCATGCGAAAAAGCAAAAGGCTTTGCTTGACGTAAAGACAAGACTGGTGGATAGAACAATACATACTGAAGGCTGCGTGAGTTTTGATGGCCCCATTCATCTCCCCAAATACACCCGCGTGAGCGAGCAAGCCTAAGATAAAGATCATGAGAAGAATGCAGATTTTCATGCCGGCCAGAATATTATTCAAATAAATCCCGCCTTGTCGCCAAACCCCGTGGATAACGCAGGAGCCAGTTGCAACAGCAACAGCAATTCCGCGCACGACCTCATCATGGTTCTTGATTTCATTCAACCCGGCTGCATCGAGGACACTCATCCCAAATGAGATTGAGTTCGTTGCAACATTCGCCAGTAAGATGAAAGTGATCCCAAACACACAGGCCGAAAAGTAGCGTGGTCGTTCGAAGATATATTTTAGCTAGCTCAAGTTAGCACGTGAGGGGAGAAGTTCACATTATTTGATGATACGAACATAGTTAAGTTCACCACCGCTTCGTGGTACAGAGATCTCTACTCCGTCAAATCGATACAGTGGGAGGGTGAGACCAAGCTCCATGAAGACGAGAATACCAGCCATTCCTACCACTGCCCCAATGCACCACCAGAGCATGCTCACACTCACACTGTTCGTGTAGACGAACACTACAGCAGGGGTGCGAAATATGCCCGTTCCTATGAATCAGGTCAGTCTCAGACGCTTTAGATGACTCGGGTTCGAGGGTGTGTTTACCTATCATTCGGTTGAAGATGAGGCACATCACAGTCGCTTTTCGGATACGAAAGGGCTTTGCCAGGCCAGTCCAGCGAACATCAGCTTCCAAAAACCTCTCATCCTCCTCCGACATGCCCAAACCCCCAGGACGATCAAAACTTGCTGATTCCGTCACATGACTTTCATCCAGCGTCGACTTGCTGGAGTAACCCATCTTCTGGAGCTGGATGTTCGACTCCATCACGACGTTCTACGCTGAGGCGCGACAAACCGGGGGTGATGCGGTCGATATCGGACCCCTCAACCGAGCCTCTTCTGCCCCAGTGCCAGTGCCAGTGCTGCTCCAACGGGGGCCTTGGGCAAGTGATTAGAGCATGACGCGACGTAGCAATTCCACTGAGAATGGTGATGGTAACGAGATTCGTCGTGGGCCCGCGATGTGAGATGATGATGGTAAACAGGTTGGAGGAGGAGAGGTTGGAGCAGCCAAAAAGCTGAAAAGCCGCCGCCCGACTCTCGTCCCACCCAGCAAGACCAGATTAGCTATCAACTGATAGGTGTGGGGGATCATCTAGTCTGAGCCAAGGGAAGGGGCGTTCCGAATCCACGGCGACGAGATGGGCAGAAATGTGGCATGGAAGATGGATATGCTAGTCATATGTGGCATGAGAGATGAGACTCGTTGACGGCGGGCATGAGGATGGGGATATTGCTTGCCACACAATTGCCACGATGTCAAATCAATCTGTGCGCATGATGCTTCCCAGACTTTTCTCCTCCTGGCGTTTCTGGGCCCTTGGTTCTTCAATTGAGCAATCTCCCAGCTTCACACACGGCAGCAGCAGCAGCAACAAAACGATAAATACTAAAATGGGATCCATGAATATCTCCCCCAGGGGCAGGGCGATCATCGAGGTTTCATCCAAGGAGTTCGTTGCGCGAGAATTGGGAGCTGGCGACACCAGATGATCGATCGATGATCCTGTCAACGAAACGTGGATGGAATAGACTTTGGGGGATGCTTTGGAACTTTGGGAAGGCCAACGGTGCAGCCGGGCGGTTGAACGGCCCCAGCATATCTCGTCTTGGCTGGGGATCTCTTCTTGAGATCGTCCTGAAGCAGCATATGCCATGTCATGTCAAGTCAACAAAGGCTAGTTCGGTTTGTTCTTGAAGTAACTAACGATTGTTAGTGCGGCTTGCCGCTGCTTCCTTACTTGCTACGGATTTCTTGTGACGTTGCCGAACATGCGAGCGAGATAGGAACGAACTAGTTCAGTAGCTACTTGTACCCCATAATAATAATAATCGGATTGTAAGTACTGTAGCCGTGAGCTTTACTGTAAGAGCTTCACTTTTCTCTGCACATTCTTATCTCTTTCATTCTTTGCTATTTTCCCTCCGGATAGTCTCCGGCCTCGACCTCGACCTCGACCTCGACCTCAACCTCCAACGCGGCCCCGTTCATGGTCTGAAGTTCAGACTTGTGCAGCCACACGTTACAGTTGCAGAATAACAGGATTGTAGATAATAAAGTGCCCCGTGAATATAGCCGAACGACAGGTGCCCCCTTTCAGCCTTGTGCTTGTCTTGAAATGCCATTAAACAGCCCTCGGTTAAGTGACCAATGGCTAGTGCCTTTTGCTCCTTCTTGGTAGACAGTCCTATCACAATAATCTCATCAATACCTAACGAACTAATCTCTGTGAACTGCTGGTGGAAGAATGCTATTTGTACAGTTTACTATCTCTGACTACCAACAGTACAGTAGTATTATCCGTCGTCCTTGTACCGCCATCCAGGACTGTGCAATAATTAAGCGACTAGTATTATTGCACTTCCTGGCTCTCTTCCCTTTTCTCTCTTTTCTCTCCTTTCTCTCCCCTCTGCACTTCCATTATCATCATTTCCCTCATAAACATCACACGATACCTTTGTGCTCACTCATTCTAATTACTCTATATTCTCGCTCTACAATCCTCGACGAACGGCTCTGCCAGTGCGGAGTCCCGCCGCCAGATCTATTTTGCCAACGGTTGTCTCCAAGACTGAAGTGACTCCAAGTCTCCCCCAAGTCTGCCCTTCTCTCGGCCTTCCCCTTCTCCTTCCTATCGTTCGTCCTCTTTCTTCCTATCGTGGCGTCACGGTATCATGGGCTTATTATTTGCGGTGGGGGGCGTGCACCACTCCTCGTCCTCTCCGTTATTTCTGGCACGCTCAGCACTGCAGCCATTTGAGCAACATCTCCCACCGCACCCAATCACCCGCTGCCATTTCCATCCCCCAATCCATAGCGAACGGAGCCAACTGATAAGGAAGACGCTGGAACGCGATAGCGAAGCATCCTCGATGGACCATTCTCCCTTGGCGTCCTGCACCACCCCCCAGCCCGCCCCAGCTTAGGGATGCCGGCCGACCTCTCACAAGTCTCGCAACCCCATCAGTCCCGAGCGAGGCACCTGCTGGCTCCTCGTCCCCAAAACCACGGATGTAAACATTTTACCTTCTTGCGCTTCTGCTGCTCCCGCTGCCACTGCCGCCTCCTCCATATTCCAAGCATGAGGCTCACCAGATCATTGCAGACACCGGTCTCTGTTCTTCCTGTTTTCCCAATCTGGGCCCGGATTCAGGCGTGCTGATGGCCGTGGTATTCGGTGGAGGGGGGTCGTCGTCGTCCGTCTATGCAGCGGCAGGCGCAAGTCTACAACCACACACCTCCCTCTCCTTGCCTGAACTGCGAAGACCGATTTCCCACAACAATCTGCAGCGGCGCCTCGAACTCGAATCCTCTCCCAACTTTGGGCGGCCCGATGGCCTTCACACCATGAGTTTTGTCTCGCTTGGTGACATCACAACGTTCGCAGAGCGAGTGGAGAGGCTGTATCAATATGGCTGGAGTAGTGTGAGCAAGCCGTGTACGTGGAAACTCCAGTATTTCCGGAATCTGCGGCTCTCAGGTCGTATTGTGTGCTTACTTACTGACATGTGCTCTCTGACTAGCCGCGCAATACCATGAATTCGGACAGGATGTACATCGCTTGCACGAGAACGTGGTCCTCCTGGAGAAGCTCTACCAGAGCGTACAAACCCGAAGCAGCAAGAGAATTCCACCCGGCCACGCCTTCCACGATGCCTCCTCACTCAACGCGATTCTTGAAGAGCCGTTTAGAACAATCAAGGAGTGTTGGGCTCTGCTCCGGCAACGAGATTCCTTTTCTGAGGAGCGGGGCGCGATTAAGAACATCTACTGGAATATTTTGATCGAGGCAGATGTTGCGCAACTCCATGACAAGATCCGATCTCATAATCTTAAGATTCTGGCGCTCTTGAAGCCATTAGAAATGTAAGCTGGTGGATAATTCCACAGTAGACATGTCCCTAGTGCTAATGCTCGACATAGTAAATTACTTCTTGACATTAAACCTATGATCTACGACAACGGGGACCAGCTCCTTTCAAAGCTCGGTGCGATAGAAGCGAGACTGTTTAGTGATGTCCCGTCGCCAGGCTCTCGCGCTGCTGCCAGTTGCGAGCAGATTCTGATACCTCATTTCCTCATCGACAAATTTGAGGAAGCCTCGAGGCGGGGAAGACCAGATTTGGAAGATGGAAATATCTTTCCAATGCACCAGGGGATAAACGCCTTCCTTTCACATTACAAGGAAGATCCCGCGTCGTCTCAGTTCTCTGGGGGAGGCTTCTTGTTGGAAACGCCAACCCAATCGCCTGAGCAATTCCTTCGGATGATGAAAGCTATTTGGATTATACAGCGAGTCCGGTACTCAAGAGAGTATACTCAAGCCTCTCGGTCTGGGAATCGGTTGTTACGATGTTTCGTGGAAAGTTTAGGGCATAAGTGCTTGGAGGATTTCAACAGGTTCGCACAGCTGCCTCCCGGGAATGTATTCAAGGTCAGAAATGAACCAGATCCAATTACTCTGAGTGAGTTGGGGGAGGACGCCTTTGCAATATGGCCACATCGTCCACGGCCACTTGATATTTTTGATACGGCATCCATGGATTCTCTAAAAATAATCTTCCGTGCTCTTCTACGCCCGCCACCGATGCAGGCCCACTCTCCGGCAAGCGCTCGATACCGACAGTTACTTTTACTACGGCATGATAATACGCTATTGGAAATGATTGTGAAGGAGACTTCCGAAGCCGACGCATCCACAAACTCTCAGTCGTAAGTTATGATACTACCTCCTCGGAACTAGAAGTGTACTTACATGATATATAGGAAAAATCTTGACCTCTCGACAGTCTCGTTAAATCCAATCTACGCTGATCCTGACAATCAATCTCAGTCATCAATGGACATGGGGCTCAACACAATGGGCAATCGTGGATCTGATGACCTCCTCAGTTTCCAATCATACAATGATTTGTATCTTTTCCAGGAAGCTATCACCGGCTATCGACCAATCCTTGATTTGTTAGACATGAATGTGATTATCGGCCAGGATCAAAGCACACAGTGGAGGGCTCGAGCCCAACTATGGAATACACAGGTTGTCCAGAACGAAACCACCCAGGATGATTCGCCCAACTCTTCCCGTCGGCCCTCGCTAGTCCCCACATCAACTACAAGTTCTTACCAAACCTCACCAAACTCACAGTACAGTTCGACAATGAGCTTCCAGACCCGCACCAGTCAAGTCACTGCCGTTACTTCCTTTATGGAACCCGTTGATGAGATCAGCATGGGCATCGAAGCCACAACCTTCGAACCACCTAAGCAACCCATTCTTGTTCTTTTCCTCAGACCGAAATACGAAACACCCTCCCAACCACAACGACTATCATTGATGAAGATCCCGAGTCAGTTCCCCTTTACACCCAGTCCACATGACTATCTCCTAACATGAACCGCAGTGTCACAAAAGTTTGTCCAACTGGACACTAAGAATTGTCCCTGCCGTCTCCCAACCCGCAAATGCGATTGCAAACACTCGCAACTAACCGGCCTTCCCAAAACCTTTGGCGGCAGAAAGCCTCTCCTCGTCCAACGATACCACAATCCCGAGACAATAAACCTCGCTCTCTTCGGTTCGCACCATGACAAAAGAGCGAAGCAATCAGAGCAGAAGCTGAACTTTGTCAGCTTTGAGTTTGATAGTGTGAGGGATCGAGAAGTGTTCGATGCGCACTTTAAGGAATATCAAAGGCTCTTTGCTAGGAGGATGGATAGTTACGAAAGAGAGAAGAGAAGTATCAGATTTAGAAAGGATCCCGGAAGCTCTTCTGGATGAAACTGGCCGATCAGAGATTGATGGAGCGCCATAAATTACACCCGCTTAATGGCGGATACAAGTAACTAAAGAGGAGAGATCTTTTGGATGTTGGTTACTTTGAGATTTCGCAAGTCGATAAACACCGATTTCTCTTACCTCGGGAGCACACAAGTCACAGGTAAATCCGAAGTATCGTTTGATTTGACGAAGCTAACAACCCTCAAGCAAGGAATGTAGTACCGAATGGTCAAGCAAAATTTGCATAGGTGCCAATTATCTGAGACTGGAAGCTAAAAACATAATCATATATTTGACAAGGTGGCAAGAGGAGACCTGTAGTGGTACGAACGTATGTTACTTGAGTGGACTCGAAAGCAGTGGAATGGAGACAGAAATCCATGGGAATGGTCGCTGTATCATAAGATGGTGTATTTAAACAACTATTTGTGATGAGACGATGAATAGATTAGGTAGCTATGTGATATTGTCTTCTACTTTATATCTCTTCTCTCCTTCGCATTATTCTCTTTCCTTTCCCTCATCATCTGTCTTCTGCTGTTTATCTCATTTTCTTCTTCTTCTTCTTCTTCTTCTTTATCATGTAAGTCTATTATCGGTCTCTGGATTAAGTCTTACTATATGTACTGTTCATGTGCCAGTGGCACCCTTCATGGGCTGTATTACATGCAGTTGACTGAGTTGATTGTATTTTTCGGGTGAGGATGCGGTTTTTGCAAAGTCTAGCAAACCAATCTTCTAAGTAATGAAAGGTTATCGTGGTTAGTGATATGCTGTTTCTTCGTCTAGGCCATGATGGTCATAGAGTTGTAGACCAACCCAAAAGCCAGAAGCAATGTGCTGCTATAAATTGTAGTCATGTGAGTTAAAGCATGTGAGTTAAAGCATGTGAGTTAAAGCATGTGAGTTAAAGCATGTGAGTTAAAGCGAGGAGTGCTTGGTTCGTTGCGCATTCGATTGTGGACAAGCTGGTCTTTCTTGTTTAGTGGCATTTTCGATAATGATAAAGATATCTAACCTTGCTTCACCTTCTATAGAAGAACTCTAGCACAGGGACAGGCCTCACACTCGCTCGCAATCAGCAATAACCTCTCTCTCTCCTCCTCGCTATGCAACTAAAAGGCAATAGGCACAAACACAGAAATCTAACCGAATGCACACACACACACACACACACACACACACTCTCTCTCTCTCTCTCCCTCCCTCCCCTTAAACAAAACTCTTCCCCATCCTCATCAACTCCAAGACCTCCCCACCCCCAACTCCCTCTCCTGCTTCTCAATTACACTATACCCCATACTCTCATAAAACTCCACACCCGCCAACGTCGCCCCCATCTCCACCTTCCCAAACCCAGCCTCCCTCGCAGCCTCCTCACACTTCAAGATCAAAAACCTACCCACGCCTTTCCGCGTCCATCCGGGATGCACAAACATAGCCCTAATCTTCGCGGCATCTGTCTTGGGATCTAGAAGTGTAGGATCACGAGACGAGAATTGATCACCGCCGTACAAAGTGGAGCGGTGCGACCAGCCGCCGCAAGCGATGATGGTGTTGGGCGAAGAGGAGGGAGTGACGGCGAAGTAGTGTCCGTCTGAGAGGAGGGTGGTGTCGACCCCGTAAACGGTTTGGAGGGCTAGGTCTATCACCGAGGGCGTGTAGGAGCTGGTGTGGAGAGCACGGACGGAGAGTTCGATTAATGTTTGGAGTTCGGGAATGTCGGCTGTGGTTGCTTTGCGGATTTGGTAGGTTTCTCGCGGAGTGGTGGTTGTCATTTTTGGTTGAGTTGCGGTGAGTGAGTAGTGAGTAAGTGAGTGTTAGTGAGTGAGTAAGTGAGTAGCTGGGAGAAATCTTGATTGGTGTGAGAGAAGGATTGTGAAAATTTTATTCGGGATGGTGGATAGGCTTGCTAAAGGATCAAATCTGATATTGGAGTGTTGGATGAGGTGAGAATTGAAAGTGTATATTTTGTGTGACTCTATCCCATCTTTCGCAACTTTGCTGGTCATCTTGGTATCAAAATCGCCGAGAATCGGACGAAACTCTATTCTTCGAAAGTGGAGTATTCATGTCTCTTGTTCGATAAGATAGTCAACAAAGAAACACAAGTATAATGAAATGAAAACTTCTGATAATCCGAAAATTAAACTGATGTTCACTCAAACCAGTTCCGGGGGAGCGGGAAATAGTAGATCATGCGTGTTGTGCATAATGTATATGTAGGTAGGGACATTTTAAATGCGACGCTTCTTTGACTGCCGAGGCAATCTAATGGGTAGGTACCATATCAAGTGATATCTCTAGTCTAGTAATTCTGGAAAGAGGGATTTGATTCAACGATAAAAGGAGATGAGTTTGGAGGAAAAAGAGTGTGCTTTAGTGAAAGAAAGCTCACATGCAAAGGAGGCTTCTCTTCCAACAAAAAAGTATGGAGAGAATGCCTTGAATGATGAGCCGGCTGACCAGTAAGAAGAGCACTTATAAGGCAATCTTGCAAATACGGTACCAAAAATGTCAGGAACAGGTGATAGGATTTACATGAGCAAATGATATCAAGACACAGACTTCTATCGACATACTGGTCCAGCTATTCTGTGATTTTCTTCAGCAGCTGGTGAAACATGACAGATGATAGAAAGTGTAGTACCAAACGGATCCGTGACATACCCTATCTTCGCAATCTGTACTCTCTGACGAAAGCACATCATGAAGCGTTTATATTTATCCATCCAGTTAAACGAGGGTGGCATGCCATGTCGGAAAGAAGAGAAAAAAAATTGAGATATCAGCCAGATATGCGGTTAAAATGTGGACGAGGGAATTTTAAAGACCTCATAATAAATGTGCATAGAGTCTTTCCTATTCTTTCCTATCGGCGAGCTGGAATGTGTTTGATCTATTGGATGCGAAGCTCTCAGCGATCGAGATGTTGAGAGAGGAGGGAGTTGCTTGGAGTGCGAGGAAGAGCTGCCTGCAGCTGGTGCCCAATGCCACCCACCACCACCCAGCAACAACAACAGCCTTGTTCGTGAGCCAGCCACTGCCGTTCTGGCCGGATCGACCAACGGGCAGGATAGCAGGGGGAAGGAGGATCTAGCTCGTTCCTTATGCAGCTCGGTCTCGGTCTAGGAGTTGGAGGGGAATCGATCATTCTTAGCACATACATATCCACATATCAAGGACCAAGGAAGTAAAGATGGCTACGTGTGAGCGGGCCTTGGCCTCAGAAAGAGAATGAGATAGATGTAAATGCATAGCATGGGAAAGGCCTCTCTCTTTCTTCTTTCTTCTTTCATTCCAAAATTAAACGGTGGGTATTCAGGGCGAAGAATATACTGCAAGTTTCAAATGCTATTGTATAAATTTCACAAAATTACCCCCAAAAAGTCGGTTTAATTTGGACCGGGAGAAGTCGAGAGAGATAGAGAAGCGCAAAAAAGGTACTACGTCAGGCCTTGGCATTCATAAACCATGCCATGCCATGCCTGGTCTGGACGTCGAGACCTGTGAAAAGAAAGAAAAGTCCGGACTTTCTTGAATTATTGCTCAACTACTAAACTTCTACACTTCGAAGAACGTACGAATCCTCACGTTGCACGACCCAAATCTCTGTTCTGTTTGCAGTCAGGCCTGACGGACAACACATCAAATCATCATTAAATACAAACTTTTGCTTGTGCCAGCCCTGCGGTACTAGTAGGTCACCAATCACTATTCCAGCTCCTGGCATCTTACACTGCCAGCCACCACACCTCATTACCTCCTCTAAATCTCGCATTCGACATCTTCCGGGAAATATAAGCCCCAAAAGTAGACGCATCCATCCCAATCCACCTCAAATCCAGCTCAAATAGAGCTCCCTCCTCCCCTCTCTCTCGCTTTTTGGTCGAGGACAATCTGTTGTTGACAACAACCCCGCTTCGAAATCTAAAACCGCCCCTCCATCTACCTCAACACCACCTCAACAATGCCAGCTGCCACAGAAGAGAAGAAGGGCGACAGACTGCTCCTCGTTTCCAATCGCCTTCCAATCACCATCAAGCGCAGCGATGAAGGCGAATACAAATTCTCCATGTCCTCGGGTGGTCTTGTTACTGGCCTAAGTGGTTTGTCCAAGAAGACTTCCTTCCAATGGTACGGATGGCCAGGCTTGGAGGTTCCAAAGGCGGAGGCGGAACCTCTGGTACACAGATTGAAGGAGGAGTATGGCGCAATTCCTGTCTTTGTCGACGATGAGCTCGCAGACAGGCATTACAATGGCTTCTCAAGTACACATTTCTCCCAACAATGCTCTCTGCCTTCGGCTAACCTCTCTTTTAGACTCTATCCTTTGGCCTCTTTTCCACTACCATCCTGGAGAGATCACTTTTGACGAGTCAGCATGGGAGGCATACAAGGCAGTAAATCGTCTGTTCGCAAAGACAATGGCTGCAGACGTACAAGATGGAGACAAAATTTGGGTTCACGACTACCACTTGATGTTACTTCCCGAAATGCTGCGAGAGGAGATCGGATCATCAAAGAAGAATGTGAAGATTGGCTTCTTTCTTCACACCCCATTCCCAAGTAGTGAAATCTACAGAATCCTGCCCGTTCGAGAGGAATTACTACTTGGGGTCCTGCATTGCGACTTGATCGGATTCCACACCTACGACTATGCCAGACACTTCTTGAGCAGTTGCTCCAGAATATTGTAAGTTCTCAGGAATTAGGACTAAGCCTTCGCTAACGTACAATAGAGAAACAGCAACCACTCCAAACGGAGTCGAATTTAGGGGAAATTTGTTACTGTAGCCGCCTTTCCCATCGGAATTGATCCCGAGAAGTTTGTTGACGCTCTCAAACTGCCAAAAGTGCAAGAACGTATTGCCGTGCTCAAGCAAAAGTTTGCTGGTGTCAAACTCATCGTGGGTGTTGACAGACTGGACTATATCAAAGGCGTCCCCCAAAAGTTGCACGCTCTTGAGGTATTCCTCGCCGATCATCCTGAATGGGTTGGAAAAGTAGTACTCGTCCAAGTTGCGGTACCTAGTCGAGAGGATGTTGAGGAGTATCAAAACCTCCGCGCCGTGGTCAATGAATTGGTAGGTCGGATCAACGGCAAATTTGGCACGGTCGAGTTCATGCCCATTCATTTCCTACACCAATCTGTTCCTTTCGAGGAGCTCACCGCCCTATACGCTGTCTCCGACGCATGTCTTGTCTCTTCTACAAGAGACGGCATGAATCTCGTCTCCTACGAATACATCGCAACCCAAGAGGAATCCCACGGCGTCATGATACTCTCCGAATTCGCAGGTGCGGCTCAATCCCTTAACGGCGCATTGATTGTCAATCCCTGGAATACGGAAGAGCTGGCCGATGCTATCCACGAAGCAGTTACCATGCCTGCAGAACAGAGAGAGAGCAACTACAGAAAGTTGGAAAAATACGTATTCCGATACACGAGCGCATGGTGGGGAGAGAGCTTTGTCACCGAGCTGAACAGAATCAGCGAGCACGCTGAGGAGAAGAAGAAGAGACAACTTTCGGTAAGCTTAGCGGATAGGCTGCAAAACATTGTTGCGGGTGGATCAGCAGTTGCAAAACGAGCTATTGACGCGGTGGAAGGCACAGCCTCCAAATAAGAGATCATTGGTTCTGAGTAGTTTGTAATGGGTGGTTGGGCGAATCGTGGGCTGGTTGACGATGATACAGTACAATACCTTTTCTTTTAGTTCTACTGCCTTGCGAGTTTCGCTGCTAGTATCGAACGTCCTCTGGGAAATGCGTGCATCTCATGGCTAGGGAAGCCTTGAATTAGATATCCTTCCCTTGTTCTCATCCTCTTCTATTATGTACATAGTGAAAATACTTGACGACATGCTACGGTTTCACTACCAGATCCGGGAAGTTTTTATTTCGCATTTACGCTTGTTCTCAACATTGAGAGATCGACGGTTAGGTGAAATTATTTAGACTGTATACACTGATGTGTACAGGTGAGGACATTCGTCTAAAGGAGAGGTGGGCTGAGTGTGGTTGAACTCCAGTTTCGAAGGAAGGTCTGCTTCCAAACTACTTTCACCTGAACAAATATTCAAAAGAATTGGGTTTCTAATTTTCACTAATTGAGGACCATTCAGCGTGGTAAGCACAGGAGTTGTGAAATCTCAACGACTTTGCGAAATCAATAAATAGTGAGATGAAAAAGAGAAGATATTAGGCCAAGCTAGTGTCAATGTCGACACGCCAAGCATTTTCGGCAAACGCGTGCTCACTTCTGCGCGTCTTCGATCCATCTCCTCTTCAGCCTCGCCATCGCACATCCTAATTCCTCCACTAACTTGTCCACAAGATTGTTTACAACCAACAATCGCGACAATGGCGCCCCCAAACGATAAAAAGATCATGGCAGCCATGAAAAGCGCCACCCTCGCTATCTACAAGGCCACACCTGACAGCCTTTCCGTCCGCGCCGTTCGGAACCAAATCATAGAGGATCTCAACCTTGACGAGGATTTCTTCAAGCAAGACAAGTGGAACCAAAAAAGCAAAGATTTCATCAAAACCTATGGGGTATGCACGCGCTCGTCTTCTAAACCCCTATTACTATGCAATTGAGCGCTAACAAGTTTGTGTTCTTGTAGGCGGAATTGCTGGATGGTGAACAAGAAGACGATGCCGAACCCTCGCCGGCCCCGAAAGCAAAACCTGAGCCGAAGAAGAAAGCAGCACCTGCGCCTGCAACTGCAACTGCAAAGAAAGGAAGGAAACGCGCTTCTGAAAAGGAGGAGAAATCGCGTCCGGCGAAGAGGCAGAAGAAGCAAGAAACTCCACCCGAAGACTCAGATGAAGAACTCAGTGAACCTTTAAGTATCGATGAAGAGAGTGAACCGGAGTCTTCCTTTGGCGGATCTGAGAGCGACGAGCCGAAGTCCAAAAAAAAGTCTAAGGCACAGAAAGACAATACGAACAAGACGGGCAAAGGAAAGTCGGAAAAGAGTGCCGCGGATTCTGAGGATGACGACGAGGAGGAAGAGTCAAGTAGTTTGAGTGATCTGCCTTCTATCAGTGAGGCCTCGCAGTCACCTCCACCGAAAAAGAGAAACGCTGCTGCGCCGAAGAAGTTGGTTCAGAAAACTACCCCTGCGCCAAAGAAAGCTACACCAAAGAAGGCAAAGAAAGAGGCAACACCATCTGAAGACGACGAAGAGCAAACTAAATCGAAAGCAAACCCAATAGCAAAACCAGAAGGAGATGGTGAAGATAAACCTTCACCGCCCTTGACTACTACTACGAAAGTAGCCAATGATTCCGACTCCGAAATGTCAGTCGTCCTCGACGAAAGCCCTCCCAAAAAGAAGAAAGGCGCCTCCAAAGAAAAAGCCGCTTCCAAAGAAAAATCCTCCAAATCCTCCAAACCCCGTGCCTCCACCTCATCCGCCATAACCAAAGATCTCACATCGGACGAAGTCCTCCTCAAAACGCTGCAATCACAACTCAAGAAATGCGGCGTCAAGAAGATCTTCGCCTTTGAACTCAAGAAATTCGGTGATGACATTAAGGCTAAGATTAAGCATTTACAGGCAGAGCTCAAGGATGTGGGTATGACAGGTAGGTTTAGCGAGGCGAGAGCGAGTGAGATTAAAGAGCAGAGGGAGTTGATGGCGGATTTAGAGGCGGTGAAGGAGGGTGAGAAGAGTTGGGGGTTGGAGAGTGGTGGGAGGGCTACGAGGGGAGGGAAGAAGTTGAATTTGGCGGAGGACAGTGGGGATGATGATGATGGGGAAAGGGTGATGGGGATGCTGCGGAGGAAGATGAGGAGGAGGAGGCGGCGCCGGGCAGGAAGAGGAGGGCGAGACAAGATTTGGCGTTTTTGGATGATGATGAGGAGGAGGATAGTGATTGATTGACTTTTTGATACCAGAAACCGTGATTTTTAGCGAGGGGGAAAGGCTAGTAGGTACCTATGATGGACAACATTTATTTATCGGGGATTGGAACTGGCAAATTATTTAGCTAGCATCAGATGGAGTAGCTATACAGGATCAATTAGATTTAATGGCATAGGTTCAATGTATTATTCACGTTGACATGCGTAAACCAACCGCTCCCTCTCCGCTCTCTTTTCATGCCTAACATTTTTTTTCTTTAAGAACTAAACACTATGACTGCCCCGCCTCGCTAAACCACGCATCTAAAACATCCCTAACAAATCCTCATTTGTCTTCTTTCCCCCTTGCGATTGTGGTTGTGCTGGAGGAGGTTGACCACCACTGAGATCCATCCCAGCAAAGCCATTCATCATGTCATTCTGCATTGGGTTACCTCCTGAGCTTGAAGGCCCACTGCTCATATCAAACAGACCCATCATATCCGCCATACTCCCCGCACCCTGTCCAGCGCCTGCTGATGGACTTGCTACTCTTTGTGGTGTACCTGCCAAGCCTTCCAGACCAGAAGCACCACCAGACGGAACAACTTCGGAAGAAAGGGGCGCTGCGCCATCGAAATCGATATCAAGCAAATTTTCGGCGTGTTGAGGACCGCCATTCTGTGCGGCTATAACTTGGGCTGCGGCGATGGGATTATCGATGACGTCCTGCTTTTGTTCTTGGATGGCAGCGTGTTGGAGAGCGTCGGCTCCGTAGCGGCCGTGGCCGACGAATGTCTCGGGGGGCTTGTGATAGACTGAAGCTAGAGTTGAAAGTTCATTAAGGAGTTGTTCGAGGAGTGGCGGTGGAAGTGAGGACATAGTTGTTGTGATAGGTGGTTTATCGGAAAGGATGATGTTCTAAATCATGTTAGGAGGGTAGCGCGAACACTGAGGTGCAAGTAAATACCTTCGCAACATCAAGATCACCGGAGAGAAGCCGCCAGTAAACATAGGCTCTGTCTCTAATATCTGGATTGTCGTTTTCGGCCGTGGCTTGTTGAAGTACTTTTTGCACCAGACTTTGGTTGTTGTCTGGCTTCTTCAGGAACAACTTGACTACCGCAGTGAGGATTTGCAATTGCGTTTGGGTGAACTCTTCCATGAAACCGTCAACGAAGCCAGCCAAAATCTCATCGGCATTGCTGATCTTTTGAGCGTACTCTCCCACAATCCAGATCAGTGCTCCTCTTGCATTTGGTTCGTCCAACTCATCGATGTATTTGCAAAGAGTAGGAATGATTCCTTCATAACCGGGATACTTTCGGAAGATGTCCTTGATGACCACAATAGCTTCTTGAACAACATAGTTGACCTTAGTGGCGATCAGATCTAGTAGGGTGTTGACACACTTCTCGCTCGCACTCTCAATCTTGATGGCAGCTTGGCCAATGGCCCTGACTGCTCGTCTGACAAAGTCCATGTCGACCTCCAATGCATACTCCTTCAACTCGGCCAAGAGTTGATCTACGTTCTTGTCGTTTGCTATCCGTACCATGATCTCTAGCTTTTGCATCTTGACATATGGAGGATCATTGTATTTGCAGAAGAAGACTCGGAGTTCTTTGTTGAGAATATCTGGCTTCGCTTGGAGAAGCAAGTCAATGTTTTTCAAAGCAACATATTGTACCTCGGGTGCAGATGCAACAAGCGTTACTGTCACAAGTTAGCTTGATGTATGGATATTCAGAGCGTATAAGTACCTAAAGGTGGTGCCATTTTTCTCAAGTATTGTCTTGACAATTCTGGACTGACTTGTCTCATGTGCAAGAAGACAACCTTGACTGCAGCCAGTACGACACTGGGATTGACATGCTGGAACTGAGGGGCGACTCTCTCGCAGATATGCTCCGACTCCTTAACGTCATGCGCCTTGTAATCTGCCAAAGTGGTCAAAATCGTGACCCGACCCCATTCCGTACACTCGTTCAATGCCATCAGCATCTTCTTCAAAGTAGTAGGTGTGACACGAAGCGCTTTTGTTTCCGGGGCTGCTTCGTTGATTTCCACCAAGGCCGTGACCGAGTTCGCAACCACCATTGGATTTGGATCTCCGATCATCTCTTGCAAGGTCTCCAAGAAGCCATTTTCGAGACACATTGTCGGATTCAAATCGTACAACTTTGCCACACAGATCGCAGCGGTCTTTCGCACATAGGGTGATTCATCTCGTAACGTTTTCCGTAGTGGTTCCTCCATGTAATCGACCATCTTATCCACCCTTATACACCCCATTGTTCTTATTGCAAGTGCCCGTACCAGTGGATTTGGATCCTCGGAGTCCTGCACGAATGTATTGACCGCTAAAATACAGAGATCCGGATGCGATTTGGCATAGTTCCTGTCCACATATCAGCATGAGCTCTTTCTGATCTCCTAGATTCAAGTGGCAAACCCACATCAAATAAAGATATACCAGCTTCTTCTGGTCCAAATCAGGTGTTGCAATGTTCTTCAGAACATCTGGAAATAGTGCAGAGACATCCTTGCCCAAGGTCATGGACATAATCGTCTTCTGGATTGCTTCCTTGCGCTCGTACGCATATTGTGATACCAGTCCTGCTCTTAACTCGAAAGTTTCGCCCTTCTTGGGTGCCGCGAAGGCCCCTTTGATCCTGTTTACCGCCATCTCTCACACTGACGGCGACTTGAGGATCTGCCCCTCATACACCCCTTGCGCGTTGGATCTGGATCTGATCTGGATGTTGGACGGGCGGTAGAGTAGAGGATCAATGGCGATGTTTGAAGAATTTTCTCGTCTCGATTTCGGCCGTTGGACTTTTGCTGGAGGGAGGAGACTTGAAGATCACTTCGCTATCGTAGATGTTGTCTTATTCCTAAGCGGTGCAGTTCCGTAAGTTGACAGCTTCAGCCTTTCGGTGTTGACGAAGCCGCCTGCAAGGGTGTTGCAGGCCGCCGTATTTCGCCAACCAAGCGAGAATCATGGTCAAGCTTCCCTTCCCTGACGAACCTTGTCACAACAACTCAGGTGAAACGGCCATCACAACTTCATAATACTAAAAATATTAAACAGCGACAAGATGGTAAGTCTCTTCTCATCCAAACATCATATCTCGATCCTAATGAAAATCTCAAAGGCAAACCTCCCAAACCTTCGTCGACTGTTTGTCGAAGCAAGAACCGAGGCGGAAGAAAGTGCACATTCGAGAAGTGCTGTGAGTCCTCAGTTAGAGCCCCCTTTACTTTTACTCACTGCTAAGTAAGCTTGTTCAAAGTTTTACAACATTGTTCTCTTCATGTCATCTGTTGCAGTGTTTAGCCTTGTTGCTCAGCGAGTCAACAAGACATGTTGACGAACCAAGTCGCTATACAGTACAACAACTTGACGAGGGTTACGAATACATCCGTCAACACCAGATCAAGCCTTGATAGCCGGATTCTGCAAGCCGCAAGAGGGGATGTCAAGATTGACTTGAGTCCATGACTTGCGCATTCGCAACGAGGAGATATGGAGATCGTGACCCGGGGGAATTGACGAGAAGTAACCGAAGAAGACCAGCAAGTTCAAGCGAGGCGCACACTCTCTACCATAGAGCACTGTGACTGGAAGGGAGCTTATCGTACAGAGAAGACTTTATAGTGTACGGGAGGAGGCTAGAAGTCACAGACTCCTAAAAACCAGAACACGCAACCATGATTCTGCCTTCTCACTTTCCAAGTTCTTTTACCTGCCCGCTCCCTCGTGATATATACATATACACAAGTATGTATCATGAACCTGGCCCATCTGAGGTTCCTTTGATCAATCAAGTTAGGGATACTCCAGTATGGCACAACTATTGTCATAGCCTCTCCTTGTCCTCTTTCTTGCGCCCTTCTTCCCTCTTCATATCTCCCATCTCTTCTTGACGTCCCCTCGCCCCATGGCTTATCATCTTAACTCCTTTCAAGCATCAACCCCACTAACAACTTCTCCCGTTGTCGCTTTCCCCGGTGCCACCACTCCTCCTCCCTGCTTCTCCCACTGCTCAGGCGTAAAACACTTCGGCGTCCAGGCATGGATAGCCGCAACCTCCGCCTTCAATGCCGTGTTGACCAAGCGATGTCTCGCCAGCGTAGTCTTCTTCTCGAACAGAGGTGACACAATAATGGCCGAGTAGGCTTGTCCACACCCTCCTGTCCAGGAATAAAGTATTAGAATATATGCAACTTGCAAAAGGAGGGGCAATCATGGCGGGGTGGATTTGACAAACCAGACATGTCTTCTATTTCAACGTGGGTCGCCTGTAATTGCTGTTCGATTTTGAGCTTGAGCGCAGAGGCGGACACGCCAACTTCTGCCATCGCTGCGATTGTCTAACAAGTTTGTTTGGAAAGATTGTGTGGAGTGCCTGGAGGAAAAGAGGACTCCTCTGCTTCTGCTCTTTTGATGATGCGAAATCAAAAGGCCAAGACCCGACATCTGCATCTCTCAACCTCCACTCTCCCACCTCATGTGCCAAGCGAATGCTTCACCATCCATCACACAGCAAGCTGAAGATGCCATGAATTTTCAAAGATCTTTCAGAAGATTATCAACAATGTCGAGTCCTACTTCTAACATTGCGCCCTTCAGCAGGGCGGTGGTCTCTGCTATGAGAACCTTGTAAGTTCAGTGTTCATTACATTAAACTCGAGTACGAAGCTAATTGCTACTACCAACAGATTCCCAGAGAGCTTAGCAGACAGTAGTTTTGACAACACTGGACGTAAGCTCTCAATGTTCTCTGTACACATTAATAATGAGAAATTCTAACGTTGGACAAGTTCTCCTCGAAGCACCATATCGTCAAGACAATAATCTCCGTAACTCTGCTCTCTTAACTGTCGACCTCACCAAAGCTGTGGCAGACGAAGCCATTGCCAGAAAGGATTCTATCATTATTGCTTACCGTAAATTCATTTATTCTACTGTATTGAGTATTCTGAGCACATTGCTAACTCTCATTTATAGACCCAATTATCTTCCGTCCTCTCAAATCTCTCACCCTCGCCAACACACAACAAAACACTCTTCTCAGACTAGCCCAAGAAGGAATCAGTGTATACAGTCCTCACACCGCAGTTGATGCTGCAACCGGCGGGCTAAACGACTGGCTCGTAGACGTACTGACCACGGAAATTGATCCCGCAATAGAGTTTGTCGTCCTTTGACTCCCGATATCCTTTTTTCACATTTGCTTTTCACTAACAATTGCATTCATTCTCTTCAGTAAAGATCCTATCGACGCTCACACATCCTCCGTCATAACTCCCGTCACCAAACCACCACCCGGGTTCGAAGAAGCAGGCTATGGCCGTATCCTCCGCTTCTCCGAGCCTCAAGATCTGCGCACGCTCATCACACGGGCACGCATAAACCTCTCCGGCACGGCACCTAGCACGACGACTAGCAGTCCAGTGCAACTTCATGGTCTTTCAGTGGCCACGCCACAATCTGTGCCCGTTGGCCAAAAAGGTGACATTAAAATCACCACTGTGGGAATATGTGCTGGCTCGGGGGGTTCGATGTTGAATGGATTGGATGTCGATTTGCTCTTCACGGGGGAGCTCAGTCACCATGAAGCACTTGCTGCCACTGAGGCAGGACGATGTGTCATTACTGCTTTTCACAGCAATACGGAACGTGGATACCTGACAACGAAGTTGTCGTCGTATTTGTACGCGGAGGTTGAGAAAACGATTGCCGATTCAGTGACGGCGAATAGCTGGGAAGGGATGGAGACTGAGTTTGATATTAGTGTCAGTCAGTCTGATAAAGATCCTTTTGAGGTCAAGACGGATGGAAATTTAGATGGGTGGTGAAGTGGGTATATATACACTCCGATTATCGGTAAACCAAACTCCATAGTTGGGTAAATGGATTGTAGAGAAATAGCAACATCCTCGTTGCTATGACCTAAGCTCCAATTTGGAGTGAGAGTATGCTATTCGTCGTGAATGAGTGAAAGGTCCCGGGAGAATACCAACTTGATACCGCCCTACCTTCTATACATCAGCCTCCAAATCAAGGCTCTTATTTAATCATTATTAGCATTATTAGTCTATACCCATCACCCAGACTCTCCCTCCTCTTCCCCTGAGTCCCTGCTCCTCTTCCTCTCGCCCCCCTCCTCCCCTTCTCCCCTCAAAGCAGCATCACCCTCATCAATACACCGCTGCACATCCTCCCCACCGACACCCCTCTCCCTCCACCTCACCAACAATGCCCTCGTTCCCTCCCACAGCCCTCTCGCCTCCTCCTCCTTCCCCTCCCTCACCAAACCCCTCACCCTCCCCGGCGTCTCCAAAACCCTCTTAACCACCACCTTCCCCCTCCTCCTCTCCTCCCTCTTCCTCCCCTCATCAAACCCCTTCACACCCTCCCCCGAAAAAGCAGCCATCTCCCTCCTCACCTCCCCCCTCAACCCCTCCGCTCTCTCCCACACACCTCTAACCGCCAAATCCAACGTCCCCGTCCCCTGCGCCATAGCACCCCCCTTCCCCATCCCATCCCTCATCTTCCCAATCGTCTCCGTTGCCAAAATAAGCTTACTGTAATTATCATACACCAAGGCCTTCTTCTCGGCGTCGAGCGCGCGGATGTCATTCAACACTCCATTGTACGTTCGGAGCAATTCGCCCAGACTTTGCGATTCAAGTGTGTTCTTGACGTAGGCTGGCGCCGAGAAGGTCGGGGAGTCGAGTGCCGAGGGGGGAATGGCGCTGTGCGAGTTGTTGTCGTGGATTGAGGATGTGGTGGAGAGGGCGTCGTCGTCGGCCGTGGAGGCGGGAACAGCGGGTGTGGAGAGAGTCGAGGCTTTGAGGTTGTAGTATTCGCGTAAGGCGGTGCGGTTTCGTTTGGGCTGGGTAGGGAGGGAGGAACGGTTTGGTGAGGGGTCGGAGGAGCGTGGGGTTTCGAAGGAAGGGCGGGAGGAGGTGGTGGGTGTTGCGATCAAGGGGGTGGATGTGGTGTTGTTTGGACGCCGGCCATTGATGGAGGGTTCGCGTGGGCTGGCGATTGTTGACATCTTGATTGGGAATTTTCAGATAGTCTGTGTGATGGGTTGCTGGAAAAGGGGATTGAGCCCGTATGGAAGTGGGTTTGCAGGTTGGTGATTCATATAAGTTACATTTGTTGTTGCCTTTATGTTTGGAAGTCTGACGAGCGAGCTGTCTGTCTGGAAATCTGGGGGAAGGCTGAAGGAAATTTGGTCCAAGCGCGAGGCTGTGATTATTGTCATCGCTCATCGATCAGAATTGTTTACTCTCTCCTCCATACCCTCACAGCACCAAAACCGCAAAATGCGAGTAATATACCAACCACCCACTGGACTCTCGAAGTCTTCAATCACTATCCTACAACCATAACATCATCACAACGACCACAAAATACTATACAAACAATGTCCACCCAACCAACCCCAAACCAACTCCTCCTCTCCCTCACAACCTCCCACACTCTCCCCTCCCCCTCCCCCACCTTTCTCACCAGTATCCTCTCCACCTCAACCACCCATCTCAAACTCTCTCCCGACCGCGCCCTCGCTGCCCTCACAGCAACAGCTCGCCACCGCCTCATAAACAGCGACCTTACTTCGCCTGTCCTCCTCTCACCATCAACACCCTATCTCCCCGCAGATCTCTCCGATGTCCACACAAGCTCCAAAACACTTGATTTCGACGTGTTTGTGCAAGTGCTTGATATTGATGATTTGAGCAAGAGCGCGTGGGAACAGATTGAGGCATTGGAGAGTGAGAGGAAAGGCGAGACGACGAAAGGGAGGGAAGTCATTCGCGTCGTCGCACCAGGAGCAGCAGGAGGAGATGAAAATAACAACAACAATAATGGCTCATCCGCATCGACACAAGTTCTTAACGCGCCTCATCCCAATCCCAACGCAAACAGTAAAGGACCTTTTAAACTTCATCTACAAGACTACCATGGCACGACTATCTACGGGTTTGAATTGCGGAAAGTAGATAAAGTGGCATATCCGCCGATTATGAGTATAGGATGTAAGCTGTTGTTGAGGAAGGGGACGAGGGTGGCGAGAGGGATGGTTATGTTGGAGCCTGGGACCGTGGTGGTTGTAGGTGGGAGGGTGGAGGCATTGGATAAGGCGTGGGTAGAGGGGAGAGAGGGGAGATTGAGAGAGAGGGTTAAGAGAGAGGAGAGGAGGGTGTAGCTGCGAATGATAGAGGGAGTGGTTGAGAAGAGTAGGTGTGTTCTCTACAAAAGAGGAAAACCACGAAAAGGAAAATCTGAGTGCTCGCTTCCAGCGCGGCGATAGAAAATCCAGGTCTCCAAAGTCAAGTGGCACGGCATGAATCCGCGGAAACTATAGAGACATAGGCTGTGCTCTCTATCTGGAACTTTCCATCTAGATTTACATACTCATAAGAAAAAACAATCAACAAAAACACATCCAAAATCTCAAAACTCAAAAACCTATATATTATGGCCTGGTCCAGTCCACAAGAGGTCAAGATCAAGAGAACGAAACGACTTTCTTTCGATAAATAAGCTTTGCACCATCCCATATTTCAATTCCATTCTTTCCCAGCTTGACTTCCATACAAAATATGCAATTATATAAAAAAAAAGAGAAAACGGAGAGGCCATTCATTCCCCCCCCCCCCGGAAGCAGAAAGTGGAAACAGCGACGCAAAGGAGGCCCTTCCAAACCTGCAACCTATCCAGGTGTTGGCACCTCCCTCTTTAATTGAGTATGGGCTCTGCTGAAAGAAAGACAAGATGATTCCAAAGATCCATCCTGAACACCCCCATTTCCAATCCCTCCCCTCTATCGTTTGTTTGCAGTAGAACAAAAAGAAGACCCCGATCTCATCAGCCGTCTATCTAGCGCATGATCTCTTGGTAGATGAGCTCTTTGAGTTGCTCCTTGCTCAAATTGTCCTTGTTTTTGTCGAAGTCGAAGAACTCTTCTGGAATGGGCAGAGCAGTTGGCTCATCCTCTGGATCGTGGTAAGGCTCCAAGTATGGATGTTGGAGAGCCTCCTCGACAGTGATACGCTTGACTGGGTTGAATGCAAGAAGTTTCTCGAGAAGGTCAAGGGCCAGGTCGGATGTCTTGGGGAACATGCTCTTGAATGGAACCTTCTTCTTGAAGGGAAGAGAACGGATATACTCTCGAGCACGGCGCGACTTGATACCATAATAATCCTCCATTGTTGGGGTTCCGAGCACATCAAGAATCAGGGTAAGTTGGTGGTGATCTAATGGTGGGTTAGCGAGATTTTAGGTATATTCCAATGGTAACTCACAATCCTTTCCGGGGAACAGAGGCTTGCCGCTCAGCATCTCAGCCAAGATACATCCGACCGACCACACATCAATGGCTTTTGTGTACTCTTTGAAAGTCAACATGATCTCGGGTGCACGATACCAACGAGTGGCAACATATTCAGTCATGAAACCAGAGTTATCTTCTTGAGAGGCGGCCGAACGAGCAAGACCGAAGTCACAGACCTTCAAATCGCAGTTGGCATTGAGAAGTAAGTTGGATGGTTTGAGATCTCTGTGGAGCACATTTGCCGAGTGCATGGCTTTGAGAGCACGGAGAGTTTGGTAGATGAAGTACTGGCAGTGGTCGTCCGAGAGATCTTGTGTGCGAATAACTCTGTGCATGTCGGTTTCCATCAATTCCTGCTGCCGTCAGAAAACTTGTCACAGTCAAAAGGTATTATTGAGGTCGAATTCAGGCACTCACTTGAATGAGATAAACCTCCGTAAACGATTCGTAGCTGCGTGGTTTCTGAATGTCCAGAATGGAGATGATATTCTCGTGGTTGAAGTATCTCAGCAACTTCATTTCACGGAGAGTTCGAAGACAGAACATGGAGTGGTCGAAGGGAGTGATCTTCTTGATGGCCACTTTTTGTTGCGATGGCTTGTGAAGCGCAGAGCTGGAATTGGCACATCCGTTAGCATGAGGAGGCCATTGGAACACAGAAATTCCGGGTGCTTACCATACAACACCGTATGCTCCCTCTCCGACGACATCTTGAATGTCATACTGTTCCGAGACGTTGAACGAGATCTTGCGCGATCCCGTAGGGTTGGGGGCGCGAGAGGCCATTTTTGTTTATGTCCTGGTGCTTTAACTGCGGGGAAGGGAATTGAGTTCGTGAGGAATCTGCCGCTGCCTTCACCCAGTTGAACTTGGGAGTATAGACTCGTTGGCACAATTGTCGCAGCGCAATTTAGCTGTGAAGAGAGACGGCCGAACGATTCGCTTTGTCTTGAATTCGACGATTCGAGTTGAGCGATTGATCGAGGTCGATTTCGTGGTGTGGTGGGGAAGTTGGTCGCCAAAAGCGCTCTATCCAATTCAAGCTTTCTTGTGTTGCAGAATAGCCTTAGTCTTCTTCTTCTGGAAGTGTGAGGAGAGCCGTTGTGAAGTTCGGGAAGAGAAGTGTGCGGTTCGACTATTCAGGACTGTTGAGAAGGATAGCTTCGCTTCT
Source organism: Tetracladium setigerum (assembly GCA_031472005.1). Classification (NCBI taxonomy): domain Eukaryota; kingdom Fungi; phylum Ascomycota; class Leotiomycetes; order Helotiales; genus Tetracladium; species Tetracladium setigerum. The sequence continues at coordinate 2,008,470 of PZJY01000006.1, forward strand.
TGCTTTCAGTGCAATCGAGAGTGTCTGAGACGATGTGGGAGCTTTGACGCTGAATGTCGGGACCAGTCGCAAAGCTGTGTGTGGATAGATGCCTCCTGCTCAAACTGGCGTTAGCGGATATTCGTATTTCGTCCCTTTCAACTTGACTACAAGAATAGAAGCAAAAGCGGCGCACAAGGATTGGGGTGGTGCAGTGCGAAAGAGCTTCTTTATGCTCTCGCTCTCCCTCGGCAAACGAGCTTCAAAAGCTTCCCACGGCCAGCCAGCCAGCAGCAGATAGCACACAAAGCTCCAAAGTCTGCGGATAATAAAATAGTGGCCTTGAAAGGCACAAGCAGGCGAGGATGACCTGTTTTCTACTCGAGAGCGAAATATGGAGAGAGGAATATACCTGTAGATAGAATGGGAAGTTTGACGTTGGTAAGGTTGGGTGGTGAGATTGCCCCGCTACGGTCTCTGGACTTTCGTTGTGAGTGATGGTGGGATGATTGATCTCGGAAGCAAAGCACCGCAAGCAGGCAATGCGAGAGAGAGGTGAAGCTTCGGAAGTCAAGATGATGATGAAGTTCTTGCGATGGAGAAGATAGGGAGGAGGAGGGAAGAAAGAGGAAGAGCAGGAGTAGGAGTAGGAGTAGGAGGAGATGCGGTTGGGACCAGAGGGCGACCGAGCACACTCCCTCTCTCTCAAGGTCACGAATGAAGACAAGAGTGTGTGTGGTTGGTTGTGGTGATGGAATAATGGAGGTGGTGGAGGAGGGAAAGAGGAAGCGGTGGGGGGGGAAGGGGGTGCTGGAGGGGGTTATTAAGTGGAGCGGGCCTTCTTTTCGACCTTGTCAGGGGAGGGGAGTTGAGAGAGTACTCCGTAAGGTACAGTAAGTTGGGTAGTCGAGTTGAGAGTAGTACGGAGGAGGTATAGTATGTATATACCTAACTTGTAAGGAATATATCGCTTGCCTTTTGGAGGTGGAAGTAGGATTAGGAGCAGCAGTAGTAAAATCACTCTGACCAAGGTAGTACAGTACCTATAATAACAAGTAGAAGCAACCAACCAACTGCCCTTTTCTCAATAGTAACAATAGTAATAATAGTGATAATAGTCGTCTTGATATTTGCTGCTTGTGATTGGCATTGGAACCTCTGCTGCTGTCTCTTGGCTGAGGGGTCGTCCGGCGTATCAGGATAGGCGAATGAATGTTCTGTCTGCACTCTGCAGATTCCTCTAAGCGCTCACGTTTTTTTCATCACACAAATAGATTCATTCCATTCATTCATTCCATCCAGTGCACACATTGCACACATTACCATGCCATGGGGCCTGTCAAAAAGCGCCTGTTTCAAAGCCACACGATGTTTCAATGTGTGATGGATCATGGAAGCTGCTGCACGTCTTTTGAAGTGCAGCAGTAGTAAGTAGTAGAGTACATACATACATACATACATGCCTAGGTAATCTCCAGTATTGTTAATAGCAGCAGAACTGAGTAATCAACAACGAATAGTGCCATGCCCATGCCCCAGCATGTTGCTGTCAGCCGCCGCCGCCGTATTTCATGGAGGATAAGGATAATAACGAGCGGGAATTAATTATCTGATCATGCCAGCAGCATACCTCGCTCTCTAGAGAGTCTGGACCAGTGAAGGAGCTTGCTTCATCTTCCTCACAAGGTACGAGCTGCTCTCACGACAAGGAAGTCCTAGCTATCCGGACGACGGGGAGGCAGGGACGGGAAAGGAACCTTCAACAAGCGAAAACCCTCATCCACCACTGTCTCCATACTTCGTGTACCTATCCTCGTTATTCCCAACTACTACTACTCCTACCGCTACCCACAAACCATCTTCCGAAGAACCCAACCCCGCCAAGCCACCGCGTACAGTAGAGAGCCGTGGAAACCGGATGTTCAAGCTTCCTAGCAGGGAGGAAGCTCAGGAAGGGGAAGCTCCAACTCATATTACAGCATTATTACACACAGCATCCTCATCCCGCCAGGAAGCTTGGATCACCCGCGCATCTATGGGATCCATGACCCTTGGCCCGGGCGTGCCAGCGATCCGATGCGCGCTGAGATGGCTGTTTTGCCCTTGTTTGGGGCTGGACCTCCTTCGTCTCACCTTCTTTCAACCACCTTCAACCTCACACACCACCCGCGAGGTAGGCCACTTTTTCTCAGAGGCTCCTTCCTCATCATACCTTCGTGAGCCTGCGTGGGAAAGAAAGCTTGTCACGACTCCATTTCATTAAAACCACCGTTCCCCACTTCTCTTCGCTTGATAGAGGAAGAGAGAAAGGGGAGAGTGTCATGCACTCGGCCGTCAAATCATACAGGACTTCTCCCTTCTCGCAGCCGCCCATGCAGTGACATTACTTCTTGCTATTGGTTTGATAAATAATTTCTTTCTATGATGATTGATAAAGCTGCTGCTGCTACAGCTTCCCCCCCCTCTCGCCAGGTTGGACATTGTGCTTATTGAACGACCTGCGAAGAAGATCTCCGTTAACACCCTACCATTGCCATGCGGAGAGGCTTTCATGAGCTTACCTTTTCTCGTAGCGTTCCCATCCACATCTGGAAGCTCTGTCCCTGGTCTGCCCGATCCTCCACCAAGAGCGTTTGCGCCCACAACTTCAGACTTGGATCGCCATCCTCCCGAATCACATACAGGTGAGGGACAATAATGCTACCAACCCCACGAGACCTGTAGTCTCGGCTCTTGGCCAGAACCGCCCGGACCCGTTCGTTGAAATCGTTATCCAGCTCAGGTAGTGACGTCTTTCCAACCTTGAGATTTAGTTTATCCGGCACGTCAAAGACATCGGCAAGAAGTTGTGGGACTGCGTCACGGCCGACCCAGAGGAACTGAGTCTGCCCATCATCGATCAGGTAAAGTCCATGGGGCACAATGCGCTCCGAAGAGAGGTTGACAGGTGGTGGGAGGACAATGAGTCCGGTTTCTGGGTCGGGAATACCTGCGTTATTGGGCATGTCGTGAAGCGAGTACATCCGTGGGTAAATGTACTGCATCAAAAGAGGTAGCGGAAGAGTCGAAAGTTGGCAGAGAGCAGCAGAACGAAGATCAGACGGAATCTGAGCAGACTTGCGGAGACCAACGTTCTTAATGAGACCCAAGAATAGGACGGGCAATCCACGGAGATTGGCAGGGAATTGTAATCCACCTCCGCCCATATTCCCACCAGCAAGTTCCTTCTTGAAGGTTTGCAGGAGCTCAATCAACTTAGACTGTAAGGCATCACGTGCCGGCTCAAGACCACTGCTGAGTGCCCTCTCCACAGCCTTGTGACTGAAGAAAGTAGTGACGGCCGATTGATCGGCCGAAGCATAAACATCGGCAAGGTTTGTTGTAGTTGGGAGAGCAAGGGTCATAACCCGAATTCTACGCTCTCCATTGCTGGTTGTGTGGAGAACAGCAGTTTGCATGCATACAATGTTCTTCGACAAGTTTTCATCGATGGCAACCTCGACTACATAGGCTTGATCGCGGGGGAATGCGGGGAATGCGCAAAGATCAGAGCTTCTGTTGAAGAAATTGCCGTAGAATGTACTCATCCGAAGACCAGTAGTCGCACGGACACGAAGAACAGCCTCCAGACCAATCTCAGCCGAAAGATAGTCGCTAAACTCGGTTGCAAATTTGATGGCATCCTCGCTTCTCCCAGCATTCCAACCAGGATAGAAATAGGTCTGGCCCCCGGTGTACCTTGGGAGGTTGCTCAAAGACGCCACATCCTGATATTGTGACGAGAAGAGGAACATGTCGATCGAAACTTGATTCTTGGAACATTCAACGGCAAAGCTCTTATAGAAGCCATTCCCTGTTTGAAGAAGCGCACTCTCTTTTGACGTTCCTAGCAACTTCTTATCTTCACGCATCTCCAGTTTTCCTTGTCCAATATTTGGCAATGACGCAGTGATCACAACAATTTTACCACCGAGAGGAGAAATGAGCTTGTGACCAGCTCGGAGAGCAGAGCCCATGCAAGATCCGCTGTTCTGGTTGGTCTGGAACATAGTTGGAAGAGCAGTCAGGAACTTCTCAACACTCAATCTGCTTTCAGACAGTGGCACCAAAAGCTCTTGTGGGATTGGCAAGAATGGCTCGTCCAAATCGCTAACAACAAGCATTTGCGTTTCCCCATTCTCGTCGGTATCCTTGGGAACGGCAAAATAGTGCAAGCTGGAATCAACCGCCATGAATCCGACTCGAGTTCTCCGGTCTGCATTGGGTATCCGGTTAAGGCTGTCGAGGATAGTTCTGGCGCTTGTCGCGAGCAGGCCACATGATACAGAGGCAAAGCTGACGTCGAACAAGAACAGATAAACGAGCGGTTGGGGAGGTCGAACCATATATTCTTGTGGCGCGACAAACTCTACCACTGCATGGTTAAGCTCGGCTCGTTGCCATCTATCTACGCTCTTTTGTGCAGCCGCATCCCAATCGAAAGCTTGTGGAACATCGTTCGTGAGACTGCACATATTACACCTCCATCTGTGACCGTGATCCAGGAATGTGACGTATGGATTGATGTACGAGCGACATCTTCGGCAACGAGAAATAACTTGATCTTGGACGATCGGAACTGGGTCGTCTACGTCATGTAAAGAAGTATATGGCTGAATGACGAGCGCAAATGGGAGTTTTGATTTCTTGAGGAGTGAATGTGTTGTAGGTACTGCATTCAATGTAGACCGGACGTACTTTGGATGGCAGTTTGCGTCTGGTGAAGGTGTGACGCTCGACTAGCTTCAGTATTAGCAACGTCCAATGTATAACATGTTCCTAGTCTTACGTTTGCGGGCAGGACAATCGGAGGAGGCGGTAACTCCAATTCTGCAACATTGAATGGTTGATTGAGTAAGTCGGTAGGAAACAGCTGGTTTAAGACCGCAGGTCTGGCCGCGCCTTGCGAAGCAGCTTGTGGGCCTCCAACTCCCATCTGGCCCATGCCCTGTGTAATTCCAGCAACACCACCTGGCCCTGGTGCAGGTGCAGACTGGTATCCGGCATCTGGAGGTTGATAGCCCACACCGCCCCCAAAATTAGGAACATTGTTGTTGTATCCGATGGGTGGATTGCCCTGGATGGGAGCAGATGGAGGAACCCCATATTGGGGCGCGCCTGCTACAAATGCTGGCTGTTGCTGTTCAGGAACTGCTTGGTATCCTCCATATGCAGGAGTCTGAGCAGGAGGGAATTGTCCTCCTCCCTGGACTTGGCCACCCAAGGCTGAGTTCGCGCCGGCTCCAAAATCATATGCCTGCGCCGCATATCCTCGCTTCTTCTTCTTTCCGCCGTCATGCTCGGGCTGTCCAGCAGGAGGTGGTGATGTCGTGCCATCGCCGAATCCGGGTTGCGATGGGTCCTGCTGGGCATATTGATCCTGAGGGTAGCCTTGCCCTTGGGAATGATCGTATGGGGCCGCCATACTCAATAATGGGCTGGGAGTTTGTTTCTCCTGGGATTTCCAATGGTGTAGAGAGTGCGCCGGTGTCGAGAAGTGTTGTGTTCGACCTGTTGAGCAGCAAAGTTGGAGATGGGGTGGGGATGTTGTATCAACTTAAGCTTAGCTTAGACCACGTTGCGATATCTCTCCTGTCTAGGCAGACAATTGCCTGGTAGGATATCTAAAGAAGATGACAAGTTACCAAAGTGACAATTGGACCATTCGTGATGAAGCGAAAAAGGCGAACGGTGCAAAAGGTTGCTTGTTGAGGGCAGTGGAAGGAAGCCGATGCAGTCAGTGGATTATCGGCGAGGTGTTTGGTGTTCGCCCACCATCTGTCGCCTCACAAATCTTGGTGGAGCTGATGAGATTCACGTGCCGAAGTTCCTTGTGCTTGCTTGCGCTTGCTGCCCCCAAATTCCAAGGTGCTGCAATCTTCGCATCTGGTGTTTGAAAGCTCCCCCTCTCTCTCGTAAACAATTACAACTTTCGCTTCGGTCTTTCCGAACTCTCTCCAGCTTCTACACATCTCCTGCACATCGCAATCTTCGTCGACAACTCAATATCAGCCCATCTGCAAAGTAATCATGGCCTGGGGAAGCACAAAGACCCCTCCACCTCCCCGCTCAACAATCGGGTATGGCTGAAAAGCTTCTCTCATGCTTCCCCAATCTCTCAGCCCACAACTAACACATAATCTAGTGCCCTCGCTCCCCTCATCATCTTCCTCGTTTTCGTCGGCGGCTTCGCCTTTGTTGCATACCATGTGTGGCTCTCTACCCAACAGATCTCCTCCGCTGCTAAGGACAAGATGAGGAAGAAGAATGTGGTCTTCACCAGATCTGGCGTGAAAGTCGGCGTGAAGGAGGTCAGGAACGAGCGTTATGTCGACAAGACTCAGAGTATTTTGGTCAAAGCGTGGAATTTAAGCACCTGGCCTGGGTACAAGTCAAGGTATTGGAACAAGGATGTACCTGTGGACGACGCAAAGACAACGGGCGCAGAGGCGTCTAGACAACCGTGAGTGAATCTGTGTAGTTGGGTCTTTTATATGTGGGGGAAAGAAGACATCAATTCCGCGAGCAACTATTAACACATGATAGATATTCAAGAACTTCCTCGTCTGCCAACTAAAGACATGTATTTCAGCACACAAGTAATGTGAATACCACCATTTCTTAGGATATTTTCAAGGGTCGACAGGACGGATGTATGAATGATGGGAGTCTGACAGGTAGTCATGACACGAAGTGGGATTTGAATCAGCTCAAAGAATTATTTCATATCTGGGGAATGCGTTGATATTTGGACCCTGAATACATCTCAGAAATCTGCTTTGCGTGCGGTGGGAGGCGAATATACCTTACGAAGCGTAATGGAGCACACGACTGGAAATTTATTGCATTTACCACATTGCATGGAATCTGATAGTCAAGCCTGCCAGGTGCAAGAGACAGAGCACACACACACACAACATAAGTCTTATCAAGCATGTGATTTGATCTCCGAATCCAAATGGGATTTTGCGCCTTCCAGCTACTCCGGTACAGCGGAAATTTGAAAGAAATCAAAGTGCTATGTTACGCAATCTGGTAGCTATCTGCTCTGTCGAAAAAAAGAAACAGATTTGTTTTTGAACCCCAAAAAATCCGTATGCGGTGCTTTGCACTTTTCGCCCCCAGTGACCGTTCCAATACCGAGATGTCCCAGCGAACTCCATAACCTTAGAAGTTTCCCCAAATCATATACCCTATTTTGCCCTCGTACAAACTAATCAAACAGCCAAATAAACAGCCAGGAGCTTCTCCACCGACTCTCCCTGGGAATTGCTCGCTTTGCTTAACAAGGTCCTCCTCTCCTTCTCGCGCTGGTCACGTTGCATAGCATCTCTCTGTTGCAGCGGACTCAAAGTGTACGAGTTTGGGCTATGCTGCGTGCTGGAAGTTGGCGTGGGGACAGGAGGAGAACCGACTTTGAAAGTTGACGAAGTTGCGGAAGTCGTTGCTGTGCTTGCTGCGTTTGGTGAGGCTTCACGAGCACGCGCGGTTGCTGCGGCCATCATAGCTGCTGCTATCGAGGGCGAGTGGACGAGGATATCGCGGCGGATGATCATTGATGGGAGGCGAAGTTGGAACTATTTGTTTCGTGATTAGCCCTATGCATCGATGTCAATACCGAGGAAGAGAAAAGGAGTTCTTACACTTGCTAATACTTTCGCATGATTAAGCCCAATAACATCGCTAATGAAAAGCAATCTCCCCTTGGCCCAGGCCCTCTGCGAATCGGTGATATAATCCGTACACATAATCCCCAAGAGAGGATACATGCAAAAAAATCCACCCAAAGCTTTCGGATTACTGAAATTTCCATCGCTGAACGAGAAGCCTTCGAAATCTCCTGATCTCAACGCACCGCTTTGTCCTACTCGCCAACCAAGATGATATGGCACCGAAGCAATGATATCGCAGACCAGATCAACACAGAGTTTGGAGGCCGTGGCGTACTCTGGTGTAGTTCGGTAGTCCATGGGGAAACAAATCCAAGCTGCACAGCGAAGAATTGCGCCGGAGATATAGAGACGTGCTATTCGTACGTTGTTCCACGTCCACGCCACCCAAATATCACTGAACATATCGACTCGACCAGGACACACCTCTGCTTTAGTTATATCTCCACCGGGAACTTGGTCAACCCACGCCACGGTGTGTGGAAGCCAGTGCTCTGGTAAATTTTCAATCGCCTCTTGGTACTCTTGCTCCAGAGCTTGAGCTCGACGTGTCAAGGCTCCTACTTTGACAAAGTATTCGGGCGTGCGAGGGAATGATGCTAGCGAATCGTTGATTTCCGCTCGTAGCTCTGCTACTCGGAGACTTAGGGTTGTTACAAACATGCCAAAGTCGTTTACTACCCCATCAACAAACCACCACTCCATGCCTGCAACCGGGGCTTTGGATGTTGTGATACAGTTTATTACCTTGTTGGCATTAGCAAAAGGATGATAGTTAAAGGCGGATGGTTCAGCTTACCATTTGTGCTCGTACAGTCATGAAGAGGGACATCCCAATCTTGGTTCGAAGCTGTTTCTTGCCGCGCATCCTGACGATCTCAGAGGCGCCATCAATGTGAGAGCCCCAAGCCGATGCATTCGTTCTATCATTCATTACAGTCTATCACTATTAGCGATTTCCAGACAACCTTAGAAAACGCTCTTACCTCATAAAACCCTAACATCAGAACCGAGGCTAGAGTTTGGTCGGATTTTTGATGTGCAGGGTCTTGCAAGGCGAGATTGGTAGCTTTCAATGCCTGGGAATATCGAAGCACTGCTTGATTGTATAACTGGCGGCTCTTCGAGTGTGGTCGATTTGCCAAAGAGGCCAATGCCACTGCAGAAAATGCAGCAGACAGATGTGAGTCGGCTGGTTCATTCTTCATCATTGGCAATAGAAAGTCGAAATGACCTCTGGGACTGTGGTCTGTTCCCACCACATAGCTTGACACAAAAAAACAGGGCGCCTGCTCCTCGACCGATATTGGCATCATGTCCCTCTGGATAAAGTCTCCTGAACCTGATGGCGCATTTGAAGAAACCAGTTCTTGCGATGATGATGACGTGCCTTCATCTTTCAAAATGGTTGATGAGAACGAGCTCTCTCCGGTTTGGAAGGAGGCCGCTGCGTTTTGCCTCTTGCTGTGTGGAGTGCGCCTGGCTCTCCTTTCCGTTGCCTTGGTTTCATTGCGAAAAACGAGATCGAAATCATCTTTGTAGCCAGGGCATTGTCGCCTGGACTTTTTACATTGTGAGCATGTCGGCTTCGTTTCGTCGCACTAGAAGCAAGTCCACGTTAGCAGAAAGTCAACCAGACTGGATAGTGACTTGTCGTATGCGAAAATAATAAGCCATGCTCACCTTAATTCTTCTCGTCCGGCACATCTGGCAGCCTCTCGAAGGCTTTCCACAATAAACCATGATGATACCGGTAGAAAACCACTTTAACTCAATAAACAATGATGCAGCCCTATGAGCAGTCGTTGATGGATCTGCAAGTAGTGGGCGGCGGACAAATGGCCTTATATGCTTCTCAATTCCGAATAGTGCGGACAGCTTCGTTTTTGTGCACTCGAAACAGAGGTCCAGAGCTGTAGCCAATGGTCACTTAACGGTAACGCTGCATCTGGTAGTCTGAGACGTTGAAACTCTGGCAGCTTGGTGGGGCGATCTTGGTGGTTTGAGCACTTGCCATCCAAATCTCGGTAGGTTTTGGTAAGATGTATGGTAGGGTACTGTACTGTACTGTAACGTACTGTACTCCGTCCTGGAGATAAGTAAGTGGGAAGCCAATGTCTTAAATTCCCCGAACAAGAAAGACGCTGCTTGGGAGAAGAAGGAGAATGATCCGAGGGGTGGTTGGTGGAGGTGAGGTCCAGTATCCCTGGACTCCGTACTGTAGTGTAGAACCGCGGGAACCGGTAGGAAAACGGTCGAGAATTGTGGGGTTCACAGACCCAGCAAAATAATGGAGTAAAATAATGGATCGGATTATTGGGATTGGGATTATTAGGAGCAGCAATCCTTCATGTACGGCAGCAGCAGGGTTTGATGCACCGGCGCAATACCCTAAAAGAGACGACCTGTATCTGCCCTCTCCAAGGGAGATGGATAGGAGCAGAAGGTAGAAGACGGCTTTAGATGGTGTCAAAGTGTAAGGATGATTCTGTAGATACAGTACCTATTATTTACCTACTTACTGAGTGGTAGATGTAAGATCTTACTTTGGAGGCCGAGGCTCTTGGATATGTATTTCCGTCTGGGGGAGGGGAAGGGCCGAAACTTTTGGCTGCCGGCACCAGTGGTCTCATAACCGGACGATCCCAGTGCTCGGGCAGGGGTACTGTAGTAGGGTGGTGGTGGGTGGCACGAGCTGACTTACCCACCACCGCCGTTGAGGTCGATCGGTCCATTATCATTGATCGATCATGATGATGGGACAGGATGGCCGACATGGGCGACAACCAACTGACTGGCTTGCTGCCTTGGCTTTCATTCGTCAAAGATCTGGTGAGATTCATCTCATGAAGGAACACATTGATGAAGCTGTGGCACTGGCCTACGCAAATTTGGGTTCCAGAGCCTGATCACCACATATTCTAAAACCATGGCATTATCGCCAGAGTTCAAGGGGAAGGAAGGGGTAGGTGGTCAAGGCGAATGCAGACAACAGCAGACTTTCCAGCCAAAAGAACCTCCCCCCTTCCGTTTGATGTCAAAATTAGTATCTGCACAACGTGGATGGAAGGGCCAAGGATTGTTCTATTTGGAAATCCGCGCAGGGAACGGGTCAACTATGTCATATTGTTACTGGTCTTGTTTCAGTCGAACAAGCCTGCCAGTGCTTCTGAACTCCGTAAGACACCAGCATAATAGACCGTGCCCGCAACGCCAAAACAGCAACCCCATTTCCCCTCATATCTACTTAGAGATCCAGAAGCTACGCTGAATGGAAGCGAGACATTGGAAACCGACCCATGGGCAGCATCTTGGATCATAGCCTTGTGGAACCCACGAAAACATCATACTCTAGCACCGTCCTCACCCATATCAATCTTTTTTTCCAAGGCATGATGATGTCGGTTCAGGCTTCCCCAAGCATGTTGGCAACTCCTTCGAGATCTGGACTCGGTATCCGGTTTTCGGTTTGAGCAGGCTGTTCTTTCATAAATTCCTGTTGCATCTTGCTCCTTTCCTTCCGGGCTTGAGAAGGTTGCTTTGAGATACGCCCCTGTTCACTAATGCTCACGCCTTTGAGGTCTCGTAGCAGATCGAGGACCAAAGCACGTTGCTGTCTCTGTTGCATCCCTGGTCGTGCAATATACTCGATGCATTTGCCGACCGCCTTCTCTTCAATGCCTGGAAGGCTAAGTAGGATCTGGCGCGGCGTATCGGTGAGTTTTGAATAGTATAGAAGGATCGATGCGATCAACTGGGCGAGGTCTTTCTGAAGATCTACGAAATAGACCTCGTTCAAAGAAGAAATGCATGCTTTCAAGACCTCTGTGCTGATGAATTCCCGGATCGATGAGGAGATTGGCGAGTCTTGGTCAGAAGCGAAATCTGGGATGAGCGATCGGAACACACGTAATACGATGCCGCAGCAACGGCCATCTCGCATGCGGATTGCATGGGCCAGGAAAAGAAGCAAAGGCTCAAGGATGGTGGAAGACGCCAAGCAGAATTTGCGCATCGACGGATAAGAAGATGCAGGATTGCTTCCTGGCACATAGGTTGACGCATCTTTGGCCGTCACGACCCCAGCTTGAGGATCTATCACGTTAGCAGGAGAATCGTCTTCAACGGAATTGACATACTTGGCCTTGCGGGATCCAAGAAACCACCAATCATCATGACTGCCGTATGTGTTAATTGACGCAGAATGCTCTCTTCCTTCATCTCATCCGTGAGATTCTCTCCCTCGCCCGCTGAGGATTGTTTTTGAGCAAGTTTTTCCCACTCTGAGCTGCATTTCGAATCCATTTGGGCAAAACAGGTTGCAAGGATTGGAGGCACGAAGTGACTTCTCACCTCCACAGGGCAGTCGTCTACCAACAGACGAACAACGTTTAAGAGTGCGATTAGTTGGTGAGACGACAGACAATGGGCATCGGCAAAGAGAGCATGAGCCAATGGTCCTGGAAGCTCACTAAATCCGTAGAAGTCCACATCCAATTTACTCATACACCAGAGCATGGAGTAGCAAGCTTCTCGTACCGTTCGCACAGTACTACGAATCGAAGATGCAAACCCCTCCATCGTAGATTTTGTGCCAGTGACCCGAGCATAGAAATCCTCCTTACTACCTTCAGAGATGCCTGCCTGCCAGAATCGGTCGGTCAGAATGCGACCAACTAATGGCTTCATCTCATCAGGGAGTCCAACCCAATTTGCGGGATTGTGGAACGCATGGGCATGACTGTCGAAGCAAATTAGATAGCTCATCTAACACAATAAATTAAGTATACGTACCTCAGAAATTTCAGCAGGCTCGGAAGAATGATAGGCAATGCATCGCGCCATAATGCACATGATATCTTGTAAGGAGGTGTGTCCTTGTCTATCTTATCTGTGGAACAAGCTAGAAATGACTTGGTAGTTCTTAAGGGCAGCGCCTAGTGAATGTGAGCTGCGGTACAACAGAATCAACATGGCGAAGTAGCTACCTTTAAACGATCCTCAAGTTCTTTTTGTAATGCCTGACCCTCAGAATCCAGCTGATAGAGTCCCCATTCTTGTATTTCATGAACGTGACGAGAGACAAGATACTCTCTGACATTGCTTAAGAACATCAGGTCACAGAATCCACCGAAAGACTTGATAGCCTCGTTTAGTTCCGCATTCTGCCAAAGCTGCTGAACTGGATTGATGAAACCGTGAAGTTTATTCAGCTGGAGGTCCGAGTCCAATTCTGTCGTGCGGTGGCTAATTGATCGGCAATTAGATATCTCTTTACTTACACCCGGTTTCTGAACTAGAAATACTTACATTATGGTAAAAAGGAATGTTCGGTATGATGTCTGACGTTTAGTATCCAGAGTTCCCGAGGAAGTAATCTCGTTGACCTTTGCTTCAAGCTGGTCGTATACAGCCTGTTGAGCAGATTAGTGGTGTGACCAAATGAATATGGGTCGTCATTACCAGAAGCTGATCAGGCATCTTGGAAGCAAGTCGCTGCAGCTCGTGTGTACCATCGGCCAATAAGTCCTTCACTGCGTCCGAATATGCACCAAATTCTGGATGCTCGACGGGTCTGCTCATTAAGATATGTTCCAGAACTTTCAGCATGAAGCCGACCTTCTTATCTAGCGCGGTGGTAGAGAAAGCGACTGCGACTTGAAGACAACGCTTCCTAATAATTGGATCCTTGGTTTTCGTGTTACCCAAAGCTCTTGAAATGTTCTCTGTCAGTTACTTACTTCAAATTGCAACTCTAGAAGTCTTTCACACCACGACTCTAGATAGTCTTCGATTGCTATTCGTTCTTGCTCCTTGTCCACAGTGAGTAAGGCTTCGTCATATGGCGAGGGTAAACTTCTTACATCTCTTTGTGGTTTTGAACCATGAGACGACCGCCATTTCATGTACCCCTTCAATGCAGCTTCGACAACAGTAAATTGAGCATCGACTCGTAGCACGACCATCGATGTCTTTGAGTAGGTTTCATCTAAAGATATTTCTGTTAGCGAAGGCTTTCTCAAGGATTGGCTGATACGTACAGGCGAAAGGTGGCTGGTCGTGGTAGAGAGACTGTAAGGCTTGGTCTACCTGGCCTAAAATATGGTAGATGGCATCCGATTGCTTCTGTCTGACTATGAGTTCAATCACCTGAATGCTGTAGCGCCGGTAATTGCCCAAAAAGGCATGTCTCTCAGGGATGGTATCAATATCCTCCACCAAGAAAATTAATGAAGGATCATCAGAGTCTTCTGGTACATTCTCGTAGCGTATTAACCGTGAACTGCAGAGCTCAAGAAGAGGTGCAACCAAGGAATTTACTGTAGGCGATCCACCAATAGCCTCGCATCGTATCAACCGTGTCCATGTGACAAGAACAGGTATTGAAATAACAAAACTTTCGCTCTGAGCAATCATAAGAAATAGATTTAGTAGATTGGGCAAATCGCAATCATCTGGAAGAGCAGAAATCTTCTGGTCTATGAAACCACCCAAATTGGACATCATCTGTCACCGGATTAGTACAGTTTTAAAAGAAAGAATTGGGAAGACAACCTCCGAGAATCTCTTAGCGAAGAGGTACTTCTCGTCTTCAATATCTCGAGGATCTACTACAGACCACTCAAACAACTTTCGAAGTAAGTTTACCATCTCGCTTGTATACATCGGACAAACAAGAGAAACAAACTCTTCGTCCGAGAAGTGTAATCGACAGTAGAGAGCGTGAAGTGCTTCCACAGATGCCTGAGTAAGTTAGTCTACTTATCCGTGCTTGGGAGATATGCAGCCTTCCTACCAATTGTACGGGAACACTAGAAGCTGCCAGGCTCTTACACGTATGCTGAACACACATTGCACTGTCAATTGCTCGAGGTATTGCCCACGGCATGACTGATTTGTATACAGCCAGAGTCTTCACCGCACAGGTTTGGTATTGTGGATTGTTCACAAGGTCGTTCTCCAAGCACTGGCTGAGAAGGGCACCCAATCGTACCAGCCAGCCTTCCTCGCCATACCGAACAGCCGTTCCAATTTGACGGTTTGGGAATGCCTCAGCAAGCACGGCGGCAGGTGTGAAGATTTCTACGCAAGCCTTGCTCAAAGCGCCTTCCCTTAGAATTGCTACTGTATCCTCGCCATTGAAAACCTCGTCAGATAGACCTTCAAGAACAAAAAGAACAAATTCTTTATGTACGGAACCTGGCAGCTCCCAGAGGTGAACCAGAAGCTCATCCATATCCGTCCACTCTGCGCCCCATGATCGCTTTGCTACCTCAATCCAAAGTTGTGCCGTCTTGTTTCGCAGATACAATGGATCATCCGGCGAAACAGCGCGCGACAGCTCGAGAATCCAGTTACGGAGTACTGCTGCTTGTTCCGGCGAGTAGTCTGCCCATTTATGTCTAAGTGCGTGCTCGAGGAGGGAAAGGGAGTAGTGGCGGACAACTGGTAATTGAGTTTTGTCGGAGGCCAAGGTAAATCCATGGTAAGGAGCTTCATAGTTCGCCTTGACTTCTTCTAGGAATATGGAGGCCTGTCTACGTGCATCATTGGAGGAGTAGGGGCCGTGAACGACATCGAGAGCTTCGTGAATTCGTGGTAGGAGGGAACTGTTGCCATTTTGTTCTTCAGCCGGCCGAGATTGCATTGCCTCCATGTTGTCAGTGCTTAGGCCATTTGAAAAGCTTTGCATGATGGGATTGCAAACGAGAATGTCCTTTGGTAGATCGAGTCTCGTCGGAGATAGAGATGTCCACCTGAGCTATGCTCTTATAGAACAGTCATCCAGGCGTACCTCAGATCGGAAGTGCAATCAGGTGCGTGAATATCTTTTCCACTCGCAACGAAGGGATGATGAGGCAGAGTGGCTCGAGGCGGTCGAAGACGAATTCTTTCGTTTGATTGAAGGAGAGAGGGACGTGGCAGATACTGGTTTTCGTTCTAGGAAATAGGTCGGTTGATGAGTTTGAGAAGTCGTGAACCTTGGAGAGTTTCCTCGAGGCTGAGCTCACGCCCAACCCAAGACGAAAGCAAGGCTACAGCCAGCTCATATGCGGCCAATCACATCAACGCATTCCTGTCACTTTGAATTTCAAACAGAAATGATAATGATTCTTTTTTTTGATCTTATTAGTCTATTGGTTAATATCATAAAGGAAATAAATTTGATAAATTTGCAAGGCATCAAAAAATACTGCCAACTGCCAACTGCCAACTGCCAACTGCCAACTGCCAACTGCCAACTGCCAATCAGCTGTGTCAAGAAGTTAAAGGTAAAATATGGCAACGAAGAATCTTTGCCTCCAGTCCTTTGCTCGTCACACAAAAACACAAATACCAGTCAGGCCATGGAAAAGTCAATAGTAGACAGGAGATTTAACTTTACAACATTATAATTCCGCGAACTACCTATGTTCCTATGTGGGCTCGTATCTGCAATCGCCCTGAGCCATATGCAAACTTCCTTGTTCGTAACCGTTTCCAAACGCCGTCAAATGTATATACAAAGCTCCATTTTTCGTATGATGTATCACATCAAAGCACACTTGCTTTGCTGACATTGATCCAGGTAACCCTCCTCGTCCTCTCTGCCCATCTGCTGCACCCGCTTCAGACCTGTGACCTTCATAGTCTGTTCGCCAGCCACGTGCCACCACTTGAGTTTTTGAATCAAGCCGCCGTCACCATCATCTGTACTGATTGCCCATTTCCCAGAAGACACATCCACCTCGCATTTGTCTTTAGGGAAATGGAACTCGGGAAGTATAATTTCAGTCGGATTATCGTCGCTTGTGGGCTCGGTTGCGCTCAATTTGAAAGTAAAGATGCAATTCTGAAGATCAAAGCCGGATTGGAGAATCGTTCCCACTGTAGCAACAGGTGACGGTCTAACATAAGCCTCCGCGGCGCGATATCCTGGGTTGTTGGAAAGCTCGGCTGGCGCTTCGCTCAATCGAGAGGATATAGATGGTGTTTTCATGCTCGCTCTCAAATTAGAGGGGTTGATAGTGGTTTCGTCAGACTGGCTACGACTGGGCTTCTGGTCTACAAGAGAGGCCGTTGAAGCATTTGTAGGAGGTGTCTGGGGAAGAGCCGATACAGGAAGTAATTGATCATCGAGGGAAACGATAGAGAGATCTTCGCCATTCCATTGATCTCCCGAGTGATGTTTGTTCTAATCTTGTCAGTATATTTCAAGGAACATTTTCTCTCAACTGACCTGACACATATACAACCACAAAGTATAGCCGGCCATCATGCTACCTTCGACCGCATAGTGATTCGCATCCATAGCGGCAGATTGACTTGAGTAGTCCCCAGTTTTGTAGGCATACTTGTCGTCCATGTCATAAGGTATTCCAAATTCTGTTAATACACAAGGATGGTTACCCATATAACTAAGACCTTCTTTCCGTATGGCATCCATTTGATCCTTGAAACAATTTCGAATGGCAGTTTCTCCAATCTTCACGGCAAAAGCCGGACTCATGTAGCGCCCTCGCAAAATGCCAAAAACATCAACATTCCAATATCGATTCCATTTCTTAGTCATGAGCGTAATTCCGTCGTAGTAATGAGGCGCATAGACCATTTTTGGATCATCATCCACTGTCCCTTTGATCGCTGGAGGGATTTCTAAAACAGGAGGCTGACAGAAGAGAATGGAGTTTTTGTGATGCTCCCGAAGAGCATCACGGTGCCTCCGATAATAAGCCATGTAGTAAGTATTTGTAAACTTCTCGTAGTCTATGCCTTCAGTCGTTCCAGGAATTTTGTGAAAGTAATCCTTTTTGAGCAAGGTGTCGGTCTTTGGATCCCATACTCCATGTTGTGCCCAAATACACTCACCAAGTTTCCAGCCAGGATCTCGAGTGTAGCCGTACCGCGAGTCGTCATAATCCGCAGGAAGCCACGCACTTTGCCCTTGAGGATCTACCAATACGCGGCCAGACTTGTAAGGTCCCATGCCGCCAAAATCCCATGTGTCTATTTCACAAGCTCGTCCGGATCCCGTCAAAATTGCTTGCCACGCTGTGGGAGATGTGCCCTTCTGTAATTTTTGTTCAGTCGGAATGACAGTAATATCGGTCCATCCGACAAGTCCTCGATTGGGTTCGTTCAGACTCTCCCACCCAATGACGATCTCATCCTCGAGTTCTCCAGCCTCGTGTATTCGTTTCGCCAGGTGGGCGCAAGCCCCGACGAGATGATCTTGTAAATAGTCTTGAATATTTTTTCCATCGATGATGCATTTTGGCGCGAAATCCCGGCCAGCGAAGAAGAAGGTAAATATGACTTGACATGCCATCCGGGTATAGTTGGTCGACCAAATCATTTTGGGGAACTTTTCAGGCTCTGGATATGTGTTATGGACAATAGCTGCTTCTGTAACCGCGAACTTCTCAGGATTCAGACCACAGGCATACAATGTCCACATGGGGGCACCTGAGCCTCCAGAGAAACGGGACCACTGTGCAACCATTAGACGGGTAAGGAGAGCAACATCTGGAAACACTCACCACATCCTGATGGGGATCCATGAATATGTAAAACCCATATTCTCTTGCCATGCGCAGAATATCAATGGTATGCTGAATCCACTCTTCATCATATTTGCCCGGGCCTGCCCACTCTATAGCTTCCCATGTAAAAACGTATCTTATGGTGTTGTAGCCCCAACGCTTTAGCCGAGAGAAATGTAGATGCGCGTCTTCCTTGGGGAATGGCCTCGAGTGAAAGTTGACATTATCTCCATTGAAAAATCCCTCCGCGATGTGGGAAGGCTGCTCTGGATTGCTTGGGTATTTCGCATCTCCCGCGACGTTGATTCCTCGCAGAGTGATCTGCCTTCCACGTCCATCTCGAAATTGGCCATTCTCGATGGTCAATCTCAGGGGGCCATGGTGTCGGATTGCGCCTCTCTAGCCAGGAACTGCTCTTATTCTTCGTTTCCCTCGTTCGCCGAAAAAGAATTACCGATTCAGTCGCCTTCGTTGGGGTTTAATGGTGGTTGGATAACTTTCCCCCTTCGACGCAGGTTGTGTTGTATATATTATTTACTGAGGACCTGCATGGAATGACGACGTTTTGCTTTGACTTTCGATTTCGAGTGCTCGACGTCCGGAGTGAAGTATGAGGTAAAATTGCTTTCTTTCGGAAGATGGAGGAGGAGGAGGAGGAGAGCAAGTCAGTCAGTCAGCGGGAGGAGCGAGGTTATAAATTCGAGAGTCGCCCTGCTGTGTGCAGTGTGATCTGCTGAATAACCTGGGGATTCGATGAACGAGGTCATCTCATCATACAGGCAAATACTCTCCGGATAGCAACGATGCTGGTTGGTTCGGCTTGGGTTGTAATCCGAAGTTTAACCGTAGCTTCTCCCTCCCGTCATCCCCTCGCCCTCGTACTTCGTATTAGCACTCTCGCAAGGCTGCGGCTGCCACAACAGAACTTTCCCCACCAGGCTGTGGTCCTTGGTTCTTTCGCGATATCCAGATACTGCACGACTTGTTATACCACCAACCAGCCACGCTCAAATCTCGCAACCCCCTATACTTCCGCGCGTCAGTCATGCCCACGGCTGTTGAAGTGTATCCTACGCGATGTCTGGACAGAAAGCTGCACTGAAGGCGATTGCAGCTGCCATTAAAGCCCAGAAATACGATGACGCTGTTAATGAAGCTCAGAGGTTGCTAGCAAACGACCCCAAAAGCTACCAATCGTCGGTCCCTCCATAAGAACCGACAACGTGAAACTAATGACCATTCAGCTCCCTCTTCTTAGGCTTCGCCCTGGACAAGCTAGCAAGACCGGCGGAGGCGGAGAAAGCTTACGAAACGGCCACGACAATCAAACCTTCCGACCCCCAAGCATGGCAGGGTCTAATCCAGCTTTACGACAGGCAAGGTAGCGAGAAGCTTAGCCGATACCAAGAAGCAGTACTGAAGCTTGCTGCAATATATCAGACTGCGGACGACAAGTACAAATGTCAAGATGTGGTTGACAAGTTTCTCGGCTTCGCTAAAAGCCAGGGCACCCGTCTCCAGCACAAACAAGCACAAGAGATCATTTTACCAACAAGTCCAATATTCCGGTACCTGGAGGGTCGTGTTCCACATCCTTCACATACCTACCAGACCATGGCTCAGATCACCGAGTTCGATGAAAAGGAACGAATCAACAAAGCCATTGGGG
This sequence comes from Tetracladium setigerum, assembly GCA_031472005.1. NCBI lineage: Eukaryota > Fungi > Ascomycota > Leotiomycetes > Helotiales > Tetracladium > Tetracladium setigerum. The sequence continues at coordinate 2,028,350 of PZJY01000006.1, forward strand.
AGCGCAGAACTCGTCTGGGTGCAAAGATTGGCCAGGTCACAACCGAAGTCAAGCGTGAAGTTCTAGAATCTAGTGATCTAGAACATCTGTACACTCAAATTATCGACTGGAGTAGCGATGATGAGATACGTCGACAATATGAAGAGAAACTCTTGCAAAGATGCTTCGAGGTTTTGACTATATTGCCTCCAGGTAAGGCAAAGACAGAGAAGCATCTGCAAACTTCCAAGCTCGCCACAGACATGGTTATTATCAAACATCCTTTTAGGTTGGCGTGGGACATTACAATTGAGTGGAGAGATCCGGAAAACATACAGGATCTAGACGTCAACATCCTCCGCGAATATTGCTCGTTCTTCCCGACCGCAGGCTTATCTCACGTATTACGAGGATACTTAAGTAGCGAGATCTCACCATTTCCCGCCCCAACACCGCTTCCGGTCCAAAGTGCGCAGCCCACGACGGAGTCCGATGAAAGCGAAGACGATGATGACGGAGGAGGCGGTGTGGTTCTGGATGGACCACTGAGTGCTGAAGATCGTTTATTGGTCATGACAGACGGCATGTCGGATGCTTCTAAGTCGATATTGGCTCATCGATTGATGGGAGCATACTATCAGTTTCTGGAAGAGTACGAGAGCATTGTGGGACTTATGCGCAATGCACGGCGGTTGATACAAGAGGAAACCAATACTCTTGGATCACCATTTGATAATTCATCTGAGGCGGTAGTTTTAATGCTCGGCACTGCATTGGTTTTCTATCAGTCTCCAAAGAATCATCCTGAAGCCCAAACGCTGTTCGATGGAATCCTATCCAAGAATCCGACCTCCACTAGTGCTTTGATTGGTATCGGCTTGATATATGAGGAGGATGAGGACTACGAATCAGCTATTGATTTTCTTGGACGTGCTTTAAAGCGAGATCCAGGCAATATTCGAGTCAAGACCGAAGCCGCTTGGGTTAAGGCACTGAACGGTAACTACGCCCAAGGAAGAGACGAGTTAGAGTCATGTCTACCTCAGATGGACGGAAAGGATTCCCGATCCAAGGAGCTTTTAGCCTTGACGCAATATCGAATAGGTATCTGTTTGTGGAACATTGACCCTTCACAATCTGCTAGGAAAAACAGGCAAGGCCCTTACGCCTACTTCTTAGCTGCTCTAAAAAGCAATCTGAATTTTGCACCTGCATACACAAGTCTTGGAGTATTCTATGCCGATTACTCCAAGGACAAGAAGAGATCGAGAAAGTGTTTTCAAAAAGCATTTGAATTATCTTCTTCAGAGGTTGAAGCAGCTGAAAGGCTTGCACGAATCTTTGCCGACCAGAGTGAATGGGGGCTTGTTGAGGCGGTTGCCCAGCGTGTGGTTGACTCTGGAAAGATTCGGCCATCACCGGGATCCAAAAAGAAGGGTGTGAGTTGGCCGTTTGCAGCTTTGGGGGTGGCAGAACTCAATAAGCAAGAGTATGCCAAAAGCATTGTGTCTTTTCAGTCTGCTCTGCGAATTGCGCCGTTTGATTACCACTGCTGGGTTGGTCTGGGAGAAAGTTATCACAATTCGGGTCGCTATATTGCTGCCACCAAAGCATTTCAGCATGCCGAAAAATTTGAGCATGAAGTGGAACAGTTGAAAACCGGGGAGACTTGGTTTGCCAAACACATGTTAGCGAACGTTAAACGGGAGTTAGGTGATTATGACGAGGCCATTGAGGGCTACAAGTCTGTATTAGAGGATCGCCCCGCGGAATCTGGTGTTGCAATTGCGTTGGTACAGGCTCTTGTTGAGGGTGCCTGGCATGGTATTGAGAAAGGTTTGTTCGGATATGCTGCGAAGCGTGCTACCGAGACCATCGATGCGGCCGTCGCCCTTGCAGCAGGTGGAAGTGACGCATTCAATCTGTGGAAAGCCGTTGGAGATGCGTGCTCTGTATTTTCGGGGGTGCAAAGCCATGTTTCCGATTTTCCACACGAAAAACTGAAACAATTGCTCCAAGTTGGAGAGAAAACGGAAGCTTATGAGCTATTCTCTGACGTTGACGGAGTTGGCACTGATGTTGTGTTCTCTGAAGGGCTGTATCCTGACGATGAACAGGAAGGGGTAAATCTGACAAGATGCTTGCATGCCTCGATTCTTGCTCAAAAGAGAGCAGTGTATGTGTCCGCTCATGATGTACACGCACAAGCTGTCGCTTACTTCAATCTGGGCTGGGCGGAATATCGGGCACATGTTTGTCTTTGCGAAATGCTCAAAAGGAGGACAACCAGATATCTCAAAGCTTCGGTAAGATGTTTCAAACGCGCCATCGAACTGGAGGCTGGAAACTCCGAGTTTTGGAATGCTTTGGGTGTTGCAACAAGTGAGCTGAGCCCCAAGATTGCGCAACACTCTTTCGTCCGAAGCCTCTTCTTGAATGAGCGAAGTGCGCAAGGTTGGACGAACTTTGGTGTGCTCTGTCTCCTTCAAAACGACTTTGGACTCGCAAATGAATGCTTCACGCGAGCTCAGTCAAATGATCCTGAGTATGCGCATGCTTGGGTCGGACAAGGCTTGCTAGCTCTCCTAATGACCGGTGATAAGGCAGAAGCAAAGCTGCTATTCACTCACGCAATGGAGATAGGCGAATCGTCGTCGTTGATCACAAAGAGGCAATACGCCCAGTCATCCTTCGATCACCTAGTTGGTGGCGCAAAGTCCTCGAACATCGCTGATCTTGTACATCCACTTTTCAACCTAAGCCAGCTCAAGGCCATGGAGCCTGGAGATCTATCACACCAACACTTGTCAACATTGTTTTTGGAGCGAATAAATGACGTTGGCGAAGCAGTTTCGACCTTGTCGAAAATATGTGGAACGCTAGAGGCCGACTACGAAGTTACAGAATCGCCATCTTCTCTGTCGAAATTTGCCCTGGCTAAATCAGACCTTGCTCGGTACCAACTAGCTGCGGGCTCATATTCGGATGCAATTGAAAGTGGCGAGACTGCCCTCCAACTTAGCGCAGAGGATGCTGGAAACGAGCTCACGCCAGAGGCACGCCAGAAATGCAGACTTTCCGCACACCTTACTGTTGGGCTCGCACACTACTATTGCCAAGAGACAACAGAGGCTTTGAACTACTTTTTGCCAGCGCTTGAAGAATCGAATGGTAACCCGGATGCCATTTGTCTTCTTGCCCAAGTACTATGGGCAAAGGGTGATGAAGAGTCGAAAGCGCAAGCTCGGGATCACTTGTTTGATTGTGTCGAAAAGCACAGCAACCATGTTCAGTCTATCCTCCTTTTAGGAATCATCACCCTGCTCGACAATGATACTGAAAGTTTGGAAGCAGTGACTGAGAGCCTACTGGAATTGCGTTCAACGCACACAACTACCGACTTGGAGCAAAGTTGTGTAGGGGAACTACTCCGTGCATTTGCTGCACTCTCCGAGGACGACGCCGACCGAAAGATTTTGAGTGAGGTTCAGACTGATATATTCCTCTATGCTAGCCAGCCTCATGGTTGGAGTCGCCTGGCAGACATTGACGGGATCAGTTCGCTTCGGATATGGCACTGAAGACTGCCGTGAAAGCTGTTCCTCCGCATGGAGCACTAACTGCTAAGGATTTATCTGCGGCTTACGCAGGTACTGATAGAATTGGTGACGCCCAAGTTTCGATCATGTTTGCGCCTTGGGATGGTCGCGGCTGGAATGTCTTGGCTGGCGATATAGCCGTCAGCTAGTGACAGCTTTTGATGGTCTGAACGAAATGTATGAGTTTATGAGAACGCATGGATAATGAGACGCATGTGTTTGTTGGCAGGTGAGCTAGTTTGGGCGATGCACAATTAAGATGTTTTCGCGAAAATAGTCAAATAGAATCAAGATCATCTTCGAGTACCCTCGCCAAGCTTGTTCAAACCACTCCTCTCAGTCCGACGTCTTGAATCCTTAGCAGCACGTTCCGTGACGAGGATGACGAGAGGATGCTAGCAACAAATAAGCGAGAGACAGGCGACCGTCGAGCGTCATTCGTATTTTGCCTGTTTTGTTGCGCGTCGCGAAACGGATCGTTCGATCTCTTTTCTATGGATCGTCGATTTACCTTTTTGATCGAGTGTTCGGCTGGTCCACTTCGGTCATTTCTGTCAAGGGGGATGGTCTATTTATGATTCTTGGGTTGTTTACTCGCTGAACGAAAGTCCGATCTGGAGGGAAATGTACGATGAAACTTTATATGGCTCGATTTGGCGCAGAATATTAATGCACCTCGAAAAGGGCATTTAATTGGAGGGAAGTTCGAAAAACTGGGTTTGCAATAATTGGAATAATGGGATTGGTTGTTGTATTCTTGTCTTGTAGGTAGGTAGTTTCCTCACGGTACTCGAACCTTTTACAATAACATCAACACTACCCGCTGTTTCAACCTTTTGAAGTCTAAGAATTGATGCAACAGTGATTCATCCTGGAACGAATGCTTAATCTACCAAGGTACCTTTGTCATTCGAGGATCAAGGACCATGGTGGAAAACTGTGTAGCAGTCATCAAAATACCCATCATTCATTCACTGGACGCCAAGCAACGCTCGACGCATCAGCGTCATGACTGTGCTCTGTGACTCGAGACATTCTCCAACGGCAACAACTCTATGCCTTGTTACACTCTTCCATCACCACAAGACAACACAGATAAAGCAACTTCACTATAATATCGTTTTGAATCTACTGTACGTACGATGAGCATGCAATCATTTTTATCGGGCCTGCTCTTCTCCCTCCAACACAAATAACCGTTCACCCCGACACTACTTCAGCCTCGCCACAAATGACAGAGCCAAATTCTGACTGGGATTTCAAACTCGCTCATGAGTTCGCCAGATCATACAGTTCTGATCCTCAACCTGAAAATGACGAGCAACCATCCATACAACCTCCTACCGTACCATACCAGGTGCCCCGCAGCCTCGGAGATTTCAGCCGTGTGTTTAGAGCTCTCGGACTTGAGGTCCCTTCTGTACGGTTCTACCTAGCTACCTAGCTACCTAGCTGCTTAATTGAGTCTTCTAACGTGAGTATAGTATCCAGAGAAGAAACCCGAGCCCACCGAGTCAACCGAGCCCATAGCATCTCTGCCTTCCTCCTACTCGTCATCTCTTGAACCAGCCGAAGATTTCGAGGATTTTGTAAATACCAAATCCAAGGGCGTCCGGTGGCATGACGAGGTACAGGGAGAGGAGGTGGCCAGTCCCAGGGAAGTCAGAGGGAATACTACACACGTCGGGAAAGATGCTATAGGGAAAGTGACTAAGTTTGATTCTGTGCCAGTCGTCGCAGAGCCTTCTGCGCCTTCGGACAGAATTCCTTCGCTTTGGGATCCAGAGACGAACGCGTTTGTGATCCAGCCGAAATTACAGCAGACTGCCGCAGAGCAAAAACGGAGGCTGATTAGACGTCTGAGAAAACGTTTTCCAGACCCAGGGTCACTATTTGCTACTGATCCCGATTCTGCCATGTCCAGTAGAGTAGGAATAACGGACCCCAATGGTCTTCATATCTTTGTGGACTTCTCCAATATAATCATTGGATTTTACAATCGATTGAAAGCCGCCAGACAATTGCATGAGAAGGCACATGTAAGTTTTTCATAGTTTCGTGTTCAGCGTCGGGACTTTTGTCATGGGCGCCTGTTGGGCTGTCTTTCCCCACATCACGCATTCTAGATGCGCCATACTTTTCTTTACATCCCTCATTTTTGTACGACGCCTAGGTACTTACTTTATTCTAGATCAAACAACCCTTGTTCTCTTATCGCTCTCTAGCTCTCATATTGGAGCGTGGCCGTCCGGTGGCCCGGCGACTGCTGGTAACATCAAAGGCAGCTAGTTTATATCCAAATACTGGCCGTCAGGATTTGCCTAGTCATTTCACTGAAGCCGAAATGTGTGGGTATGAGCTAAGTATTCTGGCAAGAGTGCCCAAAGTCCAATCAGCAACACCAATTCGGCGCAAGAGAAACGGAACCGGAAACGGTTACGCCACAGGCACGGGTACATCTGGTGATGAGAGTGGAAACGAGTCTCGGAGGACAGTTATGGCCGAACAGGGCGTCGACGAGATTTTACAGATGAAAATGCTGGAATCAATTTCGGATACTGTTGAGCCTACAACTATTGTTCTAGCCTCCGGCGATGCAGCGGAAGCTGAATTTTCCGGTGGTTTTCTGAAGAATGTTGAGCGAGCTCTTTCCAAGGGCTGGAATGTCGAGGTTGTTGCATGGAATCATGGGTTGAGCAGAGATTACCGGAATCGCGATTTCTTGAAGAAATGGGCTGGAAAGTTTAGTATCATTGAGCTTGATGACTTTGCTGAGGAGCTTCTTGCGGAATACCGTAGATAGATAGGTAGACAAACGGGGCTTTGGGAGCGCGTCGCCGAAATGTGACGAAGTCAGCCAATTTCTCGTTCGATACCTACCGAAGCGCTGTATGAAAATTGCAGACCTTTGGTGTTCTCCTTTGGACCTCTGGAGCAGGATAGCATTAAAAGATATAGCAGTTCGATATTGCAAAAGCGCCCAAGCGAATTATTAAACTCTAAGTGAGCTAGATACTCGAGCTGTCTGTCGGTGGGAAATAGAACAGGAAATTCGGATCAAGACGAATGAGTTAACTAAAACTACCAACCTCTAGGTAGGTAGTAGGGAGGAGGGACTTAGTCGTTCGGCCAAGATCCCCTCACCTGCGCCTCGCAAGTCTCTAATTTTGTATGTACCTCAAGCAAAAATATACCTTTTACCACAACTGATAGGGAAAATCCCAAAAAAAAAAATCATCTTTACGACACCTGAGTGATTCGAACACTCGCTCCCGAAGGAAATGCCTGTTTGCTTTGATTACTCAATAGCAGGGCATCGCGTTAACCACTCCGCCAAAGTGCCTTGGTTGACTGATTGCCGACCCATTCGTTTAAAAGGCATCTTTAACAGGCAGAGAGGTACGTAAGTAGAGTTATGCAAGTTAGCAAGAAGTTTCCATAACTGTGCAGGACCAACCGAGGAAAAAGAAAGAGAGGAGAAAGGTTTGAATACCCCATTCCATCCTTATTAATTCGTCCCCCTCCCTGCCTGGCTTTCACCTTGACCAAAGCTTCGAGAGCAAAAACCCACAACTTTCGGAATGCTCTACCAAACTAGGTACCAAGAGCAAACCTCGGCCACAAGGAAAAATATTTGTGGATATTATTTGCCCCGTCCAGTGCTCTGCTCCATTCGATAGACTTAAGAGAGATTAAGCAGTTGGGTTTTCATTCAATTCAAAGAAAGCATTGTCGTGATGGCAGAGTGGTCTAATGCGATAGACTAGAATATTGTTTCTCAAAAACAGTTGCCTATGTTATCTATTCTCTTCGGAGGCGTCGGTTCAAATCCGACTCACGACTTTTACAATCATTTCTTTTACCATTTCTTTTTGGTCTCCTTTTTTTGGCTTGGTCTTTAGAGGGTTTATGTTTGGCCCTTTGGGATGTTTGTATTCAATCAACGTCGCTCAAATTTAGTATTGCTCTCAAGAGCTTGTGTTTTTTTTGGTGGGCCCCGGGCCCCAGTCCAACCGTGATCCTCGCGATTCCAAAATTAGATCGTCTCCCCATTCATTCATCATTCTACGCCTTGAAACGTGGAAGCATGATCTTTTCTCTGTCAGATTATTCTCACACTTGACATGGAATTTGAATTTCAGGGAAACCACTCAAGTATGGACTGTGAGGAGAATTTTTGCTGATGTATATAACTAGGTTTGCAACACCGCAACATTGGCTATGATACTGTCGATCACAAGCGGCAAAGTCAGACGTGGAACGTATGATATAATAATTACTTCACAAGTTGTATGAATTGTATATTATTAACTCAAAATGCGAAATATGTGCGTCGATCGAATCGCCATCCCAAACGCCATGCCATCCCACATCATCCCCGAAACGCCTGCCCAATGTAACTTTAGATGTACATGTTTTCCTCCTCCATACCCATTGAACAAAACGCCCACAAACATATGTAATCGTGTAAAACTACCAGCCATTATCTCTACGCTTTATTCTTCATCTACGCCCTGATAACGAATTCCACTCTTCCCGAAATATTACTAATATCTACCGCCGACCCTTCGCCTTTGGCATCGACACCTCTCCTCTTCTCTACCTCCTTGAAGGCCCACCCGGTTCTATCCTTAATAGTCTTGAAGCCTTCGCCTTTTACTTCAATTTCGCCGGATACCGTTTTTACGTGCACGTTTCCTTGCCATGCGTCCGGGTAGCTAGCAGTGACTGTGCCTGTGTTTGAGGAGTGTGCGGAGCGGAGGGAGCGTAATTTTGCGGTTTCGATTGCTTGCGCTTCTATGGGAGGAAGTATAGCTCTATAAGGGTCTCCGTCGCCAATATCAAGGGGAGGCGCCTTGACCTTTTCGGGTGAGAGTGAGACGGGAGTGAAAAATATTGGTTCAAGGACTGAGATCTTAGTAGTGCCGCTGACTGTATGAGTCTCGAAACTATTGGGTGGGACCTTCGAGGTTCCTTCGTCTGTCGGTAGGACAGGCAATGTAATGATATCAACAGTTCCCGAGGTGGTTTTGAAATTACTTTCAGAGCCTAGATAATACGAGCCCGAAATACCGCCGGAAGTTGAATGAACCCGAGTGATATAGTCTCTGAATGGAATTGTTTGGCCTGGAATAGCTTGACGTTGGCTGGAAAAGGGTAGGTCGACATGAATACTTCCTGAAGCCGTTTGAACTTCAAGATCTGCCGGGGCAGGAGATGTTACCGAAGCTGGCTGTGGGAAAACGGCGACATTGATATTACCCGATTCGGAAGAGAGTAGTAGATCATCTAGCAGAGGGTAGGTGCCAGTAATTTCGCCAGATACGGTTTCAACGACCATTCGGCGGGAAGAGAATTGAATTTTGACGTCAGGCTCATCCACGGACTTCGTCTTAAACTCTGGCTTGGAGCATAGAGCAGGATGAATGGATTGTGGAACAACTCTGGATGCCTCCTCATCGGCAGTGGCGAGCCAGACATGTCCAGATGCAGTGCTGAATTTTGACCTCCCTGTGACGTTCACCTTCACATCGGAAAGCGCAAGGTTCAAAGTAGGCGAGTCAAAGAGAAGGCTGGTGAGATCGATATCCTCTGGGAAATAAGCAGTGATGATGACATACAAGCATTGCGCTTTGGTTGTGTACCTGTCGGCATATCGGGGTGTGGTCAACTCCAAAGTTTGGGAGTCATCAGACCAGTTTAGAACAGTCGACATCTTCGTACTTGTGCCCATATCAACAGTGATATATGGACCTTTCCCATGCGTGGAGTTGAAAGGGGCTCTTCGAAGACGTATCTCGCCTTCCGCAGAGACAGTAGGATAAGCTTTGGCATCGGCTTGTTCCTTGATCTTATGAATTATGCTCAACTCCCTTCCTCCTGAGAATCCGTATACTGTCTGGTCATTTTTGCTAGTGGCCGCGGGGCAATATTCCGCGTTAGAGTCAATTGGTTTACCTCTTGATTGCTATGGATTGTAAGTGGGTAGTTCCTCTCTAAAGTAGCAAAATATCTTACATCTGTGCAGCTAAACACAATGGCCAAAGTCGAGCCAACTACAGCCAACACAATTCCAGCAAGCACCAGCACCTTGAACTTTCGTTTGCGCGGAGAGAATGAACCACCTGGAATCAGCGGTTCACTCTCAGACGGCAGCCCATCCACAGGTCCTCCCATACTTTCTGGTTCACGCCCTGCAACAGCCGTGAGAAACCCCCGCTCAAGTTGTTGCTCAGGGAAAGTACTGTATGATCGGGTGTGTCGAGTAGATGTCGGTGAGGAAGGTAACGGTGAAGCAGATGACTGAGGAGGTGATTCCGAGTACGCGGGAGGAGCGTGAGAGATCAGAGGATCTTGCTCTGAGAAGGAGCCGAGTCGTCGATGCGACGAAACCTGTGGAACCGGCGACATCGTACTGGGTGACACACGGGGAGGTGACGAACACAGTGCTAGTTGAGGTGACCTTGGATGATGGCGTACTTGTCTCGAGCTGCTTCCTGAAGCGGGGTGAGAACCCGGAGGATCTATCAATGTTTTGGCTTCTGGGGGACCATAACAATCCGGATCCATGGTGGGATCAGGCACCAGAGTGCGTCTGGCTGTAGGCATCGCTGTGCGTCCAAAATAGCCATCCGACGGGGACAATTCGTCGCTGAAAGACTCTCCTCCATCAGACATGGCATCTACATCCTCAGCGGAGTAGAGGTTGTCGGAATATGGAGGCATTTTGTCCTGATTCTTGCCGCCGATGCCTCGCGGGCCTGACGGGATGAAGTTGTGAAATCCAACAAAAGTAGAGGTCGCAAGAGCACGCAGAATACAATGGATCCAAAGCAAATAATGGATGAATAGATTTGGCCTTGAAAGTTGGTCAAGACACGTCAGCTCTCACTCGCGAGCGAGGGGGGATGGATGGGGATGTCAGACGGAGGAAAAGCGGCCAAGCAAGGCAACAACAAAAGATCCGAATGGGATGGGATGGGATGGTGATGATGCACAGCCGCGCAATTCATCCTTTGGGCGCCAATGATATGACGAGACGCCCAGCCTCGACCATTCAGAATAATCTATTCATACCCGAGTATCAATTCCATTGTAGCCATACTGTATATCATCACACTTGCGACTGACCACGATAATGTAAGAAAAGAAGGTATCGTCGAGCCTCTCTGTGGACGACACCTGTGTAATCCATCCTGGAGTTTCTACGAGGCTACTGCATCTTGGCATTTTCTTGATGCGACGACATAGTCCAGATTTCAAGAGGGTGATTCAAGGAGTAAACAACAAGTAAACCAACAAAACGGTAAACCATAGCCGATGAGAAGCAATAATTTAGCTAGAAAGGGAGGAGGGAACACAATGAGGAAACAATAGGAAAGAGCAAGCTACGACTGGCTTGGCACCCTCTCATCAACAGAACCAGAGACATCACCCAATGTATCTCGAGATATAGAATGCAGACCATAATGTCTACCTCCACAAGAATACACATCCTCGGCCTTGGAAACCTAGGCCGCCTCTTCGCCCACGCCCTCGCCAATAAACCCAACCCACCACCTGTAACCCTCCTCTTCCACCGACCAACTCTCCATCAAGAATGGACTACTGCAGGCCAAAAGATCCAAATCACCACCCACGGCATCACCAACTCCCATGGTTCCTTCGAAATCGAAGAAGTGCCTCTGCATACAAATGCAGCTATAATCCAAAAGCAAGATCAAGAACCAATACAAAACCTGATCGTCACCACCAAAACCATCCACACAGTCAAAGCCATCCACGCAATCAAAACGCGACTAGGTCGTGACTCCACCATTTTATTTGCGCAAAATGGAATGGGTACTATTGAGGAAGTTACCGAGTCCCTTTTTTCCGACAAGAGAGAGAGACCGAATCTCCTTGCTGCGATTACTTCGCATGGTGTATATTCGCATGGACCGTTTCGGTCCGTTCATGCTGGTCTGGCGAATACGACTATCGGGCTGGTAAGCGGCGACGAGAGATCTCGTTATCTCCTCGATCAAATTGTCAATTCGCCTATCCTGGCTGCGACGGAAGTCTCATCATCGGAAATTCTGAAGGTTCAGTTGGAAAAGTTGGTCGTTAATGCGATGATAAATCCTCTTACTGTGCTCTTTGATTGCAAGAATGGGGAGCTGTTCACGCGTTCGGAGATATTGGATGTCATGCGAAATATGCTCATGGAGGTGTATGAAGTCCTTCAAAACTTACCAGGAGAGTTATCACAGCATGATGAGAGGTTTTCGCTTGGGAAATTGGAGGAAAGAGTGCTGAGTATAGGCGCGAAGACCGCAGAGAATACAAGTTCTATGCGGCAAGATGTACAGGCAAGGAAGCAGACTGAGATTGATTATATTAATGGATGGATTACGAGGAAAGGAAGAGAAAATGGAGTGACGTGCGGGTGGAATGAGAAGGTCGTGGAGATGGTTAAGAAGGGGAGGTCTATTACTGTTGCGGATATTGGAGATCATTTCTCTCTGCCAAGAGGAGGTAAGGAGAGTTTGAAAAATCAGCTTACTTCTGAGAACTTCTTCAAGCTACAAGCGGCAAGCTGAATAGCACCAAATAGAGAGAAATACGTAAAATTTATTTTTAAAAATGGCCAGGAAAGTTCACATCCAAGCTCATCTGCCTACCACGTCTGGCAGGCATCAGCAGAAATGGAAACAATGAAATGAAATCCAAGTAGAAATCCAAATCATAGTTGTTTTACAGTTTCTTTTTGACAATTCGATTGCATGCTTCAATATATACACTTTGCCCACTCTTCATGTCTGCCCTCTTTGCTTGCTGCCCATGTGATTCTTTCCGTATTCATAGTACACCCCCAGATAGCCCGAATTTCATTCCATTCCTTTGACTACCCAATCTACTTTGTAATTGTCCTTGGAGTAACAGCAAATGTAGGTCGTACGTATCTGTACCATACTGGTTAGCCTCATTCATTACATTCATCATGCCACCTCAATCACAATCCCAACTTAACCCACACATGCGCCGCTTGTACTTCCAGCCCTCACAACGGCCATGAAAGATAACACACGCTAAACCACAAAAATACACATACCTATCCGAGTTATAAGGACTAGTAGTCTTTCCCAACAACTCCTGCTCCCTCGCCTGATCCGCCAGATGTCTCCTCACCAAGTCCCTATCCTCCTCCGCCGTCAACAATGGGATGAGATGAATTCTGGACCACATCTTCTCGCGTGCGAGTTCACTAGGGTTCCCATCATATCAGCATAAATCCTCTGCGTTTCCTTCCCTCCCGTTCCCGTTCCCATGCATTTCGTTCCATCCCCATCCTTCAACCGTTCGAATATCAAGATAAAGAGGCATATCGCTGATGATATGCTTCCTTCGGTGGCCATGGTGGAAGTCAAAACGTACTTGTGCTCCCTGATTCCAACTCCAACCTTATAAAATCCAAAAGTCATCAACCCAACCATACCCGCCAACATAATCGATGGTCTGAAACCTCTTGCCGGAAGGTTCCTCTGTCATTCAACCTCCATCAGCATAATCCCATAATTTCTATCTCCTCTCCTCTCCCATCATCCCGTCCCTAGCATTCCATCTTCCCCCCTCTTCGTGTTGGCTATCCTGGGAGGTTCGGGTGGTGGAATTGAGGACTTGGGAGTGGATTGGGAGGATGTAACGTACCTTGTATTGAACAGGCGCGTAGCCGCCGCTGGGGGGCAGATCTTGAGGCATGGTGTCTGCTGTGGTTCGTCTTCAATTGGTGTTTCTGCGTGATGCATCGATGGAGCTTCAAGAATGAGGTCCAACGTTGAAATTCAGCGCTAAACCTTGTTGAGCGAGTCAAATTCTGCCCCTTTACACCGACTATCCGACTGTTCCTGGATAACAACAATTCTACAAAGCCAAAGCACAGGGACGTGTGAACTTAAATTACACACAATCAAGTGAGATTTGGAAGCATTTTTAAGTAAAGACTCAAAAAGATTTTTTTTATTTGTGTCCATAATCAAATAACGCCATTCTGCTATGCTCACTGAAGTCAAGTCTCCATCCATAAAGCCCAGGATTTCCAACCAAATCCCAAAGAACAAATCAAGACCACAACACCACCCCAAAATCGAAGCTCTGTCTGCCCGATGATGATGATGAGGAATCCCCTGTAAAAACGCCCTTTTTCCCCTGCGAGAGAAAAAGCATCCCACCTGAAGGAAATGCAAGAATCTTATCGCCCAGAAAAGGTACACAATAACTAATACAAAACACCGGACCTGGAAGAGGACATGATCTTCTTTGTGCAGATTATTCATCCTGCAGCTGCTGCTGCAGCTTCTTCAGCTTCCTGCTTTGCAAACTCAGCCATCAATTCGGCCTCCAGGTCAGCGTCGAAATCATCATCTACTTCCTCCGCCGCCGCATCCCCATTGTCGCTCCTATAAGTGTCCCCACCATCTTCATCGCCAGTCACCCCAGGCGTTGGTAGACTGCTCTCGCTTAACTTGCTGCTCGGCATCTTGCTACCCTTCAGGCTAGATCCTCTCGAACTAGAAAGCTTCTGCCTCTTTGACAGTTTGCTGCCATCATCGCTATCTTCATCATCGTTTGGGTCGGTGTATTTCCGCTTCTTCTCGTCTCCATTGTTTTCAACATCGCTAATTGTGCTTCCGGCGTCACTATCTTCGCTGTCTGAGCCGATATCTTTTAATTCGTCATCAATATCACCCCAGTCGAAGTCGGCCAGGTCGTCAATTGGCGACTGGCCTGGTTCTAAATCGTCGGGTATAACACCTTCTTCATCCGTAAAGTCTTCTTGGCTTCCAGGGACATTGTCAACTTCTTCGGCTCCCTCCTCGTCACTATCCGTGCCGCTGGGGATTCCTCGATGCTTTCATCAGATTCATGGATCGAGATATCAGAAACGTTTCCATCACGTTGTCTCCGATCTGACTCATGGATTTCGACCTAGTAAACATATATCAGTCTCTGGCAAGCTTCTATTGGCAGATTAATGCTTACTAAGTAATCATCCTCGTTTTGCCTCTCCCACCTGCTCATTGAGTCCACCAGCCATTGCTGATTAACAATCTTGATATTCCCTCGCTGAGCGGCTTGCTTGACCTTCGTAGTCCGAGCTCTGCTGTTGGAGGTAACCAGATGAGTGATCTTTCGTGTGACCCTAGGTGCTGTTAGAAGTGAGTCACGCAGAGGACATCTAGCATACATACTTCTTCTTCAATTTCGCTCCAAAGCTTATGACTTGTAATCCAAGTTCAGATCTAATCAGATGGGGAAACCCCAGGTCAACAAATGTTCCTACAGGAGGGATATGGGTGAAATTATTTTCTTCCATAAATGCGAAGAAATCAGGTAACGAAAAGTTTGATATATACCTCATGACATCTAGATTGAGAGGAACGATTCCCGAAGTCACAATTGTGCAGCCTTCAAACACTTTTGCTCTAAACTTATGTTAGCGAGTGTAGAGCTCATTGTACATGAGTTCTTACTTTAGCCGTGCATGACATCCGCGATGTCTGGGACAATTTTAAGATCTGCTCCAGGACTCTTGATTGCAAGCTTTCTGCTAGATCCAGGCTTTAATTGTGCAACTCTCCCACCTCGAGCACTTGTAATCGCTCCGTCGTATTCATCGTAGAAAGCTTTGTGGACTGATTCTAAATGCTTTTCAAGGTGGTGAAGTTCGTCGTCGTCGTCCTTGAGGAGGTTATGTCGGTGGTGTTCAACGCCATTCTTTCCGTTTTCAAGAGCTGCTTCGGTTTCATCCTCCTGGTCTAGCTTCTCTTGGAGATGCAATAGAGGTCGTGCAATCATTTGCGCCTCCAAAGATTTTTCTTGCTCAGCGGCTTGTTCTTGACGTAGAGCTAGGTCATCGCCACCTCCCATTCTTGCCAATTCTTCCAAAGCACTGACTGGCTTCTCATCTTGCTTAATCTCCTCGTTTTTATGGTCTTTAGTTTTCTCGTCAGTTGGCACTGCGGCTTCTTCGGTGGGTGTCTCAACCTTCTCCGTTGTCACTACAGGGATTACTTCGGACTTGTCGGCAGTCTTCTTCTTTGGCGTAGGAACAAGCTTTGGTAATTCTTCCTTCTTCGGTAAGAAACTCGCGTTGATATCACCAATTGCGGGGAAGAAGTCGTATGCCACAACCTTGATCAAATTCGATCGATTCATTGGCCATACATCTGCTCGATCGTCGATAATAGCCACCATCTTAGTGTCGACTGGAAATAATCTTGCAAGATTTTTGGCTGATATGCTGCCGTTCTCATCTCGACTGATAATTCTGTCGCCGAATAACTTCTTGTCGGGATCGACAATTTTGGCGACGTTTCGTGCGTAGGCTCTTGTGCCCATGGTATACACATGCAGCTCGTATAACTCCGAGATCTTATTCAAGAACTCCGTTAGACCAGGTCGTAGCTTGACATAGTACCAGCAACCAGAAGCAATACCTCGAGGACCATCTTCTAATTGAAATGACCTAACATCTTTGACAGCTGCGTGGTTCGGAGATGTGGGATCGTCTCGCCATTCTCCAATGGTTGGTTCGACACAAGCTTGTATGATGGTCTGATCCAGATCCACCACCAAGGACAACTTCCGCTGCTTCAACAGGCGTCGCTGCAAATCTTCTTCGGCCTTCGATGCTGTGTCCGCACTGACCATTAACGAGGTCTGATCGTGTATCATGCTGATCTGGGCCCGCGATGTATCGTCGAACGAACTGGCATATCCAACCTCTGTCATGTCCTTCCCACAAATACCACACAGCCCCTGGAATTGTATCGAGTGCGGGCAATCCTCTTCCACATCCACAAATTTCATATCCTTCTCAATCACCATTCCCACATGCACCATCCATCGCTTGACAGTGCCATCGACCGGACTGTCCCAGTCGCCGTATGAAGTTTGCTCCTGCTCCCATTTGAGGCCGTCTTTGCTGGCAGTGTCGCCAACTTCTTCTACCCAAGTCCATTTGTATTCGAGAAGGCCTTGTTGCTTGTTGACTTTGTCGCCAACTTTCTTGTGAAGTTTGGTGATAGTAATGGGGTACTTGACTTTCGTCCCGAGGTTCAGTAGCTTTCCCATATTTGTATCCTCCGGCGCGGTGACGCGTCGTTTGTGATCATGCGGTAATTGCAAATTTTATTTATCCCCTATGACTACCAGTTAGCAGAGCGCCGTAAACAGATGTTGCGGTTGTAGGGATCATCAAGTGTTTTGACATGGGCAGACAGGGAAGATAGGTAGGTAGGCAGTCCTTGCTCTTGCTCTTGCTCGCAACTCACGAATGCCACAAAGAAATAGCAAAGGTGATCTTCTGGCACATCGAGAAAAGCTTGCGCAAGCTTTCTGCATTACACGGAACGGCATGTACAAGCTGTTGGAGGACCTACGATCTCAATTTGAGCTCATAGAAGCTCTCACATAGACCTCGCGTGGGGTACAGCAACAGTCTTGTATAGCCAGTGCATCTGGAGTCGGCTTTCCCAAGCAAGCGCAAGTAATATTCACCTTTTCTCCTCCGCGCAAGTTGGTCAGCGCAGCTCTGCGACAATGATGCGTAGCTTGATGCCGTGTCTGAAATATTGTGTTTGTTGCAATGGGGAAGCTTCGTTGGCAGGATGAAGATAGCTTTCGACCTGTATGGGGGATTTGGGCGGATGAGGGCCTGAGGCAGCAAGGAAAGGCCAGGCCAAGCTTCGTTCGGTGGGTGAGAGTTCGGCGAAACGTCCAGACTTTAATACATACTGACACCCAGAGAAAGCTTGGCAGGGCCCGCTCATTGGCTGCAGGAGAATAGGGGAGTCGTCTTGTTACCGTTTGCAGTCACCAGATCAGCGACAAGGGAAGAGGCAAGGAAGGTGAGTACTGTAGTACAGTAGAAGAACAAGATGTTTGGAATTGTTTCAAAGGCTGAGGAATTTCTGTTGGTGCAGCTCCCGGAAGATTCGGGTTTCATTGCTGCAGCCAGCTCTATCTGCTACTACAGCAGTAGTAGTATGGCTCCTTGCGCCATATTCCGTGTTTGTTTACTTGCCTGTTTTAGGCGAGGGGTGAAACTACCCAGCGGACTGATTCGTGAGCCCACACAAATCATGGCCGTCAAAGAACTGCCAAAGAGATACCTATACATCTGCAAAACCATTCAGCTCGAGTGCTAAATGTTTGTCAATTATATGTGTAGTACGGCTCTATGCAACGCTGCAGGCAAATCTACACCTGCCAACTCCGCATCCCATCATAATTAGGTACCTATCAAAGTCTCGCTGAGTCAAATGCACCAGACTATTCGCTCCGCAATCGTGAGTAACGAAACCCTCCCGCATCCCATGATATTAATTCCCGACAATCTGAACGCTCCAAATGTCATCCAAGTCCTACACACACGCCCAATCTAAGATTCCCTATGCTCCCCAATGCAAGTCGCCCTCATCGAAAATCCCTACCGTCCTCAGGCAGCAGTCAAACTCATCGTCCCCAACGCCCTTCCCTTTCCTCGACCAGCATCCGTCATTGACATAGCCATAGCATCACCAGGACTGATACCCCGTCTCGATGACCCACTCTGTGCCATAGCCTCCCAATCTTGTATCTTCTTAACAAGCTCGGGGTCGTTGTCATCTCCAATAAATGTCCAGCTCTCTTCCGAGTCTTCAAGGCTGTCATCGCTAGGCTTGTTGTTTCTTCCCTTGATAAGCGATTTAGCGTACTCAAGGTCGCGGTAAATAGATTGAATTGCAGTCTCCACACCGTTCTCCTAGACCCGAGTGATTAGCACAAATTTCAACAAAGCCATAGGGAGTACATACACTGCGAATTTGTTCTCCCAGAACCTTGGCTTTGACAATCATTCTCTCGCTATGAGCCGCTTCCCAAAGCGCTCTCGCAAAGACACTGACATTCATTTTCCTCAAGTAAATACCAACTCCCAAGTCTTCTACTCGTCCACCGAAGAAATACTGATCTCCAAAGAAGGGTTTGATAATAGTAGGTAGACCAGCTCTCAGACTTGCACCAGTTGTCCCAGCACCGCCATGATGAGCTGCTGCATCGATTTGCTTGAACAGCCAGTCGTGAGGGGCAGATTTGATTTGGAGAATCTCAGGTGGAAGTGGAGCTTCGATCGCGCCTGCAGCCTTCTTGTCTAGACGATCAGACCATCCCTTTGAGAGAATGCAGCGAACATCGGCCTTGAGCACAGATTCAATGATGGTGTTTGTGAGAACTGCCGAGTCCGCAACAACGATAGAACCAAATCCAACGTACACAATTCTCTTCCCATCTTCCCGAGCCTTCTTGATGAAGTCTGTGAGGTCCTTAGGTGGTGTATAGTCGGTGCCTTCGTCAAGAAACCAGTAGCCTGTAACTCGGATCCAGTCACTGTAGTCTAGTGGTGGAACAACAACCGACGGGCTGAAGTTATAGAGAAATGGAACCTTGTTGGGTTGCATCTTTTCCAGACTTGTGGCTGCAAGACCAAGTTCCTTCTTTCTCCATCGATTGACCTGTCCCGCGATGGCTTTCCAGAAAACGTTGTCAAACATGACATATGTGATATAATTGTAGGCACCACCCATTTTATGCTCTGGAACTGCAAATGCGTGGGGGTAGGCTCTTGTTCTGGTCCATGGCATGGAAAATGCTCGGAAATAGGGTATCCCTAGAGCTTCTGCAATATGAATTCCACCCATCGCACTTGGACTCTCAATTAGAAGATCAGAGTCTTGACAGGCTTGCCATCCCGATGTGAGAAGTTCGTCGATCCATCCTCGAAATTTGGAAGAAGCCTCTCGAAGGAAGGAATAGGTGAACATTCCATTCTCCACACAAATCCGCATCAGTTCGGCGGGATCACCTTCAACTGGTCTGAACTCAATTCCGTGACTTTCTACCCAGTCCTTGAATTCGTGGTGGGTTGCAATCCTTGCTTTATGACCCTCGGCCATGAGACCTTTGCAAAGAGCAATGTATGGTTGGACATCGCCTCTCGAGCCAATGGTTAGGCAAGTGACGCGAAGAGACTCTGTTGGCTTGAAGTTCAAAATTGAGGCTCGTGGGTCATCGAAAAGAATAGGCGGCGCCTCCCCTTTGACTTGATCGGCATGCTTTGGCAGTATTAAGTCATGCTCATTGGCGTGGTCATCTTGCCGAGCTTGTTGGAGAGCTTTATGTTCAGCACTAGCATTTTCGGCGCTTTGCTTTTCTTCCATGGTCAACAAACCAGACTCTTTAAGGTATCTCATTGTTTCCAAATTTTGGAGAAGGGTGACAGCACAGTCATCGCGAGTATCTGCAAGGTTGAATTCGAAAAAGAGCTCTTCGTGGCCCTTGATGACAACCACTAAGCCAGAGTAGCCAAATCGGAATCCCTTCTCTTTGTCCACATTCTCAACGTCCTTCAATGGCAGAATGAGCTTTGTTCGTGTACCAGGCAATAGACTCCTAAAACAAAAAGATCTATCACTGATGTAAATCTTTCCATACAGAGGTAAGACTCGATGGAGAAATCCAAAGTATGCAGCTTGAAGCTTCTCAGTGTCCGGAAGCGCAAAGTGGTCTCGGAAACGATCTCCGGGGGCTACTGTTTCATCTGCTTCGTCGAGCTCCTCTTCGGCGGCTGAACTTGATGGCTCGTCGTAATGTTTCTTGCCCCCTTTCCACATCCCAGACACTTTTTCTACATATCCCATTGACTCGGTGGCCAAGAGAGTGCTCATGCGCTTGGAATGCTTGTTGAGGTATCCTGCAAATCCAGCAGCACGTTGTAAGGGATATGCACCAGCTTTCACAAGTGTTTGCAGTGATGGACCTGCTGCAGTGTCGGCCCTCCCTGTACTTGATTCTCCCTGAGATCCAGGAGGAGGACTTTGTTTTGGCGTTGGTGGTATGCTGCCAATATTTGCGCTATTATGCGATGGTGAATGAGAGGCACCATCTATATTCAAGCCACCGGTCTTATCTCTAGCTCGTGATGCAGAGGCAGATCGCTGAATGGTAGGTGACAAGAACACGTCACTTCCTCGAAGAATCTGACTTGCCGAAGCCGAAGCCTGGGTCTCCTCGCTTGCCGACATCAGTGCTGCCGACGATGATGGCTCTTCCAGAGAGTGAACGTAGGAATCTGAGGAGTCTTGCTTCTCCGAGGCCCGTCTTTCACCCAAACGATTCCTGCTTAAACTACGGCGGCTTGCGCTCATACTTCGTCTACCTCCGCCGTCCATGTTCATTCTGCTCAAATCCACACTCCTTCTCCCAAGCTTGGTCAGATCCATGCTTCGACGATTATCAGAGCTTGCTCTAGAGAGCTCCCCACTTGGGCGAGGATTGATACCTCCACCCGGAGTAAGCATCGGTGACAAGGTTGCTCTAACATTCTCTTCTAATACAATCCCGGACGTGTGGATTGGCGGGGGTTGTGGCGTCTTCTTCTCCCTACGGATTTGCAGAGAATTCCGCTTAGACCCGCCGCCAACTGGACTTCTGGCTCCTTCCGTTGGTGGCGGTATAAGAAGGTCTTCTGGAATCTGTCTAGCCGTGGAGTCTTCAACGAGAATTCGTAAAACGTTCAAGGCTTCTTTCCCAAAGCTGAAGAAAGAGAAGAAATACTATGAATGTGGATTAGCTGATTTTCAGTGGGATTTGGCGGGCTATTTATGACTAACTTCATCAATTGCATATGTCTCGTCGTTATCAATGACCCTGATCTTACATGTGTCTGCAAAGTCGATAATCTGACTGTCTTCAATGTCGATGATATTCTCAATCGGTAAAGATATCTTGACGCTGTCGCCATCATTGTGAGAACGGAATATTATCTTTTGCAAAGCCTTCACCCATTCCTTAGCGCTTGGTGTACTGTCGGCCTTGAAGTGAAATTTCCGTTGGTGTGTAACAACTGTGAAATGCGTGCCATCTTTTCCTTTCTCCTTGTCGGCCACAGTTGCGGATATGCCGTAGCGCAAATCAATATTCCCGCTCGGGAAATATAAGTCTGATGGATCTGCGTAATAAGACAGGACATCTCCTTTGAGGCGGAACCAGTATCGGTTGAATGTAGGATTTCGTCGTCCAGATTTGGCGAGGTAGCCAGACTTGACTATTTCATTCTAAGAAATGTTAGAATGTGTAAGAATCGGTACGCAGATTTACAGACGGATTTCTTAGGCAGGTACGCATAGAAGCAGATGTGCTTGGTAGTAATGTACATGTAACCTTGTAGTAAGACGCTCTTTAGTAACCAGCAGGGGTATTCTATTTCGAGTCAGTACTTATCCTGTTATTTCCTGGTATGGGCGTTCTCACCTTCTATCACATCCTCTGCCTTCTCGAAATTAAAAATCTCCATGAGCCTATGAGCGAGACTTGATGGTTGTTCTGCAATGCCACCCATCGTTCTCAGATTGTCTCTCGAATTTCTCGGCATGTCGAAGCTTGGTCGCATTGATAGTTCTGCTTTGGCCTCCAGCATCCTGCTCATACCAGACTGATCCCTCAACCCGGAATGTGAGACCTGTATGCCTGGAGCTGGTGCGCCATTGCTCGAGCTCGAGCCCGAACTGGGCGGTTCCTCGGTCTTTGATGATTTGGACTTCGATTTCGACGACATGCGAGAGAAGGACCGCATAATCTTGGTTTCTGAGAACTTCCTCCTGTGTTTCTCGGGTCCTGGCGAGGTTTTGTCCCTTCGAATCTTGTCCACCTGTAGACTATTTGCTCGCGCTGGTGTTGGAGTTCCCGCCGTATCGTCCTCATCCTCCTCGTCGCTAGACTGTGCGTCGAATCGAGCATTGAAATCAACTTGTGAACCAGCAGCAGCTATCATCCCGAATACAGATTGATTCATATACGCTGTAGCGCCTGGTAGCGCTGTGATATCCTCGTCCGCGTCGTCCCCATCTCGAAATCGTTCTGGGATCTCCATCGAAACCTGGTGACCCTCCTTCTTCTTCTTCGTCAACTTCCTCCCCACACGCTTCTTCAGATCGCCCTCGGACGGCGGCATGGCGAAAACGGTGCTGTCCTGGCGCAGCGTCGCGTTGCTGATGGCAGAAATGTTCGTTGACGGAGATCGTTGAGGTTTATCTTATCGCGGCAAACCGGTGGAAGCGGCTTGCGAATACTTTTGGAGGCGGAACACGGCGGGTAGGTGAATCACATGCTTGGGAACACGAATGATCAGAAGGTGAGATCAGTATTCACTATGAGAAGGCAGACGACAGTCTGACTCTTGACACGGATCTTTAATCATGACTCCGGGGCTTTGTTAACTAAATAGTCTGGGGAGAAATACTGTACTCCACCAAACACCGAGACCGAGCTCGACCCTGAACGTGCCAAGGCTAGATTAGGTAGAGTCAACCATTTGCCAGGCAGACTACTCGGCTCCAGCGCTACTATATCAACTTTGCTATTGGGAGAACGCATTCAATACCTAGTATTTCATTTCAGCTGTTACATTCCCGTTGCAAAAGTACGAAAAGTGCGATGGAGAGAATGATGTTACATCAAGAGAATGACATCACTTTAGGACTATCGGACTAGTTCCTTAGGCATGGACCCTGGAAAGAGAGGTTTAATCACATATCATTATTGCTGAGACCACATGGTGAAAATTAAAGAGTCGATCACACATGCCTCTTCTCACTTCACAAACATACAAAATAATGATATCGAAAAAGACTCACCCGCTTTCCTTCCAACGTATCGTAATCATGACTACCTTATCCTGACATCCCTGCAAAAACAAACACTGCCTAACAAACCATGGAACACCAGCACCAATAACTCCTGCAATGATAAAGCCCCCAATTGATCACATCCACAAACACAACTTGCCACTCGCTGTGCCACCGGCAACCCAATTCTGCGTTGGATGGAACTGTGCAGCAGCTGGCACAGCAGAAATTATCTTGCCATCGCCGCCTAGTTGAGCCAATTGCTCTCCGTTCGCGCTAAAGACATCCACAAATCGGTTCATGTTTCCAATAACAAACTTTTGAATGCCATCCTCCGGTCTCTCTTGCCAATGAGGCTTCAAAATAGTGACCCATCGCCCAGTCTGGTTGTTGTGTCGAACTACCGCAGTGGGCTTCATTGCTTCCTCGTCGATATCATGGCCAATCTTGAATGACCCAGCGTCCAGGAAGGAATGAATCTTGATTGTGTCATCATATGATGAAGTTGCAACATGGCCAGCAGCTGAGAAAGATGCATGCGATACTGACAGGCGCGAAGTGTGCTCACCGAGTAGATCTGGGAGCCTCTCCTCGTCTTTGCCTGAGATATTTCGCAAATCCCATATCTTCAGAGTACGGTCCAGAGATGCCGTTGCAACCATGTGAGGTTGGAGTGGATGCAAAGAAAATCCGCCAATCTTCTTTGCCGATAGCTGGTAGGTCTCAGTCTCCGATTTGGTGCGCATGTCGTGCCGCCCAAATGAGCCATCTAAGTTTGAGAAATACAATAGATTTGGATTGGTAGAAGGAATGGCGATGCAGGAGATTCCAGAATCATCATCTTCAGTCGATGGAGCAAACGCTTCAATTGCAATTCCAGACTGAAGGTCGAACTTTCGTACAGTAGAATCGTAGGACGAAGAGTATATGTTGTTACCATCTGCAGGAAAGATGAATGAGGTAATGGTCCTTCCGTGTAGTTTTAAAGCTGTAATGGCTGGTTCTGCAGCTTCTGTCTCATCATCGTCGTCGTCGACTTCTGGTCCAGTTTGAGAAGCATCAAAGATGCCGAGATTCCCTAGCTTATCTCCAGCAAAGATCAGAGCTTTATCTTCTGACGGATGAAAACCCAAAGCATATGGCCGTTCAGGAGTAATTTTGATTTCTACCAGATGTTAAAAGCAAAAAATTGAATATTAGTGGTACACTCACGATTAGGATCCCAAGCTTCGTATATCTGCAAACCACCAATCTTCTTCCTCAATGCTTTGAGTCCCGCATCCGTAGTGGCCTTAATATCATCTTCGGTAAATGTCCGTACGCTCGGCTGCGCCCCGCGCATTATTCCCGAAAGGAAGTCCTCCCCTTTGTTATAATTCTTGCCATCAACGATCAAGTCTTTGTAATTTAGATCCCCTGCCACGCGCACCCTCTTTGCCACTGCGGTAACTTTGGTATACTCTTCCTCGACCTCGGCCTTTCTTTTCAAAGTTTCACTATCAGCATCTGCTCCCGCGAGCCGAGAACTCGTACGGGTAGGTCGCGGTTGCTCCTTCTTGACTGCCGCAGCCTTCTTTCGGGGTGCAGTCGGTTTTGCGCGTGGAGCTGGAGTAGGGGCAATCTTCTGCGCAGTTGTGCTCAAATCTTTCAGAATTGCCTGGTTTGCAGCGATATTTTCGAGACGCTTCCGCTCGAACGCGCTCATCTCGGGCTTTTCTTTCTTGACGGGCGGCATATTGATCTGAGGTTGTGGAATTGGAAAAAGTGATTATGTTGATCAAGAGAAATGTGGATGACGCGGGAGCATTGAGAGGGACGACCACTCTACACGACTCCTGTAAAAAGCGCGACGCGCTTCCTTTCACGTGATCCCGTAGCCCGAGCCCGGGAGCGAAAATAATGGACCCAAAATACTGTAAGGTATCACCCATGTCTTGAAGGAAGAGTCAACCAACCTCTCAAGCTCCCATCGACACCTTTTTCTCTTGAGTAGACTATCAAGCAATCTAGCCGACTTGCTTTGCGACTTGGAAACACCAATTTTGGCTCCCTCACAGCCTTCAAAAGCAAGTAACCGTCATGATGAACGCCAAAGCCGCCCAAACGTTTGCCCTGTCGACCTCCTCGATATCGACAATGAGCTTCACCCCCTTTCTATATCACACGAGAACTTTGTGTGGCATCAATTGGAGCAGATCATATCGTCAGCAGAGCAGTAGTGTACTCTCACGGCGTCCCTTTTCCTCGATATCTCGACGACAATATGCAGCGGATGACAACATCGTCCCTCGATCGACATCCACATCTACCGAAGGTATCACAACATGGAGTCCCTTAATACCCTCAGCGGCCGGCGAAGCCAACGGTAACGATACTATAGATACAAACAAACGAGTAGACCGGCCGCAGGACGAAGAGAATCGGCACGGGAACACGAATTCTCGAAGAGACGGGGTCATTGGCAATCGTGTCTCCCACCGGAGTGGCAACGCCCTTCTACGCCAGAAGCATAATGAGATTTATCATGCAGATTTTCCCAGCGTCGTAGCATCGAGATCGATTGATTTTGACGAAGAGATGGACGAAACCTACCTGGATTCTGCAGTGAAGTCAATTGACTTTGATGAAAAGATTGACGACGAACACTTGGTAAACAAAGATGAAATTGCCGACTTGACAAGATCACATCCACTGGGAGAGTCTACTATTACGGATACGGAACGATATGCTTTTCAGAAGGTCTTCAGAGATATATTTGGCAAGAATCAGGGCTCGCAAGGTGGTTTTGGTGGTCTATCACTGCCAGTGGACGACAACAAAGCCAAATCCAAGGGCCAACCTGTCTCTGTTACCCCGCGCAACAGCGATTTGTTACGACACGAAATGAAGGATATGGTCAGTCGGTACCCCGCACCACTTCGAGCAGCTGCGGCCAGGGCCATTGGTCTTACAGAAGCAGAGGCTGAGGGAGAGGAGGAGTTTCCGGAGGAAGAACCAGAAATAGACATGCAAAAGGTGGAGGCACTGCGGAAACCTGAACGAGATCGGGTTGAGACTTTGATGAAGGCGGCCAAGACAGACTTTGAATTATGGACGGTGATGGAGAAGGAGGTGTTCTCCTTGATTCCAAACCTGGGCTTGCAAGATGTCGAACAGCCAATTGCCCAACCGAAAGAAATTAAATCCCGCTCGAAAAAGGGAAAGAAGACGAGTGAAAACCCATCACCTATACCGGAGCACTCTAAAAAGCTGCCAAAATTT
Source organism: Tetracladium setigerum (assembly GCA_031472005.1). Taxonomy (NCBI): domain Eukaryota; kingdom Fungi; phylum Ascomycota; class Leotiomycetes; order Helotiales; genus Tetracladium; species Tetracladium setigerum. The sequence goes on from PZJY01000006.1 coordinate 2,054,895, forward strand.
TCTGTGGACGTGGACGGCATCTCCCCTTTGACACTATATGGTCCTCTGTACCCGTCGTATCTTCTTCTTGGATTACGCCTATTGGATCGCTCCTTCGCAAAATCATCGCCTCTTACTCTGACCCTACTTCCTCAAATCAAATCAATGGGAATGATTTCTCATGTTCTCGGAGCTAGCAGTCAACTTTACAACGAGCTTCTGCAAATCCATCGCTACAGATACGATGACTATCGTGGAATTCTTCATCTTCTCAGCGAAATGGAGTACAGTGGTATCGAATTTGATAACGAGACATTAAATATCATTCAAGACATTCAGAGAGCGCAAGCCAGTGCAAGACATGGCGACAAGGGACCTGCAATCCAGACACTATGGAGTCTGCCTGAGTTCGCACCTAACAAATTCAAGGTTTGGTATGATAAGATTGCAGGGGATATTAAGAGTAGAGCAATGGCCCAAACGACGACAATGAGATATTAATGAATGGAAGGCCGTGTTTTTGTATTATATGTACTTTACTGTAGAGATTAGAGTGTAGGTATGTACCATCACCATGTATTAATGAACACGAGGGGAAAGTACAGTCGACTTCCACTCGGTGACATCTTTTCTCTTTGTTGGAGCACACGTCAAAACATTGCCATTTTCCAGTTTGCTGTTTATTGTATCCGAGGCTCGCATCCAAGGCCAGACAGCGCTGCTGTTGTAACCTCTATTTTGAGGCTTGATTCTGATCCTTTGTCATTTTCAATACTCAGTTCTGCGAATTTGCTGTGGACTGTCCAATACCATGGTCGCATGCAAATGCAAAGGCTCCTTTTTGCGCTCATGCCATTCCTACATGGGGAGCCTCATCTCATCTACACGTGGACAACTTGGCCCCCAACTTGGCTCAACTGATCAATATGTACTGCAATCTTGCTAGGAGGCGCAGTCAGATTTGCGCTGTACAAAAGTGGGCTTGCACAGGTGAGTTGTAATTCTGTCGATCTCTCTTGACTCCCTCATTTTCACAAGTCCCTTAATATATCGCCCTTACAACCATGAGGCTCCTCAATACCACGTCTCTCGAGCTCAGGAGTTTTGTTCCCGCGACCTTCCCGATTATGTTATTCTGTCGCACCGATGGGGACTGGGGAAGTGACGCTGAAAGATATCACCAGCTATCCTATCTCGGATATGGAACATCCAGCGCGACAAATGAAGGGTTTCTCCAAGCTTGAAGGGGCTTGCAAATTGGCTGCCGATGATGGGTATGATTGGATCTGGATTGACAGCTGTTGCATCGACAAAGAGAGCTCTATGGATGTAGACAAGTCTATCAATTCAATGTGGAACTACTACGCAAGATCAAACATCTGCTATGTGTATATGGCGGATGTCCCGGACTACGAAGCTGGTTGGGGTATGGGGTTTCAAGAGAGCGAGTGGTTTACTCGTGGCTGGACATTACAAGAATTGATTGCGCCCCTTTACGTCGAGTTCTATGCTGCGGACTGGTCCCCAATAGGCACCAAGTTGGAACGGCAAGAGGATATTGCAGTGATTACCACGATTGACAGCCGCCTTTTGACTCAAAATCGGCCCGTTGGGGGTTACAGCTCCGCAGAACGTTTTTCCTGGGCTGCTCATCGTCAGGTTACCCAGGAAGAAGATGAGGCTTATTCACTCCTTGGCCTCTTTCAAATCCATATGCCAATGCTTTACGGAGAAGGTGCAGCGAGGGCATTTGCGAGGTTGCAGGAGGCAATTTACCTCTCCATGTGCGATGACTCGATCTTCCTTTTCAGCAACAGTCCATATATGAGTATCGATCGTCAGTCTTTGCTCGCTGATTGTCCGGCCCGTTTTTGCCAAAGAGAACAATGTGAGCCATGTCAACGCCAGTTCGGCACGAAATGTTTCCCCAATGATGTCCGGTACACTACGGTTAGGGCGTCGGATTTGTGGACGACTCAACCACACGAGCAACTGATTACTACCATCTCGCCTGTCCGGAATGAGGTATCAGTTCCGCTCTATGTAGTGAACTTTGCGGATGTTTCGAGCAACTTGATATTTTTCGACGAGAACACAGACCACACTGGGATATCACACGTGGCAGTTCTTAATCATACAACGCGCGATCACTATGAGGGCGCATTTTGTCTACTCCTTTATCGTTCAGCAGACTCGATAATCCCGTGTTTCCGTCGACTCTCGTGCTTCCCAGCCTTGTTACCATATGTTGGAGAATTACTGTCCGGGGTGCAGAAGGCAAAGATACTCTTTGTTGGAAATGATATCGAAGTCAAACGCCAAAAAGTTGTTACTACATTTAGTGCTTCCGCAGATTCATACTGTGTCGAAAGATGGAGGGCTAAATATGTCGATAGTCGCGAGGTGTCTGAAGTCACTGAATTCAAGGTCGGAACTGGTGACAGGGAATTCCCAGGCCGTGCTGAAGTTTCATGTCGTATTGCTAGTAGCCAGAATCTCGAGGCGCTTCCCCAAATTTTGGTTGAATTGGAAAGAGTTGTCGAGGGTGGTAGGTGGTCAATCAAAGAAGTCTCCGAGGGAGAATTTCTCAGAGGACAAGAAAACCAACTCCTCTTCACTGCCGAGACCCATTCTGATCGTTGTAAAATCACTCTCTCAAGCGGAGAAAAGTTATCTATTGGTGTTCGCCGCTCGGCAGCTCCCAAACTCCCTGGAAATGCCGAGAATGTCAGTCAAGAACGGTATCGAATATTTATTCGGTCGGTGAAAGGGGACAAGAAAGTCACCAAAAGGTTGATGTAAATTCAATTCAATGATGGCCATGAAGCAGACCTACTGCTCAACTCTTTGAGTTTTAAATCTATCATTAGACGTAAGCCGGCAATTTATCTCTACCGTCTTCATAAAATGTGATGGCCGTTTCCTATTCTATAAAGCACTGGTATCTTCTCACATTACTGAATCTTACACTTTTCAGCTAATACCTCTACCACCTAGATATCGAGCTGATCAACACATGAGTTGCAAACTGCGAGGATGGGATCCACATCACATGAACCACTGGTTCGGTAATGATCCTTCACAGGATTACAAATATTGACGCTCTACAGATACAGGACATACTTCTGTAGCTCGAATCTCACCTGAGTTTCGGATACCTCCTAGAAAGCTGGCTTAGCTGGGGAACATTGTCATTCCAGGTCATGTACTAGAGGTCTTGTCAACAGAGCGATATCGAAGACAGGTTTTAACAGTACCATTGTATCCCAGAAAATGTAATTTTACGACATGAAGGCAAAGGTACCATGTCCTAAGAGGACCGGCTTCATTTCCCTAAAGACTGTAGTAGGCCTGGACACGATCGGGCTCGAAAGCATGAGGGGGTCAGTGCACCCAGATAGGCTATTGGCACAATCATTGTTACTATGATTACTGCTTCTGCGCGTGGAGCACCTTCGTATTGAAACCAGAGTCAAAACCTCACCTTGAAGGAGTGACGAAGAGGGAAGTCATTCCGGACGGAGAGAGTATTGTTGGGAATCGGTTGCAATACCTTAAGATCATAGGGAATTCCATTGCGCGGACCGTTGCAGTTACCTTTGGCTTGAAGCAACGAGAAGCCTGAGTCAATAGCCGAATAGCGGACAAGAGAATGCGGTCCTTCGAAACACAGCTGCTGTTGATTGTGGCATGGCTGTCATCAGGACACAAGAACTAATTATCATTAAATAAAATCATAAGAATGCTGCTACCTACCCAAAATATAAGTGCGAACCATATTAACTATTATGCCACCGATAGGGGTGTGTCAAAATCAATATCATGGTGGAATTAGAGGTATACAGCATTAAGGTATTGAAATACCTGTATGTATAGCGTACGCTAGGGAATTACGTTAATAAGCAAACTAAGGCATTACCAAAAAAAAACAAAAAAACAAGTATCATTGTCCCTTACCTTACTACCTACGAATAGCTACCTACCTAATACACGGTTAGGTTTAGAAGTTAGAGAACAGGAAGATCACGGTGAAGAGTGGATGTGAGGTCTAAGGATGTTGAGATGGACGGGTAGTGAAAGAGACGGTTGTAGCACTTAGCAGTTGGTAATGAAATTTGTATTGTGTTGCTTGGTTCATTTTGGCTTGAGGGGGAGAGTTCAATACCACTTGGGCTTGTTTTGGTGCGCTGTAGGAGAATGAAGGAAAAGCTAGCTGTTGCGGAAAGTAATGAAAGAGCATACAATTCCCTTAACACCACATTGCTGATGACGGACGAGTAGAGAGAGTGGTACGGTAAGTACAGTACTCATAATCATGACAGAAATATACAAGCCACTGATCATCAACCTGATATAAGATCATTCTTTTCTACGAATCGACCAGTCTTAATTCCATACAAAATCCCTCCCTTTGGTATTTTTAGTTTTAATTCCTACAATAAGCCGCATAAAATGATGAAATGCTCAATTAACGCCACCCAAATGCACTTGCCCAATGTCGTTTCGCTCTCTCTATTCAATCCGTTTGGTTTTCGTGTATCAGAAATCCCACCTTAACCATTCGATTTTTGGAGGTAATAATGGCATTTCGTTGTTCGGAAATGACCCGGTCAGACGTAATTGGTCGAAAGCCTGTTCGGTAGCATTATCATATTTCTCATCCTCTACCTGCGAATCTGGGACGAATGAAGGTGGCCCGTTAGGAAAGCAGATTTTCCTCCAAGTCCCATCTCGACCTATGGTACCTGGGTGCCCATCTTTGTACTGCACCCTTTTGCCCTTGAACACTGTCAAGTTCCCGCTACCGTCCCTAGAGCTGTATGAGGCTATAGGAGGGTTGCCATTTGATGTTGGCGGAACATAAGCACCAGACGAACCACCGGCAGCATTGGTTCCATTGGTCAACGATCCAAACACACTACCTCCATGTAGGTTTGAGTTTATTGGTTGAGCACTGGGCTGACCGAACGGATTGGGTCTGGCTGGCTGATTACTCGAAGGGGCTCCAAATGGGTTCGGGTTTACTGGCTGTGCTCTAAATGGATTTGCCTGGGGTGCTGCTGGGGTTGTACCGAACGGATTTGAAGCAACTGCTGATTGCGTGCCCCCAAAAGGATTCGACGCAGCAGGTTGACTCGGTGCCCCAAAAGTTGGGCCTGCTTGCTGTGTGCTTCCAAAGGGATTTGATGCAGCAGGTTGGGTTGGTGCTCTGAAGGTTGGCCCTGCTTGCTGTGCGCTCCCAAATGGATTTGACGCAGCAGGTTGACTCGGGGCCCCGAAAGTTGTCCCTGGTCGCTGTGTACTTCCGAAGGGATTTGATGCTGCAGGTTGACTAGGGGCTCCAAACACGCCTGGAGTGGCGCTAGTTTGTGCCTGTAGAGGTGCACTTGGAGCTCCAAATGGATTTGGTCTCTGTCCTAGTGCAGAAGGTTGTCCAAATGCACCACCTCCACCAAGTGGAGTTGGGCCACCAAACGCTGGGGCGGATGGCGCGCCAAAAGGATTGGACTTCTGGCCCAGGGCCGATGGCTGGCCGAACGCTCCAGGTTGAGATGGAGCACCAAACGCTGGGGCGCTGCCGAATGCATTTGCAGTGTGAGAGGGTTGTGAAGGAGCTCCAAAGGCATTGTGAGTCTGTGGAGGCGCTGGAGGACCGAAAGGATTTGGCTGGACTGCTCCATTCATGCTTTCCCTCACGATGTCTACTCGGTTGGGATGCTCATTTTGTGACTTCACAATGAAATCGATTGCACCATCCATATTTCTCAAGGCATTTTGTGTCTGCTCTTCAGCCGCCTGTACCATTGTCTCTGCTTCTTGTATCTGTCTAGTCAGCATAGCCTTCCACCATTTGAGAACTTGAACCTACAGCCCCTTGGGGATTTCCCGCCGCAACTCCTATATAATGTAGAAGCCGCATTTCCTCAAAACTCTGCTCTCGAAGTGGTCCTCCAAAGAGCTGCGCAGGCGCAAATCGGCCTGGCCCATATGCCGAAAGAGGCCATTGTGGTTTCTCCGAGGAAAGGTCTACAATGATCGCGGTTTTGTCGAGTTGAAAAGGAACTTCTCGTGAGGATGTAGCTGGATTCAAATTAGCAATAATCCCTTAATCGCAGAACTGGACAGGTACACTTACCTTCTCTGCCACGGTCCCTACTACCATCTCTGGGGCCATTATTTCTTGAAGAATCCTGATTTTGGAGAGGTGCGAATCGATTTCCACCTTGATATCCTCCACCAGCCTGGTACCCCCCACCACGATTCCCTCCACCGCGATTTCCTTCCCCTTGATAACCTCCGCCGACAGAACCATGTTCAAATCTGCAATTATCTAACAGCGCGCAATTAGAAGCTTTCGGACATTGGGAGGAATGTTCGTACCTCCATTGCGACAGGTTCCCTGCTGCCAAAATTTACACGGAGGTGCCATCGTCAAGCTGAGCTATGGACCATGCAAAGCAACTACCTCCATGCATCGCTGTATACAGCTACTGTCTCGACAAAAGATGGTGGGATGTTTGCGATGTAGAGCTTTTTGGTAGTGAAAACGGGAGTCCACTGGTGTTGGGGACGCGGTCGCGTTCAAGTAATGCTTGGCGCTGCAAATTCAATATCGGTCATGGAACAAACGACCCAAGTTAAGGAAAGTACCACTTTATACTTGAATTTTTTCTTTGTTTTCCAGTTTCACCTCGGAAGCAGTTAATGCTTCATTTTTTGCAGGCATTTTAGTGAAAGAATAAGTGATTTGCAAAATACTCCGCTGATGGTCATGAGAGCAGATACATGATTTGCCAATTCAACAGAAACAGCGAACAGAATTGATTTATTGGTTATGCGATGATTTCATTGATTTATTCTACTCATCTGCCCGGATCATCTTCCACAAAGCGGCTCGAGTAGTCTCATCCTCGAAGACTTGATTTAATAACACCTCGAGCTCGTTGGCAGATTTTATAATTGCATCCCTTTTCGTTGAACCCTTCTCCGAAAGCCGCGACTGCCAGTACTTAGTAAATGCAGTGATTTGCTGCACGAGGACTTTCTCAAGTTCTTTCCTTGCATCCAAAAGGTGATCAACAACCGCAGGTAGAAGTTGGCCTTTGACGAGAGGAGTGAAGTAAGCGAGAGGATTGAAGAGCTGTTTGCGTGCTTGAAGCTCCCTCATGGTCTCCCAGATGGGTGTGAAATCAAATTCGGCGGATTGTCGTACCGAATCAGGAATCTCGTGGGTCATGAACAAGTTTTCAATAAGCATGAGATTCTTAATGAGGAAAAGCTGTGCATCCATGATTGTTGTATTTCGTTTAATGATCGTTGCGGCTTTTTGCAATGATTCGGTTGCTTGGTGGACAATCTCGTAGAGTACATCACCGGATTTCTGATATTGCTGTTAATATTTGATCATGGCATGCTCTGGGAAAACTTACCGGTCGATCATAGGCGCCATCGTTATACATGACCAACAACTTAACTGCGGTCTTGACTGTTGGAAATGCATTCGACACAGGCGGTGTATGGGAGTCGAAGATCTGTTGATCAATCTCTGCAGTGGAGTTTGCATGATTGCTACTGTCCCGGCGTCCAGTGGTGAGTGTCTTCGTCAAAGTCAGGTCTTCTTGAGACGGCTTAAAATACTGGATGTCTTTCGCCGCCTTAAGGAACAAAGTATCGAACAGTGGCCATAGATGTTTGCTTAGAAGAGCTTGCACAGTTGATCTTCGATCGCCACGAACCATCTCGACATCCAGATCATCACCGTCTGAATTCACGTACATGGTCTCGAGCCAATTAGTAAAATCGCATATCCTCTGGAGGTCACTTCCATGCAGATACGGAGCGAGGAAGTTGTGTAAGGTTGTAAGATGTGATAGTTGGTTTTCCTCGAGTTTCTCGGCATAGTCAACTTGTTTGTCGCCATGTAACAGGCCCGGATACTCAGCGAAGAGAGGGCCTCCTTCGAAGAATCTTTCAATGAGGGCCCACTCGTTGTTGCATATATCAAAAACATACTGAGCGCAGCGCCTCGCAAATGCTTTGAAGTCCGTTTCAGGTTTTGGATCTTTGGCCGCCAGCTTCCGGAGATTTTTTAATACCAAGGGTCCAACTGATTCTCGACTTCTGAAATAGGCATCTAGGACCTGACGGAAAAGTTCATGCCATTGTTGCACGAACGGCGCCGAAACTTTCCCATCACCATCTTGACCAAAGGCAAATTCGGTCGTTGTTAGAAGCCTCTCAATTTGAGATCCCAGATTCGACATGATGTTTTCGTACTTTCCGTACAGAAGGACATATTCTGCCGTTTCGCTGTGATCCTTTGCTTTTAACTGTTTGGAAACATCATCCGATACTTCTCGTAGAGCACCTGCGAAAGCTGACTGAACGAGATTGAGAGATCTCTCAAGAAGAGAGGTATATCGTGTTTTGTAAATAGTGGAATCGCGATACGTTGGCTGTGTCAGTCAGTATTTAGAGCTTTAGCCCTCCCTGAAGTACTGATAGTTCGTTTGGGGTGGAGAGAAACTGACATGCTCTTCCATGAACTCTATGCAAGTGTTCAGATTCATCAACATGTCCAGAAAGTCATCGCTTTTAACTATTCTCCAGTTCCTGGTGCGTTGAGTCGCCTCGTAAGTGGTTCAAGATAAGCATAGTACTGTAAACTCAACCCAATTTCATCCGCAAGACCACGGATTCTCTTTTGTTCAGATAGAAGATCCTCACATTGTGCTTGAAATGCTGTGGTTTGGGATTTCACAGTCTTGAATGATTTTGAGAGACCAGCGAGTAGATCTAAGGCCGAGGTCGTATCATCAAGCAATCCATCAAGATGTCTCTCTGAGAGATCTAATTGGTCTCGGTATAGTCTGGAGGCAAAGTTAGAATCCAACATTGAAAATACATAGCTGAGAAGACTCACTGGAACTCCTCGTGACTTGAGTTCAGCAACTCATCCTCAAAATCTTCATATTGGAAATCTGAGAAGCTTCTTTCCTGCTTGACGATTGCGATGTCCAAAGCACCTCGAGACTTTTCGTCCCTTGCTTGCTTAACTAGGAAACCAGTAGCCGCTTCGTAGAAATCACTGTATGATTTCGCACGTCGAGCTAGCGTAGCTTCGGGAGGACCTTTTAACGTGGTTTCTTCATACAGCTCGCCAATAGAGGCTGGAAGATCTGATATTTGATTCGTTCCCTTTGCTGAAACTTAGCTGGTGGCTTTTATATTGGAGTGTGTTGGTACTTACATTTGGTTGCTTTAGCAGAGACTCTCTCCGTTGGTGTTTTGTGGATTGGGAAGATGCAACCTCTTTCCGAGACTCCGGCACATAGCTGTACCACGCATCCTCATACATAACTTCAAGCCTTGAGTTGCAGTTGATGGACAGAGGGATGGGGAAGGACTACCACTAGTAAGGAGTCTTACAGCGCACATGAAGCCAGATCAGCTCACGTGATGATTGCTGACCCATGCTCGCATCCTGATAAGTACGGGTCATAGACGGAGCAAGGCTGAGAACTTTTGGTTTCCTTCCTGTAGGAAGATCTCATGTTAACAAAACATCGCTAATTCTTCAACATGTTGGCTAAAGGAACGCAGCGAGTGGGTGCACAAATTCGGAACCCAATAAACTTACAGCAGAGATGCTTCCGAGGAGCAAGTCAAACCCGAGTCGCTGTTGCCAGCAGATCCGCGCCATCGTCGAAACGAGCTGGATTCCTTCTTACTGCCACTCTTGGTGTTGCAAGTCTCTATGCGTTAGGATATCCTCGAAGCGTCCATGCAGAGACGGTTCCTACTCCGGCAGACATCAAGTTCGAAGAACCACGCAAGAAGCCCGAATCGCGGGAGAACAACCGAGACATAATCAGCTCACAACACCTACAAGTCAAGCGAAGCTGGAACATCCAGGAGTTTACGCCTGGGGATCCAATTCGGGAAAGGTTGTTGCGCCAGACTCGGAGGAAACGATTATTAAAAGCCCACGGCGGATACCATTCTTTGATGGAAAATTGATTCGGGATATCAAGCTGGATAAGGACTTCGCTGCGGCCATTTCAGAGAATGGAGATTTGCTCCAATGGGGCACCGCCTTCTCTACAAGTGATCCAAACCCAACGACAACCTTGAAGGGCAAAGATCTTGTCAAATTGGCCATTTCTCGCGACCGAATCATAGCTCTCTCATCAAGTGGAAAGGTCTATTCAATATCTGCCACGCAAGGTGAACTGCTATCTGGCCCCAAGTCGCTGGAAAGCACCTGGTTCCCATTCTGGAGCAGTCGATCAGCCATCAGCTACCGAACGATTAACCCAGATAATTTGGGATGGGGGAGAAAGTAACCGATATCAGCAGTGGGCTCGAGCACTGCTTGTTATTAACGACGACGGGCAGGATATTTTCGGCAGTGTCTTCAAGCGGCGATTTTCCTTCAAAGGGACAACTCGGTATCCCTGGTCTCACTTGGGGTACGAAGCCAGCAGGTGCATACGACCAACCACATGAAATTAGCACTTTGAAGGGTTTCGAGATTTCAAAGGTCGCGACCGGAGACTACCATTCATTGGCAGTGGACAAGCAAGGACGAGTTTTCGCTTTTGGAGACAATTCCTCTGGCCAATTGGGTTTGAAGTCAGTTCAGAGTCACCAGTTATCGACGCACCCTCTCTGCTACCTATCGACAAACTTTACAAAGGTACCAACTCCATTCCCAAAGTCACAAATATCGCCGCAGGAGGGATCAACAGCTTCTTCATGATTGATGCCGTCAGGGTAGCAGGTCAAGGCGAGGAGGATCCAAAAAATATTGGACGCATTACTGCTGATACATGGGCTTGCGGCCAAGGAATATTTGGTGCTCTTGGTGGTGGACGTTGGACCCATGTCCAAGGAATTCCGACCAAGATCAAGGCTCTCTCAGGGCTTTTCGAGTACGACGAAGTCAGGAGCGAGGTGATACCTATCAGACTTGCTCGTATCTCTGTCGGACAGACGCATGTTAGTGCTGTGATGGATAATGTCACACATGTAGGAGCCACGAGCCGCACCTCGGACAATGACACCAATTGGGTGCAGACGTTATGTGGTGGGGAGGAAACGAATTTTATCAACTCGGTACTGGAAAGAGAAATAACCAAAGCGCGCCAGTGTATATACCACCGATGGATCAGGAAGCGGAGAGGGCATTAGGGAGAAAAGACGATCATAGATTCCAAATAACTCCAAGGACGAAGGTTAAGATCGGTTCGAGGAACGTAAGTATTGAGCAGAGGATAGAATGCGGAAGAGGAGCAACGGCTGTGTACTCGGGCGCATGAAAATGGTTGTTTGTATGAATTTGCCACTATTTAGGAGGCTTGTATTTCACTGTATATTAGTACAAAAGGCGTGGAAAGGGGCGGCAGGCATTTCTGGCGCAATACACCCCTCAATCTGAATAGAAATACAATCATATTTTAAAGCTCACGTCTCAGGAACTTCAGTTGTGTTTTGACAGATCAACTCGCTAGTAATTTGAGAAGCCTAGACGCCAGCTAAAACCCTTTAGCCACTAATCCCAAGTATGTTGACCGTGCAAATCGCATCACAAGCACAACCCCCGAGAGGCGATCTAGATAATCCCAAACCTCATGCAATTGACTCCCGTCATTCCTTCAGACTCGCAGATCCCATAACTTGACCTAAGTTTGGGTGGTCTTGGCAGCGGCCTGGTTTGGGTTGACCTTCTTTCCATCCTTGTTGAAACGAACTCGTGGTGGGGGAGCACGGTTTCGGCGACCTTCACGGGAACGGACACTATGAGAGAATTGTTAGCCATGCTGATTCTGTTGTAGGAACGGAAGTTCGACCAAGGTTCTTCTCCTTGCTGCGTTGACGTACCGGACGATCTTGCCGTGAATGGCACAGGAGACACAGTACTGCAGCTTGAGGTACATCTTGGGAACAGTGTACTCTGGGAATACAGATGCATCAGAGATATCACCTAGAGAGGAACAATTAGCCAAAAGTTCAAACATAACTCATGCTTCGCCAGAATCCAAGAAGCTGCTGAATCGATATCCTCTTAATTTCAACCTCCGCTTCTTCTTAAAAATACCGATTCTCCAGCGCGGCCTCCTTCTATAATATTCGGAAAAATAACATACGAATAGCAGCAGACTCGACCATGTTGCGGATGGTGAATCTCTTGATTGCCTTATCCTTTGGGGTGCATCGCGAGCAGTTGCTGCAGCGGATTGGCTTGACGTGGCCTCGTCCGTTCTTGTTTCGGCCGCTATCCTGGGTATCAGCAGAGATCTAAAAAATGTATTGTCGCGATCGTAGGAATTTCGGAAACAGGATTGGGATTCGGTGGGGTAATTTCGTACTTGGATGCGCGCTTCTTAACCATTTTGACGGATTCTGCGAGGAGAGTGTCAGTTGTCTATCTGCTGTTCGTTTTGAGAGTGTTGGCTTACAGTGGAGATGTCGTTTGTCGTGATCTTCCTTCGTTCGGAGTTTGTCGTGAAGTTTCAAGCAAGCTCAAATATTTCGTTGCTCGCTTCAGAGGGCGAGCCCTAATCGTGCATGACTAATCGGCGCGCCAAGGGAACCAGTGTGGCGCCCCACTCCGCTAGCGTCCACTCGCGGATTTTGGATTCAACGAACTTCGAACTTTCTCGTCTTCCCATCGACAACCCACATTGACCGCTCAGGAAGACAACTTATATTGTCTAGGCAGTCAAGATGCAAATCTTCGTAAAGACCCGTGAGTTATTCCATCTCTCAGCATCTGCAAACACCAAAGGCACCAGCTAATGCATCATCAGTCACGGGCAAGACCATTACCCTCGAGGTAGAGTCGTCCGACACCATCGACAATGTCAAGTCCAAGATCCAGGACAAGGAGGGAATTCCACCTGACCAACAACGTTTGATCTTCGCTGGCAAGCAACTCGAAGACGGACGTACCCTCTCCGACTACAACATCCAGAAGGAGTCTACTCTTCACTTGGTGCTTCGTCTCCGTGGAGGAGCCAAGAAGCGCAAGAAGAAGGTCTACACCACCCCAAAGAAGATCAAGCACAAGCGCAAGAAGACCAAGTTGGCCGTCCTCAAGTACTACAAGGTTGATGGTGATGGAAAGATCGAGCGTCTCCGTCGCGAGTGCCCAACCCCAGACGTAAGTTGCGCCCATAGTACCGAAAATCTTCCTTGTGAAGTCTTGCTAATAAGATTTGCAGTGTGGTGCCGGTACCTTCATGGCTTCCATGCACGACAGACAATACTGCGGACGTTGCCACTTGACCTACATCTTTGATGAGGCCGGAAAATAGAGGATTGGATGCAATGTTGGGAAATGATGGATCTGGTGTGACTCTGGCAAAACAGTTATCGACATAGTCCGTCAAATGCCATGCAGATGTGCTACCTCAAATATTCGTTCATGGTGTTTGATTTTCTGTTGTGACAAAACTAGAATATTTCAGATGCGCCCTCCAACACAATTGGTATAAAGCTGTAGTCGAGAGCGCCAGTGAGCAATTCTTTCATTGTGAACTCGCGATCTGAATTAGCTGAGTTACTTACCTTGGTAAGTGCGTGATTTCGCAGAAATGTGAAATTGCAAAGACAAGAAATGCGGAGTTACGCTTTTTTAGAGCAGGGAGACGATATTTACTTCAAGGAAATTTGCCGTGAGACTTGATTCTACATATTTCAAAATGATAAACGTCCATTACCTTCCCACGCCCTTTCCCGCCTTACCCGTCTCCGTTTCGTGTTAAGAGACCTTGCCTTTCCTCTGCGCCAGAGATATAAATCCTACAACTTACATGAATGAATCCAACATATCCTCCAAACTCCGCTTTTTATTCTTTTGCACTTTCGCTTGCATCGTTCCAATCTGAACAGCTCTCAAAGAAGACTGAGTCCTATGAGGCAACTTCTGCTCCCCCTCCTCTTTCCTCCCCTGACTCCCGTCCGCAATATCCTCTTGCTCAGCAGTAGCCCTAACATCCTCGACCCCAGGCAACTTGATCCTCACAAATGAAACAGCATTAATACTCGTTTTAGACCTGTCAAGCAAACTATCCGCCGCCTTTCCCAACCTCAACAACACCATCGGCAACGGATTCAACAACTCCCCATCCGCATTTGTAGCCACATCCCCAAGCACCACCCCAGCTCTCAGAATATCGGCATCATCCCTGAGTTCACCGATTCGAGCGTAGGTTTTGTAAGCGGCAGATTCCCTGGCGTCGAGCTTTTGGTGCTTTTGGATGGAGTAGGAGAATACGTCTACGTGCCTTACGCGCTCCATCATATTTTGGGAGCGACGGGGGTAGAGAGGGTGGGAGTTGAGGCGAGCGGGCTTTGAGCCGTGAGGTTCGTCGTCAGTTGGTTGTGGGCGGTTGGCGAGAAAGGTTGCGACTTGATTGCGGGGACTCGTCTGATATCTGCAGGATCTTGCGTGAGAGATTGAGTTGGTCTTGAATCAGAAGCTAGAGGAAGTTGCTTTTTGATTGCCTCGGCTCGCTTAGTACAGGTTCGTTCGAGGATCTTGAGGGTATCGGTTTCGATATTGAGTTTCCAACCCAAATCGCGAGCTTGAATTTTCTCTTTGAAATCGAAACGACAGCCACGGACGTCGTAAAGCGCCAGAGATGGAATCCGTTGAGGTAAACCAATGACTTGGGCGTCAGATCTTCGTGGTTCCATAATCTCAGTACTCTCAAGACGGGAAAGCCTCCTTCTTTTGTGGCAGCAGAATGCCAGCCTCTGACAAGTCGGTCGGAAACTCCCATTTGTGCGTAGCCGGCGGAGGAAGGATCTCTGTTTATGATTTCGAGAGTACCCAAATTTTGGATCTTGGATATCTTGACAAGATCTGAGACAGGGAATGGAGTTGTGATGCAGAGCGTGGTGATGAAATCAAAACAGTCCGAGGTGATCGGGTTGATGTACATTTCAAATTGTAGTTTTGGAGTAGAAAATGCTTCGGCATATTGCAGTAGGTCCTCTGAGATGTAGTCTTCGCTGTGCAAAATTCTGGAGAACACAACCCAGGTATCAAAGGATACAAAACATCTGGTCGATGGTTGTTAGTCCAGATTTAAAGCGCCTTAAACAATATATGGTGCTAAGCGTGGAACATATCTCATATGAATGAAGTGACTGACCTCTTCCTTACGATGTCCCATATTCTCTTCACATGAAATGACGGCAAGAACTCTAAGGACTCGGCAGTAACATCCGCTATATTCTGAACCACACTTTCGAGTGCAATACTTTGCAGAGATCTTGTACCTTCTCTTGGTTTTTGTGGTTTTTGAGTGGAGGCTTGATCTCCACGAACCCGTCCCAGTCTCCGGTCCTCCCAAGCTCGTGCCCTTTCCATGTGCTTGGCTTCATCCTCTTCATTTCTTCCGTAGACCACCCGGGTTCTTCGAGTCCAGTGCACATCGTCAGAACTCACAACAGAGGCAGTCTTCTCTGTGAAAACCTGACCTGTCTTTTCGTCGTACCTGTGACCTTCCCATTTTCGCGAATCCAAATGCTCGTTCTCGGCCGGGGTGGAGTATGCTCCTCCTCGAATAAGAAGCCCTTTGCGTTGTCGTCGTCCAGGAATGTTCATTGTGAGTTGAATTTAATCCGTACTGTCTGTCTGTCATGGGCAAACCCATTTTCTGTTTGTCGAATAGCATCAATCAATTACCTTTGGTCAAGCTCAGGTATATATGAGTTATTCTGTCGTCGAGAAAGGAATAACGAGGCTTCGAACAACAAGGCAACCAACCACTCAGGTCAGGTTACCCAATGAAGACGAAAGAAAGTTGAGCCTTGTGGTCCTGAGGGAGCCACTGTGCGACGTGCAACAAAACCTCGGTTCAACGGCAGATAAGAAAACTTGACGACCACAGCGGTCGACGCGTTCGGGAGACGCGAGGGGACCACCACTCCACTACAATCCCACATCTACAGATCAACCACCACCTTCAATCCCTCACACAACCTCAACGTTTGACTAGAACTCAAATATATTGTATTTTCGACCCAAAGTTAACGTTCTCTCTTGGAAACCGCTCCCAATCCACCAACCCTAATTTTACAAACACACTCCTCGCGCCCGTCCTCATCAATGTCTGCAGCTCTCAGTCCTTGGGACAATGGACTCTACAGATAAGGGCGAGTTGACTGAACAGTCCACAGCCCTCCGAGCAGAGCTCAAAGTGTGGGAAAAGGCTTTTGCAGCTTCTAACGACGGCAAAAAGGCATTGCGCGAGGACATTAAGAGGAACCCGGAAATAGGTATTTCTTACGGGGCCCAACCAAGGTCAATTAGTACTAATAAGTGCTATAGCTGCAAAGTATAAAGAGTACCAAAGGCTTCGAGACATTCTCTCTGGCAAACTTCCACCTCCTCCACCTCCTTTGGGTCAGACTCCTCGAAAACGAAAGCACGAAGATGCCTCCAACCCAGGTCCATCAAAACGTCAATCGCTCGCTGGAACGCCTTCGAGAACCCCCTCGATGGGTACACGGTCATGGGAAATAGATCAATATGATACCCCATCGCTTGTTCGAAATCTTTTCACGCCTTCGAAGAAATCCTTAGGCCCAACACCACAAAAGGATGGAGTTGTTCTAGGGCTTTTTGACTTATTGGAGGATGGATCTGCTGGAAAGAAAGAAGTATTAATGGACAAGACCAAGGACATACCTGTCGGAACAACGCCCGCAAACCGAAGAATATCTACGAAACGGTCCGACATAGTAAGACCCCTACGTCTGTAGGAAAGCGTTATATGCTAGACTCATTTGCTACACCTTTGAAGAGACGAGAAGTTCGAGTAGACGGAACTCCTCATACCGTGTCAAAGCTGCAATTCTCTACACCCTCCTTCCTACGTAGGGACAGTCAACAGATCCAATTGAAAGCACCTCACGACTGGGAATCAGGAGCGGACATATCACCCCAAAAGGCTCGCATGCCCAGGAAGCCTCTCGTCAGAGGGCTAAGCGCCATTCTTGCCAACCTCCGCAAAATCGAAGAAGAAGCAGCCGACGATGATCTAGACGCACTTCGCGAGCTGGAAGCCGAAGAGGCAGGAATTACACTACCCACCAAATCAAAACCAAAGCCAAAACCAAACCCACCCGACGAAGCAATCCTAATCGCCGACAGCCAGCCGAACTTCCCCCTTGGTGGTTTCGACCACGAATCGGACTACGACACCGACCCCGGCGAGCAAGACAAAAACCTCGGTCCAGACGGCCAACCCCTCAAGGTCTACAAAAAGAAAGGACAAAAGCGTACAACGAGAAGAGTGAAATTAAAGCCCACAAAATCAAAACCCACTTTCACTACCCCTGGAGCCCAAGAAGAAAGCGAAGACGAACTCGCTGGCGGAGGAGACGATGCTATTCCCGAAACGCAAATTGATGACGAAGCCGCGTTTGGAGAAGGCAGAAATTTCGATTCCGATACCCAGTCGGAGTATACCGCCTCAGAGGGTGGCACAAGGTATAGGAGGCCAAATCAGAGTAGGAAGAATAAGGCACTCAATAAGGATGGGAGGGTTAAGAGTGCTGCCAGGAAGGTTACGGCGATGGCGAGTCAAAATTTTAAGAGGCTTAAGTTGAGGAATACAGGTGCAAAAGGGGACCTGCTCATAATAGTCGATTCAGGAGGAAGAAGTAAGGAGGTGCCATTGTTTTTGGATTTTGGGAGAGAATGGTATGGGTAGGGATAATGAATGGGACGGCAATGAATGGCTTTATAATGTGCTTACGAATTTTACGAGATACATGTCACACAGCTGCACAATTCACAATGACTAGCATAGCACAGGTAGTATAGCATAACATAGCATGGTAGATAGAAGAGTCAGCAACGAACAGCCTTTGGCAAATACGGCAATACAGGCGTCTTCACAAATCATATCAGACCAGCCATTCGGCCAACTTCACTTCTCCTGATAATATTTGATATATTGCACAATTTGTACTCTAGTAAAAAAATGAAAGTAATTTGAAGCAACAAGACTTTGTTTGGCAGATTTTTGGTTTCATTTCGTCAGACTTTCGTGGTGAGTGAGCTTAAATACAGGACGATCGAGCACTTCTCGATCTCATTCGTCCACCCCCCAACCATGCATACTCTCCCTTTCGTTATTAACATTCAAAGCTCATTCATACCAGTCATCAAAACCAGATAGCCACACCATCAATCACCCAGTCTTTATCATTCTTTCCAAATCTCATCTCATGTACTGTACTTGATCTCCTGATGTTGCCAGCCCAAAGTGTAAAAAAAAAAGCCCAAGTCTTGTGCAAAACTCCATCCCAAATGCAAAAATAAACCTTCGGTTCTTTCTTTATACAATTGTCCCCAAAGGAAACAAAAAAGAATGGTAAAATCGCCAGTAGCTTCCTTTTTTCCCACCCATATCGATTGTTGTGAAATGATCGATGATATACAACCCAGCCACGACTCCAATATTTTTTGCGTGATAGGTAGGTAAAGTGTCATCAATCATCATGCTCGCTGAAAAGATTGGTATCATGTTCGTTCTCCCCTTGCCCCCAATTGATCCAAGAAAAGTGAAGAAGGATCTTATCCAAACGCTTCACTCAACACCCTGATGCTCAAAATCATCACCAAAAGACCGATCGTGACAATGATCAGCAACGTGAAACTAAACCATCCTAACACCATCGCTGTGGAACCCACTCCACTCTTTACACTGCCGTTTCCGAGGTCTTGCGCTATGATTGATGCTGCGACGGAGGCGGTGTGTTGCCAAAGAACTGAGACGAGGACGAAGATTGAAGCAATGAAGATAATGGCGAGGGCGATTTGAGAGACGGGGCGGGAGGGGAAGGGCTTGACTTCGCGTTCGGAGCCGGAGTCGTCAGCTTCTTCGTGCCAGCCAGGGAAGGTTGCGAGGAGGAGGAGACAGATGAAGGCGAATACGATTGCAATGATACTATAATAACACAACTGTTAACAACGATTTTCTTAGGAGATGGAGGGGGAAAGAAAACCTACAGAAGATATGGGAACACAATCATATCCTTAAACTGACTCGCCAGCCAGAGTAGATTCAATGGATCCTGGTCCAAACTGACTTCGTTTGCTAGGGCAGTGGCATTGTTGCTGCAGAGCCAACTGCCGCCGTCAGGATTAATGCAGATTCCGAAGTACCCAACTCGAGCCGAGAGACGCGCATCACCAACTATGTTGGCGATGGCGGTGTGGACGTTGAAGTCGACTTGATCTGTTGAAGGTACCGGCGCATAGCGTTCGTAGTAGAGTGAGATGAGGAAGATGTCGGGGATGAGCGGGGATGAGGACGAACATCCTGCCAGTAGTAGAGCTTTGGAATGTGTTAGTGGGGGACTCAAGTATGTCTAGTCAAGGAGGAGCTTACAAAGTAAAATAATTGCAATCGCAATTAATATCATGAGAACATGATGGTATCCAAGAAACGGTATAAGCCCTATGTTTCGGTCAGTCAAGTTCCATCGCGAAGCAAGGAATGCAGCACTCACGCATCCAACCAACAGAGAATCTTTCTGCCATCTTGTCGGGTCGCTTTTATCTCCCTTGTGGTAGGAGGATTCGGTCGGAATCTGCCACTCCAGTCCTCGCGGAGAGGGACGATGGAGCCGCAGCCGTGGAATGCTTCAGCAACGCTGGGAGGTTTGTTGGTCTTGAAGGTTGAGGATTGAAGCGAGAAATGTAGAAGGTTATGTGCTGAAAGGTATGTGTTCCGTATCGAGGAATGGCAAATGGATTGAGAGGTTTGATATCGACCGTTTCGAGTATCGACCGGTTGCTTGCTTGTCGCTCGATAAGTTTTCTTTATGAGGAGTCAGAATATGTCAACAAGTATGGGGGAGGAGATAGTTTGTGGATTGAGGATGTAAGTAGGTAAGTTTCGCAGACCAAACGACGGACAGACGGGAAGAATATCAATCGAAAGAGCGGGAAAAAGTTGGTGGTTGGGAGTTCTGACGAGTTCATACGTGGTTCTGATGTTCTCCCGACCTCCTCGATTTTCTGGCTGGTCGCACCTGTGTAAACAATCGCTTGAGCTGGAGCGGTGGCACGGCAACCCGCTGATAGCGTCATGCGGCTAACCTTAATTCCGCCATCGAATTTCTGTGCGCACGCGGAAAGGAAGACTTGATCCCCAAATATTTATTCTGGATCGAAAACAATCAAGTCAACACGTTCAAATCAATTGGACTCTCTCACTTCACGTTGTAGTTTTAGTCAGGAGGAATCGATCACTGGATGTTGTTCACCGTCCATGGTGTTGCGCCAACCTGAGTTTGACCCTCAAGGTGGAATTGACCTGACAACAGCAAAATCACAACAACAAAAAGGCCAGTGCTCATCTTGGCCATGAATCTCAAACCAGAAGGAGGATTTGAAAGATTACGTCTCCCTCTCGCTTCGCAAGCATACTCATGGTCCATGAAGCTGAGTCTTTGTTTTTGATCAATACCTAAGTGACGGTGTCAGATCCACAAAATGGAAACCTCAGTACTCCTTGGAATCTTCCTCACCACCTTGATCTCAACTCCTGAAGAAGCGATCTTCAAAACCAACAACTTCGTGGACTCAATCGCTGCGATTTTATTATTGTCAGAGCAATCTACAAATCGCAAGCAATTTGGGTCGTCTACATTTCTCGCGTCAAAAATACCACCCATGCGCACTTTCAGTCATAGATTTTATGGGATGCCTTGAAATGGACCACAATCAAAGATCCAGCCCTCGAGGGAGCAAATCATCAGGAAGAATCATGGATATCTGATAATTGGGTTACAACGGAGGAGGTAAGAAAATTTGGAGGTGGTTACTTTGAGCCAAAACAGAGACGCAAAACACTGCTCTGGGAGTGCGAGGAAAACTTAGATCCGAACAAGAGAACAGAACTTGCAATCGAAGAACGGATCAGGGATTTTGTCGACGGGCGTGATCTGTAGGCGCCTCGCTACATGATTTTCATGTTGGTAGACGAAGAAATCCCGGACTTTGTTTACACGCCTACCACGAGAAAGATGTGGCAGAGGCAGGAGATGACCTAGTGAACATGGATCATTTCACCAAGATACTAAGCGCAAATGTTATTATTGAAGTTACGACCAGTGTACATGTGGAGAAGCTGAGAATAACAACTTGAGTGAGGCTCGCAAAAACTGGAGAGGTACGTACTTCTGGGTGATTGGACCAAAACCGCTGAAGAAGAGGATGAAGTCAATTAAGATCAAAATAAAGAAGAATATGAGTTTGATCCGTGGAGACACTTTTGGGTCGCCAATGTTTTGAAGTTGTTTTACAGCTACCTACGTAGAACTTGGAAGCTGGTTTGAAGGACAGCATATGACAGCCGTGTATCTCAACAATACTACACCAATTTGAATGATTGCAATACTTGTCCATATTTCGATTTTATCCTGGCTTTACGAACTATAGTGTTGGGTTTGACGTTTGACACCAAAGGAATTCTTTCTTTGCAGGGCACCCAAGGACTTCTAAGTTCACTACAAAAAAAAATACCTTTGCGTTTGCGTCCCATCATCATCCTTGTATGAATTATCTCAATAGAAATCTTGTACATTGTGCTTGCCGAAGTTTCCAATCAAACGAGAGTATCAATCAAGTACAGCTCAGACGTTTTTTGGTTGGTAAATCGTAAAATCTCGAGGCTAGCTCAACAGTCACACATGTAAATTGCCTTGTTCATACGCAAATGGACCCAACACAACCACTACTATTCACCTTTTTACAATTAGGGTCAAGTATTGGTGGATAAAAATACTCAAGATAACATGACCGTTGATCATAACCCAGAGGCAATCCCCCACCCTAGCCAGCATCAAACTTCGTCACCTTTGACGATCACTGACTCTTCTGGCTCTCGTCTAGCCCAATTTATACCAACGATCTTCGAAAAACCACATCATATACCGTCACCCCTAATTATTCACGAAGATCCCTCAACTTTGTTTTCGAGCTTTAACAAAGAGAATGATTAGCCCAGTTGGGAACCAAAATCCCTTCAACAAATCACCTTGAGGTATTCAAATCGTGGCTCACCACACACACACTTCTCCATCTCTCGCCACAATTAGCACGTGGAGGTCAATCCAATGAACGCCCTTTCAATATATTTAGCTTTTATGGTCCTCAAACTCGCAGGACCCTTTCCGCACGTTTTGGTGAACAGTCTCGGCAAGGAGAAAGGAGAAGTGCGAAAGCCACCACAGACGTCGAGGCGTTCTAGCTTGCACATCCTACCGGACCTGTCACTCACTCCTCCAGCCACAGCTAACCTACTGTACTCATACTCTACTGTTGGTTCGGTCTGGCCAGGTCGGAGAAGAGACCGCACCTGTCCAGCTGAAGATGCAATGCAACAGTAAGTGCAGAAAAACGCGTGGACAGCAAAATCAGTACCTGAACGGTTCCTGCAATGATCTTCGGTACAGCTGCTGCTCCTCCTCCCCAGACCGATCGATTTTAATGCCCTGTACTGTAGGTAGGGTAGGTATGCATAATATGCACACACACAGGGTGCAAGAGCAGTACAGTACAGTACATACAGCGGTAATATGCAAATGCAGCCGGTATGATTCGTAGGGAGATCGTGACAGAGAGAGAGAGGAGGACCCAAATGTTGCAGTGACATTGGTCGTGACTTGCAGAATGACAGCCAACCAGGATAATTCTTTTCTTCTTGGAGGTTTTGGCAGCGTGAATAATAGATGGATAGACAAAAGCAGCAACACTTTATCGTTTCACCACATACATACTGTACCTCCATCTCACATCCAAACAGCTGGATATCGAGACCGAGGCGGCTTAAGCGAGCAAAGCAGAATCAGACCACACAACACCACCATCAACCACCACGCCTTACAAGCTTTCATAAAATGAAACATCCCTACCGCCCTACCAGTCATACTTCGTAGTCCCCTAAAAAACCACAAAACGGAAATATTCTTCCTCTTTCCGGAGAACGAACCACTCACAAAAACTGACGACAGCACTCGCCACTCCTAACCCCAATTCAAAGGTACAGAATGCAGATCATTGTGGCTCAGTCCTGTCGATCGCAATTGAGCTTAGAGTCATTTCCCTCCGAGCCGAGATGTTCTTTTTTAGGCTCTTCCGGTCGGTTGGCTCTTGTCGCTCGTTTTTGTGTTCAGGGGAGGTCGAAGCGAGGTTGAGTGGCTGGAAACGTGGGAAAGGAAGGCGAGGGAAGGATACAGTAGGTGGGATGGGAGGAAGAACGGCTAAAAAGAGGGGTTGAGTGGAACGGTGGGAAGTAAGGTTCGGTCGGGACAAAGAGAGTTTGTTCTGGCCACTTGTATTACTCGCTTGTGTCGGGAGTTGTTTGTGTAATGAGCGCTTGGTTCGATGTCATGTGCCTAACGATTCTGTCATGAAATAAACTTGTGAGGGAAAAAGGAATACTTAGGAAAGCAAGAAAATAAATGCGACTGAAAAAGATTTGAATAATTGGTAGATGCAATGTAATATTATCTATTCATAGTATCCTTGCAAACACTCACAACACATTTACTTGGGAGTTAGAAGTACGCCAGGCCTTCGTGCTCCTTTCTCTCCCTCCTTGGTGCTGACACCTCGTTTTCTTTCCTCTCCAATATTTCAAATAGAACCATCAATTCGTGTACTTCGTGGTTCCATAATCGCACCTCAGATATAATAAAAATATAAGATCGCTCGTGGGTAGAGCTTTGAAAGCAGTCAGACTGCAAGATGTACGGAAAGTGATAAAAAAGACCAGGATCAAACATTGACTGCTGCTGCTTCTGTCCTCTTCGTGATATGCTTCGCCGGTCCATGCAAAACCTCTAGATAACTGGTGAAAGGGAACAAATAAATGGTGTGCTGATGTCGAATAAATGTTCCAGTGGAAAGCGGAATCTGGTATCTTTGGAAAAGAAAAACGCAACGCCGTTCAGTAATCCATCCGCCCCTCCTTCTCGAAAAAAGGTAAAACAATGCGAATAAGTATTACAGGACCCGTTGTGTAAAAGGCCTTTGGGTATATATATGTATCGGTGAAAAAATAAGCGTCGAAATGGGTATTAAAACATTAAGCGAAGTTCATATCCTTCGGTTTGCACAACATTTTGCGTGCCTGCTACGTTTTCGTTATCGACGCTGATATCAAGTGACATTTCCCATTCTCGTTTGATGGATCCTGGGCTAATTTCCACTATTTCCAAGATAAGGTCCTGGCCTTCGGCGAGCTCTCGAATGACATCGTCATCCATCTCTACTTGGAGACCACGGTCCAGAACGTGAAGGGTGCGAAGTATTTTGGTAGGCTCCAGGCCCCACTTCGCAGCAATGTTATTCGTGAACTCCTTCAGCGTTCTCTCCTTGAGATAGATGGCCCGGTGGTATTCGTGCTTCTCTGGACGCGTAGAATCGCGATTGAGGACATAAAAGCAAGCAATTGGCTTTATTGGCGACTCTACAGGAGGTTGATAGGTCGAATCAACGCCCAGAGCCTCAATCCACCCAGTCAGGCTACCGGCTTCGTCTGCCTTTCGTATCTTGGTAAGTTGATCGGGAGGGCTCGCAAGTTGTTGTGGATTTGATGACCTGATTTCGGAAGGTCCAACAGATTGGAAGTCAGTCCACTGAGTAGGCGCTGGTGGTACTGATGTGCTGAAGTTTTGAGATTGTAGCGAGAGTGAGCTGGGCGATGGTGAGACCATAGACGAGGTTCCTGTTGTTGAACTATGGTCGCTTCTCTGCTGCCAGACCGCGCTTCCTCTCGAATCCACCTTTGTAAGATCAAGGGGCTCTCCAGCCAAAGCGACAGGATGAAGGTCTGGATCATCTTGTTCTGATCCCCGGAGATATAAAATGCTTACTGGCCTGGTGCTTGTGAACATGTCCTGCATCGTCTGCAGTTTGAACTGGAGGTCATCTTCAATGGGGACCCTTCCGCCAGCAGAGGAAGCAGAAGACATTGACCATGTACGCTTATGCTTTTGGACCTTGCCAGGGCGTTGGCTGGGCTGAGCCTTCGTGGTAACTGAACCCTGTCGTTTCCTTTTACCAAAGTCCTTCATGCCCGTCTCGGCTTGAGAAATTTGTTGCTTCAGCTTGTCGATAGTTTTCTTGACATGAGCCACATCGTTTGAAAGTTTCCTCTCGGCCCCATGGTCCCGGAAGAGTTTGACTTTGCAGTAGGCAACCTCCGAGTATTCTTGAACGGATCGTGGAGATCCAGTCGCAAGGGTTTCAGTTTTGGCACAAAATCTAACGGGTATTCCCTTGACACCTTTGGAGTGACTGAAATCGGTGGATAGAAAATTGAAGCGGACTGCGATATTGCATTCGGTTGACCCATTGGCGCCTGGAGTCCAGATGACCGAGAAGCCATCGAAAGATGCTGTATCAAGTTCTACTCGGGTTCTCTTATCGTCTGAATCAAGGGGTTGGTTGGCCTCGACATATTCTACCGCCTGAAGTTTTCCACCACGCTGGTGAGCCTCGTTGGTGCCACGTCCTTCCTTCCAGAGTTGCCAGCAAGTTCCTGGCCTTTGTCGTTGCTGCTCATCCTCAAACGAAATGCGAACAAAGGTTCGGTATCGAGAGCCAGCGGGGAGAGGCAATGAAGGAGCAGTGTCAACAATAGAGATCGAGTAAGCCTGGCCCTTGTTGAGGTAGGTGACAGGAATCTCGTCGGCTTGTTTGATCATGGCAGTTGGGGCATTCAAAGTAACGTGAAAACGAAACTTCTCGGCGGAGGATGGCAGTGGAGCCATGCCCATGTCGTATGGCCCGGGTTGGAAATGCATCAATGGGGATTGGTGCTGGATGGTAGAGCCTAAGCCCATGTGTCGTCCATCATCATCCATAGGAGACCCGTCATGGTCCATGGTCTCATATCCCGTGTCCTGGTGAACGAAAGATGACGGCGCATACGATGGCTGCTGTGGTTGATGGTGAGGATGCGCCTGTTGCTGCGGATGACTAAAGGGGTTACTGAAGTGGAACTGAGGAGGAATATGGTGTCCAAATGCTGCCATGTCCATCATGGTGCTGGAGTGCATGCCATCGGCGGACGTAGGTAGAGATAGCGGTGTTCCAAGACCCATTCCCATGCCCATTCCATTCCCGGAGTGTGAAGATCGCCTGCTTGGTTATGATAGAGTGTATTCGTGCCTCCTGGAGTGGGAGTGTAATATCCTGGGGGCTGATTCGCAAAGTGCGAAAAGGCGAATGAATTTGGGTCGAGGAGGGAGGGCGTGAAGCGCCATGCTTCATGTTGAGCTCTGGGCGTGGGATCGAGGTCTTTGATTTCTTCGCCAGCGAGACTGTGGTGCCTGGATTTTAAAGAATCAGCCGATGTTCTTGTTTACAAAGTCCGGAGAGAGGTAGTGTTGTCGACTTCAACTTCCAGATCGGCGCAAAAGCGCGCTCAGAGGGGGACGATCACAGGCTAGGACTCGGTGGGGATGCCCAGGATATACAATACATACCGTTCAGGCTGCGGGCCACCAGCAGTCACCTCGCTCAAGATAATTTCATCTGGCCCAGATCCGGCTGTGGTCGTCGCAACCGCGATTTCAGGGAAAGATTGACGAAAGTTGGCGATGAATTCATCGCCAGGCTTTTGTGAGGAAGTCCTAAAACAAAAGCTGTCAGTTCCCGCATTTTACTAGCCACAGTCTCCATCCGGAGTCGACCACAGCGAAGCCAAAACCCCATCTTCATGAGGGACAGCGCCGGCTGCTGCTGCTGCTTACCTATTTCGAAACATCTGGAGCTGCGTAGGGCGAGCTGTTTAAAGCTCCTTCTTTCAACAACGACAACTTGAGAGCGTGGATCAGACCGTGGGAAAGAGCGCGAGGTGTGGTGGGAGGTGGGACAGCTGCTTGGTCGTTGCACAAGGTCGGGAGAGGTCTCTCCTCAGGTGCAGCATATGGTGGGAGCTGAGATTTCAGGGCGCTGGGTAGGTAGCGAGCGAGCGTGATAGAGGAGGACGAGGTTGAAAGTACGCGCGCAGGTAGGTGAGTGAGTGGGTGAGAGGGTAAATGCGTAGGTATGTAATGTTTTGTTTGTTTGTTTGAGAGTATGTAAGTGCTTGCTTGGGGTGAGGGTTTTCACTTCTTCGCAAGCTCGGGGTAGATATCAGTAAATTTCGAGGCAATAATATACCGCCGCCGTGGGAGGGAGAGGGAGGCTGATATTATAGTGGAAAGGGAGTATGAGATCAGAGCAGAGGGACAAGCAAGAGGACGGACGATCCAAAGCACGGGATGGGAGGGAAGAAGGGTATACGGATGGATGCTTGCTTGCTGAACATGGGGGTGGTGGTGGTGCCTACGCGAGTGCTGCTCTGCTGCTGCTTGCTGCAAGTAGTGTGAGAGAGGGAGGGCAAGGGAAGAGCTCCCGCAGGACATAAAAATGGATAATATTTTCCTAATCTCGAATTGACGGCGGTATCATCTCGGGGTCGCCTGGCTCCACGTCAAAAGAAGAGCTAGCGCAGATGGAAAGGAGACTAGTTGAGTAGTAGCTAGCACACACAGCACAGTAGCGTAGCTAGGCTGCTAGGTCTTTTTGTCGATAATTACAAGGGATGGGTGGTGGGGTCAGGAAGTGAGAAGATCCAGGTGGAGGAAGGTGGACAACAATCAACCAACATCCCATCATTTCTTCTGCCCGGCCTCTTGGGTGCTTTGTTTACTGCACGCTAAAGTCTAAAAGACAAAGCACGACATCTACACGAAGTGAAGGAGAGAAGGGAGTAGATGTATTTCTCTATTCGGCATTACAGTGGTTATAATCACGGCTAGTAAAACAGTAAATATCATCCCATCTCCTTTTGCCTCTAGCAGAGACTAACTAAATACCGTCTCACAGACAGACACACACAGAAAAGACCGTAAGTTCTTCCGGAGCAAGCCACCTGCTCCCCGATGGAAAAGCGGCGATGCCCATGCGATGATGGCTCTTGCTCAACTCCAGCCACACCGCGATTTCCAAAGAAGGAGAAGATCTCTGCGATTGTGGCGACAGCGATGATGAATCCTGCAACACGGCTACTCGACGCGACGTTGGGTCGAGAAGCGAGGGACGTCTCTGGAGTAGTAGGTACTTCGAAACCTTACACTCTACTTCGCTACCAGCTGAGTGTTTTACAGTACTTCAGTGATTAGCAGGAATCTCTTTCCCTCCTCCTCCTCCTCGCCCCCCAAGCAAGAATGTGCCGCTGTTGTTGTAGAGGCACAACTCTCACTACTACTCAGGGATTGCAGCAAAAGTGAGCGTCACCGCCGGCCCCTTCTTCTGGGCTCCTCCACCAGTCAGACGAGATTGAAACGGATACTCGGGAGATTCTGGGGCTCTCACGGTCTTACCACAGAAAAACGAAGACAACGGAAAACATTATTGGGTTGACTGCTGGAAACGTGGGTCTGATGGTCGAACATGCCATTTCGAAGCACCGACAAACACAGATGCATAATCCGGTCAAAGTGGGCTGCAAAAGTTCACAAATGCCGTGCCTCAACAATATCAGTAATTGAGTTCGCCGGTATCGACTTTTGACTTTTGACGTTTTCTTTTACCCCAGGTTCTCAAGGTGTAATGCGCGCTTATTACTGCTGTCGCTATTGCGTGGGGTGTTATAAGATCGGAGATTAGGCGTCAATATGGCTAAGTGTTACATTTGATGCCATCGAGCGTGCCCCTTTGGCCGGTGTCGAACTAACCTTCGCTCTCATTTTGGAAGAAGCCGCTCCTTTTCAGTCGTGTTTATCTCACGATCATGCCCCCCCCCTTTTCCCCTCTACAAATTGCCGTAATTTGGCGGCACTGCAAAACACATCGGATCCAGTTGTTTGCCCTCTTGAGTTTTGAGATTGCGAGAGAAGAACAATTCAACAAAGACAACAAAGAGTCCACTGACTCTGCTGGTCACTCGCTAGCAATCGAATATTTCGCCTTCGGATCGAACAAAGCAGATTTTTAAGGCATTACGATTCCCTCAGGTCAAGTGGCCACCGCTGGCTTCCACACCATTCTTCCGCTGGTTCAGTGTTGGGGGGTGTTGGACGTCCAAGTCTGTTGTCATTTGGGTCAGATGACCCGAGGAGGTCGTTTGTCACTTCTATTGGCTGAAGGACTTTCTTGTCGAAATCTTAGCGTGCGATGGATCGAACGGTTTTGGGGGCCTCGGCCAATCTCTCTCACTCCGGAGGATCGAGGCTCAAGGCGTGCCATGTAGATAAGTTCCATTGTATTTTGGAGCAGCTTCCGCGTCCTTCAAAGTAGTACGAGTAGTAGAGACTGGACTGGACCTCACTTCCTTACTACTTACTGTAATATATTTCAAGGTACAAAGAGGGGGGGATATCTCCGTGGACCTCCGCAGCTAACGGCAGACGGTTATTGTGACCATGCTCTGATACAGTACCTCAGATCGGGAGCGGGAAGCACCGCCACAGGGAGCATCCATGATGGAAAAGTCGAGAAGAATGGACCCGTCCGAATAAGATTAAGGATTAGTGGATTGCCGCCACACACGTGCCATTCAATACAGTGCAATCCTCTCGTCCTACGAGCTAGACGAGCTAGAGTTCTTTGAAGCGTCCCGTGAGGAGGCCGCTTTTCCCAAGACCCGTTATGCAACAGCCGGTCAAACACTAGACTAAGAACTAGTAGTATTACCGTAGTATTACTGAAGTATTTCTTCCTACGTATTGTTGGATTACTCATCTTCTTTGCAGCTGGCTGAAGATCTCACCCCAATCTCACTCTACCGTGTGGCGTTGATTGCGTGGCTTGACGCTGTGGCTTGTGTGGCTCAGCTTGGATCTCCTGAAAGATTCGGGGTCTGGATCTTGGGATCTTCAACTAGAGTAGCTCTCGCGCGGCAGATAATAACCTGTCTATTCACCTCCAAATGCGAGAACTCTGAATACTGTAAATGTTTTCTTTCCTTTTCATCTTTGTCTTTCTGCATCTTGCGTGTTGGTTGTTTGCACGTCCTCGAAGTGGAGGGTGCTCTTATCCGGACTTTCTGTGCTCGCTTATCAACAAAAGTTTGTTGACTTTAGCGACACTTGCACATAATAGTCTCTTTTGGGTCGTCGTTATTTGCATTGAGTTTTCATTTGAATTTGTGCTTCATCGCTACGTGTCTAATCACATTCGCTTTTTAGACGTGAAGTTGTTGCAAGCTTTGCATAATCTTCCATCTATTGGACCCAGCTTTCCGCTTGGCTATAGAGTACTGTCTGTATTATTTCGCTTTCACTCGACACTTCTCTTCAGCATTTACCTACCTATCTTAAACTTCATCTAACAGAGCTCATACAAATCTATCATCTCTTATCCAAAATATTCTGGCATTTTCTTGCACATCGTCGGATGCTGCTAATACGGCTTGTACCACAACTGCTAATGCTTGACTTACTCTCCTACCCCTCCATCTCAACCACCACTTGTCGCATAGACTTGCCTTCAATTCGAAATTACCAGCCACAGGCCGCTCTAAGAACACAAGAAATTCGGCGAAAGTTTTCAGGGTCTCCACGCTGATGCAAGGAAACGGAAGCTGGCAAAGGATACATACATACGGATGGGGGAACGACGGGGGCCTGACAGGAAGAGAGTCCAGAAAATTCGAGCTCCCACCCCGCTCCCTCCCCGAACACGTCCACTTCATAAGAGAAAAACAATAAAATTCCACAAATTTTCATAAGATAGTCATATCAATCACCTCATCGCCACAATCTTCCTTCCAACACGATAGATCTTCATGGTTCTAAAAAAAAACGGTATCTGCATACTTTTCTCTCACTTGGCAGAGTTTGCAGGCAGGAGCTCCCCGACCCGAAAAGCGACAGTTATTATTGACTCGAAAGTTATTTTTATCTTTTTTATATACTCACAATGGTTCGAGAAAAGAAAGATCAGCAGGGCAAGTACCTCAAAGTATTGCTTTCGATGCTGATCATCGAACGTTTCCAGAAGGAATTCATCCCACTGGAAATAATGACGTCAAAGGAATTATGTCATTTCTGTCACTGCCAAGTATCAACACGGTTGCCGGTGGCCGAAATTGTACTCAACGGCCGCACAATTGTGCAAAGCCGTGCACACCCAGGTGAGACATTACCGCGATTTCTGTTGGTTACCATTATTTCGAAGCCCCTTGGGACGCTCCTCTTCTCTTGGCTCGACCTGAGTGCCTTCCATCGACATTCCTCAATCATTCTTCTTGAATTCATCATTATTATGCCGAGGAGCTTGGGCTTTGGGCTTTGGGTCTCCCTTCGCTGCAAGCTGCAAACTGCAAGCTGCTCCTTGCATTATTTTATTGTATTGTTCCGCCTTCCCTGCGGGGGATAAACCCGGACTTCACAGTCTTACACACACGCTACGTATGTTCTCCTGCATTCTACTATATCTGAATTTCTATTAAGGCTGAGATCGGACCTCTGCCCCATTGCGTGGCACCGCTGCGAAGTATTGATTCCGGATCTGGATAATTGAGTTCAACAGTAGCGCCGGGGATGTATTTCCACACAAATTTCGGGTTGAAGGCAAAGATCATCACTTGGCTTCCTCTTTTTTGGTTGTGCGGGTGAGGATTTAGGGGTATCCCGGCGAAAAAACGGTCATCGCATCCATTGATCTCTTTGAGTTTTGATAGACCTGATGGATTATGACTTGACATGCCGATACTAGAATATCACATCGCGTTTGTGGTGGGAAATACCCTTGCCTTAGAGGATGGAGTAAGGTCTACATCCATCAAGAGGCAATAAAGCGAGGGCAAAAAGGTTTAGCGAGCGTTTTGTTGACGTCGGGAGAGGCTTGTATATTATGAAGACGGCGTTGAAGAGGCAAAAGTCACTAGGGAAAAGAAACCTCGGCCTGGGAGTCGTAATTAATTATTCGAACCGTGTGAAATGCAGCAAAAGGACCTAGCTAGAAGAGCAAAAATCTGCAAGCAACGACTCAATAATGTCGAGTTAGTCATGGTCACGATGCCCTCCTCAGAATCCCATTACTCGGTCTAGGAAGCCTCCCTCCTTGCTGTACAGCACAGAAGATGTGACCTTATTGAACTGTCACAATAATCTACTACTGTACTCCGCACTCTCCTTCATTTTGATAGTGGGAGAGCAATCACGAAATTTACACCAAGTCAGTCCTGTCCAATGAACACTTTGCTTACAACCACCTTCTTCGGGTAAATTGTCAACAACACCGGCTCCGGCTGGAAGTGCTGTACGTCAATAATAGCCGCTCGTTTGGTGCCTTTTTGTCCCGTGGTTAATCCATTCGTGCAGGGCACGTCGTTGTGGAACATTTCATCAGGCGGCTGTTGTAGTGAGTGAGTGACACTACTGTCATGCGGAACACACGTGCTAGACATCGCCCGATTGTGGAAACAACAGATAGATAGGCAGCGTGAACACAACAAAAGAATTCGAGGATTGTGAAGCATCATCTATCTCTCACCCAATCTTCAAATCCTCAAACTTTTTGCCTGTAGGCTTGAGGAACGTTTCACTACAGCCGCCAAAGTATCAAGTCCCAAGCCCGGCACCTTGCTCCCGCTTTTTCGCCGATTAGGGTCCTTATCGCATCTTCGAAACGTCACTTTTTTCTCCATTTCTGGTGACTCCCAACAAACGAGAAACCAGCGATTATTCAAAGCTCAGAACAGTGTATTGGATACAATTCGTGTGCTGAAATTCCCCATTCTATTTTTCTCGTCGACATCTTCCACGATGGCGTCAGCAGCGTCAACATCCCTCGAGCCCTCGCCAGCTTCGACTGCCCCTTCGACTGCCTCCGAAACATCGTTGCACACAACGGCCGCAGCGTCCGCGCCGGAGAAACCTCCAGATGATTCCTCCAAGCTGCGCATGTTCTTGGGCATCCTGAGGAAGTGAGTAAAGCGGAAATACATCCAGAGATACTTCCCTCTTTCCTGGGGCAACTTCACCGCCGACTAGTGTGGCAAATCATCTAAAGTGGGAGATGGAGAATCTCTGGAGTTGACCATTATTTGACAACCAGCGCGTGTCATGCAGAGTACTTGCTAAGTGTGTCTTCTTTTGCAGATTCATTGGAGTGGCAGATATAGCTTCTGTGCGGTTCTCCTTGCCAGCGCAACTCTTGGAGCCAACACCCAACCTTGAGTACTGGAATTATTTAGATCAGCCGAGTACATTCGTGGCAATTGGAGACTCGGACGATGCGCTGGATCGTATGTTGGAGGTTCTGAGATTTTGGTTTACAAAGGTAAGATAGGGAAGGGGGCATGTAGGGCATTTTGTCTGCTGTTTCTGCTGCCTATCCATCTCAAATTTCCCTTGATGGAAAAAATATTAAACTCGAAATAGGATCTCAAGTACGTAAAGGGAAAACCCTGTAAACCATACAACTCAACCCTTGGAGAGTTCTTCAGGGTAAGGACATTGCTCTGGCAAACGCGCCGCAAAGTCACTAATGGCAGCTAGTGCAATTGGGAAGTCGAGGACAACCTCCCGGCAATCGATACCTCTAAATACAGAAGCGACACAGGCACAGGTAGCAGTGCATCCTCTCTCAAATCAAATCGAAACTCGCTTATTTCATCACGGACTGCTACTCCTCTCGCTGGTACTCAGACACCACTACAAGAAATCACCAAGTTCGAGAAGCCAATCCGGGTTTCGTATCTCACAGAACAAACATCTCATCATCCACCAGTATCAGCTTTTTATGTTGAATGTCCCGAGAAAGGTCTCACCGCACGAGGATTTGATCAGATTTCTGCAAAATTCACAGGGACAAGTGTAAAGGTTACCCCAGGAGAGCACAACTTAGGAATCTTTATCACTCTCGAAAAACGAGATAATGAGCAATATCAACTCACACATCCTGCCGCTCACCTGGGGGGCCTGTTGCGAGGCGGTCTTAACGTCACCGTAGGGGACCAATGTTATGTCACCTGCCCCAAGACCAAAATCAAGACAATTCTACACTACATGGAAGAAGGCTGGCTAGGAAAGACGCAAAACAAAGTCGAAGGTGTTATCTTCCGCTATGATCCTGAAAACGACAACATTACGAGGATACGAGATGTCCCCACCAAGGACATTCTGGCGCGAATCTCTGGGAACTGGAAGGAGAAGTTATTTTACAGTCTTGGCGCCAAATCCGTATGTTCTTGCTCTCCATATCTATCTTTCAATCTGCATTCTGACATTTGAATTTACAGGACACGCTAATCCCCATAATCGACCTAATGCCCCTCACCATCTCGCCCAAACTTATCCCCCAACTCCGCAACAACTCCCCAACGAATCCATCAAATTCTGGTCCTCGGTCACCAACGCCATCCAATCTCGCCAGTTCTCCCTCGCCACAACGCTCAAACAAGAACTCGAAGAGCGTCAGCGCGAAAAGGCAAAAGAGAGAGAAGTGAAGGGCGAGGAGTGGAAACCAAGATTCTTCGAGGGTGCCACCAGTCCCGGGGGAAAGCCAGAACTGACGAGTGATGGGAAATTGGTGTTGAAGGGCTTGCATGATGGTGTGTTTGAGTTAGAAGAGAGTGCTGTTACTGGTGCTTAGAATTAGTCCCTACTACTGCCGTAATGGGTTGCTTGCTTGGTTGATCGGGTTTACATGGCGAGCAATTGTAGAGGATTGGAAACTGCGAATTGGGGATCACGGGAGTAGGTGGGAAACTTCCGTCTGTTGTTTTGTTTTTGAATCGGCTTTATTCATCATAGTCGAAATCCAGAAAGAGAAGGAAGGGTGCAACTGTTGATTGGAAAGGGCATACCTGCAATTTTCCCATTTCAACTGTCTATCTGTTTGTCTGTCTGTCTGTCTGTTCCCGTACGTACGTTCTCTTCCCATTTTCAGAAGGGTCTGCTGTGAAGGGGAGAGGAGATCCTTTTTTCAAGTACATACATACATACCTAGGTATCCACCTACGCGCGACCAGCACT
The DNA here is from genome assembly GCA_031472005.1 of Tetracladium setigerum. Classification (NCBI taxonomy): domain Eukaryota; kingdom Fungi; phylum Ascomycota; class Leotiomycetes; order Helotiales; genus Tetracladium; species Tetracladium setigerum. Next base: position 2,089,893 of record PZJY01000006.1, read on the forward strand.
CGCTACTATCATCTGGGCACCAACAAAGACGTATGCATATTTTGCATGTGGGGCCTTTCTTTCTCTTCTTTGTTTACTTGTTTTTTTGGGGGAGGGAGCTTCGTCGGCGTTGTTACATATACCGTTGCTAGCTTTCCAGGGGTTTGTTTTCGAGGAAGGAGGAGAAGAGTTGAGACATTAGATGAGCTCTTTGAATTTCTCGGGGATTGGGGATTGGGATATGAATGAGTCGGCATATAGACATACGTACAAATATATATATATATATCACAAATATCATTTTTTGAACATTCTGAACAGACGACTTGCTTCTCTAATGGAGACAAAGCTACGGAGGAAGATAGGTAGCTTGCTACTTATACAGTTTCGTGCTAACCCAATAAATGTGATGTTACTGTAGTGCGACAGTTGAGTAACCGGATTCACTGAGTGGGAGTTTGTTATATGGTATGCCTTCTTTCTTTCTCCCTTCGAACCCTCCTTACCGTTAAAATTGCTGTAAGTGGCAGGCACATGCAGGATTCTTATCTCTCAGCATTGATTTGTAGGAATGCTAATAGTGTCTAAACAATGTGCACAAGGACGGTTTTTTACCTTCTCCTCTGAAGAACCAAATGTTTGACACCTCGCTAGTGTGAAAAACTTATGCACTAGCCAAACCCCCAACTTGAAGGCGACTCCCAAAGAAGACCGGACGAAGGACCAAATAGTTAAGATATGTAAAATGTGTATTCAAGAACTCCCTATGTGGAGTAAACTACGGTACTAATTCAAGAAATCGTGCTCCCACCTGTATACTCCCCATATCCCGAAGGGACTGTCTAAAACAAAATAACTCCATGCTGATGCAACGCCCCCAAAAATATATACAAAAAAGCAACCAAATTCGCCCGCTATACGCTCTAACCAAGTAAGAGACCTTCATAAGCCCTCTCAACAGTCTTACTCCCAAGCCCAGGAACAGCGACCAACTGTGCAAGCGAAACCAAATTTCCACCTTCGTCCTCATTCTGCAAGTCCAAGTACTCGACCAGATCCTTGGCTTTCTTTGGTCCCACGCCAGTCAATCCTCGAATCAGAGCTACATCTCGTGAATTGACGATATCCAGCAAGTGCTTTGTTCGAGGGGTGGCGTGTTCGGAAGCTTGGGTTTCTGGTTCATCGGCAAATACTTTCAACATTGATTTGGACTTTGTTGATTTCGTCTTCGCTTTCTTGGGTTTAGCAGGGAGATAGGAGAAGCTATCGTCCTGCTCGCCGTTCTCCATGATCGCCGAGCCGTTAAATTCATCGTCTGACTCGGCTGCTTTGCGCTTCACTTGTCGTGGCTTGACCACTGTTTCATTTTCCATCGCGTTCAAGTTGTTATCAGAGTCGACCTTGCGTTTTGGCTCTTGCGGCTTGACCACTGGCTCATATTCCTCAAACGAAGTTGCTGGAGTTGGCAATTGACGAATTGGTGCAGTTGCAAGACTCTTTTGTGGTTCCCTCACAACTTCTCCTGGGAGATTGGCAGCGAATTCAATTTTCTTTGCCTGGATCTTCGCTCGTAGATTGTCGATCTTGATTTGTAGCTTCTGCTGACCTGGGAAAAATGGAACTGCAAGCTCATACATTCTCATTGCACTGGCATCTTCTCCTCGTTCCTTGTGTTGCCTGGCCATGAGTAGGTATCGAAGACCCTCTGCTTTGGCTTCATCGGTTTCCCCACTTTCAAGTTTTCTCTCCAGCGCCTCCAAACGTCTTTGAACGGCCTCGCTAATATCATTGGGTGGATTGGCGGCCGGTTGCTCCAGTGCTCGGTTTGCTAATGCCTCATTGACCTTCCTCTCTATTAACTCCTCGATGCTCGACGCAGACATTCCAGGTACAGGCCTTGATGAAATTGGATTTGGGCGGGTGACCTTAGTTGGCCGAGAGGCCGTGATCTCCGATGGTCGCTTCTGTGTTGTTGAAGTTGTAGTTCGTGCTACCGAGACATTGGAGACTTTTGGAGCCGCTCTGGAATCGCTATATACCGAGAACATCTTGGGCTTCTTGTCTACCACATTCTCCTTCGCCCCATTTACTTGTGTATTATGTGCATTCGCCAGCGGTCGCAATGGTTGTCTCTGCATGGCGGCGCCAGGAATCGATGAACTCGACTTCTTGGGTTGTTGCTTGAAAACCACCTCATTCTCAATTTCCCTAACTTCGATCCGCTTTGCCCGGGAACTGACATTAAGGGAGGAGAGCGTATCCAAGTGATAAGATCGTAGCGGTGCCAAATTTAGAATCATGATCTGTAAGAAGTCATTATTAGCAATCTTCTCTCGAATCTTAGTGGGTATTCAGACGGTATTCTAGCACGTACAGTAATTCCATTGTTCTGTCCGAGACTCAAGATTCTGGTCATCTTCGATTCTCGGTACGGGATTCTCTTGTCCCCTCGTCCAATGGCATCAATGCACGAGCTGAGCACAAACAAACTTTTGTTGATACTCGCAGACTCCACCATTCTCTCTTTCCCATTCTCAGTTCTTCGATTGTCTTCTGAACCAGCAAGATCAATTGCAGACGCAGTAGAAACAAGAGTCTCGTCTCCGTTGGTTTGTGTGACTTTGACCCTCAAAATCGCGTGTGATCGACTGGATTCTGCGTTCAGCTTCGTGGCTCCTGTACTCCGATTGTTGTTCGCCTCGATGTATAGCTTGTCGAACTCCTTCAAGTCATCGCAGACGCGTTCCGAAAGTCCCACTACAATGGTCTTTCCATCCTTCTCGCGCAGAGGCAGACCTGCCATGGAGCGCTTCTCTGGAGCTTCGAAAAGATCAAATACTTTGTCATTGTAGATTTCATAATACGACAGAGCCACCGACACGGTCGTCTCACCCTCGGAATCTTTTGTAATCTTCTTGCCACGACGGTAGACACCACTCAATAGACGTGGGATAACACCCCTATCCGCCAACTTCAGTCCCCCTCGCATTGTGTGTGTCTTCCCAGTACCAGTAACGCCGTAAGCAAAAATCGTGACATCGAGACCTTGGAAGAGAGCTTTCAAATGTGGCGCGACTATTCCCAGTCAATACAGTCCTGCACAAACAAATCTAATTTGCTTACCCTCGCTGGTGAACAATGTCTCTTGAGTCGTGTCCATATCGTAAACGCCATTGAATGTGAAGCTAAACTCTTCCGCTGGATTCTTTGGGTTGGGTATCCGCACCACATTGGCTGGCTTTCCTTCCTGGCTTGATTCTGAGCGTACAATTATGTCCTTATCCAGCTCGGTATCTCTATCGAGAAGAGGTCGAATCCTTGCGACCACTTGGAGATGTTAGACACGTCGAAGCTAGACAGGAAGAGGAGTTTCATACCTCGTACGGACATGTTCACTGCGGTCAATTAAATGAATTAGTAAAAGATAGGAAACGCGAAAAGCAAATCGATCGATCGGTTTCAAAATGGAATGCTTAGAGCCACTTGCGCTCAGTCGTTGTCGCTGGTTGTCGTGATTTTTGGAGAAGCTTTGGATGAGATGGATCCAAGATGCTGTTTGTGGTTCAATGTTGTTGTTGCCGGGCAACCAGCTCCCAAGTACTCTTGGCGGTACCCTCCCAGCTTCAATTTCTGTCTTGAACTTTGATAGAATGTATTGGATCAAGATTACAATAGCCTGGAACTAACTTGGACACAGTAAGAAATTAACCCTGTTATTTCGGGAAGCATATTACCTTGCAAAATAATGATGCCAAGTAACGTTAATCAAAATACACATTTGAATACCTAGGTACTTTGGTATTTTAGCGAGCATGGAAGATAAACTTCAAGACAGCATTGAACTTAGCTCTCCCTGCGTCATAGACCGGAATATAGCAGAGAGGTAAATCCTCTAAGTAGATGTTGTGTGTGAATCATACTTGTTTGAAATCTAATGGCTGATCAGAACCATTTTCTGCTGTCACTTTTCAGTCTTCGTGAACCAGGAGCAAAATCGTCAGAATGGAAATTACTAAATTTTGATTTCGGATTGAATATTCCTGTAAATGAAGAATACTAACACGTATGAACCCACCGTACTCACTAGTTGCTAATGTAGTTTGGGTTGTTTCCCGTGCCATAATCGTTGGTATGATTGGCCTGCCCAAACGCCCAAAGCTCCATGGAGAGGAATTGAGTGAAATAAATCGAGGAAACGAGAACTGATGACCCCAGTTTTCTCTCGTGACTTGCGAGGGAGGAATCGTTTGTAGAAGAACGGATTCTGTGTAAATTGACATGAAGAAAATTCAATACATGCTTTCCTAGAGCGCGACATATGTACAAATAAGTACCTGAGCTGAGGTCATATTAACAAAGAGAAGCATGCTCTTTTCTACTAATATTCCGCAGGCTGTATGTAAAATTAATATCCGACACCTAACAAACATTTAAATAATCTTAAGCTTGAACCCGGTCTGCACATATCTCGAAGCCACAAACCCAACCGTCCCCAACGCCATAGCAACCCCACAGAATATCTGCATGTACAAGAAATCACCATGATTCCTTCCTAGCAACGCTCCTCCGATGGGATTGCCAGTTAGACCGGCAACTGAGATGAATAAAAAGAATCCACCGGTTCGAACACCCATTTCGCGGATTGGAGAGATCTGGGCAATGAGGGCGGGGCCGAGAGATACGAAGGCGCCGGATGAGAAGCCGAATAGAACGCAGAAGACGATGATGGGTGCGTTGGAGTGGGAAGGGAGCCAGAGGGCGAGGACGATGATGGTAGAGAAGGCTGTGGTGGCGATCATGACATTGAAGCGACCAACGCGGTCGGCGAGGATGCCGGGGAGGATTCGGCCGAAGATGGAAGCCGCGTTGAGGATTGGAACGAGGTAGTTGGCGAGGTTGTGGGACATTCCTTGTTTAAGTGCACTTTCATGAGAACTTAGTATGGTTGTAGTAGAAAAGTAGCCGCCTGTTGAACTTACTGGAGAATGACATAGTTGAAGGGTAAGAACATTCCAAAAAAGAAGAAAAAGGAACCAATGCAGAGAATTGCAAAAGCAGGCTCCTTGAAAGGTCGAACAAAGTCCATTGCTGCCACGGGTTTCGGTTGGGGCGTAAGTCTTGACTTTACAGTGAAATTTGCGATTGTGACCATTCCAAGGATGAGGAAGGCGCATATTCTCATTGCCCATGGAAATCCAACCTCGGGGATCAGTCTGGTGACCATGATGGGAAAGATAACTCCACCTAGCGATGAGCCGGATGCCATGACCCCGAAAGCCGCTGCACGATTCTTGAAGAACCAAGTGCCAACAGACCCCATCGCAGAGTAAAACACCATCGAACTGCCAAGCGCACTTACAATACCCTGCGATAAAAGAATCTGATAGTACTCTGTTGAGAGACTGGTCATCATAAGGCCGAAGACGTGAAGTATGGATCCCGTGAGAAGAAGATATCTCGGACCGTAGCTATCGAATACCTTTCCGAAGATTGGTCCACCCAAAAACATCATAAAAACTTCCACTGTTTTGCCAACTGATCAGCATCATCCCCGTGTGGGTGCTGAGAAGTATGACGCAAGATTTCACTTACTTGATGGAATCCACGAAATGGTACTCGAAGAATACTGAGTCAACAATCTCTCTTGATAGTACTCTTGAAATACCCCGATAGCATTGATCCATCCAAAGGAGCCTAGAAGTGTACGTTAGTAATGGATCATCGGTTGTGAGTTTTGAAAATCCATGTCAACTTACAGAAAAGACAACACCATCCTCCCAACACAACTAACCAAGCCTCAAGTCCCCCATCTGGGAAATCTGCTGGATTTGTGCCTCCCTTAACAGGCCCAGGTGGGCTGGCATGGTCTGCTCTTTCGATATCCTTTTCCGTACCGACTTGGTTTGCGACAATGCTTCCTCGCAACGATCCGTCCTGGCTGCTCGATCTATCCAGCGACGCTTTCCCCGAGTGTTTCTCCTCGTCACGAGACGCATCTTTGATAGTGGAATCGTCCATTTTCTCGTTTAGTGTTGCCGAGGAGGGTGATTCTGATTTTTCAGCCATCATTACTATGAATCGAAGACGACGAACAGTGCACAAGAAAAATAAGGTTCTCAGCGTCAAGAGTTGTAGATATAGGTAGTCTTGTCAGCAGTGGTGTGGGATACCGTTGGTGTTATGGACGTAAGAGGTAAGCTTGGGTGAATAGCCAATGAAACGAGAAGGTGGATCTTTGTCGAGATCAAGGCCCTCTGCGTTTACAAATCAACCACTGCGAGTCTTACATTCCAAGTTGCAACGACGGCGATCTGTGTCGGAGAGCTGAATATGAGATAGGTACATAAGCCTGAAAAATGTTACCCCGTCATCATGAAGGAGATTAGTGTCGTCGCAATGGGCTACGGACACGGAGTTGAGTAGGCAATGAACGTGGATGGTCGAGATTGTGTTATTGATAATGGATTGAATATCGCTTCGGCCTTAAGTGAAAGAGCGAGCGTAACCGTCTTGAGCGCAGCTCAAATCAATCCTCCGGACAAAGCGTCTCCATTGGCGGCTCAAGGCAACCCAGCAGAATCAAGCATGGGCGTGAACTTAAGCGAGAGCTTACACTTGTGTCATCTGTGGGAGCCGTGGGTCACTTCTCTCACACACACACACACACTCTCTCTCTCTTTGACCAATGATGATGATACTCGTTGAACTGATACTCTTGGTGGATTTAAATGTCATGGTCGGACTTTGCTTCATATATCTCGGTTTTAATCTTTAACTCCCAGGAAAGAAAGAGCCGAATTCATAACATGTGATGGGAAGAACTAAGACGGCCACAACAAATGTTAATATGTTCGCACAGTTCAGTACAACCAGGCTCTTTTCACTCCTATGAAATTGTCCCTAGAGAAAGCAAGGGGAAGTCATGTCACTGGCACGAAAAAGTACGAAAAAGGAGATTAACTGTATAGACCACTAGGCCTTGAACATACAAGGCACAATATCTTTGTAAACCCCAATCCTTTCCCCACAAGCTTACGCTTTCTTGCCATGTCCTATCCAAACACATGTTATGTTCCTACACGTTTTTATATGCATTGCATTCATTGCCTATCGGCATCCTTCATTTTCGTACAAACGGCTTCACATCCGAATCACCGAACTTGACTGCACCATCCTTTCCAACCTCGGCCACGTGGAAACCAGTAGGTACATCCTCAAACTGTTTAGTGATCTTCTCCTTTGGAGTTGTTGCCTTCACAATAGACGATTCCACTGCACCTGCTGGAGCATCCGCAATTTCGTTGATATCTCTGGCCGTCAAAACGTCGCTGATGCGTGATGCCCTCGAAGATACCAAGATCGTGGTCGGTCCTTGAAATCTCAAGAACAAACGATCTCCCCAGATTGTCCTCCTCGCTGCCGTTCTCAAGGTATATAGTAGGTTGGTAAATCCTCTCCAGGTGTTCGTTTCCTTCATAACTTTGAAGAATTTTATGTTTGGCATTATATAGCCAAGTCCCAGGCTGGGCACCTGAAACCTTAAACTTGACGACTTGAATCGATATGGTTGAGGTTGGTGTTGAGTAATGGTATATGCGACCACGTTGCCTGGGTAGGCAACATACTCTTCTCCAGCCCTCAAATTGATTTCGTAGATCTGACCTGGCCCAGCCAAAGCCACCAAGCCTCTTCCCGTTACTTCTGTGCTCCCCCAATGCGCCATGTTCATCTTCGTGTTCATTTTCGGCGAGACTGAGAGCGTATGGCCTGTCCAAGCGAGAAGTGCTTTTCTTTGCGCAACCATCCAATCCACCGTGCCGTTGAGATGCAGAACATGGAATGATGTGAGAGGAGATTTGGTAGAGATTAATGCCGTAACTGGACTCGTGGCGGAGATTCTTTGATAGAGGAAAGGAATGCCGAGGGCGGCTCGTCGAATGGGTTCTAATAGTGACAAAGTAGATTGTGCCTGGGAATTCATCAGCTCTCAATGCTCTATCTTGAAATCCCTCAAAACTCTTACATTTTCTGCCTTTCCAGTAAGGCCTACGAGGGTTCCCCTCCTAGTATACAGCCTTTGCGAGGCAGATAAAGTGACAGACAAAAGAGAAAAAGGCGCGCCTAAAACCTCAAACCGCGCATCTGCGAGCCAAGATCGTGTTAGCATACTTTTCAGTGCAGTTGGCATAGTCTCCAATTACCTGCAGAATCCGCAGAAGCATCAATTGAGTTGCTCAGAGCATCTCCAGCGAGAATGGGCGAATCGGAAGTTGGTGTCGCCCTGATCTGAATGAATCGACGAGCTAAAATGCCAGTGGATGGCTGCTGGAACTGTCGAAGCCCTCGAACAGTACCAGTGAGAGGGAATCGGCTCCGCATGTTGGCTGATTATTGGGGTTGGCACACCAGACTGGACAACGACGAAAGCAGCGTCATCGGGTCGAAGAGGAAGCTCAAGATCGGATTTCGCGAAGTCGAGCTCTGTTGGCCTTGGCAGGCGCCATGGATTAAAGTAAGCTGGATGGCGTAATATGTGCTCCACGACGACTCAATTAATACCCTTCTTCTCCCTCAGATATTCTTCGTTTCTCTTACATATTGCCCAAACTATTCCCACCTCCTTTCTAAATTTTGCAAGATCTCCCATAGCTCCTCCACCCCCAACCGAAGCTCGAAAACTCTGCCTATCGAAGCTATCGCGGACCATGTGGGGGAAACAATCCGATTACAGACGGTGATCCTTGGGACATAGAGGGACGAAATGATTACACGAAGCTTGCCCATGGCCTCTTGGGTCTGTTCGAGGGCATTGCGGCGTCAACAGCCATGGCAAGGGTCTGGAATTGGGTTGCGGGTCTTCACAAGTACCAGCCGGCATTGTAAAGACGATGCGAAGAAGAGGTTGATTGAGAGCCAGGCTCTTAGACAGCCCAGAGCTGCGGACAAAATTCCTGGCACGAAGCCAGAAGATTCCCAGAAGCTACCTCCAGCTACTCCTACGGTTACTGCTGTTCGAAAGGATCCACTGGCACAGGATGACAAGACGAACAAGGAGCAGCGCAAGGCGGATTGGGCTATCATGAAGGAGATGGCACAGTATTTGTGGCCAAAGGATAATATGGGAACTCGCTTTCGAGTTGGCCTTGCGTTCTCACTATTGGTGGGAGCGAAAGTTCTCAATGTTCAAATACCCTTCTATTTTAAGAGCATCGTGGATGCCATGAACGTCGATTTCGTTGCAGTGGGAGGGACGGCTACGACTGTGGCAGGCTCTATGATCTTCGCATACGGAGTGACCAGAATTGGAGCAACTTTATTCCAAGAAGTCCGGAATGCTGTGTTTGCCAGTGTTGCCCAGAAAGCCATCCGGAGAGTTGCCTGCAATGTTTTTGATCATCTTCTCAGGCTGGATCTCAACTTCCATCTCAACAAGCAGACTGGAGGTCTTACAAGGGCTATTGACCGTGGTACCAAAGGAATCAGTTTCATTTTGACGGCAATGGTATTTCACATACTTCCAACGGCCCTGGAGATATCCATGGTATGTGGAATCTTGACATATCAATACGGTGCCAAATTTGCGGCCATTACGGCTCTGACAATGGTTACCTACACAGCCTTCACAATCTGGACGACAGCTTGGAGGACTAAGTTTCGACGAGCTGCAAATGCTGCCGATAACAAAGGATCCACCGTGGCTGTTGATTCTCTGATCAATTACGAAGCCGTGAAATACTTCAACAACGAGAAGTACGAAGTTGGACGTTACGATCTGGCTTTGAAAGCATATGAGAAATCTTCCATCAAGGTTGCAACTTCGCTAGCTTTCTTGAATTCTGGACAGAACTTAATCTTTTCCTCTGCCTTGACTGGTATGATGTATTACGCTGCAGACGGGGTTGCGACGGGCAATTTGACGGTCGGTGACTTGGTGATGGTCAATCAACTTGTCTTTCAACTCTCAGTTCCTCTCAACTTCTTGGGATCTGTATATCGCGAGCTTCGACAATCCCTGTTGGATATGGAGACACTTTTCAACTTGCAGAAAGTGAATGTGTCGATTAAAGATCTCCCGGATGCGAAGCCATTGCAGCTAAGAAAAGGTGGCGAAATTGTCTTCGAGAACGTCACATTTGGATACCATCCGGATCGCCTGATTCTCAAAAACCTCAATATGACCATCCCAGCTGGACAAAAGATTGCAATTGTCGGGCCGAGCGGATGTGGCAAGTCCACTATACTGAAGTTGTTGTTCCGGTTCTATGATATTCAAGAAGGAAGAATTCTCATTGATGGTCAAGATATCAGACATGTCAGCCTGGAGTCTTTGAGGAAGGCAATTGGCGTTGTTCCTCAAGATACACCACTCTTCAATGATACAATCGAGCACAATATCAAATACGGGGATCTAAGTGCGCCGCCGGAGAAGGTATGGGCAGCCGCAAAGCGAGCTCAAGTTCACGACATCATCGAGTCGTTGCCCAATGGATATAAGACCACGGTGGGAGAACGAGGAATGATGATTTCAGGTGGGGAAAAGCAACGTTTGGCCGTTTCAAGACTCATCTTGAAGGACCCACCACTTCTCTTCTTTGACGAAGCCACTTCTGCGTTGGATACCCACACTGAGCAGGCGTTGATGCAGAACATCAACAGTATTCTGAAAGAGAAGGCACGAACGAGTGTGTTTGTTGCACATCGATTGAGGACGATTTACGACAGTGATAAGATTATTGTTCTGAAGCAAGGGCAGGTGGCCGAGAGCGGCACACATCGCGAACTGATTGATACAGGCGGCGTATACTCGGATCTGTGGAGTGGTGAGTTACCCTAATTCCCACCTATTTCAAAATACTGACGCAAAATACAGCCCAGGAGACATTATTTGACGATGCTGGAGAGGAGAGGGAAGGCGTCTCTGAAGAAGAGATCACGCAAGAGCAAAGCCCTAAGCCCTGATCAATTTATGCGTTTGGAAAGTGTACGGGGTAGATAAAGGTTTTGATACAATGTTCATGAGCCAGAAGCCCATATGTACAGTACATCTCACAGATCTCCTTGGTTATTGGGATTCACATACCCCAGCCGAGATCAAGATCACTGCTTCACCAGATCTGCTCCGAAAACAAATGCCCCTCAATTACAAGCTTCATCCCTCCATCTTCTTGTCATCGCATGAGTCCCCGTTGTTTCCTCCATTGCAAGAGACCTGAATAGTGCGGGGAATCTGTTTGAGAGTCGAATTTAGCTCCTCAAGCTTGACCCATCGATTGGCATCTGGATTATTGTCGTCGCCACTACGGAGGTGCGCAACGAGTCGCAGAGCTCTGTCAGTGTCAGGACGATGCAGGACTCAGGTACAGACATCCCTACTCGCCACGTTCTGGGGGTTGGAGCACAGTCCCACAAGTTCCATAACCAAGTTTTTCTGTCCTTCTAAAAAGGAAAGAAAGAGACAGAGAAAGTTCTCCAAGACCGATGGTGGAACCACAGCCAGAAAATCGACATTATTAAGTGGCTGGTTCAACACAACAACCACCTTCCACCTTCCCAAAAGCACCTCCTACCTGTAGGGAGGGAGGGAATGAGTTGTGCAACAATAATGTTGTTGCACACCACCATCTCGCCCCTCGCCCCTCGCATGTCCCAATCCGCTCCATATTTTTCTTGATAGATTACCCCATTTATTGATGCCCATCCCCCAACAATACAGTAAGGCAAGCTGCTGCTCGGGTGTGCCAAGTGACCAAGAGAGAGAGGGAGAGAGAGAGACATTCAAATTCTTCCAATTCTTCCAGACCCTGCCAACGTGCCTCTTCTCTCTGCATCTTCACACTTGACCTAAAGGAGGCTTACGCCCGGCCTTCCCACGCTCATCAGTGGCTCAAGGTAGCCGAGTGCCCCTGGCTAAACGTGCCCTCGGCACGCCATCTGCACTTAGGCTAGCAGGCCTGGCTAGTCGACGGCGGTGGTGGGTGGGAAAGATACTAGTGGTGGGTATTGGGAAGGAAAGACTGGACTGACTGGTCACTGCTGTGGAGTGGTGGAGGCAAAAGAAGGTGGGAAGAAGAAGGGGAGAAGGCGAGCGAGCGAGCTGCCTCGAACCTTATCGTTCGTTTGTTTCGTTCTTCTTACCTTTCAACATCGCCCGTCTGTCTCAAGTTGTTATTTTTGCTGCTGTGTCTGTCTTAGAGTTCTATCTTTGACAATTTTCACAATTAGTGTGTCAAGAAAACGAGCGACTCTCGAGTTACAGCACGCACATTACTATCGCGGCGCGATTTCGAAAACAGTGGAATTGAGCAACTTACCTCCTTCCTTGCCTCCCTCCCACTCCTGCCAGGGAAACGATCCAAAAAGCAGTCGCGAGCCACTTTCAATCCTCAATTCAATCCAATCCAGCACATACTCAATCACTCTTTCGAGCAATTGAATAAACGAGCAGAAAAAATCCGAGACGGATCAATCGCACACCACCATCATTTATACAAGCCCTAAAGAGCAAAAAACAAACCCAATTAATCCACCACCACCCTCCTCCACAAATACCACCAACCACACATATAAACCACACTCAAAATGGTCAACCTAATCGATCTCCTCCACCAAAAAATCGAGCTCTTCCGTCTCGAGCAGCGCTACACGCGTCGGCGCAACCGTCGCTCGACATTTGTCTCGGAAGCGCAATACGTCGATGGGGAGTACATCTATTCCAACAGCAGCAGCAATACAAGTTCGAAGCAAAATACGGGCGGAAGTGGCAGTGAGAGTGAACGCGAACGGGACAGGGAAAGGGATGTCGTTGATGGTGGTGCTGAGAGGGGATTGGGAAGGAGTCCCACTACGAAGGGTTTGGGGAGTAAGAGGTTGAGTCGTATTGGGATGGCGATGGATTGGAGGAAGGGGAAGAATGCGGGGGAGGGGGAGCAGAGGGTTAGTGTTAGGGAGGTTAGGTGGGAGGAGGAGAGGAGATGAGATGAACCTTTGACAAGAGAGACGAAGAGAGAAAGAGAGAGAGTTGGTGAAGGTAGTGGCGGGGTTGCATAAACATTTTCATGTCTTCGACGATGGGACCTCTTTTTTTTGTTACGCCTTGACGACTTTTTTGGTGGGGATTGATTGATGCATTGCATTGAATTGCAGCCTGGATTACAGAATTGCAGGATGTATTTATGGACGGATTGGGCCATGGCTTGCGGGATGAATTGGGGATTGATTTGGTTGGCTTGAGGGGAAGTGAGTGAGTGAGCGAGTGGTATAAAACACCCACTACACAACACTACACATACTATCACTACTATCGCTCTTTCGGATAAGATAAGAGAAGCTTAGATAGATATACTTTTTTCTTTTTTCTTTTTCTTTTTCTGTTTGTACTCAAATTCATTGCTTGCTTGATTATTCGTTGTTTTGGGCTTTTTTGTTCATACACTACATACCTTACCTACAGTTCTTCATTCGTCTGCTTCTTTCTTGTTGCATATTACATATAGAGATAAAGGAGTTGGTGTGGAACAAATTCAAAGCAAAGCAGTCATTCCTGACTGTATATCAAACAAAAGATGTGGCTTACAACACTTTTCTCCTCTGAATGTGACCAAATTTGGGGATTGAACATCTTCTCGACGGCTTTCTGATACTTCTATTAATAACGTTTTATGTGTCGACAGATGTAAGCATGCGGCATTAGTCGGCAGTTGTCGGTCGCTTGACGAATACTGCATCTATACTTACTATGGTACAGCTTCCGTTATTGTAACTATCTTGAAGTTGATATGAGCGGTGCTCTGCATAGTATAGCGTGAGCGTAAGAAGGAATTCCTCACTTATGGTTCTTGAGATAGTTCAATCCCAAGCACTGCTCTGGAAGAATATAGCGTAGGTCAAGATCAAACTCGCAAGCAAATCTCTTCCCGCATTCTCTTCTGATTGTTTGGATGAGGGGGCTCAATACAATCATTCAATCACCACACTTAATCACATCCTCCATTCTCGAAATCGCAGATATCAATCTTGCAACTAAAGAGCGTACGTATTACACTAACCATGCTAGTGAATAAAAGCACAAGAATTAATGTAAAATATCAGGTTTAATAATCTCTCTCTCTTTGGCTTTCTTCCATCTTGGTTTCAAAAAATGTTCTCCTAAACGCCATTCTCCACCCTATCAATGTCCCATTTTCACACTTTCGATATGCTTTCCCCAGCTATGAATAGCCAATAAAATACAAACAACAAGAACAGGTAATATGAATGTATCACCACCGCGCCTCGTATGACACCGTCTCAACAACCCTCTCCCCTTACCAGCTTACAAGTTTATAAGTCCAAATATCTATCACCCATTCATACAACTCACATTACACCACCATCTATCTACTGCTCTCCTCCCTTGGCCGAGGGGGCTTGCGCCGACGCCGCCCCAGCTGAAGCATCTGGCCTCCTAAACGGATGAGCCTCAGTATTCAACACCCAATCATCCAGACTGATCACATCCGGTGTTGAAAACAGCAGATAGAAATACTTCAGTGTTTCCGCGAGCCAGAAACTCTCCATCTCATCGAGTTGCATGACTTGATCGGGTGTCTCAGCCGAGACATCGTTGATGGCCGAGTGGCCGTGTACGGTGGAGGTCGCGGCGATGATGGCTTCGAACATGCGCCAGCCTTTGTCTTGCCAGGTTGGATCGCCGGTTATACGATACATGTACCATACTGATTCAATTGCTTCGGGTCTGAAAGGGGAATTAGTTACTTATTTATTGAGTTTGTGAGGGGTGGTATTCACTTACCTGAGGATGTATTTGCGGGATCGGATGTAGGTGAATGCGGGTGGTAAGGATTCTTGTTCGATTCGAGAATCAACCCATTGCTTGTGCGTCAGAGGCATCATAGGATCAACTCCGGTATCAATGGTAGTAGTAGGAGTCGAAAGGAGCGTCTCGGCATCAAGTTCAGCTGGAGCTTCAGCAGCTCTAACTGCTTCGTCGTATTCTCTTTCTGATTGGCCAATGTTGATATCATCTGGATCAGTGCTTTTCTTGGGAGCTTTACGTTGTGAACTTGCTGATCCGGCATCGTTTGCTGGCGTCTCAGTGGGTGGAGTCTTGAGATGTTGGTTTGGGCGGCCTTCGGACACCTCGGGCATCGGAGTTAGATCTGATACCTCCTGAGAAGGCTTTTCAGACTCGTCTTTCGTTGGAGGTATTGGTCCTCTCTTCCGCAGGGAAGAAGGTTCGTCCTTCAAAAACTTGTTGCTAACAACATCATCGTCTAAGAACTTATCCTCAGCGGAATCTTTCAAAAATTTGTTTTCATCAACTGAATCGTCTTTCAAAGCCTTGTCAGTAGCAGATTCGTCCTTCAACGGAGTGGTTACTTTTGTCGAATCCGACACCTTCTTCACAGCCGGCGTCTCGACTGGTGACACAGGTTTAGGAGATGCCGCTTCGTCCTTAGGCACGCTCTCAACGGCTTGAATATTCTTTTCCGCCTCAGCTGCAGCCAAATCCAAGGCCGATTTCTCTACAGCAGCAGCATCAATTGCAGCCTGCTTTTGAGCCTTCAATGTTTCGGCTTCAACTTTCGCCTTGCTCTTGACATAATCAGCAATAAACTGGTCTCGCATCTTTGGTCCTGTTGGGTCCACGGCCAGCCAGTATGCCTCGTCACTCCAAGTACAGTTGTTTTTGTCCGGGCAAACTGCGACACTCGCGCCTTCCGGCATAATGCCCGTAGCGAAAGACTGATACGCCCAAACACAACCGTCGGTAAGCTTAATCGCAAGCTCAAGATCGCCTTCTAGTTCAAAGACCTTAGCACCCATACCCACCATACCACCGATAAAGCAAGTTAAGTGTTCGACTTCTGGGTAGAACGTCGAGGCGTGAGGAGGGTCTCCAGGTGATACTGGCCCAGTGGATTTATCGAGAGCCCCAGAAAATAAGAGGTCTTTATTTCCTGGGACCATAGGTCGGAAGAGCATGTGTTCTCGAACTGCCTCAATAGTCTTCAAGTACATCTTGCCATACATTTGTTCACGTCCACCGAGTAACAAATATTGCTAGGGGAACGTCAGTGAGAGAAAACCAGAATGTTGATTCAGCACTAACCTTTGGCATATACTCGTATGTAGAATCTTGCCCACCACCCATGCCAAACTTATTCCTGCCCAGGGGATTTGACGAATCCAGGCCCTGTGGGGCACAATCCCAATCATTTGAAATACGTGAAGGAGTGGTGAATTGTGAGAAAGTTGGTGGCTTTGTCTGAGGGCTCTTTTTATCTAGCGAGCCCGAGGAGGTATTGTTTCTTGCCGAAAGAGTGGTAGAATTCGTGAATGCCCTCTCTCGGATCGTCCCTCTTTTTTCCAGATGGTCTGTCCGCTCAGTCGGAACTTCCACACCGTCATCCGCGGACTGGGCGTTGATAGGATTAGCTGGTAAAATCTTCGCTCCCTGGTCTATTGAATTGGAAGGAACTCCAAGTTTCGGTTCTCCAACGGCCTTCGCTAATCCTAACGGTTGGTATCCAACAGTCTCGCTTGTCGTTGGAGTCCCTCCGCCAGCCGCGCCCCCAATGGGAGCCAAATGCTCTGAACGATTACAACCGGAAGCATCAATATTCTCTGGGAATACTCCATCAAGACCAGTTGTTTTTTTGTCTTGCCACTCTGACAGAGCATTTGATATTCTGGCTACTGCATCATAATACCGAGGCTCCTGAGTAAGCTGAGCAAGCCTAGTAAACTCCAAAGACAATGACCCGAGCTCGGCAGTGTTAGAGTGTATACCAGCTCGATGTGGCTGAGATGCGAAAGCAGGAGCCCATTGATAGTACAGAACGGGCATTCGGTTGGGAGTATCAAACGCCCCGAGCATCACGTCTGCCAACTCAACCGCTTTCTCCAGGAGCACCTTGTACTTCTTCCCACTGACGTCGTAAGCACCAAGCATACCGCCCAGATATCTAATTGTCGTCTCGAACATTGGTATATCCGCGCGTTGGCTGGTCGTAAAATCCAGTGTCCCCACTGCTGTAACAGCTTCTTCAAATTCGAGCTCCAATCCCATGATCCACAAAGTGTCCAGACCATCCACGAGAGTGGCAGCCCAGCCACAGAATGGGTCGCGGAACCCACCAGAAACGGGAGACAACTCGTCATGTAGCCATGCATTCTCTCTATATCCTGTCCAGGCCTTCTTGAACTCCGTCTTTACCTTTGCTTGCCTCTTCTCGCGATTGATTTTTGCATCCGGTGTCTCGTCATTGAACTTGAACTGAATTCTCGGTATTGGTTCCGCAGGACCAGTAGGAAGTTGTATGATGGACTCGGTAGGCACTGGGAAGTGCTCAACCTGTCTCTCCCAGTGTATTGTAGTTGTCGCAGCATATTTTGGTAATTCCTTCCTTCCTTCTGGATGTGCGGGACGTATAATACCGGGTGATTGAGGGGATCCGGGCCTCTGTCTATCCGGAAGAACTCTGTTTGGAATCGTCGGCACACTCGCAGGCTTAGGAGCTAGAGTACGAGCAGAAGTTAGCAATGGTCAAACAAAATAGTCTTCTTCTGACAAGTCGAGTCCCCAATTTCCAGATAGTAACGTACTCTCTTCAGAATCCTCGACTTGGGTTTCCAGAACCACCTTCTTTGGCGCAGGAGAAGGTGTAGGTGTAGGTGAGGGTGTAGGCGTAGGCGTAGGAGTTGTCTTTATTTCCACGATTGGCGCACTCGTACTCTTCTTCACTTCATCCACCTTATGCGCCTCTGGCAGCGGTTCCTCCACTGTCTTCTTATATCCATCTGAGACATCTCCTCCGTCCTTCACATGCGCAGGGATATCGAACTCCGGAATGCCCTCAGCTTCGCGTGACCATGAGAATATAAGGAATGTTGCGATCGCTGCAAAAAGTAGATACCATAATCGCTTCCCTCGAAACCGCAACATCCGTAGTGTTCTAGACACCATGCTTCCCGAAGGCAGGGGGGTAGGTAATGTGGACGGCGGTTCGTAGGCGTCGTGTTCATGGGCGTTTGGAGCTCCCAATCCGCATTTCAAGAAGGAGTGGAAGGAATTGCGATTGGGTCCCTGCGACGTAAGTTTCTAAGGAATGTGTGTTCGTTTGTGCAGAAGAGGAAGGAAAGGAAGGGTTGTCAGAAAGCCCAAGACGAAACAAAATGTCCAACACGAGTTTACGACACGAACCCGACGGACCCCTTGCCAGCTTGCAAATCCTCGGTTAAATGTTTGATGAACCGTTACCGTTTCTCAGCGCGTCTCGGCATGCACTTATTGATGCTACATCTCGGATAGGGAAAGCCAATCCTAAGAATCAATTGGTCGATCTCCCTGAATGAAAAAAGGGACACATATTGAATAGTTATAGCTTCAAAGGCTAGGTTGATGTTATCAGGACAGATCAACAAGTAACTTCCATAAGAAACTACTATAAAAGACAGCACAGCCTATATACGGAGGTAGCCTATGGCCAGCTCAGCATCTTCTTCCGTCAGGTGTCGTTTTTGACAGCTCGTTTACAAAACAAATTACCTTATTCAGGGTACTCGAGTACACTGGGTCATAAATAATTTAGGTTTTGACATGGATCTGTCCTCAAACCATATTTGCTTTAAGCTCGGTGGGGTGGTCGCGACCTTTGTCACATGATATCAAGGTGTAGTTGGCATGAATGATGGCTCTCTATTTGCATACCATATGCCTCTACTCTACTACTTTCCACATGAATATGGGAGTGTTGTACATGTGCAAGATTACACTGTAAATGCAGAGCGCCAAAGGTTACTTTTCCCATGCTGGAAAGAGCAAACAGGTTCGTTCACTCAAATCCTTCATCACAGCTCTATTCGTCCATTCCAGGTCCAGGTCCTTGTTGACGTCCCATTTGGCGTGCCTTGAGCATTTCGTCGCATAGAAGAAGGTTGGAGGCAATCCCGGAACTTGAGGCCATCGCATTTCGCAACACACGGAAGGAGTCGTAGACACCCTCAAGGACGGGGTCCATTGGTTCACCAGTCTTCAAGTCAAGACCAACAATATTGCCCTCGGCTTGTTCATCCTGGAGCTGAGCCACTATCAACATATTAGTACGTTCCAAATCTAGCCTTTAGGCTTTTTTCACTTACAAGCATCCTGGATATCGTGACCCGAGTTGGCAGCCAAGGTTTTTGGAATAATCAAAAGTGCGTCGGAAAATGCCTGAACTCCCCACTTGGCCTTACCCTTCACAGTTTTACGGAAAGCTTCACTGTTCAATTGTGCAGCGCAAGCAACCTGGAAGGCTCCTGCTCCTGGCACAACACTCTTGTCGACAATCATGTTGTACACACTTCGAAGGCCATCACGCACAGCATCGCTGATTTGTGTGATGGTGTGCTGATTCGGACCCTTGATGAGAATTGTAACGGATTTTGGCTCCTTCACATCCTCGATAAAGGTGTATTTCTCCTCTCCCAATTGGTGCTCGTAGACGTTTCCTGCCCATCCGAGAACTTCTGGGGTCAAATCGTCCACACTATTTTGGGCGATTCCACCGCAAATCAGCTGCAATCGCTCCATGTTACGTCTCTTCGCTCGTCGCAGGGCGAAAATTCCGTTCTTGACCAAAACATCCAGTGACAATGGGTCGATTCCTTTCTGGTTGATGATAACAAATCCCTTGGAGGGGTCGTTCCCACACACCTCCTTCTTCAACTCCACAATCTTGCGCAGCTTCTCGTCCACAAAGCGTCGCTCACTCTCAACAAGCTTGTCCCTTTGTTCAGCGCTTGAGTAGAAGAAGCCAGAGTTGATCTCGGACTTCTCATACTCCAGACTGACGTTCAAACTAAGAATGAACGCATTCTCAACTCGCTTAGGCATATCTGGATGTCTCGCACCATGGTCCAAAGCCAAACCTCGAATCAACTGGGTTTCGGACGCTGTACGGTGTTGCATCTTCATGATCTCCACCATGTGTAAATCGGGTTTCGCGGGAGCCTGGTAAATGGCCAAAACTGCATCGACAATGTCCGGGGTCAGCTTCTCGGCGAGAGTATGGTTGAGTTTCGTGGCTAATGAGGTACGCGCGACGCTCAGGAGAAGTTCGCGATCCACTTCCTTCTCCAACTTGAATGTGTCCAGAAACTTGGGGTTTTGTTAGCTTTTGTCAAGTCAACCCAGGGGTATGCAACCTACTCTTAAAGCTTCGGTCTTTGCAATCTCGTAACCATCTGTGATGATTCTTGGATGTAGACCCTCCGAAATATATCTATCCGCCTGTTTCAACAGCTCACCGACCAGCAACACAACTGATGTAGTTCCATCTCCGCAGATATCATCCTGTGCCGTTGCAGCCCTCGCGATCATGACGGCTGTGGGATTCTGAATTTGCATCTCGCGGAGGAGAACATTCCCATCTTTTGTAAGTTTTATCTGTAGACTCGCAATTAGAAATGGAGGTTGGGCTGCTGCTCTGGAAGCTCTCGTACCGATCCAGCACCGTCAACAAGCCTAAACAAGGTATTAGCAAGCAGACCAGAAAGCTTTGGTGAGCAACGCACATCTTGATCGTCCCCAAAGGACCCAAATTTGACTTGAGGACATCTTGCAGACCTTCGCCAGCGTTGATGTTGACTCTCAAAGCTTCTCCTCTCCTCTAGGCACTGTCAGTGATATTTTCCTAGGCGGGGGGCGGCGCACCCACCCTTGACTCGGCTTTTGGGTTAAGAAGCTGTGCAGCGGACATCTTTGTAAATGGGTATCTGTAAGAAAGGCGGGTTTGTGAAGTTGAGATGTTGAGTTTGCCCCAAGAGTCGTTGCTTGCAGATGCCTTTGGAAGCTTTTTTTCTTTGGGCTGCTTGACGACGCGAAGGTACGCGGAATCAGAGAGAAGGAATCTAAGGTTGCCGTAGAAAGTGCTCAGAAGGTTGTACGGCGGGCGTTACCGACCTGCCATCTCTAATTAAGGTACCACCGCATGATGATGACCTCGCTTCGTATCGACAACCATATCACGTACTGTAGTGCTTACTCTAGAACCCAAAGGAGTAGTAATCGATCAGGCTGTCGTTCAAGATGCCGAATAGCTTCACTGCTTCATTGACCTCTCTCCTCTCTCTCCTCTCCATCTTCAACACCTTCGATACTGCTTTTTCGTCGGTGGGCGCACTCCCGGAAGCGCCACAACATGTCATCACCAACCCAAATTCTAAGACACGCCATCAAAGGGTAGCTATAATAGGTATGTATCTTCTATGTATATCTCTCGTATACTGGGAGTATCTTGGATCTCACACCACTTAACCTGGAGAGATGAATGCATCAAGGCATTCCAATATCAAAGCTCTTCTCTCCACTCTCAATCTTCAGATATACTATCCGGAATCAGCCACTTTTTCTTCCCGCGTTACCAATTTGATACTTTTCTCTCGTCTGTTCATTCTTCGTCCACTAAAAAAACACAGGTGCTGGTGCTGCTGGAGCTTCCACAGCATACCATCTCCAAAAATTCGCTGCTGAATCAGGTCTGGATGTCAACATTACAGTCTTTGAGAGGTCACCCTTTGTAGGTGGCCGCTCAACAACTGTCAGTGCCTACAACAACCCTCTGGAACCTGTTGAATTAGGAGCCAGCATCTTCGTTGAAATCAATGCCATTCTCAAGAACGCCACCGATGCCTTCGGTCTCAAGCCTAAGAACTCAACCGAAACTGAAGACAACGAAACTCTTGGCATCTGGAATGGCGAGAAGTTTGTTTTCACACAGAAAGCTGGTGGGTGGTATTACTGGGACTTGGCCAAGATCTTCTGGAAATATGGCTTTGCTCCTATCAGGACTCAGAAGTTGACGACAGCCACGGTCGGAAAGTTCTTAAAGCTTTACACGCCACCATTCTTCCCATTTCGATCACTAACAGAACGAGCGATCGACTTAGATCTCATAAGTGTAACATCTGTCACGGGTCGACAGTACCTAACTGCTAATAATGTAAGACTCAACTTTGGACGCAGTCCTGACTATACTAACCAATTCAGATCGGGGAGCCTTTTTCGACTGATATTATTCAAGCCAGCACCAGAGTTAATTATGCCCAGAATTTGGGTCGTATTCACGGTCTGGAGACTATGGTGTGTATGGCCATTGAAGGGGCCATGCAAATAGACGGAGGCAATTGGCAAATTTTCGACGGGATGTTGAAAGCATCCAGCGCTTCGGTCCTACTCAATACCACTGTCAACAGCATCTCAAAGCTTGATGGACGATACAGCATCAAAACATCATCTCAACAGTCCAACGACACAAAAGTACAAATCAATGAGGAGCAATTCGACACAATTGTCCTCGCAGCCCCATTTCAATACACCGATATCGAAGTCGAGAAGAATCTCCTGAGGTACACTCCAGACAAAATACCCTATGTCACTCTCCACGTCACATTATTCGCATCACCCCACAAACTTAACCCCACCTTCTTCAATCTCAAAGAAACCGACGACGCCCCCAGTACAGTCCTCACCACCCTCCCACCAACCACCGCCCTCAACCAAACCGTCCCCTTGCCAAATTTCTTCTCCATCAGCACCCTCCGTACCGCCATCAACCCATCCACAAACGAGAAAGAATTCCTGTATAAAATCTTCTCCGCGAAACCAGTCACAACTACTTTCCTATCTGGTATTTTAAATGCTTCTATTCCTGAGGATCTTACGAATGTTAAAGCCAGTGGTGGAGAAGCAATCACGTGGTTTTATCCTCATGTGTGGCATTCGTATCCTGTGGAGGAACCGAGGGTGACGTTTGAAGAGTTGGAGTTGGCGAGAAGGTTCTACTATACTAGTGGGATTGAGAGTTTCATTAGTACGATGGAGACGAGTGCGTTGATGGGGATGAACGTCGCTCAGTTGATTGTGAACGATTACTTGGAGTTGCTGGTTGGGGAGAAGGAGCGGAAGAGTGGACATATTATTATCGAGCAGGTGGGAGTTAACAATGAATTGTGAAGAGTGGGAACAGTGATTTACGAATGGCGGTGCATTATCTTTTTTCCAGGTGTAAATTGCCACTGAGTATGATAGGTTTGACGATGGCATGGCAATGAGAATGAGGGGTTATTAGGCTTTCTCAATTAGACCAATTTCTGCATTCGTAGTTTTGTTCCATAGGACCGGGAGGAGTACAGTAGCGATGATTCATGACTTCTTAATCATTTTCCATACACACACTCACTTAGGGATACGTTAATGAAAATACACACTTGAGGTGTTTGCCACCAATACAGAAAATAATTCATCAAGTGGCTTTTAATATTGAGCTACTCATCACCGAAGTCTAGTCAAGGGATAATCCTGCCTAGTCTTTATTTTCTCAATGTTGTGTCCTTCATCAAGAGCAAAGAAAAGGCCCATCACGGCTTTTCTTTACCAGTGCATGGTATTCCCTGTCGCTATGGAGTTGTAGGACGGGCATTTGCAATCTTAAACCCACCCGGTACCAACTTTTGGAAGACCTGATTAGGATCATACTTCTTCGAAAGAGCAGCCAGCTTTGCAACATTGGCTTTGCCATAACCTCCCAGTGGATCTTGAAACTCTCCAGCATAGTTGAGGTAAATATATGGATTTGAGTTACCAGTTGCGACTGACTTGGCCTTGATATCTGCAATGGTCGCATAGGCTGCCTTGTTTAGGGCAGCGTCGAAAGCTGGATCGGACCAAGTGATGTAGAGTAGGTACACTATTGAGAATCTATGAGAACTTGTCAATAGTGTGCAACTCTTGCGAGAATTGAAAATGACTTACAGATCAGGTTTCCCTTGTTGCGGTCCACACCCATAATATTTCCACCAGACTTGACCGACATATCGCTCACAATTCTTGGAATTGGCTGGAACAGCAGTGACCAGTTGAAGTTTGGCAGCTTGAGGAATGGCTTCAGATAGTGGTTTGAAATGTCGACTGCGGACTTGTACATGGCTTCGTCGTTGGCGAATGTCAATGTTAGGAAAATGTTCCTATTTCGTTGAGCGCTCGATGAAAGCTCATCCGTGTAAGATGAAAGCTGGGCGATGCGGGTAGTGTCTCCGATGGCGCCTGCAATACTGTTGATCTGATCATAGATGGGCGGATTTGGTGTTGGAAGGGTGTAATCAATGACATTGAAGACGATGTGTTGCTCATCTGAAGATGAGTAACTATAGTAATTAATCAGATTAGCATTCGTGTCGGTGTGTGCATTGTTGGTGAAGTTGACGAATGCAGAGATTTGCTGTGGAGTTGTGGTGTTGGAATAAATCTTCAGACCTCCCCACATCTCTCCAAACTTGAAAGCCGTTAAATCTAAGAAAAATCAAATTAGAATACTTAGAGTTAGAACATGGTTGAATCTTACCATAGCGAGTGACAATCCCAAAGTTATTTCCACCACCTTTAAGCGCAACGAAAAGATCAGCGTTGCTGCTGCGATTAACATTGATCACGGAACCATCGGCTTTGACGAGCTCAATGTTCAAGACGGCGTCAGCAACGAAGCCAAGCTTAGAAGTGAACCACGAGTAGCCTCCCCCGAGAACAAGTCCTCCGATACCAACATCTGAGTCTCGTCCACCAGAGACCATCAAACCAAGCGGTTGCAACACACCGTAGACATGCCCCCATCGTGCACCAGATCCAATACTCGCCTGATTTTGCGCAGCATTGACAGTGACGGCGTTGATTGAAGTCATGTCAATCTGTACACCATGAGTTATAGAAGCTGCTCCTTTGAAAGGGGTGTGGCCACCGCCTTTAACAGAAAATCGACATTGTGCAAATGAAAGAATCTTGACGGCAACTGAAACGTCGGCAGTGGACTTTGGAGTGTATACACAAGATGGTGTATCAAAAGTAGCTTGAAGCGTCCAGAAACCTTCCATCGAGGCATTGTAGCCTGGCGTGGCGGGAAAGGAAACACGCTTGGGGCGTGCAACGGCGAGATAGAGACACTGTACGGAGCTTCAAGTCAATATTGCACTTTAAGGATGTTGGAATGTTCCATGTAAATTCTGATGGGCTCGAGCCCTGCCTCTCATACTTAAAAATCCAAGTTGAGAATCATCTAAGTGGAAAAGAACGGCATAATCATGCGTGACTTTTTCTGAAATTAGACTCTAATCGGAATCAACCAAATAATTGGCTTATTCTCATCTTCGAAGTCCTCTCACTGAGATTGGATTGGAAGCGTCCATTAGGGAACCCCAGATATTTGAACAAAGATGCATAAACTGCCAGTGAGCAATGCAATGATAAAGTATGAACTGGGTGAACTAACGCATAGTGTTCCATATCCTTTATTCTCCGCTTGAATATCAGTAGAAGCTACTGTTTCTGCCTTCTCGACCACTGAGGGAGCGGTAATGCGCTCAGCTGGAAGACTTTCGAGGCTTGGAATAGTCTTATCCTGGCGTCGAGCGATATTGAAGTTGTAATCTTCGCTGCTCCAAGGAGCTGCAAACACTGGCGCAACCGCCGTGAATGCAAGAAGAATGTGGCCGAAAGCAGACTTCATGATGTGAGAGTTGTAGCGCAAGCGAGATCAAAGGATGGTTCAAGATCTGGAATGAAAGCCGTTGAAAAACCACTCAGGCTGGCAACAGAATTAGTTCGCTCAACTCAGAAAGTGTGAAGATAATAAAATCAAGTTGAAAAAGAAAGTGAGGTACAGAGGCAAGAGAAGTTGGCCTGGGCAAGCGAGGTACGCCAAGGCGGATAGTGACTTCGAAATTGGTACTCACGGAGTTGGTTGAGTTGCCATTTCTGCAGCGGCTGCAGGACATGGATGTACGGACCAATGATTGTGCTCTTGGTTATGCATAGCATGGATATCTAACAGGGAACAAGCGATGTTTGCATGGTCCAGAACAATCACTATGCGCCCATTTTGAGCGTCCTTGCAGTGTAAGGTTGATATTCTTTGGGTGCAACGCCTGAACCACGATGCAGATACGATTCCTGCTCTGTTATAAGCTTGTACAGTACTGTTGTGAGGTAATCTGGTATGACAAGACGATTAGCGAATAAATACCAATATCCAGGATCAGATTCGGAAACAAATAGATTACATCAGAAGCGTGGGGTGTACGTACGGTAGGCTTGATGCGGTCGATATCGGGAATTACATAAAGCATAATCAGTAGGCCATAACGATCTTCGTAAAGTTCATGGCAAAGAGTACACTATTATGTGAACCATATTAAAATCTCTAAGATTGTATAATTTTCGTCGCTTTGTCGTTAATTATCTTGCAATGGCTGGTTTTCAGCAGTAGCTGGTTGTTCATTTTCTCAGCATCACCAGAGAGGTCTAAATATGCAGCAGTAACCCCCTGACTGCCGGTCTAGATCGTCGGTAGAAAGGCACGGATATTCCCGCCGCTTTGGGAACTAGCGTGTGCAAGAAACTTGGTTCCAGCTTCCAGAATTTGTCGTCAGTGAACCCACGAAATCCTGAACCATCCCTCATAATACATGATATCCAGTTAAGAAAGAGATATCCAACGAGTGTTGACCGTAGGTGGTGAACTTTGAATGAATTATTGTTGCTCTAAGATACTCATGTTAGCGACCATTCAATTTTCCAGATTGTTGCCCATGCATCGAACTCCTGCAGCTGTCAACGTTTTTGGTTACATGGTACCTGTATACTCCGTACATGCATGCTCATCTTAGCCCTAACTGGTATATAGGCCGTGCCGCGCCTCAGTATTCCTTGAAAAACAGTTTGCGTGTATTTGATGTTGATCACAAGATAGAGAGCGAGATTTTGGGACATATCTTCAGCTTGAGAACATCGAAGTGACTTACGCGTAATCATCCGTCCGTCACCAGATCACTGGTCTGGTTACAACATCAACGGAGTTGTGCTCCTTTTACTGAATATTTCAAATATTTCAAATATTGCTCAATTTACCTCTTAGGATCGCCTCTCTTTTATCATAGAGCATACAATATCCAAGTCCTTATCCCCAAAGCTTCAAACCACCTCTCTTCCTTCCTAGAAAGTAGAGCACTGCATAATACCAATTCAAAACCCCACAATCGCATTAAACAAGACAAATACAACAATCGTAAAGAGTATTCCCCAAGCCCCACCCACCTTCCAGATAGCGCGCAGCGTAAAATAAATCAAGACCAGATCCGACAACAAGAAAGTGCCCACAACAGCCCACGCTAGCACTATTGACTTGAGCGACATGTTTGGATAGGCGTCGAAGGCCATGAAGCTCATCATTGAAGCCCCGACGAAGAAGGTAGTGACAAAGACGGCCACGACCGCGACGACAAGATCGAACACAAAGCCTGCGAGTGTGCGTGGTGTTTGGAGTTCCTGGGTGTGAAGTGGGAGGATAGTTGGGAAAGGTAGAGAAGTCGTGGAGAATGGACTGGAGGTGGGAGATGAGGATGGCGAGGGGGACTTTGAATCGATGGACGACGACATGATGGATGTATTTTTGTTGTGGTCTGTAGAGGAGGTGTTTAGCAAAATTGCTCTGATATGTTGCAGGTTGGTAATGATGAGGCTTTCCTGCTTACTCTTGTTAAACTGAGATGATAAAGACGATGATAATTGCCAATTTAGTTAATGTGGGGAGCAGAATCTTCTTCGTGGTGCCAGAACCCTAAAGCTTGCAAGACCACCACCTAGATTGTTGCTGATTGCAACGACTATAAGCAAAACAACTGGAAAGGGGTTGCGTACTAGCGTGATCCTTCTTACAGGCAGGAAGGCAGTCTCCGCGACGTCAAATTTGGAGCCAGCCAGTAAGAATAATGAGACGAGAAACTTTGGGATTCATGGCAGATTTTCACGCGCAATACAAGGCTAAACAGTGGGCGGATTTAGGCAGCATTTCGCACCGTGTGATAACGACCAATAATCCATTATTCACCCGTTAGGTAAAGGCACTCAGCTGAAGCCTTAAG
This sequence comes from Tetracladium setigerum, assembly GCA_031472005.1. Lineage (NCBI taxonomy): Eukaryota > Fungi > Ascomycota > Leotiomycetes > Helotiales > Tetracladium > Tetracladium setigerum. The sequence continues at coordinate 2,117,826 of PZJY01000006.1, forward strand.
TTTGACCCGTCCTCAGCCCTCAGGATGAGGATTTATGCCAAGAGCTAAGCGAGCACAGCTGAAGGGTCTTCAATGTCCTTCTCTGTCGTGAAAACATGGCTATGTGTTCTCAGTCATTAGATATACGACTTCAAAGGTAAGCAAAAGTGTTGAAAGCAATGCTGAGAACTTTATGGAATAGTGCTCTCATTGCCTAATCATGCCAACCACTTTCAACCGGAAAATCCTCCCTCACTTACCTCTCGCGTCTTTCACCTCCAAGCCGACGAAATTTCCTCAAGAGCAAATACTGTCTGTACGCACCTATGAAAATCTAATGTTTATTCTATTTTGCATATGAATATATCTATTTATATCATATTTTGCAAGGATACCTATAGAGGTAGATAAACAACTCTTATTGCCGAGAGGGAATCAAAAACACAAACGAAACAAATCAATCAAATAAGCAGCCCCGCCAAAAACGCCCCCCTCCTTCCCCTCCGCGCGCCCGCTTCCCCCGCCCCTAAAAAACCGCACAGTACAATGAATTTCCAGACAAGGAACATGCTGAATGACAGACAGACCTTGAAGATGCCCAATATCTATGTAATCGTCAAAACTAAAACTAAACCTGAGAAGAAAACTGTGATACCCAAAAAATCGAAGGCTTTATTGGCTGTCGAAGAAGGGATTTTGTCGTGAAGGTTCAGGTGAGACTTCAGTCGTTCACTTTCTCCGTTAGTTGAATGTGCAGTGAAAGGCTCATCAGACACGCTATTAACCCACAGTCTGCAGTACCAACCCTCCTACCCTTCCCTGACGGCTTCTTTACTTCCCCCTTCTCCTCCTCCTCTTCGCCTCCTTAACCAATGCTATGCACCTCTCCCAATCTTTCTTCGTCCCCCTCTCTACCATAATATCCACCCCCTTCCAGTCATGTAAACCATCAGCCTGCCTTTCCCTTGCTCCTCCTTCCCTTTCTCATAAAATCCCTTTGTGATGTTCCCAATATAATCGACGCGTTCAGCCGTCCAACCCTCGCTACCAACAGCTGATGGGTCACATCCTTTCTCCTCCAATAGCCATCTCACTACATCTGCATGGCCATGGTAAATGGCCCGGACGAGGGAATCTTCGAACAGTGTTGGACGGGAAGAAGGAGAATATGAAGATGTAGATAGCTGGGTTGATGAAAGGAGAAGCGACATTTTGGAGACAGAGCCATTAACGCAGGCGAGAAAGATGAGGCTGTCCATGAATTTGTTTGGAATAGTTACGGGAATGGCGAGGAGCAGGTAGTTGAGCGTTGCGGTAGTGCCTTTCATGATCTGGGAGATTTGGAGTCAGAATGTTTATTTACATCTCAAGATGATTATCTTCAAGGGTTATTCCTTATATAAAAATTAAAATGGGAGAGAGGGGATATATAGATACTTAAAAAATAGGTAGAAGAAGTACTTACAGCGATCTCAAGAGGAAGCAAGGATTGACTGTTCACATCCTTCCAAGTCGCGCCATGATCAAATAACACCTTGATAAGTTTAAGATCGTTTTTCGTCGTTGCGAGATGGATAGGACATTCCCAATATCCATCTTTCGCGTGGATTTTCACCGTGACGTCCGCGCCGCCGAATGATGCCAACGCATCCACAATCTCAGCTCTACTCCCCTCCTCACACCCCTCAATCACCTTCTCAATGACACTCTCCTTGTCCAAAAACCCCCCACCTCCTTCTTGTCTCTCGCATTCTTCACCCAATAACACACCTTTTCCCATTTCTCCTGCTTACATGCTTCAACCAATAGATCATACCAAATCATCGACGTCTTGACATCGAAATCCAAATTCTTGTCTTCCGCAAACACTTGCTCAAATCCCACAGAGGCGATCCCTAGCACCTCGTTCACAAGACTGCTAACCAGCACGTCTTGATTAAGAAGGGACCTAACTCCAGTCCAATTCTCTCTCTCAATAGCTACAGCCATAGCAGTTTTGCCTTCCCAATTGAGCAACGTCACATCTGCACCCCCATCCAGCAAACGCTTCACTAACGTCTTGCTCGATGATCTCACCGCATAATGCAATGGCCTCTCCCACTCATTCCTCGTCTCTGTTTCCAATCGCGAATTTGACCAGTATCGAGTCCTTTGAGGGGTGTTTGCGCCACGGGGTGTGTATTTCAGTAGCTGAGACACAGCTTCCATCGAGCGTCTGAAAAGGGCTGTTTGTAAGGCCGTGTCGCCACTGTTGTCTTCGATGGCTACGCCTTGATAGATAACCGGACAGGCACAGGAGCTGCTGCTCGTAGAAGAGGAAGAAGGGGATTTAGGGTCTGAATCCGTGTTTCCTGCTAAGCAGGTGGGGATATGCTCGGTTTTCTTGACCCGTTCACAGATACTTTCGATGATGCTAACACCTCTGTTTCGTGCGGCGAGGTGTAGTGCCGTTTGCCCAAGCGCATTCCTGTGCGTAAGCGGGGTTTTCGTCCAGCCTAGTAAGATCTCGACCGTTTCGAGACGGAGAGAGCGTACTGCGCTGTGAAGAGGCGTTTCGTTTTCTTTATCCTCAATATCTGGGGACGCCCCAAACGCAAGCAGCAGTTCAGTACATTCTGGAAAATTCTCGGACGCAGCATAATGTAGAGCGCTGCGGCCGAGACTGTCGGTAGCGGCGGTATTGGCGTTCCGATCGAGGAGGAAATCGAGGATTTCGAAATTGCCGAGGGACGCGGCGAGGATGATGGGGGTGGACCCAGTGGTGGGGTGGATAGATTCGATATCTTGACCAGACTTTAGGAGATTGGAGAGCAGTTTTATGTTATCAGTTAAGATAGCACGGAAGATGTCGGGAGGTTGTTCGCGTGCGGAGGCCGTTTGGCGGAGGTAGGCTAGTCGTTGGGATATGGCGAGGGTTTTGGGAGTTTGAATAGGATGGCTGTCTTTCGGTTGGGGAGATGGTGAGGCGGATGTGGTCTGAGGGGAAAGGGGTTTGGTGAGTTCTGATGGCGATGACAATGACGATGGGTCGGGACTGGGATGGATTATTCCTAGTTGTTCTATTGTTGATATGGGAGATTTGGGTTTGGTCTGTGGTTTGGATTTGGATTTGGATTTGGGTATGCTATCGGAGCTGTCTAATGTTCTAGAAGAGTATCAGTATTTGCCGTAGAGAAAACGAGGGAATACGATAAGTAAGTGCACAGGCAGAAAGAAGTCTTGATTCAAAATTGAAGAATATTCGAAAAACTTACTCTTTCGAAGGCTCTGGTCGGTGCGAAGGCTCCGGACTCGTCACTACCAGCGGGTTTGTCGGTAAAGGTCCAAACTCATCAAACCTATCTGGCAAGTACGAAAACTCCTTTGGAGGGCTAGTCTGGTGTCGTATGCCCAAACCCGTTGGCTTCTGTCCCTCCTCCCTTCCCTTCCGTTTCGCTTTACTTTCTGTCATCTGCTCCGCCAGGTTAGGAGTAAAAGCCCGTCTCAAAATCTCACCATGCGTAGAGTCCAAAGTAGGCGGACTATCCATGGAAGGGTAAGACTTCTCAATATCCATGAGATCATCCGAAAAGTCCAGGAGATGGCCCGTGGGAGGGAGCACAATCTGAGTTGTGTAAACCGGCGGGATATCCTCGGGTGATCCACTGCTTGAAGCAAGAGATAATTTCTCAATGGCAGCCTTGAGATCCTGGAGATCTGTCTTACATTCCGAGATGGAGCCGCTGGTATTTCTTAGTCTTTGAATCTTTGAATCTTTGAAGGTTTGAATTTTTGAACGTTTGAGTCTTTGATTCCTCTCGTCTTTGAACCCTCGAATCTCTGAACCCGCGCGAGTCTTTGAGCCCTCGAGTCTCCGAGTCCTCGAATTCTCCAACAAACCAGAAAGCGATAAATATACTTGAATGTAAAAGGAAAAGAAGACTCACGTCTGCAAAACCCCCAACAAAAGATGCAACGCCCCCGCCTGACTCCTCAACTGCACACAATGTCCATTCATCGCACTCTCATTCCACAAAACCCCAACCTTCTTCCTCCTCCCCATCTCCCTGCCCCCATCCCTCACCACACTATTGACCCCCTCCAAATCCACCAATAACACCCTAACCGTCCGCTCAAAGCCCTTCATAGCACCCGCAAACGTTTGCGGTAAATGCTTATCCACGTCCCAGCGCGACGATAGCGACGCGGCATCATTCAGCATCAGCTGAGCCAATTGCTTCAGCGCGCCCTGCAGCGTTTCGAGCTCATCTTTGACGCTACCGATCGTTAAGTCGATGTCGTCGTAGCGACCTTTGATGTCCGAACATGTTTTTATTGCTTTGGCGAAGTTGAATACTAGGCCTACTACGGCGCCTACGGAGCCGATGACGTCCATTTTGGCATTGCGTACCTACGGTTGTTGAATGATGTGGGAGAGATGGGGGGAATGAGGTATACTTAGAGAGGTAATAATACACAGGCAAGGAATGGGAAGGGAATGGAGGAAAATAATGTCGTTCAAGAGACGAGGCTGGCAGCAAGGCGCTCTCCATCGCAAGAGCACTGCCTCACGTGGATGGAGGCTTGAAGAGCTGCATGCATTGAAACCATGAAAGCCAATTATTGTCATTGAGCCTTTCCGACTTCGGTTTAGCTGTTTCGGTGAACCAAGTCTATTGTGACCACCTTACCTGTGCATGAGGAGGGCTAATAGCAAGGACGGAGAACCTAAGGTGCAGTATGTATGTAGGGACTTACCGAAGAAGTTGCATACATCTAGACTTACAGAGGCCGACCCAAAGCTTGACTCCAAACTTTTTACGAGAAACGGGAGAGATGCCTAGCGGCTTAAAGTTCACAAGTGATTTTATTTTTTTGCTTTCATTAACTGGTTTCTATGCTGCCCATAACAATGGCCCTACTTGGGTTTCCTCCACTTGCTTGCGTCCAAATAATGCCATAAAGTACAGAAGCTTTCCAAGCCCTCTCTTTGCGCGAGGGTATTAGAAAGCAGGGAAAGCTGGCGCTGGAAGATCAACACCAGCTAGCTAGAGGGTGAGGGGTTGCAGCTCGAATGGAGGGTCGAGGTGTCGTAAGATGTTCTCGAAAGGAGTTTTTCGAATGTATGTTGGGAAAATGGGAAAAGGATTGGATTTTGTTGGATGCGAAAAAAAGTGGAAAAGTTGGTTCGGAAAGGACAGGACAGTGTGACGAGGCGCATGTCAAACGCTTGTGTATCTCGTAGATCTGAAAGCAAAATTGAAATTCGAAGCTTCGGGATGAGTATGCTCTCATATGCTCGTTCTACGCCCACACCATATACACAAATAACACCACCGCGACCGGGAAAAAAAGCAACAACCAAAGCAGACCGGACTGAGACGAAGAACCATAAACGCCGTTGTATTGTAGGAGAGGCCAATGGAAAAGGAACTCATTTTGTCGTCAAAAGGCTGCTCAAGCGTTGGTGACCTAAAGATGGGGGGGTTAGTGTGTGTGATGAGCAAGAGGACTAACACAACCTACCTTGAGGATTCTCCTCGAGTAATCTTGGTTGTCTGCGATGCTGCCATCACTCATTCTCCTGTGGGCCATGACTGGGTCGAGACGAGTATCGTTAAAGGACGTGGCGGCGCTGCTGACTGGAGGCTTGGTGAAGCTGTTGATAGCCGCGTTACGTCGGTGTTCCTCCTCGATAGCACGTCTCTTCTTGTTGCGCATGAAGACGAACAATCCACCCATAATACCAGCAATGGCGAGGACTCCGACAACGACGCCTGCGGCAATGGCGGCAACGTTTGTTTTGCTTCCTGATGGTGCGCTGGTAGCGGTAGCCGAGCTCGAGGCAGTGACGAGCACAGTCTTCTGGGGGGCAGCAGTCGTTGATGCTGGGGCGGATGTAGATGTGGATGTACTCGACGAGCTGGATTGAGCATCTGGCTGATCGGCTTCGGGGAGGGAATTGGCAATTCCAGTATCGTAAAAGGAAAAGTAACCGTTCTTGCCACCACCTATGAGTTGATGATTGATTAGCACTTGAATACAGCAACAACAGGTACTGCTGGGATTACACACATAGACTTGGTTTCCAGCCGGGACAAGTGAGATTGCACTTGGTGTCATCTGCCTTGTCCGCATCGTTCGGGAGGGAATCACCACAGTAGCAATTGTAGGCGTTTGTGAGTGCAACGACGGCTGAGGTAGGGCACAATTCCTGGCATTTTCCTTCGGTATTGAACTCTTCCTTCGACTTGAAGGTGGTACCTGTTGATGATTTATAGCAACCGATGAGTGTGATGGCGGACTGGGCCGTGCCGAAGAGCGCGACGGCTGTGAGGACGATGGAGGACTTCATAGTGTATAAGGCGAAGGGAAATGGCCGTAGCCTGTGGGGTGAGGGAACGGTCGATCCGTATGGGAGTCGTTCGAGATGTTGACCTGATTGTGTTGTTCAGGTCCGGGGTGGGATGGTTGCCTTAGATGTTGAGAGGATGGGAAGGGTAGAAGGTGGTTCTCGAGTCGAGGGTGGTTCTTTGTCTGTCGAGTGGGTGAATGGATTGGATGGACCTCGAGGGATGGCTTTGATGAACGTCTCCCTTGTGGTTCGACGACGACGACGACGGCGGTGATGATGATGGTGATGATGGATTGCTGGGTGAGTGATGGAGGAGGAAGAGTGTTGGGGTTAGAGGAGGAGTCGCAGTCTGTTTCGGGATGGTCGTTTGCGTGAAACGTTGCCCTGCCGTGCAATTTCTATTTTTCAGCGGAACGAAGAAACAGCAACGACAACAACAATAACAACAATCAGACGCTCAAACAATAATGATATGATGCAGAAGCAAAGGCCGTAACGAGTGCTGCCTTCTTGCGGATGGATGGATGGATTATTGGAAGAGAGCGTGATGCATTGGAAATGCTGGCTGGCGATGGCTGGAACGGAGAGTTGTGAGAGAGAGAGCGAAGAGATGGGGGGACTGAGTGGTCGTGGCCTGGTGTGTGGACAAGTGTGGGTGAGTCGGCAGAAGGATGACGGGGATGTGAAATTACAGCAGCATCCCATCCCATCCCATCCCATCCCATCCCTCTCCTGACGATCCACGGCTAGTCGGGTGTCGCTAGAGGGAGCGTGTCTTGAGATTACTCTACAAACACCGCCGGATACGAGGTGGTTCTCTTTCACTTAGCCCAGTCAGTACTCACAACGCCGCCAAAGTCAGGCTTGGCGAGATCTGTCTAGCCACTCCCTGGGTGTGTGCCTATTAGATTGAGGATGCTTTATGCTTGCACATTTTTATACGCTTATGCAAGGTACTGTTCCTGTTTCCACTCTTCCACACTTTTCATCCAACCACTCAGGCCAAGTCCGGCTGAAGTCCAGATGAAAGGAGTTAATCTCCCTACAATACTCATCATCTTCTTCATAACTTTATACAGAGTAGTATATCCTCAGTCTTGCACAACCTGATGCAGCATACTGTACACAGACTTGATACTGTACGACAACTGTACGACGACTGTTACAACACACACACACACACACACGCCCGACGACGACCCTTCTGCAGCATGGCGTTCTTTTGCGCAGTGGTGCTGCATTGCACAGTGCGTGCGTCGACACATTTTTATTTTTAATCCTGTTCGGCGCTTCTGCTTCTTCCATCTGATACATTCTGCGCTTTTCGTTGGCATCACCCAAGACATCTCGCATGTGCAAAAGCGATCCATCACCTCTTCAGGCCTAACATCTCCCCAACAACTACTACTACTCGAGGTACAACAACAACCATAATCGCAAAATAAGACGAATAAACTGGGGGCTCTCGCTTTGGCAAGACTTACTATCGTTCATGCTGCAGCTGCATCCATCTCGTTATTATCATCACGGAGTACGAGCAGCCATCCAAGCTCATCATTTTCTCGACCGAGTAGTGTTTGACTTTGCCCTTCCATGTTTGCTCTCCACAGGAACTCCACATGGGCAGTCTGCACGTCAAAAAGATTACTGCAGCTATTGTTACGATCAATATTATTGTTATGATCATTATTATTCTGATGATGGTTGCAGCATCATTCTTCCCTCCGGAATCCTCGGTCGCAAGAGTCGGTCGATCCCATCTCCCTGCTATTTTTGGTCCTCGACTGCTGTATCCACAGTAGTAACTATTTCGAGTTTTTCAACATCATTTTTTTTAATCCTCCGACCCTTCTCGGAGCTGTGCGTCGGACATCATTATTTGGCGAACAATCGTACTGTGATGATAATTTCATGCTTCATGTTTCTTGCTCATCGTGTGTTTGGTTGTGTTCGCTGCCGTGGTGTTACAAATGCCATGCCTTCCGAAGGCGTGCCACGTCAAAGACATCCTATCCTGTCCACCTCGTAACATTTTCCTCCAGTACAAAGCAAACGAAACCTGCATGAATCTCCTGCTACTCTACAGTACCTCTCCAGATCATTCTTCTCAAACCCACTACTACTGCTCTCCCAAAGTCTCCAAGCAAAGTCTCGTCTCGTCTCTTCTGTTCTTTTCTTTTCTCTGCTTTGCCTTTGCGGGGTGACGACTCGTAGCGGCGGGGCAGCAGATTAACAATCCGACGGAACAGATCCAAGGAAATCAATCACCCAAGGGATGGATCCCCAAGATCATTCATTCACCCACTCACCCATTTTAGATTTCGGAATTGATCAAAAATCAATACTTTGACCAACTTGGCAGGCTTCCAGTCCACTTGACCGACTTCCGAGTTGGGATATTGGATCTTTCGTATCTGTAGGAAGAGTAAAATCAGCTTGCAAAAGTTACGAGGTGGAGTAGGTAGTGGAGTGTGGAGGTACGCGACGCGTCTTTCCCATTCTGCCGCTCGGAAGATTATCACACACAGCACAGCTGCACAGGTACAGTACAGTGGCTTCTTTGGGTCGGGCCTTTCGGTCTGGGGAGGCCCGAATATGAATAATGAGATGTTGGGATGGGTACTTCTAGCTTTCTCTTTCTCGCGGGTGAATTGACTTTCTAAATAACCTTGACTGATGTGTTTATAAATAATATTTCATGGGGAGGGAGGGTTGACCCTTGTGGTATTCTCATCAGGTATGGAGTAGCTAGAGCAGGTAGGTAAGGTACTATATAATAATGGATTTCCCTCGGTGGTTTTTTTGGGGGGTTTTGCCTCGTATTTCGTATGCTGGATTATTCAGACTGGCTTGATTTGACATCATACAGTGCAATTCTTGAGGAGTTCTGGATGATACTGTACGCCATAGTTGCCCCCAAAAAACGTGACAACTACAGCAGTACCAAGAATATGATAAACAGGAAAGAAATCTTTTATTTCCCTTTATCCCTCTACTCATGTCTAGAGATTAAAGGCTCGAGAGACTAACAAGAGAACTATAAAGAATCCGGCTTGAACGCTGGAAATAGGTAGGTATTCACTCCTGGTTGCGTTGATTGAATTGCTTACATTGCACAGGTAAGTAATAGTTTTCGCTTTCTGTATGGATGTTGGGCGGCGTCGTGTCCAGTTGCGTGGCCTGGCTTGATCACCTGATGATCCAGGCATTCTGGAAGATAAAAAGCTTCTCTCTCCACCTTCTTCTTCCTTAGACGAATATATTCCTCTTAGGAAGACTTACTTGCTCTTAGTACTTATTCGGATCCTCTCTGCTTCTCTCATTTGCACTCTCCTCTCCTTTTCTCCCGCTACAACGGATGGTCAATCCTACTCTTCAACGTTACGCTAGCGAAACTAATAGCTCTGTATCACACCGATTCACACGCAAATTAGGGTACAATGAAGTCCAATCCTCGAATAAGCCAGTCGATCAATTTCTCGGTAGGATGAAAATGCATATACTCCTGGTTACGAAGTATGTCGACCAAACCCCCTGGTCGGCACGTGATATCAGAGCAGTATCACAACAATTACTGCAGCCTGTTTACACCCCTTGTCTGCACCGCACCGTCATCCTTAAATTATAACCACAGGTGAATGATCCAAGCCTTTCCCTAACTACAACACCATCTATTCCTTTACCATTCACATCGTAATGTTCGACAAGATGTTCTCGCGTAAGAAGACGGAAGCTAAACAGCCGTCGGGCCGACGCTTTGGCATATTCAAGAAAGTGGATGAAGCGAACCCGTTCTACCACCACAGTCCACTCGACAGCTCGACGGACGGCATCCGACTGTTGACTCTCGAGGCAGCAAAAGATATCGAGGCCCCTATCAAGAGCTCGCTGGATCATGTAACCTTTGCCCAGAAGCCGAAGTATGAGGCGCTATCATACACATGGGGCGACGAAACCACCAAAAAGAAGATCTCGATCAATGGAGCTGAATTTGAAGTGGGACGAAACCTCTATGATGCTTTGAAGCATATAAGACGTACCGATCGTGACCGTGTTCTTTGGATTGACGCAATTTGCATCAATCAAGCCAATGTCCCAGAGAAGAATCAACAGATTCGCATGATGCCATTCACCTATAGCAAAGCATCACTTGTCTTAGTATGGCTGGATGTACCGCCTGGTTTTGGCCAATTATACCTGCACCAGATCTTTGGATCTAAATCTGGGCATTTGCAGGTGGTTGCCAATAACGCCCTTGTCGACTTATGCAGAAATCCATATTGGAGACGGGTGTGGATAATTCAGGAGATTGGTTTAGCAAGAAGAATACAGATCTACTGTGGGAGTTACAATATGGGCTGGGAGCAATTTATCTCCAAGGTCGAGTCATGCCAGGCATGTCACAACAGCATCCCGTTAAAGTTTCAAAGGCAATTGAACGACAAGTATTCAAGTGGTCACAAACTTCAGACTCTCATCGAGACACACCGGGGGAGTCTTTGTAAAGAACCCAGAGATCATATTTACGGTTTTATTGGGCTCGCTATTGACTGCGAGGACCGGTTTCCAATCGACTACAACAAGTCTCTTTACGACGTTTGGAAGGATACAATCATGTTCAAGGCGATGGATCAAGACTCACCTCAGCATGATATTTTGCGCTTTGCGAAGACGGTTCAAGCATTGCTTGGTGGGCAGAGGATTGCAACTCGTGATGATGTGCAGAGTGAGATTCTCTTGCACGTGACAGCTGTGGACAAAGTCTGGGACGAAGAATACAGACTCGTACAATCTACTATCAACGAGGAGACAGCTGAGCTGAGGGTACCTGCCCGAATTGCAGGTCGCATATCTCATCTTGGTCCGACCTATCACGAAATCATTTCAGACACCAGAAAAATAGCCCAGTGGAAGTCCAGCATTACTCGATATATCCCAGATGACCAACTCCCAAGCGCCAGGGAAGAAAACGACTTGTTTATGGAAGTCCTGGAGAATGTCGTCGAACGCGATCTGGCAGCAATTTCTGGTTATGACCGAACCATTGCTTGGGAACCAACAAAATCACAACAGAGCCTCTTCATGCAAAAGGAACAAGTAGGACACCACCACCTCAAGAGAAAACCCGTGCCTGCTGGGCCGAGATTGTTTCTATTATCGGGAACCAAAGAGATTGACCCGAGCTCTTCTGGCAAAATGGGGCTTGCACCCCCGGAAGCCCAGGAGGGCGATTATGTTTGCCAGGTTCAAGGGATAGCGAAAGCGCTGATTGTGAGGAAATTCACAGGGTTCAGGATTATAGGAACGGCGGTGATGGCTGAGAATAAGTTTCTGGCACGAGCGACGAGAGAAGGTACACGGACTAATTATGCTTTTGGGACAGCACAGTTCGATTCTATCGATCCGGAGGACCGAATTGATCTCTTCATCGATGTTGCGACGGCATATGAATTGCTCAATTAGGAAGATGGTTAGCGAAAGACACAATGCATTTGTGCCAACGGGTGGCTATGTCATCCCAAGGACTGAATTGACCGGCTGGGAGCTATTGTATTAAAGTGTACACATATATTAATTACCTGCTTTTTATTCCCAGATATTTACCCACTATCAAGTATGTACCTTACTAATCCTTTATTTATCGAATTGTACCTTCCTGTGTACACACTTCATTGTCAACAGAATTAAGTAAAATTAAAAATGAGATGTTTGGATAGATACTTTTCAGCTCTCTCCTTTTTCGCGGATGAATTAACTTTTTAAAACAACCTTGATGTGTTTGTAAGTACTTTTGGGGTAGTCAAGAAAGGGAGGGAAGGGGGCCCTTGTGGTATTCTCATCAGATACGGAGTATGTGCCTAGGCACTGTAACAATGGATCCCCCTCGGTGTTTTCGTTTTGCCTCGTATTTCGTATGCTTGATTTGGAATCTTCCTTCGATTAAAAAGTATTCTCAAGGAGATTCGGATGATACAGTACGAGTACGCCATAGTTGCTTGCTCAAAAAACAACGTGGCAGCTACAGCAGCACTAATACAGTATGGAGGACCAACAAAGGTTAGGTAAGATCCAAAGGAACGAAATCATTTTTCTTTCTTTTGTCCGTACTCATTTTTAGGCCTGAAAAGCTCGAGAGATGAACGAGAAGATCGGAAAGATCCGGCTGTGTACGAAGGTAGGAAGTAGATATCACCTTACACTTGGCGGGGAATTACTGTACAGCCTCGGGAACAAGAGTATATGTAATAGAGTAGCATTTATTTCTCCACTTTAGGAATTCTGATAACCTACTCCTCGTGAATGGGCTGAGATGTTGTTATATAACAGTCTCTGAATCGCATTCGAATGGTATAGTGTGATCATGGTGATTTCTCTTGGGGTACATTCCATATGGTAGGTTGGAACTGGCCCTCACTTCTTTTCCCTCCCTTTCTCCTAGGTACCTTAGATACCTAACTCTGTCATAACACATGTTACTGCTCTATCTTCGAATGAGTAGTCAAAGGGTGTAGCTTGAAAATATATTTCTCTTGAATACTCCATCAGCGTGGACCTCCCTCTCCTGGCCGTCGCAAACTTCTCGGGCGAATTGTGGCGATGGCTGTTTTGGAGCTTGTCGTCTAGCAGCTGCAACATCTCCTCGAGATGTTGCAGTTTCTCCCTTTGTGGATGTCGAAATAGACAACTGGTATTCGAAGTTTGCAACCTTTCCAAATTGCAAAGCTAAAGTATGTCAAGATTTCCTAGCCTCAGGTTTCCTCAGTCATTATATCGCTGCTGATGTCGCTGGTACGGATCGTAACGACGTCTCTCCCCATCGTTCCTTCCCCTTCCTCTATTCCTCTGAATATCATCCCTTCTCTGCCCGTGAGTAGCCTGCCCTGGCTCCTTCGAAACCGCAACCTCAGCATACTGCACATGCCTATCCCAATCCTCCAAAGAAGTATACGGACTTCTCAACCAAGCTCTCATCTCATGCAAAAACAGCCTCGTATTCTCCCTTCCCAAAAATTCCTGCAACATATCCTCGGCCTGTCCTGCACTCCCCTGCATATCCACCGTCTTCAAGATCGCCACAATATACTCCAGCAAGAACTCCGCATTATTCGCCCGTCGATCGGAGGGCGAGGCGCCATTACTGGAAGGAGTGAGGAATTCAAACACTTGCAGTTCTCGGCGGATCCATTTTCGTGCGCGCGATATGAGTTCGGCGTCGCGGGTGAAGAGTTGGGGTGTGAGATCTCGAAAGCGGGATACGCGGTTTGAGCCTACATGAAGTGAGAAGAGCTGGTTGCTGTAGATGTATCGCCGGCGTATCAAAGCTTCGTCTGCGGAAGGAGGACTCCTCGTGAGAGACGGCCGTCTGGTGCGGTAAGGTCTGCGTGCTCGAGTGTTATATTGGTAGGGTCGGGAATTCGAGTTTGAGGACGTAGAGGTCGACGGATGGCTGGGTTTGGTGGAGGTAACTTCGTATGTTTTATGTGTTTTGTTTCCGTCCTTGAACTCGTACTGCACAGTTCGCACTTCTGCTTTGCATAGTGGGCATGATGATCGCTCCTGTAGCCAGCTGATCAGACAGAGGAAGTCGAAGCTGGCATGTTGACATGGTGTTGCCACTGCTGGCTCTGTGATGCGATCGAGACAAATGACGCAGCAATCCGATTCTTCTTCTTCATCTGGGCGAGATGATATCTCGGACAGGGTAGCCTGAAGAATCTGCGCCCTTGAGTTTAGGTCGTCGTCGTCCATGGGGTATGTGAGGTTGGGGGTTGGGGATGTTGTTACATTGATTCGTGGTAGGGCAAGGTTAGGAAATATTGCGGTCATAAGTCTTAAGTGGATGTCAGAAAATATAGGCTCAATTTGAGCTTTTGCCTCCAAACGAGGGTGAGAAAGAATACCCAAAGTCATGGATGCGAGTAAATCTCCATCCTCGAAATTTGAAGTCTTTTATTTTGCTACCAATGGAAGGCAAACATCCAAAATGCGAATGTGCTAACTCCAAGGTTCTTGTGAGAAGAAGGTCGCCAAGAACTAGAAGAATGTCTTGATATGTACAAAAATTTCACTCCAAAATAAGTACAGAAAAGAACTATGTAGTGACTAGGTACTTACATAGTTTCCTCCTCTAAGATGCTAATTTTAGAATCAAAAGCTCCAAACTGAGCATATATCGAGCCCCTACAGTACAAGTTTGACATGCGCACGCGAATATACTTTGTTCGTAGCGTACAGTAGTTGCGGAAGCTTATCGATAAGAAGGAGGGGCGCCAACGAGCTTGGAGAAGTGAGCTTCGATACGAGGTGACATCCGATCAACTTCACCCTGGCCTGCTCTCCCATCTCGCATCAAGACCACAACAATATTGTCAATTCCTCCTGCTCGAGGAGTCACCATGCGCCGGAGTTGACCTGGCTTTGCAGCCATGTTCAAGCAACCATCAATCACGAAATCCTACAACACGCTCTCATCTCTTCAACCACTCAGACCACAATCGAAGACGTCACTCCACCACCTCTTCCGCCAGCAATGTCGCTCATATCCCATGGTCTCCAACGGCCATAGTAGCCACGATCATGGAAGCCTTCGTTGGCCAGAAATGACTTCTGCGGACAGAATACCAACTCCATATCAGATTTTCAACCAAAAGAAGGGCTCTCCCTACTCCAAGCAGAGATTCTACGAACTCGTCAAGCTCTATCACCCCGATCGCCATGATCTAAGTTCCGTAACGGACGGACTATCACACGCTGTAAAGCTGGAGAGATACAGGCTGGTGGTGGCCGCAAATGAGCTTCTCTCGGATGATGTAAAGAGATCTGCCTTCGATCTCTATGGGGCAGGTTGGAATGGCATGCCTAGTGTGAAGTCTCCCAGAGACCATTGCAACTCTTCGGAAGCAACCTGGACGGATCGCAGTGGAGCTGCGTGGGATGCGCCTGGTGGGCCAAGCCAGAATGCTACATGGGAAGATTGGGAAAGGTGGTATGCTCGCCATGATGTCGACGACAAGCAGACTCCGGAATACGCCAACAACGGTGCTTTCTTGGGCATAATCGTTCTGTTTGTTGTCGTCGGGGCAGTGGGCAACTTCTCTAGGGGCTTGATCGAGCAAAGAGATGCCCTTCATGCCAAGATATCCAGTGATTTAACCCGTCGAAGGAGCGAAACGACCAGTATGTTTGGATCAAGGGAGGAAAGAATTAACAGCTTCTTGAGGCAAAGGGAACCGATTGGATATCACCCGATCAGCTACCATAAAGATGGAGACACGAGACTGTTGCCTTCACCTGAACATCATTCAAGTGGAGGGGTTAAGGAACTACCCATGGAGACCTCCAAGCATTTCAACAGCTCGAAGGATGGTTAATGCTACAGCTGCGTTGAGCTTCAATTATAGAAATAAGGAACTCGGCAACAGCTGGACAAAACTTGGCTGTTATGCCCAGTGCATTAGATGGTTTGGATAAGGATTGTTACATCCATGGCTGCGGCCTAGATCTCCAAATCGGAGGGGTGCTGGTGGTACCTGGAAGAGATAGATATGCTCTTTATAAGAAGACACACGAAGGCTAGAGCATTTGATTTGAGATTTTGAAATGATTGGGAACAAGCTGTTAAAGTCTAATTCTGTATAACAATCAGATAGCGTGTGCTCATATCATGCTTGATACATTATGGTATCCAACCACAAAAAGTCTTAGCACAATGAAACGTAACATAAAAGTCATATCACGTTGATTTCAGAAGACCAGTTGTATTAAAGAGAACATGTTTCACTTTCCAAAGTCGTCGTCACAAGGCAGATCGAGCCTGAGCCTGCTCCTGCTCCACTGCATTGATTCGTTGCCGAACAGCCACTCGCCTTTTCTTGGCCGTCGTCGTTCCTGATGAAATGCCACATATAAAACGACAACACATCGACTCACTTTCATCCATTGACAATTGATTCCATCTCAACTCTTCGTCTCTTCACCAATTCGTAAAACATTCTCAATCTTAACAATCATCCAAAGTGGCTTCGCGACAACGCCTCGCTCTCTTTCTCGGCCCCCTCTTTATCATACTATCGGGCCTCCTCATCACACGTTACCAATACGTCTCACTTCCACTCCCATTCTTCCAACCAAGTCATCCTCCTAAAACTCCAGAGATCATCATGTCAGGAGGTGACGGCTATAGATCTGTTGCTTATTTCGTCAACTGGGCGATTTATGGCAGGAAATTTAGACCACAGGAGTTGCCGGCTGAGAAGCTCACACATGTGCTGTATGCTTTTGCAAATGTGAGGCCGGAAACTGGTGAGGTGTAAGTGAATAATTTCTTTCCTTATATTTTTGCGTATTTTCGTTCCTCAATTTCGTGCGATGAAATGATAGGTTTGTACACAATTGTTTGCACCACATGTGCTTCCCGTTGCCTTGTAAAACTATCAAAAGGAAAACCATCTAACATCCCTTCCAGTTACCTCACAGATCAATGGGCTGACACAGACATCCACTGGGAAAACGATTCCTGGAATGACGTTGGCACCAACCTCTACGGCTGCCTCAAACAACTCAACATCCTCAAGCGCCAGAACCGCTCCCTCAAAGTCCTCCTCTCCATCGGAGGCTGGACTTATTCTTCCAATTTCGCAGCCCCAGCATCTACCGAAGCCGGCCGCGTCATCTTTGCTTCCTCCGCTGTGAAACTCATCCAAGATCTCGGTTTCGACGGTCTAGACATCGATTGGGAGTACCCCAAATCGCCAAGCGAAGCGTCCTCCTTTGTGCTACTTTTGAAAGCGTGTCGAGAGGCTATGGATGCTTATTCACCGAACCATCATTTTGAACTTACGGTTGCTTGTCCTGCCGGAGAGAACAATTATAACAACATGGATCTTCGTGCTATGGACGGCTACCTGGATTTCTGGAATTTGATGGCTTACGATTACGCGGGATCGTGGGATCAGAAGGCTGGTCATCAAGCTAATCTCTTTCCATCACAAAGCAATCCAGACGCAACACCATTTAGTACTGTCAAGGCCGTGGAGCATTATAAGAGCCAGGGCGTGGCTGCTAACAAGATTGTGCTTGGCCTTCCGCTCTATGGGCGGGCGTTTGAGAATACGGATGGGTTAGGAAAAGCGTACAGTGGTGTTGGGGAGGGAAGCTGGGAGGCTGGTGTTTGGGATTATAAAGCACTCCCAAAGGATGGAGCTGTCGAAACTGTGGACTCGGAAGCCGGAGCTAGTTATAGTTATGATGCGGCAAAGAGGGTGCTGATCACCTATGATAATGTTGAGATTGCAAGAAGGAAGGCTGAGTGGATTAAAGAACAAGGTCTTGGTGGTGGGATGTGGTAAGTTATTCATCCTCCTTGCTAAGGCACTCGCGAAAACAACTGCTAACACAAACGCGAAATCTGTAGGTGGGAAAGCAGCGCCGACAAAACTGGTGCAGAGAGTTTGATCGGGACGACAGTTGGGGTCCTAGGAAATCTGGAGCACAGTCAAAATTGCTTGGAGTATCCCCAGAGCAAATACGATAATTTGCGGAATGGGATTTGAGGATCTTTGGTGCACCGCCATCAGGACCTTCAAGATGATATACTTGCGCTGGAATTCCGTCAATTAGATTAGATGTCAAATCTGGTAAATCAGCGCAGAGTGTGCATGAAATTCAAAATCTTTGATGTCAGCAACAAACAGATCTATTTTGCTAGCAACTTACCTGTTGCTGCTGTGTTCAACAATGCGGAAGTATTGTTGCCCAATATTCTCGACAACCTCTGCAACATAGACGTCAGAAAGATGGGAAGTAATGTCGATTTACGAAAATTGTCATCTCTCATGTCCTCTTGGCAAGCCAAAGAAGAACTCCCCCTCTTCCATTCTCCCCATCGTTCCACCGCTAAATCATTTCAATATACCACAACCCCATCTCAAATTCCCTCTCAACTACACCACCACCTCATCTCATCTCACATCCCATCCCAAACTCTCCCCATCAACCGATTCGCAATCTTGCTAACATAATCCGCAGTAGCCGTAATCCCATCACTCAAATTAGCACGATTGACACTTCCAGAGTTATACGCTCTGAGCGCCTCATAGTAATTGCCATTGTACTGATCCAGAAGTATGCGTAGGCCGGCTCCGTTTGAGGTTCCGTAGGCGCCGTCGCGGATCATTTGCGTTATGCTGGCGTGAGGGGCCAAAGGGTTGAAAATTGCGCCGTTGTGTGCTTGCCTGTGTGAGGGGTTTAGTTTGTAGTTTTTTGATGGGAGTTTATAACCCCATTCCTTCAAAAGAACGGTATTTTTGGCATTAGTAAAGTAGGAGAAAACTCACATAATCCCCGTATTTCTCACAAAATCCGGCGGCGGACTCAACGTGATCGGCGCCCTCACTGACCCGCCAGTCTCTTGCATACACATACACAGAATAACCCTTGGATCGACTCTTATCTCCTGAGCTATCTGCGGGATAACCGCACGGAGAATGTCGATTTCAGAAATTGTGTTGTTAAATCTCATGAGATTGGCGTTAAATGCCCACAGGCTAGCGTAAGGGGCCCAAAGACTGGGTGGGGGGAAGGAAGAGGATGGACCGGAGTAGTGGATGTAGCCTTGGTTGGTTGGTGGGATGATTGGTGGTTGAATAGGGGGAGGAGGGGAAAAGATGGTGGGGATGTTGATTATTTGCCCGATTTGAAGGGCATTGGGGTTGAGTCCTGGGTTGAGCGATTGGATTGTGGAGGCGTTGGTATTATATTTTGTAGCTATGACTGTGAAAGTGTCGCCTGCTATGATGGTGTACTTGCCAGTTGGAGTTTGTGGTGGTGGAGGTTGACTTGATCCCGAAGGCACATTGATAACCTGTCCAACTTGGAGTTTGGTTGGATCGACTCCCGGATTTAGACTGAGAATGACTGAAACGTCGACATTGAAGGACTTCGCGATTCTGCTGAAAGTATCACCCGCTTTGATGGTGTAGGTGCTGTTCATACTCAGGTTTATAACTTGACCAATTTGAAGAGCGGTTGGATTCACGTTAGGATTCGCTGCTTGGATGGCTTCGGCTGATATTCTGAATTGTGCGGCTATGCTGGTGAAAGTATCTCCTGCTTTGATGGTGTAGGTAGCCATCGTTTTGCAGCTTCAATCTCTGACTTTAATTGTTTTATTTTGCCAAGAAAAGAGTACGATGATTTCGACAAGGGATTGCTTCACAAAAGGGACTTGTTCCCGACTTTAAGTTCTGAATCCACGAATCGAGCAGAGAAAGAAGACAAGGAAATTGCGGTGAAGGATGCAGCGAAGGCGCCAGGCAGCCACTGCTCTTCACGCAGCTGAGATACAACTTTGAATTTAATGATTCGTTCAATAACACCAGAAGTTTTTGGCTTGACAAGCACAATGAGTAAGATCGGCGGGTAGAAACTGTAGGTTGATGGGGTTTGACGAATGGATTGGGCACAAATTCCAACCAACAAAGATCATCAAGCATGGCTTGAAAAGCTGTGTCTAGCATTTAATTCACTGCAAAGAGATCACTCGAATTGAGCAGCTTGAGATATTGGCTTTTCTGATCGGCTTCTGGTAAAACTTCGCCAGGAAAGCGCAATTCGTCCGCTAGAAGGTCAGATCTTTTCCTGTAAGAGAAGACAATCAACAACACAACAGAAAATCAAAAGGACGGGAAAACAATCAGAGACTTTGGTTCGGTACTGGCCATCTGATATCGAGGGCCAAACTAGAATTCTGCAGCGGGATAGATGTGGTATCTGTTCGTTTGAGAGAGGGGAAAGCCTTGTTAGCTCGAACAAAGATGAGAACCATCAAGTGATATCTCATGAGATGTTATAGCCAGAGTCAGAGGTGCGGGATGTTTTGAGAACAAATCGGGTCTGACAACCTGAAATTCATGAAGAAAGGAAGTGAGACAAGTGGTGAAGGGGCAATCTCAACGCAATTTCGGCAACCAAAACATCAACCGAACCGTGCTCAAGCTTCTCCCCTCCACATTGCGTCACAACGACACATCTCTCCAAATTCTCAAGATTCTCAAATCTACAACAATTCCATCAATCCGCAAAAATGGCATCAACAGCAGTTTTCCGACGCTCCCTCCTCAATGCCTCAAGAAGCAGAACCTTCCACAGCTCCGCCCGTGCCTTCGTCAAAGTTGGTGATGCTCTCCCAGCCATCAATCTTGTTGAGGGCTCCCCTGGAAACCACGTCAACCTCAATGAGGCCATCAAGGGCAAGGCTTTGATTATTGGTGTTCCAGGTGCTTTCAGTATGTTCAATTGATGTATTTCAAGCTTCTGTGGGCGGTGGAGATGCTGATCTTGTTCAGGTCCCGCCTGTTCTCAATCCCATGTCCCAGGTTTCATGGACCATAAGAAGATTGGAGGTGCCGGTGAGGTCTTTGTCGTTGCTGTCAATGACGCTTTCGTGTAAGATGCTTCTTCTCGGGTATATCTGATGTTTGCTAAATTCAGCTCAGTACCAAATCCTGGGGAGAGTCCATCGACCCTGATAACACCTCCGGAGTAAACTATTTTCTCCCCTCGAGATTGTACCAATACTGATTTCGTTAGTTCCGCTTCTTGGGTGACCCTCAAGGTAAATTCACTGAGGCATTGGATCTTGGTTTCGACGCAACTGCCATCTTTGGCAATGTTAGAAGCAAGAGATACGTTCTCGAGATTGAGGCTGGCAAAGTGAAGGAGGTTCACGTAGAGCCGGACAATACTGGAGTGGATGGTGAGTCTTATATACGCACATACACTCGCAAAACATTGCTGACATGCACTAGCGACGAAGGCGGAAACGGTGCTGGGATAGACCGAGTAAGATTGATCCATGTCCTGTCGGATGTAAGCATGTGGTGTGGTTGCACTCTCTGTGTGTATTGTACAACGTGCATTACCAGCAATGTATCAAAAGTATCCTTGTCGCATGCAAATCACAATTCACAAAAAAATATTTGGCTCTCCATATCGGAAGGTGTATGGTTAGGAGCATGTAATCCAAAAGTCTCGCCGGTACAAAGACTTCTGAAAAGTACGGTTTTGGGTGTTTCTGAAGTCTCAATATTCTGCGACATGTTGGAGCATTCCTCTTTTCTTTTCCATAAGTACTAACGAAGGCATTCCTAGGTGCCATTTCTAGGTTCTTCTTTTAAAGGGTTAGATGAAATCTCTCTTCTTGGCTGATTCCTGGCCTGCTTATGAAGGCGCTTGCATTCCATTCGCGATGACTTTCTCACAAGATAGTGTTGTAAATGACTGCAGATTTACAACATTACAGCTGGCACTCTTTAGGGCGAAAGCTTCACGATCACGATTGTAGGCAAGCAAAAGGAAATTAGCATTTGAGACACGCGTGTAAGTTCACTCATACTCACATCATCTTCAATGGTATACATGACATTACTGTACATGGCTGTTGCAAGTGACCGAGGATTGGTAAGTCAAAGTCACGTGTCATTTGCCCCACCTAGCATTTTTATACTTCAACCCAAGCTTCTGGCTCCCTTTTCTCGAAGGACTACTTCCACTACTTTCACTCTAACAAATACAAAATCACTCTCCCAAGTCTCGACTAGGTATACATTTCAACCCAAAATCCGACTTCAGCTGTGGCGTTCCAGCACTGCCTGTCACTTCTCAACACTGCAACCTGAAAGTGATTCTGATCGCTGAGTCGCGTGTGGCGTTATCGCGAGACCTAGCTTAGAAGGATCCCTGCGGCGGCATATCGGTCAACTCCAAACAGGAACCGACTGTCCCTCCATCGACCCCCGATACTCTCACGACAACACCAACAACGCCGAGTCTGCGACAAGCCCCTGGGACTGATCTCGATAGCAGTACAAAGACTTCTTCTTCGACCTTCTCAGCCTTTGCTTTTCCTTCCCCCTTCCGAGTCACCCCCACCCGTCCTGAGTCACTTCGCTCAGTCTCACACTTCTGCCTCGCTCCTAGTGCTGCGGCCTCGTCGGTTTAAGACGAGTTCAAGCACGCCCTTCCCAACGACAACATTTCTTCCCAACTGAAGAAACGAAAGGCGGTTGAGGGAGTAGATTCTGCAATTTCCGCCACAAGATCGAGCAAGAGAATCGCTCCTTCTGCACCCCCCACGCCACTTACATCCGCCAGCCCGATGGACTCGGACGACGACAACATGTCTGGCCTGTCTGGCTTCTCCAGTGACGAAGACGATGGACTTCAAGATGAGAGTGGAAACGAGGATGGCTCTGTAGATGGTAAGTCGTGATCTTCCGTTTGCTTTTGGCACGTCCGCCTCTTCGATCCCCCGCTGACGTAGCCACCCGCTAGACTTTGGGTTCGATGAACCAGAGCCTGAACCCGACCTGGGTTTCTCACAAAAGGATGCTATACGGAAGGACAAGAAGGCGATCGAAGTCAAGTTCAAGGTTCACCACCCCTCGCACATCCAGGCTCAACAGGATGTGCTTGTGGACGAAGTCAACATGATCCTAGATATCAGGAAGGAGGATGCGGCAATTTTGCTTCGACACTTCCGATGGAATAAGGAGAGATTGATAGAAGATATGATGGACAACCCGGACCGGATCTTAGAGAGTGCTGGACTTGGAGCTTCTTCCGGCGGCCTACCAAAACTCGAGACTATTCCTGGATTCACTTGCGACATTTGCTATGAGGACGAGCCAGGACTACAATCATTTGCGATGAAATGCGGTCACCGACACTGTGTTAACTGCTACCAACAATATTTGAACCAGAAGATCAAGGAGGAGGGTGAAGCAGCTCGTATCCAGTGTCCACAAGATGGTTGCAAGCGAATCATAGACGCCAAATCATTAGACCTTCTGGTATCGGCAGATCTCCAAGCCCGGTATCACGAACTTTTGACAAGAACGTACGTTGAAGACAAGGATCACTTGAAATGGTGCCCCGCTCCCGACTGCGTAAATGCGATCGAATGTGGAATTAAGAAGAAGGATTTGGATCGAATTGTACCAACAGTCACCTGTGACTGCAAACACAAGTTTTGCTTTGGCTGCATTCTGGCAGATCATCAACCAGCGCCCTGCGAACTGGTCAAGCTCTGGTTGAAGAAATGTGCAGACGACTCTGAAACGGCCAACTGGATCTCGGCAAATACTAAAGAGTGCCCGAAATGCAATTCCACCATTGAGAAAAACGGAGGCTGTAACCACATGACTTGCCGGAAATGCAAGCACGAATTTTGCTGGATGTGCATGGGATTGTGGTCCGAGCACGGCACAAGTTGGTACAACTGCAACAGATTTGAGGAAAAGAGTGGCTCCGATGCTCGTGACAACCAAACCAAGTCACGAGTCTCTCTGGAACGATATCTTCATTATTACAACCGATACGCAAACCACGAGCAGTCTGCAAAACTCGACAAGGATATCTACACCAAAACCGAGAAGAAGATGATACAGCTACAATCCGCTTCAGGCATGTCCTGGATTGAAGTTCAATATCTTCACGCAGCATCACAGGCACTTCAGATTTGTCGCCAAACCTTGAAGTGGACCTACGCATTTGCCTTCTACCTTGCCCGCAACAATCTTACCGAAATGTTTGAGGACAACCAGAAGGATCTAGAAATGGCCGTCGAAGCTCTCTCGGAAATGTTTGAAAAGCCAGTCACGGAGCTATCGGATACCAAGCTGAAGGTTGAGATTATGGACAAGACATCGTATTGCAACAAGCGCCGAGTCATTTTGTTGGAGGATACAGCAAACAACCTTGCAAATGGTAAATGGACCTGGAGTGAATTGTGTCCAATTCTAAATCGAGCCACCTGAGTACCAAATTTAAAGCCATTTATCCTCACATCAATGTATGCATATTTTCTTCCCACGGATGACCAACAGTTGACTAACAGCTTGTGATCTCTGCAGGCAACTGGATCTCTGTCAATGAAGATCAAGATATCACACCACCTGAGTTATCACATAAGGATGGAGAAGTTGTCCTTGAACGTATGACAAACTTGCAACGTTTGCAACAAGCCTCACAGGAAAATGCAGAACTTGCAAGGCAAAATATGTCAAGGTTGCTTCGACCCAATCCCCGTCATAATCTCGAACACTAGCATAATCGTTGGTGGCGATAAATGGTTTTGTTCACTTTTCTTTATCTCGACACAAACAAACCATAGCACAGTTTCTTTCTACGATTATCGCTTTTGCATCAACCTGGCGTCCGGACTGGACGTTCTTTTCGACATTTGGAGTTAATCATTCAATTCTGCCTCCCTGCTCATCCTCCTTCCTCGTCTTTCGTACTTAGCGTCTTTTCTGCGTGGTGCATTAGTTTTTCAATGGTTGGGCGTTTGTTCTAGGATGGACATCGCATGGTTTGGAATTGGAGGGGGGGCAGGACTGTTCTGGCGATGATGGAGAGGTACGGGCGTGCGGGTGCGGTAGATAGATCATTACCTAGGTTTGAATGCGTGGGCAAGTGTAAGAGCGTTTCTCGTCTACTTGATTACTGGGGAAGTATAGCAAGACTAGCGAATGGTTCATACAATCGTAATGAGCCAGTAAATACAATGCAATTCCCCATATTTTGTAATCTGTTGCTTCCAAAGAGCGATTTGAGTTGGAAGCTCGGCAACTTTTGATTTCCAGATATGCCTTGACAAGTCACTCAGGAGGTAGGGTCTTTCTAACATAAGCGAAACCTGATCCAGTACGCGTAAGAAGCTGTTTACAACCTAAGAATTGTGACCAGTGTTAGAAAAATGCAGCCGTTGTCAAGTATTCTAAATTTACCCTTCTCAACACGGCCACATACCACAAACCTCAAATATACACCCATCACAAATTCAATCCTCCCAAAACCAAATCTTCAAAGCCCCTCTTCATATCAAAACAAAATTCTCACTAAATTCCACTCTCACCAGATCGAAAAGAAAAATTCGGTTCCCACCTCTCTTTCGCTTGCACATCGCCACCTGCCCAAAACCCCTACCAAAAATCTTCAAAAGAATGCAAAAAAACAGAACATACAACAGCAGGGATTCGCTGGTGGTCACCCACCCAACTACTAATCTACCGATCTAAAGCTTGTGTATGGCAGAGCGGACGGGATGCCCAATTCTCTTTAGTCTATGGTCGTATGTGACAGTTTGTGGGTGTATGTGAGGTTATGTACAGTACAGTGAGTGTAGGGAGGAGTTGTGGGGTAGAAACAGTCTGGGAAGAAATCTTTTAGGGAAAGGGATGTGGGAGTTATCCGAGATTTGGGTTTGAGGGCTTTATGGATATGTGATGGTGTTTTTGTGAAGTCGAGTTGAGGTGGTGGTGGTAGTCATGAAAAGACGAGGTTGTCCGGAAAAAAACAATTGCCTTCAATTAAGCGAGAATTTCTTGTGAACCACAGTCATGACTTCACAATGGAACCCAAATAAAGATGAGGACAGTGAAACATTGGGTTTTTTTTTTTTTGCAAATAGCCATTCTGTTGAGATTTTATTCTGCTCAATATCTAGTTGTAGTGATGTAGTGCTGTGCTTGTTTATGTGTGTACTTTCTCAAACCCACAAAGCAAGAAGCAATCCACCAATCTCTCTTTGTGTAAGTGTCTGCACGCCCGTATCCTCCATAATTAAATGTAGGCTTCTCTCTTGCAAGAATAAAGAAATAGTAAAATTCAATCAAACTCCAACCCACCCATGCCATCCCAATTGCACCCCCAAGCCATTCCCAAACGCCAGTGTATATATTTACAAAACCTCTGAAAATCAAAACATACCCAGTAGGAAACGACAGTAAAACTTCAACACCCAACACATATTTATGCAACTCATCAACGCCAATATCAATGCTTTTCGTTCCCCACGCCAACAATTCGTCCATTTTTGGGTCTTTGTGCGAATCAGTAACGCTCACTGGGTATAGGCAAACTGCGCAAAGTTGATTCGGGGAACAACAGGTGACAAACAATCCTCTTCCTCGCTATCATGGATAATGAGGTCTTCACTTCCGTTACACTGTATTTGAAGTGCAACCTCCTCTTTCTCATCTGGCGGGGGAAGAGGAATCAAAGCAGGCTCAACCACTGGCTTGACTATTGGCTGTCTGGTTTTGGTAGCGACCTCGGGAAATGGTACAGTGTTCTTGCTGAGAAGGGAACGTTGGCGAGTCAAAATGTTCTTCTTGGAAGGGGCAGAAACTGGAGTCATGGGAGATGTGAAAGGTAGCTTTGACTTGTTGTTTGCTGAAGCACCGAGCCGTTGAAGGGGAGTCGTGCTAGCCTTCGAGAAAAACGCAGAGGAGGCGGGTTGTACAGGCTTTGCCTTGATAGCAAGCGGAATTCTGGAAGGTCGAGAAGCGGTGGATACTGGCGTGGGATTACCGTTGTTTGGCATGCTTGACTTTGGAGTAGACATGGCGCTAGCTGCGAATTTCTCCCCCAAGTTTTGGAAGAATTTTGGCAACGGGGATTCCTCGGTTGGTGTGGAGGGTTCTTCAGCTGAGCTTGTCGTAGAAGTCGAAGCTGTTAAGCTTGGTACAGTCTGTTGAGAAAGGTTGTCAACATCTGTGATGGCCTGGCTTTGGCTATCTGCTTGCTTGTTGGCCTCTTCATCAACGACAGCCACTGTTTCCTCCTTGAAAACCTCCATAGTGTTATCAACATAGCTCAACATTGCCTCTTCGACCGAATCATCAGAGAAGATGGTGATATCATGCTTCTTTGACTTCCTTGCCTTCACAGTACGCTTGACAGAAGGGCTTGGCTCTGGAGCAGTGCTGAAGAAACGGCTGCTCCCTGCCTCGATCTTTTGAATTTGGGAGGGAGTGGTATCAATGTCCTCGCATAGACGTGCTCGCTTTGCTGGTCGAGGTTCGGATATGGTTGGTGTACGAATGGCTCGTCCAATCTGAGGAGAGTTTGCCGACGGAGTAGAGCGGACTTGAGAAGGACCCTCAGTCAAAGATCGGTTGAGATATGGACGGGGGACTGGCTCAGCCGACCACGGACCAGAATTTCGACGGAGAGCATCTTGCTGAGTAGGAGAAGGGGTGAAGCAGTTGATATCTAATTCTGCAAGAGGGACTCGTTTGGCCTTGAAGAAGGAGTCGATTGGCTTTCCCTTCATCGCCTCTCCAAGTGACCCTGGTCTCTGCGATCTTGATCGAGCAGCTGCCCAAGGTGAGCTGGAGGAGCCGAAGGGAGAGATGTTCTCCATCTTATTCTGTCGATTGGGGACAATCGGCAGTTTGGTGATGGGATTTAAATCTCCTTTTGCGACTCCTTGCGCAATCTCTGGCTCAACGTGAGCTCCGAGAAAAGGAAGGTTGAGATCGTCGAGAGGTTGCTCAGGCTCGGTATGTAAAACCAGGCGCAGCGCGACTGGGCAGAAAACCCTTTGGTGGAGAAAGGTGAGTTCGGCACGGCGATAAGACTCCAGATAGTCTTTCGGTACCAGAAATTTTCCGTCAAACTGAAGCATGCGAAGTATCTTTTCGATGGTTTTGTGCTTGCGAACCATCCGGTAGGCAGTCTTCAAACCCATATTGCTCATACTTGCAAGATAATCACAACCACTGAGGATTGCCATGCGCCTGAACTCTACATCTGACCACCCTGTCAAACTAATCTCTTTCACCGCAGAGAAGTCGGCTTTGTTGATCTCAATACAGTTTCCATACTGATCCAGCTTCGTTAACAAGCACTTCGCCCCGAACACCAAAAGATCCGAGTCTTCTGAGATGATTCCATCGACGATTCCCTTTCTTTCCAGGTACACCATTTGTGCATCAGCTTCATAAGGCGCTACGATATACGATACACCAACTCTCTTTAGCTCGTCGATGAATTGTCGTGCCATCTCTGGTGTCACATCGACTGCCTTCTGGAACTCGAGGTACGCTTGAGAGGTTTTCCCAGCATTTAGCATCTCTTGACCCATCCTCTTGCTCTCCTCGCGCCTCTTCGATCGATCCGCCTCTGTTGCCGCCTTACTGGGGAGATAGTCGCCATCGAAAATGATGTATGGGATGACTCCGTAATGTTGTAGCATGCGGACCCGGTGCATCGCAAAGTCTACAAATCTGGATTCCATTGTTAGGATAACACAAACAACGATCCAGTATCACATACTTCTTAGTTGGCCGTCCCATTGCCAGGTCCATTGCGCAAGACACTGTTCCACGATGAAGCCATCCGTAGGCATCTACCGCGAGTGTTTTCCCGTCGAACTTCTTGAGGTTGCATGGTTTGTGTATGGATTTTAGTAATGGGAGAAGACCTGGAACTATTCAGTATTGACTAGGAGAGATGGAAGTGGGAGAATAAACCATTGATGCCCATTGCGAATACTTGAAGGTGCGCAATGCACAGAAATCTTCACTATGCGGACATGTATTTACACCGCCAGAACGCGAAGATTGTACTTTGGAGATTCTTGGACGGATTCGCAATTATTCGCAAGGGGTTAATACGCTGTAAAGGTGCTGATCTAAGTTAGTATTCGTGAGTTTGTCGATGGGCGATAGTTGTGGAAGTCATCGAGGGGGCGAAAGCATCACTATTCCAAGATTGAGGTCCCCTGTCCTGTTTGCCAGGGTCACAAAGTCGCGACCGCGTCGTTGCATTTTCCACTTTCCACCTTACCCGGCAACCGAACACACACAACACAGACAAAACATACTAGGCCCAACCAAGCAAGCGGGCAATCGCCGACGGAGATATCGATAAGAATTTCGAATAATATTTTGATATCACCAGCAAGCAGTGCTCAACACTTCAATACCCAACGAGAACTTCATCCCCCCCCCAAAATTCAACATGACGATGCCAAAGAGCTTAGAGAAGGCGCGCAAGCACATTACGAAAAAAAAGGGTACTAATGTCGCGCTCCACGAAAACTCGAGAGATTCGCAAAAGTTGAGACGGGCGTTGATGAGGGATGATAAATTGACTCGAGTTGCATCCAAGAGGAGGAAAAATGATCAACCTTTACGTACGAAGATTCCCCAATCTGCGGAGAATTGGAGCTAATATACACAGTCGTGAGGGCAGCGTTTTTCCAGGAAGCAGTTCGAAAAAACGACCAGAAGCCTTTGGATCTGGAAGCCGTTCAAGAACTCATCAAGCAGTATGCAGTCAAGTCCTCGTAATTTCGAATATTGCTAATGAAATTGCAGGTTTGTCGGTCAGCATGATGAGGAGTTTGCAAAGTTGAAGAAGGAACGCCGTCCAGGACGACCCGCGAGTACAAGAGAAGACCTTTTGAGGATAAAAATTGACCAGGACCAAAAGGAATACGAGACTGGCTTCTGTAAGAGCAGAGTATGCTGCGCCCAAAAAATATTGGCTAATTGAAACAGACCTACCAGATCTGACGGACGCTGAAAACTGCATATACCTCGACAGATGGGAGGGAGCATGGGCATATCTTACCACTATCAAATGGGTACGCCTTTCCAAAATCGGCCTTCTATCGGTAGCAAAGTTCCCACCAAAGGGGAATCATGATTTGAAACATAGAACAGCTGGAGTTATAGGCATTTTCGAGGTGTTTGGGATACCAAAATGGGGTTCTTTTTTGTGGGGGTTTGACAGTTACTTGATGAGATGTTGCACATAGGAGAAATGAACGATAATACTACAATCTGTGATGCTCTTCTTGGGGAAAATAGCATATTTGAAATGCTTCGAGTCTCCAATAAAGACTAGTCTGCAGGAGCTTGAAGTTCCAAGCTCTGCATCTGACGGCGGATGATCTAACTTGTTCGCAAGTTGTTTTCTACCTTCAGTCTCTGTGACTGACAGGTCATTAACTAGAAAGAATTATTATTTGATCACTGAAATTGTTATTTGGTGTAATTGCAAGTACCCTATCAAAACTAGTCTTTGTGGTGTAGTACTTGCAGCATACCTAACCAGACCAACCTACTGTTCATTCGCGCATTGATGATAATCCAAAATCTCATGCTGCCTGGGTAATATCCCAATATCACAATCTGTCTAATTCCTACTTCCAGAATTTTCCCACTAGACTCGTTTTCTGTTGCTGTCGCGTCACTGTCGCCCGTTCCTTTACCGCCGACAACCGAAAACACTGGGAGCGGCGCATATCTGTTTTGTTGCATATCGCAATCCGCCAACATAGTACTTCTGACATAATTTCTTCGTTTATGTCTCCGCTAGTGCCTTGGCGTGCAAAAAACTCTAGTGATGCAACAAATTCAGGGTGAATAGTGAAGAGATTTAGTAACTGGGAAGCAATTTACATGCCACACTTGTTTGTTGTGGGAAAGAGCAATGCTTGTTCAGAATGTGGCAGCTTCCTTATTTAAAGCCTTTGATGCTAGAAGGTTTGCCTACTGGGTATAAAGTGCAATAACTACAAGTCTAGGAAGGAACATCCACTGTGTACTTGTTCACCTCTAACTTAGCGTTCCTTCTCTCTTCACTATATTGGATAAAAGGAGAGAGTCTGTAAACCAAACGAACATAAATTATCTAGATATCAGATAAAAGCAATCCATCACTCTTTCGATTGTTCACCTCCCACCCCATTTTTTGGATCTTCCTTATAAATATCTCTAAAACAACGACATTCATGTCAGAACCACTTCGGATACTACGACAACTTGCCGAAGAAAAGCTTTAAGTTATAGAGCTGAACGCGAGATTCTAAGGTGTCAGCAAAAACGTTTCAGGTGCATGAGCTGGAAATATTGGATCGTATCCATACACAGCGCCAAACGAGGAATGTTTTGAAGCTACGCCAAACTCAATGCTCATCTGAGACTGATTTCTTTGCTTCACTGCGCTCTCTTGCCCGAGAAGATCATTCTCCTGGACTACAATCTGCTCCCAAAGTACGCCCTCCTCCTCAAGTGTGTGCTCCAAATTTTACTTCCCGGCGTAGTAGCACAGAATCCTCCTCTTCCACTTCACGAATTACCTTCGCCAGCACCTAGATTTTTAGCCAAACCACCAAACAGCACCACCATCACCCACATCCCCACCAAAAACAAAAGACTCATAGCCACCGGACCTCTCCAACGTGGGGACCTCATTATTCTGAGCAGCCACTCATCACATTCCTCAACAATTCACACGACACATCTTCACAAAGAACTCGAGAACTTTGTTCTTCCCTCCTTTCCCTCTATCCCTCAGACCTCGATACGTTCGTCAACCTCTTTAATGCCTTCTCTCCTTCTCCCAATAAAGTCACGGTGCCTGACGCCTCCCCCAAAATACCATCAGCGTCCTCACCGCCACCATTGCCAACAGTGAAAACACTTGAGAACGCCATCAATATCCTCCGCACAAACTGTCTCCCTTACCTTCTCGCAGCCCCTCCCCCATCTCCTCCAATATCGAAAAGCAAGGAAATGAAAACAAATTAGAAAATCTGGGCATTTTCAAAACATTCTGCCGTGTCAATCACAGCTATATCCCCAGTGCCGAATTCTCCTGGCATGCACCCAAGGACCACGATCGAGTTCAAGGACAAGGGCAAGGACCAGGATTAGGTCGGCTCTTCGCTATCCGAGCGATCGAGCATGGCGAGTTGCGTACTTGAGAGAAGGGTTTCGGTTTGATTGTTATTTTGAGATTTGTGTTGAGGATGAAGATGATATGGAGGAGGGTGAGGTAGGCGATGGAGGAAGTGTAAAGAGCGACAAATTCATCACAATGAAGGAGCGGCTTCTACAGGTGGATGGCTTGAAAGGGTGATTATGGAGTTGGATAAAGGGGATATGAGCGTGATAGTGTTAATTTCGAAGGCGCTTTCATTGTTGGAGGAATTTGGTATTAAGGATATGAGAGTAGTGAGGTTGTATGGTTTGTTGCCCTTCTTCTCTTTTGATCCCCCACCTCGTTTGAGGTTTGTTCTGACTCGCCAGATGTGAGGAGAAGAATCGCTAACTGATTTAAATGAAGCAGATCGATCGTGTAAACTGCTCTCCGACTGAGAGATTTGGAGACTTCGTATCTGTTTGCGAAATTATATTAGAAAGGCTGCGTTGATTGTTTGGGGGCAGATCATGTTGAGAGTGAGAAGCTCGTGTGATAGCTTTGATGAAAACTAATTTTGCGAAGGGTTTGGGGACATTGAGGGAAGAGCATTGATTGACATGACGGTCAGAAGAGGGGCTTGTTGGCACACTGAATTAATCAAAATAGCATAAACTGGGAATGCAAAAATCGAAATGGGTTGATTGCATTAGCAACTGATGAGAAGATAATTTTTCTAAATAAACATGTGTCGTTGCTAACAAAAGATAAATAGGTAAATGACTAACAAAATATACGCACTTGAAGCCGGAGAGATTTTGTGTATGGGAAAAGAACACGAGTCTGGATTAGGCAGGTACGGCTTGATTCTTCGGATTGAATGAGAGCCAAATCACATCGAGCGTAGTGAAGAAGCCCAATTTAGGTCCGGTGTTTGTGATGTCCATCAAGGAACCCAACAAAGAAACGATTTCCCCCCTATATTCAAGAAAAGTATGAACACACGATAACTTACCTCTCTCTTCTCTAGGCAAATAAGCACGAGTACCAAGTAAGGTATGTGGAAGTGGAAGTGGGGAGTGAGGGTTCTCGTTCCCTCTCCTGCCGCTATCATGTCTTTTGTCATTCTAGACTTGTGCCGCAGCTGGGGTTGTGTTTCTCTTCCCTTCCTGTTGATACATCGTACACCTCTTCCTTTTTCGCCAATGAAACGATAGATTCGAGACAGCGCCGGACATGTGTATGATTAACCCAGAACCCCAACCGCAATGCCAACGCCAAAGCAGAACCCGATGCAAATCTTACACAAGTATTACCTCAAACACTTATCGTATGCGCTGTATTATTTTCTGGGTGCTCCCCGAAACTGGTTCTTCAATTCTTCCTTGTAGTGCTGTAGGAACTGAGAGCCTTTTGATTCGCCGGGAGCCACTGTGTTCAGGTGACATTAGAATGATGTCTCCAGACATGATTGACGGTGTATGAAGAAGATTGGGTAGGTATGTGGCGAAGAGAAGAAGCTTAGGTGGTAGCTCACCATCTATATTCGTCCCACCCATCTCTGCTGGGTCCTTGCCATGTTTGAACTCATGAACTTTCTTATGTACTCGTCGTACACCGCGATGGAATGTAGGCGAGGCGAGAAGTCTTGTTGTCAACCAGATCTAGTGGAGGGGAGACGTTAATAAAATGCGGACTTTACGGATTATGACAGGCAAGAGGGAGCGTACCTCGAGGACACGTAGCCAAATCATTGTTGCTCTAGCTGTAGAGCATCACATTGGTTGGATATGATGTAGAAATATCGGTCTCCAGATGTGGTTGACAGCACAAAATACATGTGTGGGAGGGAGGGAAAGAGAAGAGCGCTTTTAAAGCTATGAAAAATGTTGATGTCGTTGATCAAATGCTTGGCGATTGGGCTGACCAAGCCCCAAAGCCGCCAAGCCAAACCCACCCCATTCCATTGTCCTGGACGGAATCTGTGGCACGTGATTGGCGGGCTCTCCTTTCTTTCCCTGCCCTGGCCTGCCCTGCTTTCCTGACCCAGTTGGGCAGCAGAGGAAGCTGGAATGCAGCTTTGTTCCTGCTTTACTTTGCCTTCAAGATTGTTTCTCTCCCTCGTCTTCCTTCACCTTGCTCTGCTACTTTCACCAAAACACATACTCACTTCCTACCTACCTACCCTCTTGCTACTTCTTCTTCTTCCTGCTTCGTTCTTTTGCTCACCTTCCTATCCACATAAGCAAGTAAAGTGAGAAGACTTCTATTCATTCCACTACACTGCTGCTTCTTCCTGCCTCTCACGCAATCAGCAAGACCTATATATATTATATACATATCTCTCTCTCATTCCTCCTCGCCGCTCTCTTTCCTTCACTACTTGTGGCTACTGCTTGCTTTCTTTCCCTCCCTGCTGCATCTGCACCTGCACCCCAACAGCTGCACTTCTCCTGCACCTCGACGCCCCACGAAAGAGAGCCGCTCGCCCAAACATCCATCTTGTGATAGAAACTCAATCACATCACCCTCTTTGCGCCAACATAAACAGCTGCACATCTGCTTCGCTTTCAACAGGTGCGTTTTTGTCTCACCATATCCAGTCGCCCCTTTTCGCCTTTATTGTTCCATGCTAATCTGAATTAGAATCACAAATCATTGCTGACTGCATTGCCCTGGCCTTCTAGAAGCTCGCTTCGCCATTCTTGCCCCACGCCTGCTTCTTAACAAGCAAGTCCTGTACTTAACGCGTCATTTCTCATCTACGTATTCCAAGACCGCAAAGCTGGAGAGATTACGAGCCTTTAAGAGGCGTCACGAGTCTCCGTCGCCGTCGCCAGAATCGACTCCTTCAACCTCCAGAAGCAGATCACCTGCCTGGCTGAACAAGATGCAACGACGCTCTTCCTCTAAGCGTGCATTCTCTCCCAGTTTAGGGACGGAGGGTCCTGCTCCAAAGATGCCTCAACTTGACGGCTCATGCTTGGGCAAGGCTTCGGCTAATGCAGAGCATGATCATAGTGATGATGCCGACAACGCGCCCAGGCCCGTTGAGACGACCGAAACAGACAAGCCTTCCATGCCTGACTTCTTGAAGTTATCCGACGAAAGTATGTAATTCCTCCCCGTGGCATTACGTGCAGATGTACTGACGCCTGACAGCCATCCACGAAAAGTATGCTGAAATCGTCAAGCGTGAAAACGATCGTATGGCTGCCGCCAAGCAAGATCCCAACAGCAAATGGTCACGTCTGGCATCTGATTCAACTCTTGATCGGTACAGCAACATTCATCCTTTTGCCAACAACCGTGTCAAGCTCCAAGTCCCAGAAGGCGTCAATGATTACATTAACGCCTCACCTGTCACTCTAACCTCGACTTCACAGGTTCAGAGTACCCTCAAATCTGGTATTCAAGACAAATATATCTGCATGCAGGGCCCGAAGAGAGAGACTATCGACCATGTGTGGCACATGGTTTGGCATGAACTGGCCATTCCATACGACTCGTCTCCTGCCGTTGTTATCATGCTCAGCCCAACTCACGCTCCTTACCCGGATGATCCCACTCGAATGTTTGAAAAGTGCTACCAGTACTATCCACTGGATGAGAACTCACCTCCTCTTCTCATTAACGAAACCAACATACTCGGTGACACCTTCAAGGCTACTGTCAAGTTTGTTTCCCGTGAACCAGATATTCCAGGCACTAAAATTGAACTTCGCCAAATGGTGATGACCGTCGCCGGCGAGGAGGAAGAGAAGCCTATCTGGCATTACCTCTACCCCAACTGGCCTGACTTTGGTGCCCTGGAGGAGGAGAATGTCGACAGTATTCTCACACTGATGAACCTCACCCGAGAACGAAACGGCAATGGAGAGAATCCTCGTCTTGTCCACTGCAGTGCTGGTGTCGGACGCACGGGTACATTTGTTGCCTTGGAGTTCCTCATCGGCGAGCTGGAGGGCGGTGCCTGGGACGGATGGAACGAGAGTGCAAATTCAGGTGACGATCCCATCTTTGACACTGTCAACCAACTTCGTGAGCAGAGAAAGACGATGGTTCAAGCTTTTGAGCAGTACGCCTTTCTGTACGAAGTCTTGAAGAAGATTTGGGAGGAGAAATACCATACTCCTTGTGTCGGAGGGGAGCACGGTCACGTCGAAGCACCAGAACTGGGTGTTGACGATACTGCCGCCGGGCTTCAGGGTGGAGCCACCAGAAACGTGCGTGAATATGGGACTGATGACGAGGAAAAGAAATAGATTGGAGATGCCAGGCGGGAAAGCATGTTCACGATGGAACGAGATGAGACGACCATATTTTAACGGCATTGCGTGGTGTTTGGAGTCTTCGTCATGGTGGATTTGAATTTTGTGGAATGCAAGCCAATGATCGATGGCTAATTTGTTCTTTGGTGGATGGAACTATGCGAGATGGAATGGAGCTCGATGTGCATTGCCGCGTTGCGTTGTAGAAGGACGGTTAGATAAACTCAGCAGTGAAGGAACCTAGAAACCCGAATCAAACATTCACTAAGATGAGACGACTAGGCATGAACGGAACGTAAGGCATCTGTGACTTCGAATTCATCGTCTTGACTGAGATTGAGAAAATTCAATGGCATTGTTTTTCTCATCAAAGTTCATCGACGACATTCTGTTTCCATCTGGGGGGAAAGACACTACGAAGAGGCTGTACCCCAGGCCTCACTCCTCCTCTCAAATTCTGAAACCTCCGCTACCCAATCTGCTGCTTCCTTGCCGGCGAATTGCTCATAGATCCAAAGACTAGTGTCAATTCCCGAGCTCACACCTCCAGCGTTCACAATTCTAACTCCCGCCTCCGTCTTCCCAGCATCCACCCATCTCTTCTTCACAATCGTAATCTTCGAATCACCACCAGCCGCCTGATCTGCAGCCTGTTTCAAAGCCTCGAAACTCAAATGATGTGTCGTTACAATTCGACCAGCGAGCACACCCGACGCACCAAGCAGAACCGCACCAGTGCAAACCGACTGAAGGAACCTCTCACATCCTTCTCTGAGCGGTGGCAGACAAGCGAATTTTCTGATCAGCGCCGAAAGCTGTTTGCCTTCTTCCGAAGCGATCAAGGGCTTTATCACATCGCCGTGTGCACCCGGGATGACGAGAATATCGTACTCATCAATTTTGGCGGCGATTTCTTTGAATGTGGCGTTTGGAGTATAGATCAATGCGCCCGTTTGGGGTTTTATGGGGTTGTGATGCGCGAATGAGGTTATTTCGAAGTGGTGGCCCCGGTCTTGGCTTGCGCGCCGTATATTTCGATTGGGCCGCTGAAGTCGAGGAGGTCGCCTCCGGGGAAGAGATAGACGGCGATTTTGTATGGAGGCATTTTTGGAATATGTAAATGGTGATTGGTGAAGATAGATTTTGTGCGGCTGAAATGGATTTCAGTTTTTAAGAGGGGGAAGGGAATGGTATTTATAGGTAATGGCCACCGACCGGAAGCGGGGATATATCATATATCATAAATCAACTCCGACCGTAACAATGCGGATATACTCGTGTCTTGGTATGTTTGTACATCCGGCTGCTTGGCTACAGTAAAAGTGCAAGCAACGTTTTTAGTGTGAAGAACCTTGTTTAAATTTGACTTGAACATTTTGAAACCCCACTTTGCGCTAATAGCTAACATGCACGGATAGAACATATCAATTTAAATTTTAGACACTATCAAAATTTTGTTACACATCGCCATGAGCGAATTGTTTTCTAATCGTTTCCGGCGCGGAATTTCAGACACCTTCTATAATCTATAATTTTTGTTGCACGTCGCACCGAGCGAGTCAAATCGACTCCTAATCGTTTCCGAATCAATTCCAGCTTACAACATCCAAACACCTTCAGTTTTTGTTGCACGTCGCAATGAGCGAACCGATTTCAAATCGTTTCCTAACCGATTCTAGAAATCCAGACTTCTATATCTTATCTATGTCGTGAATCGTTTCCGAATCGTTTCCTAATAGTCTCCAAGATCTAAAATCTAGAAACCTATATAATTTTTGTTGCATGTCGCAATGACCGAATCGATTCCAAATCGTTTCCTAATCGTTTCCAGCATTTCAAATCCTTACACTTCTATAATCTTGTTGCACGTCGCAATGAGCGAATCGTTTCCGAATCGACTCCTAGTCGTTTCTAGCACATATAATCTACCTTAGATACCTTTTTTGTTGCACGTCCCAATGACTGAATCGATTTCGAATCGTTTCCAACATCAAGGCTATATTAATATCTCGCAAAATTCGTATAGAAATTACCTTATAAGACACGCTAATTGTCCTTACTTAAAGACAGACACAAGATATTCAGGACCAAGGCTATAATATGGAAGTCAATACGCAGACAACGCAGGGGACAGCGAAAAACTCTAGAAACAGGGATGTCGTTGTGCAATCATCGTGATATCGTTTCTGCAGGCGCTTCATATTTATTATCTTTAAGACAAGGACGTTCCATCTAATTGATATCTTCTCCCTTGACAACAGTTGCAAAAACATCCGCCAATTCCGACAACACAACCTTGGTGAGTTCGTCTCCCTTTACGCCCGGATATCTCTGTCTCCAATTCCATCCTCTACTACCACCACATCATAACCCCTCTGACTCGCCTGCCTGACCGTCGTACTAACACAAACATGCGCCATATACCCCGTGATCACGAGCTTCTTGGCCTCCCAACCCTTCAGAACCTCATCAAGCTTGGTATCGGCGAAGGAACCCGGATGCATCTTCCAAATCACTTCCTCGCCATCTTTGGCCTTGAGAGCTGGGAATTCCTCAGCCAATGCTGTACCGGGCGTGAAAACAGGCGCGCCCTCGGGTGTTTGATGCAAGATGTGAACAATTTTGCCGTTGGCTGCGCGGTACTTCTCGAGGAGGGATGCAATGACCTGGCCGCTCTTCTCGGCATTGGTCACTGCGAGTGCTCCGGAGACATACTCGTTTTGGGCGTCAATGATAACTAATACTGAGTCGGAGGGTGATGCAGTCGATGCTGGGACGCCGAGAAGTTGGCGGAATGAGGTTGCCATGGTGGTGGTTTGTGGAAGTGGGGTGTTTTTGGTGGGTTGAAAGAATGATTGAAAGACGACGACGTATGACGGATTCGGTGGGAAGCGGAGGTATAATATATAGGTGGGTACTGTATAAGTTAATTGATAATCATTTGAAATCACTTACTAGATACTCCGCATGATGTTGTTTTACTTTGGATTTACATCGTAGCCAAGACAAGGTTTGGGTCAAAACAATCTTCCCGAAAAGGAAATTATCACCGCCAAGACACCGTCGGCTTCCACTAGCTCGCTCCTAGACGGAATGACCTGCCTCTTCCAGTTCTATTTTCTATTCTAGTTGTAACAATATCGACAATGTTCTCGCATTACCTACCTATTCTTGACCTTACAGCAGTCCAGGCTCAACGTAACAGCCAATTGCCGAGTGGTCTTGAGTGACGGACGACAGACGATTGAGCAAATGCGATGAAGGCAAAGAAGGAAACGGTGTGCCATAATTGCAGAGCCCAGAAAATTGGAGTAAGCACATCACTGACAGTTTTGCAGTCAGTTTGTTGACAGTCGTGCGTAGTGTGATGGCGTGCTGCCATCTTGCACTCAGTGCCGTCTTACTGGAAAACGGTGCAGTGGCTACAAGCTTGAAGCCATTTTCGTACCGTACTCGGCAAATTCTCATTCGCGGAGAAAGTCGCCATTACCTGTAAAGTCCCTCGATGTTGATTGCACAGCTCGCACAGTGAGGCGCGATGTAAACTTAGGAATCATCCAGCTTCAAGGCCACCAGTGTCAAATTACTCGACCGATTGACACCGCATCATCTGGTGAGTTGACAGCTGTAATTGTTAGCCGCTTCCTGCCTAATTCCCGGAAGAACTCGTTCTCGTTTGATACAAGCACAAGTCAAGTCTGTGGAGCTTGGGTCGAGATGCTGCCAGGTATTCTTGCTCGAGCAAAAGCTGGAGAGCTGGTCACAGCAGCGGCTAGAGCCTTTGGACTAGTCGTGCTTGACAGAGGTCAAGAAGGAAAACACAAAAGCTTCAATAGCGTTGCGGCCTATGTGGCTACGTTGAAAAAGCTGAGCTCTGCCATGCGGTCGCCCGATAGCTTCTTTAGAATAGAAACTGCGGCTTCCATTGCATGCTTGGCTATGGTAGAGGTGCGTGTATAGAGTCCATGGGGATCAGAGCTTTCTCATGACTTACTTGTCTCAGTTAATGCTGCCTAAGCTAGACAGCAACACTCTCGCACATTTTGGAGGACTTAGTGCGCTAATAAATATATATTCCCCGGAGGTGTTTGCGTCTGGAGACTTCCATGTCATCTTCGTAGGCTGTCGCCCTGTTCTCGTGAGTCAAATGCACCCAGAGCCACCAAAGATGGCAAAGAAGTGTTCTGACCGACTTGATAGTTGTTACAAGCTATAACAGCACGGAAAGCGTCATTTCTTGGTGAACATGAGTGGCTGACAATGCCGTTCTGCAACCACTCACCCTCCAAAATGCAACTGCTCATAAGTGATGCGGCTGGCCTTCCATCTATCTTGGAAGAGATGGATGTTTTGCAAACCCTCAGTCCAGACGCAGCTGCGCAAAGAGCTCACAAGTTAAGAACCAGGTTGTCTGAGGTTCTCGGGCGCCTATCGAGATGGGACGGCCAAATTGAAATAAAAAAGAGGCCTTATCATATGTATCCCCAGAATTTGGAAGCCTCGCACTCCCAACCAGACGACGCATCGGATTTCTGGTTTTCAAGCTTGCTCGCAGCGAATGTATCTACCCACACGTGGGGATTCCAAATCATCTGTTTTACCGAACTAGCGAAATTGAGCGCCCTGTTCCCAAATTGCGATGGTAATAGCCTTTCGGGAGTAGGAGAGACATGGGAAGGACAAAACGCAAGACTATATGCGTTGGCTACGAAGATCTGTCAATCCATGGAATATTTCTTACAAGATGAGATGGTGCTCTACGGGCCAGCTGCTGCCATGTGGCCGCTAATAACGGCATACAACGCCTTGATTACAGATGTGGAAGGCAATAAAGATCAGATCAAACGCTATTGGGAATTTCTCGGTAGAATTCACGATAAAGGGTTTTTGAGCGCGTCGGTTGGCACGACGGATGTGCGTTGCGCGTCCTGATTCAGCGTACTGTACTGTATAGGCACTGAACTTGGGATCTGGTCTCGAATAAATGGGTCTAAAATTGTAAACAGGCACTCGAATCCATTTTCACATGATATCCACAGCAATTGATCAACATCCCAGCCAATTCAACTATTTTTCTGCAGCCCAAAGCACCTCTGTTCTCCCTGTAAAACCCCCTTGATTTCTCCTGGCTCTGTTTATGAGCAATCTAGCAAAAATGCCAGCTATCAATCCTAATTCTGGCATGCATGGAGCAGATACCCTTGCAAATCCTGTTCGTCTCCCTAAGTCTAATCGCAAACACCTGGTTCCCCTCGTTCCTGAACCAAGCTTCCTTAGTGTAGCCATCCATCCCAAAGATGTAAATTGGCAGGCAGTTCAGGCCCATGTGCTTCAAGTTATCATTTCTGTAGCCCCAATGGGAACTGCAGACTACGCGACCCTGTCATATTTGGCCCTTAGCAAGTGTTTTGCAGGGAGGTGAGTGATTTTTAAGAGACAGAGGAGCGTGGTATGCTAAAGTCTTTCTTTGGAGTCTTTTGGAGGAGATGGGAAACTGGGAAAAGCTCACATTGTCAATGACTTCCAGTTGGACATCCGAGTACTCAATCCAATCGATAGCGGGGCCAGTGCCGAGATATTGGTAAGTCAGCCAGCCGACAATTTGAAGGCAAGCAATTGCGGAAGAGGATAGGCTGAGAAGCAGGAGGAAAACGTTAGAGGCTTTCATTGTTTGTGGTTGCTGGAACAAGGAGGCTCTTTTTGTGTAAACCGTGAGATGGGTTTGGATGATGTTGAAGACGTGATTGTGAGAGGTAAAAGGGTTTATTATATAGATATCTCGTGAGAAAACTGTCCGTCGGTAGAGCTCACCCCGCCGGCCCACCCCCACGCAAGAGCCATGAACGATCGCGGAGTCTTTCCCACTATGCCATGCATGCGGCACGGTCCGGCTGTTCATTAGCATAACATCAGCAGAATATGTCCTGCGGGGAGAAGCACATCTATGTCTCTAATCCAGTTATTTAACAATTGGGCCTTGGTTTCCCCGCACTTCCAAGATAGTCAAGCAAACCGACAATTGGCGGAGAAAAGTAAAAAGTCTTCTGATGATGCAAATCCTATCCTGGACCGGACTTTGAGTTGTGCTTGGAAACATAAGAGAAGAAAGATAGACCCCCGATAATTGTGTGATTGTCGCACTTGGCGAGCACAATTCTCTGGTCGCAATGTAGCCGTTATCGTGTAAATAGAACCGACCTTCCATAACGAGTTCTGCTTACCGCTTGATTCGGCCTTGGTAACTGGCAAAGCAATGCCACTGGCTAATGAGAAACATTGATTGTGCCCACGCCGCATAGCAGTTCAAGGCAAAGATTCCATAGCTTGCAACGCATCACAGAGCGTTCCGCAGATATTGGAGGAGAAACAAGGATTGAAACTCCACTTCGCCTTAGATGTAACCGCAATATGTATTGACAACGTACATGGCCTAATGGAGGCAGTTCAAACGAAGACCAAGGAAGGGTTACCAAGAAATCTGCATGTGCTGAGACTTCCAAGCCCAAGCCAAAAGGAAAACGACGGTAGAAGATGTTAAGTGGTGTGGCAGGGAGTCTTCTCCTCTCTTTCTATGCCTCTCTGCGCATATCAGAGGTCAAGAATTCTTCTTGATGGGGACGAATGATGAACTTGATGCTGCATGGAACGGCGTTGACCTGTTTGTCTTCAACTTGCCGGATTTCATACAGCACAGTTTTTTCCCAACCACTTGGCGTCTACAAACTCGCTGGGCAAGAACCTGTTGCTCTGGTTGTAACAAGAGTACGTCATGCAGTTGTGTCATTGACAAGAACGTAGCACTGATCGGTAGTCATAAAAATCGGGAAGCTGACGAAGCCTGGCATGCGGATACCGTTCTCAATATGAGGTTCAAGAGCGGCCCAACCCTCTGAGGCCCAACCTTCTGACCCCAGTACATCTGTTGACTCTTCTCATTACCGCTTATAACGTCTGGTGTAGGTGCTATTATGAAGGACAAAGATATGAGAGATATAACATATTGAATCCAGCCCATCCTTGCTCGTGTTAGCAGACTGGTGTTGAGATTGGGTGAAGCCGAAGAATTGAGATGATAGAAAGCCTAGCTATTCATGTTGGGGGCAATTTCGTGTGTGTGCGACTAAAGTATACGCTTCTCGATTGAACAGATACATCAATGGTGGAAGAGAAAACTGGTCTCAATGGCAGTTTATTTCTCCTCGTGCTTGAAGCATGTCGTCCAAGGGGAACGACGAGTTAGTTGTGATATCACGGTTGCCGGTGTGATAATAGCCAAACCCTGAGCCAGCCTCGCAGTCGTTCTTGGCACTACGCTATGAATTTCCTGAGCCTCGTCTCGAAAAGTTCCGTCTCATGTTCTGAGAAAATCATCCAAAACTGCATCAAAGTCTTTCCATTAATCTATACCCATCCACCTCTACCA
This sequence comes from Tetracladium setigerum, assembly GCA_031472005.1. Taxonomy (NCBI): domain Eukaryota; kingdom Fungi; phylum Ascomycota; class Leotiomycetes; order Helotiales; genus Tetracladium; species Tetracladium setigerum. The sequence goes on from PZJY01000006.1 coordinate 2,161,333, forward strand.
TCACATTTCCATCCTTCATCATGCTCTCCATCAGATCCTTTGCCCGCTCAGCTCCACGAGCAGTTTCGCGCCTCACGACCTCTTCCATCCTCCGACCTGCTGCTCGTCCATTCTCCTTATTACAATCATCATGGAAGCCAGTGCCATCGTCATATGTTGCCGCCTTCTCGACATCAAATGCCAGAAGATCAGCTACTTCTGAGAGTGATGCCGCTTTGGTTGAGAAGCTTGAGTCCGAAATTGCCTTCGAGACAGAGATGCAGGAGCAAGATGGTACACCCGCCAGCGTAACAGAGTATTTGGCAAATGGGCCTTTCGAGATCATAGACACCCCAGGTCAAGAGGAGGTTGTCCTTACAAGAACAATGGGTGATGAGAAGTAAGCCAGGCGCCCAAATTTCCCTTCCATCAGTCATTAACAGTTTTTTTTAGGATCCGCATTACTTTCTCCATTGCAGACTTGAACTCCATCGAACCCGAAAACGACTACCCAGACCGTGCAATGGGTGACGAGGAGGATGGATCTATGGGAGATGAGAAGGCTGCCGAAGGCGAAGAGGGTGAGGGCGAGGGCGAGGAGGACCAATCCTTCCCAGCACGCCTCAACATCATCGTCGAGAAGGCCGGCAAAGGCGCACTCTCAATTGAGAGTATCGCTGAGAACGGCATGATCGCAATTCACAACGTTTACCACTACTCCGACCCATCTCTCGCCCACGCCAAGACCGCAGAGAAGGTTCACGAGCGACAAGAACTATACGTCGGCCCACCATTCGAGAATCTTGATGAGGACCTTCAGGTTCTTTTGGAGAGATACTTGGATGAGAGAGGCATCAACAGTGCCTTGGCCGTCTTTGTGCCAGATTATATCCAGATGAAGGAGCAGAATGAGTACTTAGGGTGGTTGTCGAATGTTAAGGGATTCGTTCAGTAGATGTGTTGTTATTACGGGGTTTACTTCTACTGTTGTCTTTTTACATATACTTTCCACTCTACGATTACCAAACTGTACAATATCTGTGCGATAGGGAGGGACGGCCTAGCTTAACGCAAATAATGAGACGATATTCTTGAGCGAGTTCTATTCCAATAACTCAAAGTGATTAGTGTTGGCAAAGGTGAATTGGCGAACCCCAGAGTGATGCCGAGTCTCTTTTCATTCTGAGAAGTTCAGTCAATTCATTCCCAAGACTTCTATTCTATCTGAAATCTGTATTGCTTCTCCTCGAATATCTGTTGTGCCATCACGTGTTCGACCAATTGGTATTTATCCTCAGCCAACGACCTCTCTCATTCGTCCATCTCACCAACATCGGATTTTCTAGGAAGTACAACAGCTTAGCCAAAATCCAGAACTCGACTCACATTCTCGCTGTAATGATATAAGAAACAAACTTCTTCGCACTTCAAAAATCAGTCTCACCCGTAGCCCAACTCATTGAACTTGAGGTCCTGATTCTCACCAAGGATACCAGTCAGTTAGTTACACACAAACGTCACGCCACTTCGTTTCAACCACCACATATCTAAGACAATCTAAAGAAATCACCAAAAATGACGAGTTTAAAATCATTTCATCTCTTTTCCTCTCTTCCAACGGTATTTCCTCATCCTTATCCTTTTAAAACTTTTGTCGCGGTCCGGAAAGCTACAAGTGTCTTCTTCACCTCCACATATACTACCTCATCTCACATACATTCTTCACACGCCCCCTTCCCACGTTATTACATCCCTAAACCAAAAATCATAGAAGACTAACCATATCTCAAAAACAAAGGAACTTCGTCTCAAAATCCACCATGAAATAACCAGCTCACACACCCCTATACTAAAAATATCCTACTCCCCCTCCCTCAACCGCTACATCACCAACTCCGCACCCTCAGTAACCCTATCCATCTGTCACGAATCCCGAACTCAGACCCTTCTCACTTACAGCTATCTCTCACTAGGACCCTCACCTTCTCAGTCTACCGCTCAGACCTTAGTCCAGAATGGAAAGAGGGATGCAAACGGGAGCACCCAAAATGTGGCGAATCAACGATATACCAACGCAAGCTCGCCGTATCAAAGGAATTTCTCTCAACTTCCCTCGCCAGTCAAACGCACTACCAGCACTGCAGTTCCTACTGCCACACAATCACAACCAAATCAGAGTCACCATGCAGTAGCGGCGGGACTATCAGCTCTTCCAATTCCAATTCACTACCCCACTCAAACTCTCTACATCTCATCGCTCTCCCCACTTCTCAATACTCTACAGTTCCAGCATACATTCCTCTTCCATTTATCTACGTCGCCTTCCAGACATTTACTTAAATATCTGGCCGTTGATTTGAGGGTGTGGAATGAGCTTTGTGAGAATGGGTTTTTGGGCGTTTTGGCTCGGATGAGGGGATTAAGGGGTGTCCAGCTAGTTGTTGAGTTTGTAAGACTTTTTTCACGTTTATTTCCTTCTTCTCATTCTTGTATTTTCATCCCGTTGCCAGGAATTTGTTTCATCGGCCATCATATCCCCAGGAGGCACGAAATAGAGAGAGAGAGAGAGCGAGATGAAAAATAGAAAATCCGAGAAAGGAAATATGCTGATCCATGCACCTATCTTTCCATCTTACAGGGAAGAGCATTCAAAGGAGATCTAGGATTTCGTAAGTCCTCCCCCCACCTCCCTCCCTTTCCTTATCCCTTCCCCCTTCCACCAACACCAAAACCACATCTACTCTAACCCCATCCCCCTCTCCCGAAAACAGTAGATGCACCAACCAACCGCAAAGATCTCCACTGGGTTGCCAAAACAGCCACAAGAGATATCGCTCGTATCCGCTGTACGCAACTCCAAAGCACTGGAACCGCTAGTCGTGGTGGGAATGTCGCGGGGGCAGCAGGGAATAGTAGTGGTGGTGCAGGAGAGAATAGTGGAGGAGGAGGCGGAGGAGTAGGGGTAGGTGAAAGTGCGAAATTTGAATTGGGCAAGGTTGATGTGACGTGTGTTATTTTGACGAGAGGGGGAGTTATGGCTTGATTTTTGAAGTGGATGGATGGATGGAGTGAGGGCGTGAGGGACTGAGGGAGAGATGTATTGATTGAGCAAGAGAGGGGGTGGATGCAAGTGAGAAGAAGCGAGGGGGAAAAAGAGTGAGGAGAGAGCGCTCGAAAGAAAAAGTCAGTATGAAGCGGCAGGCAGGCGAAAATAATCGATGATATGCGAGAGAAAAAGTGGAACTGGGAAATAATGAATATTTTCAGGGAGGAAGTCATACACAGATAGATAGGTTGGTACCTAGTGGTAAAATCGAAGATCTTTCATATATATTTCAGATCATTACACTCCCTCATCAATCACTGGGTGGAGGTCCTCGAGTAGATGAGTTTCCAAGGCATCAGAAAATCAATATCAACATCAGTAGATTGAATGAAGAGTACTTCTGCTAGATTTGCCAAAAAAATAAGCGAAGAGAAAGAAGAAACTTTCATTTACTTTTGCATTTTTATATTCCTGGCCACCATACACCCCCCTTAAAAAACTCCAATATGCTAAAAGTGACCAACCGACCGAGGATATACATGAGAAGAACATTAAAAAAAAAGAGATGTCTACAACATAGGTTTCAAATTCTCAGAAACCTTGAAAGGTGCTTCGGTTTTACTTTTAATCTCGTCGACTGTGACGCCATCCGCGATTTCAATTAGCGTTAGGCCAGTTGAAGGGTCGACTTCGAATACACCCTATAATTAACTAGTCAGCTATCCGTCTTCTTATATAGATGTTTGTTTGTGTGTGTGTTGCTTTTCAAACAGCATAGGTAGAGTAACAAGGGTCGATAAAAGGAAGGGAAAACGTACCAACTCCGTAATAATCATACTAACACACGCCTTTCCGGTCAACGGAAAGATGCACTGCTTCATGATCTTCGCACCACCCCTCTTATCGGTATGTTCCATTGTGACAACCACCTTTGTCTTTTCCGGGTTGCTGACGAGATCCATCGCACCTCCGAATCCCTTGATCTTGCCGGGCAACATCCAGTTTGCGAGATCTCCGTTTGCACTGACTTGCATGGCACCGAGAATCGTGAGGTCAATTCGTCCGGCACGGATCATGCCGAAGGATTCCTCGGAGCCGAAGACGGAGGCACCGGGGAGGAGAGTGACGGTTTCCTTGCCGGCGTTGATTAGGTCCGCGTCTTCTTTGCCTTTGACGGGGTCTGCAGAAACGTGTTAGTGGTCTTTCTACTTGCCGAGTATTTAGGTGTATTTGGGTGCTATTTCTGGAGGGGTATAATCGGGTGAGATAAGGAAGATAACTCACATTGTCCCAAACCCAAGATACCATTCTCGGATTGCAAAGATACTTCAACCTCTGGTCCAACGAACGAAGGCGCAAGCATAGGCATGCCAATACCAAGATTGGCATACATGCCATTCTTAAACTCCTTCGCCGCTCGCCTCACAATACGTTCTCGCTTCGCAGCAGTGTCGCCAGTCCCTAACGCTGCTTTCGCAGATGGATCATTAGGATCCTTCGCAAATGTGTACTTCTCGATATTCTTCTCAGTAGTGGATTGAATGACTCGCTTGACGTAGATACCAGGCAAGTGCACAGCTTCGGGTGCAATCTCTCCTGGCTCGACGATGTGCTCGGCTTCTACGATGGTCATTTTGGCATTGCGACCCATGGCACCGTTGAAATTGTTGGCTGAGAGTCGGAATTGACAGTTGCCCAACTTGTCAGCTTTCCAGGCTTTGACAAAGGCATAGTCGCCTTTGATACTCTCTTCAAGCAGGTATTGCTTTCCATCAAATACTTTGACGTCTTTGGGGTATGAGTATTCCTTAGGGGTGCCATCCGGGTTGTTGCGTAGAGGTAGTTCCCCCGTCTGCACGACGGTTCCAAAAGCTGCTGGAGTGTAAAAGGCAGGTATGCCCTTTCCACCAGATGCACACCTTTCAGCCAGTGTTCCCTGTGGTGAGAGTTCCAATTCAATCTCGCCAGTCAGATACATCTTCTCAAAGGTTTTGTTCTCCCCAATATAACTCGCAATCATCTTCTTGATCTGTTTGGATTTCAACAGCTTTCCAAGACCGGATGTGTCTGTTCCCGCGTTATTGGAGACAGCAGTTATGCCTGTGATGTGTTTGTTTTTGAGGACTTCGTCGATGAGAGTATCTGGTACCCCGCAGAGACCAAATCCACCGCAGAGGACGGTGCTGTTGGGTTTCATATCTTTGATAGCTTCGGCGGCCGAGGGGAAGACTTTGTTAACTTCATGGCGGCGAGAAGTCGAGGCAAATGTACGTGCAATAAGAATTGCTTGCTGTTTGACTATTAATTGAGGTCTTCAAGATGGGGAAGAGGTGGAGTTGGAACCATCTCGCACGCACCTTTGACTCTTTCCTTGTGTAGGCTCTCGCCGTGCGAAGAAGGGCAATTGAAGACATGATGAGAGTGGAGATATAAACAATGAAGCGACGCAGTGTCAATTTCAAGGGAAGATATTTGTAGAAGAGGATTGAAAGTTGTGAGAATAAAAGACGAAGATAAATCCATGATGGGCGGGAAATAACTTATCCCCCACAGCCTTCCCCCAGCCGAGGGTTGAGGGTGAGCCGTGCCGTTGCGGAGGGACGAGAGTAGCGCGGTTTGCAGCGGCAGAACGGCTAAAGCTTGGAAAGCGGTCCGGAAGAAAGCCGCTCAAAGTCACGTGCTCAAATCTACTCCAACATAAAGGAGAAGTACTTCCTGTATCAGATGAACTAAAGAGAAATGGAACGAATGTGTCCCTCTAGTAGTATGAGTTCGAGTAGCTCGATATGTTGGCCTTATAACCTCAAGCTTGAGTGGTGTTACATTTTCACATATCGACTCCTGTCCACGAATTCTCATACCAATCAATAGGGGTTAAGTATAGGGCCGTAGATTGACTAGCTCTCCTTTGAGTACATCTTTGTTGTTTACCCTTTGCCAATCTAGAAGTCTTTCCATAGTCGTTCACTACTGTCGGTCTCTAGGTACGCGTTATCCCGTATCATTATTCGCTACATTTAGGAGCATTCGAAACTCGTAACTCTTTAAGAGGAAGTCCGCTTCTAGGTATGTTTCATCCATCAATCACGTCCATTGCCAACCATCAACAACTTGGTCATTGTGCGCCCTTGCAATAATCACCGCGAGATCAATATGCAACAGTGTTTGGGAATGTTGTCAATGTCTTACCAATAGACAAATACTACTTCTGGCTCGAGCAATAATCTCGAGGCCTTTTTCATGCTGCCAAAGGACCGATGAACAATCCTTCGAGTTACATGTTCCCCGCGCTCAACATTGATTACCTATTACGAGTATTGGGCATCCAAATAAGTGCAAGCGACGATCCAATACCGAAACCATATCGACACGTTGTGTTGTGCTACAGCAGCACAACCGCACTACTCACGCTCCCCAAGCATTATTCTTCCAGCACACCATGATGTCACACAAGTCCCTGCTAGAGTCTGGAAAGGGGAAAAGGGGGCGCGGCTATTATTTCGGTGATACGGCGGTACTCTCGTACTACTCATAAGCGCGACCGATTCATGGGCAAGGGACTAGGATAGTTGCAGACTTATCCACCCCCAAACAGCCACATCGGAGATACCCAAGTGTCATGACCAGGCGGACACAAGATTCCGAATCGAGATCTGAGATTTTGCGACGTGCAACAAGATGCTCAGGCTCCCAAGAGGTGATCTGACATGCAGGCTGGAATGATAAATGATGGTGGAAGGGAGACCGATAGTATTTCGAAGTCCGTAGTATTTAGGACTGGGAGAAAGCGAGGAAAGGGGAGAGATACACCACAAACACGTCTAAGCGAGGAGGTGTTTTGTTTACAGTACTTGCCTCCTGGATTTGTTGTGAGCCTGGTGACTAAGTCTTTTATTATTCGGGATCATCAGACATTTAGCTACTGTGTAGGACAATAACATGCCGGTAATCTAATCATACCTACCCTTCGACATAATATAGAACTTTACTTTGTATACCTGGACGATGAGCCTCCTTCTTGAGCTGCCAGTCAGGAGATTAGGCCAGGCTGGTCCGGGGTAGTACTTTGTTCCTTTTCTCCATGAACACTTCCAAACACCATCTGGATGCTTCTTCTTCCTGCTTCCATTAATAAGATATTCTGGAAGATGAAAAAAGGACCCTGAATATCTCCCCCTCCAACTCCAAGAATCCGTCGTCCCCCTCCCTTGCCAACCTGGAAACGATAATTCGATGCAGGGTCCAAGGCTTGCTTCCAAGCATTCTTGGGCTCATGCAGAAGACGTCACGAACGGCCACTGTGGTGTTCGTGTTGAATTGTAAATTTACAATGATACATATTAAATGGATGAAAGGTCAACTCGTGGGAGTACTGTACCATCTCATCTATCCAGCTTCATAATAATTTATTTAATTAACATTTCGGCTTTTCCCTCGTCGCGTTGCCCTTCTCTCTCTACCAGGTGGTCGGTCGTTTGATGGCCAACAGCCCAGCCCCCCTTGTTGCTTTGTCATTTCACGTGATGCGACGACGGCTGGCGCTATGCAAGCGAGGAACATCGGGCGATCGATGTTCTGCGATCTGAAGGACTTCATGATCCCGCTGGCGATCGGAATCTGTGGCCTCACATCTACTTCTCTCTGTCCCTCCCACCACTCCACTCCACTCAACTCTACCCACCCCCCAAACGCCAGAGTCCAGACCCTGAAGCAAAGAGCAATAATGCCTGAACAGATGCAGATGCAGCGCCCATTCCATGATCTCCGAGCACCCACGCAGCCACTCCTCCTGCTGTTTTTTTTGGGCACCCACGACGATGGGTGATGTGATGGCGTCGAACGACCTGGCCTGGCAGAAAGTCTGCTGCTGCTGCTGGTCAACAAAGCAAGCCGCCGATAGAGCTCGCACCTCGAAACAAACCTTCTTTTTCTGCGCCGCTATTTCTCTGTTTCTCTATATTCCTCTCTCTCTCTATTCCCCTAGCATCTATCCCATTATCTCTATCTCTTTTACCTTGACCCTCTCCGAAGCGTCAGTCATCTCTTCGTAGCATATACCTATCTACCTTTACTTTTCTCTCTCTCCCCCCAAAACATCTACAACGGTTCCCTTTCCACGCGCATGGCGCAACGAGATGGCCAAAGATCGTACTACTGCCATTCAGAAGTAGATTAGATCACTTCGACTAGATTGGAGGAGGACCATGGAAAGAACTCACCCTCGGAGACGACCAGCGCATCTTTCCGTTAGCATGCAGCGTGTTGCTACCTCCGATCACCAGTCTCAACAATCCTCGGAATTGGGCAAACCAGCAGCACTTCAAACCAGCGATTCCTCGGACGAGAATGCCGCACAAAGTGAGCGGCTTCTCGCCCGCAGGTGGTTCGATCATGCCAACATGAATCCCCAGTCCAATTTCCAACCATTGGAAGGTAAACCGCACATGGGCGATGATGAGATCAAGGGTACCCTTAAGTCCTTGCTAACGAACCGTCTATCCAGATGAACCGCCATATTTCATGCCCAAAGATTCCCTGGACACGCCGACAAGATCAGGAATTTCAAATGAGCACCCTCAGCAACGACGTATCTTGAATCTTGGCAGGACACAAGCAGCAGCCACTACTGCCAGCAGCAGCAGCGATGGATACCGGGGCGTGATCGACGATCTGACCATTGCTAACAAGAAGTTGAAGGAGGAAAACAAGAGACTGCGCAAGGCCTACGATCCGCACCTCGCGAAAGACCGGCTGTTCGAGGTCACTATACACAAATTGTCCGCTGGGAACAGGAGGCTGTTGGAAAATAAACTCCGAGAATTCGCCGCAACTCTAGACGAGAGCACATCCGGCAGTTCGATTCAAGATTCTACTACCAGTGCTCCAACCAAGCTCAAGAAATCCATCAGCTCGGACTCCAGCTCACATCCTGTAGATTCAGCATATTCCTCCATGACACATTCTGATTCAACGACTACCTTGCCCCATGATGTAAAAGACGAGCCTACGCAGGGAAGCGCACAGAAAATCCAGAACTATCTGCAGAATATCCCAGTGGGACATTTACCTAAGCAATTCGCCGCCATGACTGTCCGTCAGAAACAGAAGCTTGTCGTGCAACGTTTAGAACAATTGTTCACTGGAAAATTAAGTGCACCAATTGACGCGGATAGCCAACCCTACCAGCAAGAACAGGTTTCTCAGTCAGCCAGACCATCCGAGAAGGGGATGTTGTCTGGTGGAGGCGTGAGGGAAGCGCATATGTTGCTCAACCCGATTGAGATCGACTCGAGACCAATGAATTCGAAGAGCCCGTGCAACAGCGAAATTCGAATCTCGAAGGGTTCAACTGGATCCCCTAGTAGTCTTCCGCTTGACAATTCAGGACAAAGACCTACCCGACCGCTTGATCTCGATCCGGATCGGGCCCAAATTCCTTCAGAAAATGTGGACTATCTTCGCCACCTTGGCTTGTCAACAACGCAACTTACCAGTGAAGATAGTTCAGATGCGGAGCCTGATGCTCAGGGATGGATATATCTCAACCTCCTCATCAACATGGCGCAACTACACATAATCAATGTTACTCCCGATTTCGTTCGACAGGCTGTCCAAGATGTGAGCGACAAATTCCAGATTTCAGAAGATGGTCACAAGTTGCGGTGGAGAGGAGGATCGAAAGGCACGCAACTCAGTAGTGATAGCGGTAGGAATAGCGGACCTGATCAATCGCCAAACGAAAGTGACAGTGTCGGTACTGATGGTGGAAAGCGAAGGAAGGTCAACCTCGGTCGTTTTGCTCCCATTCCTGCCAAGGTCCAGCGCTCATATCCTTCGCAAGGTCCACTGCGCGGGAGAGGGGATATTTACTACAGGCCACTTTTCAATCATCAAAATTCATTTTCTGATAGTTCACAAGTTTCAACCAGCTCGGCATCAAAGAATGAGTATGACGCTCTCGGATACAAACCAGGTCACTGGAGAAATCAACGTTCATGGAGCGCCATCTCTCAATCAGATTCGCAACGCAAGAAGCGCCGAGACGATGGCACAATGGTTTTCTACAGCAATGCCCGTTTTTGTACGGACCTCTCTGGTGACCGGGATGTTCCCCTTCCAATTCATGTGTCTGGGGCCGGAGAGGATGGTTTCAGCAACCATACACACAATGCGTTGGGCTGTGAAGCACCCCAAAATCGGCCTCCCTTCTCAAGAACTGAATCGGGATCACTTCTTGCTCACAGGCCATTCAAGAGACCAGTTTATGTCGAAACGGATGATACTCCACCCAGTTCGCCAGACCTTCTCGTTTATAACATGGAGGATAGCAATCTCAGATCCGACAAATTTTCCAATCCCCCCTACCAAGCTTTTGAAGTGTGCGGAAATTCTGGCATAAGACCAGAAGACCACTTCGCAGTCCACGTCGATACCCGACGAACGAGAACAAGTACTCCTCACACCAAACTCTCTAAATTCTCTGCCCCACGATCTGGAATGAAGAAGTTCCATCATCACATCACCACTTCAGCACTAGACTCCTTTGCAAACCTCAGTTCCCACGATATAATAACGGAGAAACTGGCATCCTTGACCACGCTCACCTCGCCCCAAACAACGCGAAGGTCCCAACCATCAACTGAACTCCCGGTACAAGTTGAATATCTCTCCCAGACCTTTACCAAACTGGATCCCTCACCTCTCCCGAAACCTATCGGGTACTACGGAGCCTCAACCACCAACTCAGACGACTACTCAGAGTACAGCGAATCGTCGTCACAATACGCCTCCCAAGCCGCGCCAGATGCATTGCGAAGATCGACCACTGATCCGAAGTCTTTGCACTGGACGAACGCTGTGAGCAGATCGATGGAGATGATGGACATTGAAAGGGCAGGAGATGTGCCCGTACTTGCCGGCGATTTGCAAGGTGATCAGATGGAGCTTTCAGGTTCAGCAGAAGACGATGGCGCACAGGGAGACGCCGAAGACGAGGATGAAGAAGAAGACGAAGATGAAGATGAGGAAGAAGACGAGGATGATGACGACGCAAGCATCGACATGCTTGCCCACCTCCGCGCCACAGACCCCGAAGGCGTCGCAATGCGCGAAGCCGAATTCGAAGCTGCCATTTCCTCCTCCCACAACCAATTTATACCCCAAAGAAGTATCGTTGCTACTGCTGCTTCGACTTCCGATAGCGACAGCGACGAATCATCGATATATTGATGATTTGAGACAAACCTTCAAATAGCATTTTGATTTTTAGCGTGTGCACAGTTTCCCTATTTTATTGTGTCCCTACCTTCGAGTTTAGCGTGCATAGGTATACCTTCAATGGATAGGATTATTCGTCATTGTTTTCACTTGGTCTTGCCCCCCTCCTTTTTTTTTTGAGCGGTTTGTTGGTTCATAACGGCATTCAAAATGAGTGTTTATTGGCGTTTTGAGGAGAAGAAGAAGAAAAAGCATCTACATACTCCGAATGTATTAAATCTCATCTGGACAAAGTTAGTTTGGGGTAGAGATTGAAAGAGGATAAAATACGATAAATACCCAGCAAAATCCCTTCACCGAGGCAAAGGTGGAGGAAGTAGATGCTTTTGCAGAACGAGAGAAGGGGCGTGATGCATGATAAGTACTGTGTCAAGCTCGTATGAATTGAGATTTTTTATATTCTTGGAGAAGAGCGGAAGTAGATGAGAGACGAGAGATACCTATGGGGAGAGTAACTGTCAATACCTACCTAACTAGGTAGTGATAGGTAAAATGCATGGCGGCTTTCGACCATTCACTTAAATTTTTGGATCTCATATTCGTGAGAATGCTCACTTACTCACTCGCTCACGCCATACTACGTATACTTCAGTGAGGTCTGTGTGAATTCGTGGAAACATCTCAATATGATCTTGTTCAGTCTCTCGATCAGATCCAAAATAAATAAATAAAAAACCAGGAAAAAAGGGGGTCATTAATATTCGTCAGTCGCATACACGCTTAAAACAACAACCCGAACAGGACAACACAGAAACCAAACAAAAACTAGAACCAATCAGCCAACCAACCACCCACCCCAATCAATGCCAGCCCACACAACTAAAACTCCAAATATTTGACATGTTCTTTAACCGTACCCAGCTCTACCTTCCCCCACCATACCATACCCTACCCTACCCTGCACCTGCCGTCCCAATCACCCAGCAGCAGTAGCAGTAGCACTATCACCTCCATTGATATAATCTCTATTCTCAATCGTCACACTCTTCGTCATGTGATTGACCTTGTACACACCCACCAATCGCGAAGCAAGCTCGAACATGTTGTTTCGCAGGGAGATGACGATGAATTGCGCGTTCTTCGTTCTTTCTTTGATATAGCTTGCAACGATCGAAACCTTTATTATTTTTAACTCCTGTTAGTAAAAGAAGACTTCCTGTAATTATCCTATAGAAAGATACTTTGGGGTGGGGTGGATGGATAGATGGTGGGGGGAAGGGGGGGCTTACATTTCTGAAATCCAAAGCGGCATCAATCTCATCCATCACATACAGCGGAGTAGGCTTGTAATGATGCAATGCAAAGACCAGAGCCAGACTGCTCAACGTTTTCTCACCACCAGATAAGTTCGATATATTCTTCCATGACTTCTTAGGTGGCATGACGCTGAAGAGGATACCTTCCGAGAAGGGATCCAACGAGTCGACTAATTCCAGCTCGGCGTTTCCACCCATCGTGATCATCTGGTACATCTCCTTCAGACGGAGAGAGATGGTGCTGAAGCCTTCCATGAAGCCCTCGAGACGCAGACGGCGAAGATCGTCGCACCTCTTCTTCGCGGTATCGCGTTGGGTGACGGCACTTTGAAGATCTGCATTTCTGGCTGCGTGCTCCTCAACTCGTCGTCGGTACTCTGCGAGAACACCAAGTTCAACATTGACATTCTGGGTCTTCTCTTCCAGAGCTGCAATCTCGCCCTTGAGTCCTTCCTTACTCATATCCGCGATCTCATCCTTGGTGAAAGTGGGTATTTCTTCTGGCACGACCTCCTCGCCTAGATCGCTGATGCTCTGGAGAGAGAGCTTGCCGAATTTTTCATGCCAGTATTTCAGACGCTTCTGGTTCTCGCCAAGGGCTTTCTGGTTCTCTTCGAGCTTGTTGCGCATCTCAATCTCAATGGCACGAGTTTCGTTCAACTCGGTGGTCTTCTCGTCTAGTTCAGACTTGAGTGCCGCGAGTTCCTTCTTTTTTGCTTTCAGAGCGTCTTGGGCCTCATCGACCTTTGCTTGATATCCCTCGGCGTTTGAGCTCTGGTTTTGAATATCTTCTTCCAACTTTTCAAGGTCTGCAACAGCGACTTGCAACTCTTTGGTGGCTTTGACATGGTCCTTTTCAAGCTTGATCTTTTGCTTTTCCGATTTAGCTCGTGTAACCTCGGCATTGGAGACGACCTCATTCTGGTTGCTTATTTCCTCCTTCAGAGCGTCAACCTTGGCCTTTTGAGTTCGCAGCTTTTCACCTCCAACTGCCATAATCTTGTCCTGGAGTGCCTTGATCTCTTGCTCGACACTCAAAGTCTCACCGCGCAGCTTCTCAATTTCCTTGGTAAGCTTTGCGATTTCCTTCTCGAGTAGAGCTACTCGAGAGTCGTCTGTTTTGGAAGGCTGGTGTTCTTTGCTGAGTTCCTTAATCCGTCGTTGGGTGTCGGCTAGGTTCCTTGCAGAGCTCTCAACTTCAAGACCGATCTTTTGCATCTTGGTATCAAGGCGGGGTATTTGATCGTTGAGGTCTCTCAACGCAGTGTCAAGCTCCTGTTGACGGATTTGAAACTTCTGGAACTCTTGCTCAACCGCGTCCCGGTCAACTTCCAACTTTGCAACTTGCTCCTTCGATGTATCTGCAACCAGTTTTGAAGACATGAGTCCTTTCTTGACTGTGTTTCCACCACCAGACATGGTACCGGATTTGTCGATCAATTGCCCATCGAGAGTAACAACCCGCCATCGTTTGGCACCATAAGCAATTCGATTGGCTTGCTCCAAGTCTTTGGCGACAAGAGTATTTTGCAGGGAATGATAAAATGCTGGCTTAAACTTCTCATCCTTAGCCTTGATGAGGTCGAAGAGACGAGGCACGTTTTCTGGAGTGTCGATAACAGCCATATCACGATTTCCGAGCTTGTCCAGACACATGAAGTTACCTCTCCCAAGGTTGGTCTTTCGTAGGTATTCGATACACTGCTGTCCACCTTCGACTGTGTCCGTGACAAAGTTGTCGAGAGCTCCGCAGGCTGTTGAAATGGCCACATCATACTTTTGCTCGATGGTACCCAAGTTGCCCAGTCGTCCATGGAATCCTTCGATTCGGCCAGATTCCTTCAGTCGCATGAGACCAGTGAGCACATTTCCTTGGGTTTGAGTGTTGGATAAGCTGGCTCGTGCCTCATCGGCCTTTTGACGAGCACCAGATAGTTTTGAACGGAACTCGGGTTCTTTTTGTGATAGCTGATCCAATTCTGCCTGGACCTTGCTGGCTTCCTTCTCAAGTTTTGATCTTTCCTTCTTACATGCTTCGAGCTCTACAAGCTTGCTCTCACGACTTCCGGATATAGATACCAACTTGGCCTCGGCTTCTTCCAGTGCGACTGCGCCCGCATTGGCCTTTTCATGAAGGATGGCAAGCTCACTCTCTGCAACAGCAATCGCAGACAGCTTTTGGTTAATCTTTTCATTCCACGGCTCGAGTGACTTTTGCTTGCTTGCAATTTGATTGGAAAATTCTTGTGTCTTGCCCTGAAGGCTCTCGCGGATTTTGATCAACTCCTTCTCTTCAGCCGTCATTCGTTTCTCCATGGCGGCAATTTCCTGACTGGCTTGCTCAATCTCGCAGTGCAATTCTCGATGGTAGACGTGGCATCTTCGGCGCTCGTCTCGGAAGAAGCAATTGCCTTCTCCAATTTCTTCTGCTTTCCAGATAAGAACTTCCGTTTTTCTTCAAATTTGACATTCTCCTGATCAAATTTGGCCATTTCTTTTATGATCGCCTGGGCTTCCTTGTCGATAGCATCGTACTCCTTTTGGCCTCTCTTGTACTGTTTATCAAGTTGCTTGATTCCATCCTCATTCCCTTGATGTTTCTCCAGCTCCGCGTCCAGCTGTGCCTGCATTTGAGCAATGGCTTCCTCAGTGACGGAAACATTATCACCACACTCGCTGATGTAGAGCTGGTACAATGCCGCTTGTTTCATGGCCAGCTCGTTCTCATCCTTAATATACGCGAGAGCTTTGTTTTTCTTGTCTTCCAAAGAATTCCTCTCTTTCTCAACATGCTGGACACGACCGCTCTTCTCAACACAGACTTCATTAAGAGTTTCAACTTCGGCGGCTGATTCTTCAATCGGTGTCTTGTATTTTGAAGTTCCAATAATGTCCTCTAAGTACTCAAGAAGGCCATCATCGTGCTCGCCTGAAGCTTTGGGTTTCATCTGAGCGATCGACTCGACCTCTCCTTGAAGGATCAAGAACCGCTTATGGTCCAAATCAACACCTCTGTCTTTGAGAAGAGTTGTAACATTCGTGAAATTGGACTCTTTGCCGTTCATGTAGTACTTGCTAGAATTGTTTTTGAAAGCTCGGCGCGAGATGACCAGGTCGGAGTTTGGAATAATAGTGGGTGTGCCGTTTGGCTATGAAACAATCAGTAATTGGCACAGCTATTCTCCGAAGGTTCTTACCTGATCCATGACTTCTTGAAAATGGACTGCAACCTCACAATGGTCTAGGTTTGGATGGGCCGCAGAATTGTGAATTAAAGCCGAGATTTTTCCTTGTCTCATCTTACTTGCTCGGAAACCGAAAACAAACAGAAGGGAATCAATAACATTCGATTTTCCAGAACCATTGGGTCCTACAACGGATGAAAACGAGGCATGGAAAGGTCCAACTTCTTGTCTTCCAGCATAACTCTTGAAATTTGTAAGAATCAAATATGTAATGACAGTTCGTGCTTTTGGGCCTGTATCCTCCACCACAGGCGCTGCCATCGACCTGGACTTCAGGACAATATCCATAGGTTTTTCAAGAACTGTGTCCATGGCCTTGATTGGCTTAATTGCTGACGCTTGGCTGTCTGCCGTACGTGGTCGCTCATTGAGAGACTCTGTGATATCTCCCAGAGGGGTATGGAGTTCGGAGGGCTCTGGAGACTGCGAAGGCTGTGGGGTTGGAAGAGGTGGAGGGAGCTCCGGAGTCGCGGATTTTCGTGGTCTGCGAACCAGAGATGGTGCGCTCTTCATCTTGCGAGGAGATGCTTTCTTCGTTGGGGATTCGGGTTCGATCATTGTGCTCTCCTCCCCAGGTTCGAGAATTTCAGAAGGCTCTATATCTCCAGTAGGAAGACTCTTCTTTCCACGCCCGGTCGTTCGTGGTGTAGGCGCTACAGAAGTCGTTGTCTTCCTCCTTCCTGCTGGTGCTTTTCGTGGGCTGCGTTTGGGCGCTGGCGCCGGGGTGAAGTCCTCTTCTTCATCTAAGTCCATCTTGGAGGCCATCATTTCTTCTTCCTCTTCATCTGACTCTACCACCAGCTTCTTGCGGGTAGCAGCCCTCCTCGAGGGCCGGACTGGAGACTCGGACATTATGGGTGGAGAATTGTAGAAAGGAAATGCGCTTATAAGACGCGTTGATTTTGTCGGAGTAATTGGCTGAAGTTATCCTAAAGGTATACAAAAAAGTCGTAAAGTCGTTAAAGGACAATGCACGCGTTTGGAAGTTGTCGATTTGTCTGGTTGTTGATTGTTGGAGATGTGGGTTTTTGTTTGTTGACATTGGAAAAGGCATGTAAATATGCCAAGCCTTTTCGATAACGATAAGCTGCCCAGCTCCCCAACATGCAAAACATCTTGAACATCAACATCTCCAAACTTCATCAGCAAAACACGACAGCTCAAGGCGTGAAGATGTTCAACTACCTAGACTTCGACGATGTCTTTGACTTCGATCCAGACTACAGCTATCATCAAGATTCTGTCTACGCGATCGAGACAAATCGGAAAGAACTGGAGGGTCTCTTCATCGACAAAGTATTAAAGATTCTTGGAATCAAACGTCGTAGGTCACTCTTCCTTCTATGGGATCTAATCGTATGCTAAAAATCAATAGCCCTGAAACACTATCCTCCAAGAACTAATAACGCTCTGAGAGACCTTCACAAACTTATTAGCGACAACCCTGCCGTGGACCATCACAAAATTTCCATCCTCTACTACCTTCTTCTAGACATCGACTACCCAACTGGCAGGAGAGACCATTCGACAGCATTTGAGGAGAAGGCTTTCTTGCCCCAAAAATATGTAATCTACATGAAGGGATTGTGGCATTTGGACAATCGGGAATATGAGGTTCATGGCCTAACTCCAGAACTCTATATCGCACAATGTTAACAGATGTACAGGAAGCACTACAATATCTCACCCATCCGTCTCTTGTTCCAGACTTTGCCGATGAAGTTCTCGAAGTTCTTGTTCGAAAAAACAAAGACCCCGCACTCGCGCTTGCGTACTACTACAGTGTCCAACCAACCCTTAAAACCGCAGCATCCATTGAATGTCTCTTCACCTCGATAGCTAAAACCAGCGTTACCGAAGCATTCTTCTTCGCTAGAGGACAATCCATATATGCTCACCGCCACATGTTCGAGTTGCTTGTGTCGAACGTACTTCATAATTCTTCTCAGGCGCAGATAGCCGATCGTTCAACGGAACTGGTGAAATTGCCTTTCAGTGCCGAGGAAGAGGAGTGGTTCAATGATTACTTGACAAGAGGCGACGGCGCGCGATTCAAGAAAGCAAAAGATACGGTTCTGATGAGGAAGATTGGAACGGGCAAATTTGTCGAAGGTTTGGACATGAAGGGCATACAAGGGAAGAATATTGGAGGTCTAGATTGGAACGTTCTCCTCTCTGGAGTTGAAGATGGAATGGGATCAAGGGCAGATGTATAGAAGTTTTGTTGTTTTGAGATATCCCGGGGCGTAGATGGAGTTTGTGGGGTTCGGGAACAAGCTGATAACTTGCAGAAACCTCGTCGTCCTTCTGCACAATCTTCAATATGCTACGACGATTCTAATGCGTCGAAGGTCCTCCAGACATTAGGGTTTTTTCTTCTTCTTCAGAGGGCTAGTGCTCTGTGCTTTACGCCACCAGATCTTCTTTTCACGCTGCTCCTTTCGTGACACATTGGGCTGGTGCTCCACTATAGTGGTTTTACTTTGTGCACTATTTCGCGTTGAAGTATGGATTTGGTCTTTTCTAATTGAAATGAATTTTCCCTGGTTATTTTCTTTCTTTAGAGTTGCGGAGCGTTTGTTTACAAGCATGGGACATACTCATGTTGGTTAGGAATTTAATGTGGCGTCTTGAGATTTAGAGGCATATCGAAACTTTTGTCGAATTCCATTCTCCAGAGAAGGTGTGGGAGCGCGTTGTTCCACAATCAAAGAGGACACCTCTTGTCCACGTTGAGCCTCATTCTTGTTCCATCCTTTTGCTTCAGTACTTCCGCGAGCCTTTGAAAGTAGTAAAAATCTGTTTTTTGGTGCCTGCAAGGCTGTCTTCGTGTCACTGGCACCTATGAGTCTTATGCTTCAGCTAGGCTACCAAAATCCGAAACAGACGATTAGCTTCACAGGCGTCTCATAGGAAGAACTACCCAGGAGCTTTTGTGTTTTGAATGAGCGGCTTAGCTTGTTCCTAGCCTCACGGATTGATTGTTAACCTTGATTGGATTAAGCTATAGCCGCGCGAGAACGTGGTTGGCGTTGTGTGAACGGAACAGTCAATTTCGGTGAGGGAGCAGGAAAAAGTATTCGGAATGCCTGAACGTCACCTAAATTACATTTGGATTCTCTCATTTGTTAATCAACATGACCGTTGTTAATAACTACCGGGACTAGGTCTATCTTCAATCCCTACATGGAAAATTCTCAAACTCATTTCGCTATTCACCCAACTTTATCAAGTAAGTTGCCCGCAACAACCCAACGCGATTTCGTCTCATTTCAACATCGATAGAGTACAGTCTGAGCGATGTGCCCTAATCCTTTCTTCGCTATTCTCATCTTTTCCTTCTACCTATTTCCAGCCCGCTGCGACACAAACATAGTGACCCGTATCTCAAGCGATTGCTTCAATAGATGTGGTGCTGAGAGTTTGAAGTTTGAGACGAGTGCATTAGATGGCTATTGCACTGAGAACGAAACTTCAACGGGGGGTCCCGATGCTACTGTCACGGAGTCGGTGGAGTCAACGCGCACGGCTTTCTCGACCACGACTGCGGTGTCGGGGAGTGAAGGGGGAATTACGGGGGTGAGGTCGCCGACTTCTAGCCCCACTGCGGATATAGACTCGGCAGGTGGAGGGACAAAGAAAGAGCCAGTGTTGACTTTTGCGGAGCGGCTCACTGTTGGCATAACGCTAGGTGTTGGCCTTCCTGCCGTCATATTTCGCAGCTTTTGGTTGCTGGTTTCAATGTCAAGGAAGGAGGAAAAAGGATGTGGGTGAAGGCGAAGGAGAAGAAGCCGGGGTGCAGTTGAATCCCACGGGCAATGGTGAACCACCCACGAATGCTCCATCTTAGCATGTTGAACTACTTGCCGAACAACTTGTGTTTAGATTTGGTTACGGGATCCATCTTTTGTTGATCCTTTGTTGTTTTCTCTACTTGGTTTGACCTCTTCAAAGTGTTATGTTTATTTTTGTGTAAGTGCGAATAATATCATTTGGTTAAGCGAGATCTCCAAATGTGCGAATGCCGTAGTTATCAACGCACGAAAGCTGTTTGCCAACTGCCATAACCGTCGTTAAGTTGTTATGTAGTACTGAAGCTCTGTCTCAATCTGCCGAACAAGTTATATGGACGTGCCTAAACCAATCGACAGATTACGGCTATAGATACTAGCGACAGTCTGAAGTCTTGGCCATGATGCGATCTGCAGCTAAGTCTTCTTTTTTGGTCTTTCCCTGTCCAGAGTCCAAGGTAGATTGACGGTCCCTGACATTACCTCGATTAGGTATTTTTTAAAGTCTCAACCATGCTTTTCAGCCTTGTAAGGTTGGCTATTCTTGGCGGCAGCCAAACATCCTGGCCGTTGAGCGTTGCCACCGAACCGGGGGATAAGACATTTATGGTCACCGCTTCAGCCTTTCATTGGCTGCACTGCGCATAGCATCAACAAAGCCAAGAAATCACTTTTTTCGTGATGCGAGAGAGTATAAATGAAAAGATGCTGGTCCTGGACATTTATCGTTTTCTTTGAAAAGAATTACTTGCTAGCTCTTGCATCATCTGCACAGATTTGGACAAGAAGGGGAGAAGATCCTTTGTCCGCGCTTGATTGTAGTTGAAGTGGTTGCACTATTGTATGTAATGTGCATTGACTTCTACAGCCGCCCCAATTGCATCAGGTAATGCCAATAGTGAGCGTATTTCGCCCCTTTCCTCTGCGGAAATACTTTAAATTATATATGCAGGATGGAGGCTCGGTCTGTGTCACCTTTGGGGAATCCGAGAATGCCTGTTCCTTGAGAGCTAGAGCTCTCTTGGTATCTGGTTCAGGGAAATGGTTCTGTCTACTCCGTATGAGATTCTTGCTGATCTGTAGTTTGTACTTTCCTTCTGCTGTCTTTTCCTGTTTTCTGTTGTAGATTCTCAACACTCATTTACGCGGTCTATCATTTTCTTTTCGGTCGTACTACGCGTTTAATTCGCGGCGTTCTGGCTATGGCTTCCAACTTTAACAATAACAATCCAGGTTACAGTACTCTGGAATATGACCCTTCTCCAGGTTTCAAAGAAGATCGCCTTCCACAAGCTGTTGTACTGCCACCACCAGATTACTCGGAGAAGCAATTACATATAGCGAACGACAGCGGACTTGAAGTGGTTGGAGGAGGAGCACATCAAGACACATTTCATAAGGTCCCAACTCATCAAGTCCCAACGTTTCAAGACCCAACTTATCAAGGTCCAACTCAACAAGAGACCACTCATCAAGCATCTCGCTCGCGACGAAAATGGTACATCGTTGGTGCCGTCGTTGCAGTAATCGTCATTATAGCAGCCGTTGTTGGAGGTGTTCTTGCATCCAAAGGAAAGAAGAACTCTAGTCAAGAATCAATAACATCCTCAGCATCCACCGGGACGACAAACTCAGCAATAGAATCAGCATCACCATCTCCATCGTCGACATCGTTTTCGTTACCCGCGCCCACGATTTCACAGAAGCGAAACATTGCTGCGGTATCCTTTTTGGCTAATTCGGTCAACCAGACTCGCTTGTATTACCAAAACGATGAAGGGAAGTTGATGGAGGCAATACCAGGCGGCACTGGCCGAGCGCTTGAGTTTGATACCGCTGCAAAGAATGGAACTGCGCTCGCTGCTGCTGTTTCCCGTCGTGGATTTCCCCTGGTATTGAAGAACCACCAGAACTCCGCGTGAATCAAATGCTAACAAGAGCCAAGAAAATCAGTGTCTTCTACACCGACGAGAAGAATATCATCCACGACATCATCTATGAATCCGGCAAATGGGCTGCTGGCGACCTCTCAGCCAAAGGTTACACTATTGCATCAAACGCCAGTCTCGCAGCCATGTACAACCAGTGTCGCTGGTGCGCCAATACTACCATCCTCGCATTTCAAGATGCGAACAACTTCATCCAGATTGGCAATCTAACCTCCACCGGCTGGACCACAACGCAACTAACGCTCCATCAGCTCGAAAATACTGGTTTGGCTTTGCAACCTTTTGGTTGGGCACTTCTCGAGGACCAACTTGATTTGTACTATCAGCGAAAAGATCTCAGAATGGCCATGGCAAGCTGGAAACCTCCGTATCTAACTCAAAAAGGTAAGTCGTCTTGAAGACCATGAATATCCTCATTCATATTTATATCCCTCCTTTTAGCTCCGGGCTGGGCGCCAGATCAGTTATGGAACGCAGTCCCTGCCAACACCCCGATCGCAACAGCTTCATCTTACAACAATGTCAGCAGCGGAACTGAAAGTTGGATTCAGGTTCTCACTGCCGCCGACACGGGCGTGGTGGTAGATACTTGGGACGGAGCGCGCCGCAGTTGGGTCTTACACGCCAATCAGCATACCGCAATGTCCAACATTGATGTTAACACGACCTACGATTCATTGGCGATGACTTCGACAGGAGTGGCATTTGGTGTGGTGAGGAAAAATGGCACACAAACGATTGAGTCATGGCAGCTGGCGGATGATTTTTTGAACTGGGAGTCTACTGGAGCTGTGGATGTTGGGACTGCTTGGACGTCATCCTAATTCCATCTTACTTGTCTACGTTCTTGCTGTATTGTATTTCTTCAAACATATCATGATTTCAGTAGAAGTCAATACATTCTTTCTCCCTTGTCCTGAAACTTCGGCCTTGGAAAATACTGCAGTTCACTACGCTCCCAGATGGGTAGAATGAATTTTGATAGCCATCAAAATTCGTACCTTCTAGAGGAGTTACTATCTGTAAAACGGAACGTAACCTTTACAACAGAAGCGGCAGGGTTGTGAAAGGTATTGCTAGCCCTACGAAGATTACACTTCTAGACTTCCGGTATGGTTTTGTGGAGGCCGTAATCACTTCCAATATATGCGAGGCCATTGGCCATAGCACATGAGATCAATAGAGCATATGGTACATCAAGAATAGTATCCTCGTACTTTTTAGGACTTGATTTCCTTGCCTCTTGGTATCCTGTCGTGCCACTTTTGAGGTAATCACCGATGACTGTTGAAGAGCCATCGGATTTTGTATTGAATGTCTTTGGTTAATCCTGGTGGATTCGAATTGGTATGTAAGGAGATGGAGATGCTTTAGCTTTTGCTGCTGTCATCCGAACGTTTTGCAAAAAAAATTGTGACATCGCTCATATATGCCAGTTCAAATCAGGTGCAAAGTAGTAATAGATCTTTATTTGGACAAGACCAGACAGGTCTATATTATCCTGTGAGACATCGTAATTCGCGAGTCAAATACACCTTGCCACGAGCCGGGCGATGGTACACACGACGAACTCGAGAATCGGGACCAGTCAATAAATCGGGATGCCCGCCATTCAACAGGTTCTTCTGAGGAAGGGAGGTAAATTTTGGCATTCGCTTGACGCAGATGATATTAAGTAGGTCGTAGAGTCCGTAATGAGCGAGCGGCCTGAGACTTGCCGCACCGTTGCGGGATGCTCAGGCCATACGAGCGGAGTTCTGAAAAACGTGACCTGGCGGAGCGGAAGTACTATTATCCTCTCGGTTAACCTTATCTACGTGCCTTAAGTAACTATACAGTAATATTTGGAGCGAGCAACAGATCAGCGCCAACATCTAATGCTACCGATAGGTACTCGAAAGGATTATGCAGCCGAGCAGATTGATGACAAGCTGTCGAGAACCCTAAATATCTAGAACTTCCAGGATCTGGCATATGCAATAAGGTTTGTTTACCTTAACCTTGGAGAACTAGGCTTTTACACCAGGGTCATAGACGCATTGAGATAGATGAAAAAGTGTGTAAGAAAAGGCGGTTGAATTTTATTTTTGCCACTAAATTAGGATCAATCCCAATAATTTCCGATTCGTAGCGGTCCAGTAATTCCCCAAATGAAACTGCTTTTCCCTCCTCAAAATACGTCAAACACAGACCGACATCTCGGAGACGCTTCCAAAGGTCTTGGATAACAGTCTCAAAGGATAATGATCGCGCGAATGGAATAGTGAAGGTGCTTGTAATCTCTATATTTCTTCTATTACATATGCTCTATGAGGAGAGTGTAAGATACAACCATGCGCCCGCCCTTTTCCGTATCCACATTATCAAATCAAAACCGTAACTCCAATAACAAAAGAAAAAGTCATGATCATGACCACTATCTATCTTCTCATCGTCAAGATATTACCTCCGTTCTGATCGCCAGCCTGGAAACTCGCCATATGCGAAGATAAAAAGTACTCGAATCCATCGTCCTTGATCCTGCCAAACCAATCAAGGAGCTCCATCTCCTCCAAGTCAGCTCTTCCCTCTCTCTCTCCAACAAAAGCCTCCATGTCGCATTCCCTGAGACGAACATGGCTCTCATGGTGTAAGAATCGCGCTCTCGGCGAGTCGCCAACAAGCGAGTCGCAGAGTGCCTCAGTTGCCTCATCCAGCTTCAGTAAGTCAATGTGACCTCTCCAGCCCGCGATGTCTGGCTTAATCTTGTGCATCTCACTGTGCTGAGCCAACCACTGCATCACTGGCGTCACCTCATCACGTGGAGGGTCCGGGCCTGCAACGAAGCGGTGGATGGACACGGGGATGTTGAAATCGGCATTTGCCTTCTCGAGAATGCGCTCGCCCGCCCATTTGCTGGCAACATACCCGTTACTTCCGTCAGTGGCGGGTTGGTTCTGAGCAACCGAGTCTCCGATCGGGGCGTAAGCAGTCGTGGGCAAGACGCCAGAGGATGAAATGAAGTGGATGGGAACAAGGCGGCCTGCTGCCAACTTGACGAGTTCTCTGATTGGCTGCACGTTCGACTGGCGGAGGACGTGGTAGTTGTCCCAGAATGAGCGGACGGCGCCGAGGTGAATGATCACATCAGCTGTAAGTGAGAGGTCCTCAAACTCGGACTGGCTGAGACCCAGCATTGGGTCCGACAGATCGCCATGGTGGACTGAGACCTTGGGCGAAGACAGCACGGGCTTGTCACGGACAGCCACACAGTGAATATCGGTGATGTTAGGGTCATTTTCGAGCCTCTCAAGGAGGTGACGACCAAGGAACCCGGTGGCACCGGTGAGCACGACGACCTTGGGCTGGTTCCGGGGTGCGGTGTAGGGTTTAATGGGAGTTGGTATTGCCACAAACGGCACAGCCGTCTCGCGTTCCCAATCAATGGTTTCGACGCGGACCCTCTCTTCGATCTTGCAGGCCATCTCGCCAAGGGTGCTGCTATTCATGAGCTCGAAGACAGACACGACGACACTGAGCTCTTGGCGGATGCGATTTTGTAGGCGGACGATTAGGAGGGAGTTACCCCCGACCGAGAAGAATGTGGTAGCAGGCGAGATAGAGATGTCAGTTACGTGCGAACACAGAACATCTTGCCACAAGCGGAATAGCTGAGTCTCAGTATCGGTAAGTTCGCCGCTGAGGGTTGGAGTTGCAATGTGTTCTGGGAGTGGAAGCGCTTTGACGGCCTTCCTGTCAACTTTGGAATGGTTGTTCAGTGGCAAGTGTTCAATGGGAATAGCCATAGCGGGAACCATATACCGTGGAACCGGTAAGTCCTGAAGGAGATTCTGGAGAAAAGCGTCCTTATCGGCAATGTTGCGTTTGGTGTCGAAGACGACGTGTGCAACCAAGAAGTCAGAGTCCTCACCTTGAACAGTGACGATAGCTTCCAGGATGGCACCGTTGCTCGCGCGCACGATGTTGTTTTCGATGTCTCCAAGCTCAATTCGGAGACCACGGATCTTTACCTGAAGGTCGGAGGAGATACGGTGTCGGAAGACGAGTGATCCATCCTCGCGAAAGTGTCCGTAGTCACCAGTGCGGTACATTTTTGACCATCCGTTTGCCACATAAGCCGCAGATGCGAAGGGGTTGGGCACGAATTGAGTGGAAGTCAAGGCAGCGTTGTTGGCATAGCCGGCAGCAACGCCCGCTCCACCAATGATGATCTCACCTGCTATGCCAATTGGCAAGGGCTTGAGATCTTTGTCGACGACATAAGCTGAATAGTTCGGGTACTGGGAGCCAATCGGAATATCACCCTGCTCTCCTTGACGGTAGTTGAGTTCATGGAAGCTTGATCCACAAGAAATTTCTGCTGGGCCATAGCTGTTGATTAGACGCACATCGGACAGATTCAAGGCCGCAAACTGCTTTGCGACGGTCTTTGTGAGTCTTTCACCACCAGCAATGGCGTACTTCCAGTCGGAACATTGCCGGAGTGTGTTCATCCCGTACTGAAGCCACATGAGATATTCGGACGGTGTTGCCTGTGAGTACGTGATCCTCTCATCTCGCATCACCTTAGTGATCTCTAGTGGATCGCCCCTCTGGTTCAAGGGGCACATGAAGACGGATCCGCCAGTTGCAAGACCAGTGAAAATCTGCTCCAGTGAAATGTCAAAGCTCAGCGTGCTCTGCTGCAGCGTGATTTGTGGGGTTTCCATGCCGTACATTTTGATGGAACCTTCAATGTAGTTTCGTAGACCCTCATGCTTGACTGTGATACCTTTGGGCGTTCCAGTCGAACCGCTAGTGTAGATGATGACAGCAGCTTGCTCGCCCCGAGACAAATCTGGAACAATTGCAGATGCATTGGAGGGAACATTGCTGACGTTGAGTGTAAGTGCGTTGCCCGCATGCAAGCTGTTTGCGTTAGGGCTGGTGGTGGCATCAGTCAAAATTGCACTTGGCTGGCAAGTTTCTACGATCGCCGCTAGGCGAGTTAGTGGGTTTGCGACGTCCAGGGGAACATAGATGCAACCAATTCTCCAGATAGCCAGAAGCGAGACAATCCAATCGACTGATGGTTGTTGGAAGACGACAACCTTGGATCCTGGATCCACGCCGGCTTTTTGCAAGGTGGCTGCAATGGCTTGACTTCGGCTCATAAGTGTTCCGTAGGAGATTGAATTACCATTGCCGTCTCTCACAGCCACTGCGTCTTTGTTTTGTCTTGCGACTTGTTCAACACGGCTCGAAAGAGTGGCAGGCCATTGGGACAGCAAGTCAGGTCCCTTGCCCATGTCGAGTGCTCGCTGAATTTGTGCTTGACTGTATAGCGAAGGCTCGCCTGTTCTCATGGTTGGTGCATTGACGAAGGCGTCCAGCAGGTTGATATACGACTCAAGCAGCAAAGTTGTGGCATGGCGATCATAAATTGTCGCCTGTGTCTCAAATATGATACCTGGACCTTGATCGTCTTCAATGACGGTGATGTTGATATCGTAGTTTGTCTCTCCGGTGTTGTTCTGCTGCATGTCCATCTGGCAGTTGCCAAACTTTGAAATCTGCTTGACGCCAACTTTGTAGTCAAAGAAAGCTTGGAAGAACGGAGCATGAGTTGACGAACGCTCCACGTGATGGAACTTCTGGAGCATCATGTCGAAGGGCAGCTTGGAGTTGGCCAGCGCAGTGTATGCTTGATTCCTGGTTTCTGTGACCGAGGCAGCAAAAGTCTTTGCCTCGTCAGGCTTGAATCGCAGAGGGAGAAGATTAAGGAAGAGACCAATTGTTCTAGTGATGTCGTCGTCGGTTCTGTTGGCATCAGCGATACCGATCGTGAGGTCAGTAACGTCAGCCATTCGGGCAAGCAGGATGCGGAAGACGGTGAGATAGACGTGGAAGTTTGTCGAACGGCTCATTTTAGCAATAGCCTTGACCTTCTGCCCAATGACTGGGTTGACTCGCCTCGAGACTTCGTTGCTCTTGAAAGCAGAAATGGGTACACGAGAACTGCTTATGGCCATTGGAAGAAGTGGAAGCACAGCTGGTGAGTCATGAAAGACACCCTTCCAGTATTCAAGCTCAGAACTCATTTCACCGGCTTGGAGCGCCTTGCGTTGGTTCACTGAGAAGGTGGGAAATTGCATTGGTGAAGGACCCAATGGTGTGCTATTGTATGCTTTTTCCAGATCAGACAGCAGCACCTGCAAGCTCATACCGTCCATGATGATATGGTGGTAGGCGATAAGCAGGTAGTGTGTCGTGGTATTGAGCGTAAGAAGGGTCATGCGGAGGAGTTGAGGTTTGCCCAAATCGAAGTCGTGTCGCTTGTGGATCTCGTATTCTTGAGCTGCTTCATCGGCATGCTTGATCGTTCGGTACTCTAGCTTGGCGTGATTCGTATCGGAGACACTTTGGACTGCCATGTCAGGCTGCGAAACGTCATTGACGAAAAAGGTTCTGAGAGACTCGTGTCTCATGGCGACGAGCTCAAGCGCTTGTGCAAGCTTATCGACCTTAAGGTTTCCATTCAATTGGTACTGGAAGGCGACGTTAGAAGCCGTACGATCCTCGAGGATGAGATCGAGAAGCCAGAAGCGTGACTGTGACAGAGACATCGGCTCTGTTCTCAAGACTTTGAACTCACTAAGCTCCTCCTTACTTTCTGCAATTGCTTCTAGGTCTGAGGATGACGACTTCCCGTCGACACTCGATGGCGGCGTCGCAATTGATTCCTCCCTCGAGTGCGTCTCCGTGGTGGTGCCGGTGCCAGCCACGGAATCGTTCCTCTCCGTTTTGCTTGCGCTGGTAGCAACGAAAGAGACCTCTGGCCGCATGAGCGGGCGTTGTGTAGGCTTTTGCTTCTCGGCCTTCGTAACTGATGGAGTTGCTGTGTTGCCGAGCAAGGGAACGAGCTCCTTGGGTAACTTCTTAGAGGCTTGCTCCGCAAGGTCAGAGACAGATCCACCAGCAAGAATTTTCAGAACAGGCATATCCGTTTGCAGCTCTTTCAAGAACCAGGAACGAACTTCAACAGCTACAAGAGAGTCGATGCCGATCTCCACAAGCGGGACATCCATATCCATTTCCTCGCCTGTCAGCTGCAGGACGATCTGTAACTTGGCCGCGAAGCAGGTCTTGATAATCGAGATAACTTGTTCCGCAGTTGTGGCTTCAATCAGTTGTTCGCGGACTGGTTGAACTGTTTGTTTGGAATCCGTAATGGTGTTCGTTGCCTGCGTGTCAATGAGATAGTGAGATAATCGTGGGTATAGGATCCAAGGAGGAAGGTGCTTGCGATCCGCAGGAACTCGCTCAATACCGGTACTTATGACTGGATCGAGGTTCATCTCTGGAATACCAGCGAATATTGTCTCGGCAAACATCTGGTGTAGGTCTGTTTCCGAAAGCGGCATGTATGAGTACTTTTCAAACGTTTCTTGGACGACTTGAGAAGCACGCTCAATGTAGCCAATACCAGCGACTCTGCCAATGTCAAAGGCACTCCCAGCCAAGCCGCGAGCTCGCCTTTGTCGGACCAGGCTGGTCATGTAGCTACAAGCAGCTGCATAGTTGCTCTGACCAAAAACGCCACCGACAGAGGAAGTCGAAGAGAAGCATACGAAAAAGTCGAGTGGGGTATCGTAAAAGATCTCATCAAGCCAATTAGTACCATCAATCTTTGGTCTCAAGACGTCAGCCATTTGGTCGTATGACATCTGCGAGAACAAAGTGTCTTTCAAAACCATCGCAGCATTGGCGACGCCCATGATCGGTGGGTAGGATGACTGAATGTCGTTGACGACTTGAATAACATTGGCTTTGTCTGTTACATCCATAGGATAGACTGCCACTTTCACTTTCTCACCGTAAACTTTGAAAGAATCAAGCCACTTTTGGTCTACACTAGGATGACGGCTAGTCAACAGAACGTTTCGCGCACCGTTCCGAACCATCCATTCACACAGCGACTGACCAATTTGACCAGTCAGGCCAACCATGAGATAGGACTTGTTAGCCGAGAATAGGGGTGTCGCATCAATGGTATTGACAAGAACTGGAGCGGTGTCTTCAGCAGCCCAATCAACAAGGGTGGCAGGATGCAAAGGTGTCTTAACATCAGTAACCTGGCTCAGGGAAAGTTCTGTTGGTTTATGGCCAGCCACGTTCTGTCCCGCGGCTGTAGTAGCATTCCTCAGAAGGGAGATGAGCTTCTCCTGGTCTTGGAAGAGGCCTGAGCTTGTCGCACGCCAAAGATCTTTCGAGCCGGTGTACTGAACACCTGGTAGAGCTTGCTGGATAAGAGAAGATACTTCCTTAGACTCATCGTCAATTGCCAGATCCAAAAAGTGAGTGACTCCAGTGGGCAAAAGGCGCTTGATGTTGTGACCGTGCATCCAGGGGCTGAGTCTGAGCCAAGAAGGGTCCTCGTCCGCCCTAGAGGTACTGAAAATGACTTCGAATTTTCCGGCGAATGCTTGCCTCCTGAGAGCTTGCGCAAGGGAAGATCCGAGGGAACCAGTACCGGGCTCGTGAACAAGGACTTTGGCCCCTACAACAACTGTAGAAAGCATGCGGGCGGCCAGAAGTTCCGCCGCAATGACAGACAGAAGACTGGCTGGGTCTTCCTGTGTGTCTGTAGGAATGCTGACCACTGGGTAGGATGTATTCGAGTTTGAGGAAGAAAGGGCGATGACGACGTTAGATGTTGAAATCTCAAGCCCAACACTGACGAACAAATAGAGTCCAGCAGTGATACCCAGTGCTGATAGAGTCGAAACAAGCGTCTTTATGGCGGATTTACCTTCATTACCTTTGCTGAAGAATGGAACATCCTTCAAGATGGGCAAACCGAAGCCTGTATTACTGATGGCTGTATTACTGATGGCGATCACATCTGACTTCAGGCTGGCGTGTTTAGCGACTGAGCGTCTTTGAGAATTAATGCGATCATTCCTCGTAGGGTCAGGAAGCATGCGTGGTACGTAGAGGCTTCCATGTTGGAACATGAGCTCGGTCTCCTTAGTGTACAACAACTGATGATTAAGGGCATCAGAAGATTCCCACTGGCTCACGGCATGCAGACGCAGGGCCGCCTCCATGATCAATGTGGAGACTCCATCCAGGCCAGAAGCAACATCAAGATGTTGTATCGAGACGTCAGGCATCTCATGAATGATACACCTTAGGAAACCAACCATGGCCTGCTGATAAGGATGGTTGCGAGAATCGCGACCAACCCAGAGCAATGTCTGAGAATGCTCTAGTATGATCTTAAGAGCATCCATTTTCTCCGGTGCCAGACTCTTGAACATTGGGTCTTCGAGATCTAAGAGACAGATGACAGTTTGTCCGGGAACAACAGAGCTTTGAGCGCTGATTAGGTCTGCGAAGCACTCAACTGATTGACAGCTCAGTCCGGCAATGTTGGCGATGTCCTCGGCGATCCTAGACACTTCCAATGATTTGCCACCAATGATCGTGAGATGTGAGATTTTCGCGGCGTTGGATGAACGGTAGAGAGGCTTCCTCAGATAATCGACACGATTGTCCACAGCCTGTGCTGAGATGACCGAGAACGGCCAGGCCAGTCCATCACGATTGGGGGTGGTTGAATCAACTCCGCAGAAGCCGGACTGGCGAAGGACAGCATTCCAAGCCTCAAGAGGCATAGT
Organism: Tetracladium setigerum; assembly: GCA_031472005.1. Lineage (NCBI taxonomy): Eukaryota > Fungi > Ascomycota > Leotiomycetes > Helotiales > Tetracladium > Tetracladium setigerum. Next base: position 2,192,538 of record PZJY01000006.1, read on the forward strand.
AGGAGCATAAGGACGCCCATCTTCGCAGCCAGCCCACCAGCCTGAAATACCGCCGAACATTGAAGTGAACGCAGCAAGCTTGTTGTTGGTGATTTCGAGCAACATCAAGTATCCGCCAGGCTTGAGAAGACGGCGAACGTTCTTAAGTGTTTTCTCCATCGACTCAGTAGCGTGAAGGACGTTGGAAGCAATGATCAGATCATATGTGCCTTCCTGGAAGTCCTGAGACTCAGGTGTTTTCTCAGTATCAAATGTCTTGAAGATCAGTTTATCCTTCCAGTCGCTAAACGCCTCAGCGGCCTTCTCAAAGTAGCCACTAGAGATATCTGTGTACGTGTAGGAGGAAAAGGTGTTACCGATGGTCTCAAGAACGAATTTGGTCGCGCCACCTGTGCCAGCACCGACCTCAAAGATCTTGGCCCTTGGATAAACGTGCGTGAACTGGGAGACCATTCTGCCCAAGGACTCGTTGTAAACCTGAAAGCCAAGGCCATATTTGTAAAACTCGTCCAGCAAGCCGTCCTTCATCATATGTTCAATCATTGTTGACTCGCGTCGAACGGCAGATGGAAGAGTCTCGCCCACGGTTCTCACCAAGCGGCAATCCACGGAGTCAGCATGCGCTTCGAAGAGAGCATTGATCTGTGTTTGGGTATCATTCCGCCACTCTGGCTGGATATAGGGATGCTTCCCGGCATCAACGAGAGACAAGGTCCAATTGATCGAATCCCGCAGGCGTTGGAAATGCCACTCAGACTTCGTCCAGTCTGCCTCAGTAAGTTCGTGGATCCACTTTCTGTAGTAGAAGAAGGCAAGTCTTTCACGGAAAGTTCCAAGCTCTATGTCATTCGTTGATGGTTTCAATTCGCCAAGAGCCAGTTCTCCATCTGGAGCTGCGACACCGAGCTTGGTGTATGAGAAAACAGTGCGATCGTCGGCAACAGTGGCCATTGAGACGGGCACAACAGCAGCGCCTTGAACTTGGATCATAGCATGTTGCTCGTCGGCGCTGAGTATGTCTAGATTGCCACGAATCGAGTCTACAGCGTTCGCCTCAGGGGCAATGAGTTGAGCTCGCACCGGAAGCTGGACTGAGTGCAAAGGTAGCGTAGCACAGAGTGCTGGATTAACGCGGATGCACTCGAAGAAGGTTGGGACGTGCAACGACCACAAGCGTCCATCATCAGGCGCCGAGTATGCCAAGATAGCACTCTGGAAAGCCACGTCGAGCAGCGCGGGGTGAACCATTAGATTTTCAGATTCATCACCGTAGTCGAAGCTAGATATCAGAGCAGTAGCCTGATTGAGCTTGCGCTTCAAGTTTGCCATTGTCCGGAAAGAGTCAGAGTATTCATACCCAATGGTTGCGAGGGAAGTATAGAACCTCTCCGAGTCGGTCTCGGTCATATTCGAGTCATCCAGCTGGATTGGTGGCAGGACCGACATCGAAGGCTCACCAAAGATCACGTTTATTGTACCGGTGGCGTTGACTTCAAGGTCTCGCGCCGACTTGGCAGCAGCGGAGTAAACGGTAAATTTCGCTGCCCGAGTTTTCAGATTCGATTCGCTTGGAGTAATATCCGTTAGAGTTACCAGAGTCTCAGCAGCAGGATCGGATTCGCCTCCAAAGGTGATGGCTTTTCCGATGACCAGATCTCGAAGTTCGATCAGTTTGATAGGCCTGTTTCCCATGATAGACTTGGCTGCCTCAAAGGCCATGCTGGCGTAGCCAGCTGCTGGAAAGATCGGCTCACCCTGTAACTTGTGGCCCGTTAACCAAGGTACCTCTGAGATCTTGAGTACATTCGACCAGCGACGCTCAAGCTCAGTATTGTCCACATGTGGTACACCGAGAAGCTCGTGGAATGGGTCCGATCGAGTTCTCATCTTACGTGCGATGCGAGACTCCTGCCAATGGGTCTTTTGGTCCCAGCTGTAGGAAGGCAGACCAGTAGCGAGCTTGGCCTGCGGAGCGTCATTAAACAGTCGTTCGAAGGCAGCGAAGTTAATAGCGTCAGAGCCGAACTGGGTCCAGATATAACCCAGACCGTCAGCTAATGCTTCAACGTCGTTGAGACCTCTGGACATAACACCGGTGTAGGGAAGGTCGAGGCCAGTTTCGGCAATGTTCTGCTGTGCTGGGCCCTTGAGAGCAGCGTGGGGCCCAATCTCGATGGCAAGAGTAGGCTTCTCAGCTCGAGCTGCTGCCGTAACAGCTTCATAGAAGGAGACCCTGTTTACCATGTTGTCACGCCAGTATAAATCTTGAAGTAGGGTAGTCGGTTCCATGACCTCACCACCTGTCACACTGGAGTACCAGGTCACAGAGGTATCGCGGTTTCGGTTAACTTCAACTTTGCACGCACGCAAAGCATTGACGTAGGCATCGCTGCAAGCCAGCATATGGTGGGAGTGGTAAGCGGTGTCGACCTTAAGCAGACGTGCGAACTTCTTTTCCTCGTCGAAGACAGCCTTGAGCTCAACGATAGCATCTGCATCGCCCGACAGGGTAACGCTTGCTGGCGAGTTATGTGCAGCGACGGCGACACGTCCAGCAAAAGCGTCCAGCTCAATCACTTCGGTGGCATCTTCGAGAGATGTTCCAACAGCAAGCATAGCGCCTTTTTGTCCACCCGAAGAGCCTGCAAGCTTAGCGTACAAGCCACGGTAGTAGGCAATTCGAATAGCATCCCGGGCATTGATGAAGTTTGCAGCATATGCCGCACCAATCTCACCAGAGGAGTGGCCCACCACAGAACTTGGCATAACACCGGCGCTGCGCAAGAGGTCGACGAGCACAATTTGAACTGCTGTACACAGCGGCTGTGAGAAAGCGGCCTCGGTGATACAAGACGATTTGGCATCAAGGAGTAACTGATCAGCAATTTTCCAGGTTGGTCGGTCTGCAGCTGGCAAGCTTGCAAGGGCACCATCAAGCTCCTGCAATCGGCGGCGAACAAATTCGGAGGAACGTATTAGTTCAGCACCCATGGTTGGCCATTGCGCGCCCTGACCGGTGAAAACACCAAGGACCTTTGGGAGGGTTGAGCTCGATCGGACGCCGATGTTTCCGTCCGAATTATCCTCGTACTGTTTAAGTCTAAGCTCGATCTTCTGGGTCAAGCTTTCAACGTCAGAAGCCGAGAATGCGATTTTATGCGAGAAAGTAGAACGACGCTGCTGAAGCGTCCAGGCAAGATCCCGCATGTTGACAGCTGGGTTGGTTTTTAGATAGTCCAAGTGTGCCCGCAGACTGGAAACGAGCGAGGTGTTTGACGCTGCGGAGAAGACAAAAGCAGTAGCCGCCGGTACAACCAGGTCGCTGCTAGCGTTATCAACCTGTGAGGATTGATAGCTCTCCAAGATGGCGTGAGAATTGGTGCCACCAAAACCAAAACTATTCACACTTGCCCTTCGCACAGCATCTTTAGGTAGGGCAGGCCATGGCTTTGCCTGAGTTGGGACCTGCAGGCCCTGAATGAAAGGTTCAATGCTCGGGTTCAAGCGATTGAACAGCCGATTTGGGGGGATGACGCCAGCTTGAAGGGACAGCGACGCTTTGAGTAGACCGGCTATTCCAGCAGCACCCTCCGTGTGACCAATGACGGTCTTGATCGACCCAACATACAAAGGAGCACCGTTACTTGTAAGTCCTCCAAAGGTGGAGTGGATTGCGGCTGCTTCCTTAGGGTCTCCTACTTTGGTGCCGGTACCATGTGCCTCAAAAAACTGAGGTCTGTCGGCGGGATTTGTAAGGTCAAGACCAGCTCGAGCATAGGTGCGGCGGATGAGTGCTGCTTGCGCCTCCGAGCTTGGTACAGTAATTCCCTGTGTGCGGCCATCTTGGTTGATGCCAGTCTCACGGATGATACATTCGATATGGTCACCATCAGCAATAGCGTCGCTAAGCTTCTTGAGAACAACGGTCGCGATGCCGTCGCCGCGAGCATAGCCGTCAGCATCGGCATCCCACATGCGGGATCTGCCTGTGGGCGACAGCATGTGCATATTACTCTCGGCCACATACATTTCTAGAATCCAATCCGTAAGCTTGATTCCTCGGTGTGTGCAGAATTAGCTTACCAGGGCCTAGAAGCAAAGTGCTGCCGCATGCAACAGCGACTCTCGAGTCATTAGAACGTAGTGCTTGAATAGCATTATGCACAGCGACCATACTTGAAGAGCATGCCGTATCGATGGTCAGCGAAACTCCGTGCCAGTCGAAAAAAAACGATATTCGGTTTGAAAGAATTGCGCGCGATGTGCCAGTCGCAAAGTATGTTGGTAGACTGTTGGCATCTCTGAGAAGGCTTGTTTCATGGTCCCCTCCCATAACACCAACAAAGACGGCAGTGTCAGACCCACGTAAAGACTGGATGGTGTGGCCGCCAGCTTCAAGGGCCTCGTAGACAGTTTCCAGCAAAAGGCGCTGCTGGGGATCAATAGACTCAGCCTCACCCGCACTGATGCCAAAGAAGTTGGCATCGAACTTGGTAAGATTCTCTTCGAGGAGGTAGGAGTGTAGAACATTGGACGTGCCATGGTGATCCCCGTCTTTGTGATACCAGCCTCGCACATCGAAACGTTCTTTGGGTATCTCCGACAAGATATCACGTGGACTTTTCAGCAGCTCCCAGAGAGCAGCAGGAGAATTGGCAGCACCGGGGAAACGGCAACCGCTGCCGACAATGGCGATGGGTTCGAATTGTTGATAATTCATATTGTACAAAGATTGATGAAAGAGTATATTGAAACTGATGTGAGGAACCCAATAGCTACCACGTTCTTCTTCTTAAGTCTATACAAATTTGATGGAGCGATATCGTGGAGCAAGATACTCTTTTTAGAAAAGCGAATCCTTCATTATCCCATTGGCTGTTAAACATCCGAATCGGCAAGGACGTCAATTAATGAACCGAAGACGTCAGTAACCCTGGAGCAAGAGAGATTTCCAACTCATGGAGGTCGTTCCATAGCCTATGTTCAAGCTGACTGATTTCGTGAGATGCATACGAGCCCGATCCTACCATTGTCAGACCATAGGCTCCATAGCCACGCCGCACATGTTCCAGCAGATGTTTGACCAGGTTGTAGATGACCACCAGGCGAAGTTGCGCCAAGGAAAAGGGGTCGCCTTGATGAAAATCCGGTGAGTTTGACGACTCATATAACATAAGCCTGACAAGAAGCGTATGCACGTGGAGGAGTTGGACATAACACGCCGAGAGAAGATGCCGCAGGGCAGCCGGCAAAACCTCATCATTCGGAGAGTCGAAGAGTCGAAGCTGATGCATGACCAGGAGTAAGCTCTTTGATGCGAGGCAGGCTTCCGTGTATATCTCGTAGCCGTCAAGACTCGGTAGGGCTCCCAGTAAATTCGCCAAGGAATTGAAGGCATTAGTATGAGAGACGTGTTGGGGCTGGGGGTGGAGTTCCAGTCTGGCTGTCTCGCTGCGACACGTGGTGTGAAGCGTATAGAGGCTGCAACTGAGTGCTGCCAGCTGCTGCATCGAATTTGTGAAAATGTCATTGTGGGGTTGCTCAGCGGATGAGGCGCTGGAGGCGTATGTTTCCACGGGAAGATCCGCGAATGATCCCCTGTCAGCTGCAGTCCCTAGCAAAGACCATGGATCCGGCTGAAACCAGGTCCCTGCCTGGTCGCTAAAATAGCCTTGAGATCCCAGTGCTGATGTGAGTTGAGACTCCAGTGTTGATGTGAGCTCGTCTATCGTTTCCTGATTCTCTACTGATTCCGGGCTAGCTTTCGAGGGCTGAGGCAGAAGAGGTACCTCCTTCGGCGTGGTATAGTTCTCGCTGGTCGACTTCCTGCTTCCACTTGGCCGTCCCTTTGGCAATGGCGCGCTATAGACACATTGTATCCCCAGATACCGGCATCTGGCACAGCTGCTCAAATCGTCCGAAGCCGGTCGAGGGCATCTGATTTTCTGAAAACGACAGCGATCGCATGAGGCTCGTTTGGCCGGGGCCGGTTTAGCTGAATTGCTTTCCATTTTGCGGTTCATGCGCGGAGCCATATGACAAAATAGTCGGTGGTATGTGAATGGTAATTTGTACTATGTTACAACGGTGAATGATTGTACCATGTCGAAAAGTGATCACGCCAAGCACGTCAACAAACAGGGTACAATCATTCATCGCTGCAGAAGAGTGATCGGCCAATGGGCCTAGCAACGCAGGGTGGGGGCTCAGTTCCCTGAGGGGGGCATCATTCATAGAAGCGTTGTTCTTGTTTTGTTTAAGCCTAGTGGCTAGGGAGAGGTGCATTTGCCACCGGGAGCTTCGTGATGGAGTCGAACCATCATTCTAGCCACTCTCCTTGTTTTTTGGGTTATCGGACCATTGGTGGCGTAATTTTGGCAAAAATCCCGGTGTGGAGAAGTCGAAGGATCTGACATAATTTGGTAAAAATCCCGGTGTGGATGGGTCGAAGAATCTGACACAATTTGGTAAAATTCCTGGTGTGGATGAGTCGAAGGATCTGTCATGATTTGCGAACAGGCTGCCAGCAAGAGTAGCTACCAGGCGGCTTGCACGGAGGGAAACAGGCCGTAAAGTTTGTCTCGCCGCCCACGGGCAGAACGTTCGTTCTGCCCGTGGGCCTGCAAGCACAGTAAGAAACAGTGAGCAATGATGGTGGAAGGATTACCTTAATGTTAATAGTTCCGGGTCCATACTAGATGTAGTTGCCAAGTCCAAGCCTCGTATTAACCACATGCTATAAGATGGCACAGCGAGCCTAATGGTACAGAGGCTCGCGGTAGATTCATGTGTGGAGGTTATGCGGAGAATTTTACGCATTACCGAGAGGGCGCACAATACTACCTCGACAGGTATTGTGTTTAACCAAGAAGCGCTGTTGTTGTTGTTTTTGTTTCAGGAGTTGAGCATTGTATTTAATTAAGATAGAAAGCTCAGAAGGGAGAGCCGTCGTCGTCTGAGAAAATAATATACTAGCTAAGCGAGAACAAGCTAGAGCCGCATCTACGTCATCGGAACACAACGGGCATGGCATTCTGCTGTCTCCGACTCTCCGTCGCTAGCTACAGTAGATTTCTTGACTGACATACGTATCACACGGTATATCATGGTATATCAGTCGACGCGCACTACAAGCTTCTGTCCTGAGACCGCCCCAGTACGAATTATGTCCACACCCTGGATGACACCGGCCCATCCGTCGGCTAGGAGTCTGACTGGGTGAGATTTGATCAGACCGCTGTCCAGCAATTTTTGTGTAGCCGAAAAAATCTTCACACTCAGTGCCCGATCTGCAGCAGATGCTTCGCGCGCGTACTCACCATCCAAAGCGACCCGACCGCCGAACATGGTCAGAACCATTAGCCATGAAGCGCTGACGGTCGGTCGTGTCGCTGCCACAGCTTGGCGGACTGGCTCGATAGCGGTATAGCGTCCGCCAGCCCTGCCGATGGCGCCATAGCACAGCTGGGCGCTGTCCGACTCTGACACGCAGTCGAGGGCGTACGCCAGGCCGTTGCGGGTGTAACGACGGATCTCTTTGGCGCAGTCTCCGGAATGGTAGTCAAACGTTTTTTCGGCTCCAAATGACAGCACCAAATCGAAATTCGACGGCGAGCACGTTGCAATTGGCCGTAATCCTGCCCTACAGAGAGAGAGAGAGAGTCCTGTCATCAGCGAGCCGTCTTCCCGTTTTCAGTCGTACGACGGAATCCTTACAGCTTGAGAATTTGAATGGCCCTGGTGCCAGTAGCGGTGCTACCTCCAGAGACAAGGACCCATGCCGCTGCATCTGCATCTGCAGTTACAGTCGCATTCGGAGAATCCTCGGCCCGGGCCCTGTCGATCAGATCCTCGATGCTCGCTGGGATCCTTAATTCGCGGAACAAGGCCAGACCCGCGGTAGCCAAGCCGATGCCGAGAGTTGATGCCTCCTCGAAAGTCATTGAGTCGGGAATCTTGAGGAGCAGCTCAGCCGTCGCTCCAACGTACTCTGCAAAGGCACCGATGCCTGGCTTCAGCGAGTTATTACCATGAACGGCCCCAGCAACCCTGTCGCCGATGGTGAGATGACGCGCGCTGTCGTCTGAGCCGAGTGCGACAACGACCCCGGCGAAGTCGTATCCATGAATAGCGCCAAGTGCCGGACTGTAATCGAGCATCTTGGCGTCGACGGGATTAATAGCGACCGCAACAGTGCGAATAAGGGCCATATCTGGGGCCAAGTGAGGCAGAGGCACATCTTGGTGCAGAGAAAGCAGACCCGGGCCAGCAACCACCAAGGCAGTCTGGCGCTGTGGAAGTGCAAAGGTGGAGGTGGGGGCGGAGGTGGCAGAAGACATTGCGTAAGAGGCAAGAGGTAAGATTGGACGCAGAAGTTTAGAAGAGCTTGGGAATCGCCAGGGGCCGGCAGAACGGAGCCCCCAATATATGGTAATCCTTCGGGTCACATCATCGTGAGGGAAGTAGCACGGCACTGCGGGTTGCATGCAGCTGATGCTGAAGAAGTCGCCGGTAATCGTCAGGGGAGCTCCTCATCTGAATGGCTAAAAGTCGCCGAATGTTGCAGGAGCAGGAGCGCCTCATCCGAATGGCTGAAAAGTGCCGAACGTCAGGGAGACCAAGGAAACCCTGACAGCATGATCTCCGCAGAATCTGGAATGACAGTTTATCTGCAGTTGCATATCCAGATCAAATCGATCGTCTCCCCCAGTCAGTCCTGTACCTTTCGAACTCGCTCAAACATCAGAAAAGTGTCGCTTTGCTGCGCTGCTGTCACGGGAATCACGTGATTATCTTCTTCTCCTTCGCGATCGCTCCTGCCGTTATTGCTCCCCCCAAACTCCTATTGCGGCTCTTTGACATGGATTCAGCTCCAGCTCCAGCTCCAGCTGTGTCGAGCAACTCAGAACATGAGAGGACGGTTCAACAATCCGAAACTCCTCCTAGCACTCAGACTCGGCCTGAAGATGCGGAAATTCAATCAGAAGATGATGGCGGGGACTACGCGCCACGCAAAAACATGATTCCGATCATGATCGCACTCTGCGTCGCCTCGTTCCTTGCTATTCTCGACATCTCCTTCGTCACAACCGCCTTGCCGACAATTGCTGCGCACTTCAAGGCTTCTCAAATCAGCTACTCATGGATTGGTTCGGCCTACCTCGTCACCCAGTCCGCTTTGGCTCCGCTCTGGGGCAAGGTGAGCGACATTTTTGGACGCAAGCAAATCATGTTACTGGCAACTTTCGTCTTTTTCATTGGAAGCTTGCTTTGTGCCGTGGCAAACAACATTACCATACTTATTGCTGGGCGTGCCGTTCAAGGTGCTGGAGCCGGCGGCGTGCTGCTCATCGTGACGATTTTAATAGGAGATCTCGTCAGTCCAAGGTAAGTGACATTGGAAATTCCAGGTTTGAAGTACTATCCTTTCCATACAAAAATTTGGCGTTTCGCTCAGGCTCGTCGAGTGCACACCTATTCTTGCGGCGTATGCCTGCCAAGACATGCCAAGACATGCCCAAATAGCGTCTGGTGTATGGAAGGAATATGCCTCCAAAGACTGCTCCCTAAGACTAGAATGCGCTGACCAACTTCCCAGAGAGCGTGGCCTGTACTTCGGTATTCTAGGCGCCGTATACGCTATCGCCATCTCGTCAGGCCCTCTCATCGGAGGAGCACTTGCTGAAAGCATCGGCTGGAGATGGTGCTTCTGGATCAACCTACCATTCCAGGCCATCACTTTCGCCCTCCTGGTCTTTTACCTCCACGTTCACGATCCCCGTACCGAAATTATCAAAGGTTTAATGGCTGTTGATTGGCTGGGATCGATTGCTCTCACAGGTTCGGTCCTTATGCTTCTCCTGGGCCTCCAGTACGGCGGTGAGGTGCATCCTTGGAGCTCTGCCACGGTCTTGTGTTTGATAATTTTTGGCGTGTTGGTTTGTGGTATCTTTGTTGGTATTGAGTGGAAGCTGGCCCGTTATCCAGTGTTCCCTCTACGAATGTTCACGACTGTCCCTATCAATGCCCTCTTCGTGGTGGATCTCACGCACGGATTCCTTTTGTACGGCACGGCCTACTTTGTCCCATTCTACTTCCAGGTAGTTCTTGGAGCAACGCCAATTAACTCTGCGGTCTGGGCCCTTCCTCTCGCTATTCCCCTGGCTTTCTTCACTATTGGGACAGGTCTTTATATGCGGAAGACGGGAAAGTATCTAAACATGATCATTGGAGGCATGGCTATCTCCACTCTGGGCACCGGTCTATTAATCAATTTCGGCGGAGAAGTCAATTGGCCAAAGATCATTATCTATCAACTGATTGTCGCGGTCGGTCTGGGTCCTAACTTTCAGGCACCAACTATTGCACTGCAAGCAAGGTTTCCACCCGCCGACGCGGGCGTCGCCGTCTCTGCGGCAAGTGCAATCCGCGCACTCAGCGCCGCCTTCAGCATCGTCTTGGGCGGCGTCATTCTTGTGAATCGACTCTCGGCATACAGCGGTCGTCTCATTACTGCTGGAGTCAGCCCTGCGATGGCGGCAGCAATTGCACGGAATGGCGCAGCTGGATCTGTGGAACTCGTTGCACAGCTCACTCCGGCTCAGCAGAACGTTTTCAGGTTGGCTGTAAAGGACAGTCTTGCCGATATGTGGATCTTCTTCGTCGTTCTTTCCGCAATTGGGCTCATTGCATCTTTCTTCATTGGAAACAAGGAACTTTCCAAAGAGCATGTTGAACACAAGACGGGTTTAGAAGTAGAAGAGGCAAATCGTTTGGTGCATGAAAAGCCGCGGGACACTGAGCCAGAACTCGCTGAGATGACTTCAAGATAGTACAATTCATGCGCATCCTTGTTGGATGCCAAAAGGCAGATGATGCGTCACCAGCGTTGGTGAGGTATCGCACTGCTTCGAGGTGTGGAGTGTATTCAGGTCAGAAGAGGAAACAAGTTGCCAAAGGACATTGCTCGGAAATATTGCAAGCAATCAAAATTATCGTCCTCATTATCGGGTCCAGCGTTACTTTACAATAGACTAAATGTATAATAAATATGAACTATCACTTACAACCTTGAATGGGGCCTTCATTTGATCGTACAAGTTCTCTGTGCATCTTCTATTCATCTCAGCAATCCGGTGCTGTATCTCCTCGTGCTTAATTTTGTCCGATTCCTCTTGTAGAGCCTTTTTCATCTCTTTTTTCGGAATCGAAGATTCTTCGGCGTAAGCGTTGCTTTCTAATAGCCCGAATCCAATACCTTCAATAATAGGGTTAAGATCCGGACTCTGGGCAGGATGCGATAGATTTTGGATGTTGTGGGCCTTCTTGCCACTCTTATGCTATTAGTCCACATTTTCTTATCCCATGAGAAGACTCCTCATTCTTTTGTAAAAAAAAGCCAGGATTTATTGTCATTAAGCCGCATAAATTTAATAGCTTCGACGTGTATAGGTAGAAGGTTATCTACGTGGTACTTCACTTCTTGGCCATTGAATTACCCTGAACCTCCAACCTCCACCTTATGAGACTTCCCAGCTTCCCATTCCCTTACTCTTTCAGTGTATTCCCTCTTTTCCTCAGTGATTGGACACGAAGGCTTGGCTTCTGATAGGCAGGTTACTTAACCTTGTCCTTCTCATGATTGTAGAGAGCCTCATCTGTGTAGACTATGTTATGGTCAAAGAACTCAAAAAAAGCTAGGTGGTAGGTAGAGATGTGTGTTTTCGTGGGTAAACCTTTCTGCCCAGTTTTTAATTAGCAGATGTAATAACCTTCTTAACAAAGGCACACTTACATCACCCATTCCGTTGTGATTGACGCTTACTTACCAACAGGTAGTTAGTTGGTGGTACTCAATTTCGACTCGACTTGGAGAAACAAAACATCTTGAGGGACGCGTGCATCGCAAATTCAATTCCGTCTCCACCGTCGGGACTCGTGTACAGTATATATCGATTTGCGTGCGTAATAAGCCAGAGGTCGATCGTGAAGTGTTGTACTGCATTGCCCGCAGTATCATCTCAATACGGAACGGCTTGCGCATTGACTTCTGGGCACACACCCATGCAAACCCACCTGCCTTGAGCTCATTGGTCTGTCGGCCATCGGGTCCAGGTGTCGTCAGCCCCGCTAGGAGAATAAATTAAGCGAATGCGAAAGTGGTCGCCAACCCCGCTAGGAGATTAAATTAAGCGAATGCGAAGCAGCACCGGCGGCTTTTCGACCAATAACACTTTCAGTATCAATTTCGCCGCAACACGCCATGCCTGCGAAGGGGGCGGCCCGGCGGCTGTAAACAATTTGATAAAGTCAAAAAGGCAGCAGCCCTTTTAGCCCTGTCACACAATCCATCCACTAGTGGATCGGATCTCCTAAGTAAGACTACACTCGTCGCCCGCATGCTCCCTTTTGAACCATAGTCTGCTTTTTCATTCTCATCTCACCTCATCTCAGCTTCAAAGCACAACACAACACAACTCTCCATCCACTCTGGCATTCATTCACTCACTCACTCTTTATTGATATAATTTTCTCTGATCTGACCCGCTGAGTCTACTACGACTTTTCTCTATATACCACGAAATCAAATTCGAGCCAGTTTGCCTTTCTTTGGCGGCTCTGCCACCTCTGTCACCTCTGTCACTCCGATACTTCCTCACCCTAAGTCTCGTCCATTCCGCCCTCGACTCAACTCCTTACGAAAATCATCACAATGTCGTCCCCCGACGATCCCTCCTCCCAGTACCTCGTCTCCTTTGGCCCCGACGCCAACTGTACCCTCGCCCTATGCCCCGTCGAATCCTCCCTACAGGGCTACCGGCCCTCCCTCTCTGCGCAAATCGCCTTCATCGCCCTCTTTGGCGTTTCCATGTTCATTCATCTGGTCCAGGGCATCCGCTATCGCACCTGGTTCTTCGCCAGCATGATGGTGGTCGGCTGCATCGGCGAGATGATCGGTTACGCTGGACGCGTTTTGCTCTACCAGAACCCCTTCTCCTTTGACGGCTTCATCGTTGAGATCTGCTGCATTACAATCTCGCCCGTCTTCTTCGCTGCTGCCATCTACGTCACTCTCTCCAGGGTCGCGAACTTTTTGGGCCCTGAAGCTTGCAGGTTTGCCCCAAGGTATTCGTGTGGGTATTTGTGCCTTGCGATGTCCTTAGTTTGATCTTGCAGTCCGTGGGCGGTGCCTTATCATCGAGTTCAGTGGGGAGTGACAAATCGGGCGAGTACATCACGCTTGCAGGTCTGGCATTCCAGGTCTTCACTCTTTCTCTCTTCATCGCTATGGCGTCAGACTACCTCTTGCGCTACCGTTCGTACCGTAAGTCTCAGCAAGTGGATCAACGCACGATCCTCTCGATGCGCCTTAAGATCTTTGGCGTTTTCTTCTCGGCAGCTATTCTCTTGATCCTTATCCGTTGCTGCTACCGTATTGCCGAGCTCGGTCAAGGATACAGTGGGAAAATCTTCCACATGGAGGGTCTGTTCTATGGGCTGGAGTCGGTAATGGTGATCCTGGCCGTGTTCGCTTTGAACATTGCTCAACCAGGTACGCTTCTGTCCCATGTAGGGAAATTCTCGTTCGTACTGACAGTTGCAGGCTTCGCATTCCAGAACCGCTCCGAGCAAAAGGAGTCAAAGGAAGGAGAAGCCACTCCGATCCAAGAATAAAAGAAGTCGTCAGGTAGGCTGCCAACAGCCATAGACATGTTGCCCACCTGAGGGACCAGCGCACATTGGGCTTGTAACGGGTCTGAAATGGTCCGATGGAGGCCATCTGATCTATGCCGAAGCAGAATAGGCGTAAAGGCTAGCGGTAGATAGAATTTGCTTTTTTGTATTACCTCCTGTAGGGCATTGTGGCCCTCTTGTTGATGCACTTGGATTAGTGGAGTGTGATACTGGGGATCATCGCTACTAGGCATGGCTGGGTGTGATTTATTATATTCTCAATAACAGCGTGGATTACCAATTTCAGCCTGAAGTGCACAAGTAAAGCCAAAAAAATACATAAACTTTATAAATCTATTCGTGCAGCAATATGAGATGGTCCGTGTTTCACATCGTATTCCCAAGCTCGAAGATTCCACACTCCTTCTTCCCCGACGCCTCTTATTTCGCAGTAGTAGCAACTGAAACTATTTGCTCATTCAGGTCTATTGACAACCTTTTTTAACAAACATACAAGTTTTATATCTCGCAAAGTATTTATTCTCGAAACACTGGTGCATTCCTTCTGCTCCTCCCGGCATCTCAAAAGTGTGGGCGCTTTCTGATTCTGACACAAAGTCGCGATCTAACATATATCCAACAGATCCTTTAGTGGCAAACTTGTCAATTTCAACCTTTAAGAGATCGCCGGTGATGCAGGCTAGTATGTACACACAACGATGTCGAATCCAAAAAATGCGATTATTTGGCAGCTAAAGAAATTGAGTCTAGCTTATTACACGATGGTTTCCTCGTCATCCGCTGCACGTATCACAGCTCGCAATCTCGTCGGGATGGAATACCTATCACGCATGCACGCTACAACTGATCTATTATCGATGGCGATATAAATGTTATCAAAGACGACGAGAAGCATGAGGAGGCTAGGTTTCCGGTCTGGTAGAGGGTCAAAGTGAATGACCGCGCAATTATTATGCTTCAATCACTTCAGGTTTGCGGCCGGATTATATATATGAGAGGGATGTGATTTCGGGGGATTGATAGGACCTTAGGGAGTGATAATATAAAGAAACATGCAATAGTCTTGTTTTACGGGTGAATGGGACTGAGAAAGCAAGAGTGGGTAGTGTAGATATCTCGGATCCTTCATCAGACCATCCAAGTTCTTGGCTGCTGATAAGAAGTATTGAGATTGGTGACCAATTCATATTGCTATCGGATTCGTTAAAAGTCTAGAACTTTAGGTATCATGACTCAAAGATCTTGATATGATTATGCAATTTCTTCGAAGTTCTCGATGTTGTCGCTAGGTTTTGCATGTCGGAACTCCGCAATCTCTCTCTTTCTCGAAAGACGAACGTTTTCCTTCGCACAGGGAGCGAATCATGGTGAGAAGTTAGTTCTTATTCTTGTATTATATACTTTCTAGAATAAATTGCTAATGATGAGATGAGGGGTTGCGGTGCCTGTCTTGATTAAACTTCCAGCTTATAGTTTCTCTTGACAAGTTGTTCAACGAATTGTTAATAACGTAAGTTAACTCGAATATCAATTGCTGATTCGGAATTTACTAACAACTCTTTGGAAAAGTAGATGAAAAGGGAGTTACGCTGACCGCAAGTCGCACAACATCTTGTCCATGCCTCGAAATTATTTGAAAACTTTGAACAAAATTTGTGTGAAATGATCAATTTCCGGCCCCAGAACGACGATGGCATGAACACGACCCGTGATGATGGTCCAGGAAATAAAATGTACCAAAAGGATGCTACAGACTTAGAGAAGCAAGTCCTGCAAGATGTTAAGCTAGCAGAGCAAAGGGCCAGCTTTGCAATCCCCAAGGCATCTTCAACAGCCATCATCACAAACATTCAATACGTGGAATGGAACGACGAAGACGACCCAAGAAATCCCATGAACTGGAAGAAATGGAGAAAATGGGTAGCCCTCAGTCTCGGTAAATTCTCCTCCCTCCCTCCCTCCCTTACACCACGCAAATATCCTCGCTAATGACCAAAGTCTCTGGCTACACATTTATGTCACCTCTAACCTCCTCCATTCTGGCACCTAGTCTGCATCAAATCGGCATAGACCTTCACATTGCATCGGAAAGCGAGCAAAATCTCTGTCTCTCCATCTTTGTTCTAGGCTTCACATTCGGTCCTCTCCTCCTCGCACCGCTCTCGGAAATGTACGGTCGCGCTATCATCCTTCAACTCTCTAATGTCGTCTATTTCGTCTTTAACCTCGCATGTGGCTTCGCTCAAACGGGTCCACAGCTGATGGCCTTTCGCTTGTTTGCTGGGTTGGGAGGATCGGCATCACTGGTTCTGGGCGGTGGGGTGATTAGTGATTTATTTGCTCCGGAGGAGCGAGGGGTTGCTTTGGGTATTTATTCTCTGTTTCCGCTTTTAGGACCGGCGGTTGGTCCGATTTGTGGTGGGTTCATCACCGATTATTCGACTTGGAGGTGGTCGTTTTGGGGACTACTATTGCGGATTTTCCGATCATGGTTTTGGGATTTGTTTTCCTAGAGGAGACTTATACGCCTATTGTTCTTTTGAGAATAAAGAGGAATTTGGTAAATGAGACTGGAAATTTGATGCTCTTTACGAGATATGAAGTCCCTGGCCGTTCGGTATCGAAAGAACTCCAGGAAACTTTGATGCGACCTCTGAAGCTCATCGCAACTCAACTTATTATCTTGGTTATTGGTATTTACATGGCCTATGTCTATGGCTTGATGTACATCTGCCTTGCCACATTTCCAAAACTGTGGACTGAAAGATACGGACAGTCTGTCAGTATGGCTGGTCTGAATTATATCTCGCTTGGCGTTGGGTTCACAGTCGGCATTCAAGTAAGTACCTAATCAGCACCCAGTACTTCTCTCACAGACACAAATCTTTGCTAACATACCGACCTAGATATCCTCCCCGATTCAAGACAAAATATACGTCAAACTCAAAGCTCGAAATAACGGCATCGGCCTCCCGGAATTCCGCATCCCTCTCCTCATCCCCGTTGTCATCCTCCTCCCCATCGGCCTCATTCTCTACGGCTGGACAGCGGAGTACAAAACGCACTGGATCTTCCCTAACATTGGAGCCGCTCTTTTTGGTGCTGGCATCATGATTGGTTTCAACACCGTCATCACATATATTGTTGACTCCTATCCGCTCTATGCCGCGAGTGCCAACGCAGCTGCTTCGGTCTTGAGGAACTTCACTGCCTTGTTATTTCCGCTGTTTGCGCCGGAAATGTATGCCAAATTGGGGTATGGGTGGGGAAATACGGTATTAGCCGGGGTAGCGGTCGTGATTGGTATACCGTTGCCGATTTATTTATGGTATTTTGGTGCGAAGTTGAGGGAGAGGTCGAGCTGGGCTTCGTGAAGGAGTTGGGAGAGTGTTGAACACTTCTTCACGAACAACCATATTGAAATGAAGCAAATCAATATAATTACGGACCGTGACTGTGAAAATTTCGCGGCATAGGAAGTCTGGGTAATATCTATGTGGGGTTCGATATCTTTTCCTTCTGCTCAAAAAAAAACTCAGGGATTTCAACACAACACATCCAAAACACCTCTTAGTCACAGATAACTTGAGGTACTACGTCACTTTAATATATCTTAAGAATAAAATTTTAATCCTGTTAGATCTCTTACTGCTCAAATTCCCCAAGTCCCGGGCGTTCTCCTCCGCAAACTTCTTCATAACAGGCGCAATTCTCACCAAACACGCCTCAACCAACTCCCTCACCTCACTTCCCCAAGCCTTCCCGCCATCAAACACAGCCGGCTGAACCGATCCATAAAATTGCCTCCCTTCATTTCCATCCTCGACAATCTCTCCACCTATTGGCGGCCAATGCGCATGACCATGGATGAATGCCGTATGGAACATATACGCACTCTCGAATTCAAAATTAAGAATTCCTTCTTCGGCTGCTTTGGGGAGATCTTCTACGTAGATGCTGAAATGTTGAAATGGTTTATTAGGTACTAGTTATTTTGAATTTGAGAGAGGGAGAGGAGGGAGAAATGGAAAGAGGACAGTACCTAGGTCGAAGATTCAAAGCCGCTCTGAACAGCGGATCTTCAATCTCCCAATTATCTTCCACAATCCAATCCCTCACTCTCTTCCCCGTCGGTATCGCCGGCCTAAATCACCACCCAACCCAAAAATCAGCATCTTGACATATGCTCAATCTATTATTATTCTTTCAATTGTTTTTTTTTTTTTTTTTAAAAAAACAAGGGAGTCAAGGTCACGAACCAGGGAATCGTCTCATCCCTCCTCCATTTAAACGTCGTACAAACCCGCGTGTGTGGATTTCTTGGCGAGACGAAGATTCTATCGGCTCCTATGAGGTCGCAGAAGAGAGGCATGAAGGCATGGATGAGTTTTGCGGGGTCGTTGGGGTATATTAAGAAGAGAGTTTCGAGGGTTGGAGGGAGGGGTGTGGCGGGTAGCATATTTTGTGGTTGACCTGACTTTTTCTGTTTAGAGTAAATCAGGCACTGCGGAAATGTTCAGTTTGCAGTCAAACTACAGTAGAATATAATACTGATGCTCGTAGAAACCCATGTGAAATGATTGAGCTATCTTAGTAAATACAAAAAGCCTGGGGAAGTTGGAACCATCGAGATGGAGCTGATTGCTTAGGATGGCCTTTGCTGTTGCATTTGTAAATCATGACGTGATAATCGTTTTCATCCCAGATCCCAGTGAGAGGGAGTGAAAGCCGTTAAGCTAGTTGCATCTCATATAAATCCATATTATGATCCTATGGGAGAGTGGAGGGTGGGGCTGGCTCACACCCGTGCATTTTCTGATAAGTAGAAGGAGATAAAAAAAGACCCTCGCCTATTTCCCCGCCAAAGTGGCTCGGTATTCCGAAAGTCTGCAGAATTACGTTTGTTTGAATCAAGAAGCAGGAATTAGATCGTCACTCGTTTTTTTTTTCAATCATTCGAATCACCAGGTGTACTACTCATCAATCTATTCGGATATCGAAGAGCTTGAAAGTTCTGACAATCCCAAACGTCGTTCGAAAATTGCCGGCCGGAATCAACAAAGACCCACTCACCCCATCCTTTGGAACTGATACACATCGAACCACTTGAAGCTATACCATGTATTCCTTCCCTTATCCTTATCTATCAATCAATCAATCATACCAGGTAACTTTCACATGCAGCATTCCTTCCACAGCATATCTAGGTGGTTGTCATTTATCTACAAGTCATAATGTCATGCTCAAGCTTGAATTCTCATCAGATATCTGCTTCTATCAGTCCAAGATCCCAAACCAGTGGCACGGTAACGACCGCAACTCGGAACAAGATAACACATTGAATAAGATGTTATAAATACAATTATGTACTGCAACTTATGAGCGCGTTGATCCTGAATTTCCATTCTCCTCGTGAATTGAGTTCAGTGTCCATCTCCATCTCCACGTTCACCCCACCTCTTCCAAATTTTCTATTTTTAACTTACTTACAACAATCGATTCGAGTCACAATGAATGCCAATATGGGGTTTGATGAACAGGAATGGCCTCCCGGAACTGTCAGACTTGAAGGTATGTTGGCGAAATTCTCGAGGTGGTTGACGGATTACACTAAACAAAAATCAAAACACCAGATCTCTTGAAGGGAGGGGAACTCATTCTTCAACCCCGACCGAGCATCGATCCCAATGATCCACTTGTAAGTTGCAGCCCAACCATCTTGTTTGAAATGACTCCAAGCATGATTCTGAAAACGTGTTTTGTACCTAGAATTGGCCGGCATGGCGCAAGTATTTGAATTTTGGACTTGCGTGTTTCTATGTTGTGATTGTTGCTGCCGCGTAAGTACACATGAATTTTTCTTTAAAAAAATAATTTGTACAGTACAAGACTAACGCGAACTCGCAGCATCGGTGTGGTGACCACGACTTGGGGTGTGATGAATCGTAAACTAGGATTCAGTTTCGACAGTAAGTTTTCGAAGGGCCCTCATTTATCTGTTTTGGAATCAATGGGACTACATCAAATATTGAAGAGGGAATCGCTGACCTTTTTGTGTAGCTCTCAATATCAGCTATGCTACGGGCTGTGCTGGTTTGGCAGTTGGTGGTCTTATCTTCATTCCCTTCGCCCTCAAATTCGGCCGCCGTCCAATTTACGTTGTCAGTGCTCTAGCTCAATGTCTTTTCTCGGTGTGGGCAGGCAAGACAAAAACCGTCGGTGATTTGATCGGTTGGAACACTTTGAATTGTCTCTTTGGCTCGCTGGCTGAGATTATTGTGCAATTGACAGTATGTCCTCAGTTCCAATACTTACTTACATATAAATTGAAGCATGCTGACGAAAGCCAAGGTCGCGGATATGTTCTTCGTTCACCAGAGAGGTCGCATGAATAGTATTTACTTCTGGTCTTTCATCTGTGGCTCTAGTTTGTCGTCCATAGCTGGAGGATATGTCACCAGAAAACTTGGTTGGCAATGGGTCTGGTGGATTATGGCCATTCTCTTTGGCGCATCCTGGCCGATCTACATATTCTGCTTTGAGGAGACAAAGTACGATCATCCTTACGAGGAAGGTATCGATCCAATTGAAGATCAAGCCATCCGAGAAGAAGAGATTGCAGAGAAACTCAAGCTTTCGGATACCAAGGATGTGTCTGCTGGCCCGCAGTATCCGAAGGTAGAGATCGATCACACAATTCCACCGCGGACTTACATTCAACGCTTGGCCCTTTGGCGGGCTTCGCCAGGTCCATTTGGTTTGTTCCTTCGTCATAGCTATCAACCAATCTTGGTGTGTTGCACGATTCCAGCAGTTGCGTACATGTCTTTGGTCTACAGCATTATCAATGCATCGACTACGGTGGCAATCACAGTCCTCTCCGAGTATTTGTATGAACCACCATACAACTTTGATTCCTCACAGATTGGACTCATGAGTCTCCCAATGTGGCTCGGGACAACACTCGGATTGCTGGTCTGCGGTCCGATTAGTGATTGGAGTATCGTTTACCTTGCGAAGCGAAATAATGGGGTTTATGAGCCCGAAATGAGACTTTGGGTGATGGCAGCATTCATTCCTTTCGTGCCGACTGGTCTTTGTATGTTTGGAATTGGTCTTGCGAAAGGACTGCCATGGCCAGTAGTTGCTGTGGGATATGGTCTCCTCACATTTGGAACTTCACCCATCAGCAGTATTGCCTTGACCTATCTCACAGATGCCTACACTGACGTAAGTTTCCCCCATTCTTCTTCCTTTCTCTCCACGAATGTTCGTTGACCGAAATACACAGATTGTTGCTGATTCAATTGTTGCCATTACCGTGACTCGTAATATCATGGCGACCATCTTTGTGTTCGCGATTGCGCCTTGGGTTCATGGAATCGGCTTGCAGAATGTATTCATCATGCTTGCGGTTCTCTCTACCGCCATCTTACTTTCTGTCTTTGGCTTCGTCTTCTATGGTAAGACGATGCGTGTGAAGACTGCTCCCAGATATCGCTATTTTGGCGGGCGACAGATCAACACCAGAGGCGTGGTTGCGTGATGAACGACGAGCGAGAAAGAAAGATGATGTGGCATAATTAATTGATCACTTGTAATTTTGTTCATCAGGAGACGCCGAAAGCCTGAAATAGTCAGAATAAGTAGTAGTTCAGGATCAATCCGGAACTTGGCAGATGCCTTACCTCTCATAGTACCCTCCTATATAAATCAAAGAAACGCACATCATGCTCCACACTGTCTTAGCGTGGGCATAGAGTGTAAGAAGTCCTGTTATCCGTAGGTACTTTAGAAGATATAAATTGGGGATGAGAGAAAGCGAGACAACAAGTTTCCATCCCGACATCGCTGCTGCTGTTGTGTCGTCACATGACTAGGTACAGGAACCTTGTGATCCAATCCAATCAGCGACACGCTCGCTATCTCTCACCCAATCAGGGCAATCAATGGCGAATCCGCTAGATCAATTGAACTTTTATCCCATCTCAAAAAACAACGACAGGCCGTCTGTTGCAAACCCTCTTCAATTAAACAATCGAAATATATATACCTCGCCGTCACGAGATCTGTCGACTTGGAGGAGTTCAGAAGCGCTGTGATTCTTGAGCGAGCGGGAAAGGGAAGGAAAGGCGGTGAAAAGCGCGGGGGTTATTTTACTATCGTTTTATTATTATTATATCCTCAGCCTTCTCATCCAAGATGGCCGACGTAGCTGCTGAGTTCGAAGACGGTGGATTGAAGAGGACCTTGAAGGATCTATTTGCTGGAGCTGCTGGCGGCATTGCTCAGGTGCTTTTGGGTGAGATATTTCTGCCTGTCCCTCGAATACATCACAAGAACACACATCTAACACCCTCCCAGGCCAACCTTTCGACATAGTAAAAGTGCGTCTCCAAACCACAACACAATATCCCTCGGCTCTCGCCGCCGCCAAATCAATCTACAAAACTGAAGGCCCCCTCGCCTTCTACAAAGGCACCCTCACCCCCCTCATCGGCATCGGCGCCTGCGTCTCCGTCCAATTCGGCGCCTTCCACGAAGCCCGCCGCCGCTTCGAAGCCTACAACGGCTCCAAAAACCCCTCTCCCCAGGCCTCTCTTACGCACAATACTACGCCTCCGGAGCATTCGCTGGTATCGCCAATTCCGTCATCTCAGGACCCATCGAGCACGTGAGAATCAGATTGCAAACACAACCCCATGGCGCTGGAAAATTGTATTCCGGACCGCTCGATTGCGTTCGTAAATTGAGTGCCCATGAGGGTGTGCTCAAGGGACTTTATCGCGGTGAAGCTGTTACTATTCTCCGTGAAGCTCAGGCGTATGGTGTTTGGTTCCTTAGTTTCGAATACCTCATGAACCTTGATGCCGCGCGTAACAAGATCGAACGTAAGCAGATCCCGACCTGGAAAGTAGCCTTTTATGGTGGATTGGCCGGAGAAGCATTGTGGTTGGCGAGTTATCCGTTTGATGTTGTCAAGAGCAAGATGCAGAGTGATGGCTTTGGAAAGGAGAGGAAGTATGCGAGCATGAGGGATTGCTTTAGTCAGACTTATGCGAAGGAGGGCGCGAGGGGCTTCTGGAAGGGCATTGCACCAACGCTGTTGAGGGCTATGCCTGTGAGTGCTGGAACTTTCGCCGTCGTGGAGTTGACCATGAGGGCCATTAGTTGAGATGTTGCCATCCAAAACGAATAGGAGGAGCATAGTTTTGTATTTGCTTTTTGCATGGTAGAAGGGATACTGCGAAGTTTTCAACAATCTGTCACTGGAGTTCTTGGAGAGAGGAGACTCTGCCAAGTTTTCAAATTTTTTTCGGTCGTTTGAATTAGGCATAGAAATCAATATCAAACTTACCTGATCAAATTTGATTCCTGAGTGCCATTTCATGATTGTCACGATCTCGTGTCACATTAGCCGAGATCGTCCACTTACAATATTCTGGTCAAGCTGGAGTTCGTTGGATCTTCCTCTTATCCAGTATAACATGTTAAAGGGGTTTTACTTCTTACACGACCACGGAACTTATAGGAGCACAGAATTTTCGTGTATTCTATTCCTATCCAGAGCGCCTAGATCGACTTTGTTGTCGTATGCAGCATTCTACGCCAGATCATTCGCCTCCACCCTTCGTTGCAAAATAGTCCTCGCCTCATAATTCGACAGAAGACTGATCTTCAATTTGTGCAGAAGTCGCTCGGCTTGCACATTCGTTGTGAACATTTCCTG
Organism: Tetracladium setigerum; assembly: GCA_031472005.1. Taxonomy (NCBI): domain Eukaryota; kingdom Fungi; phylum Ascomycota; class Leotiomycetes; order Helotiales; genus Tetracladium; species Tetracladium setigerum. The sequence goes on from PZJY01000006.1 coordinate 2,215,963, forward strand.
ACTCGCTTCCTTGAGATCGACCTCTCCCTCGTCCGCCTCTAGTGGAAGATTCAACAACATAATACCCTGCATTTACTTAAATCAGTACTGCCCATTCCATGAACGATCCAAACAAGATTTTTTTTGGTTGGGGGGATAATACCTCTGCAAGTTTAGCCATGCTAGTCGGGCCGCTCCTAGAGCTATGCACGGCGAGCGTGTTTTGGATGGCGATGAAGTCTTGCTTCAGGCGTGCGGCGCCAAGAGTAGTGAAGTCTTGTTTCAAGAGAACTTCGTTGAGGAGCAAGTCCTCTAGGGGCGCGGAGGATTTGCGCCATATCTTCTTATAGGTGAATGTTGAGAGGGCCTTATGCGTGAAGTCGAGGAATTCTCGCAGTGTCTGGATAATGGGTTAGTACCTTACTCACAGATGATTGCGAAACTGCTAGATTCAAGGGACTTACTTGGAGAGGGAGATCAAGCTCTGCTGTGACTGCAAGATCGGAGACTGTTTGAAAATTAGCAAGAAATTGAAACCCGCCGAAACTCGTAACTCACTGGGCGTCGGTACATCCCCGATAGTAGTCCATTGAGCTTTGCTAATATATTGCTTGAAGATTGTTGAGAATGAGTATTTGATAGCCTGCTCTATTAGATTCTCGGCCTTGTCCTGAATAGATTTATAGTTGTTGATCGTCACGTCGAAGAGTGATCCCTCCGATTCGGATCCGACCGCGTCTGAAGTGACATCTTTGACTTCGGCGAATGTCATCGAGCCAGCAATATTTTCTTGGACGCTGGTATTTTTCGCCCTGTTTTGTAACTCATCCCATAATTCGACGAAGAACTGTAATATTAGTTAGTTGTAATCTTGTCTGGACAGTTGGAATTTTACCTCTTCGTTACTCCATTCTTTCAACATTGATACGAGGTGTTCTGCACTACCAAAGACCTTGCAAAGACTTTCTAAGCCTCCCAGCCCTTCCAGAGCGGCTTGCTGTTCTCTGGTAACACCATGTAGAGTGCGACCAACAGCGGATGTGGTTGCCTGATATATCTCCAAGGAGTCATTCAAGCGACCTAGGTAGTGATCAAGAATCTCCGCTTGGATATTGATCAAGAATCGAACCTTCTGCGAAAACTTGCGTAGTCTGTTGTACGTTGTCGTGACAGTGGCAATAAGATTTGTGACTTTGGCGGCCCCGTGAGTCGATTTTGTCTTTCCAAGAGATGTACCATCATAGTCAATGTCCCCGGCATCAGGCGCTCTGATGATATCGTGATATCTTTTGAGCGCAAAATCTTTCTCCACCTGCGACCACTGATCGAACCAAACATCTAGTACTCCCCAAGATAGACCCTTCCAACCGACATCCAGATTTCCTCCATCGTATTTGAATTCATTCCTGACAGCTTGGTCGAAAGTCAACAACTCGCTGATGAACTGGCTTACCAGTTCAGGTTGGTTCGATACCTGAGTGAGAACCGAGTCCACTTTCTCTTTCACCACAGGTAATAATGCCGTAATAAAGCCAGCAACTGGATCGACGTACAAAGATTGGCCTGCGAGCGAACCCCCTCTGAAGTGACTGGCCAGAATAGGTACAACATTAGTGCGCAGGAAGTCCTGCTGATTATCTACCGTTTTGAGGAACCACGCAAAGAAAAATTGTCCCAGCTGTAAGTTGTTAGCTTGCTAGTATCAAAATTTGCGTGGTGGTCCTTACAAGATTGGCGCGGCTAGTAGATTTATTCGCGAAGAAATGATATCTGAATTCCAGAATGAAATGTTTCGCCAGTGCCTCCATGGGCAAAAGTACCAAGGGTTCCCGGGCTGCCACGATTTCCGGACCTTGCAAATCTAGTAGTCTACCAAAGCAATCAACCCATTCCCTTGTAGGCTCCACGTCAGGCGTGGGCCACTTGGAATTTTGAAGGACAGACTCAAATTCGTCCAACATGATCTTTTTCATCTGTATCCAAAGTCGTTCTGTTGTGGTGTGAACATGTGTGACCAAATGGACCCCAGCACCTTCTGCGCGCTCCTGCAATGGACCCAGCGAAATCGACAATGCTTTCAGTTTTGTGTATGGTTTGAGAGCTTCCTTGGGATTCGCAGGTAGGTGCTGTCGTGCGTCTTTCGTCCAATCGTCAACCTGCTTCAAAAATTCCACATACGATCGTGCCAGCTCAACCTTCCGGAGCTTCTCCATCGGCCCTTTCAAACGGCCCGCAGCCTCCGCAGGCGTTTCGGCCATGGTTACGTTCATCAAATTTGCTTGAACTTTTTCGTATTGTCGCTCATATTCCTGGGTTCGCTTGAGCATTTCGGAGGTATGGCTTGCAGAGGCCGTCTTTGCATCCTGGAGGGCAACTCTGGCATCTTGGAGCTGTTGCAACAGATCAGCGTGGAACAAAAGTACTTTGCAAAGCTCTAACCTGTTCTTCCAGTAACCTCTTTTGATCTTCTACATTCGCTATCAAGCTTGCAATGTTTTTGAAGTCAGAGCTCGTTTGTATTTTGTCGTTGAGATAGTCCTCTAAACGGATATCGTGCTCGCCGCGGGGAATCTCCAACCTGGGTTGCGGAGAACAACGATAGGGCTTTTGTCTTCTCGATTTATACTGGGCATTGTGAGAAGACTCTATCGAGTCAAAGAAGGGGGTTTCTTGTTGTGTATCGAGCGTTGCAAGTTGGTGGTATTTTTGTTCTGTTTCGTGGACAATTCCAGGAACTTTGGTCCAGCACTTGTCACTTGTCCACAGGGATCAACTGGCGCTGCCATCGCGCCAAGTCGTCACTTCTAGTGGTGGATGAGGCTGAAGCGCGGCTGGGTCGCTTAACTTCAATGACGGCATGTATCTCTATGACCAACCCAACCTCCGAGCACTGTTATGAAAGTTGAAAGCAATGGACATGAACCTGGAAATGTCATCTATTGATATTCCATTGAAAGGCTGTGTTCGGACAGGAATTTGGAGGAAGGGCAAAGTCTGCCGGTGCTAAGAACAATTGCCATCATCTCCTACTGGCAAGATGGGACCTCCAGCAAAGAAGCGGAAGCTCAACGGAGACTCCAAAGCATCTCCATCCGCTCCTCGAACTCTCGATTTCTTCTTTGGCAAGAAGGCAGACGAACTTCCATTTCAAAGCGCGAGAGCAGCCGACCAAAGCGCTGACGAGTCTACGCCTCAGCTAACTGATGAAGAATTGGCGAGGAAATTACAGGCAGAATGGAATCAAGAAGTGGCCGCGGATGGGGGAGCAGAAATAATGGCTGAGAATGGCCTACCAAATAACAATTCATCAAGTGCTGACACACAGGACAAAGATGAAGACAGCAGCAAAGGAAGCACAGTTCCAACAGCGTCCTTGATGATCCAGGGAAGTGGGCATCTCCCCTCACAGCCGAAAGACAAGAAAACACTTTCGCTACAATCAGCAAATTCCGGAGAAGATGCGATCACTTCCAATATACCCTTTGACGAAAGTCCGTTGACTTTTGAGCCTTCAAAATATCTGGAGGATCTACAAAAGCATTGGTCTGCTGAAGGCGGAAACGCAACATATGCACTCCTAACAAGATGCTTTGTGCTGGTAAATAGCACACAAAGTCGAATAAAAATTGTGGATACTCTTGTAAACCTGCTCCGAGTGATCATTGAGGGAGATCCTTCAAGTCTTCTTCCAACAGTAGGTGGACACTATTATTTTTGCATTGTTATCATTCTACCTCTCTCCTATCACGATATGTCTCTCTGCTGTGTTCCACATCAACATCAAATGTTCTAACATTGCGGAACAGGTTTGGCTCGCTACTAACGCCATATCCCCTCCATATATCTCCTTGGAGTTAGGTCTTGGAGGCTCTGCAATTTCCAAAGCACTGAAAAATGTGTGTGGACTCGACAGTAAATCGCTCAAAGTACTTTATGACAAAGTTGGTGACGCTGGCGATGTCGCCTTCGAGGCCAAGAAACGACAGAGCTTTACCCTTCGAAAGCCAAAGCCATTGACAATCAAGAGTGTCTATGATTCTCTGGTTAAGATTGCCAGTACCCAAGGTACTGGGTCTGGGGAGGCAAAGCAGAGAGTCGTTGATCGCCTGTTACAGGACGCAAGAGGGGCAGAAGAGAGTCGTTATATTGTACGAACATTGTGTCAGCACGTAGGTTCTCCCGGTAATGTTCTGTCAGAGAGAAAATTCTAATGTCTTCACAGCTACGAATTGGCGCAGTTAAAACTACTATGTTAATTGCTCTCTCACGAGCCTTCCTATTATCAAGACCTCCTGGTGCAGACTTTCTTCTTAAAGACCAAAAAGAACTTGCAAGACTCAAGAAGGACACCCTTGCAGAAATATGGACTAAACCCGAAGAAATTGTGAAAGCATGCTTTGCGAAGAGGCCGAACTACAACGATCTGATCCCCGCTCTGCTCGAGATAGGTGTCTGCGACGAGTTACTTATTAGATGTGGGCTGTCTCTTCACGTCCCACTTCGACCAATGTTAGGAAGCATCACGCGCGATCTTTCCGAGATGCTCACCAAACTTCAAGGTCGTGAGTTTAGCTGCGAGTACAAGTATGATGGCCAGCGCGCCCAAGTTCACTGTGATGACAAAGGAAAAGTCTCAATCTTTAGCCGGCATCTTGAATTGATGACCGACAAATATCCAGACCTAGTAGCTTTGATACCCAAGATTCGAGGGGAAGGAGTAGGCAGTTTCATCATGGAGGGAGAGGTGGTGGCTGTTGATCGTGAATCCGGAGACCTGAAAACGTTTCAAACCCTTGCGAATCGAGCTCGGAAGGATGTTGCGATCGGCAGTGTCAAGGTGGAAGTGTGCTTATTCTCCTTCGATCTAATGTACCTGAACGGGGAATCGCTTTTAGACCGACCCTTCCGAGAAAGACGAGAACTGCTTCGAGGGCTCTTCACAGAAGTTCCATATCAGTTCACATGGGTCAAGAGCATCGACGCAACATCCCAAGACTCCGAAGCAGTACTCGAATTCTTCAAAAGCGCCACCGACATCAAATGCGAAGGAATTATGGTCAAAATTCTCGACAACCTACCAAATCCTGCCCTGAAAGAAGAACTCATAGATGATACTGTTAAAGTGTCTGTACCAACCACCACCACCAAAGGCAAGAAAACAGCCCCAATCGCTGAAATCGAGAAGAAAACCCGCCGCAAGCCACTTCTCGCCACTTACGAACCCGATAAACGTCTCGACTCCTGGCTTAAAGTCAAAAAGGACTACTCCTCCACCTTTGACACTTTAGATCTAATCCCCATAGCAGCCTGGCATGGCCAAGGTCGCAAAGCCAAATTCTGGTCTCCCATCCTCCTCGCCGTCCGCAATGAGGAGACTGGTAGTCTGGAAGCAGTATGTAAGTGCATATCTGGGTTTACAGATGTGTTCTACAAGGCCAATAAAGAGTTTTACGAGGAGGGTGGTGAGAATGTTTTAGGTGGGAAGCCGGCGTATATTGAGTATGATGGGGGATATCCGGACGTGTGGTTTGAGCCGAAAGAAGTTTGGGAGGTTTGTGAACCTGTTGCATGTTGCTTTCTCCATAAAATTGTTCTCACTGACGTGTGCGCAGATGGCGTTTGCAGATATAACAATCAGTCCCGTGTATAAAGCGGCGATTGGATTGGTGAGTGATGAGAAGGGCTTGAGTTTGAGGTTCCCAAGGTTCCTAAAGAAGAGAGATGACAAGGGCATTGACGAGGCGAGTACAAATGAGTTTTTGGCTGGATTGTGGCATAAGCAGGAAGAAAAGCTTCCTGTGGCGGTCAAAGACGTTGTTGATGACGAGGAGGAATGATGTATGATTAAGGCCATCTCACACGGTCATCAGAGATGTATTCTAGCAGTTACAGATCAAACACTTGATTACACGAATTGTTTCATTCTGTTTTGTTATATTTTAGCGCTAAAACTTAGGTATCACAGGTGAGTGACAAATAGTACCTACCCTCCCATTCTCACCAGTGCCCTCTTGAGGAAACTTCCTCTAAGTTAACATGAAACAAATACAAGATGAAAGTTGTGTGCAAAAAGGAGAAGTAGAAAAAATCATACGTATCATTAATGCTTGTGGCAAGTATGGTGAATTGTACCTAGTTGTGGAAAATAGAATTTTTGGTACCCCACGCCACGCCCATGCAAATGCCATAAGAATCCCCAAACTCCAAGAACTCGCATCTAAGTGAGATCAAGCAGCTATTTGTTGCTGACCACCACCTGCTTGTTGTGCCACTGACTGCAATTGCATGATCTGTCCACTCATTAGCATTCCACCTATGCCAAATCCTGTACATTGAAGCAAGCTCACCTTCTGCCTTATCTCCTCACTCTTCTCCTGAACCTCCTTAATTAAACCCTCAAATCTCTTTCTAGCAACCCAAGCCCCGTCAGAACTGCTTCTCTTCTGCAAACGGACGAGGGAAAACTTACATCTCATCCCCAATAAAACCCAATCTGCCATTTACATTGTTTACCGCCTCCGTCTTGTCTTGCTTCAACAGTACAGGTCCCACAAGTTTGTAGATATTCGCATCTTCATCCAATATAGAGAATTCCTATTGTTCTTCTCTTAGCCTAGCTCTCGGTCCATCCACTATGTTGGTGTTGGTGTTCTGCGAATCGAACCTTTTGTACGCCTAGGTTTTCTTGCTGTTGAGATTCGAGTCGCTGCCGCGATTGGACGTGACCGTTTAATTCTATATATATGATCAGCAGGCAAAATCTAATAGTGCAAGAGAGAGGTATGGACCTTGTTGGAGCTTTTGGTATTGGTCTGTGAGGGATTGTTCTGTTTCGGCCATTTTGGTTATGGATGAGATGTCTGGGAGCTTCTGGTTATTCCTTTTAATATTGTTAGCATGCATTTCGTTTAAATTCTATCGAGATTTACTTACACAAATGACAAATGAAAGTGGATATAAATTTAGACAAGCTGTTCTGTTGGCAATCGATTTACTTTACTGTAATAACAAAATGTTGCGATGTTCTCGTGCAGTCGGAGCTTGACGAAAGTGTCCGTGTGGAGGGGCAAACAAATGCCAAGGAGATTTCGTAACCAAGATCTTCCTTCCACACGGCAACATCAACAAACAACAACCACTCAACCATCACCCAAGAACTATCTGACGCCGTGTCACGATCTCTAAAAACCTCATTTCTCTCTACTGTTACATTCTAATAAGTGTCGACAGAGAGTGAATTGCCTCTGTCTTCCCCATCTTAGTGTCCCACTACAATCGTTAGGCACCCCACCTTGATACCATCGTACCGCCCTCACGCACCCCGATCCATACCTCTCTCCTCCGACCATCACCAAATACACAAACCTCCCAACCCTAAACACCAGCCAAAAACCGCCCAAAATGTCTAACACCGACTTCCTGGGCCGCGCGATTGACGTGGTAAAGAAAGCAATCGAAGCCGACACAGCAGCCGAATACGAAAAAGCCTACCAACTCTACTACCAGTCCCTCGAACTGTTCATGCTGGCTCTGAAATGGGAGAAGAACGTTAAATCCAAGGAGATGATCCGCGCAAAGGCAGGAGAATACATGGAGCGCGCCGAGAAACTCAAGACACACTTGTCAGATGAGGATGGCAAGAGGAAAAAGCCTGGTATGATGGGGGCAAACGGTGCGGGGAGCGCTGGAGGCGGGGGAGGAAAAGGCAAAGACGACGACAGCGAGCAGGATGCTGATAGTAAGAAATTGAGGAGTGCGCTGTCTGGTGCGATCTTGACGGATAAGCCGAATATTAAGTGGGAGGATGTGGCGGGTTTGGAGGGAGCAAAGGAAGCGTTGAAGGAAGCTGTTATTCTACCCATCAAGTTCCCACATCTCTTCACGGGGAAGAGACAGCCGTGGAAGGGAATTTTGCTCTATGGGCCTCCAGGAACCGGAAAGAGTTTTCTGGCGAAAGCTGTGGCTACTGAAGCAAACAGTACGTTCTTCAGTGTTAGTAGTTCGGATTTGGTCAGTAAATGGATGGGAGAGAGTGAGAGGTAAGCAACAGTCCCTTTTCAAACGGCTCAAATGAACCACCAAATCTAACACACAAGTCCAGATTGGTAAAACAGCTGTTCGCAATGGCTCGCGAAAACACCCCATCCATCATCTTCATCGATGAAATCGACGCCCTTTGCGGTCCACGTGGCGAAGGCGAATCCGAAGCCTCCCGTCGTATCAAAACCGAAATGCTGGTGCAAATGGACGGTGTTGGACGCAGTTCCAAGGGCGTTCTGGTTCTAGGAGCAACAAACATCCCTTGGCAACTCGACGCAGCCATCCGTCGACGTTTCCAGCGCCGAGTGCACATTTCCCTACCGGATCTTCCAGCTAGAACAAAGATGTTTGAGCTAGCTGTTGGGACAACGCCGTGTGATTTGGTGGCCTCGGATTATAGGACCTTGGGACAGCTGAGCGAGGGATATTCGGGAAGTGATATCACGATCGCGGTGCAGGATGCCTTGATGCAACCTGTGAGGAAAATCCAGACAGCTACTCACTACAAAAAGGTATTTTCCTCACATTTTCTCCACGAACCACCTTAGATTTGACAAAAGAAATGACTAACACACACCAGGCGATGGATGGCGATCTCGAAAAACTGACACCCTGCTCCCCAGGCGACCCTGGGGCCTTAGAAATGACATGGACAGAAGTAGACTCGGATAAGTTACTTGAACCACCGTTGCTGCGAAAAGACTTCGAGAAGGCCATTAAGAGCTCAAGACCGACGGTTTCGCAAGAGGATATCAAGAGGAGCGAGGAGTGGACTGCTGAATTCGGTAGTGAAGGTGCTTGAGGGAAGCCTTTTTTATGAACTTCACTATGAGAAATGCTCCGATGGGCTATGATGAGCCGAGGAGAGGAATTATTGGAAAGGACGATAGGGAGAATTGTGAGAGGAGAGATGGGAGGTGGCCCTGTTGGGAAGAGACGAAAGGCGCGAAATGGGCTGTGATAGTTACTAAAGCATGGCGAGAAAGGCGTTTTCTTACTTTTTTTGTTGATATAATGCTATTACTCTTTTGCGCAGAATACAAATTTAAACAATGAATCCTAACCAAACAAAAAGTGGTCGTGCTGTTGTAAAGAAAGTGCTCTTGGAATGTTAGTATACTTAACATTAGCTAATGCTTTTTGGGAAATGGATGTTAGAATTAATGTAAGCGATACAAATAAATGAGCAGATTAGAACATGTCATGTTAGGATTTGAGACATTGGTGTGTTTTTTATTCTTGTTTCTTACGCATCGTTCCGGAGGTTGGAATACTCTCAACTCAGCACATGTACAATTGGAGTAGAAATATGCTTGCTCAGTAATTTAGAAGCGGATTTACAGATAAAAACATTCAAGAAGACTCTATCACCAGTGACTATTAAGGTCAATCAAGATCAATCCAAAATCCAAATCAGAAAGTAAGACTGAAGTAGAGGTAAGTTCTGAGGAAGACATAGAGTCACGTGGTTGGAATCCATATCAGGCTAGACCAGCATTTCCTACAGTCCAGTCCAATCGCACTGGTCGGCGAAAAAAATTCCCAGACAGAGCTCCGTTGAAATTTCTCCTACGACCTCGAACAACCAAAACACCCCGCAAAGGAATTGAACACAAAAGGTTCTTTCCACTCCCCTTGAGACCGTTCAATCCGTTCGCCTCAGCTTGCGAACACAACGTCACAATGGCAGCAGTCGATTACCTCCTCCATGAATCCTCGGTGGGATATGGAATTTTCCAAGTCATCCACCAGGCCGACACGATCGGCAACAGATTGAAGGAAGTGCAAGAAGCTGGCCAGGATCTGGCGAAGTTTGGAAAGATGGTCAAGATTGTTAGCTTTGCGCCTTACAGGTACACGATTCGCAATCTTATGAGATGGTGCGAAAATGGAAAAGCTAATGTGATGCGATCAGAAATGCTGCAGAAGCTCTTGAGAACATCAACCTTGTCTCCGAGGGTGTCTTGTCCGATTACCTTAAGTCGAATCTTGAATTGAACCTTCCCAAGCCATCGAAGAAGAAGAAGATCGTTTTGGGTGTGCAGGATAAGGGATTGGCCAGTAGCATCAAGGCTGGCTTCCCAGGTGTTGAGTGCGAGACTGGCGAGACTTCCGAGGTCGTTATGGATCTGCTCCGTGGATTGAGGCTTCATGCTTCCAAGCTCCTCAAGGGTCTGCAAGATGGTGATGTCGAGCGAGCACAGCTTGGTCTTGGTCACGCATACTCTCGCGCAAAGGTCAAGTTCTCGGTCCAAAAGAACGACAACCACATCATCCAGGCCATCGCTACCCTTGATCAACTCGACAAAGCTGTCAACACCTTCTCGATGAGAGTACGAGAGTGGTACGGCTGGCACTTCCCGAGCTTGTCCGCATCGTCTCCGACAACCACACCTATGCCAAACTTGCCCTCGCAATTGGCGACAAAAAGAACTTGCGCGACGAGTCACTACATGATATTGCGGCTATTGTGAACGACGATGGCGATATCGCACAAGCTATTATTGACGCCGCGAAGGTCAGCATGGGTCAAGATATCTCTGCCACAGATATGGAAAACGTCTCTGCATTCGCCAACCGTGTCGTCAAGCTCGCTGAATACCGTCGCTCCCTCTTCCAATACCTCGTCAACAAGATGTCCATCGTTGCGCCTAATCTCGCTGCTCTCATCGGTGAAGTCGTCGCTGCCCGTCTTATCTCCCACGCTGGTTCTCTCACCAACCTCTCCAAATACCCTGCCTCCACTGTCCAGATTCTCGGTGCAGAGAAGGCTCTCTTCAGAGCATTGAAGACCAAGGGAAACACACCCAAGTACGGTCTGATTTACCACTCCAGCTTCATTGGTCGCGCTGGCGCAAAGAATAAGGGTCGTATCTCGAGATTCTTGGCCAACAAGTGCAGTATCGCAAGCAGAATCGATAACTTCTCTGAGGAGCCATCGACGAAGTTCGGTGAAGCTTTGAGGGCACAGGTTGAGGAGCGTTTGGAGTTTTATGCTTCTGGTGCTCAGCCTACCAAGAATGAGGATGCCATGGTACGGTCTCCATCAAAAGTCCAAGATTAAAACTTACTAATATTTTGCAATAGAAACAAGCAATGAACGCTGTCCTCGGTGATATCAACATTGACAACCCTTCAGAACAACCAGGCGTCAAGGCCGAGAAGAAGGAAAAGAAGGAGAAGAAAGAGAAGAGCAAAGACAAGGAAAGCAAGAAAGACAAAAAGCGTCGCCACAGTGAAGTCAACGCCGACGAACCAGTCGAGGGCGAGAAGAAGAAGAAGAAGAAGAGCAAGTCATCTGACTAAAAAAAAAGTCATAACGGAAGAGACTTGTTTTTCAAAGAATCTCGGATATGTACACTTGGGAAAATCTGGCTTTGGCTCTCTGGGCGTGTTATGGTGTTGTTTTTGTTTTAACTTTGCATACTGGCGTTCTCTCTGTCCCTCTTGTTTCTTGTTCGTCTTTCTTGCCTTCTCTTAATGTCGGCGGCATCTTTTGGTTAGGGGTATACTCCAATTAACAATCGAAAACGTTGAAGTCTCTCCTGTTGTAGGATTGGGAGATGGAGATGGATGTGGATGGGAAACCAAAACTTCATGAAATAAATTATATAGATACCAATGATGATGAGAATGCCTCTACCTTTGATCCTCTTACTTGTTGGTCGTCGGATTTTGTATACTGCGTCTCGTGACCGTACCGTAGTACAGTCGTCAGTATATCAGAAGTACAGTTGGCTCTTCATCTTCGATCTTTGAATCGTAGTTCTGTTCGTATATTTCGTGATAAACTCAAGACTTTACAAATGGACAAGTCAGCTAGTTGGAGGGTAGTCACTCGGTCACTACTCGATCGGTCATGCTCCCTTTGCAACAGCCTCGCAAGCCACACTTTTCCAAACGCCCAACTAACTAACAATACCAACAATTATGCCCGATCAATGATTATGGAGAAGCAAAATTCCAGGACATCGGATAGATCAGTCAGTCCCTCCAAGGAGCTGAGCATATGTGATTTCATGAGCAGATAGATACCTAGATTATCACGTCTTCCTAAAGAAGAATCATCATCCAGCTGTCGTAAGCACCACTCTCTTACACAACAAAACCAGATCAATCTCATCTCATCTCATCTCATTTCAAGACCTGAGACTCCCCCTCATCCAATATCATCATTCCAATCATAATCCAAACAAGCAAACAAGCATAAACCGCAACAACCACCCTGCATCATGCACCCCACAGCGACATGCAACAAAAACCCCCTTTTTCATTCAAACTATTCTTCACCACCAACCCTCCTTCATTCCTTTGATACATAGTCCATCCACTCTCATCGAATCAAGTCCTTTGACACATCCTCATCTTCTGACACACCACACACCAACGCCCGGTTACAGTTACCCACATAACACCCACACGACGATGTGAGGGATGTCTGAGTTCTAACACACCCACCATCCACCCGCTAGCCACTCTTCTCCCTTCCCTTCTCTTGTCTTCTTCTATCTCCGGAGATAAAACTCCTTGCATTCCTCAGGTCAGGTACACCCACACACACCCACACGAATCAAAGAAAGTAAGGCTGAGGAACGAGTGGCTGATGTGAGTCTGTGGAAGAGTGGCGAAAAACCAAAAGGGGGAAAAGTGACATAATCACGTGGGGATGGTTTGTGAGATAGTTTTGGTTCCATGTTTCACTCTTCACTCGTCACGAATATTACAGTCCCCCGAGTAAGTAAGGTAGGTAAAGTTTGGCGTGCACGTGAGAAGAGGGGAGATAAGGTAAGACAGATGAGATGATGACTGCTGTGATTGTTGAATCTATGACGGCGATACAATAGAGAACCTAGCCTTGGATGATGGAACGTGGATGGAACATACAAGGCACTGGTACATAAGGTACTCAAGTAGATGGAAAGCTCACAGCGAATAAAACATCATGAGCATACACATTTCTTTTGTATATGTAAAAGACAGTTCGTTTTGCAGCTTATACAAAGGAACCGCATTCCCAAAAACAATGCATCCTAGAGAAGGAGAGGAAGGAGACATTCAAATATTGTTTGGTGTTGTAGAGCAGTAAGAGAGTAGAAAACCCGTAAGTAGCTTGATTGGGGAGAAGAGCCAAACAAACAGATTACAATTTCAAGGAAAATGGAAATGTTTCATTCGCGATTCGCATATTCCCCCATTACATCCAATCCAGTTCCCCTTCCGTTCTTCCTGGTGGTTCAGACTTGCGAGTACCTAATGTATGAAGATGGACCATCTAAGCGGCAGCAGCGAGACCGACCGTTCCCTTGCCAAGATCGTAGACGGAGTACCACTTTCGCAAGAAGGCATCACCGAGAATGGCGAGTGGTCCCTATGGTAAAATTAGCTTTGGGCAACCGATGTGAGTTAGGTAAAGGAACTTACAGCTGGAGCTGGGAAGTCCATTCCCATGAAGGTAGAAATGCAAGAACCTTGAACCTCGAGGATATAATCATAGGCCGAGATGCTGAAGTCATGGCCACTGAGCTTGAAGGTGACATCTGGAAGAGAGTCACGCTTGTCACACTCAACGCTGTATTGTCCATTGTATCCCTTCTTTGCGCCCATCTCCTTGTTCAAGAGATCAGCCAATTCGGATGGGAGAGCAATGAGGGAGGTTCCGGTGTCCAAGATAACACCAGTGCCCTCGAGTTCGGCGGTGGCGTCACCGAAGCTGATGGCGTCAAAGTCAACCTCCCAGTAGGCCTTGCGTCTCAATGGGATGTTGATCAGCTTGCCGGTGTAGGCCTTCTCATCAATACCACCGAATGTGGCAGAGGACTCTCCTTTAGAATCGCCGAGGGAAAAGGCGAAAACGGGCTCGTCCAAAAGTCCCTGATCAATCATGTTGTAGAATGGTGGGGGATCTTGTTGACGGAGATGGTGTCGAAACCAAGACCCAGGATACCATCGAATCGGCCGAATGCGAAAGCAAGACCTGGCTCCTCGGTAGCCTCGGCGAAGATCTGATTCTTGATCTTGAGATCGCCAATGGTCATGGTATCCTGGGAAACAAATCCGCTCAAGCTACCAGAGCCGTATCGGATCTCGAAGGATGTACCATTCTTCTTGTATGTAGATGACGAGGATGAGTCGTACTTGGTGTGGAGATAACAGGCGATGGAACCGCACTCAGTGCTGGGAACCCACAAGTTGGAGCTTCCGGTATCAAGAATGACCTTGAAGGATTGTGGAGGAGTACCAATGGTGATCTCGGAGAAGTCTGCAGATGCATTAGCAATTGTTGGTCGAGCTATCAGCTGTGGCGACCGGGCCATTGGAGCTCTTCTTACATTGCGCATTCATGAAGTTCGACACTGGAACGACATGGTCCTTATCAGCATGCACCGAGGTGTCCTTGAACATCTCATCGGCGTGAGATGAAGGCCTGACGCCCATATACTTCTGTCCGAGGTGCTTTACGTGGGCATCGATGTTGGCGCTCTCGAGCTGCTCGTGAAGTGGGATCTTCTTGAGCGGCATGCGATGGATACCAGCCGAAGCGGCACCGAGCAGCGAAGCTGCGGTGAAGAGAGATCCCTTCATGGCTGCTCAAATGAGATAGATGCTGTTGTGATGTTGATGTTGTAAATTGATGATGTTGTTGTTGTGATGGGAATGGGGATGTTTGATGACGGACGAGCGAGGAAGAGGATGGGGGGAGCTCGATCGGGGGTGGGTCTCTCGTCCTGGACTCAGATGACGACTCCGTTGCTGTGCTGCTGTGTCGTGCCTGTTTCTCGTTGCTGCCTCCACACGCCAAGGTCCGAGGGCTCAACCAACTCACCAAGGAACTTAGGTGGTACGTACCTTAAGTAAGATTGATTACCTTACCACTATCAGCTGCTGAGCACGCGCACAACTTCAATTCTTGATTGATTGTAAGTGATTGCGTAATTAATTCATTTATTTCTTATGATTTGATATCTCTAAACTGGGGTATCTTTCCATCCAGCTTCTTCCCATATGTCTACAATAATGTACATTACAGTACAGTACATCACACTCGCTATTCAAACAATCCCGCTTCCACACATGTGTGGAACTTGTACAGTACAAAATGGTTAGCACCGTCATAATACTATCAGGTACGATAACCCCACCGGTCTTTCTCGAAATCCTCTTCAAAGTCCTCCCCTTCTCCTTCCTGCTCCGCCTCCTCTACACCTTCCAGCATACTCTGATTACCCAAACCATCTCTTGACCCCCCAAGTAAGATACAACGGCCTCGTCTGTCGGCCACTCGCCCCACCAAGTGACCGTTTCTACCAATCCCCTGGCATATTCAACATGTTCGGATGCTCCGAGAAGATACTTGGCTGCAATAAGCGCTCTTCTAAAGCTCGGAACTCCATTTCGATTCTCTTGCGAGATGGCCTCTAACTCCTCATTGTGCTCGACCATCCATTCTAATGTGGCCATGATACCTTCGTGATCATCCACGGCCCCGAGCGCACGAATGTAGGCATGGAGGTGGATGCCGCGGATGGCATGGAAAAGTACCGGAAGAGTCTTTGTCTCATGTTGACTTTTGGAAAGCTTCGCAAAGGCAGCTCGCACGACTTTAACTTCTTCTGGAGCAGTTTTCTTGTGCCGTTGGGTAAACCACCCAAGAGGTCCGCCAGCAAATTTCTCGAAGCAAACGCATAGATGATGAAATCCTTCCGGCTCGAGCTCAAGGCCGAACGATTCAAAGTCTCGTAAAGCCTTCTTCATCCGAAGCCAAGCAAGATTGTCGGCTGCTGAGTTTCCGAGCGCCTCCCGAGATATCACAGCGCCCTCTCTAGCAAGCGCTCTGAAGTACGAGTACCATGTAGGTCGGAATGTTGTTACACTGTTCATGATTAGGAAAGCTGCATGGTTATAGGTCTCCCGGGTGCGATAGTGTCGTGGGTGCGTTGGTTGCTGCTCGAGAATTCTCCATTTCTTAGGTTCTATATCCAGTTGTTGCATTTCCGTATCCGTCAATCGAGGAGAAATCTGAGTATTGCTAGGCAAAGATTCCCAATCTGCATCTGCAGTGACAACTCTGGCAGCCAATCGACATATCAGATCAACATATGCGTGAAGAATGTTGTGCGGAGTCTTTTGAAGAATGTGAAGATTTTCTTTTGACAGGGAGCCTTCAGCAAGAAGACGTAGCGTCACATTATCCATCCCAGAGTCATGAAGAAAACGCAATCCTTCATCCATGGTTCTCGCTTTTCTGATCAGAAAGGTCAAGCATCGGCCAGATGGGCGGATGCCCATGCTGATCATTTCTCGGTAGAGCACGGTCAACGTTGGCGATTGGACCTGCGCAATATGGTAGGCCGTGTAATTGCTGTTTGACACAGGCCAGACTTCTTTTCCGTCACCGGGCGGGGCCGTGTAGGCTCTTTTACGACCAGAGGCAGCGGCATCATAGTGGATCTTCTCAAACATGGCCATAAACATGTCTTGTTTAGGTATACCATTGAGTTTTCGGAAGGCCAGGAAAGCAGTCCATGCCTCCCCAACATCTCGAGTCGCTGCAACCCTTGCAGCCCACACTCGACTTGACATGCTACCCTCATCGAGGTGATTTCTGGGCTTTCTCAGGGTTCTTCGCGTTTGAATAGAAGGAGTGCCGTCCGACTCCACGCCACCATAGATCCCTATCGCATCATCCATGTCGTTCTGTCTATAACCAGCTTCTTGTGTCTTGGACATTGCCGATATCACTCTGCTAAAATCCTCCTCGGGCAACCGGTTAGCGTCCATGCCATCCTCATCTTGTCTCCAGGGTGGCCAAGTCCTCGTTCGAAGCATCGCCGATTTTGATTCAACCTCAGATTTCTTCATGGCAGCTAGTGTTCGCACGATGGACCGATAACTACTCTGTGATAGCATCAATGGAGGATCGAATTTGCCAGCCAGTTCGAGCAGCACCTTTTGAGCATTCCAGTTGTGGCGCACCGATGCCATTGGGTTTGCCTTGGCAGGCAAAGACAGCAGATCAATGATATGGCTGAGAAGTCGAGACAGATGGCCCAATTTCTGTACTTTGACCTCTGGTGTCATGTTCTTCTTCCTGTCCATTACCAAGTTGAAATGTGGCTCGGCCAAATTTGCAATAGTGACCATGGCAGCCGGCCAAACTCGTCGGGCTTGGTGTAAAAGTCGGCTTATCAGCACCTCAAACGAGTTGTCATGCTGCATAGTCTCACGTGGGAGTAGTTGTGTCCCAGTGCTTAATTGACCTGTTTTCATGTCTAGATTTGCCACGGTTCGTCCTGATAACGTGTAAATAAGAATTTTATGCAGAGATGTGACGTGCTGAATATCGCGCCGTAAGATCTCTAGCAGCAAGAACTGTGGTTTCTGTTGTTTTGATGCGAAAAACCTGTCGACAATACCATCGGGGAATCGGCAGATAAAATCCATTTCCAATGATCCACATCCTGCAATGACATTCCTCTCCTCGATAGATTATCTATAGCTGTACGAATGAAAAACTTGTCAGACGCAAGAGAGAATCCATCTACGCCCGTAGTTGTATGGAAGTGGTAAAGAAGGACACATTGCAGGCGGGACGGATTGAGATGACTTTTGATCCTTGCGACAAATTTGACTCTTTCGGAAGCGACTTGGAGGTCAAGGTATTCTGCTAGAATGCTTGAGGGGGTTGCAAGTCCTTGTCTGCTTCGATGCCTTGCGATCGTTGCCTTGTTAGATGCCCGTTTTTTGACAACGTTGTCTAGGCGAGAATCCTTCTTTACGGGCAATCGTACAAGTGTCCAATTCTTATCTTCCCGAAGTGGATTCTCCTTTAAGTCAAGTAGTGCATACGATCGCGAAGTTGTCCGTTTTGCGTTTTTCCGAGGCCAAGTTGTCCTCGTAGCTTCCTCTAGTCGAATACTCTCCCTTGATGTAAGTGACTGGATATTCTTGCGCGCCTCGTCCTGTTGATGCCCATACGTAATGGCGAGCGGTGGCATATACTTTGTCTTCGCATGCTTTTGTTGATGAACTTTCCCATTAACATGAAGTTGCCCGCCAGCAATCTCTACATGTTCTTCCTGAGTATCCTTCCCGACATAGTGTGGTGCTCGGCGTGTGCTTTTGACAACCTTCTCTCGTACTTCTTTCACCGCAACAAGTGGTGAACATGTTGTACTACGTCGTATCTGATGGAATTGCGAGCGGGCTTGAGGAGAATCGGAATACGATTCAAACTATAGAAGCCTTGTTAGTAAGAGATTTACACATGAAATGTCCTCGAAAACTAACGGTTTTGTAGACCTGAAGGCCCCGCTTGGAAGGTCTTACGAGCACCAGCTTGCCCCATCTCAAATGATAGAGGTGTGATTGCATCCGTCATGTCGTCGAAAATACCGTTGTAACCATGCCGGATCCAAGATAGGTAGGAAATCGCAGAAGGGGCAGATGTCGTGATCAATTGCAGCCAAAGGTTGCGGTGATAATTGTAGTTCCAGAGCAAGAAAGTGGCCAGTCGAAGGGAGGGAGACCAGTCGAAAAGTTCATTACACAAAACGTTGGTTCATCTTCTGAGTTTCTCCCAAAGTCCCTTGCGCCGGAAAGAAATCATTCACCCAAAAGCGATTACTAAAACGTACTAGCGCTCCTGGCCTTGGCACAGTTCCAGAGCAAGGGAAGCCATCACCAGAAATCCCTTCAAAGCCTCACCACCCCTAAACATCGACACTTGTTGATATCACGAAGCCGGTTCATCTGGAATACGTCATTCTGCCCAAGGCCGTTGGTATCGTCTCTAGGATTCAAGATTTGGGGGGTTGGACAATTTCGCTTCATTTTTCGACAGACGTGCCCTCCTGCGCGGTCACATATTGAAACGAATCGCGACCCGCGACAATTTCGACTTACGATATCCAAACTGCCGCTGAGGACAACCAGAACCACACGATGGCATCCGCAAACGGGGTTTCGAGCCTGCCACCTCAGCCAGAACTCGCAGATTCATCTGTTGTTCCCGCGGCAAAGCGTAAACGCGACGAGAGCCACGAGAGCGAGGATCGTGTGAATGGCGTTCATTCCAACTCCAACAACGTCCAAACACCTGTCGCCCAGGACGATTTGGAATTTATGCGTGACTTGATCGATGTTCTGAAATCGTATGTTACCACGCCCTTTCAAGCATCCATCTACGACCGACCCCCTTCCCAGCTGCGCCTTTCGCGATACTAACAGCCGTCCAGAGAAGATACCATACCCTCAGTCCTCACACGCTCCATCACTGACCGTGCCTCATCGACCGAGCCGCAATCAAAGCGACAACGAGGAGATGATGGGGATGATCCCAAGACCACAATTTTGACGCGCTACACAGCCAATGCCTACAAGAATGTGGATGAGATTCTCCAGGATATTGATGTAGCAGTGTCCGATATCAAGCAGATGTTAGCCCCACGAAATGGCACATCTCAAAGCCATCACATTCCTGAATCAGAGATATCTTTGAAAGTTACTGCATTCAAGAGCCGGGCGCACTATCTCGTCAACATGGAAAAGAAGTCCAGAGAGCGGACTGTGTCTTCTTTTGGGATTGATGCCGGAAATTCGACCAACAAGTCTCACATAAAAATTACTGCACATCCCGACTCAAACAAGACCGTCCTCACTTTGTATGGAAATGCACCTGGGCCCAAACAGCTTTTCTCCAGTCTTCAAATCCCAACGGCATTAAATGGAGACGGTAAAAAGATCCTGCAACCGTTACGCGAAGCGGCACTACCTAATGGGATATCTACAACTCAAGTCATTCCAGCCCAGTCTACAGGTCTGTCGTCAGGAGACAAGAAGCGTGTCGCGACGTTAGGCGAGCTATTCCCAGCTCCTTCAAGCTTGCCGGCGATGCAACCCCCTCAACCATCCAAGCTTGCGACCACGCGATCAAATACAGTTGGGTGGTATTCCCCTGCTGTAAAAGACTCACCTTTGAAGGGATCGGGCTACTCCGTGCAACCTATTGCTGCGGGACAATGGCTTGACTACAGCAAGTCTGCACCACCGCAAGATGTGAAGAGACGACACCGCGACAGGGCCATGAGCCTTGGCGGCTCCAAAGCCCCCCAACCTGATACAGAGCCTGAAGAGTCCGAGGCCGCAAAATTAGAAGCTCTGTTCCGAAGCGCATATTCAGGCTTCGCCCCATCAAAAGATGATTCTGGAGCCATAGCTTCCGAAGGACATATGAACCGAATTTGGTGGCAGAATGTTGGAGAACGATCGTTTGAAAAATTGGTTGAATCTGTGGAGGTGGGTCGAGTTGTGGAGAATACCACAAACCTCTTGGAAGTTGCCACGACCTTGGAGGAACTGGATCTCGAAAAGCTCCAAGAAATGGTCAATGAGATGGACCCTGACACGATTGATCCGAGCCTGGTGCCTCTTGGACCCGTGGTAGAGAAATCAGCCGAAGAGAAGGACGCTGATGAGGTTCTCGCCGACATATCGGGTCTTCTGGAGACGTTGTACTCATACCAACGAATTCGTCACAAGTCTCTCAATTCATCTGCTAGATCCGGAGGTATATTGTCGACAACAGACACATCTTCGGTCGGAACTCCATCCAAGCCGAGTGAGCCAGAGCAAAGTACCTACGAAATGCTTCGAACGTCGCTTGAGCTGATGATCAAGACACTACCACCATATGCTGTTGCCAAGCTTGATGCCGATCGCTTGGCTGAGTTGAACATCAGCCCAAGGATTGAGATTCACAGGGAAGACTTCAAGGGAGTGATGGAAGAAGATGAAGTGGCCCTGAGGGCAAAAGTTGCTCTGGCTGCAGCATCCTCGGTTTCGCGCGCAGCGCAGCCTACTCCTGCTCACCGCACAAACTCATCCAACCAGCTCTATAGCGGAACCCCATACTCTTCAACATCCCGCCCACAGGGCTCTCAATACTATGGCAACTCCCAGACACCAATTAGGCCACCTGGTGGAAACCTACAAAGACAGGCTCCTGCTGCTTCAGCTCCATTTCAACCTCGACCCACTGCTGGTGCTCCGTCGCCTGCTTACCGACCCACGTACGGGAACCAGAGCTACCCCCACCAAGGGGGTGTTCGGCCTGTGCCAACACCACAATATGCCGCTCAAAACCAGCAATACCAGCAATCGCCCAATCCTCATCAATCTTATATGCGACCACAGGCTCAGCCACAAGCCTATTCACAAACACCAATAGCAGCTCCACAGGGCGGATCGATGAATGGAGGATATCCGCGCCAGTCGTTCCCACACCAAGGCCAACCTTCCCAAAACTCGTTAAATTACCAATACAATGCGGCCAATCATGCCCGACAAGCCTCGCCTCACAAAATGTACAGTCCACAACCAAACGCCGCACAGGCTCGACCTTATGGTACCCCAACCCCGACTCCTTCGACTGGACCAACCCGACCTCCTTCTTATCTTCAACACTCGATCCCCCAGTCACATTCAACCCCACAACAGTCTATGCCGCAAGGCAATTCGATGGCTCAAGGCCATACGATGGCGCAACCACACATGAATGGAACGCCAACACAGACACCGCAGCCTGCGTTTCCTCGTCAGAGTAGTGCATCTGGGCAAATGAACTACAGTACGTTCATGACGACGCAAGAACAGTCGAACATACTGGAACGTCAACGAGCACAGCTAGCACAACAGCAAGGTTACCAACAGCAACAAGCTCGTAATGCTGCGCAGGCAGGTTTGGGATCTCCTTCCAAGACACCGGTCAACGGAAATTATTCAGTGGCAGCAGGGCAGTAGCGTCTTTGATGCAAGGACTCGATATTTCTTTCATTCAATATAAAAGTCGAGGGTATATTCCCGGCTTGGAATACTGGCTTGGGCGTTGGGGCTGAGAATGTGTACCCAAAAAGTCATCGGCGGCACTAATACTAGAAGCAGTCCTACTTTATGCAGTTCGTCGCTGCCCTCGATGTTGTTGTACGAGTAGATTAATAAGGTCATCCTCTTCGTCTATATCAATTATATGCCTATGTCTATGTCTCACAAGTGAGAACGTGAAGATGAAGGCGTGGCCTTGTCATTGTGTTTACTGTCCTCGCTTCTCACTTGTCATCTAATGATCGTCGCTGCTCTCGGCTCAAGCGTGGGGAGAACGAAGGTCTTCTAAGTGGTTGAAAGGGGAAAGGTGCTTCTTGGCAGTACGTCACTGCAGGTACGTGAAGGTTATCGAGAGACAAAAGAACGTCGAACGACATTCCATCTTGATAATGCCATTCATTCTACAATCCTACAATACTTGGATACGAAAACTCAACAAGTTGCTATATACTACACGCGCAAAAGTCGACGCTCCGTAGTCTGTCCCGTTGCACGCATTGAATAGTCGTCTGATACTCTCTTACGACAAGGATATACCTCGTGGTAGCCTCACCACTTGAGAGCCAGCTACTCTCCATCTGAGTCCAGAATCAAATACAACACACTCCATCGTCGCTCTCTCTTATCAAACAAAGGAAACATTTAGATCCCATCAAAATGTCTACTCCTACGCTCATCAACCTGCCCGAACCTCCCTCCAACCCCGAAACTCCAACCGAAATGCCGTTTGTACCCCATTTCTCCCCCTCCATCCATCATCCATTCCTACTAATCCAACCCCAGTGGAACCCCAAACTCCACCACAACATCGCTCTCCTGCCTCTCCACGACTGCCATTAAGGACGGCCATCGCGGGCACTCTTTCGCCCACAATGGGCTCGGAGGCCACCACCACACCTCCTCAAGCAACACACTCGAAGCCGAGCGCGCAGACCGTATCTCTCGTCTCGCCGGCCTCGAACGAGTTTCCACCGCTCGTCCCAACCCCAACAACCCCACCTCAAACGCTCCCCTCGGCCCAGGTGGAGTAGCACCCGGACAAAACCAAATCCCGGGGTATTTCGATCAAAACGGCAATCCAGTCTATACTACTCGCATGTCGACAGTTGGATCCGCAAGCGCAACGGGAAGTGCAAGCGGTGGTGGACAAACCACCACCTGGGCAAGTGGGAGCACCAAGGGAGCTACGGAAACGGAGACGGAGGTCGATGATGATCATATGAGTATGGATACCGATGACCGCGATCGCTATTCTGTGTCTGCGATGGATGATCAGGATGATGGGATGAGTGATAATACCAGTTTGGTTGGTTTTGGCGAGGGTGCCGGGAGTACCGTGTCTGGGCCAACGTATAGTAGGGCGGGTAGGAGTTCTTTGGCGGCGACGTTGCAGAGGGACGATTCGTTTGGAACGCCGGCTAGTGAGAGAATGGCGGAGCAGCAGCGAAGAGGCGATGGAGGGGTTTTGATGAGGAGGATGATTTTTCCGTTGGGAGAGGAGGTAGGTCGTCCACCGCAGTTGAAAACGCGGAGAGAATCATGAGGGAAAGACTTGACAAAGGTGAGGGTAAGCTTCCTGCGCTGGGAACGCCTGAAGAAGCGGGCTTGGGGAAGTTCTATTTCGAGGAGAAGAAGTAAATGTTCCAGTTAAAAAGCATTTATTTTCTGGTTATTTCTGTACTGTATCTGATGATTGTTTCCTTTTGAAAAGGAAAATGGGCTATGTTTGTGTACCCTTCTGCTATATTTGCTGGATGAAATAGGGAATGAAACATTTACTACCACATTTTGTTTGGAGTTGTCTGGAAAACCCTTCAGCATTTGTTCTTTCCGTCTTATTACCCACGGCTCCCTTGTCTTGTGAGGAAAGTCCATTCCCCTTTCATGGTAAACCCCTTGCCTGCCGTTCCTATCAAAACAAATGAAAGCTCAACCTCAAGGATTTGTCTACAACCCAAAACTTTTGTCAAAATAGAGTGAAATCCAAATATGGAAAATTTATTAGTGAGGCTACAAGTAAATTGAAGGCTATGAGCCTGCAATTCGCGCATGAGATGTCACCAAACGGTTTTCTGGCTGTTGCCAGAAATAAAGAAGATTAAGACGCTTGCTTTCTGGGTTTGTATTGTATTGTGGGGTTCTTTTGGATATTGGGAGTTGATTAATTGGAAGAAGGAAGATATTTTGATGCTAAAATATATACAAGAATCCATTGCAAGGTAGGTGGCTCGGGTAGTTGAATGCCACTATCTATCCACAGCGTCGCCCTCCGAACTAAATCATCACTAAGTTCCCCATTCGTGTCGAGAAAAGAAGCAGGAAATGCTATCTCATATTTTCGTACTCTTTAAAATCCATCTGAATCAAAAACTATGTTGACATTCCAAGACTCTGTTGTGAGGATCCGTGAAATTTTTTTAAAAAAAAGGTGAAGAAAAATTTCCAGGATTACCCCAAAAAAAGTCGTGAAATTTTTATTTTATTTTCAAACACTTAGACACAAATATGAATTGAGATAAACAAGCCTGTATCTCATCAAACCAAGCAAATAAAGCCCGCCCGGCTAGCTCAATCGGTAGAGCGTCTGACTCTTAATGTGCGAGCATCAAAGTCATCAGAAGGTTGCGGGTTCGACCCCCGCGTTGGGCTATTGCGGATGATTAACATTATCCTACAATACTTCTTCCCAATGCCTAAGCTTGCAAGCTTAGACCAATGCGCAAATCCTCTTTTTTAAATCTTTTGAAGAACCATTTTTGAAATGTTTTGGGGGGAAGATTGGAGAGGAGAACTAGTGGAGATTCTGTTTTTTATTTTTGACTTTTTTTCTTCTCCTGCGCTCCGTCGCTTCGTGAAAAGGGAGGGAGACGATTTGCAAAGAACTCTTTTTTTTTTTTTTTTTTTTTTTTTAGCTTCGTATCAAGCTTTTAAATATACCTATCTTATGGTTTTTTTTTTGGTTCCCTTTGATTTCTTTGGCGTGTTCTTGTCCTCTTCTTATGAAGAATATTCCACGTGCCTAAGACAGCACTCCATAGAGGCAACAAACTTCCGACAAAAGTATGTTTTGTAATGTGCTACATTCCCGACTTCTCGGTATCTCATCTCAACAAACCCAATACCTAAATCAGGACGACTCAAATTAGAACATTTTTGCGCCTAGAATTAGTGAGGAATTCAACTCAGGTAAAGGTCAACCTGAATGATGGCCTACTATCACATCTGTAGGCAAGAACGAATGTAAACACAACTTAAAGAGCAACAATAAAATTTGCATTGTTGCGAGCGTGGAAAGCCCAGAAAATATGTATGATGTCTAGCATCAGGTCAAAAAAAATGTATATACACGAAAACACACGCTTATTATTCCACCTCATTCAAACCCATACACATATGTTTTTTAGATCAAGCCAACACCAGCTCCAAAGCGAATGTTGGTTGTGGCCTTTCCAGGTGTGAAAGAAGTATACCCCTTGAACGCAGTCAAGGCAGCGGTTTTGCTCGCTGAGAAAGCACCAGACTCATACACGGCATTGCCAATACAGTCATGACCGAGATTAGCCTTGCAGGCCGATCCGGACAGAGTGTAGAGGTTTCCGACAGGGGTCATAGCAGAGGTCTTGACACGGTAGAAAACGTTACCCTCAGCAACGACGTTGGAACCGGTGCCGACGTCAAATGCGTGGCCGCTGTTCTCTTGGAACATGTTGTTCACGGCGTGGAGGATGGTCTTCTTACCTGCGACCTTGGGGGAGCGGCCGGAGGTGTGGTGGATATTGTTTCCGACCATGGTGACGGAGTCTTGAGAGCCGTTGAGGAGGATGGTCCAGTAGTGTTTGTTATCGCAGGACGCGGACCATGGGGTGTTGCCGTCGAACTCGCTGTAGGAGATCGTGATGCGGCCGGCGGTGGAACCACCGGAAGAGGCGGCGAACATTTGACGACCGATAAGGGAAATTTTGACGTGGTCAATCCACTGGGTGGGAAGTTAGTGTTCTGCTCTGTTCTGGGAGGGTGATTATACACGTACGATGTTGTCAGCACCAAAGGTTTGGATGGCATCTCCACCCCAGATGTATTGTGGGTTGAGCTCAGTAATGTGAACGTTTCTGCCGTTCTGTTAGCGAGGAGCAGAATTAAGTTGTGTTTAGAGGAATCATACTGGATAATGATGTTCTTGACACCGCTGGACATGCGAAGACCCTTGCCACGGATAACACCCTTGGATCCTACTCCGACGATAGACTTGTTGGATCCGACCTGGGGAAAGTTAGAGTTGTGTTGCCAGAGAGGGAGAGCGCTAGAACTGTAAGAGGACTTACGTTGATGCCGCTAACACCGGCTTTGTCGTAGGTAACCTTGACGGCTGGTTGACCAGCGCACCAGTTGGCACCCTATCACAGAGTTAGCACAGATTTCGTTTGTTTGAAGTTTATGCGTTCGCATTTTGGGCATCATTCAGAATATGCCCTCGAAGTTCTGCTAAGGAAAAGAAGGATCGACAGGGGGAAGAACACTCACGTTGATAGCGTCTTGTCCACCTTTACCAACGCTTGAGAAGAATTAGTGGTTGGGCTTCAAAGATAGGGCAATTAAACTTACCAGGTGTTCGAGGATGGTCTGCATCCATTCTCGGTAACCTTTCCCTCGGAACCAATGAAGTTGTACCTTTCGAACAGTTAGTATCCGTCTTCTCATCAAGCTCGCTTAAGATGGATGACCACAGCCAGGAGCGTCAAAGACTCACTCTTTATCGATAACAATAACACGAGCAACAGAATCCTCAAGCCAAGACTTCAACTGAGCAATATCCTTTGGAACAGCAGGAGTGGCTGATCCACCGCCAGTAGTTCCAGAGGCAAAGCCAACGGGCTTTCCAACCACCTTTTGAGCAGCACAGCTGCTCAGGAATGCCAAACCGGCGAGAACAATTGAGGCGCGCATATTGAATGTGTATAATAAATAATGAAGGTGTATAATGAATGTGTGTTTTTGTTTTTGAAACGAGAGAAAAGCGACAAAAGTCTAGAAACGAATGTGTAAAAAACCGTGATACAAACAGGAACTGTAGTATTCAAAAGGGGTGAGACATAGTCTTTGTATTTGTAGAAAAGTGAGGACTCGGGGCAATTGCAGAAAGCAGGGCTTGGGCTTGTTTACCTGGCTCCTGGCGTCGCCGAGTTAAGAAACTCATTACCGTTGAAACCGCAAACGGATCGTCTTGGCAGGGCCTTCATCTGGAGAAGGGATCGTTTTTGGACAAACCCCATCACAGGAATAATGGGAGATTTGTGGGGGTTTGCCAGCATTAGGCCCCTTACCCGGCAGTCAGGCTCACACATGGTCAGGGACCGCCTTCAAGCGCTGAAAACGCTTGTCAGTATTGGGATTATCAGAGTTTATTTTTACGGAACACTCGGTACAGAACCAGGTTTGACAGGACATTGCAACTCAATGTGAAACCGATCTCGCAAGCGAGGCTGCTTGTTTTAACCTTATAATCGAGATTGGAGATTACCGCTGGTCTGGGCAGGAAAAGGCAACTCAAAATGAAACAGATTTCGCAAGCGGGACCAATCATAATTCAACAAAAAGAACAGATGGGGCGGCTGTCGTTCAAGCCGCAGCGTTCGTCATTCTGGGAGTACGGGTGAATAAGCTGCAGAGCAAACGTGCACACCACCAAAAATAACAAAAAATTGTAAGGTTATTTTGGTGAAAACCAATGTCAAGCAAGGGCCACGGATGGCATACGGAGTATGTCATATGCAAAATATGATATGAAGTCGATTAATTAGCAAAGGAAATAAACCTTTTTTTAACCTTTTTTTTTTGGCCATCGTCCATCCCACTTTTGTAGATGTGCCTGCTCTTCCTGACCGTTCTTCTGACTCCGCTTAAGAGACCCACTATGAAAAATTTGATCGTGACCATCTATGAGAACCCAATAAGTAATCAAATAGACACGGGACGTTCAATTCAATATGAATCCAGCTCGGTTAGCTCAGTTGGTTAGAGCGTGTAAGTTGCAAACAACAACATCTATTCAAAAAACAATACTAATTCATCTCATAGGGTGCTAATATCAAACATATGATACGCCAAGGTCGCGAGTTCGACCCTCGTACTGAGCATCATTCCTTTTTTTTGAACTTTTTTGGTCTGCGTTTACTGTATTAGAATCTGGTAGAGTGTCGAAATAGCATCGTCAGGTTGCTGTACTTCTTGATTCGAGTAAGTGTTCTATTGATTAGGTGGCTTGTTCCTACCTACAGGTGAAGGAGGGGATGCAAAAATTGCTTCTTAGATTAATATTTTTCGCTTTCTCTCCAAACCGGCAAATCCTAAAACTACTCAAGAGACGACAGAGACCTTTTTTTCCAAAAAAAATTTAAAAAAAAACTAGAAAAAAGAATATTGAGCAGAGGGAAGTATTGTAGCACTATCAGCATCGTTAACTCCTCCTATTTTAACTAAGCACACAATCGCAATAGAGCAGACACAACGGCTTCAAATACTCCTCATGCATTGTCTAAGCTAGGAACCCTTCCCTCTCATCCAAACCACAACTCCTCCGAATCTCACATCTTCTCTCGCCTCCCCCATCCTCCATCCCCTTCTCCCCCAAAGCCCTCCGAAATATAGCAGTAATAATATCCATCCTCACCACCATCCATCCATCCATCCAAGCGCCTCCACACCAACGGTGTAAAAGGACCCAAACGAATCGACGAAAAGAGTGCAAGGAGGTAATAGAAGAACTGCCACAAAAGACCTCCACACCACACTTCTTATTCCCCCTTAGCAATTTCTTGGAAACGTGAGTTCCCAAAAAGGATGAAAGGGGGAAGCGCGGTAGGTACAGCACATTTGCCTCTACGCTCAGGGAGTCGATCAAGTTTTTTGTATCGCATGGAATACAGAGCTTCAAGGATTGGTCTCGCCTTGTGCTCCACCTGGCCTTGCGGGGAGGGGGGTTGCTATGTAGCTATCTAATGTGTGGTTTTTTGAAAAGGAAAAGAAGGAGAAGGAGAGTAAGAAAAGGAGATGACTTAGTCTTGAAAAAGGGAAGAGAGGAAGAGTAGAGGAATGGGGGGGGGGGGGGGGGGGGGGCTGGAATGAAGTCACGACGCTTTTCTTAGCCCCAAGGGTATCTTAACTGACTCAGCTGCTACCTTAATCACACATAAATTCATCAGCCTTTTCATCTTCATGTCGTTCCAATCCAGCGCCTCGTCCATCAAAACAAATCCATTTTGGTTCCCGAATTCTCCATTATCGCCAGTGCGCGATCAATATCCTCCAATTCGCCGCTACCACTCACGGATGGTTTTTCTGTCAAAGCTAGCCTCGTTGTTGAAGCTCGGAATTGTGGCTGCCGAGTCGTTGACACGCCTGCAGATAGGATGGTGAAGCGATGCTCGCCCAGAATTAGGATATCTGAAGGAAGGCCATTTGGCGATGCTGTTCGAGGAATTTGGGAGATGCCGGTACAACGCTCGCCTTGGAGATTAATCGCGTCAAGTTTGATCATCCGAGCACCCGTGGTTCCTGCGAAAGGGTTGGTGGTAGGACCCCCAGCACCTTGGGATTGGTTGCCCAATATTTGGCGAGACTTGGGATGAGAGTGAATGTATCGCCGTAATGAAATACGATGGACTCATCTGAAAGACTTGTCGAAGATGTCGACGGGTGTTCCAAAACTGAGATTTCCCCGAGAATTGGTCCAGTTTGTGATTGGCCACGTGCAGCGAAGGGTTCCGCGGTCTTTCTTGTACCTGGGGTCATGGGTGCGAATTTTGACTCTGTGAGTTGAGATGGTCCAGATGGTCGTGATTTCGTTCCGCTTTCGATATAGCCGTTAAGAGCGAATTCTGATTTTGAACCTCCTTTGATGCCTTGTCTCCCAAGAAGTCCATGGGACAAGCCTGGAGCTACGGCTTCGATGTCCCATACCGCCCACTCTCCGTCATCTGCTAGAACGATAATTGCTCGGCCACCTGACACCCATTTCGCATCAAGAAGTGATTTTCGTCCAAAGTCAGTATATAATCCATTGTATCTCCCCTGTCCGAGATCGGCTTTGCGAGGTTTGAATCCAGCATATAATGAGAGAAGCCATGTTCCTTGTTGAGCTGCAAGACTATCAGGCTCTTCAGATGTTCTACTAAGCAGACTGTAATCGAAGATCCGACACACACCACCAGACTCTGCGACTAAGAGATGAGTTGATCTTGGAATGGAATTTGATGGATTGAAGGAAATCCGTATTGCCGGGGATGATAGGTATATTTTTTGCGAAGCGGTAATTTGTGTTAACTTAGAACTCAACGGAACTCGAAATACGAGCAGAAGTCCGGTAGCCTCTTGGGAATGTGACGAGACGATGATGGAAGGCTCTGCTGATATTGAAGGTCTCGAGTCCGCCAGGACCAATTCTTTCGAAGTGCTCGAGCTGATTGTCATCGACAACCCATCGGCAGGTTTTAGATGTCCAGATAAGATAGTAACTGTCTCTCCCCAGTTTCCGTTTCCTGCGTTGGTGTCGAAGGCGCTCTTTCGGAACTCTGGGCGTGATTTGCTCAAGGGCGACGGCGGAGTAAGAGGCAGAGTGACAAGTCGCAGACTATTATCTGTACACGCCGCTGTAAACACGATCTTACCCTTGAGAGAGTTGAAAGCTTTTGGCAGGTCAACATCTGCCCGAAGGTATGTGGCGGGCAACAATGCAAGATGTAACACTGCTGTTCCCAAGTGCAAGTCTAGTGTTTGTACGATATCTGGGTAAGGTTGGGCATCGTGCACCTCCTCTTCCTCATCTTCAAACTCCGGTTTATCCACGAATTTGGCTGCTGCTGGGCCTTCGTCGTCCGAATCGAGGGATATAATCGCATTTTCCGACCCATTGGTCTTTTTCGAAGCGGCAGAATCTGGCTTCGTAGGCTTGAAGGGTCTGCCACCTCTCCATACCACCCTCACGCCATTGTCATGACCGTATATGATGACAGTCGACCCATTGGAGGATCTGGCGGGGTAAACAACGGAAGTATGGATTCGATGCGGCAACTCGTAGCTATGCGTGAGCTATCAGTACCTCGAGCTCTGTGGTACCAAAGGGGAAGACCTACGTTGTCTGGGTGTTTTGTTGGTTCCTGACAAACCGCGGCGAAGAGAGACCGGATGACATCTTATTGACAGTCTGTGAGAAGGATGACCTAGATCATTTCCTACGTTGGGGTCGAGAGATAGAGTCCCTGAGAGTGTTGAAACTTGCGAGTATTGTTTTGCTCCGTCGTCCAAGCTCGCGTCGAAACGAACGCGAATGGTCTTGGCACCACGATTTCTTACGGGATATCCGTCCCTCTCACGTGGTCCCGTTTACTTTCAAGTCGGAGCAACTTCCATCACTCAACAACAATAATCGACCTCAGTGCCAGTGACTCCATCGCCTTCCTGCAGTCAAATTCATGTCAACCTCCGTCATTGCGGACAAAGATAAGAATCACTAGTCTATGCAGGCAGCACTTCCAGTCCTAGGTCGTTCGCCAAAAGGATGGAAGATGTACGTCAACATCATGACACCAACGATATAAAACGACTGTTCTCTAGCCGATGGCTTCTCCAGCAGGTGCTGCGAGGTGGACGGGTATAACGGCAAGCTTTTCTACGTCCCTCGTACCAAACACCACACCAACAAGTCCCAACAACGTTCTAGGGGACGAAAGAATCCGAGCCATGATGCCATCTGACGAAAACGGAGCAATCCCGCACAACTGCCATGGCTCTCGAACACTTCCCAGACATCGACAAATCCCATCTTTGGCTCTGCTACAGTATGTGGATTGTGGACATCGATCCAAGAACAGCACAGCTCCTGAGTCCCTCTTTCGAGAAGGAAAAGCAAAGAAGCTTGTTTTGACGTGCAGAAAGCTTCCGAGAATCTTCCAATTGCCATTACTTGCCGCCCTCTGTGGGATTCGGCGAGGCTTCCGGGCCACTGACAACATGGTTCGTTGCTGCGCGGAATGAGACCCCGCTCCTAGCTCTTCGGCTTCGGTTTCAAGGGCTTTTAGAACCATATTTCCGAAATCCTTTCAAATCAGAAAACACCTGCTCCCCCGTTCATAAACCTTTTCTTTTTCCTTTCGTTGACTGGTGTGTGCTATATATCTTCATCTTCTTCCCTCTCAATTGACCTGGTTTCGTTGTCTGCCCGACATCAAGGAGATCAAGGCAAGCCAATTTCCAAGTGATTAGTATTCACTTCTCAAAAAATAGCCGCGTGCCTCGGTGTTTCTGTATTTATTTTTTGGATAACCGGATTTTGTCAACTATTGTCCCACCTTTGGATTAATTGCCATTTCAACATTATTTCGTTTTGCAATTACTTCACACAAAGTTAAAAGGTTACTCGGACTGGAACCAATGAGGACCTGACTTTGTCAACGAAAGACTTCACAATGGCTTCTTCACCCATAGATGAAGAGAAGAAGGACAGGCTCTCTTCGCCACCGCCTAGCATTCACTCAAATTCATCAGGCGGCTCCACAGATTCAGATCACATCGATGCACTTGAACACTCTCCAACTCAAGCCATCGAACCCGATGCCGAACGGGCGTCATTAACCTACACTAAAACCGGTGCTACTATGACCACGACGTCGTCAAGATTACCTTCATTTGAGGTCGACTTCGCCGAAAATGACCCCGGAGATCCAAAGAATTGGTCGATGCGGAAGAAAGGATGGACCATTGCGGCTGTAAGCTACGGTACATGGGTCGTGGTCTTGTATTCCACAAGTTACACATCCTCCATGCCTGGTATGATGGAAGAGTTCCACATTGGCAGCGAACCCGTTGCAACACTAGGAGTTACAGTGTATTTACTCGGACTGGCTTGTGGAAGCTTGATTCTGGCGCCGTTCAGTGAACTTTTCGGAAGACGAATCATTTATATTGGAAGCCTTCTCTTCTTCACACTGATGGTCTTGCCATGTGCATTGGCGAAATCTCTGACAGCGGTTCTGGTGGTTCGCTTCTTCGGGTGAGGCTCATCTCGTTCTGTATTTCCGCGAGTTCATACTGACTATTCTCAGAGCATTGGCCGGAGCTGCCATGATTTCTAATTCTCCTGGTTCAGTTGCCGATATTGTCACTGAAGAGTTTCGTCCACTTGCTTTCTCAATATGGTCACTCGGGCCTATGTCAGGTCCAGTCACTGGCCCTTTGATCGGTGGATTCGCTGCCCAATATCTCGGATGGCGATGGACGAACTGGCTTGTGATGATCTTCGCGGGAGTCGGCTGGGCAGTATGTGCATCGGTGGAGGAAACATACGTTCCTACCATTTTGAAACGGAGAGCTGCCAAGATGCGAAAGGATACTGAAGATGATCGATGGTGGTGTCGATATGATGACAAGGAGAGCAGTGAGTTGCTAGCTCCCTCTGAACTCTCTGAGTCGGTTAATTAATTCTCTACAGTTGGCGAGTTGTTCAAAATAAACCTCTCCAGACCATTTGTGCTCTCCTTCACGGAGCCCATCCTGTGGTTTTGGAATACCTACATTGCCGTTAGTAACATACACTCGGCCCCTACATGATGGAACTGACCTCGCATTAGATTATATATGGTATACTTTACCTCTGTTTTGTAGCCTACCCTCTAATTTTCTCACGCCTCAGAGGATGGACACTCGGTATCACTGGATTGTCTTTCGTTGGAATTGGTATCGGAACACTGATCGCTATCGTTACCGAGCCTCTCGCACGAAGAGTCATCAACATGCACAAGAAAGATCCTGCAACAGGACGCATTCCTCCTGAAGCTTCTGTCGCTATTGTCTGCTTTGCTTCAATCCTATGCCCCATTGGCCAGATCTGGTTCTCTTGGACCAGCGTACCAATCACCATTCACTGGGTATGGCCGATTCTTGCCGGCATTCCTTTCGGGGCAGGCAATTGCTTGGTGTTCATCTACGCATCCAACTACATCGCTGGATCATATGGAATATATGCGGCTTCCGCAATGGCTGGGAATTCGGTTGTGAGAAGTCTGGTTGGGGGCACGCTACCTTTGGCTGGGCCCGCCATGTATAAGGCCTTGACGCCGCAATGGGCCGGAACACTACTTGGATTGGTGCAAGTGATTTGCATCCCGATTCCATTTGTCTTTTACAAATATGGCGACCGAATCAGAGCGAGAAGTCCTCTGATCAAGGCGTTAAGAGCGGAGCAGGCGAGGAATGACGAGAGAGTTGAGCGAGCGAAGCAAAAGGCTGACAAGAAAGCCGCAAGAGAGAACGGGGTAAGTAGAGATGTGGAAAAGGAAGCCGTTGAGGTGTTGAAGCAGTGATTGGGGAGAAATTGAAACTTAAGACGTAATAGATGTATATACATAGGCACTTGTAGCCAACGAACATAATTCATAGAAAGAGAATGATTGATACCCACTTCTGTCAACAGATCTTGATACTGTTCTTAATGGTGATGTTCATTTATGAGTCCCTATATAATCATGAAGTTATTCATCCCTAGATATGCGAGTCAGCCTCCCCTGGTGATGGGGCTGCAGGGGCCTGACTCTTGCTGACTGACTGTTTGGCCACGAAGAACTTTCCCAACATTCAAAGATTTGCCAGCTGAACAGATTGCTGCTGACAACGAATGCAATATGCCACCTCCCAACTTGATCTTTGTTGTGGTTCACCGCCAATTGACATTCACTGACTTGTCCATGCGCCGTAATGTATTATCATGTACAGTGCTTTATGGCTAAATATATTAATGCCTGTAATGCTGCATATCATTTTTGTTCACCGTTTCGTGTTGCCCGGACAGTCGAACACTCCAAGCAGCCGCCCCATTTACTAGCGCCGGCAAGCAGCCTTTAGCGAGAGAGCCGAAAAATTACAAAACCTTCTTGATCTCTCCATCTCTTTGTGTCTCCCTTCCCCCTTCCCCACCACACGCCATTCCACGGTACTCGTCAACCCTATTCCTACCGGTGTAGTCAATCTTCTCTTCCCCCCCAATTCATCTTCATCTCTGATCCTCGGATTTCAATACTCTGCGACGTGCTTTCTAAGGAACTGCAAGCCCATTTGGTCATCATTCTGCCCAACCAAGCAAGCATCAAACTTCCCCCCAAGAACGCGACCAGAAACAATTTCAGCCTTCTTCCTCGAACCTCGAAAACCTTTCACTACCACCATCAACAAAGGATATCGACTTTCTCGGCAGACTAACGCTTCCAAAAAGAGAGGACACGAATCAAAGACAACCAGACTTATACAAACCTGCCCCCGCAAGAACCTTCTGTGACTTTCAGTAGTCATGGCTATTCCAACGCAGTTTGCATACAGAACACTGAAGGGGATTGGCATCGTGGATGCAGCGCCCGTGTATGCGCCTTTGCCTGGTTTTCAGAAACCGGAAGGCAACTCTCGCTGTTGCACTTATTCTCCCTGCGGTCGCTACTTTGCTTGGGCTTCCAACGAAGGTGTTACTGTTGTGGACGCCTCGGCCGGACACGTCATCACCTCTCTCCCCACTCCCAATGTCTACGAACTTGGCTTCTCTCCTCGGGGCTCGTACATCATCACCTGGGAACGACCCTCCCGGGACGAGGCTGGCGATGCCGTTAAGAACTTGAAGGTCTGGCGGACCGAGGAAGACGTACAGGGTGGTGAGAAGGAGGTTGTCGGTAGGTTTGTGCAGAAGTCTCAGACTGGCTGGAACTTGCAATACACCTCCGATGAACGATACTGTGCTCGTACTGTCTCGAATGAGGTTCAGTTCTACGAAAGTGGAGATCTAGGGACGGTTTGGAACAAGCTGCGTGCTGAGGGTGTAGCCGATTTCTCGCTATCACCTGGGAACAACCATGCTGTGGCCGTATTCATTCCGGAGCGCAAGGTAATTACACTCCTTTTTGAAAATACGTCATAATGCTAACGTTTTCTAGGGTCAACCAGCCGCGGTCAAGGTTTTCAACATCCCCCAATTTGCCTCAGCGGTATCCCAAAAGACCTTCTACAAGGGAGATAAGGTTCAGTTCAAATGGAATCAGCTGGGTACAACTTTGATTGTGCTGGCACAAACCGAGGTCGATAAGACAGGCAAGAGTTACTATGGAGAGACCACGTTGTATGTAATGAGCGCCAATGGTGGATTCGACTCGAGAATTACACTGGACAAGGAAGGCCCCATCCACGACGTTATGTGGTCCCCGAATTCAAAAGAATTTGGTGTGGTATACGGATATACCCCCGCGAAAACTGTCCTCTTCAACCAGAGAGCCGTTGCCACCCACACATTCCCATTGTCGCCAAGAAACACCATTCTCTTCTCCCCGACTGGAAGATTCGTCATCATTGCAGGTTTCGGAAATTTGGCTGGCCAGATGGATGTCTATGATCTTGAGAAAGATTACAGAAAAGTCTGCACCATCGAAGGTGGAAATCCCAGTGTCTGCGAATGGAGTCCAGACAGCAAGTACATCTTGACCGCTACTACCAGCCCAAGATTGCGAGTTGACAATGGAGTTCGATTGTGGCACGTGGGAGGTGGAATGATGTACAACGAGGACATGGTGGAATTGTACCATGTCATCTGGAGACCACAATCCTTTGACATATTTCCGTCAGGAGATTTGTTGAACCCGGTCCCAACCCCTCATGAGTCAGCGAAGGCATACCTTGCTACCGTCAAGACTCCTTCCAAGCCAGCTGGCGCTTACCGTCCTCCAGGAGCTCGCGGAAACGCAACTCCTTTGGCATTTAAGCGTGAGGATGAGGGAGGTTCTGCGCATGTCGTCAGCAATGGAACTGCACTGGTTGGATCGAACGGATTTGGCAGACCCAGACGAGCTGTTCCTGGAGCTGAGGTCGTGGACAACCTCCCACCTGGAGCTGCGCCAGCGAATGCACCAGGTGCTGATGGGGACGAGAATCTCTCCAAGGCAGCTTTGAAGAACAAGAAGAAGCGAGAGGCGAAGAAAGCCAAGGAGGCTGAAGCGAAGGCTGCTGGTTTGGATCCATCGACTAATGCTCCACCATCAGACCTCAATCGCAGTCCTGAACGCCGCGATCGTCGTGATCACCATGATCACCCGCGCAGTCAGTCCAGAGGCCAAGGTCAACGAAATGCTCGCACGCCATCTCAGCAACGCTACCGTAGCAACACTTACCAAGGAAGACAACCCAACTTCCAACAGAACGGCAATGGTAACGGATACGGCAATGGCAATGGCAATGGATACGGTGCTGCTCCAACAAAGCAAGTGAATGATCTATCGATTCGCCCAGAGCATGTTCGTCGCATGCCAGAAACCCCAGAATTATCCATCACATCCCCTGGAGGTGGCTCGAGTCCCAATGCCAAGAAGTTGAGAGGACTGCAGAAGAAGATCCGCGCCATCGAAGATTTGGAGATGCGACTCGCAGGTGGCGAGAAATTGGAGGATACTCAGATGAAGAAGATTGGCACGAAAGCTAGTGTCCAGGCCGAGTTGGATTCCATAGAGGGATAAGATCAGCTCAGAATCATTTTGAGCAATGATGTGAAGTAAAATGCAGCTCATGGAGAGGGAGAGGGAGAGAGCCTTGCAATAGTGTGGTATGGTTCTTGTTTGGGATCACGTTGGAGATGATGGTTGAAGCAGGTCAGGCAAGGTATTCATGGATTGAGAAAATCTCTGGATCGGAGCTTGATGCGATGCGATGAGATGGGAGCATTCGCAGGGGAATTTTCTGACTATGGCATGATATTTTATCACCATGACCTGGATTTAGTCTTTCCACAAAATTCACAATTTAAAAATGCATAATAAAGGGGACTGTTTCTTTTTTTGGAAGCCCCTTGTTCTTTTTTTATTACTATATTTTCTGTTCGTCGTTATTGGAATGCTATAGATTTCACCTTTCTTTCATCGTTTTGGTTTTTTGCTCACTACTGACTGACTGGACCTTCTTGCATTTCCGTGGGATTTTATTGACTTCTGTTTGCAAAGCAAGGCTGCAAGGCTACTACTTACACCATCAATCAATTAGGTTTACGGAGAAGAGAATGGCAGCTAAATAGGTAGGCACCTACCTAAAATAGTTCGCCTTGGGCCAATTTCGAGAGTTCAGAAAAGGTGTACTACACCAAACTAGGCCAGTCATTGCCATTATTAAGCAGGCTAGCGTGCAAAGACCTTAAAAGTTCCGGTGGATTTTGTTGGAGTTAGAGTAGATAATGTAGCATTGGACTGTAATCTATTTACATTCTGTACCATTATTACACGTCTCAAGTCGAAAGGAATAGGTAAGGTAAGATCTTATATTTCTGCATCGGAAAAAAAAACCCGCTGGTATGGTAAGTGGCTTTTTTAAGGTTTTAGACTTCTAGCTAAGAAGGCATCCTGCCCTTCCCCGTGGTTCCCCCCGTGGGGGTGGGGTCTAAGTCGTTAAGTTAAGTTAAGTTACCTTACCATCAGACCGGTAGAAGTGCTAGGTGCATTAGATTTGGGGCGGATGATGGATAGATTGATTTTGACAGCTTTAACATGTTCGGTCCGGGCGCTTTGCCGTTTGTATGTTAGGGCTGAAATGGTGAGTTGATGGTCAACTTGTAGAGACTCTTGATGGGATTCTTCCTTTCTGATTTCTTTCTTCTTGTTCTTGGTCTTGCCCTTCTTCTTGCTCCTGTTGCCTTCACTCATCTGCAAATCTCTGTTCTTGGGTTGGCATAGGCATCATCCGGAAGTTTTCAATACTTCAACAATATACAGCCACTAGGTCAGACATTCGCTTGTCTTGCCAGCTTTGCTTTGTCGACGTTGCCACACTTTCACCATATGAAGACTGCTCTTTCGTTTGATCAAGAGATATCGATTTAGCATACGTCCACCGCCAAGATGAGAGGTTTTTCCCCTTGCCTATCGTACAGTACGTTTAATAATTCTTTCGCTGACATGAAAATAGATTCCATGATTTATCTTGATAGAGTGATATACATAATATCAAAACTTGCCGAAAGACAAAAGAACAGCAAAGATCCTATCCAACTAGGGCACAGAGAAGAGGAGACAATCGACTACACCATAGAGGACGAATGGACAGCAAAAGTTCTCGCCACTGTGGTTTACGGTAATCCCCAGAATGAGAATAATGATCTCGATTTTGGAAAGCATGGAGGTATCGAGGACGATTCATGGCGGATTGATGAACGACGTTTCGAGCCTGCCTCGGCAATGGCTATCTTGAATCCAAAGCCGGTGTTGAAGAAGAGTGATCACTTTACTCTTCGGCCGCTAGTATTGTCGGAGACAACGTCGACGTCGAGTCTCGCATTGGAAATTAAAAGCGAAAGTGATGAGCTCGTTAGATATTCCTCGTCGAATACCTCCTGCCCAGTATCTGAGTGCAGTGGGGCCACCACAGTGGCTCAATCAGATCTCTCAAGAGAAACAACAAAGGCGACTTCAAAGAAGACAGTCTCATTCAACACAACAAAACGTTCAGGAACAAATGGCACTCGCTTCAGGCGCACAACCTTCTCCTTTTCCGCAGAACCCGACATAACCAAACCATTCCTCCCCGTCCGCACTCCCCTCTACTACTCCGACCTCCCCAGTACTCTCCAAGTGGCCTTCGCAGCCCTTCTACCGCGTAATAGCCACTCACAAAAAACAATACCTCTCTACACCTACCCATCCATCATCGCCCTCACCCACCGTCCCCTTCACACAATCCACACCAACACCTCCCACCTCAAACAACTGCTTCTCCTCTTCTCCCCGGACTTCCCCCTCTCCATCCTCTGCCACAACTGCAAAGTTCTACACGTCCCATACTTCATCACCCGCCGCCACAATGGCACCACCACCTTCCCACTCTCCTTTCAACTCAACCGAACACACAAATACACCAGTCGCTCAACCAGCCTCATCGAAAGAAAACGCGCGCACACTCAAAGCGAATGCGAACACTTCCCAACCGAATCCAGCATCTTCTCGGGAAGAAACTGCATCAGCGATCTGGTCATCGGAGGAACATCCTCGCCGCCCATCTTCCCGAAACTATTCACGTTTTCACAGGTGCAGCTGGCGTTGAAACGACACAAGTTGGGCTGGGATGCACAATTTAGACTTGCGCATCTGAATAGTCATCGTGTTTTTCAACGGCCAGGATGGACGCATCTCTGGACCAACAAGACGAGATTTGTTAACGATAGGTTGTTGGTTCGGACGCAACATTGGTTCTTGCTGCGTCCCAAGCGGGCTTGCGAGGTGAAGAAGGATTGGGTGATGGGGCTGTGGAAGATATTGTTCTGCAATCCCAAGTCTCAGGAGCAAGATGAGGGCTTGTTCTTCTGTCAGCATCTAAAGACCGAGACGGTCTCTGCTTTATATCCGCATTTCTTCCAGCTCGTAAATAGCAGCAAGTGGAAAGTTTGGAACAATGCGACGAAATTGAAGCCTGTCAAGCGAACGATAGATACGTTCCCCTGCTCGGAGTGCGCTGCGGAGTTCTCGGTGGATTTTATGGACGTGAACAAGGAGGGAATGTTTTGGAGACGGAAGAGAGACTGTGTGGTCTTCACGGCTTGGAGAGATCTAGGAAGGTTGGAAAGTGTGTTTGATGAGAGGTTTTGGTCGCATTTTGGTGAGATGGAAGAGGCTATCATGAGGAGTTCGAGAGAGAGAGTTAGGTGGAATGGTATGGTAGATGATCAGAGGGAGGAGGGGGACAGTATAGGAATGGTGGATTTGGAGAGACTGAATCCGAGTTCGGATGAACAGGTCGAGGTCGCTAGCGATGAGATTTGGAGGGAGGATGGAGAGGGTGTGAGCTTTCTTGAAGGAAGTATCGAGAAGGACTTTGAAGGTGAAAAAGGAGGGAGGGAAAGCTGGGTTGGGGAGTTGAGAAGGGAGAGGTTGTGGAAGAAGTTACAGCTTTTTCAGCTTGGGAGGCAGGGGGAGAGATTTGAGATGCCCTCTTCTAGGCGTCACTAGATTTTGGCGAACACACCGATACTGGATCGACTTTTTGGAACCGAAAATGTCAAGTTCGGTACCGAGGTAGGAAGGTTTTGTTATGAGTTGATGGGATGGTGATATATGTATAGGCGGGTTTGAGCGATATACCCCTCTCACTGTAGGAGAGCATTATGGTTGTTTTTGATACCCTAGATATCTACCTATTTAGATAGGTTGTTACATTTTTCGGTAGGAGAGTTATCGCTGGCCACCAGGCAGGTAGCTCTATCCGTTACTTTATCGAGTAGGATATACTGGAGATGATAATAAAAGGTCGATTCAGATTTGAAATTCTTTTGCAATTTGCAGAAATAGATCTATTTACCAATCCAACGCTCACAAAGATATCTTTTCATACTGAAAAAACCGTCCAATCTAAAGGACTGAATCACAAAGTAAAGCCTAAATAACACCTCTCCCCCTCATAGTAATTACTTCATCCTCCTCGTATCCAGCGTCACGTGAACACAAAGCACCCACCTACCAGTGAACCATCACTAGCCCAGCCACTTCCACATATGCATCCTTTCGGGGCACCAGGTACTCCACTATAGGTACTCCACTCCCGCCCCAAGATACTGTGCTGTAATTCTATCTTTGTTGCACGTCGCAAAAAAACACAATTTTGCTCAATCGGGCCCAACGCCACCGCCAAGGATGGGACTTTCTGGGTGCCATTGGCTTCTCGGCCTCCCATTCGATTTGGTAACAGTCAACATCAACCCGTCGATTCGTATTCCTGGAATCGAAGAAGAGGGATTGGAAGATTCGGGAGAATGGCGACGAGGGGAATTATTCCATTCGTCAATTATCGATATATTAATAATGGGGTTTGCGGTTTTGGTTTGGTTTGAGATGGAGATGGAGTGAGGTAAGATAGATTGCATGGGGATGGGGTTCAGCTGGGTTCTGGATGGTTGGTCGCTACTGGGTGGGAGAGGACGGTGAGATCGGGGCGGTGTTTGGATCAGATGATGGTTTGTGGGGAGGATGAGATGGCCATGGGATCGCTGAGTATTGTTTTGAGTCGTTGGAGGATGGAAGGGGATAGACGAGTGCCCTGAGTCGTGTTATCGGGAAGGAGAAGATGATTTGTTGCGGTCGTCATCTGCACTTCAAATTGCTGCTTCGATTGCCCATTTCTCGACTTCTGTGGAACGTTGAAAGATGAAAAAGGCAATTTATTTCCGTCTACGAACCTTCTACAACCATATTTCAATATCTGGCTGTGCGGTTGTGACGAAGGCAGGCAGGCGGAATCGAATATGCGATATATGGAAGGATTGGAGGTGCTCGGAAAAGGAAGGGAGGCAGCAAATGCCGTTGTTTCTT
The DNA here is from genome assembly GCA_031472005.1 of Tetracladium setigerum. Classification (NCBI taxonomy): domain Eukaryota; kingdom Fungi; phylum Ascomycota; class Leotiomycetes; order Helotiales; genus Tetracladium; species Tetracladium setigerum. Next base: position 2,258,214 of record PZJY01000006.1, read on the forward strand.
CCATTTCATGCGCTTGTCTTTGGTAAAGAGAGTTCTTTATCGATATACAAGTGTATAGACGGAGCCTTTGACGTAGAAGGAGTCTGGTGCGAACATCCAGCTGGTCGGGTCAAGGTACCGTTTCGAACTGCGATACATAATTGTATTATCGCTAAAGTATTTTTTGAGAGCTGTCCAGGGAAGTTGACTTCATTTCAGATTAGAACGTGTTTCTTCGGGCTGAATCAATGTTTCTTGCCTTTTTTTTATTTTTAAATAATGATCGTTGCCGGTTCGAGAGTCCAACTTCTTCCTTTTATCTCCTTCGGAGAGGGAGTTTGCATCTTCCAAAGAACATCAAATTTGGTAATGAGTCAATCATATTGACTTCAAGGTCTTGAACATTGATCAGTCGCCCTTCAAATACTTCCCTTGTCGAATTCTGAAAGGGCTTGTTTTGGGTCGTGTTTTGTGTTTTCCATTCAGGTCCGGGTTTCTCGTCCTTTCTTCTTCATTACACTGCACTGCTCTTCCTGCCGTTCCTCTACTACAATCACCAATATCAAGCCTTCTCGCAACCTGCCTTGATTTGTCACCTCCATCCAAAAGTCACATCGCGATGTTCTGGCATTACCATATGCAACAATATGCATACTAACAGATTACTAATCACTGTACCTGCGTCCAAGTTTCGACGACTTCACTTCCCTCTTCAGGACACTCTTCTCCCTTTCCAAGAATTTGCAAAAATAATGTTCAATACTAAAAGACCGTCCCCCTCTTCTCAAAGACTCTTTACTTTACTTCTCCTCTCAACCTTTCCAAAACCTGTCAGCTACCACAACTTTTCCAGCATGGCTGCCTCAAGACAACTATTCACCAATCCTGCAGCGACTTCGTACACTCTCCCATCCCAAAACCTCCCACCCATTTCAGAAATAACAAATTTCCACTCCATACTCCCAGAATACTCTCAAACCCCTCTCATCGCCCTCCCCACCCTCGCCAAATCCCTCAAAATCGGCACCCTTCTCATCAAAGACGAACGACTCCGCTACGGTCTCCCCTCCTTCAAACCCCTCGGAATCTCCTGGGCAATCCGCAACGCTCTCATCTCCGAACTCTCAGAATCTCTCCCCGAACCTCTCCCCTCCAACATCTCTCTCCCAGATCTCGCCGCCAAAGCCAAGGAAGCGCAGATTACGCTCATCACGGCTACGGATGGCAAATTAGGACGTATCGTCGCTAGATTGGGGAAGTATTTCGGGGTGGAGAGTATCAACACGAGAATTTTCGTCGCTGAAGATTTGGAAGAGAGTGTGAAGGAGAGTATCAGGGCTGAGGGAGCAGAGGTGATTACTGTGCAGGGTGATTTTGAGACGGCGGTTAGGGAATCTTGGTTGCATTCTGTGTCTACGGATGGCGTTTTGGTGAATATTGACGCCGAGGAGAATTATGAGGATATTCCTAAGGTGAGTCTGATCCTCACAACAAACTCCATCTTGTGTATTTTGCGACTATGATATAATAAAAGCGAATGAAATGGTACTGATGAGATGAATGTAGTGGATCGTCGAAGGATATGGAACAATCTTCCAAGAATTAGACGCTCAACTCTCATCACTTCCAGATCTCATCATACTGCCAGTGGGCGTAGGCGGACTCGCACAAGCTGCTGTTACGCATTACAAGTCCTCTTCGGGTCACACAACGCGTTTCTTAACAGTTGAACCAGAGGTAGCAGCTTGTCTCCACAGTAGTCTCTTGGCTGGCAAACGAGTTGATGTTGAACCCAAAGAAACCATTTTGAAGCATCTTAGTTATGGAAGTGTGGCAGAAGCCGCATGGGAAGTTTTGAAAGATGGGGTTGATGCTAGTACGGTTGTGAGTGATGCAGAAGTATTGGAGGCGGTGGAGGAATTGAGAAGTTTGGATGTTGAGGTGGGTGGATGTGGTGGTGCGGTGTTGGCTGCTTTGAAGGGGTTGGGTGGTGAGGTGGGGGAGAGGTGGGGTGTTGATGGGAATTCGACTGTGGTTTTGGTTTGTACTGATGGGAAGGATGACTGATTTTTTGTATGATAGGTAGGCAAGGTACTTAGGAAGACTTGTACCTTTCAAAGATACTCTGGAAGAGGCCCGTAATTAATTACGATACTTTAAGTTTTGCTTCAGCAGGTCCGCTTGAACGGTTATAATTCTGTTCTAGGGCAGCTGCTCTTGAAAACTCAAGAACTTCATCCTGCTCGTCCTTGATGCAATATTTTACATACAATTTCAGTTCAGTGTTGAATTTCTCAAATATAACCCAGCAAATTTGTTGCACGCAGTTGTCTCGTGGAAAGAATAGAACGACAAATAATACCCAAATTAAAGAGTAGAACTGTATAAAACCATCTCTTATCCCTTTTTAGAGCGATAAAAAGCACCCAACCTCCCCATCAACATCCCAAACGACTTATCCCCCGCCCCCTCCACCAACCCCTCCTTGATCCACCCGGGCAACTTCCCTCTAATTCTCTCCCCAGCAAAACGCTTATCAAACATCAAAATACTCGCATAATCGCCTTTATGTCTAATCGCCCTCCCGACACTCTGATTAACAGCCCTCATACACGCATTCTCATAAAACTCCCTCCCTGCCTCTTTCGCCTGTGCCAACTTCTCTTTCTCAGTCCATTGACTCGCACTCTCATCATCATTAGCATCGACTTTCGCTTTCTGCAGGCGTTCCAGCGTCGAGGATTCAATGTATTCGATTTTGGCTTTCCATTCTGCACTCATGATGTTAGGGAACGGAAGGCCGACAATGACGACGCATCGACCGAGGGAGTCCGAGAAATTGATTCCTTCGGACATTTTGCCGCCAACCACGCTGAGGAGGAGGGCGCCTTTTCCCGTGTCAATTGCTTGGGCGTAGGAGGTGAGTGTGGCTTCGACGCTGAGGTCCTTGCTTTCGAGGAAGATGGGTTTCTTGTCTGAGAGGCGATCGTAGATACTTTTACCAGCAGCGAGATTTACACCTCTTTCTGTTGTTGTTGGTGGTGGTGGCGGGGGAGTTTGCCAGCGTGTGATGATGGAGGCGAGATGGTTGTAGCTTGGGAAGAAGACTACTACGCCGTCGGGCACAATAGTGCATATATTTAGAAGAGCACGACCGAGTTCATCAATCATAGCGGTGTTAGTGCGGTTTTTGAATGTGAATTCGAATGGTTGGCCTGTAGGGCCTTTGCTGACATTCCATGCTACGAGGTTGTCGGCGGGGATGACGTGGCCGCAGGATAGAGTGGTGATGGATGTTGGAGGGAGGTATGGGAAGAGATGCAATGTGTAGTCGCTCATAGGGGACATGGTTCCTCCGGCGAGAAGGACAGCGCGTGCCTCTTGAACGATTTCTTGGAAATGGGTGGATGGGTCAAGAAGCAGGAATTTGAGGTCGATTGAGTCGGGGTTTGGGAGTCGGGGGATTTGGAGAAGAAGAATTGGCCTTCCTTGGAGGGGTGGGTGAGGGCTGAGAGGAGAGATGTGATGTGGTGGAGGACGGGTGTTGTTGCTTCTGCTTTGGTGGAAATTTTAGGTATGGATTTTTTGTGGTCTGATACAGAATCTGAGGTTGTAGCATGTATGGCGTATCCTTCAACTTTTCGGGCTAACTTGCTCTCTTGGAGGTAATTGATGAGTTTGTAGAGATTTATTTGGTCTACCCCCTTTCCGGAGAGAATCTCCTTTTCGGTTGCGATACCATCTCTTTTCCCCTAACGGATGGATGTCAGCAATGCCTGCGCTAGGCGAGCGAAAGCTAAACTTACTGGTATGGCCAATGCCCCCTCTAAGTAGCCAGATAAAGAGTCAATTACCCTCACAACTTGTGCAACATAGACACGATTCTTTCCCTTCAGTCGATTCCTGAATTTCTGAAGATAAGCTGCAATTTGTGCTCTAGCTCTCTTCAACTGATCCAGACTGACTCCCACACTGTAAATGCCAGAAACAGCGTCCATCAGATTATGGGCCTCGTCAATGATGATCACATGACCTTTCAAACTCAACCCAAGAGCATCTCTTGCACTCTTTTGCAGGAGAAGTGGATAGGGAAGCGTCACGATTTCTGCTGGCTTGATAGCAGCTCTCGATGCATAGTATGGACAAATCCCTATCTTCTTTCCCAGGGAACCCATATCTTCAATATCACGAAGAGAAGCGAGGGCATGATCTCGAAATTCGTTGACGAGAGGCTGATTGTCCTTGTTTGGAATGAACACACATTTGTGTTCTTTGGCCGTTCCGGACTGCTGAAGTTCGGCACATCTTTCATTGATGGCTGTGACAGAGCCGAGCTTGCTGACGGAAGGGTTGATGCAGAGATTCTTGCGGGATCCGAGTGTGAGATGTTTCAAATCCTCAATCGCATTCTTTTCGTGCGATTCGTCTGGAATGGCTGGAGGAAAGTTGACTCTTCGTAGCTCATTGATGAACTGGGTCAGCTGGGAATGAGTTCGAGAGCAGTAAAAAATCTAAGATTCTGTTCAGAAACAATCAAATTCAGATGGAGAAGAACATACCTTTGTAACATCTTCATCCTCGACTTCCTCTTCTTTGAGGGCTGGGCCAATTCCCAACTTATCCATAAGTGCAAGAGTCGCAGCAGAGTAAACACCTTCCAAACCACCCTTCGTGCTCGTATTTTCCCCATCGCTCTCATAATCATCCAAAACAAACTGCTCCTCGTCGTCGCCATCATTTTCATCGCCTTTATTGTCTACCTTTCTCTTTTTGAAATTTTGCTCGTCCCCCTTCAAATATTTCAATTTCTGCGCCTTCTCCTTGGCACGGATTTTGGCCAGTCTGGCCTCCATATCTTCTCGTTGGCGAAGAATCTCTCGACGCTTTCGCGCTCTGGTTTGTTCAATGACCCATTCTGGCTCATCTGAATCTAATAACTCTTAGAGTTCTGTGGATGTTGGAAATGTTGGTTGGTTGCTCACCTCCTTGATCCCAATTGAGTCCATTCTCAAATTCTCTTCTCCTGTGGTCACGGAGCCAGGTCAGAGAACCACAGATGAGACTAAGAGATTTGCCCTGGACGTAGAAGTCTTAGTTTGGGCGCATGTAGACGAGATGGTTCTTATCATTTGAGAGATTCATCCACGTGTTGCGAGGGACGACTCACGGTGCCTGTGGGAGACTCAAGAATGCCAACCTTGGAATCTTCTAAAGTTTGATACACCGTACTCATAAACGTCTCTTGGATATCATAAGGTGTGTATGGATGATGGAAATCTCGTTTTTCCTCCATTGTTTCGATGTCGTGACATGCTTTGTCGCGAGGTTGGGTGAAGAAGACGCGAGGTTCGTGGATGTCTCGAAAGGTTGTGTGGCTAACAATTTACAACACAGATTGAAGTTCTCAACTTCGCTACGTCCACTCTCACAATTGCAATTGCAATAAAAGCACTTTTCTTGCAGATTTCTATCAATCCTAGGATTCTTTGCGTAACTCGGAGCTGGAATACTACATTTTCCTCAGAGATCATAATGGCCGTGCATAGCCCTAACCCTACTGTTATGTATCGTCCTTGCCAGTTTGCTAGTTTCACGTTCTGCCCATTTCTTTTTCTTCTGTTCACAGTGTTTCTCTTACTTGCTTTTTTGAACATACAAAGATACCTAAGTACCTAGGCACTGTAGATACTTACCTAGTCACTCCGCGTAGTTTTCGGGATTCCAAAGTGTCATCGGGTAGCAATCTGCCTTGCACTCGTACCGCTCGTACTCGGAAGCCTCGGCCATTCCCAATAACGACAAGGCTGTGGAGATTCAGCCTGATGGCTTGATTCTTATATTCAGCTCCTTTGGGATCAATCAAAAAGCTTCTTTTCTCTGGGCAAATTTGAGACAACTAGAACTTCAAGAAAATGCTTTATTGTCTTGAGATTGTTTTGTCCTGGCATTCGTGAGCTCGTGTGGTTTGCCAATATGTTTCGCTAAGCTGGTTTCCAGATTCGTTCGTAGACATCGTGAGATGCAGCACTTCTCTACCCACTTCTTGTATTCATGAGAAGTAGAGAAATTCAAAGTAAACAATAAGGTAGTCTAATGACATATTCTTGAATAATGTCGGCTTTTGTCATGGAGCAGGACGCGTAGTGTCATCTCGTCTGCTACTATTTACGTCCCCTACTGGGGCTGGCCAAGGGGATTGCGGGTCATCGTGGTGGAGGGGCAATAATGCAGCGCAAACAAACCTCACCAACAAACTCATGGCTTCTCCCTGCTTTTCCTCTCTCAAATCAACACTCTCTGTCACCACCTTGGTATCTTTCGACCTAATAAGTTATATTTTCGCTTGGGAATGCTTCATGTCTTGCTGCGAGTGTGATTAAAACGCCACCATGCCGGTCTACCCTCAGGATCCTCGAAATAATGGGTGGACGGGAGCCCAAGGCGCGCCACAGGACAATTATCAGCCTGCCCAGCAATGTGTGTTCACCCCCCTCCAGAAACCGCGCAATCGCTCCCATTGAACGCTTCAAAGGCAGGAGCATGGTCAAGGAATCTTCCCGAACCATGCCTCTTCTCTCTGCCCAAATATCTTCCTGAATCACTGTCTAACAATCGCAAATAGATCAACAAACGTACAACAACCTCCCCCAGACACAGCAACACTCGCAGCAAGCAGAACAAAGGATGGGGGATCAGTTTCAATCTCAGCATCAGCTGAGAGCGACCTTCTATCCTGGAGGACAAGATGACTTCTACGTACAACTTCCAACTCCCTTGCTCCTCCGACAAGGTTGCTAACTATTGGCAAGATGCCACCCGAAGTGATCTCTCCGCTGCCACAGCGCATCATGCCAGAGTACGTTCCAGGAGGGCAAGAAGTTGGCTATAATATTGACTGACATTTTGAAGACTAGAGCAGAATGTAGAAGGTGGTTTGGCGCGGTTGGAGTTAGAAGCGTCGCAAGGCCAGCAGCAGAATCCTTTCGATACGGTGCCTCCTCCCATGCAATCACCACAGACATCCTCGAGACATGACGACCTGGGCCTTCCTGCGTTTCCAACCAACCAGAACACCCAAAGGAAGCCGCTTCCAAAATCACTCGAGCCCAGTTATCCACGGCGGAAGGAGATGGACTACGCGGATATGCGGGAGGATTTCATTTCACGTTTTGTTGCTGAACCCACATCCAACACCCCCAAATTCTCGCCATTTCCCAAGCCCACAAACCCAGGCCCGGCCATTCCTCTCTCGGATGATGACGAGGAAGAAATTCTGGAGAGGATGCGACCAGTGATCTTGGAGTCGAATAACCCGGAACTACAACTTGATTGGAGTCAAGATGCTTTGGCTTGGGTCGAAACTGCAAATAACCTTGCACTCCGGCAGCAGGATGGTGGCCAACCAGCGAGAACACAGACGCCAAAAGTCGAGCATCAGCTACGAGTTGACGCAATCAGTATTGTCACCTTTTTAGGCGAACAATCTCATCCCAAAGCCGAATTTATGATGGGCATGTGGCTAGAATTTGGCAAGTTTGGACAGAGGGTCGACAAGAAGGAAGCTTTTCTGAAATACAAAAATGCAGCAGACAAAGGATTTGCGAGGGCCGAGTACCGAATCGGAATGCAGTATGAGAGCTCAAACAGCGCGAGTAAGGCTATCGAGCACTACCAAAAAGGAGTTTTACTGAAAGATTCGGCGTCCAACTACCGATTGGGAATGATGACTTTATTGGGACAGCATGGCGTCAAACAAGACTTCAAGAGAGGCATTGAGCTTATTCGATATGCTGCACGTGGAGCAGATAATAATGCTCCCCAGGGTGCCTATGTCTACGGCATGTTACTTGCCCGAGAGTTGCCAAATATCGAAGTTCCAGATCAGTATTTGCCTTATGACACAGCCGAGGCTAGATTTAATGTCGAAAAGGCTGCAAAACTTGGATTCGCAAAAGCCCAGTTGAAGATGGGCCAAGCGTATGAGTTGTGCCAATTTGGAGTTGAATTTGACCCTACCCTGTCGCTGCATTATAACGCTCTCGCATCCCGCCAAGGCGAACCCGAGGCGGACATGTCAATCAGCAAATGGTTCCTTTGCGGATATGAAAACCTCTTCAGTAAGAATGAGGAGATCGCTTTTACTTATGCCAAGCGAGCTGCAGCAGCGAAGATGGCGACGGCGGAATTTGCCCTGGGTTACTTCTACGAAGTTGGAATTCACGTGCAACGGGATTTGCGAGAATCTGAGATGTGGTATAAATTGGCCGATGAGCATGGAAATAAGGATGCTCTTGGACGAATTGAGAGCATCAAGAAGAACAGCACTCTCACGAAGAAGGATCACGAGAAAGTCGCAATTTCGAGAATCAAATCGCAATACGGCTCAAGGCATGGCCAGAGACCCGACAGGTTCAAGGAAAAGCCACCACCAATGCCATCTATGGCCGAAGATCTCGATATGCCCGATCAGCGCATTCCCTATTCTGTAACAGGAGCACAGCGGCAACCTGTGATACCAAAGGTACAATTGCCTCCTGTTCAAGTTCGTCCACCTGTTGTCAGCAATCCTCAACCACCTCGTCCTGTATCAACTGCCCCTTATCCAGAGGATGACGCTCCTCCACGCTTCACTCAGCCCAAGAAAGCCGCTCCTATCGCCCCATACCCGCTTGAAGACATTGGTTCTGGTGGTCTCCGCCCAAACCCAAGACCTGGACCTCAAGCTGATAGGCCCTCATCCGCATTTGGTATCCGACCGCTGGTTCATGTAGATACTTATGGACCGCCGGGCAGAGGAAGAGGGGACCCGCGACCGGCGACTAGTATGTCCAATATTCAGCCTCCGGGAAGAGGGCGAGGGGATCCACGACCCGCAACTAGTATGTCTAATATTCAACCTCCGGGAAGAGGGCGAGGGGATCAAAGACCCGCGACCAGCATGGCAAATATGCAGCCCGTAGGACGAGGGCAAATCCCGCAAGGACGTGGTCAGATGCCAGTCGGCGGGGGCCATTTGCCAGGTGGTCGAGGTCAGAATCCAGCAGGAAGGGGTGAATGGGAATCTACCGTTCCATCTAACTATCTAAATACATTGCCCAGCCAGCGACCGGCAGCCCAGCGTGTTGCGGAATCAAGACAATCGCAGCACGGTTCTTATGACCTTGACAAACCACAACCTCCACGCCCCGTCGATCAAGGCAACTATAACGGTCCAGGGGGTGCACCAAGACCTTCAAGCTCGGGTGGTCCCGCTCCAGTGTCGAGACCTCTCAACTCCAATGCTGCTGGGCCTGACCCGTCGTCTCACCGAAGGACCGGTTCCGGAAATCAGTTCGTGGCACCCGATCGTCGCAGCTCTATAGGAAGTGCGAACACACAGCCCCAAGGTAATCCACGACCTCAGAGAGTGGATTCAGCACAGAGCTCAGTGTCGACCGCATCTGGAAGCCGTCCGGCTAACCGACCACCACCAGGCAATGTGTCTCAATTTCATGACATGAGACCTGGTCCTGCTAGTAATCCTTCTCTCGCTCTTTCAACAGATCCATCTGCTGCCTCAAGTACTTCTACAACTGGGCCAAAGAAGACCGGACAGGGCCCTGCAACATTTGATGACATGGGCATTCCAAAACCTAAGCCTGAGGGCGATTGTGTAAGTTCCCTCGTCTTACTGCCGTGTATCATTTTTCTAACTACGAAAAGATCGTAATGTGATGGAAGAAGGGAGGAAAGGACTAGGAATATAGCATTGGTTTGAGGAACGGAAAGGGCATCGGGAAGCGAGCATTGAAGGCGTTCAGGTTGGGGATGAATATGTTTTGGAGCTGGGCGTGTCATCTCACCACCAAAACGAAGACGAGAAGTGCCGTATGTAACGCAGTTTTTTTATTGTGTTAGCACAGCACCCTTTTAAGTGATACCCATTTTCCCATCCATGTTTTAGTCTGTAATATTCTAGGCATGCCTTAGTACATTTCGAGATAAAGAGACCTAATTGCGTTTGTGTATTTTTGGGTGAGGAGGCATGCTGCGTCGTTCACTGCTTCACCAGCCTACTTGACGTCCCTTTCTTTGATTTTGGGACACACAGCCATCCCGCCTACTCTCCTCGTTTCTTCTTCGAAAACTCGGTACATCATCACCTTCCTACCTTCATACCCTACGATTTCACGAATAACAATCATCAAACATCACCTCATCAAGCCCCATCTTCACCAACTTAATCAAACAGCCCACCTACACACCTCGAAAATGGCACCAAGACAACCCAAACCCGTCACAGACGACACCTCCGCCACACCCTCCCCCTTGAAGCCCAAGACCGCCAAAGCAAAAGTCGAAAAGGTCAAAAGCGACAAGCCGAAGGGTGAGAAGGTCAAGGCGGCTGCTGTTGCGAAAGGAGAGAAAATTAATAAAGCTGTGGCTGCTGCGAAGGCAGATAAGGCAGACAAGGTCGAAAAGGGTGAAAAGCTTGAGAAAGTCGTGAAGCCTACCGCGAAGAAAGAGAAACTCACGGAAAAGGATGGCAAGGAAAAGGTCAAGCCGATTACTGGTGATGAGGCTGTTGGATTGATTATGGCGTATTTGAAGAGTCAGAATCGCCCCTATAGCGCCACGGAGGTCAGTGCAAATTTGCATAATAAGGTATGTTCGCAAGTTACCATTCACTTGGTTTTTCTGTCTCTACAGGTGCTGATTGGAGCATGGTTAGGTCACCAAGACGGTTGCAGATAAATTGATGAAGGAAATGGAGCAGAACGGATTGATCATGGCAAAAGCTACGAATGGCACGAATAAGGGCAGTCAGTGGGTCTTCTGGGCTATTCAAGTACGTTGAACCTGGGTTTGCAAGCTCGAGTATCCAGATCCCGGATGATGATGCTAATCAAAGAAAAAGGACGCAGCAGACGCAGCAACCCCCGAGGAACTCGCCAACATGGACAGCACCATCACCACACTCCGCGAATCCCTCCCTTCTCTCAAAATATCTCTCAAGATCCTCACAACCAAGCTAAACGCCCTCAGATCTGAACCTACAACCTCACAGCTCGCATCCATCGTCGAGAATCTGCGTGCAGAGAATAAGCTGAAGAAGGAAAAGCTCGATGCTTATAAAGATGGCACGGTGAAGATGGTCACAAAAGATGAGATTGAGAATGTGGAGAAGGAATTCAAGTATTGGGGTGCGAGGAGGAAGGCGAGGAAGAATGGGTATTTGAATGTTGAGGGGCAGTTGTTGGAGGGGTATACGAAGGATGAGATTGAGGAGAAGGTTGGGTTTGAGATGGATACTTATGATGCTTGATATGCTTGATCTGAGTCGGGGAGTAGGATTTCGGGTTTGCTATGTTGATGAAAAGGCTTTGCTGATGATACACGGCTTGCTGATTTGGAACAATCTGAGGACCAGAGGCATTCTAGCTTAAGAATGATTTTAATGAAATCCACCCAACACCAGCTTTACCGTTTTGAATACTCCCCGCACTCTATTGTACCGGATAGAATACTGTTATGGATACGTGCCTTAATATTAACTCTTTCAATTTTCGACTTTTCAACTTTTTAATATTCTTTTCCAAATTCTTAGCACTTTATGATCGCATTATTTCTTTTATCCTTAGACGTGCATGCGTTATACTTAAGCTTTATTGTAATGAATATTTCAGAACAGGTAGGCAGATACCTATGCGTTGCTAGCCAACACTGCTTTCACGATCGTCACAATAGCCTCGACCTCGATCTCGACAGCGACGACGATACTACAGCAAAGAGTGCCTCTTCTTATCTCTTCTTCTCTTTTAATAATTATCAATCGCTTTCTTTTTATAATAACAATAACAATAACAACGACAACGACAAAATAGTAATAAATTGAGTACTTTTTAATATGTCTTCATCTGGCTCGTTATCGTTTACTAGCGCTCGGTCGCATATTTCTTCGTGAGTACCTACTCCAATTTACTTGAATGGATAACAAAACTAACTAATAACAGTTCTCGCGGTCTCTCTCCCCAGATTATCGATCTCGACAGCGATCGGAGCAAGCTAATCTAACTCCTCACCCAACTCCAACTCTCACTCCATTCAGGGCCAGGTGTTACGTAACCCCCCAGAAAGGGGCCATCACAGCTACTTCACTTTGCCTCAACACCAAGATTTGTTTGTTATACGGGTAGATTATGTTATGAAAGTACCACAAGGCTGGTATTTGGTGCCTGAACCGACCTGGTACCTGATTCCAAGTGATTATTCCTCTAGTTGGATGTCCTTTTTCATTCTGCCAAGTGGAGGATGTCAAAAGTCGACGGAAGATACATCGCGTCCATATCTATTCGCCCCAGCGATGGTGTTGTTTTATTGATAGCATCTTGCATATTCTCATAACTACGTTCGAATATCAACGAAGAAAGAGAGTGCCTAGGTGTTATACGAGGTAGTCAATGGAATTGAATCATTAAAGTATTTGCGTCCACTTTCGCTCCCCTCCATATTTAGATACAAACATCCTGATTTTCCGGAAGCACACTCCCATTCCTTTTCGGCAAAGCTTATTACGACCAAGAATGGTTCTTCCAGATCCAAGTTTCTAAAAATTTCATCTGTAGAACTTTCAAATGCCATCATGTGGTTCTGCTCGGTTCAGCCACCAAATATGGATGTTGGCGACTATTACCTACAAGTTGAAGCCAAAAAGAGATGAATGGAGTAAAGAGGAATTGGAAAAGAAGAGGAGATCGGATGTATCTGTCTACTATCTCAACTTTGGTGGAAATTCAGATCATGGAAGGTAAGAAACATTTCCATATTTGCAGTAACTAAATAGAGATAGAAACCTAGATAAGCAGAACTAGTTAACTCCTCGATGTAGTAACAACAAACTCTCGAATTCCATCCATTCCATTCATCCCATTAAATACAATTACAACCAGCCACCGAAAAAGAAAAATAATCAAACTACAGTAAAATCCAACACTCAAAGAAAGGTCCAAAACTCTTCCTTTCTCGGAATATTTCCAATCCCATTCCCATGCCCATTCACCAACTCACAACAACCACACCAAACCCAATCCCAACCCAAGCACCACGCTCCCACCACCAAACCCAATCCTGACCCTCTCCCCAGCATTACCCGCCCTAGCAGTCGCACTGGCAGAAGCAGAATTCGACCCAGACGCCCCAGCAGAAGTAGCACTACCACCCGAACCACCACCTGAACCACCATTCGCACTCGTTCTAGTCGCACTCGCGGTCCCAGCGCTTCCTGTTCCTGTCCCAGCAACAGCAGTTGTCCCCGCCTCTTCAGAGTTATTGTTATTCACAGCGCCCCCCGAACTCCCCCAGAAGCAACACAAGCCTTCTGGCAATTCTCATACGCCAAGTTCTCACGGGCAGTACCGTTTCCCATGGGGCATCCACCGATGCAATCGAGGATTTCAACTTGAGCTGTTTGTACGCATTTAGTGCGACAGGTTGGGGAGGTTGGGTCGCCTGTTTTATTTGGGGGAGGGAGGGTTAGCGAGGGATTTTCTGTTTTCTTTGGGGGTGGGGGGATAAGTGCGGGATATGATACTATATATAGGAAGATGGGGGAAAGGGAAGAAAGAAGGGAGGGAGGGAAGGAATAGGTAATAATAAGAGGGGAAAACAAACATACAAGCAAGTAAACAAGCAGCCTGTGCACTCTGCGCAGGTGTCAAAGCAACTGTTGACGAAGGAGCTGTCGTTACAGTAGGTGCGCTAGTAACACCTATATCCGTTGCTGCTGCTGATGTGGTGGATTGAGCTGTTGTTAGACTAGCGGCGATGAGGGAGGCGAGGATGATGGTGGGGGTTGGGAAGAGCATTTTTTATTTTTGATTATGTCTTTTTTTGGGAGGGGGGAAGGGTAGATAGGAGATGGTGGGTGGGTGTGAAAGAGTGTGTTAGAGTGTAATTAAGGTCGAGGTAAGGAGTACGATATTGATATGAGGAGCAAAGAGAGCAACTCAAGATTGTCAAATATTTAGGAGAACAAACAGCAAAAGATTGATCCTTATACCAAAAAAACCGGGAAAAAAGGTAAACAACAAAACAGAAAGGAAGGAAATTGGGAACGGGCACACCCATATACTTATAGGTATGTTTGAGTAACCAGATGCATATACTTTCATGTCCCGTCTCGGGAATCAATGGGCTAGGTATAGTATGTAATGAAATCGAAACCCAAGATACTGAAATAGCATTTAAGCTTTCCACAAAGCCACGGGCACAGACAATGTTAATATCAACAGACATCACCAGCCGCGTATGCTAGGTAACAAAACAAAACCTGTCTCTCCTCTTTTGTTATACAATGAATCTATGAGCCGATCGAGCCGCAACGTATCTTTGATTGGTACGGGCAAGACTAGCCACTTGATCCCAAGAATAAATACCTCCCTTATAATACCTTCAGTATTTCATCCTGTTTCTCACCAATCAGCAATTTCTTGTATCATGAACAGAAGAAGAATGCCCAACAATTACAGATAAGTTAATCTTGCCGATCTTGTTGCGAATGGGTTCTTGCCAATGCCAATCTTATTCGTGGTATTTTTGGGACTTGGTAGAATTCACCTTATCCCGTGGACTTCCACGGGGTGGGGCGGATTATAGGAAAAGTGACTACCCCGCCCCATACGGCTTAAAAGAGCTAAGAACCCGTGAGTAGGTCTAATTAAACTATCTGACCGTTCTTAACCCTTTTAAAGTAGACTTTTGCTTATGGATTCTTAGCACCCTAAAATCCGCCCCAGGCCGGCCGCCCCATGCAGTAGCTTATTCGGTTAAATACACACTTGCAGAAGCGCTTCCGGAAGTTCGGAAGGCACGGTTTAAATCTCTTGGCAAATATATTAATCTTACAATATCAGGAGACATCTGAAAACCAACAAGAGTTATGGAATCTGTTGCTCTGGTTGGTGGCAAAATCATCGACTTCGGTTCACTAGCTTTCGGTGTCTGTTGGCATGTGGAGGTAGTTAATATATAACCAGGTATACAGACTTGCATTCGGCCTGAACACATGGTTATTGGTTAGTATGTGACTATCTAGCTTAATACTCCAATCGTGATATAATCGCAATACTGACAACATTCCGAAAGTGAGGAAATAACCATGATAACGATCGATTCACAAGTCTGTAAGCTGTCCCAAACTATCTAAAAGTGAAAATGAGGGCAGCGGCCAAAGTCGACGAAGAAATCGACAATCAAAATATCCGAACACCCTTCCAGAGAAAAGAGAATTCTTGTCCATTTTCCACAACAGACGTTTGGACATGGATTAATAATAACAAGCAAAGTTGAATACTTTGAAGAATACTGGAAAAACACGAAAGCGGTTGCGTTTGGGAACGTGGAGATATTGAATGAATTTGGAAAAGCTTCCTGACATTCCCTTGTTCCGTTGATCGATCTACGAACGCTTTGTTCTTGTTGTTGCACGTGCGTTAGCCGGTTTGTACACCCTTCACCAAATAGCGGTAGTTCAGGGTATGTGCACAGTGCGAAATACAAAGGGAAAGGAGTACGAAATAACGATTTGGAAAGCCCAAATGGATACAATTGAAGCCGTACCCTCCGTGATTGAAATAGCAAGAGTACCTATTCTTCACCATGTGCCCAAGAAAATTATTCAT
This sequence comes from Tetracladium setigerum, assembly GCA_031472005.1. Classification (NCBI taxonomy): domain Eukaryota; kingdom Fungi; phylum Ascomycota; class Leotiomycetes; order Helotiales; genus Tetracladium; species Tetracladium setigerum. The sequence continues at coordinate 2,273,852 of PZJY01000006.1, forward strand.
TCCCGCACGAACAAGCCATGATTAAGTAAAAAGTCATGTGAGCAATGTTTTGTTACCGAGTAGTACTACCAAGAATACCAAGCTCGACTGCATTTAGGCGGGTACTCTTCGGCGGAGTCTTAAAACCCGGGGATCCCCAATCTTGCTCTTTAGACATTCTCTAAACTTTGCTCTTATTTACGTTTCAGATTTGAGTTTGCTCCCTCTTGATTGGTTGTCAAAATATTATTTTTCGGCCACCACCTAAATCCTCACACTGCATAACCCCACGACAAAGTCATTCACGACAATGCATAAGATACTTTTTGTCACCATCATAGTACTCGGTGTCGTAACTGCACAAGATGCGAAAGATTCTCAAATATCTAAGGTTCGCATACACCATCTCCTGAATTAGGTTCCATGACTTTTTGCAAAAAGACTAACATTTGACTTGATTGTTATTTTATTAGCTTTCTGCCTTTCGCTCGGCTAACTCGGTACTCCTCAAATCAATTGAAAACGAGCCAGCATGGACGAGTGTCTCCTCCATCATGGATGCCGCGACGGGAAAGGAAGCAGAAGCTGTAGCTGTAAATCATACCCCCGCCCCTCCAAGTACACCAAATTAAACTGGATGAACTGACACAACCCTTTCTCTTACTTGTAAAAAGTCCTGGACAGGCGACAAGAGCACACCCACAGCCACCAACGCCCAAGAAATCGACAGTATCCAAAAAGCTGTCCTCGCTGGTTTACCGACGGAAGCACAGAGTTTTTACCTCAGTATCGCGAGTCGTCAGACAGCTTTGGTTGAGAGTATCTGGGGAAGTTTAACGACGAGTACGGAGAGAGGGACGGTTTTGACGGGGTTGCCTACGATTACGAGGAGTTCGGCGAGAGGATCTGAGACGACGGTGAGTACTTCCGACGAGACAACAACGAGTAGTTTCAAGACGGTCACGAGGAGTTTGAGCGATCCGGCGGCAGCGGCGACGACAAGTCCAACACCAACTTCAACTACTTCGACGGTTCTGAATGGTGTGGGAAAAGGAGAGGTGGGGTCCTTTGTGTTTGCTGGAGCGGTGGGGGTTGCGGCTGTTTTACTATGAAATAACGAGATGAGAGTGGAAAATGAATGGTGCTGACAATTACAAAGATTCTTGGAGTATATATATTGTACGGCCATGGTTTGGTAGTGGTGGTGTATGGAGATAATAATTGTGTTTCTTTGATACGTCGTCCAGATCAGATCGGATTGTCCGGAAACGAGAAATGTACCCGAAAAGAAGATGAACGCCAGAAGTGTAGACTTGCACCCTAAGCATCTTTCCCGTGGGCTTTCTTCTCTCCCCATTCCTTCAGGCCAGCTTCAAGACTGTCCACGAGTGTCACACTAACAGCCAATTCCTTAAAACTTACCCTTTCAGTCCACCAATCCAACCAACCTTCAACTCTCGCCCCTTCCTTTGGGTCCAAAATCCCAATACTAACATCGAGTAGCCCAGGTCTCTCATCGCAATGCCAGAACACATTCGCGCCACAAGTTCCACAGAATTCGCGATATACACCCGGCGAGGAATCATAACGTTTCAACGTCCCAAAGTTGAAATCAATGGGCGATCCGTCGGGTTTGAAGATATTGCATTTGGGTATGAATGCCCATGTTTGGATTTCGAATCCCAGTTGCGCTCGACAGGAGAGGCAGGCACATGTTCCTGCAAGGTACTTGGTGTTGTTTGCACGGAGGAACCAGGGCTCGCTTTCGGGGTTTTTGGCGGATATATTTGAATTATATGGGACCATCAGGTCCGGAAATGGAGAGTACGTCTTCTTTGATTCCTCGGTTGGACGCGTGATATGGAACTTGACGCCTCCGCAATGACATTGGGCTTTCAATGTTTCTTCCGCCCGAGATTCTTTTGGCTTAGAATGCAGTTGCTGCAAGAAAGTCTCTTCTGGTACCACATCCCTATCCTCTTCCTTTAACCACCGCTTTAGCTCCCTTTGATTTCCGTCATTGTCGTGAATATCTTTGAGCCATACACTAACCCCTCCATCTCCTGTGTCCTGCACCCATTTACTACCCTGCCATCCAATAACACCCTCCGTACGATCCCATATTCCCGTTGCCAACCACCACTTGTTATCTCTAGGCCTATGACAGAGGACATGGGCAGAGCATTTGCCGCAGAAATACCGGACGAGATTATCCGTGGAGCTGGCGTAAGATATGAGTGTTGGAAAATCGGAGGTATTTATCGGGATGGTTGGAGGAAGTGGTATATAGGTGTTCCCGCATGAGCCAGAGGTAAGTCTGCAATCTGTGCAGAGGCAAAACGTTCGTGGGAGTGGAAGTGAGGTGTTGTCGAAGGAGAGGGGTAGGAGAAGGATGCGCATGCGCAGGTTGCGGTTATGGTGGTCGTCATTCTGGAAGGGAATTTCGTCCTCGCAACTGGTATAATTGATGTTGTGGAGTCCTGTGGTGAAACTTCGTAGCTTCGTGGGAGGACAGTAACTGTACTTTAGCTATCCTACCTTGTTAAACGTAAGTAGTCTTTGGGTTCTGGTTGTTCTTCGCCCCTCAAGATAGACTGACTGACACTACAGCCCACTTTTGGACATAACCCCTCACGCTTGTGGTTCGGATGAAATAAAAACAGGAATCCAGGAGAGCATCCAGCGTATACCGACTTCCCCTCACCTTCTTTGATCTTATATTCTAATTGGCGAATACACTTGTAATCCGAACTTCAAATAACCCGCGTCTGCGACATGGCCATCTGGCAGTTGGTTTGTTCATATACCCAGCTCGACAGCTAGAAAGTTCCGGACGAATATGGTGTCTCGATTTGAATCCTGTATTTCAGTCCCTGTGCAGAGACATATTTCGAAAGATGAGGGACAACGAGCTGCGGTTTCGAGGTTGTCCTCGGTTGCCGTCGCGCTAGTATGACGATCCTTGGCATCGCTCTCCGAGTTTTCCCCACCACGACCAATCCTTCCTCATCGACAACAACAACAACATCGACACCCAAAATCTCATCTCCAAAATGATCAACGCGCCTGATATGCTCATGACCTGCTGGTCTTCGTCGCAGCCCGTTCTCATCTATATCCCAAGTTCTCTTCTTTGCGTCGAAAATTGTGGAAATGATAACAAGGAATAATCGTGACGAATTCTCTGTCGCGTTCCGGAAATAGATTGGAAATTGAAGATGCACTCACGGTTGCGGCCGAATGCACGTTCCATTTTTCTGTCTCTCTCTCTGTTTTCTCGCGTAAAGGCTGTAACCGCATGGATATCTGCAACAAGGTTGATTGATGAGTTGAGTTGCATCCCGAGGATGTGTTGTGATTATGAACCATTCCAAATGACGGTGCCAAGGTCGCATCGAATGTTTTTCTCAGCCTTCTTTGCTTTTCAGGTCTTCCAGAGCTTCATATATGCCAGGTGGTGCATGAAGTACGAGTGCTAGTGTGTCGATTACTCATGTCCTTTCAAGTCCCAATCGAGAACCTGTGTCAGTTACGAAGGAAAGCCACCGACAAATCCCCGAGAAATCTCTTTCAATGAGAATCTACTGCTCTCAGTCGTTATAGCCGAGGGTAGTGAGTTTCATTCAAAATATCGGAGGCCGATGACATCAAAGGTTGTTCACGTTTTCCAAGACTTTTGGATTGCCGAACTTTCACCGTCCTGCCAAGAGGTGAGACTGAGCGCTGTATGGCTCAGGTGATTTTCACAGTGGATTGAGGCTTATTTGTTTTTGTCCGAATTCGGTATAACCGTCATAAAGCTTATCTTCAGAGATCTTTAATTGTGGGAATTGACTCGGAGGGTTATTGCCGCTTGTCACATATATATATCCAGGGGAGAACATGTATCTTTTCCTTTCTTCATCAGCCGCCTCAAGTTTCTTATCCTGTATTGACTACTCCCTTCATCTTATTTCCTCTCCTCGATTTATCTTTCCAAAATGTCGAAATCAAGCGAAGAATCCGAACCTCCAATGTTCAAACCCATTTCATCGCCTCCATTGGCGCACCAAAACACAAGAACATCCAGACGACTAAGCCGCACCATGTCCCACGCCTCTCAGAAAGAAGTCCGCGACCCGCAACTAGATGTCAATCTTCCTTACCGAACACTCAGCGCAAACGCAAATCTTACCGAATATACAACCGAGAAACCGGAGGGTGGCATTGGTGCCCGATTTAAATCAGACGGCAAAGCAGAGTTCGAACTCGTCACCTTTCTTCCCAATGATCCCGAAAATCCAAAGAATTGGTCAAAGGCATACAAATGGTATTGCACAATGGTGGTTGCTATTACCTGTTTCGTTGTCGCATTTGCATCTTCGGTTATCACCGCGGACATCATTGGTGTCCAGGAGGAATTTGGTGTCTCGGAAGAGGTTGCCCTGCTTAGCATCACTCTCTTCGTTATGGGATTTGGAATTGGTATGTTACATGGACTGCATTGTTTTGAGGTTAATGGCTGACGATTATTAGGACCCATGGTTTTCGCTCCACTTTCAGAAATCTACGGTCGTCGAATGATATACGCATCAACACTATTATTGGCCGTCGTCTTCATCATTCCTTGCGCAGTTGCGAAAAATATTCAGACCCTTCTCGTCTGCCGAGCCATCGATGGTATTGCTTTCTCGGCTCCCATGACTCTCGTCGGTGGTACACTTGCAGATCTATGGAAGACCGAAGAGAGAGGGGTCCCAATGGCTGCATTCTCAGCTGCTCCATTCATTGGTCCTGCGATCGGTCCCTTGGTTGGAGGTTTCCTCTCGGATGCTTCAGGCTGGAGGTGGCTGTACTACATTCAGATCATCATGGCTTTTGTCGTCTACATCCTCATCACCTTCACAGTTCCCGAGACCTACGCCCCTACTATTCTTGCTCGCCGAGCTAAGAAGTTGCGAGCAGAGACGAATAACGACATGCATGTTACGGAACAAGATCTTGACATGCGACCGCTAAGCGAACGTCTCCGAATCTTCCTCCTCCGACCTTTCCAACTTCTCTTCACGGAACTCATCGTGTTTCTCCTTTCCGTGTATATGTCTGTTCTATATGGCTTACTTTACATGTTCTTCGTGGCGTTCCCCATCGTTTTTCAAGTTGGAAAGGGTTATTCCGCAGGTATCACAGGATTGATGTTTATCCCCATTGCCGTCGGAGTCGTCTGCTCAGCACTGTGCGCTCCTCTCGTCAACAACCACTACCTCAAACTCTGCAAACAGTACAACGGTCACCCACCTGCAGAAGTTCGTCTCATTCCCATGATGATTTCCTGCTGGTCCATCCCTATCGGCCTCTTCATCTTCGCCTGGACATCCTACAAAGAGCTGACCTGGGTTGGACCTTGTCTTGGTGGATTCCCGTCGGATTTGGATTTATCTTTCTTTACAACTCTGCCAACAACTACCTGGTTGATTCCTATCAACATCAAGCCGCGTCCGCACTCGCTGCCAAGACCTTCCTCCGTTCTTTCTGGGGTGCCGCCACAGTTTTGTTCACGGCACAGATGTATGAAAGATTGGGGGATCAGTGGGCTAGTTCACTCTTGGCGTTCATTGCTTTGGCTTGCTGTGCTATTCCTTTCATGTTCTACTTCTACGGTGCGAAGATCAGAGCGGGGTCGAAGTACGCATACTCTGGGGATGATGAAGAGAATGTAAATGCGAACGGAACAGCTACCGGGAGGGCTGATGAGACCCAGCTGGAGAGGAGTATGAGTTATGTCAGTACACCATAGAGTGTAATTGACTGTTCAATCGGGTGAGAATGGGCAGTGGCCAAGGCGGTGAGAATGGGCTTGAGGTTCCACATCGTGGAATGAGAACGAAAGAAAAAGAATGGTTCGATAGAGGACTCTGATAATTATCAGATGTTTCCGTATTCATTGTGCATATTATCTATAGATGGAGAGGCTGGGATGCATTGGACGGTGTTTGGTATTGGATTGCTGCATTTTCGGGAAATACACATATAGAATAATTGCTTAGAATGGAAACGAAATTAAAAGAAGGGCAGATGACCGCCATCATATCACCCAAGTCTCAAGGAGAGTTATCTCAATTCACTGCTTTTGGTTATTTTTTCCCCATCTTAGCACGTCCTCCGTCAAGCAACAATAAGGCACAGCCGAAGCTTGCCAAGCCATCCCACAGAATGCATTTAGCCCTGATTCCCAACCACCTCCACTCCCCTCCTCGTCAACAATCTACAGCAAAACCACACAGCTCGGGTGCATCTATTTGGGAAGGTGGGGATCTTGGCTTGCATTGTTTTTCTTCATCAAGTTCATGATGATACTTCTTTGGAGCCGAACAGTGTTCTATTGGATGGTCTTTACTGATTCAATGCGTGTTTGCCTCTTCATTCCTTGGGTACTACTGTACGGGCTTCTTGTTGAGGTGAGACGAGTTGACAATAGGTCATGAGTCGGTCGATACGAAGTACTTCGCCGCAGAATTCAACGTTCACTGGACTTTGAGAATTTCAACCTCTCTGGATTGGTCGCTACATCGTCGAACCAGATCACATTCATGTAGTGTTGCACGATTGCCATGGCTCATTTAGCGGCGTATGGGGGTCCAAAGTCGTCAAGAGACGGAATATAAAAAGGACGTCCTTCCTACTACTGGCAAAGGAATTGATTGATATCTCTATCAGCAACTCAATCAAGAGGGATTCTTGTGATCTTTCTGAAAATGGTCCGACTTACTCCCTTCCTCCTCGCCCTCCTCCCTATCGTCTCTGCTTTTGAGATAGCTGGCCGTGCTGGCAAATCTGGTTGTGGAACTCATACTACACCCCAGTTTCTTGCTGCTGCTGCCGAAGCTGCTGCTGAAGGTACTTAATATTCCAATTTCCAATCTCCCTCAGATTTTACTCCCTACCCTACCACATGTACAAATAAATAACCATTTTCAACCATATCAACAGATCAAATCGACATCTCTGCTCTCTCCTCTTTGGCCAAAGTCGCACCAAAAAAGTTTACCTGGCCCAAGCCCACAAAGTGGATTTACGTACCAACTTATATCCACGTGGTTGCCACCGGTACAAAGCGAGAGGAGGGTTGGGTTCCGCAGAAACAATTGATTGATCAGTATAATGTTTTGAATGATAATTTCGGTTCGTTCCTCATTTCTCTGCTCCACTTCCACACTTTCCCCATCCCTCCAAAATCAGCCCACCACGAGGCACCAGACTCCCAATCTTCCAAAAACCCAAACACTAACAGCACAATTCAAACTTCTCAGCACCTCAAAAGATCAAGTTCCTTCTTCTAGGTGTTACAAGGACCATCAACCAAGAATGGGCTACGGATAACGACGGCATGGGCCCACCCAGTCTCGAAAAGATGAAGAAATTGCGCAAGGGTGACTACAACACCTTGAATATTCTTTTCCAGCCACAACTATGGGGCGGTAGCTTTGGTTATGCATTATTACCTACCAACGTTACAAAGGGCTCCGATCGTTTCTATGTAAGATTATGTCTTTCCTTTTCCAATTTCTCCTTCGAAGAATTTCACAAACTAATTCCTCAAAGCTCGATGGCGTAACTGTCCTCCACACCACTCTCCCCGGCGGTACCCTCGAAAATTACAATTTGGGTAAAACCTTGACACATGAAGTAGGCCATTGGATGGGTCTTACGCACACATTCGAGGGTTTCTCATGTACCGGCCCTGGAGACTATGTTGCTGATACGGCGATTCACAATCTACCTACGGACGGATGTCCGATTGGGTTGGATAGCTGCATTGATGAAGAGGGGCCCGATCCAATTCATAATTATATGGATTATTCCTACGAGTAAGTGTTGGGTTTCTATCATTATTCTTTCGCTCCGAGGGTTCAGGGCTCGGTTCAACAACCAAGAAAGCGCAATGCCTACAATCTTGTGGGAAACAATACTAATAAATCACCCACAGTGCATGCTACGAGGAGTTCACGCCCTTGCAAACAAAGAGAATGTTTTCTATGTGGTATCAATTCCGCGATATCAAGAAGAAGCATGAGTGGAAGTGGTGGTAGACTTCGACTGACAGACGGGCTTTGGTTTCAATGAGTAACAAAGGAAATCTCTGATAGGCCATAATACGTACATAATCAGGCCATATTCATATACAATGATTGAAATCGAGATACTGATTATCTGAGAGAGTGAAGTGCAGTGTTTGCTATGCTCGTAAATCGTGATATGTGAGCAAAACATCAGGGGACAGGTTGTGCAGCCAGAGAGATCCTACTTGGACTGGTTCTGTACAGCCTCTGTTTGCCGCCATGGTCATCTTACCACTGTAATCAGGGAGTAGATAGGTAGTTAGACACAAATATATACGCGATAGCACACCACTTGGTCACCCCGGTACTGGACGTGCTCTCTTCCACTACTACGTGATATTAATCAAGTTTAACCAACAGTTCCTCTCAACATATGTAGGTAGTTAAGTGGGTAAATTACTGAGAACTGATATGCGTGGAAAGAGGTATCTCAATGTGGCAAACCGAACCGCTTAAATTTGTGCCAAGACTTCGCTAAGGCTAAGTGTATCTTTTGTAAAGTGTCGCGCCGCCAAAGGATCTGACTTTTTAGGGCAAACTTATTCATGCGTGGATAAATACTTAAAGTGGTTAAGATACCTTAGTATGCCACTTTAAGCCTTTTTTGAGTCACGGGTAACGGTACGTCCAGTTGAAATGAAAATCCCCTTATATCAGACCAGCTCCCCTTGCCCGTAGATGTTCCAATTTTCCTACTTAAGCCTTGTTCAAAATCATCCTGCCTCATCAATCACGCATATAAAAATAGATCCAGTACCGGCAACACGTACAAGATTTGGATATCCAACAAAGGTACTAACAGCAAGTGACAACCCACCACACCAATCACAAACACCTCGCCGCCTCGATCTTTCTACCCCAATCCCAATCATAATCTCATTCTCAATTTCAACTTCATTAATTCATCGATCCTCCACTGCTATTATTTTCAATCGACCCTGCCATCTCCAGCCACAGCCACACCATATCGACCTCATCATCAGATCACGAACCAACAGCTACAACGGTAACCCAGCGAAGCTGATTTCAAGGTTTTCAAGCTCACCATAAAGTAAGAAGTTGGGATGTTTCCCCTTATCGCAAGCGCAGTCGTTTTGGCGCTCATTTTAGTGCCTCTCGCACTAATATACTGTTACGTGTACTATTCAACGTACGATGAGGAGGGAGACGAAGAGAACCCGCCGTCTTATGTTGAGTCGCAAGAAGAAACCAGGGGCCTTTTCGGCGGAAACAAGACCATCTTACTATTGGTCGTGTTGAGGGCAGGTCGGCGACACCACTAATGACGAGACTCATGAGATACTGCCGGCAAAGCATGAACCTCGAGTACCTGATAACAATATAATACATTAGCGCGAGCGAAAAAGTCAACAACCGAAAAAGTAAAAAGAAAAGAAAAAAGTCGAAAAGTCGAAAAAGCGGAAAAGTCAAAAGTCAAAAAAACGGAAAAGTTGAAAGTCGAAAAATAGAAAAAACGGAAAAGTCGAAAAATCGAAAAGTCGAAAAGTCTAAATTTCGATATTTAAAGACGTGTTGGTAAAGGCACAAACAGAGGAGCCAAATAATAGCTTTGGTATTTATTCTGTGCCCTAAGTACTCCATCCCTGTTACAGTCGCTCGCTAGATCTGTCCCCATCCCATCAAAGCAACACAGCTACAACCCCACAAGCCCAACAACGACCCCATAAACCACCAACCCAACTCCACCTCCACCACCAACAACCTTCCCAATAGCCGCAGCATTCGGCGTATTCGAAGCCGTCGTCGCACCTCCACTCGCCGTCCCCGTCGTCGCACTACTAAGCGGCGCCGAAGTTGTCCCTGCCGCCGTTGGAAATGTACTGAATCCCTCTGGACCGGGCGAGGCATATGTTTCTGTCCATGGTCCAGCGGTTGGAGTCCACGTAGCGAGGATTTTACTTCGGAGGCTTCTGTCGCTGGCGATGTGCGATTGGATGGCGGTGGGGAGGGCGTTGAAGACGCTGATTAGTTCGTTGGCGTCGACGGTGGTGGTTTTGGCTTGGTCTTGGAGGATGGACCAGCGCTGTTGGAGAGAGAGGGAGGAGTGATTAGTTTTTGTTTTGCTTTGCTTGGTGAGGACGGGGAGGGAGACGTACAGAGATGGCGGATGCTCCGCTGCCTGTTGCTGTTGCTGCTACGGAACTTAAGCTAGCTAAGACGCCGTTCTCCACAAGGGATTGGTGGTTGAGATAATATTCTCGCTCGGATGGGAGGAACTAGATAGTATCAAAAAAGAAAGATTAGCTGACAAACTCCAATCTTGACGGCTCAGTGGTTGAGTAAAAGGCAGACAGGAAGACAAGTAACTTACAAATTCATAGTTATTAGGAGTTGTGGTTGGATCCGGTTCAAAAGGCGGCCTGCTGAAAGTAGCCTCGAATTTGGTCAATAACGACGCTACCCTAGACTCGTAGGACATAAAGAATGTTTGCATGGCCGTGGGAAATTCAGTAAAGAAGCTGCTGTACTCAGCATCAAATGTTTCATCCCTGGTTTTGGTCCTCCAGACCGACCATACCTATGGATTCCATTTTCTGATTAGCGATGCCGTTTCATTGGATAGTTGGGAAGTTGGGTACGGCCTGTGACTTTGAGAGGGATCTACTCACCGAGAGAGCGGATTTTTCCTTGCCCGTTGCAGCTTCCGCAACAGATCCTATGCTTTCAAGAACACCATTATCTCGCAGAGAGTCCATATATTCTCGATAATCGTCGTCTAGGGGAAGATACTGAATGCACGAATTTGATCAGTAAGTAAAAAGTAGTATCGTTGAAAGGAAGGCAGTGGTCGAGATAATAATCATGGTAGTAACGCACATATTCTATAGGACGCGTAGTGACCGGCGCAGGAGCAGTATAAGTTGCTGCAAACTCCGATTTCAAGCTGTCATAAGCACTATCTATGCTGGAATAGAAGACTTGAACCTCTGTCGGTAGGGCCGCGAGGATCGTTCTGAATTCAGCGGATTTCTGCTCCTTGTCTTTGGTGGCAATTCTATTCTCTCTTTGCCAGGTTCTCCATGACTGTTTTACGCAATTGAACATTAGCGATTGGACCTCATGATAAAGAATCTTTTGTTTTGGCTGGGAATTATACATACTGCAAAGGCCGGACTGGCGGTTCCAGTTACGATGGTAGCTATGGCGGCGCTGAGACTCTCCAATCCACCACCGCTTGCGTAAATTTCCTCGAACCAGGACTTGTACTTCTCTGAGCCCTCTGTAAACTATAGAACCGTTGAGTTAGTCATTATGGTGAGTTGGGTGGGGGAATAAAATTGTGGGGATGGAAAAAGTCCTACTTACTGCTTTCTCTAGTCCGGGAGGTTCTGTTGTTTTTGGTGCGTCTTGAGCATCGACGACATAATTACCAGCAAGACCAATTGCGAAAACGAGGAGGAGAGAGTGATGCATCTTTCCGAATTGATGTCGTTTGTGATGAAATTACCTACCTTCGCTTAGGTAAGTAATTGTGTTGATCGCCAAGGAATGTGGAAGGTTGATTCTATCCTGGAAATGGATTAGGAGAGCGGAATCCTCATACTTCTTATGGGAAAGCTCATCGCTGGGTACCTAACATTTACCCAGTCAGAAGACAAGATACTACACTAACATCGTATGTTGTTGCTTGAGTACTCCGCCACGCTGGGTCCTCGGTTCGCTTAATTCGGCACCGGCTAAATTGCTCAACCATATGACAAGCGCTTGCCGGGTACAGTATTAGGAAGGCAACTAAATACCAATCCGATTGGGTCATGGGGCTATGCTGTGCTTTGCTTTGCCTGAGTGCTTGGCCTGGAGCGCGTAAAGTCCGTTGATGCCAGAGAGTTCGAGATCCGGATAGCAATGGCCAGAGCAAGATACGAAGAATACTGTAAGTCGAGAAAACGTAAACATTGCTCTTTGCCTAGATAGGTAGCTGAGTACCTAGTATGCACGGATTATCAGGCAGAAAATGAACCTTTCTGCTATAACGATCAATACCAACGGGCTAACTTACTAGCTTACCCATACGGAGTGATCCGCTGCCCCACCACAGTAACTGTCACGCAGCTCACGCTGTACTTAAACTCAACGACATAGCCTTGGCAACACAGGGGGCACCCTACCTACAATTATTCTCTCTCTCCAGCATGAGATCCAACATGCCCTTAGTCATTTAGCAAACATAGCAGACTTCATGAAACGAAATGACATACCAGCACCTGATTCGCCCCGCTCTTTCCGGAGAAGCACAAAGCCAAGTCTCGTAAGTAGATCTCGCCAAGTTCCAAGACGATACATGTGCGGAGAACCTCATTTCCTTCTCTAGCTTAAGCAAACACACCACCGGCGTGATAGGAGTCCAAGAGTCCAAGTTTTCTTGAATTGCACAGCCCCACGCGAACATTAACCCTAACCACCTTGGAGTCTTGACGGCGGTGTGAAGTTTCGGTGTTTGATGTTGTCGTTTCCGAAAAGTGTGAGGCTGTTGTGATTGTGATGGTTAAATGTGGTTGAGTGGTCAGTAGGTACTGTAAGTAATGTAGAACTAATTGTTCGTATACTTGAATTTTCACACATATCGCAGCCCCAATGCCAATGCTAATGCCAATGACTGCCCAACGCAAAAACACCGTCGGACCTACGATCACCGCGATTTCATTCATGCAAAGGCCATGAAATTACCCACGGAGCATAGTCAAGAAGCAAGAGGACAACATAGCCGGCTCGTCAATGACATCTGCAATAAGATTAGGTCTGAAATGCCTCGCAACCTATGCCTCGTAACCTCTGCCTACGTACGCAACTTCGACGATGTTAACGGATTTGAGGACTTGAGGCTGTGTAAAAATAAAACAAGCTGGTATTGGGATCGCATACCTTCTTAGGTAGGTAGATAAGAGTATCTGGTTGGTAATCTGGCTGACGTGCACTTGCTGCCATTTGGCTAACTTTTATCAAAAGATGAATGGAAAAGGTCATAAAATGCAGGTGACAGGTGAACGTCACTATTACTTCAAAAAAGAACAGAATGCGCATCACAAGACGAAAGCGATAGCAACATATACATATCACCACCATTGCAGAGCAGGCACGCAATATTTCAACAGCACACTCGCCACAATGAAACAATGAATGAACCAACTTGTCTGTAAGCAAGATCATAATCTGAAAAAAAGCAGTTTGTCTCGCATCCAACTGGAAGTTTCAGGGAGTTCCGTGCTGCCTATTGAGCGAGTGAGAGACTAGTTACTAGTCAAGAGTTTTTTTTTCTTTTCATTTCTAGCATTCCCAACATATCTTCGTAACTCCATAACATCATGATCGGGCGAGCGAACGCGTTGTTGATTCTCCCTGTGCAGACCGAAAAAGCTGTTTGATTAATGTCTCGGACCATGGTATTGTTGTGTTTGCATTCTGCCGCCGCAGCAAGTCGTACTCGGCCTTGAGATAGACTCCGCCTCCATGTTGCCCACATCTTTTTTTTGTTATTTCTTTTCTTTAGGCGGGAGGAAATGTTTAAAGGTCCGTCACCTTCATCTCCTCAGGTCTATGCTTGAACCTCGGAGCGAATCAATGCTAGGTCTAACTGAATTGCTGGAGCTTCGGCGCCTGCGGTCGCGTGAATCACTTGGATGTAACGGATTGAGACCCGACTGACGCGCGAAGAGATTAAGAACATCCGTCAACGAGATGACGCCCGTGAGACGGCCAGAGAGATGGGCTCCTGGATTCGCCGCAGCTGAAATCGCTGGGAATGACCCGAGAAGGAAGGCGATGCTGGAGGGAGGGTGGGTGATGAAAGAACGGCGTGGGAGGTCAAGGGTGTGGCAGGGGCAGAAGGAGATGGTGATGGTGATTCAACCACCCACATTCGATGTGATTTGGTGGCGACCAACCTCGCAACAGTGTGGGCAAGGGTTGATTGCGGACCAACATGGAAAACTACTTAATGTTAACAACAAAGTCAAGCAGAAAAGAAGGACATTTTTGTACCTGGGAATGAATCTTTGCCCTCCAGTGTTCCACGTTCGGTAAGGATGACGGATATGAAATGGATGCAGCTTGACTGTAGAAGAGGTAGACTGCTAGTTTTAGTGAGTAGCTTTACATCTGCCGTGGATATGTTTCCGATGACGTTGCTAGCATTGTCAATTACGGCTAGCGATGTAAGTCCCTCGTCACTCATTAAAGTGAGTGCGTCTGTCAATGGTCGGTCACCACTGTAAAACATTAGCTATTTTTGCAATGCATGATGTTTGGAAGCAGGTCTACTGGACGAGGAACACAAAAATAACCTACTTGATAGCAATCGCGTTCTGAGTTCCAATCATCAGCTCTCTGAGGGTGCTTGTATATAGTCTGTCAATGGCGGGGAAGCTATTGCCATTCTCCCAAAGAAATCGAACAAGGGTCAACTGGCTCAAGATTCCCACCACATCCGACGTTCCTTGCTTGCACACAATGACTCGATGGACACCGCTTCCAAAGTGCTCGATTGCCTTGGTGAGGCTGTCTGCCTCTGACAGAGTGATAAATGGTCCCTTCTTGGCCAGCATTTGAATGTCTCGTAGGGGAATGGGGTTTCCATCTCGTGCCTTCTCAGCGAGAGCTGAATACATTTCTTTCTGACCATCTTCTGGATGCGCCAGACCCACCACTACCAGCAGGTATGCATTGAGGTCGCTGTAATCGAAAGTTGAAATGGCCACCTTCTCAGTTGGGTGCTCACGGATGAGGATAACATTTGGAGGGCCGCTTTCGATTAAAAGCTGTAGTTTTAAGCCAGTTAGTAGATGATCAGCAACGGGTTGCGCGCAGAACTTTGCTACAAGCCTATTGATCCCATGTTCCCATGCCTCGGGAATTCTGATAGCTGAACACTCCTACCTTGGAAGCTTCCTCTACGCCTGCATCAAGCTCTACCCATTTCACATCGCTCGGATCCACCAATTCTCCCAGGCGTATTTGTCTCCAATCTCGCCCAGCAAACCTCGGATCTTCAGTCTTGGCTGCTGGCTGGTGTAGAAGCTCTTGAACTGCAGCTTGGCTCAATGAGGGATGTCTCTGCGAGCGCGGGGAATGGCGAAGATTCTCTGCGAAGCTCGATCGATGGGTTGGAAGATGGCTCGGACTGGAGGTGCTCTTGCGGGAGGGCTGCTCGACGGAGGGAACGGGATCTGCCATCTTGATGGATTTTGAGGATTAGGAGCGAGCGCAGGCGGAAAGAAGATTGCGTCTATCTCGGTGCGAAGCTGCCTGTCTCTTCCCACTGCGCATCCGTCGAACTTAGCTGGCAGACAATTGATTGGCGGTGGATTGGGCCAAAGGAGAAAACAACAGAGGTGAAAAGTGAAGCTGGGAAATGAAGCTGAAGATAGTTGTATATTTGCTCTTGAACTCGCCTTCCCCTCCGATGCAATGCGATGCGATCGCAGGTATGAGGGACAGCAAGAAACGAAACAACGGCACGGGGCGGCTAAACAGTGACGCTAATGGTGGGGTGACAAGCCGATTGGTTGCAAGGGAATTTCTCCTCGCTCACTTCTCCCTTCTGAAAATATCTTGGGCGTTGGCGGTGGAAGTGTCAAAGTTCCCCCACCACCATTCATCACCAACCACCACCGAAAAAGATCAACGCGTCGAATTTGCTTCGCTTTCGAGGAGAACTCAAGGGGAAGAACCACACACAACTCCCCTTTTTATATCTTCAACAATCCTATTGTCTCCCAGCTCGAATCATTTGCCAACCCGCTTCCACAACTGCTACGCTACGCTACCCCACGCCAGAAATTGCCAACCAAATCCGCAGACCGAAACAAAGAACAACAAAGGCGCCCTGCGCTGCTCTTGATCTTCCACCACCCTAACGACCAGGTCTAAGTTTGGGCCTCCTCTATTCTTCCTCTCTGCTCTCAAAAGCAGCTTCTCTGGCGGCTGAGAAATATCCGCAAGATGTCGTTGCTTCCAGCGGAGGTTCATGCGGAACTGGCGCAGTTGCTCGATGCACTGCAGTCTGCCGACAACGGTGTGCGAACTCAGGCCGAAGAACACCTAGCCAACAACTGGACCTCGACGAGACCAGATGTGCTGTTGATGGGCTTGGTCGAGCAGATTCGAGGATCCAACAACCCAACTGTAGGATGCCCCTCATCCAGCGTCCCTCCACCCTCATACCATGGCACACGCTGACCTTTTGGTTTTAGACACGCTCCTATGCTGCAGTCATCTTCCGCCGGATTGCTTCGAAGGCCAGAAAAATGCCAAACGACCAGACCGTAGAGATCTTCTTATCTCTGCCTCCCCAGCAGGGCCATGCAATTCGAGGACAGCTTCTTGAGGCATTGGGTGCCGAGACCTCGAGCTCAGTCAGGAATAAAATTGGAGACGCCGTAGCAGAAATTGCAAGAGAGTATTCTGATAGCAGTATGTACCTAAAGGGAATAATGAGACCGTGGGCTGACTCTGGGTAGAGGAACAGTGGCCAGAGGTTCTGGGGGTTCTGTTCACCCTCAGCATATCACAAGACGTGGGACAACGTGAAATTGCCTACCGAATCTTCTCTACCACCCCAGGTATAATTGAAAAACAACACGAAGATACAGTTCTTTCTGCATTCACAAAAGGCTTTAAGGATGACGACACTACGGTAGGAGCAAGTCGAGGTAGTAAACTACAAAATCTAATATTCTGTGTAGGTTCGCCTGTCTGCGATGGAAGCTTTCGCCTCGTTTTTCCGAAGTATAAGCAAGAAGTCACAAGTCAAATATTACGCGCTCATTCCCGAAGTCCTCAACATTCTGCCACCCATTAAGGCCACACAGGAATCCGAGGAGTTGACTAGAGCCCTTATGTCTTTGATTGATCTCGCCGAAGTGGCACCTAAAATGTTCAAGCCATTGTTCCATAATTTGGTGACATTTGCCGTTTCGGTCATCCAAGACAAAGAGCTCAACGATCAAGCTCGACAAAACGCCTTGGAACTCATGGCAACCTTTGCAGACTATGCGCCAGCAATGGTCAAGAAGGACCCCACCTACACAACCGACATGATCACCCAATGTTTGAGTTTGATGACTGACATTGGAGCTGACGATGATGATGCATCTGAATGGAACGCTTCTGACGATGTATGCAATCTCCCTGGTTGTAATTTGACACACAGTTGCTAATCTTCTTTAGATGGACCCCGATGAGAGCGATCTCAACCACGTCGCAGGTGAGCAATGTATGGACCGTTTGGCAAACAAACTTGGAGGAAACACAATTTTGGCACCAACTTTCAACTGGCTTCCAAGGATGATGACTTCGGATGCTTGGCGAGATAGACATGCAGCTCTGATGGCAATTTCAGCAATTTCCGAAGGATGTCGAGATTTGATGCTTGGAGAGCTCAGCCAAGTTTTGGATCTCGTTGTACCAGCTCTACGCGATCCTCATCCAAGAGTTCGATGGGCAGGCTGCAATGCCCTTGGGCAGATGAGCACTGACTTTGCAGGCACCATGCAAGAAAAATACCATCAGATTGCTGTGCCGGCGATCATTCCAGTCTTGAACTCCCCGGAGCCTCGTGTTCAAGCTCACGCAGCTGCGGCGCTTGTTAATTTCTGCGAAGAGGCCGAAAAGGAGATCTTGGAACCCTATCTTGACGACCTCCTAACCCACCTTTTCCAGCTTCTCCAAAGTCCCAAGCGATACGTCCAGGAGCAAGCATTATCTACAATTGCTACAATTGCAGACTCCGCCGAAGCTGCATTTTCAAAGTACTATGATACTCTCATGCCGCTCTTGTTCTCTGTACTGCAACAGGAAAATACGAAAGAACTGCGTCTTCTCCGGGCAAAGGCTATGGAATGTGCAACTCTCATTGCCCTGGCTGTCGGAAAGGCGAGACTTGGAAATGATGCAATGGTCTTGGTTCAACTTTTGGCGGCAATCCAGCAAGGCATCACTGACCCCGATGATCCACAAGCGCAATATCTCATGCATTGTTGGGGCCGCATGTGCAGAGTGCTTGGCACCGATTTCGTACCATTTCTGCCAAGCGTCATGCCTCCTCTCATGGAGCTTGCAAGCGCGAAAGCCGATATTCAGCTTTTGGATGATGAGGAACAAGTGGAGCAAGTTCAGCAAGAGGAAGGATGGGAGCTTGTACCCCTCAAGGGTAAGGTTATCGGCATCAAGACTAGTACTTTGGACGACAAGCACATGGCCATCGAACTTATCGTGGTTTATGCTCAAGTCTTGGAAGGAGACTTTGCCGACTACGTTGCAACTGTTATGGAGCAAATCGCACTGCCCGGTCTCGCTTTCTTCTTCCACGATCCCGTTCGTGTTGTGTCCGCCAAATGCGTACCCCAACTTCTAAATTCTTACAAGAAGAAGTTTGGCAACCCTTCCAACCAATTGTCAGGTCTCTGGAAGGCTACTATCGACAAGCTTCTTGAAGTGCTGAGTGCCGAGCCTGCGATCGATACCCTTGCAGAAATGTATCAATGTTTCTACGAATCCGTGGAAGTCATGGGACGAGGCTGCCTTACGGCTCAGAACATGGAGACGTTCATTGACTCTGCTCACTCAGCGCTTGAGGACTACAAGGATCGTGTTGCGGCTAGAGACGAGGAGCGTGATGATAACAACAAGGAAGCCGATGACGAGGAGTCCGATGAGATGATGTTTGCCATCGAAGACGATCAGACTCTTCTTTCTGACATGAACAAAGCCTACCACTGCATCTTCAAGAACCACGGTGTGGATTTCCTTCCAGCTTGGGAAAGATTACATGCCACCTACGCCGAATTCCTAAAAAGCTCCGATCCAACCCAGAGGCAGTGGGGACTCTGCATAATGGACGATGTTCTCGAGTTCTGCGGTGACCAAAGCTTCAAGTATCAAAGCTACATTGTCGACCCACTGATTGCTGGCTGCAGAGATCCAGCCCCGGCGAACCGACAAGCCGCTGCCTATGGTATCGGCGTTGCTGCTCATAAGGGTGGTGCCCAATGGGCGTCCTTCCTGGGTCCTGCGCTCCAGTTACTCTTCCAGGTCACACAATTCCCCAACGCTCGTGGGGACGACGATGTGTATGCCACCGAGAATGCATGTGCTGCGATCGCCAAGGTCTTGCATTATAATGCCTCGAGCGTTCAAGATCCACAGCAAGTGATTGTCCAATGGATCGATACCCTCCCCGTGGTGAACGACGAGGAAGCGGCCCCATACGCCTACGCTTATCTTTCACTACTGATTGACCAGTAAGTTATTATCACCCCCAAGCCATGGAAGAATCCTGACTGACGATATAGACAAAACCCGGCCGTGATTTCGCAGGCTGCCAAGGTCTTCATGTTCATTGTTCAGGCGTTGGAGGCGGAAACCCTTCAGGGCAACACGGCGTCTCGAATTGTTGCATCAACGAAGACGTTGCTGGGTGCAGCCGGTCTCGACCCAGCCGCCCTCCTCCAGCAGATGTCGCCAGAGACGCAACAGACGGTTCGCGCTCACTTTGGGTAATGTAGTCGCTCTTTTCAACAAAAAGCGACCTGTGTTGTGTGCAGTGGTCGCAGGAGGGGATGGAATGAAGAAGCTAAGCAGTGAAAATGGATGAATGATAGAGCATGATACCATAGTCTCGGAGAGATTTATTTTCCTTTGTAACGGGGTGCTTTTGGCCGTGGTTCGTAGGCGTGGCAGACTCATTATTTTAGCATAGCGCATGTCAGATTGTGTGTGCTCGATGCAGAAAAAGACTAGGAGGTGTGGAGAGTGAGATCGTAAGGCGGTAAGTAGATGGATAGATTAATGAGAATGCTTCCAGCCGTCTCTTTCGTGCTAGACCACTGACGTTGTGCTTCATCTCTTCCGTTTATTATATATACTGCACATATATACACCTATATGTGTCGTTGCTTCTTGCATTTCTCAAAACTCCTCTGAAAGGGGACTGCTTCTGCTGTCCCGCAAATTGGAAAGGCCACAACACACACGCACGGCACGGGAAGGGCTAGCAACCTCCGGTGTATGCCCAGGAAAGTAAATCACGTGCACCGGCATTATTAACTTGCCTTGCCGTATTTTGACGATTATTATTTTGCTTATTTCTCATGTAACTTGGAGGAGGATTCCTACCGACGTATTCTCTCTCGTCTTTCTCATCTCTTTGTTCCGTTCTACCCAATCAATCAACCCCCCTTCTCCCACGTCGCCCGCCAAGGAGTGGGTGAGGTGCATGTGGAGGGAAAGCTGTCGTCTCTTTCGGTTCTTTGCTTTCGTTGGACCGAAACCTTAACCTCAGATCACCCCTCTACCAGCTACTTGAGTACTTCGTATCTACAGCTTCAAAGAGCCTCAAAAGATCACCGTCAGTCACATCGCAACTCTTCCTTCCAAGGAGAAACCACATATAGCAATAATCGCGCATCCTTATCGCGACAGCCATCACATCACTCTCACACACACCAGGCCAGGAATACAGTAATCCTGTACATTTAACTTCCATACTTTCCCACTTCCAACAACCAACAACCACTTCCGTGCAACCCTCTAACCACATTGTCGCACTGACCCGCTTCCTCCACTACTATCCCGGCTCAGGCTTCACTTCCTAATTAGTGTGCTGTTGACCCGACCGCTTGCGTCGAGTTGCTCTTGACGTCGCACAAACGAGAAGCCCTCGAACACCAAGACTAGCGCCAGGCGCGGCATTCTTATTATTACTTCGTACAGTCTTCTTCAACGCTGGCAAGCACCTAAACAGTTGGGCAACCTTTGGCGCAAGCACATACTCCTCTTCTCCGCACTCACAGCTGGCTATTAGGCCAACTTGAGCACTCCTACGGCTGAGTACCGGAATCCTCGACGAACAGACTCCCTCCCGAACCAGCGCAGCACAAACCGGCAAGCATCAAGAACACGGACACGAGCACGAACCGTCCTCCTCCCTACCATCAA
This sequence comes from Tetracladium setigerum, assembly GCA_031472005.1. NCBI lineage: Eukaryota > Fungi > Ascomycota > Leotiomycetes > Helotiales > Tetracladium > Tetracladium setigerum. Next base: position 2,294,884 of record PZJY01000006.1, read on the forward strand.
CAAGCAGCATACCCGCCCGAGAATTCTTATGATCATCTCCTATCGCCGCATTGCGAACGACGTCGTGAGGACAGACACAAGACCAATGTCAAGGCCATGAATGCCTTTTTTGGGACTGCGTACTCGCAGGAGGACTTACAAAGGAGGCGACACTCGCACTCAAGCCGAGGGCAGCAATCACCGCAAAATGCACAACATCAAGGATTGCAACTGTCAGGGGCGGGGCCAGGCGGAAATAATGGATTGGGAACGAATGGCATCGGTGGTGTCGGTAACACGATTGACGATATAATCATGCAGAACAATAATGAGTTGCAACTCCAACAAAGTATCTCGCAATACCCCACCCAAGGGATTGACCGACGGCAGAGTATGATGGAGTATACTTCAAATGCCGGAGATATGAGCACCTATGGATTTGGATCCCCAAACATGACCCAGGACCAGTTGTTACGCCGACAGAGTGTCGGAAACTTGGATATGAACAACGGATACACAGACATGAATGGAGGTATAAACATGGGCCAGATGGGATATCAAGACGACCCAGGCGGCCTATCAATCGACACAACTGGTCAATATGATGGTCTCCCTGGACATTTGGGGATGATAGGTTATGGTTCGATGGGTATGGACGGCCTGACCGACGAAGAGTCAAATTCGATGAACATGTTCTCGCCAACAAATTTTGCGTATAACAGCAACAATAACATGGGATCCATGGGTGCCAATTACATGGATCCCAACATGCATGGTGGATTTCCTCAGAACCAAGGGAATTTACCTGTTTCTAACCAAGACCAAAACAATGATATTATACCGGCAATGTCTATGGCTGGCAATCTGGTCGATTCTCCACGAACGATGGCCATGAGCCAAACCCTCACTTCCTACTCTTCTCCAGTCTCGATGAATCCTCCCCAGCCTCTCCTATCACAGACTCAACCACAGATCCAAGCCCAAGACACTTCGTTGATCCCATCCCGCTCCGCTTCTCAGGCCACAATACAGGGACCAGACACACCAACCTCCAAACCGGAGCCCAAGGTTACCCCCAATTATCAAGGAATCTACTCACAGAGTGGTTTTGATATGCTTGGGGCTCTGATGAAGGTTGCCACGCGCAAGAATGCCGAAATTGATCTTGGTAAAGTTGATATGTCGTGCGCCTTCGTTGTCTGTGATCTGACCTTGGACGACTGTCCGATTATATACGTTTCAGACATATTTGAGCGATTGACCGGATATACAAAGTTTGAGGTGTTGGGCAGGAATTGTCGCTTTTTACAGTCTCCCGAAGGCAGGGTACAAGGGGGGGCGCGGAGGGAGTTTGTCGATAACGACTCTGTGTTCTACTTAAAGAACAGGATCAACCAGAGGAAGGAAGCGCAACGTAGTCTGATTAATTACAGGAAAGGTGGACAGCCCTTCATGAATCTGCTGACGATGATCCCGATCACTGGCGAGGATGACAAAGAGATCAGATACATCGTGGGGTTTCAGGTAGACCTGGTCGAGAAACCTACTTCCGTTGAAGGCAAGAATGCAAGCGGCATGTATACTGTTGATTACAAGCAAGGAAAACTACCGAGATATATCTGGCAGCCTCCTGATGGTTCACGACAAGATGGGGGTCAGACAATTAGCAGAGACGATGTTTCTACGGTTTTGAGTTCCATCAACAGCAACACCGAGTCGGAATTGACAAAGCGCATGTGGGACAAGGTGCTCTTGGAAAACACGGATGATGTGGTTCACGTTCTTTCATTGAAGGGCTTGTTCTTATACCTCTCGCCTTCAAGTCGTAAAGTATTGGAGTACGACTCTTCAGAGCTGGTTGGCACAGCCCTCTCCTCTGTGTGCCACCCCAGTGACATTGTTCCCGTAACTCGGGAGTTGAAGGACACATCTACAAGCTCTACGGTCAATATTGTATTCCGATTTAGGAGGAAGACGAGTGGATATACATGGTTCGAGAGCCACGGGTCACTATGTGTTGAGCAAGGGAAGGGAAGGAAGTGCATCATTCTTGTTGGAAGAGAGCGCCCAGTATATGCACTGTTTCGTCACGATATCCAAGCTGCTGGTGGAATAGGCGAAGCGGAAATATGGACCAAAGTTTCGACGTCGGGCATGTTTCTTTTCGTCTCCGCCAATGTCAAGACATTGCTTGACAGATCCCCAGACGATCTAGTTGGCACCAGTATCCAAGCACTCATGCGGCCAGAGTCAAGAGAGCAGTTCGGTCGCTCTCTTGAGAAAGCTAGAACTGGAAAACGAGTCACCCATAAACACGAAATCTTCAACAAGCGGGGGTTGGTGTTACAAGCACAAACCACGCTCTATCCAGGAGATGCGGCAGAGGGACAGAAGCCAACCTTTTTGGTAGCGCAAACTAGGCTATTAAAAACAAATCGAAATGCTGCTACGTCTCCGATAACCCCAAAGCCTTTGGGATCGGTAGCAAATCCAAATCCGAACCCAACCTCTCCAACTCTGAGCTCAGGGGAGCTGAGTTCAATGGCGCACCCCCATAATCTACCTTCAATTACGCGTGCTGGAGGAGCTGGGCTTGTTATTGGAAGCCAAGACCAGGCTCTGGCATCCGAGGACAATATCTTTGACGAGCTGAAGACAACTCGTTGCACAAGCTGGCAATTTGAGCTCCGCCAGATGGAGAAGAGCAACAGGCTGCTGGCCGAAGAACTGGCTGCGTTGACCGCCAACAAGAAGAAGCGTAAGCGTCGGAGGCCAGGCCACATTCAGCGTGATTGCGCAAATTGTCATACTAGAGTTACTCCTGAGTGGAGGAGAGGACCTAGTGGACAGCGGGATCTTTGCAACAGTTGTGGGCTGCGTTGGGCCAAACAGGTGAGCAGCTACCTACCTATACATGTGTTTTTTTTTTTTTTGCAAGGTGGACAAAGTCAGAGAGAGACTCTTCTTACCCTGCCCTACCTCGTAACCCGAACAGTAGCTAACAACTCCAGACCGGTCGCGTCTCTCCCCGCACTAGCCGCGCCGCCGAATCACCCAAAAACAGCCCCTCCAACAACGGCGCAGCCGCAAGATCCAGTACTGGATCCCCTGCCGCCGTCAATGAAATCCACCAACCGCCCGCCTTGCATTCCAGCAATCCAAATCTCAATGCGAGCGGGCAGAATAGTGGTGATGTAAAAGCAGAGAATGGGGCGGCTGCTGTACCGGGGAGTTTGGGTGGGAGAAGCACACTTGAGAGTATGCCGTTCCATGAGCCTAGTGTGGGGTTTAGAGGGGGTGGGCAGAGGGGAATCACGAATATTGAGGAGGGGAATGAGGGGTTTGTTTGAAGTGATTTTTTTTGTTACTGATGATGATATTTTGTGGCATAAGGGGTCCAGAGTGGATGAGGTGTGGTTGAAGGGAAGGGAGAAGGGAATGCAATGTGAAGGAAGAAGAAAATATTGCAAAGCAGATTTTGAGAGTGAAGAAAGGAAAGGAAGCGTATGGGGAAGGGGGAGAGAAGAGAAGGACAAGCAGAAGCAAACGAGCCAAGTCGAGCCAAGTCGAGCCAAGTCAAGCCAAGCCAAGTAAGGTCAGGTCAGGTCAAAAGTCCCTGAAATAGAGAGAAGTAAAGCAAATTCTAGGCACCACACACATTTATGCACCGACGGCCAGTATCCATAGACTTAGTACAGTAGGTACCTAGAATGGATAAAAAGGCTCTCCTGAATTATTAGGTGGCCTCAAAAACGGCAGGGCTCAAAGGAAAGCAGTTTCTCCGCGGGCTACTACGCTTGAGGATTAAATAATCTCGGCTTATTAGTATCTCAAGTCAAACATAAGAATCTTGGAAATTTTGGTTAGGATAAGTTTAGTTCAATGGAGGGACAGGTGGTTGTTATTTTAATGTGGAGGGGGGAGGGATGGATGATTTGATTGTTTTTTTGGATTGAAAATATCAGGTTGGCGTATTGGTTAGGTCAGGTTAAGGTTGGGCTGGATTAGGTGTTGGGCGAAATCTGGGGTTTGGGGTCCTTTGGGTTTTAGGGTTTTCGAGTCAGGGGCAAATGAAGAAGGAGGGAGGGGGAAGATTTTTGGGGGATTCATATCGAGGTGGGTATGGATTGGTGAAATATTTCGGGGATGGGATTGGTGAGGTTGACTTGGTTTGTTTGTTGGGGGAGGGAATGGGAATGGGAATGGGGATGGGAATGGGAAAGGGAAGGAGAATGGGAAAGGGGCCTTTATATAGGTAGATAGTTATAGGTATAGGTATTTATATCTATTTGAATTGGAATGGGAATTAGTTGAAATAGATACCGTACTTGTTTGGATACCTACCTAGGTGTGTGAAAAATGTGTTGAAGTTTTGAGGTGAGATTTTCTGATCCGTGGAGGGGAGACGGGGCTGGCTACCTTACTTTCTATCCTACTTTAACTTCTATTTTATCCCACCTCAACTTAGAATTTTGTTGCACGTCGCAGTTACCGATGCTAGCTACCTAATCTTATCTCTCTTGCTTTATAGCCTACAGGCTAGGAATCTCGCTCCTTCCTTTCTGGATTTTTGTTGCACATCGTAACTCCCATCGCACCTGCTAGTTACCTTATATTTAGCCCTGTCTCGCTTTATACACTAGTAATCCCGCCCCTTCCTTTCTAGATTTTGATCGCACCGGCGTAACTACTAATTATACCTAGTCCTATCTCGCGTACCCTTCAAGCTAGTAATTTAAACCTTACCTTTACTTTTGTTGCATATCGCATCTCTCGATCGCACTTGCCAGTCTGAAATCCTGTCTATCTTACCTTCTAAGCTAGGGATCTAGCTCTTCACTTTATAAAATGATACTTTTGTTGCACGTCGCAACGACCAATCGAACCTGCCACTTATTTTTCATCCTATCCCCACAAGTAGTCTAGCTCTTCACGTTATGCTTTTGTTGCATATCGCAACTGCCAATCGCACCTACCTAATATTGTTTCGCTTGTGAGCTAGCAGTCTAGCTCCTTCCTTTCTGGATTTTAGTCACACTTCGCAACTGCCAAGTATATTTGATGCCCTCTCGCTTACCCTTTTCACTAGAAGTTTTTGCTGCTAGAAATTTAGCCCCTTGGATGTATCTTTGTGAAGTATTAAATTTATGTCATTTAGAGGCTATCTCATACAACCCTACCTCCTTCCTTGTATGCACGACATATTTTGCCACCCTTCACCCAAACCACCAAAGAAAGAGCTCGCAAGCTCCAAAACTCAGGATCTATCTACCTATCCTCGCGATCATTTGTATATATAGTGCAGTTTGTGCCCTGTGCATACATTATCTCAGCATGCCTATTTCCCCAATGACGTTCTCTTCATCTTGGGGAAATTTGCATATTTCCTCCAGGATCCATCAATCCTCCATCCTTGACACGACGTGCAAGCTATGAGCTCCAGTTGCGCTAACTGCTCCGTCAAATATGTTACCAAATATTGCCATCTTGTGACATCCAAATTGAATCCGCTCCATATTTCGAGCCTATCCCAACGTTCCAAACCTCTCCCTGATGATTTCTTCATGTGAATTTAAATTTACCGACGACGTTACCGTTCTTAAAAGACGTGGTCGTAATATCTACTAGAGTAGCACTGGGCGTAAATACAATATTGTATTTGATGTTGTAGTAGGGTTCCTTAGAATTTTGATGTTTGGGGAAGTCAGCAAGGTGTACTTTGTGTGAAAGATCGGTCACGCAGGTTCCTAGCAACTCTATTTCTAAGAAGCCGTTAGCATTTTCATCAGAGAGAACAACGAAAACGGAGAAAGTGTGGGAATAATTGTGACAAAGAATAGGAAGTAATCGGCCTACTTGGATCAGTCACAAAATCGGGGCAAGTGTCTTCATCACAGACATAGAATCGATCCTCGAATATGAGGGGGTCGCCAGAACGGACAAATTTGTCCACGGGAATTGTGATTGGGATTCCAGCTTCAAAACTTTCGCTCTTGGCTATGATGCTCTCGTATGTGTAATTGCATCGTGCACTCCCATCCAGCCAAGTGATGCGGTAGTATTCGGGATGCAGACGTTCCTGGAACGGCTGCGGCAAATCCACCAGGTAATGTCGCCGAGTATACACGGAAGGGACCTTCGCTCCCATAGTGCTGTATGCGACGGCGCCCTGAGCCTTTGCATTTGCGCAATTTTTGGGACGGATGACGCTATTGCGGAGAGTTGGAGGGACGTTAAGTTGTATTTGTTGGAAGAGATACTGATTGGCTGCAAATGGTCCTGCTATCAAAATATTCTACAAAAGTAAGCCAAGTCACTTAGGTGTGCTTCATTAAAAAGGGGCTGGCAATTCAAAATACCTTGATAATGCATTTCGTAGCGGTGATAGCAACAATCTGATCTTGTACCATTTCGACGACACGCTTGACGACGGGCTCGAAAACTCGTTTCATTTCCTCGTTGTCAAAAAGTATATATCCTTCCTCCAGGGGAACTTCGGGAAAGTCGGATTCAATTCCGACATCGACTACCCACCGTTGTCCTGTATTCCTAAAATCCTGCTTGATCCGTTGTTCGAAATCCATGACACACTTGGTATAACAGCGTGCAAGAACTTTGGAATCTTCTGGAAGTCTTGTTTTTTTGAGCTTTTCTTTGGTTACATGACTGAAGTTTCGGTTCAGAGTCATACTCCTGCAGTAGATATGATTAGATATTTTTGGGTAGAGGGGTTAAGTATACAAACCCGCACGTATCACCGGAAATATCTGTGAGATTGACGACATCAAGCGAAACTTCGTTCATGATCTTGTATGAAATCAATTCTACAGTAGCTCCTCCAGCATCAACAACCAGTATTGCATCCTGTACTTTAAAGTCGATTAATCCGGTTTGCGCACAGGAAAATAGCAGGGCTTTGTGGTCGTCGATAAAGGTAAGTCGGTCATCATTTTCATCCTGGAGGTATCCAGCCTGAATAATAGTGGTTTGAAGCTTGGCTTTTGCTACAGGACCAAAATATGGAGGGACTGTGAAGTTCCACAAGACTTCATTGAGTTCATGGAGAAAGCCGTCCCCAAACTCGTTTTGTAGTTGCTGGATTATTGCTAGTCGAAATTTTGACAGCAGGTCCGTGGTAACATCCATATCGGTCTTTCCCTCCGGCCGAGGGGGGAGGTTTACTTCTCTGAGGTGCGCGACTCCTGTATCTTTACACAACCCAAACTTGAACCATTCTACTTTCATGATACCTGGCTTTGGATAGCCTGTCCGCTCTATCGCATTAGCAATATCAAAACCCCACCCAACAACACTTGGCACACTGTCATAATAGAGGATACTGGGCACCTGTTCAAAGGATCAACTTAACGTTCATTATTCGGAAACTTGCAGCCTACCATCGTTCGATTATAAAGTGTACTAAAAGGCCAATCTGTAATCATGGCTTCTTTAGACCTTTTGAAGGAATCCCCTGTGAACCCGTAACAGACTGAAGAGTGGGTTATTCCAAAATCAACGCCAACAACAAAACGAGCTTGGCTTTTCGTACTCGAAACAGGCCTTCGCAGATGTGGTCGATTGCTGATGTTTTGTGTAGGAGGGGATTGGGCTTTATCGGGAAGAGCTGGCGAGGGGTCGTTGATGCTTTGTGTGGGAGGGTATCGGACTGTATTGGAAATAATTGGTAGGGGCTGTGAGTCGGAGTGAGGCCCGGGCTTTGGAGGCTTGAATGCCTCTCTGAGGGGATCTGGTGATCGTGATTCGCTTGCATTCATGCCTAGCATTGTGCGCCAGCTGTTCTTTTGTGGTCGTGGTGGAACCCTATATGCTGGGAATCATATCTAGTACTGGGAATGGGTGAGAGGGATTGTCTCGTAGCATCGGTCGGCGGAGTGACCACTAGCGGCACTTCACTGGCCGTGCTTTTACCTCGAGGCATGCTTTTGTATAGGTATTCCAAGGGCGAATTTGGACCTTCAACAACGTATCCAGACGGAAGAAAACTTCGATACACCTAGAAAATTATCGCATCAGCTTTGATAGCAGCAAAAGAAACAATTACTATCACATACCTCTGATTCCGCCTGCTCGCCCCTTGCAAGGTAAATTCCGGAGAGCAGCTGAATGCTTTCGAAGTAAGAATCGTGTTCCTTTCCCAGGATCTTCTTCTTCCCCGTCAAGGCTCGCTTGCAATATTTCTCGGCAGTCTCCAAGTCTTTCTTTTCAAAAGACAGAAGAGCGAGTGCATGCAGCCCGTGGAAAACATTAACGTCTATTTTTTGTTTCCCCATCGACAATGGAACGATGATAGTTTCGGCATCTGCCCACTTTCCTTGGAAACAGTATGCAAATGCTAAATTGCTCCTGACAATCGTCATACTTTCTACAGGATTTCCTGCCTGTGTGCTCCTGTCAATGACCTTAAGAAAGAACTGTTCGGCTTTCTCATAATCTCTCTCCACTAGTTTCATCATAGCCAATTCCTGAAATTTTCTGGTCAGATCTTTTTCAATATCGGAGTCCGAATCCGAGTCATTCTGGTTTGGCTGGGGGACAGTAACCTCGGTTCCTGTCATAGAGTTCTGAGTTGTGAGGTGATCAGAAACCGAGGCCGAATGCCCGGTTGAAGAAGTATCCTCGCCATGCTCCTCTTCTGGAATGCCAGGGGGAGGAATCCAGTTTTCGATGTTTGACATCTCTGTACAATATAAGATCAGCTAAGAACTCTCTTGAGGCTCCAAGTCATACGATATCAGTGTATCACTTACGGTCTTGCGTGAGAGGATCTCCCATCATGCTCCCTCCCCATACCGTTGATCGACTACCAACAACCGTGCTGGCGCTAGAATGAAAAGACTCTGCAGCGCGGACAAATTGATGCAAGCTTCGAGAAACCCGCTCACTCTCATCACGCTCCTCGCGTGATGATTGGGAATTTGGTAACGACGTGGTTGTTGTGAGAGCGACTTCTACTCGTCCAATCTGAGACTTGAGGTCTGACAAAGTCTTAGTGACAGCTTCTTGGGAAGAGTTGCTTTGCAGTAGAAGAGAACTACCGGCGCTCTAGTGTCAGTATCGTCATCGAAAGTAGTTGGGCTGAAAGCCATACAGGTTAATCATGTGGAGTGCACTCTGCATTGCACCATTGTAAGATTGTACTCGTTGTTGATACACGGTAATATCCTTGCTTTTCAAACCGAATTTGATTTGTTTTGTAGGTCGTCTCAGGAACCCTCGTCCCATGAACCCTCCCTTTTGAATATCGTCGAGCATTAGCGCCAGCTTCTCAAGTGTACTCTTGCAATCGTCAATGGAGGTCTTGACACTAAACCAAAGCATTCCACTGTCGGCCTGCGTACTACTAGCAATCTGGGGATTCGTCTTCCATGTCTTGCTGATGGCATCCAGTACTCGGGAAAGTGCCATGATCTCCTCGCAAAGAGCCGCAATATTCGAATCAACATGCCGTGTGTCGTCTACCCAGGTATAGAGGGTTCCGGAGACCTTGATGCAAAAGACGACCAAACTGGCCGAGCTTGCCGCGATCGATAATGGATCCATATTTGATCGTGGTTTTGCGGATACTGGGAGAATTCGCAACCGACGAAAAGCACTGTTGTAGACAGCCTCATCCTTCTTCAGCCGCAGGTCGAGACTCCCCCATAGGGTTAGTGTGGGGGTAGCGAATGTCACGTGTCTATGATTTGGATCCTTTTGATATACTAAAAGTAACAAAGCATTAATTCCATGACAATCACAATACATCCGCAGTATATTTCAATCTGATAATTTGACCATTACATAGATTCAAGGTCAAACTCAGGGATAAAGTTGCAGACTCCTACTTTTGATATCACGTTCCGCAGACGAATGTGAATTTGATATGGTCCCAACTCACAATATCACGAGAATATTTCCCGTTCCACGAACTACAGGTCTCTTTAAACTAGCAACTAAATCCATAATGCTTCATTTGATCATCCTCTTCGTTGTAAAGTGCTAATGTTCCGATCAAAACAAACTCATGTCCTTGGACTCCTGGAGCAATATTCGTCAATATCGTTTTCTTAACACTTTTGACTATCATGATTTATGCTCCCCATGCTTGAAATTTAAGCGAGTCTCAAACAGGGAAGTCCTGTGAAATGGTGACTTATGGTACAGGTCGCAATCTGCTTACAATATATTTCATCATGCCACGCAGATACTGTGTGGTGGATAAGTACTGACTCTATGTCATTGGCTGACGACATGCAACAAAAAAATGCAGGAAGGGATGCTAGCAAGGCTTTACTAGCGTAGAGGAAAAGCCGAGACAGAATCAGGTTATGATTGGCAGTTGCGATGTGCAACAAAACGTCTGATGAGGTGAGGTGGGATAGAAAGGCAATGATTTGCTTTTCCTATTTCGTCTTTCGACCATTTCTGTGTTATAGCAGTACAGCACAAAGAAGCAATCTTACAAAATCAAAATATTACATCACACTCTAGAGATCTAAAGTGATTAGTGATTACCATTAATAATTTCTTGGGACCTTCCCCCTTTGGATGAGTTCATCTCGCCTTGGGAGTATGATTAACACCTCTTTGCCACACCATCGCTCAAAATACAACTATCATCAACTGAAAACATTACTGGTCTCAAAAAATGAGTCCGTCATTCTTTGCTAAGTAGGTGGTTGGTTGGTTGGTTGGTTGTGCTTGTATGTGCTTGTTTGTACAATATCAGATGATGTCCATCCAACCCAGCCCAGAACGATCCATCTACCCCACAGTTACCTCTCCAAGATCAGGATCCATTACGGACCGTTGCGTGTGATACCATACACAAGTATGTAACCTACCACTCCCTTAGTTCAGTCTCAGTCTCAGCCGGCCTCCCGGATCCTCCAAGTCCAGTCAAGTGTGGGAATACAAGACCGACTTCCGGAATACGACACACGATAGCTTCAATAATGATCAACCACACAGTAATTTCCAACGCTATTTCCTTGACTGAAGAAGAATAGAGAGGGCGTAATGGCAAAAGATGTGGAGAAGGAAGACGAATCGTTGGGGCTCAACTGCTCTGTAACTTGTACTTTCACATGTCAGAAGACGAGGGTAGGGGGGTATGTCCTGTCATCTGATGCCCCCGTTCCGACAAGTGCGAGTCAGCTTTTCCACCTTCACCTCAGACATCCTGACCAGTAGATAGTCAAATAGTAATTGAATAGAAGCTGGGTGATGGGGAGCTAGAAGCAATGTCAGGTTGACTACTTTCGGGACTTTAAACGATGATAAATAAATGTTAAAAATGGTATGGCACGTTGTTGGTAGAACAAAGATCTTGAGATGGAAGGGATGATGAGATGAGGAGATGAGGCTCGGGAACTTGCACGAGATATATTTTTCGGAGAGAATTGCAGGAATGGAAGGTTTTGCACTGTCTGCATTTTTCTTTTTTGGTTTTTATTGATCATGAAGAGGGAATAAGCAGATGAGGAGAGAGATGGTATAGTACGGAAGCTAGTCGTGCACCACCGTCGCGGGAGGAGGGACCTTTCGGCTGAGACAGATGCGCGAATGGAAGGGTGCGTGATCAAGGCGAGACATCATTGCCTCGTATGCGAAAAACAGGAATAGCAGTAGTGTAATCATGGTATTTGGGAAGAGAAGTCAAGGGGAAGTGATAAAAGAGATGGAGAGAGTCTCCGCTTTCCCTGCTTGTCGTCCTCCTCAACCGACGTCGTCCGGCTAAAAAGAGTTCAAATGCAACTTCCTGCATATCTATTTAAATCGCAAGTTACTGTACAGTACCGCGCCGGTGGTGGTCACGAGATTCGCTTCTCTTCTCCGTGTTGGTCGGATCTCTATGTGATCTCGAGCTCCAGAGCTCCCCTGTGCTGCATCGATCGACTTGAGATGGGATGTCAGATCTTCCATATTGAATGTTAGGGATTGAACACAGACAGCTCCAACGCACGCACCTGACAAGAGATAAGTGAACACACCTGCTGCTGCTATACATGCGACAAACCGATTCAGTTCCCGGAGCCATTACAGGAAGATTCGCAATTGAAAGGTGGGAGGGAAGCAAGCTATTCTTTTCCTCCCCTTGGAGCGATTGGCAAGGGGACTATACTACTACTACAGTACTCGGCAGGATCAAAGGAAGATAGAAAACATCTTCTTCTTCACTTCTCGACCACTTGGATATAAGCTGAAGATAATCAACGCAGAGAACTGTCTCAAGCAATTCGCCTCTGCGATAGATATCCAGATCAACCCTGTTAAGGTTGATGATCATGACGGAGTGAGGACGACGAGTTACTTGCTGCTTGCTCCCTTTTAGCTCCCGCTCGAAATCGAGTCTTCGTTCGGCCTGTACGCGCAGCGGTGAATGGGGGCCTTGGCATTCGATTGTTTAAGCATCGAGTCTCTCTCAGCCTTCAACTTTCTTTCCTTCCTCGATAACTTCCACGACACAACCAACACCCTCGGTCTATTCTCTACCAACTCACCATCGCCCTTCCAGCTTCGGGACGGAGTTGGATCTTGACCAGATATACCACTCCAATCTCTGCTTGCGCCATTCTCCCACGCGACCACACCTCTTTCCCAGGACCCCCACTTCGTGGACCCCGCGATACCACCTACCTCGACCCTTCGTCGCGTTCTTCAAAGCCAGCTTTCGAAGCACCGCACTGGAAAGGAACAGAAAGACACACAACTCCCTTCAACCTGCGACGCAAGAAACTCATAGATACAATCCGCAAAGATGCCTTCCGAGTATAGGCACATGAGCACCAGCTCGCTGAACATCCCGTCCGCCGCCGCGGTCAATGGTAACAATAGCGGTGGACCACCACAGAATGGAGGAGCTGGCGGAATGGGACGATTCGAGGGTCCGCGCAGTCCTCCTGGACGACAGAGTAAGTTAGGGACACGGAGTACTCTCTGGTCGTTCGCGTTGCTGATATCGATAGACACATCTCACGTTCCGTGCAAGTTCTTTCGGCAAGGCGCATGTCAGGCTGGACAAGCATGCCCTTTCAGTCACGACCTCACAAGCACCTCTGATAACATCTGTAAATACTTTGCAAAGGTAAGATCCCCTCTCCAGCGCATATTAACAGAAGTGTTCACAGCTAACAATCTCAGGGCAACTGCAAGTTTGGTCCCAAGTGCGCAAACGTCCATGTTCTCCCCGACGGACGACGGGTAAATTACAAACCAGTGGGGGACCGATGGGAGGAGCACATCTGAATATTGGAGGACGATTGAATACCGAATTATACCACCCACAAAACTCTGGCTCAGCCTTGACAAATGGCTTCATTCGTGCCAATGCCATACCACCTTCTCCATACGGCCAGCAATACCCTCAATTCACAGGCCCAGATGAGAATTTCCTCCACTCAACGGCCGTCATGGAAGCATTGACATTGCGGTACCGACAATCGACACAACCTACATCTCGCATCCCGGATCTCAGTACGGCTCGCCCAGAGACGAAGACCAGAACAGACTGGGTCTTGGATTGTCCCCAATTGCCGCCAAAGGATTGAGTGTTCTGGATGCGCCACTACCAGCCTCATTCGATAGCAATGGTGTCTCATGGATTGCTAGACATGGACCTATTGCTTCCTCGGTTCCCTCGAAGTTTGGTATTGAGTCGCCACCCGGATCAATGAGTATGAAGGACATGAGAGGCTCCGAGGCGCTGAAGAATCTGCATAGCTCCGCGTTCGGTGATGATACTAGGGATCGTTTCAATGGAATCGCTGCCTCGCCCCCTGGACCCGCCGATGAATATTTTGGAAAGAGAGTCATGCATTCACAAAGATTCGCAAAGAGCAAGGTCATGTCTGCAAGTTTACCAAAGGCGATTGATCAGGATTGGGATGATTTCACATTTGAGGAAGATCTTCTACCAGAGACATTGAAGGATTTGATGACGCCACAGGAGAAGGCTCGACGAGGATCTCGGACTGCAGAGGAGGGAGGACGACCTATCAACAGTGGTGCTGGAACCCAGGTGCTGACAGCCCATTGAAGTTTGGCTCGCCCTCAAATGCCAGCCCATCCCGATGGGGGCCTCTCTTCCAGCGACATCAACAGCAAAAGGAAGAGGAGGATCGCGCAGCACTATCGAGAGCTTCAGCCTTCGGTCATGTCGGATCGCCTCTCCGCAATTCTTCGCTCCATCCTGGAGCCAGCCCAAGCTCTCGACCAATTGCTCGCTCGGGAAATTCGGTAGACTCCACATCATTCCTCGCCTCTCCTCCACGCCAAAGTTCAATGTCAATGATCTCCCAGCAATTACAAAGAACACGACTGGGAAGAGTCGAATCCAATGGCAACGAAAACCTTAGCCCAGCTGCAAATGGACGTGTCACCAGCAACCCTATCAGTGCTACCTCGAGATCAGGTTTGGTTGGTGATCGACAAGCCAGCTCTGGAAGCATGGGCAATGGCGGAAGCGGCCGTTTCACAACACCAATCGACGAGGAGCAAGGCGACTTTGTATTTGACATGGAAGGTGAAGACGAGAAGACGGGGGAGAAGCGAAACAGTGGTGGCTGGACATTTGCTGGTGGAAAAAGCCCCAACCTTGCTGCTGTCGCTGGACCCCGGAATGGTACTACCTCGGGTACAGTTGAGGGCATGTTTGGAGCAAGATGATTCCCTCCCGAGAGGTGCATTGTTCTTTTGCACTCACCAGCTGCACTCAACAACATACACCATCGTTTCTCCTGCCACTTAATCTCTGCATCGCATCATCGAAAAGGCAACAAAAAGTTCGTCGGGCACATCGACCTGGCTGGAAATCTACATCAGGCGTTTTTTTTATCTTCCAATAGGACATCCACAGCCAGCACATCTCTTTATACTTGCACATACCCCCCTTGGGAAGTCAATTGCCTCGTCACAATAACTCCCATCATATCGCGCATCCTCACAGCATACTACTCGCATTTGCTCAAGCAAAGCAAAGCAAAACACAGTCAATGCACCGTTTCATTACTCAAATGTACCATAGACCGCGTTTTTATCAACGTTTGAATCCCCGTTTGTGTTTTTTTTTTTGCATTCAGGAGTTTTCTGGGATGGAAAATATGCAAATGGACATGATCTGGAAATGAACCTGGATGAAATGGTAGGGACTGGGCTAGTGGAGTTGAGTCTCTTTTTTTTATTAGTTTTTTCAGTTTCAGGAAGCATGCCTCCTCGCTTTGCGGGGTTATGATGTGGTTGAGATGATCTACATATATATATTATCTCAGGTTTACCTTATTCTTAGAGAGGGGAATTTGAATCATATTTGGGAAAAATGTACAAAATGGATATATGTGGTTGTAGTGATGAGGTGACTGTGTTTCTGTGAGGTCATGTTATCTGACATTCTGCCATTTTAATTTTTTTGGTGGTTGGATTTCTGTATAAATGCTGCTTTGCCCCAAAGGTCGGGTTCTCCGAGCGGCTACTCCGATCGGCTATTTTCATTTAGCTCTTCAAATAGGTAATTGAGGAAGAACCGGCGGCGCTCTCTACAGTAAGATAATTTCCATCCTGGCTGGCTTGATATCTGGGGCCAGGGTTTTAGAGTATGGATATTTCGTTATGGACATGTATCTAAATGCTTTTTTCCTTCTCTTTTCTTTCCTTTTCATTTGAAAAAATAAATCCTTTCCGACTATGCGACTTTTCGACTTTTCGTGTTTGTTCTTAGATATAGTCAGGTGCCTTCAAAAGCAACGCTTAATAACTGACAACAACGCATTAGGTAGGGTATATAAAAAGAAAAGGTCAAAAACTCCAAAACACCCCAAGCCCCCAAAAATCTAGAAAATCTGAAAACCCAAAATACCATTCCCAATACCGTCAAAAGTTCAAATACCCAAAAAGTTGAGGAACTAGAGAGGTATAATTGAATGCTAGTGCAAAAGAAGACTCCGGAGGCTCCCTATTTCTATAGCTAGGTACCCAACTGAAAGCAAAGCCAAAAAGAAATAAGATGTTCAAAAGGCTAAAAAGTCTAAAGGAGTCAATGAGATTCAGAAATGTCGGCATCATTATTGAGACCCGTGACAGTGGGGTTTATAGAGAATATTGCCGTTAACCCAGGCAGGGAGTTATCTCGGGACAGACTGCCCGAGCTTTGATAGCCCGTAGTATCATCCTCCAGGCTTGCTTTCGTCGCGCAAGAGTACCCTTCGCGCGGAGCCGCGAGAGAATTCAATTGACGTGTCAAGACCGCTGGAAGACAAGTCGGTACATGATTCTCAGTTGAATCGTACGTCGGCTTCGCGGCAGCATTGAGAATGACTTGAATTGATCCTCCTCCTCGCTCGCAGTTCCCCTCGGGCCACAGCACGGTAGTATTCGTGAATCGGAGATCGATGGATCGCGGCACACGCGCGAGCGAGAGTGTTCTCGTCGTCAGGTCTTCAGACTGGGTGGCGAGCTGGATGCTCTGCGGTCCTGCCGAGTGTGATAGTTGGATCTGGGTTTGGAGCTTGTTATTTTCTGCTGAGTGGCTTAGGGTGAGTGAGGATGTGTTGACGAGTTTGGGCATTTTGGTTGTTCGCATCGCGGTACATAAGCTCGACTCGTTGTTGGGACCCTCCTCCTCCTGATCGAGCGGGCGTTTCTTCGAGTTTCGATCTTTCAGTGAGGATACTTCAACGGGCTCTGCAGATGGCGGGAGATGTTTTGGAGGACTTTGAGTTTGATGAAAGGGATGGACTTCGGGCCATTGCACTCCATGGTATGTAATTGTAAAGTAATCTCCACAGGCTGAAAATCCTATGTGTTCTATCTCTCTCTGGCCAAGTTTGAGATCTACCAATTTGGTAGGTCTTTTGTCTATAAAATAATCGTAATTAGCGAGGAGACAAAAAGGTCAAGCAGCAAGTACGTACCATTTTCCAAATCAACAAGCCAGACTGCCATTTGTGTGATAAAGATAAGCTTGGGTCTCTGGGGGTGTATTGCAAGGAGAGTATGAGTACGCAAAATATCGTTGAAGCTAATGATCTCAACTTCACGAAGTTCACGTAGTACAATTTTGGAATTGGCGTTGTTAGTAATGCGGAAAATGACTACAAGCTCCTTCATAGTTGTGGAATGGTTGTAACCCTGAAAGACAGCAAATTGACCATCGGCCGAGATGAGCCACTCATAGAAATATCTAAATTGGAGGGGTTGGGTTGACGGTGATACCGGTGACCAATTTGGAGAATTTATTGAAAAGACCTCAGAGCTGTAGCCCAGAGAAGTGTTGTTTCCGAGTTGAGTGAAGTTGAATGCAAACAGGGTTCGCAGCACGATTATGTTGCTAAGGTCGTTTGAGATTACCATGGGGAAAGCCAATTTACGGTGATCCAGAGCAGAGCGACGCAGAGACTGGCGCAAAAGAATTGCAATTTCGTTCTCCGAGAGGGGCATTTGAGCCGATCCTTGGGGGATGGCATGTTCGTTGAGCGCAAAAATTTCGTACGTGGCAGTCCATCCTTTTGACAGGATCAGTAGCTCACTCATTGTGATATGTGGAGCTGGTTTAAGGTATATTTTGGGTGCAGACGACTGTACGATCTTCGACGAAGGTGCCCAAAATTGGGTAAATGCTCTAGTTCACGGGTTAGACACAGTATTAGTTCCGGCTTGGTGTTAGATAATACAATCTAGACTTACTGAGAAGGCCATATACTGAGTGTTCCGACCAACTGTCCATCGGGAGAGTTTGACGATATTCTAAATAACGCCTGGCTGCAAAGGTTGGCTGCTGGCTGGGTTTGAAAAGTATCTAAAGTTGCCGCCGATGTCTGCAAGAAGAACCGGCTATGACTGAAAACTGTCAAATCATTCCAGATTTCATGCGGCTGAAGTATAAGTGTATCTCCCCATTCAGTATGAACTTCCTCAAGGACAGCTGCAAAGTCTGTCAAGTCTTGCAAGGATTTACTCCAGATCGGATCATACTCCGTTGAGCTTCGTGATGCCAACCGTTCTGCCATTGATTCTATAGCGGCGCTGATATCATCAACGATTGAGGTTCCAACAAAGGTATACATGGCTTCGACCCAAACCATGAGGTTTGCTTTGGCTGCCAGAAAGGTGTTTAAAGCTGTAGCCAGGGTACGAGAGCGGTCAAGTCCTATATTGGAATGTGCGATAGAGATCTGGAAATAATCTTTGAGATGATGGGGCCATTGTGTGGCAGCATACTCCAGGAACGGATACTGAGTATTTAAGCTGTTGATGGATGTGGATATATGTATATCACCTCCCAATGGCCTAGGTGATACGGTAGTCACCAGATAAGAAAGACAACGTTCCACAATTTCTGACGCGGCATCGTTTTCTGGAAGGACAAATGACAGCCCAGAATCAGAACAGAGGCGAGGAGAAAGTATAAACTCTTGGGCAGTGAGATGTACGAAGTGCAGGTATGTATTCTGGCGCTTCTCAATCAGGCCACAGCAGGAGACGATGATGGCATGCTCAAAATCATCGACTCGATCTCCGCCATTCGGACCGGAACTTGGTTCCCAAACAATCTCTTTGATGTGTACTGGCGCGATGGATGACTTAGCATACGCCACCCACATGAACACCCAACTGGCGAGTTGCCGACTAGCACGATCCAAGGATTTGATATGGTTGAAGATTCTGTCATACATGTCGTCTAGTCCTTCAGGAGTCGACTTGGTCATTTCATACACCCTCTCGGCTCGAGAGAGCGCTGCCGAATTGAGATATGCGATGAGCAAACGCGCCCACAAGAACATTCCGTCCGCACGCTCGAGGATAATAGTTTGAAAAGCGGATAAATCAACGTCCGGAGGAAGAAGTGAACCATCTCGTAAACGAATTAATTCACTGTTGAGAAAGATCGAAATGTCTTTGTCCAGTGTGTCTCGCGACATACGAACTGTGCAATTCTCTTTGATCGAAAGTCGAAGACATGATACGTTGGGTCTGCTAAAGAGTATGATCTTGAGTTTCGATGTGGCCGTGAACTGGCAGAGTTCCTGGCAGAGTTTCGCATTATCAATACACTCATCGATGCCATCGAGAACGAACACGACATCTGCGAGCTGGGCCAGAGCAAGTCGTAGAAGATCAACGAGCTGATGCTCGGAGGCCGATGCCACGTCCGCTGCTCTTGCGACCTGGAAAATATTGAAGATGGCTTCCAGGCTTTTGCACTGTTGAAAAAGCTGAGTGGCAAGAGCTCGATACGCTTCATGCCGGGCCGGTCTTTCCATTCCTCTTTGACGGAAAAAGTAATAGCAAATGGAGGGCGGCGACAGTCCTGGGTCAGGCGGATTGTCACGAAGCTCCTCGACGACTGAAGCGGCAAGGACAGTTTTGCCCCATCCTGGATTCCCTTGAACCCATAAGATGGGCCCGAGAACGGTATTCATCTTCCATTCTTGGTATTTGTTGCTCTCAAACAGCCATTCATTTGTACCGCTCTCTCGAGAATCTTGGGCCTGCTCGAACGGACTCACAAATTCTAGCGGATTCAACCACTTGATCACCGAGGAACAAAATACATCTGAAAGGCGGGGTTACTCAGCGGGGAAAATCATACGACAGGAATTTAGCATACCCATTTGCTTCTTGTCAAAACTCTCCGTCAGATTCGATGCCATGTTCCTGATTTGCTGGATATGTTCCGCCTCATTTTGGTCCCTCTGAGCTGCCGCCTGCAGTGTACTTCGAATCTCTCCCAGGGTAGCCCAGTGAAGCTCTTCTTTCACCACCTTCTGATGGAATAACAAGCGCTGTAGCACGGACTGAAAGCGGACATCGAAAGGCTTCCACAGAAGGCTTCCAATGACTTCGGGTGTTCTTTTGAGTTCTAAGACTTTATTATCCATAGACTCCAGATATACAGTGGAAGCGTTATTTGGGAAACTTACTGCCTTTCCTGTTGGAAAACACTCGGGCAACTGCCTGAAAAAACTCGATAAGATCCCCATAGAACATGGCCATTGAATCCCGCAGTCGTTGCGTGACAAAGCCCTCAGCTGCAGATCCCAGAGCTCGAAAGACATCTTCGTATCGCGGAAGAACCAAGGAAATCCTTTCGATATTTTCACATAATTTATCAAAGAAGGTAGCGAATTGACTGGCGAGCTGCAATGAGCAAGAGTGAGCAATTTCCGGTGAATTAATCACGACTACAGTCGCAGAAAGGTGGGGTTTACCTGTAAAACCAGACGAAAAGCACCCCAAACAAAGGCTGCGTACTCAGGACGAGCACTACAAATAATCCCAATCACCTTAAAGTAAGGCTCCAGATTGTCCGCTAATGACTGGACTTTCCGGGCACATCGAAGTCCTCGCTGCCTTGACTTCAAGGCGACCTCGAACTGCTTCACCTCAGCAAGAAGGCTTTTGGCCGAGGAGCAACTCGGGAATTGGAGCCGTTCTTCTTTAGTCAAAGATTGGAGGAACTCAGTCTTCGCCTTGTCGAAGATCAAGCTTAGCTCGGGCGAGGCTTCGACCTCTGGGAGCTGTGGAAGCTCGATTCGGCTTGTCAATTCTATTAGTTAGTTAAGCGGCTCAGCATAGGTACGGAGTAGTCTCGCGATACGCACCTCATTTCCGGTATGTATACGATGGGTGTCTTGTCCTCGGATATACCAAGAAAGATTCGACAAAGAGAGAGAAAGAGAGAGAGTCAAATTGGAAAAGAGATGAGAACTTGCGGTCCCAGAATGCGACGAGGCTATGTGGCGGCTGAGCAACCAACACAGGCCTCGGTGAGCTGACTTCAAACAGAAGGAAGCTTTCCGCTTTCCACCAGGTATACAGCCATAATGAAGTTAATAATTCGTGTGTATGTATTTATATATAAAGTGTAGATGCCGCTCGCCGTTAGACTGAGAAGGGGCGGTAGTAATACAGTGTGAGTATGATTTGAGTTGACTAGATTCGACTTTTAAATTCGACACGAGTATGAACAACCAACAACCTAACCGACAAGAAATCCAATTCTCTCCATCAGAACACACACAGGAAATATCCGAACCAACAGATCAATTCTTCCATATTCCAAAGCCCTGTAACAATCATTATAAAGAAAACCAAGGGTGGAAAGTCGGCTCTCGCACAGAACCAAGCGCTGGACGTGGTGTTCAAAGCGCATCCGCGCTTCAAATGCACCCATCTCGCGACGTGCAACAAACGTCACGGTTGGGCGGTTAAATTATGTAAGCATTCATTTTGTGGCAGCGGCGGGACTGCTGTCAATTTTGCGATGTGCAACAAAGTTGCGGTTAGACGGTTAAATTATATAAGTACCTCCTACCTGCCCTGGGCTGCAGGACGAGTGCCAGCGGGACTATGGTTCAATATTGCGATGTGCAACAAATTATTGAGGAAAGTGTGTCCGGGATTGGTGCCTCAGATATGAGGCCGTAAATACGAGGCTTAGAGCGGTTGGACGGCTAAAGTTTACATAATGTCTTCTGCCTCAGGCTGCTACGCCGTGGATGCGTGGGCAAACTGAATCTCAGAATTCGTCGAAAAAAAGAAGGCCATTTCCCCTGAGCCATCAATCAATTGACAAACATTCCTTCATTCTCGGGCTCGAAAGCTATTTGTGTTGTGGTGCTCCTATCTATCTCTCCTTCTTTTTTCGAAATTAGGGCATCAAACCTGAGTTGTGGCCGCTTTGTCCTCGCTTAATTTCCTTAGCGCAAAGAAAAAAGCGGCGCCCGCCATTCTTTTGCTGCAACATCCAATTTCTTCGAATCTCGAGAGGTCTTTGGCTTTGAGAAGTTCAACGACAACAATCGACAACCACCGACCTCAAGATGCCTACCCACTTGAGCAAAACCCGCAAGCAGTACGTTGACACTCTATTCTTCCATCCTATCGATCATTCCCGCGCAGCGCTATCTTGGATGTTGTTGGGGGACCGTTTGTTGGCGGAGGGAGGGGAGGACGACGAGATGGAATTGGGTTTACGAGGAGGACCACAGCAACACCATCACGACCTACGACGCGCCACATCTATGATCTCTGCGTATGCAGAGGGGAATGGAACAAGACAAAGTTGAGAGGAAGATTTGCTAACTCTTTCTTCACAGCCGCGGTCACGTTTCCGCCGGTCACGGTCGTGTAGGAAAGCACCGCAAGCATCCCGGTGGTAGAGGTCTCGCAGGTGGTCAACACCACCACCGAACCAATTTGGATAAGTACCATCCAGGTTACTTCGGAAAGGTCGGTATGCGACACTTCCACAAGCAAGGCAACCACTCGTGGAAGCCAATCATCAACCTCGATAAGGTATGTTCTATTTCCCACTCCCACACCCCTCACAGAAACACAAATCAAAAGCCATGGGCATTTGCATGGAGAAAAGCGAAGAATTTAGAGGAGAATGCTTGGGGGATTGGGACATATGGAGATGACTGAAGTTGAATGGTGCGCGCAAAGAATACCACTAACAATCAAACCACACAGCTCTGGTCTCTCGTCCCCAGTGAACTCCGCACCGAGTACATCGCCGGCAAGAAATCCGACAGCGTCCCCGTCCTCGACCTCACCCCCTCGGCTACAGCAAAGTCCTCGGCAAGGGCCGAATCCCAGAGATACCATTGGTCGTACGCGCACGCTGGGTTAGCAAGGAGGCAGAGCGAAAGATCGTCGCGGCTGGTGGTGTTGTTGAGTTGGTTGCATAAGTTTTGCTTGGGGCATTATAAACAATTAAATGGAAGCAATTGAACTATGGGTCGCAACAAAGCATTTTCTTGGGGGTTGATCCGTGTTTTTTTTATTATCTTTCTCCGGAGCACAGA
The DNA here is from genome assembly GCA_031472005.1 of Tetracladium setigerum. Lineage (NCBI taxonomy): Eukaryota > Fungi > Ascomycota > Leotiomycetes > Helotiales > Tetracladium > Tetracladium setigerum. The sequence goes on from PZJY01000006.1 coordinate 2,317,668, forward strand.
GGGTCGGTTCTTCTTTCCTGGCTTGATGTGATGGGGGATGATGGGATGATGGATGGGGCGATCAATATGGCCGTGACTGGTCTGCTGAAGGCCGTGGACGCTCATATGAAAATGAAAAGCTTCTGAAATCATTTTCTCTTTTTTTTTCCTTCTTCCGTCCCTTGGAGGATCTTCGCAGGGTTGGTGGATGCGTGATGAGCACGCTTCAACGGCTTTTCCTCCTCCCCCAATTCACATTCCAGAAGCGCCATCCATGTTAAGATTTCTCTTCAAAAAATTTCAAAATCGACATTTCCCAGAGACGGTCACCAATAACAGTCTGTAAGGTAGGTTGATTTGAATACCCAACCAGGTAAGATGCGCCAGCATCCAGAACTCCCATCCCATCACCATTATTAGCACAGAGATCACCATCGGCCATCCAAGCAGAACAATAACCTATGAGGATTAAATGAATCAGTTCCTCACTTCACCAAACACAAGGCTAAACATGGTAACCTAATCCATATTACAGTAAGTACCTATGTATTGAATGTGAGAATTGAACGATTCAATATGCTTGACCTTGAGATATGGATGGATGATAAATCACTAGGATAACTAAAGTAAGTTGTTTTATTCTGTCTTGCCGGTAGAAGTATATGCTGTGTTGTACCTAAGAAGTAGCTACAATGGACTATATTCACTTTTATCGTCTCCCCCCTTGAGTAAGTTGCAAGGAGGAGAGGAGAGGAGAGGAGTTGAGAAAATAGTAAAATTATTCCTCCAAATTCTTCTATATGGGTAGATTTATATGGAGATGTGCAGGTATCTATGTATTGCACATGGTAGCTTCCATGTTTTTGAGTTGAATAGTGAGCTTGGGATTGTTGTGGGGAGCTTTTTTTGGTTTGTGATATATTGTCTTTATTTGCTTGCTTGTTTCTTTCTTCTTCAAGGAAAGAATGAAAAGAATGCAAGGTAGTTATTACAAGAGAGCGAATGTACATCAAATAAAATTGGTTGTTTGGTTCAACCATGTAAAACGCCATCTGCAATGCCCACTTCACCACTCCACGCTATTCACCAGACCAGCACCATGATAAACGCCGAAGCACCCACCTCCCCATCCACGTACACCAGACATTATATTGTACAACAACCCATGCTCGCAAATTCAATTAAAGCAAAGCCATCTCATCATCTTCTGTATCCTCCACCTCCTCCCTCAAGAACTTATGTTCCAAGGCCTCCTTCGCGCTAATCCTCCTACCAGGATCCAACTCCAAACACCTCGCTAAAAACTCCACAGCTTCAATCTCCTCCTCAGTCAAAGGATGACCCTTTTCTCCCGGCTCACTCCTACACGTCGACCACAAGATGATTTTCTCCAGCGTAAAGCCATTGGCTCCAACAGTGGGGATATTAGTTTCAAAGACCGCACCATGGAGTAACGCAGCCGCCTTCATGCGTCTGACCCCGAAGATTGTAGCGATTTCAATCATGGCCTCGACGTCGTCAGCCGAATTGAAGAAGGGGAATCGCTTGGAGAGGATGGTGAGCAGGATCACTCCCGCAGACCAGATATCGATTTTGGTTTCTTGAGCGGTGCATTTGAAGAGCACTTCCGGAGCGCGGAAACCACGTGTGCCAGCCCGGTTTGCGCGGCGTGAAGGACGCGTATCATTCTTTGGATAGCCGTTTGATGGGCCGCCCATCATGCCTGCAACGCTATTCTCGGTGCGAGTCCTCCGCTCGGCGGAGCGCAATTTGCAGAGACAGGGTTTGTAATCTGTACCATAGCGTTCGGCGAGACCGAAGTCAACGAGGACGCCGCGACGTTTAGAGGGTTCGTAGAGGAAGTTTGTGGGTTTGATATCTCGATGCAGAATCTTTTTCTCGTGGACGGCGGCGAGCGCTGTGAAGAGGGAGCGGAAGTAGATTTTGACGTCGAAGATGGTCATCTGGCGGAAGTATTCGCGGAAATCCGTGTGTCGGAAGTATGGGAGTACGGCGACAATTTGGTCGGTATGGCGGAAGGCGGTGATGAGTGGGCATACAGAGTCGCAGCCGCGGAGGCTGTTGAGGAGGTCGAGTTCGTTGAAGATTCGGGCTGGGCTGCTGGTCACGTAGATCTTCTTGATAGCGACGTATCGAGGTTTGCGTCTTTGCTGGCTATAGCTCTCTCCAGACAGGGTATTGCGTTGTCGCTTGAGAGGTGGTGAGGTCCATTCTGGGTCTTCTTTTGCTTCAAGGTCCCAGTCGTTGTTGTAGTAGTCGTAGTGCAAATCTTCGGCTTTGTACACCGTGGAAAATGTGCCTAGGAGCGTGTTAGAATGTGTTATTTCCTTGCACCTTAAGTGTATCGTTTACTTACCTTCGCCTATACGATTTATAAGCCTAAACCGCTGTTTGATGCCCTTGAATGATTGTTGGAACCGATCCATATCCTCTTGTACAGTTGGCTCCACGAAACCGTCACTCTCTTCAGAGTCCGAGTATTCTTCCTGATTGCTTTGCTGGCTCTGCACCAAATCCTGCTCTTGCTCTGACTCTTCCATTTCCTTGTACTGTTCTACTTCTCCATATTCTATCTCGTCTGTTCGCTCCTCCGATTCTTCGTCCAACCCCGGTGTTGTACTGCGTTCGGATTGATCCTGGTGGACGTCAAAACCCCTTGCGCCTTTCTGGCGGATTGTAGCCATGACTTGGTTTTGTGATGTGTGGAATGTCCAACTCTTGAACAGTAAAATAAAAATTCCTGGAGTTCGTTCACAAAAGACGGTGCAATTGGTCGCGTTGGTCAGGAACAAGCAGCGAATTCTGGTGGGGTGTTGTCATGCCGAGCAGACGCTATACCTTTCCTGGCCCGAAATCAACACAATCCGAAAAAGCGCGTCAACCACATCGCCAATCCCTAAAACTTGCGACAACCACAACATCCAAAACAACAACGACGACAATCTTCATTCTGTTCATGTCACTCCTTCGCAGTCTCTGCGCCGCTTCTTCACCATGGACACGATACAATTTGATATTAATGATGCGCTCAAGCATTATATGAGCGATCCAGCAGCAATCCACACCCCGGAAGCCGATTCTGCCCTTGTTGATTGCGAAAACGACCCCGAGTCTCTTACCAACTCTCTTATAAACACTGTTCTCAACCCCATCGTCGATTCCGTTGCAGGGCACCCAGATGCCATCACAAGAAGTTCCAACTTCGATTCCCTACAATTTCTTCTCAAGTGCGCATCAGTCTTCCCTATCTCTACCCATTCCTTCCCCACAGAACCAAATTCTGAACTCTTCCAACTCTCTAGATCATCCTCCGTCCTTCCTACACATGCGCTGAGCAAGATCTTTGATCTGGTGGTCTCAGGCCTCTCGGCCGAAGCAGATATCATACATCATGATCTCGAGTCGGATGAGCAGGAGATCATCTCCCACCACAAGCACCTTTTGGAGATTTTCGGGTTTCTTTTACAGTGGACGATTGCCGCGGTCGAGACTAAGGCGGCTGAAAAGCCCGCAAGTGCTCCAGTGAGAGGTCGAGGGAAAGCAACTAAGGCGAAGTCTAGTGCAAAAGACAAGGATGGAAACTGGGATTCCTCTGCCCAGTTGCAGACGGCTTTGGATATTATGTGCAAGGTGCTCAAGTTGAAGCTCTCTAAGATTTTTCTCACCACCTCCGAGCGGGATACATTTATCGGTCTGTTAACAAGGCCTGTCTACATGATTTTAGAGAATGAGCAGAGAGTCAAGAATACTGCAATTCGAATGCACGGCTTCAAGGTTCTGTGTATAGCTGTCAAGCATCACGGGCACGGATATGGTAAGTTGGTATACATCCGACAAAATGATTTTGCTAACTGGGCCAGCTGCACAAATCTCCATTGTCCAAAATTTGACATACTTTGAGCATTTAGCGGAACCCATGGCCGAGTTTTTGCACATCCTTTCTGAGCAATACGACTATCCACAACTTGCAGATGAAATTCTTCGAGAACTCAGCAACAAGGAGTTCAATAGCAACGATACCAAGGGCCCCAAGTCTGTTTCGTCATTCATTGTTAAACTATCCGAACTTGCTCCTCGGCTGGTTATCAAGCAGATGACATTGTTAGCAAAACAGCTGGACAGCGAGTCGTACGCTCTCAGATGTGCTCTCATAGAAGTGTGCGGAAATTTGTTAGCTGATCTCAGCAAGCAAGAGGAGCGTGGTGACAATTACAAATCACAACTAAACGCTTTCTTTGATGTTTTAGAAGAGCGATTTCTGGATATCAACCCATACTGCCGATGCCGAACAATCCAAGTCTACATCAAGCTTTGCGATTTGGACCAGAAATTCCCCAAAAGGCGACAAAGGGCCGCAGAATTGGCAGCAAGAAGTCTGGAAGACAAGAGCAGTAATGTTCGCCGAAACGCGATTAAACTGCTAGGAGCTCTCATCAAAACCCACCCTTTCAGTCTTATGCACGGCTCTCAACTTTCTCTGAAGGAGTGGAATGCACGACTGGAAAAGGTGGACGCAGAACTCAATAGCTTGAAGCCTGCTGCAGATACAGGCCTTGCCGCAGAGGCGACTGTCGATACCCAGCTTTTGGATGATGCTACCCAGCTACCAGAATCGCCACAGAAGCCAATGACTGACGAACAGAAGATCGCCGCCGTTCAGAAAGCTCAAGCGGACGCTGCGACTTCGGAACAAATCAACAAGTTGACCCTCACAAGACGATACTATGTCGAAGCATTGAAGTTCATCGATGTCCTGCACGGTGCAACTCCAACAATTTGTCAGCTACTTGGATCGAAGAACAAAAGCGAAATTATTGAGGCCATGGATTACTTCGAGATTGGCGATGCATACAACATTGAGCAGAACAAGCTGGGTATCCGAAGAATGTTGAGATTGATTTGGACCAAAGGAAACAGCGATGAGGGCAAGGGGGTGCAGAACCATCTCATCGAATGCTACAAGCGCCTGTTCTTCGAGGCACCGGATACATATAGCACCAACGACGCCGCTAACTATATCGCCCGGAATATGATCAGTCTGACATTTGGAGCCACGCCAGCAGAGTTGACATCTCTTGAGCAACTTCTGAGTACGATGATGAAATCAAATCACATTACCGAATTGGTTGTCACCAAGCTATGGCAGGTTTATGGTGTTCAAAAGCGTGAGATCTCAAAGAGCCAGCGACGTGGTTCAATAATTGTTCTTGGGATGTTGGCCACAGCCAAGCCAGAAATTGTGGTTGGAGAAATGGAGACCATGCTTCGAGTTGGCCTTGGAGGTCTCGGTCGATCAGATTTGCAATTAGCGAAGTATACTTGCATTGCTCTTCGACGTATCAACCCAACAGGACGACAGGCGAAGGAAATGGCTGTGGTGCCCTCAAAACTCACCAATGACCATGCAATTCTATCAAAATTGGCAGCAATCCTCGAAATCGAGTCTGACAACAAGGAGTGGTATGGAGTGGCAGAGCAAGCTATTAGTGCCATCTACACGTTGTCGAAGCATCCAGATACACTTTGCTCCGAGATTCTTAGACGCAAAACCAGACATGTCTTTCAAAGAAGGACAGAAAAGACCCCCGAGCCTGAAGAACAACAGGACGAGGAAGGCGACACTCAAATGGGCTCGCCGTCTGCTAAACAGGTCGCTCAATCAGTTGAGCCAGCTGAAAAGGCCGTGCCAAAAGCGAAAGGATCAATTGCGCTTTCTCAACTTCTCTTCATAGTTGGGCACGTCGCTATTAAACAAATTGTACACCTAGAGCTGTGTGAACTTGACTTCAAACGGAGAAAGGCCGAAGCAGAGAAGACGAAGCCTGTCTCGGACACGCCGGTTGATAAAGCCGCCAAGGAAGCAGCAGATGATCTCGATGCGATCGGTGGTACCACTGAGGATGATTTCACAGAAGCTATGGCTCACATCCGAGAACGAGAACTTCTTTACGGAGATCACTCCCTTCTAGCCAACTTTGGGCCTCTCGTTTCGGAAATCTGTTCGAACAACACAACATACAAAGACAAAAATCTCCAAGCAGCTGCAACTCTATGTCTGGCCAAGCTTATGTGTGTCAGCTCCGAGTACTGCGAGCAAAATCTGCCACTCCTCATCACTATTCTTGAACGATCTAAGGACCCCATCATCCGAACGAATGTCGTGATCGCACTGGGAGATATGGCAGTCTGCTTCAATCATCTCATTGATGAGAATACAGATTTCCTCTATCGCCGTCTCAATGACAAAGACGCCAGCGTGAAGCGAACATGTTTGATGACTCTTACATTCTTGATTTTGGCGGGTCAAGTGAAGGTTAAGGGTCAATTAGGCGAAATGGCCAAATGCCTCGAAGACGATGATAAGCGAATCGCAGATTTGAGTCGCATGTTCTTCACTGAGTTGAGCACGAAGGACAATGCCGTCTACAATCACTTTGTGGATATGTTCAGTTTGCTTACTGCCGAGAAAGACTTGGAAGAAGATGCTTTAAAGAGAATTATCAAGTTCTTGGCTGGCTTCATTGAAAAGGTGCGTCTTCCCCGCTCCTTTAATGAAATCTATCCGAATAGTTGCTAACATGGAAAACAGGACAAACACGCCAAACAACTTGCTGATAAGCTTGCCGCCAGACTCGCGAGGTGCGAGACCGAGAAACAATGGAACGACGTTGCCTATGCGCTCAGCTTATTGCAACACAAAAACGAGGAGATCACCAAGTTAGTCACTGGTGGATTTAGGGTTGTGCAAGCTTCTGCTTGATTCTCTGTGATCTTCATGATTTGATGTACTTATTGATTGGTTTATGGGTGGATGCATTCATGTGAGCCTTGATTGGGAATCGTGGATTGGTGGGCGTTTTTGGGATTTTGATGCGAGTCTAAGTAATGAATTGATGACATTATTATTTTCAGGTCGAGCAGAAACATGTTTGAATTTAGATGAACTGTTAGTGTTCCTAGAAAATTGGAAGAAATTATTTCAAAGCCGCAAGTGTTGTTGTGATTCTTGGTTCTTGTTCTTCGTTGGATTCAAATCACAACAATCAAAAACGAATCCATTTCGCATATTCCCAAAGACTCTCTTGAATACTTCTTTCAATTTTTAGAGAATTTCCCCTTTAATACATACTAACAGTGTATGTTTCACAAAAAACCATTATCCTTCACCTCGCAATTCACAAATCCGTCGCCCAAGCCGCGCTCTCTGCCAAGAGCAAATCCAAAAAAAATGTCAAAAAACATACAACAGCAGGGATTCGCTGGTGGTCACCCACCCAACTACTAATCTACCGATCTAAAGCTTGTGTATGGCAGAGCGGACGGGATGCCCAATTCTCTTTAGTCTATGGTCGTATGTGGAAGTCTTTCTGGTTGTTAGGAATTATGACTTGATGACATTCTGGGAGGTTTGGGTAAAGCGAGGTGGGCTTGGGGATGGATCTGGAGTTTCTTGGCATTAGATGGAGGCAGCAAAATAGGAAGAACGTCCCTGCTTGTGATTGTTTTCTGAAATTGTATGTGATGACCGTGTGTTTTTGTTGTTGTTGTGTTTTGATGTTGTTGGAAGGAGGTTATTCTTGGAATTCAGTCAAGAACCCCGCCCAGATTCTTATGCTTCGGCAGGTCCTTGCTTTGTATAAATTGTAAAATAAAAAACAAGATTTCGATATTTAAATGGGTGTAGTTTGCATAGCCTATTCTGTTATCTATCCTTCTCTCGAGAAACAACAACCGTAACTCAAACGACGAATAATCAACCATCAGGCAAGTGGGCCGTATGTATTTTTGATACTCCGATCAAGTATCAGTACACTTACTACCGCAGCCATAGTTACAATTGGCTCCATAAGGAGGATATTTCCCTAGTCATGGTCCTCCTAATTGAAAATGGCCGAGTATATGTGTGAGATTCTTAACATTGCTAAAAAGGAATAGGATGTTGGCAAGCGTATTAGGCCTCGCTGTATCCGTAATCTGATCTGGGTCCGGATCTAAAACAGCGCAAGATTCTGAACGCATAGTCTTGCAGAATCAGAGAGGCGCTCTAGTCCGTCATCTAGTATCTCCTGCTGATTGAAGGAAGATGGCTAATCATTTGGCTTATGGGAAGACTTATACGGCCCCCGGCTGTCCGGTAGTCGCACTAGACAGTTCATTACTCGGTACCGCCTTAAACATTTGCCTTACCAGTCTTCAACTTGCCGATAGAAAGCTTGTTCTTAAAAAATGATCAAGGTGAAGTCGCATTTCTTTATCCCCTAGTCTTTTTGTACTAAGCCCGAGAAGTCCAGAGATTGCCTTGTCGTCGTCAAGTGCAAAGATATCATTCATTTAAAATTGAAGAGCCTGACGAAGGCTATGGATCATGGTGAGAAAGGCGGATTTATTTGGAACAATCTTCCAGTAGTGAGCCCTGCCATACAAGTATTTTCAAAGTCACAAAACCTCACGACATGAAAACAAACAGCCAGAATAGCTGCGAAGTTACAAGTGATCATAATCTCTATTCATTAAATAGCATTTTTTGTCGAATTGTCCAAGCCGCCAACAATTTAACTTTAGCGAGATGATAGATTTTGTCAAAAAATTTGCGTCCCCAAAGGGTTTGCGGCCACTGATACTCCACGTAGAAGAATCACGATTCCGGCAGTGACAGTGCTGCGCTGGGATTCGATTTTTCTTTCATTGTAATTACCGAATCGGGTGTAGCTTCTTGCCCGTTCTTCCTTTTCTCATTTTTCGCACCTCGTCGTAGCCAGTGAAACTTTCGTCAGAAATGCAAAAGCCTCTCTGTATTGACAATTTCGAGGAACTCAAGATAGCCATGAGCTTAAATGAAAAGCATGTGAGATTACCAGAACACGTTCGATGAGTGAGATAGAGAATTTTTTGTGAGCGATGTAGTGATAACACTCAACCAACTGACCTACAAGGTACACAATTTGCGCTCAGAGAGCCCATACTTCGAGCTGGGCTCGCATCACGCACTCCAGACTCTGATAAGTTTCCATTCTTGTGACCATTCCAGCGCTGTGTTCGTCTTCTGAATCCTAATTCCAACAATTTTTGAAACTCCTTCCACTTCCAATTGCAATGCGCGATGCTCAAATACAACGCAAATGCCGTGTCCAATTCTACGGCGTACGAGTCGGTTTAGTAGTGAGTTCCAGAGCCGTTTGATCGTCGTTTTGAATTGCCTGTGGAGAACTCGATGCCAGTCTGCTCGCCTTGCGTTGCTCCCTCTTCTTGTGGTAAGAACAGAAGCCAATGCAACCTCCTGCACACGCAAGTAGGGGAAGGCCAACCACCAGAAATAGCATCACACCAGCCCCAAAGTAAGGTCCGTGTTCTGTTCCTCTACCAGTACCATTATTGTCATAAACTCCGCCAGAAACGTCGCCTCCTGCTGTCCAGGTAGGAATTCTCATGTGGCTAGTCAATTTTGGAGGTCGTGGGTCGAGGGTAGACACATCCGATGCCTCCCATGAGATATGCCATGCGGGATAATAGTTATCTCCAGTTGTGAAAACGGTCGTATAGATATTAGTATACCCGAGCAGTGTGCCGGTAATATTTGCGGGACGCCATGTGTCATATGATGTCCAACATGCAGGTCTCATTGCATCCAAGCCAGCTTCATCGAAAACTGTTTGAGCATGATGTGATCTAGTAACAATACGGATAAGCATGGTTCATGATCCCTACTTGGGTACGTTAGACAGATGGTGTACTTACGGCTTACAGCACGTGGCTGTGGAAAGGGTTCTTGATTCCATGATGGTAGTTGACACATCAAAGTACCACCAACCACTTGGGCATACCGCTGGACTGAAAGATTGCCTCAATGATGGAACAATACTACTCAACCCTTCAGGCTGGCAACTCAGATAGTTCTCGTTGGCAGGATGCGATACTAAAAGGCTGATGATAGCAGAATCTTCTGATCTTGTGAAACTCGTGATATCATAGATCGCAGGGCATGCCGTGGGAGGAATGAATGGGGTCGTCATAGCAAGCAGAGCCGTTGCCGTGGCAAGTAATTCAGAAGAGAGACCATTTGTTCGTGAGACCGACGACATTTTAGGGGGGCTGTGAAAGTGATGAAGCGTAAGTAGTGGAAGGTCCACGACGTCGACCAAGTTCAATGATGGAGAAGTATACAGAGGAAAGCCCGGAGACCCTGAAAATCAGCCAAGGTGTGTAATGATTGAAGAGCTTTTCCTGTGTAGTTGCTTTCCAAACATGTAGGTAATAAGGGGGGAGTCCAACAGTTCAGATGTAGGGGCTGTCGAGGGAACCGAGTCGTACTGTAAGGAGGGGGAGGTCCGATGACAATCATGGATGAAAGAAAAACCAAAACCCAACAACCACCAGACATCGACCAAAAACCAACAACCGAAAAGTAAAAAACCAACAAAACAATGTAATGATTGATTTGGTACCTGCGTAGGTATATATAATAAATATGAGACTGTCACCAGCCAAGCGAGCCAAGTAAGGCCCAGTGCGGAGTTAGCGCCCAATATCTAAGACGCCAAGACCGGGACCCCAGCATAGCACCACACCATGTCGCCAAAGAATCCAACAGATGCACAATGTAATTAAATGTAGCCTTCCATTCTTATCAGATTGGAAGGTCTGGTGATTTGCCTCTTCGCAGGTGGTGCCATGTACAGTTCAAATCAAGGTACTAATCTCCGTAGGACATACAACCGCGGCATAGTTTAGACCTCCCCGCTGCACATCATTATCCGTACGAGATTGTACCTTGCCGAAACGTGGTCACGGTACAGTATGTAACTAGTAACCTCTGCATCAAGTTGTCCGAGCACTATTTGCTACCAAAGAATATCGTGCTAGTAAGATGTACACTTGTACCTGCCTAACGCATAGTATAAAAAGTTGTCTGAACAAATTTCAAGTAGTCAATCTGATAATCTCTCATGATTTCAGAAGATCATAGGTACATTATTTTGTGAAATGATAGTTGAAATAATCATGAGGACAATGAAAATACTTCTTCTAGTACGTATATCAAATTCGGAACCAATTCAATAACAGTTGAGTTAAGCTAGGATAAGTTTAAAGGTTGGTTGGGGTGGTCGACTTTGCTTGTTTTCTTTGGATTTTTGCTTATTTTGAGCGCGGATAATCCCGTAATAGTACATTTACCTGCACTACCATCCTCAAGCTTGGGTTGGCAAAATCCGGGCTCGGATATCGCCAATGCATCTCCTTATGTCAGGGGCAACTTCCGCTCTAAGCCGTTGAAGACCTTACTTTTATCATCAGAGGCTTAGGTTACATTCTTCTTTTCCGGATCTCCGACAGGGGTGGGAATGCTCCACGCGAAAGAGGGAGAAAGTTCTCAACTTGGTCAGTGCAAGTCGACTTAATAACAATCTTCTGTTTCAATTACCAACTTACTTGTATAATGAGCCTCAAGCCTTGTTTTTCCCGATTAGTCTTTGCTGAAGTTCAACTATACTTAGTACACAACATCATCATTCGTCCTACTACTGTGAGCATTCAATATCTCAGCATTTCAGAAGCAAAACATTTCACACGAAATTTCATATATCATCCCTGTTATAAAACTTATTACTTTTCTCTTTGATTTCGTGACAGTTGCTGGCATATTGCCACTTTGCTGCCTCGATGCAATGATGTTCTAGGGGCTAAGGCAATGTCACCTCCCTCTTTCAATTCGAAATTACTGCTTCCACTTGGCTGCATCGACATTCTGGAGTTTGATGTAGGTTCCATTGGACTTTAATTATCTTTCCAACGACTAATGTACTGCTAGACAATTCACAGGATGACCTCCGTACTCACTGGCATCGGGTCTTTGCAATCTCTGCCACATCCTCTGAAGATGGCAAAACCTGCGATGACGGCTGCAAGGTTGGCACCACCTTGGAATGGTATCATGTACACCAACGGAACCAGGATTGACCACCCCGATCCAGATTTCAAACCATTCTTCGAACCTGTCCTGAGAAACGGTACTGTCTTTGCCAACGGCACAATCGTGAAGCATTCCGTCACTGCTCCAGAATGGGATGCGGCCGAGCCATGGGCACATTCAAAGCCTGTCGAAGCACTTTCCAATTCGACCATCAAGGCAAAGGCACATCTCAAGGACATCATGCTCACATTCATTTTAGTCATTAAGGAACAGATTTTTGAGACGAGGATCCGATAGCAATCGATGATGCGTCAAGGTGAAGTGAATTAAGAATGCCAAGGTTTTTGCAGAATCTTATTTTCCCATATTATAGTCCTGATCGGAAGTTTGTTGTTCGGCACCCTCTAGAGTATAGACTGTTTAAATGTATTTTTAATGAAATCCAATTATTCCACGATCCACGTTCATACGCATGAATAGTTAATTCTATGATCACGTCTGTTAGTGAGTTATTAGTTGACTTTGCTGTCACTTTTCCAAATGTATCAAAAATGAAGAAACAGGCAAATGTCAATCGAGTAGCAGGTTTCCACCATGAGACAAAAAAGTACAATTGTGAACACTAGCATCAAACCAGCCGAGTGTGAGATCGAACAGTATTATTGGCTTGCGCTATCTTCAACAACCGGGTCCCACCAGGACATATTCGGAATTATAAGGAGACGCGGAATAACTGAATTGCTTGATTAACCTTATCTTCTGTTCGATGGTACAGTACAGTCCATGGACGGGATAAGCCCACTCCCCTCTTGCAAGTCTCATCTGGAGATCCTAGTGACAAGAACCACAATTTACCTCATTCAACAGGCTATTTTGGGTGTAAGCAGTGTATAATCTTACATTGCGCTTAACCGCCCTGTGTTCTCCGTTCACAGTCTCCGATTCATTGCAATTGGCTTTAGCCAAGGGACAAGGTGTGGGTTTCCCCTCATCTATAGACGGTAACTCTGAAGTTATGGTGCCTCGTGCGAATATGCCGCATTGGCCAACAGATTTTATTAAAGTCAGTAACTTGCCTTGCAGTTGGTAGCAAGGTACACTAGCTTACAGCCAGCAGACTGTATTGCAGCTCACCAGGTTATGATCCAGAGCTTAGGTCCAGGATGAAGCTTTTACTGCTTCGCAACAATATTATGATCTTATGTATTTGGTGCTTGAACACATCCCACTGTGAACAGCTTATTTAGAATGCTCAATAGAACTCTACTTACCAGCACACGACACTTGTCCGCGACAAATGTACATGTCATGTCACAATGTTTTATGATATTAGAATATCAAATGATATCGAAATCACCATAAGCATGACACAGCTGAATCGAGAGAGTTCTTACTTGCTCGATTACAGGTGGTTTCAGAGCATTTGGCGTTACGTAGGCATACAGCACCACCGAAACAAAATTACATAGGAACCTAATTACGTTTATCGACATTGGACTTCAGGTGAAGTGATTTCACTTTGCGTGTTAATCTAATCGGTAAGTATGCGTATCAGTAGGTTGTAGAAACGGTAGGTCTCAGGGTGGTTGGGTTTTCATGCCTGGTATATAGGCTGTAAAAAAAAAAAACCGCGGGTTGCCAAGAAATCCACGGTTATCCGCCCCACGGGGCGGTTTTTTTTAAAAAATATTTAACCTATAGGTCAAGTCCGAATTAGCTTCTAGTATCTATACAATGCCATCACAATTTGCAAGCAAACCACATCCAACCGCACTGGTAATATTCGTGAATCCACCCCAGAACGCGACGAGGTTGAAAAATATGCTTGATCCCGTTTTCAATACTTTATGAATTTGGATGAGAGGGAATCAGGAGGTGAGGGGGGTGTTGGTGTGCTGTTGTTCGACTACAAAGAAACGCCTTTCGGATTTCTAGGTTTCAAACTTTGAAACAATTACAGTCGCTTGCAAAATTGGCTTCGCCGCTTCTCGCTTGAAAAGAAAAGTGAGCACAGACCGCCTCATTCATTTTTGGCGCTGACACCCTGTCTCGTGTATCGTATTGTACAGTGAGTACACCGCATGTGCGATAGACGCCTGAAGGCGAGCTTTTAAACAATGCCCTTTCAGCAATCGAAAGGCAGCTTATAAGACCTTGCAATATCCCCTATTTGACCTCCCAAGATGGACTAAATTCTAAGCACGATTTAAGATGGGGGCAAATATTAGCATCCTCCAAGGGCTTACATTTCATGGCCTCTATTACCATCACTTGAAGTAAAACCTGTTTATTACACCAGACGAAAGTAGAGGTTCAAGGCGATATTATTTTTGATCCTGTCTTTTGAGAGTTAATTAAGCAAGGTTAACAACAAGTCGTTCTCCGTGCAACGCCTTCGAATGAATCTGACCAATTGCTATTCTCACCAAAAATCCGTCCTTTGACTCCACTAAAAGAACATTTGAGACGCACCACTCATAGTTGTCGTAGTAAACTTCATCGAATATATTAAATGAGATTGAACATTCATATGTAAACTTCGGGTTCGTTAATAGGGAGGATGACAGATATATGAAATGGCAAGAGTTCTCTGGATAGTCATTCAGCCAGTTCTTCTCAAACCCATACAAGACGCCGCACGCAATACCCCTCTTGTCTAGAATCCGTGTTATTGGCTGTTGGTATGATTGCGTGACGGTTTCGCGATTTGACAGGTGTTTTGGTCGTTTGAGATGATAGCGTCTCTCATGCATATCCTCAAACAAATACTGACTTACGCTCACTACCTTAGTAGGAAAGACGAGACAGAGCCTTAGATATTCCTTTCCCTGTATGTACCTGCAACAGATCCTGATCGACTCTGGAGAGTTTTGTTTCAGTTTTGAAATCCCCATTGTACTGTAGTCAGCGGCAGTTGACCACCCCATCCAGCACCAACTCGGCGGTGTTTTTATACACCCATATTGGTCTGTTAATGAGCGCCGGCGAATATTCTTTGGTGGAGGCATCTCGTGCAAGGTGGATGGAGCCCAGAGCAGTCCATAATCGATTAAACATCTTGGAAGAGCGCTGTAAAAGCTCCAGCCAAAGCGTCGCTCTATGGCTGCGAGTATTCCGTAAAAGGCATTCCATATGTCACTATCGAAAGTGAGACATTTGCGAGTGTACTCCCCAACTAGATCGGCATAGCATCCAAATATCTGGGTTTCCTCCACTTCTCCATACGCACTCTCATTCATCCAATCTGGCGCGACTTCGAATATACTAGAAAGAGGCGCTTGCTCGGCACCATACATTGGATGATCATTTTCACTCAATACTGTTGCCCTACAATGAAAGAAGACTTGCTCCTGAGTGAAAATAATACATCGCCGAGATAGAAGCCTCTCCTGGTATGTCCATCCGCGAGTGCCATAAGTTGATGACGTTATCAGATCTCGAAGCTGTTGCGGTTTTGCCTTATTCAGGTCCTTAGTCGGGCTTAAATGGCCTTTCCACGTACGGTAGCGGGGCAATAACGGTTCTCCTGCATCCTTTCCCGCCAAGGCAATGATGGTGGCGGTAGCTCCGTGATAAATAGACGCCATTTCCTTGATCTGTCGAGATTTCTCTATTGCATTATCTTGCACAATGCAAAGAGTATCTACCTATAAGACATTAGCGATAATTGTGTAAGAACAAGCTCAAACTTAATATACCCATAAATACCGTTGTCCGAGGGCAGCTGTGAGCTTAATTGCATCCTTGATAACCCTTGGAATCTCGCAGCGTCTGTACAAGGCTCCTCGTTTGTGTAATTCATGGACATTCGCGTTGGTTGCTTTCAGCTGTTGCACTTGACCCCAAACATAGCTCAGAGCAAGATATCTATGATTGACAGTTGCTTCTACCAAGCAATGCATTAATACATCGACGAGTATGATATTGAAATCTCCAGTCGCTAGGTTAGAGAATTCTCGGACACCGCAAGGCGCCACATGATCAACAAGGCACTTTTGCAGCCAGCTCCGCAGCAAATCTACTTGGCCATCACACATATTGCCAAAAGTCGTGTTTGAGCGAGTGGGGTGCTCCGAGTTGTTCTCTCTGTTCCAGGGTGTTCTCTTTGCTTAAGTTCATATCCTGTAACATACAGTATTTGGCTCAATTTTTGATAGAGGACTGGGGTTGCCTGCCTGAACGCCGATATCAGAGTCAAAAAGTGGACCGTGCACGACTTTCCCGTGGTCATGTGATGTACATTAGGCGAATTTGCAAGCGACTGAACGCGACAAACACTTCAAAATTCAACGCCATATACAATCCCAGCCACAATGGAAGAATAACGCTCAAGATCTCCACGATCTGAATATCTGGAAATAAGAGTAATTTTGACTGTAAACCACAAAAGTGATGACATAGCACCTCCCTCCTTCCACCACAATTTCCCAAACAAAGGCCTGGCAGCATTGATCGACACCTTCAGACGATGTTCTCAAACAATATCCCTGATATTTTACTTCCCATACACGAATATTCAGAAACAGTTGTAAATCTTTCCATACCTATCTACCAGTCACGAAGGTTTGCCTCAAACATTTTGTTGCACATCGCAGACAGGGACACCCCTTTCTTGCAACCGAGGACTAGCATAAACTAGTGCGCAGTTCACCTTGCTAGACGAGCCAAACACCTAAAACAAACCTTCGTTGCACGTCTAATGCAGGGATATCCTTGCAATTTAACATGGATAAAGGAAAACGCTAGTTGGAGATTATTCTCTGTTCTTCTCTTACAGGGATGTCGGTCACATTTCTTTTGGAGCAGTATTGTGGCCCCTGACACCTGCTCACAATATTTATGGAAAATTGATAGAATAGAGCAGGCACACTGTTTGGCAGAAAGTAAAAATTATAGATATCGTAAATTATAGGTATATCACCAGTGATTGATATAAATTTCAATTCTATCTGTTTTTTCACCACATGCGCTAATCCTCCCGTATTTACTTTTCCTGGCATCCAAACTTCCATACACGTTTTAACTTCTAACCCATACATCTTTCCTATCCAAACTCAAAGAGCAGGGTTAGTATATTCTAACTAGCGACTAGAGCCTGATTTAAAATCTTTTTGCAAATCCAAAACCTTCAAGACATATAACCTCCCCACTACAGATTCACTTTCTCAAAGTTCCAGATATCTCACTTCACTTTAACTTGATCGCTGCTAATCTCAGCACTCGGTGCAACTTGATTATCATTTATTCACTTATATATCTAACCACTTTTTGATAGAAACTCATTTTTCTGTTGCACGTCGCATCCCGGGTCCCAAATCGCCCATATAGCCCCAACTCGATTTATATTTCCAACTTTTCTGTTGCGCATCGCATCCGACCGGTTCGGCACCGATTTGGCACCGATTTGACTCCAAGTCGATACCTTATTCATTTCCAGTTTTTTTGTTGCACGTCGCAGCCCACCGGTTCGGCGCCGAATCGGCCCCGATTCAGAACTCCTGAACCTCTACATCAATGTACGTTTCTGTTTTTTTGTTGCACATCGCAGCTAACCGGTTCAGCACCGATTCGGCCCCGATTCAGGACCTAGTCCCAGGTTCAGATATAGTCCAGCTCAGTTTAGTCCAGTCTCATCAAGTTATTACCACACTCTATCTCTGAATTACCTAGATATGACCTTAGCTGGTTAGAACTAAACCTGATGGACAGTCATATCAGACAGGTAACCTTTACGAACTTCGACTCCTTCTCTTTGAATATCTGTGACGAGCTAACAAAAAAGAACAAACATTCTTTCCCTTTGCACAGAAACTTGCAATAGAAGCTGCGCATCCGTAGTGTAAAAAAGCTCTTAGAGCAGCTGTTTTCTTACTTCACTCATATCAAATGATATACACACACACTATAAATCCAGGACACTTCAATTCGGCAGTTGCAAAACAAATATAAACAAAACTGAGCCAATAAACAGTAATTCAGAAACATAAATCATTAAATAGGTAAGGTAGGTAAATCTAACTAAATATTTTCGCCTCCCACTCTGACACTAAGCTACTGCCTCCAAAGTGAAAGTAAAAAGAATTTCAACATCTTCGCTCAGTCCCATTCCATCCATCCTACCATCCATTCATGTAATCATACCAAACGCAATACTCCCTCCTGACATTCATTAAGCGCCCAAAAGTCCTCCCACCCCAACCCGAACCCCGAAGCCTATCCCATCCCATTCCATGCGCCTCAGTACAAACACGGGGTATATATCTATTTCTTGTCTCTTATCTCCTCCTTTGTCTGTCTTCATCCGTTGCTTTGAAGAGGAAAGAAAAGGGAAAAAAAAGTAAAAATCTACACCATCCAGTCTAACTTAAACCCGAGACACCAGTCTAATGACCTACACATTCCATGCCGACTACAAAGATGGCAAAAGAGGTATGCTGTCCATTATTCCATCTTTTTAGCTAACCATTCTCTGGGTCCTGTGGCTGTTTCTTCTTCGTAGACTTTGACGTTTTCTGAGTATTCTAGACTTTATGTGGAGTTAGCATGGACTGACATGGCTGCATGGATGACCTGAGAAGGCGAGAGTGATATGGAAGAGAAATGAAGAAAAAGTGATACTAACATCTTACTCTCAACATTATTCTGTATTTCCTCCCCCTTCCCTGCCGCCACCCTCAGAATCAAATCATTCAGACTCTGCCTCCCCAAAATATCCACATGATCGCCCGTATTCGGCCCACCTCTAGGACTAAACCTATCGGGCTCATGCGGCATCTCATACACCTTCACTTTCACACCGGCTGGATTATATCGATTGATGTTCCAGCCTTTGTTACACATATACCCTATAGAAAGGATATTCACCGTGCCATCTCCCTCGCCGAGAATTACACCGTGGTCAATGTTCGATTGGGCGTGCGTGAGAGTCGTGTCGATTGTAATGTTGAGGGATGAGAGGGGATTTTCGGAGGGGCGGTAGAAGTATGAGCGTTCAGTTGGTTTGCCAATGCCGTAGAAACAGTAGATTTTCAAGCTTGGCGCTAGTGGCAATCGTGTTTCGAGGGGGTTGATCCATTTCCTAGGATCTTTCTCGTTGGCATCCACTTCCTTCGTGGTGTGGGCAACCCCATGAGAATAGCTGCCCTCAAGCATTTCCTGATACCACGGCTCTGCGGTCTGCTTGAGGTACTGGATGGACTCTTCAACAGTGAGATTGCGATATCCGTCATCGGTCCTGTTGTCGTTTTTGAAGTTCAGGAATGACCCATATGAAACATTTTGTCCTGGCGCGTCGTCGGGTGCCCATGTTGCATTGCCCCATACTGCGTTACCACCAAGTGGAAGCATGGAACTGATACCGGGCATCGCTCGGAAGAGCTCGGCTCTCTCTTCACGACTGAGGAATTTCTCGAGGCCATAGACAGCGAAGGCATTGAGTTGAGCTGTGTCTTTCATCTCGCCGGATAGGACTGCGGGGAGACCTTTTTGGGCGCCGAGCATACATCCGCTAATGTTGATCCAAGACTCCACGTGGTTTTCGACCCAGTCATCTCCGCCTTTTCCGCCGCTTTCTGATGCAACCCAATGGAAGAAGTAAAATATCACCTGTGATCCCATGCTGTGACTGATAAGGACCGATTTCTTGCCCGAGACTTGGAGAGCCAGTTCGAGATGGATCTTTAACCTTGTGAAGTACTGATCCCGTACCTCCAAATTCGCGTATGATAGCCGCCAATCATAAGCGGCCGTGTAGGCATTCGTAGGATCGTAACCAATTGTTGCCAAGTTCTCCAAAATCTTATTCCAGATCCAATAGCCCGTAATGAAGAAATCGGCCGCATTGAACCCTTGTGCGGCACGTAATTTGATGCCACCGTCAGGATCAAGACCAGTGTATTTATCAAGCATGATGTGTCTCTTCCAGCTTTCTTTGTCTGTTACAAGTGCTCGCATCATGGACCATGAACCCCATAGGCGTTTTCGGAAATAGGGACGCGATACATTGGTAGTCCCCCAGGACTCGAGGCCGGTGGAAATGACACCAGGAACCATGATAACGGGATGCACCGCACGAATTCCTTGAGCGCGTAGTTGAAGGCCAACAGAGAAGGAATCGTAGTTTGTTGCTTCTCGTTCTCCTTTCTATCCGGAAATCTTGTAAGCTTTCATTACTCTGAAAAAGTGCCAAGGGAGGATACGATATACCGATATTTCTCTTGCTTCACTCATAAACCCTGCAGGCAAGACATCCATCAAACTGTCTAAATTGAAGTCCCCCAGTTCAGGAAAGTCGATAAAATCATTCTTTCCAGCGAAGAATCCAGCAAGCAAAATCCCAAACAATCCTCCCAATCCAAAGACAAATCCATTCCTCCTCTTCTTATGCTTCCTTTCCTTGTTTTCCTTTTGTGGGGTGATAATCTTGGACACAGGCGCAAGCTGGATATCCTCTGCTTTGGGGACTTCCGATTCTGAGGACGAAGGGGGTGTTGGTGTACCCAGAATTCGGCGACGAAGGGACGACATTTTTGGATTGTTTGTGTAGAATTTGAACACAGATGAGAGGGCGAAGAGGAGGGAGAGTATCTGGATCGCACCGCGTATTTATTTCGAGATCATACTTCGAGCCGTGTGTGGAGGGTGGAAATTGTGGAATAAGCCGGCATGAGGTTGAGACAAGGTCGTCGTCGCACACACCAGACCACAAACTTTACCACGGGACGTCGAGAAATGCCGCTACGTAATTGGCAAGGCTGAGGGCCAAGAGTATTTCTCGATTACAGCCTCATATACACGGCTCATCAATTGGCTGGTTTCTTGACTGGGTAAACGGGAGTTTCACAGCCTTGTGTCATTTGTCTTGGTGATGGGGATTTTCATTAGCATGTGATTGATTATGTTTCGACTTCTCGGATCATTAGAGTGAGATGCCACTTTAGCCTCGACTTCACTTAACCTCAATCGCAACCCCCTCTCTCTCTTCCCAATCTCTTCCTTTCTTCCTCAGACCACCCATCCATCTATCACCACAATCTCAACCTCAATCATCCATCCCATTCCCAACTTTCTCCTCCTCAAAAATGTCAACTGAAGTTGAATCCTCTTTGCAAGGCGCTCCCCTCCCCGCCCAGATCAAGCTTCTTCCCTCAGAACTGAACTACATCCAATACGCCCACTCCCTCGAAAAGACCTACCTTCCCAGCATTCGCGCTCTCATTGCCCGCGACCTCAGCGAGCCATATAGCATCTATGTTTACCGCTACTTTCTGTATCAATGGGGGGATTTATGCTTCATGGTAAGCTTACCTAACTCACATCTCCTTCTCAACTCAGCCCCTCGCTTTTGCGATTGCAATTGCAGTTCGAAAGCAATTTTGAAACCACGGTACTAACAATTGGAACATAAAGGCACTCGACCCTAACACCCCTTCCCCTGCCTCACCGGTGTCGTAATCTCCAAACTCGAACTTCACCAATCGCACTCTCCACCCACCATGCGCGGCTACATAGCCATGCTCGCCGTCTCCTCCACACACCGCGGCAATGGTATTGCTACTACGCTGGTGCGCAAAGCGATTGATAAGATGATTGAGCGTGGCGCGGACGAGGTAGTGCTGGAGACCGAGGAGTCGAATGTTGCCGCGATGAGGTTGTACGAGAGACTGGGTTTGTGCGGAGCAAGAAACTGCATAGATACTATTTAAATGGGAATAGTGCGTATAGGTTGGTCTTGCAAGTTAGGAGGGTGGCGGAGATGGTTGGTAGTGGGGGTGCTGGTGGGGAGGGATCAATATGAGAGAATTGCTCGGGAGAGCACATGGGAAGTCGACCACCCATATAGAGAGATACGGGATGACGATGGGGAAATGCATGAAGAGATAGTGTCTTGTAGAATCTGGAATTTAAGCATAAAGGAAAGGGAGAGCGGTCACGAAAAGAGCATGGAATAGGTTACCAAAATTTGCATGGGAAACGGGGGAATAAAAGGACTTGCATATTTTGATATGGGGTACAAAATAGTTGGGTATTTAGCGAGCGATTGGTTCAAAAGAATGGCCTTACTTCGAGCTTTTTAAAGATACAGAATACCAAAGAGAGCAAATAGGTATCGAACACTTCTCGTCCATGTCAGCGACATGGCAAAACATTTCTTCTCACCCTACTTTTTCTTTTGAAAGAAATCGCCTATCTTCCCATTCGCCATATTTCCAGCTTTCAGTACCTCCGTTGAACTATACAGAGATGCTTTGATGTTATACTCATTCCCCGAGCCCAGTCCTAAATACGTATACGCATCTACCACAACCGCTTACATTAGCAAAGTGCTCATAATTTCAATTTCGCCATGACCACGCAAGGAAATGAGTACTCACTACACTTATAATAAATTCCCTTCCCGCCCACCAATCCATAATCTTTCAACTTCGCAACAACTCTCTTTACGTCTTTGATATCAGTAAAATCCTTGGTGTATACACAAATCAGTCGCATCTGTCTCTCCTCCCCATTACTTGGTGCTACTTTAGCTGCGATACCGAGTTCATCTTTCATAGTTGCACGGGCTATGACACCCCATACCTCATTTACTTCGGCAGTGTCGCAGAAGATCATCCACTATCCAGCACAATCAGCATTTACCCTTCAGTTCACTAGTTCTTGATCTCGATTGTACGCGAGACAGAGACAACATACCTTCCCTTCAATAACCCCCAGCTCCACCGCACTCTTCAATAAGCTCTCTACGACTTCATCCTTCTTCGTTCCCAGCTTCCTCGTCACAGTCCCCTTTGCCATGCCAGGATGATCCTTCTCAAGTTGATGCCTCAGCATCGTCATCTCCTCCAAAGTTCGTAAACCCTTTCTCAAAAATGCCGCAAGTCCCTGATCTTCTTCCAAATCTTCGTCACTATCACCCTCCTTAAGCCCAGTCTCGTGCTTTAAATCAGATTTCAAACCGTCCACCTTGGATTTCGGCCGTGGTCGGAATGGGTTAGCAATCCAGATCCACGGAGAATTTGGACCTACGGGCGTAGTAGCAGGTGGTAATCTTTCTAGAAATTCAGAGACGGATTCGGATGTATGTTTGGCGTAGGGGATGTGCTCATAGGGATTGTAGGGTATGACAGGGGATTTGGATTTTTGAGCCGCAAGGCCTTGAATCTTGGATTCTTGAATTGAGAGGAGGGACGTGTCTTTGAAAATAGACCGCCATTCTTGGGGTGAGAACTCAGATACGCGCCTTTCTAGTTCTTGTTTTGTGGTCGAGTCGCCTTTGGTTTGCGGGGTCAGCATGGTTCGAGCTCGGTCACGATCTCTTGAATTGAGCTTGGAGGAGCGGAAGTAGGAGACAAATCACCATAAAAATCAGACTCGTCAGACAAGTAGCCCAATTCCTCGTCGTCCTCACGCTTTCTTTTAGTTCCTTGATTGCCTACCATCGCAATTACACGCTCAGGAAGATTGACGAAGAACTGAGTGGTGAATCTATGTGAATGAGGCTCGTGCTCAGATCTTGGGTGTGGGGTCAGAAACAGATCAGATTATGTCGAAGAAGTAGTGTTACATTTGAAATATAGGCGAGAAGCTGTGCTACGTCAATTGTATATTTCCTGATTGAAATGATGAGGGAAGAAGGAGTCGAGTCTCGAGAGATGATGGGTCAACTCAAACAGACACTCGGACCATTCTGCCAAGGATTATCATGTTCCACAACCCTGGTTGGGCTTCTCGTCCTTTAACTCAGCTCCCAAGAAATACTTTACGCTTTCTCAAAACATAAGCACGGTATTTCAACTTTGCGTCGCAAGGTCTTTGGACTCTTTTCAATTTTCACACTCGTTTGTAACTGACAAAACTACAGAGAATATCTTCATTATGGACTACTTATCAAGAAATGAAATTTTTCGAAGCAAATCTAGCAAAAATGCGATTCCTATTGGATCTCTCATCTTGGACCTCCCACCAAGTTGTGTGGAGTTTGTCCCTATATCAAATGAGTCTCCTAAATTTTCCGATGAGACTTGCTTTATTGTCGGGACCTATGATTTGCAAAGGGAGGAGCAAAATGAGGAGGAGAAAAATAAGGATTCTGTTCGAACGACAGAACAGTCAAGACAAGGGAGTCTGACTATCTTTGGACTTGAAAATGGGAAATTGTAAGTTTTATTATTAGTATTTATCAATTCACGTCTTTGTATGAGAGTGACTGGGCTGACTCTCCCAGAAATACGTATCAAACCTATCCCACCCTATCAGCAGTTCTGGACCTGCACTTCTTCAAAAGTACACCCATTTTTGCAGTTTCTTCCAGTACCGGGACCATCTCAATATATTCCCTTCAGTCGAACCTAGATAAGATATCAGATGGAGTCATCCCGGACCGAAAGTACAATCTCCTCCAACTTTTCACTCATCAAATCCTGGAAGAGGACGAGATCATCACATCCTTCGCATTCGATCCAAGCTGCGAAACAGATCACCCGGTCATGTCAATTACCAGTACCACAGGCGCTGTGCGAATTCTGAAGTTCAACAAATCTTTTTCGACCTGGGAACTCACGGGTAGTGAGGAAGAAGTAGTCAATCAACATGACTTCGAAGCTTGGTGCTGCACATTTTCAGAAAAAGGACAGAGTAAAGGGCCTCCCATCTACTCATTTTCCCTTCAAGTTTCCATCAGCTAACGCAAAATGATCATAGCAATATATTCCGGCGGTGATGATTCCAAACTCATCATGTCACCCCTTACACCCTCAGCACCCCAACGAAAACTCCCATTCCACAACGCAGGTGTCACAGCCATCCTCCCCATCCCCGCCACATCAGAAACAGAAGATACCACGATCCTACTAACCGGCTCGTACGATGATTTCATTCGAGTTTATGCTCCTCCATCGCTCTATAACGCGAAACCTAAAGTTCTAGCCGAGAAAGATATCGGCTTAGGAGGTGGTGGTGTTTGGAGGCTGAAATATCTCAATACCCCTCCTTCACCTCCAGTCTCAGGTGCCGATGCCGAGGATCATAAATATGAATACAGAGTTTTAGCATCTTGCATGCGCGTCGGCTGTAAAATTCTGCAGATCATCAAGACGCAAGATGGAGAGTGGACGATCAAAGTTATTGCTCAAACGGGCGTACACGAAAGCATGAATTATGCATCTGACTTTGTGCCTCTGTCGACGAATTCAGAGAGTGAAGAGAGGGTGATTGTTAGTACGAGCTTTTATGATAGGTTATTGTTTGTGTGGAGGTTTGATCCGTCTGTGCAGGGAGGAGAAGTGGACGGAGGAGAGTAGAGAAATGAATATATGTTTGATATTCAACCGTCTGTTCATGAAATAGGCCATGATTTTCTCTTTTTTGGAAAGTTGCATGAAGTGCACAAACTTGGTCAAGCGTTGATTGCCCTCGATTCAGCCACTTGCCTGAGTAACACTTACCTGGGTGAACTGAGCAATTCGCCTACGTAATTATTTTGAGAATAGGACGCTCACGTAGTCACGTGTTTTTAGACTCGATGTCTCCGAGGAAGGAGAGTGCATCGTTGTGATATGCACAAGGAAGAAGAGGACCGAGGGAGAGCAGCTTTTTTTCTTTTGAAAAAAAGAAAAACACAAAAAACATGGAATACCTATTATTACTTGTGGTTGCCGATTGTGAAATCCTCCGGTACTCAATATCTCGATAGCGATTACATGATAAACAATAAATTCGTGTCTATACATATCTCCATCATCAGTATTATTCTTTCGCGATACAAGATACGAGCACAAGTGCATGCCAACTTACTCAATGGATGACTAGAGCTCAGCTGAGGCTTTTGAGTATATTTGGTTGCCAACTCATCTCGGATACTGTTCAACAGCTGAACCAGACTTTGTTGTGGGTTCTTTTTTAGAGCAACGATAAATGCGTGGGACATAGCACCCGTGGCACTGGAAGCTATCACGGGATCCACACTAAGATGGTGTGGTCAGAAATGGGGGAGTAATGATACAAAGGGGCCAAGGAATAGCTAGGTAGACTTACGAAGTTTGGTCGTCTCTGCTACCCGCCCACATTATCACATCAGCAGGGGACGTCTTCGTCGCCATTGCCTTATTTTGAGCGTCCTTTCCGGTGGCGGATGCCTTATTGTGAGCGTCATCGCTGGTCGTAGCTTTTTTGAAGAATTTCATCACATCGGCCGCTACCCCACCGGCACTTCCCTGACTGTATTTCGAGATAGCATCGAGCAAGCCTTGTCCTGATTCCTTGGCAAGATTTGGTTCTTTCAAGATGCCTTGGGTCGAGTAGATATACGGTAGATCAAGCGCAGTTCCGGAATGGCACGAGTCGAAGATGGCAGTGAGCCGGACCCCAGCTACGAGAGGTTTAACCATGATGCGGTGCATTTCATCGTCTGTTATGTGTCCTACTGATCGGAAGTCGACGGGGTAGATTACCTCGTCATAGCCATCGTCCTGGTCCCCGTCAAGGTCCCTTGTCTGCCCCCCGTGTCCTTTTGGCTATGGTCAGTGATTTTTGTTTTGGATTTTCGATGAAAAAAATTTACAGATGGGAAAATACCAGAGTAATGGAAAAATAAAGAGTCGTTCGCTTGTGCCCCCTTGACCAGCCAGTGCATGGCTCGTAGGATATTTTGTTTGGTGGGTTGGGACATCGGATTCTGCTGGTCATCGGTGAGAATGATCATAGAATCTCGTTGGTAACCATAATTTTCATGTAAGAATGAGGACATGTTCTTGACATCATTGATGCATCCGCGTAACTGGCCTCTTTGAGAGAAGTAGTTTATACCAATGAGAAGGGCTTTCTTTTGTCCAGTGCAGTTTGAATACTGGAAACTGTAACCTTGAGGCGTACCAGGACCGAAAGACTGCGTACTTGATGGAGGTGGCGGAGGTGTAGAATAAGTACTGCTGACATTCCCGGTTGAGCTGGCTGATGGCATATCTGGTTAAATGTTACTTGATGGGATGGAAACAGTTGCGACTTTACCTGAACTTCCATATTGTGGCTGGAGAGCTGATAGACCGGTGTATCCATAGCCTTGCTGTGGATAGGGCTAAGAGAATGCAATGAACTAGCTGGTATCAAAATTGTTCGAATTAATTACCCGTGAATAGCTATACGGCGGTTGAGATGGAGCTGGTTGGGTATGCCCCCACTTGACGACGGCTTGCTAGAACCCTGAGGCCTGTAATAAATTAGTACATCAAGGTGAGAGAATAGACACAGACTCACGGCGCAAAAATAATGTGTGGGCTTGGAGCCTCTGGTGACATATGTGAAGCAGGTCCGGTGTCCGCCGGAGTAGAGTAGGTCAGACCGGCAGGAGTAGCTGTCCACTGTCAGCCAATTCACTTATTAGCTATTTGGTGATTGGATATTCAAACGCACGGGCTGAGTTTTCGCTCATGACCACATCTTCATCAATACCATGATC
Source organism: Tetracladium setigerum (assembly GCA_031472005.1). Taxonomy (NCBI): domain Eukaryota; kingdom Fungi; phylum Ascomycota; class Leotiomycetes; order Helotiales; genus Tetracladium; species Tetracladium setigerum. The sequence continues at coordinate 2,345,027 of PZJY01000006.1, forward strand.
TCTCTTATATCTGTCGATCTTGCTCGGGTCGACAGGTCTTCCCCAAAGCTTAAAATCGGTTTCCTTCCCCTCTCCTTCTTCTCGTTCCTTTTGCTTCCTGATCATGCTCAACATTTCGTTAGACTGAATATTTTTTTTAGTTCCCATTTCTTGATCCGGTCTTTGTATTGCTTAGGTCTAATGAGATCTTAGTCTTCGCGATTTTGTTGAGAAAGTGTGCGAATAACGAACGTAGCCTCAAAGCCATGCTGCTCCCGCATCGATACCACCAGATTCTCTAAAGTCCCACTGCCCCACAACCTTGCAATGTCGGCTTTTTGTTCTTCCCACTCTTGGGTTGTGTATCGTCGTGTTTCCGCCATTATTGTTGTTGATATGTTATGTCAAACACTGGGTAGCTATCATGTGTAACGTTGTATGACGTGTTGCAGTCGCGAAGGAATGCCTGTTATCCGTGCTGCATCTGAAGGTCGAAATGTATGAGGATCAAGTACCCTCCGTCAAAGAGAGAATTTGAATAATGATCACGATAGCATTTGACAATAAAATAACAAACAGGCAAGATGGAGGGGATGCTGTTTCGTAAGCGCCGAGTACGCTGACAACCCCTCTGTGCAACGCGGGATCACGTGGGATACGACTTCTATAAACTGTCAAGCGTCTAATAATCTAGCAGATGCTGGGCGATTGATCATTTAAAACGACGTATTTACACAGTATAGGTAAAATTTGAATCTTAAAAGCGTTCTATGTCAGTGCGTAGAGAGTAAAATTCTGCGTAATATTTAGTAGAGCAGTTGACATTAAGATGATAAAACTTGAAGATATCACAACTATAGCATCCATACCGTAAACTTGAAGGATTCAGATAATTAAGCGCCTGTGATTAAGAAATTGTTGATTGTACCTATTTATTCTTCATTATTTTCTCGATTCTAAATTTTGAGGCGAGCGGTACTCAACTCTTCTCTTTTACTTGACAGTCCGATGTGAGGGAAGGAGGAGGAAGAAACGCCGTCCAAGGCTCCTTCTGTACCCTTAAAGAATCACAACTCTAGACGTCCTCCTGTTCACCTAGCGATATAAAAACATACCGGTTATCTGCACGGGCCTGCAACTAGGAATGTAGGGGATCGAAGAGTTGTGATGGACAAGAGCCTTCTTCCAAGCAGCGAAATGGATGATGATGATAGTCATTATCGTCGGGCAGCTCTAGAAGCAAATCCAAGACGAACAGGAGAAGATTAAGGGTCGGAATTGCTCAGTCGTAACCCCCAGAGGTAAGAGGGGAGCTGATACACTGAAAGTAGCGAAATGGAAGATGGCTAAATGGCTTGTATCGTAGGTTCAGAAACTATAATTTGATTAGCCGCATAAATCAAAGTGAATATAAACGACGAACATAAAGATTTCGACAAGCAAGAAAGATTTGACAAGAAGAAAGCTCCAACAGCGCAACAAAGTATAGACAACAAAATAAATTTAAATGTGACAAAGTTTGATTGGAGTTTGTTAACGATTGTCGAGTTTAATATATTACACTATCTCAAGTCTATGTCTTCCCAACCTTAATCTTCTCCTGTTTGTTCTGGATCTGCTTCTGAAGCTCAAGGTCGAACTTAGATTGTTTGTCGTCGAAATCTATTGGAGGGTTCTCCAGTTACTCTTAAAAGAGGGATTAAACTTCAATTGGTGTTTTGTTATAAGAGATTTGTGTATGAGACGTATTGTTGTACTATTATAGTTTTTAAATAAATAGAGCCTTTACGACTCACTACAAGCTCCCCTCTTACCTCTAGGGGTTACGTCTAAGCAAGTCCAACCCTTAATCACGGTCATTAAAGTCACCGAGCTATTTATAACTTATCTTAAAGCTCACTAAAGTCACTAAGCTTCTTTGCCACTCACATTAAAGCGCTCAAATCAGTCCAGTCCATCATCTCTGGTAGCTCTACGTCAATGATTTCCTCATCAGAAGAAACCTCGTCATATTCGCCATGCGACTCGGGAGATGCGGTATCGTGACTAGCAGCATCATCGTCAAAATTTCCATCGACGCTATCCTCCTCATCGGTGAAAACGACAGCGTGTATGGTGTTAGGATGAGGTCCAAGGCGGTTGTCAGGGTTGATAGAGTTCACAGCTGTGGAGTAGCAGGAAGAAGTCAATAAGACTGATTTTAAAATACATCTTTTATCATTCTAATTAATTTAATCAACTCAACATTCATGGATCTCTCTTCTACCTAAACACAATAATCGGCATGAGGTGGCGGTTGTTGATAATGCTGACCGTTCTTCGATTGACCGGAAACTGCAGGTGGATGCACAACTTTCGTCCCATCAATCCCCACCACCCCATCTCAACCACCACTCTCACAATCCTACTCCATCTACGCAACCAATGCATTGCTGAGGTCTCGAGCACCAAAGTAACAACATACAATATCGTGAATCCATGATTATTTAGCAAGGTCAATAGGTCATCCTTCGCGTCAATAAATGATCCATCATCCTTACAAATTAAACCCTTATTAGCATAAGAGAAACACAGCTAATTTACGAAAGTCGGGCTGATTCAAACCTTTTCACCAAGCAGAAAATCGGGCTGCTTAACTCACAGCGCTGTCTTTTCAGGACATTAATCTTTTTCCTTCATTTTCCAACCAAAGAATCACCCTAAATTTCACGAGCAGGTATTGCTTAAACATTTGGATTTTGTTTCCTACATCCCAGTTGCTCGTCTGTGAGATCCATGTGCAAACCAACATATCCCTATCCGCACCATCCCATCCCATCACATCTACTCGCAACCCGCGTTGTTGAAACGACCGATCTCATTGGGGGGAGTGAGAATTTCACATTTGTTGAATCGGCAAGTGCCTGATACTTGACGACCGTTGATGCGCTGGGTACAGGCCTGCCCATCGGTCGAAGCTCCGCCATTATTTGCTCCTCCTGCTGCCCCTCCTGCTGCCCCTCCTGCTGCTCCTCCAGTTGCTCCTCCTCCTACACCACCGCCGTTAGCCGCTGCACCAGCGACTGCGTTTGCGTTGCTGCGAGTATCAAGAGGGGTGACTGAATTGACATAATGGTATTTAGAAAACGAATATTCCACTAAGCAAGGGAGAGGAACAAGAGAGGATGGAGAGCCACTTACCAGCCATTGCTTGGGCTGAAATAGCACCAGCGACGATAAGGATGATTGAAAGGCGCATTTTGATTATTTCCTTATGAGATCGATGTGCGAGAAGAGACTGGATGAAATTTCGAAAAGAATTCTAAAAGAAATATTGCTGATGAGTAGAAAGAGGAGAAGAGAATCAATGGGTTGTTCCAGACAACTATTTATACCAATAAGAGGTTGCGGAAAGAAAGTGTGGATGATCGATTGAATGGAATAGAATAACCTTTGAATTTAGAGGACTGATCGACCTATCTATACTTCTTAAAATCATGGTGAGGAGATGGGTTTAAGGCGAACCAAACATCTCGTGTATGATCATCTCACGATCCTGTGTCATGGAACTTGCACGAAGTGCTCGCCACCAACTAACTACCAGAATACTATATGTAAGTATTCTCTTGCAAATTAGTTATGCTGGGCGATGACTAGCATATGCCAAGCTCAAACATCAAACCAACAAGTTTATTTTGAAACCGAAACGGGGTTTTGAACGCTTTATACTCGACGGTCTTATACTTAGGCACTGGCTTGGCCTGAACACAAGAACGAAGTTACTGCCGTATGTTGTCACAAATTGGCAAGATGGAATACAAGAAGTAGTGAAGCGAAGAGTGAGAAGAATGATCAGCGATTAACACGTTGGATATTCCAAGTGTTTGTATTAAATACCAGTTTGTGTGATATGAAGTAATGCAATGTTGAACGTGTCACATACTATTCACATACTATACTTACTCTGCTTTAAAACTCAAAAACAAGCCAAGGTCTCTAGTTCGAAATTCTCTCGGTCTAGGAGTCTGTCGTCTCAACAATGGCATAATTCTCCAGGCTTACTTACCGAAGTACCGACTTATCAAGTACTAGATCAGATTTCGAACAATAATCGACGCCATGAAAATCCATTGGGGGTGAAATGCAGCGTCACATGTTCGCTCTGATCCGAACTTCTGGGTCTGTCATTTGATCTACTTATTAGGTACCTAGCTTGAAGCCTCATTCATGATCATAAACCTCCCCTGTTGGTTAGACAAGAATGCTTCAGACGATGTGCTAAAACCTTAGATAGGCATTTAACATGCGTCGAGTTCGCCTCTTAACCTTTGTTGAGACGAGCGTTGACATATTTCGAAACACGCACGAAAGATCAGCGCATCACCCGTGGATGCGGGAGTGTAAAACGTCGGAAAGCATAACGCCAGGGAATGTCGAGCCGAGAAGATTCAAACAAGAGCCCGGGTTTTGCGGGACCGGATTTTGTCAAAACCCGGGCTCTGGATTGAGCCGCGCTAGTGTGTATCTTTGGTTTGTAGTAGGGACTAATAAATCATAAAGATTAAATCGACGTCGTCTTAGAAATCTGAGAACTTGAGACCGAACGAACTATTGAGATAACAGCAATTAACGTATATGTATTGCAAGCCATAAAAGCTCAGAAAGTATGTGTGATGGCTCAGCATCAGGAAAAGTATATACACAGGAAGAAACCTCATCCACCCGTTCTCTCTCATCATCATCATCATCTCATCTAGATCTTTCCAACACCAGCAGTCAACATCACGTTGCTGTTAGCCTTCACGGCCGAGGCAACAGAGTAACCCTTGAAGCCGCTCAACATGCTAGAATCCTTTCCAACAAACGTTCCGCTGGAGCCGAAGGCGTTAACAGCGCAAACATGTCCCAAGTTGGCACTGCAGACAGCGTTGGTGGTGGTATCTGGGGAAGCGAAGAGCTTTCCGAGGTTCTCCAAGAGAGGGGTCTTGACGTTCTGGAAAACGTTGCCTTCGGCGACGACGCGAGAGCCGGAGCTGCCGATGTCGAAGGCGTGGCCGCTGTTTTGGTACCACATGTTGTTGACGGCGTGGAGGAGAGTGGTGCCTCCGATCTTGGGGAGCGGCCGGAGGTGTGGTGGATGTAGTTGCCGACCATGGTGATGAAGTCGCCGGAGCCGGTGAGGTAGATACCCCAGTAGTGGTGGTTATCGCAGGTAGCGGACCAGGAGGTGGAACCGTCGAATTCAGAGTTGGAGATGGTGACACGGCCAGAGGCGGAGGTACCGGCGACGAACTAATTATACAAAATATCAATTAGTATGTGTTGTGTATTGTTTTGGGAAGAGCAAGCGGGAAGAAAGATTGGTAATTACGAACCATTTGACGACCGATAAGGGAGATCTTGACGTGATCAATCCAGATCAAATCACTGCCAGCAACAGTGATGGCGTCTCCACCCCAGATGTATTGAGGATTGAGCTCGGTGATGTGAATGTTTTGGATAATGACGTTCTTGGCTCCATTGGCCATGCGGAGACCTTTTCCACGAATAACACCCTTGGATCCAACACCGACGATGGACTTGTTGGAGCCAACGTTGATGGCGCTGATACCGGCTTTATCGTATGTGACGGAGATGCTCTTGACACCTGCTCCAGCGTTTCCGTTGGTGCACCTAACCAGAGTAAGAATGAATGAATATCGGCTTGCGAGGAGGATTGTACAAACCAGGATGCACCGTTAATAGCATCTTGTCCACCGGCACCTGGGCACTTGTTGGAAGCTGGTCGGCATCCTAAGAGGTTGTTAGTCTGTGTTTGTTGTTGACATGCGTCCATCATGCGAGTTAGTGCCTTACCAGTCTCAGTAACCTTTCCCTCGCTGCCAATGAAGTTGAACCTTTGAAGGGTTAGCGAATTGTTTAAAATGCCATGCCAGGGTGCATGTCGCAGAAGACTCAGACTTACTCTTTATCAATGACAATAACACGGGCGGTAGAATCAGTGAGCCATGTCTTAAGTTGGGCAATGTCCTTTGGCACAGCTGGAGTGGCAGATCCACCACCGGTAGTTCTATTAGGGTATTAGTAGCTGACTCGTAGAAACAAAACAAACTCTGATGCTTCGAAGATCGCCCAGCTCTAATCCGAAGAAACAAATAATATAGAGATTGGGTGCCATCTCAAAAGCAATAAACAATCCAAGGACAAGACGTACCCAGCAGCAAAACCAACGGGCTTTCCAACAACCTTTTGAGCAGCACAGCTGCCAATAAAAGCCAATGAGGCGAGAAGGAAGGATGAACGCATCTTGAAATATGTAAAATGAATGTAAAGCTTGAAGAAGCAAAGTGATAAACGAATGTGGAATGTGTAATAATACTGAAGAGAGAGCAAAAAGAAGGATTGGCAGAGTACCATCGCCTCCTACTTGTAATCCATCAATAATTCCCCCTATCACCCAATTCCACCCAGCTACCAGAAATCACCAGGATCCAACAAATCACATAATATCCGACTGAAACCAAGAGCGGAGAGTTTTAATTTGGAGAGCAACTTGTTTGGGGCTCAAAAGTCACGTGCCATAGATGAAAGGGGGTGGACGGTGGAGACGAAACACCATGAGCAGGGGAGAAGTGCCGAGAGAGCCGATCCTACATAACCTTATTCTTTGTGGCATGAGCTTGAATGAACCCAAATCTCCGTGCAATATATTCGAAGGAGATATTGATGGGAATGGGCTGAAATCATTGGATGTTGGTACGGAGACTTTGGAGACCGATGGTATGGGTTAACGTGGCTGTCTGGCTGTCTAGGCTTATCCAAATCAAACATCATTCCACCTGCAAAATGCAAGTACTGTAACTGCCTTTGAGAAGTCCTTGGCAATTCAGCCTGATTAAATGCCATGTTATGATGACATGGATAAAGGGTCAACCACTCAACTTAGGCTCGGTAGCCGAAAGGCTAGCAACTGAACATATGGATTATTGTAGATTAAGTTTCGGATGAACTCCATCTCTTTTAGTACTCGACCGGGTTGATAGCTCGACGAGTCAAAGACTTGAACCCTACCTGAAGTAGTACATGTACGGATTTAGTGACCTGAACTGAACGCGAAAGTAGACAGGACAAAGCGCAATCCGACGAAATTAAAACAAAGACGAACGCAATATACAGTACATCAGAAAATAAAAGTGCAATGACGACGCAGTGTATTGACTGTGGATTATTATTTGACAGCCATGTCCGCACCAACAGAAAGGAGATATGAGCTCTAGACCATGACACGTGGGAGCTCATTGGCCTTCAAACCTCGTATTGTTGAAGAATCAAACCTTATCGTTTAGAACTATCCAAACTATCTCGCTCGATGATCCAAATCGGCGAAGACGAAGAGTATTCACAGTCCATGTGACTATTTTTAAGAGCGCGACTGACTCTGTTAAGTTTTGTCTATCTTCCAACTCCGAATGACCCCAAAAAATCCATGCTACTATTCCTCCTATTTAAAACGGAGAGGTTCCGAGGGAGGAGGAGTGTGATATCGTTCCTCGTACACTTCTGCAATCCTGGGTATCATGCTATGCCAATCGTATTACCACATCCTTCCTTTAATCCGCTTAACCAACTTAATCCAATTCGATTTTCGGTTTGCGTATCGTATCATATCGCGTGCTTTCCTGGTGGCACCTACTCCTCAGGGATTGCCTAAACTCCAAACTTCTACTCCAAGGATTTCAAATTTCTCCCCTCCTCACTTAAAGGTTCGTTCCCAAATGTCAAGCAGTGACTACTCACGCCCCTTTCAAAAACATCATCCAACCACAGTCCATAATGTCCATCTCCACCTCCCACACTCAAGAATGTTGGATCGCACAGCATCATGTAATCATTAATGCCCGAGTAAGGAAATGCTTTGAAGCGGATTCGCTCCGGGGTCGATGCACCTGTATCACTGGTGGGAAGTGGGGGAGAAAGTGTATTGGCTGTTGAGGATGTACCAATTGTGGTGCTGCGTTGCATATTGGTTGTGTCTGCGGAGGGAGGTGGTGGGAGGTTGGAGAGTGTTGGGAGGGTGTGGGATGGGAGTATTGAGGCACGCCATAGAAAACATTCGCCTGTACCGTAGTAATGTGGTGAGGGATGCGGAGCTTCTGTTAGGTAGGCCCCAAACAACTGTTCAAACAATATCAGCCTGGTTCATGCTCCAGGAGGTCGGGGAAACATACCCCTCCATCACCGTCCTTTACCACCAGAACAAATCCATTCCGTACGCCTCGCAAATCCTCGCATTTCTTGTATAATGTCCCTAAACTAACGCCATGTTCTTCGAGGCTGTACACTAGATTCCACTCCTCGCATAACTGCAGCCGTGGCGGAACTAGCAATCGTATTTCTTCGGCCAGTGCCCTCGTAAGTAGCTGAGCAGATATGGGGCTTCCTGGTTTATGCCCTTTTAAGCTAACCGGATATAAAGGCGGAGGTTGAAAAGGAGAGGCTATTCTGTTCGGTGGTGTATAGACTCCTTCGAATCCATTCGAGTGGCTCTTGGGTACAGGGAAAGAAGTGGAATGTGCGGGCGCGTGCGAATCGTGGGAGACGTTCGAGGAAGGTTCGGTAGAGAATCGACGAAGGAGACCAGATACCGCGGTTGACATGGAACTTGGACGTGGCATTCCCCAGCCCGAGGCAAACGTTGGTGTCGAGGTTCCGGAACTGGGTTTCGACGATGACGTGGGTGTTCGATCGTAGTAACCTCGCGTTGTCATGATGGAGGTATTTCAGAGAGTCTCTCGGAATGGTGATATCCTAAATGTAAATGTTGGAGTTTCTTGAAGGGAAGTATTTGGTGGTTAGTGTGTTGCGGGAGGGGAAGGTTGCTCGTGTGAGTTTGTAGTTGTGGCCTGAGAGCGAGCAAAAGCAGTGGCTGGCCTTGCGCCTTTTGCCAATTCAACAGCCTGATTATTGGCCAGTTTGGAAGCAAGGCTACGGGGCTGACAAAAACAATGAATCAGCAACAAACATGGATAACAAATCATTATCTTTCTCATAACTCCTTGAGCTTAATAGAGTATGATGATAAGTGAAATCCGTTCATAAATAAAATGGTTATGGTGGTTTATTCCGACAAGCAACCGTGCCACAACTTTGACTTCAAAATAGCCGATACTAATGTTCCCAGCTTGCCGTTAATATAACGAAACAGAAAATGCAGTTTGCAGATAATAAATGCGGATGACTATAAATTTCCTGGCAGTAATAGAAAAGCGGTTCTTGCGATGACGATGGAAGAGAAACGCCGAGTCAAGACTTCGACTCCTTCGCAGCCAATACTCGATGTGGACGCAATGCAATGACCTACTCGAATCAGGACTTGGACGGTAGATTTGAAAGGTATCTGGAAATATGGTCTTCATTGGGATAAAACCGCAATATTGCCTGTCTCCAGAAACGGGCTTGCCTCAATTGCCTCCCTTATTTTCTGCATAAAAGCTTTGATTCCATCATCTATTCCCTCCGGGCTTGGCTTTGCCGCACAAACGTCTGGTTCGTATCCAAACTGGTTCCTTAAATAATCTCTAGTGGTTGGGCCAATGGTAGCAATGTAAGTGCCTTTCCTGGCGGATTTGACCCCCTCCTTAACCTTTCCAGATTGACAATCGAGCAATCCCAGAGCACGTAGCATAGCTTCACAGCCCGTGGGCGAGAAAACCACAACCCACCGTATTGGCTTCCTCTCAGTGTGCCTCAAGATAGTCGAGAAATCTTGTTCGAATGACTCCATGACTCCAGTGCCATAAACCACAAGCTCGTCGACCTGTATTCTTCGGCTGGCTGATAATCTTGGGTCCATCAATGTTTTTGGGATGATATCCCTTCTCTGATCTCCCACAAGAAACAAGATCGGAGGTTTCACATCGCGATCTTTATACCATTCGATATAGTGGTCCAACATATAATGCGCCAAAGCCTCTCCATTGCCCATTTCTGCACCAAATATATTGAGTGGTGGATCCTGAGAAATGGATCGCAAAGCTCGGGATGTTGCAGGACCGACTGTATAGATTGGAATGTCTTGTAAGTGAGGCCATCCTTCAGCACCTAAGGAACTTGTCAGTCCACTGCCAAATAAGGATTTGAAGATATACCTTTGGTCTGATCTACCAGCTTTGCAAATGCCTCCACAGCACGCTGGGAAGTAAATATCATCCCCCCATATTCACTCCCATCTTTGCTGTGGATTCCTCTTTTGGTCAAGAGATTCCGGACGACAGTCATGCCATCATCCAGTAGCTGATGCTCTAGGACCGGGACGAATGTTGGGGAGAATTTCAAACCCTCTGCCGCAGTGCAGAATCGTTCTTCATATCCATCGTTAGGAGTTGACTTCGTCTTCAGTAGGAAAAGCGGGATGCCCTCCTCTTCTGCTGGATTGTGTGCTGTCATTGTCGTCGCGTAGCCCGCTGGGGCAGGGGTTTTAATAAGGAGGAAGAGTGATCGATGACGCTGGGAATATTCTGCCCCGACAGACCGCCCTTGAAGATAAACAATTACAAAGCTTGAAACCTCACTCATTCCATGATATCCGTGATAATAAAATACAGATTTTATAATGGCCGATGAAATTCGCGAGAAAGAGTCGGATGCGACCGCAGCCCCAGTCACAGGGTTCCCATCAAAACCTGGCAAGAGGAACGCGCAAGGAATAGTGATTGGTAAAGATGGAAAACCGTAAGCTCCCCAGAAGCTATTGAACCACTTCTGACGAGCAATGCAGGTGTCGCACATGCACCTCATCCGCAGATTTCTTCTCTGCCTCAAAAAAGACACCTAAAGGAGTTCTGCCTGTTGTTCCACCAGCAGACTGCCCACCAGACGTCGAGCTCCTCGGTCGTTCCTCTTGGACTCTCCTCCACTCTATTACAGCCTCCTATCCTATAGCACCCACTCAGGTCGAACAATCACAAGCTTCCCAGTTCATGGGCTTGTTTTCAAAGCTATATCCGTGCTGGGTTTGTGCGGAGGACTTTCAGGACTTCATGGCGAAGAACAAGGTTAGGACGGAGAGTAGGGAGGAGTTTGGTCAGTGGATGTGTGAGGCGCATAATGAGGTTAATAGGAAGTTGGGAAAGAAGGAGTTCGATTGTGGGAAGTGGGAAGAGAGGTGGAGGACAGGTTGGAAGAATGGGAGTTGTGATTGATTGAAGAAGCAATGTATGATACTTGGGTGTAAGATTAGACTTGATAGTGGCATCATTGCATAGAATGGCATAGCAGGGCATAGGATAAAGGCGCTTTCTAGATATGGCGAGATCTCGACTCAAGAATAGATTAACTTCTTCTCCAGTCCGGTTTGTCGTCAAAGTTGGCAAAGCTGGTGATTCCTTCCTAAGGTATCGTCCGTCCCTTCCGACTGTCTCTTGCTTGCTGTATTCTGTGTCCAGTTGGCTTTGCTCTCCTTGGTTGGTGAAACTGTTGAAGCTGCGAGATATACCCAACTTTTCATTATCAGCCCCTCTCAGGACCACGGAATTCCTGCTCAATACATATTATCAGTTCACGGATAATCTCGAATCGACAGAGCTCTTCTCTCACATTACAATATCGCATTCTTTTGCAAATTTCCCTCATCTTCTTCCCTCAAGGCTTCGACCTACTATTCATCATAGATGCAGCACTCCAGCAAAGCAAACATGGTGGTGCAACCTGATGGTGACCCATGGAGAACGCGCTCCCCGTCAAGCAACGCCGACACCGTTCAAAATCCGAATCAAGCAGTACACTTTCGCGTTTGGCAGCTACGAGAATCCAAAAATGGTTACAGCAGGTTCTACAAGAAGCCCCCAACACATTACAACCGGCATTACCAACAAGAACAGACTGCCCGAGCCCAACAATTTCACGCTCGAATGGAACAAGAGTCCGCAGATAGATCCTACGCATTTCATAATATGTTACCGCCCAGGACACCACCAAGTTGGAGATATCAGCAAGAAGGGTACGCAGAAGTCGAACAAGCTCACAGGTCGCCTCTACACAACTCCAGCTATGGGCAAAACACAATCTACAGGGTCTCTAAAGGCGCCTTCCATCCGGTGCGCAATCGACCACGTCAACAGGTACAGAACGTTGAAGTACATGGCTTATGGTTCCAAAGGGGGCCAGCACACTGGGTTCGTCGAAGGGACTTGCCACCTCTTTATGATTGGTATGGACGAATGAAATGGGAAGAGGAGAGACGTGCACAAAAGCGACATGTGCTACATCCTGGGCCCGAAAACTACCCCGTGTGGCCCCATTTTCTTGGAAATAGGAAGACTCCTGGGTGCAAGACTCTTGGATGCTGAATATGATGAACGAATGCCGGGCACTAGAGTATGCAAAATATTCGTCTCACTTCTTATGCAGAAATGGTGTTAGAATCAGCAGTCTTTTATTCTGGCCACGGGCTTGTATATCTTTATGCCAACACACTCTCAAACCAGCCCAAACAAATCATGACAGAAGTACACAAGCCAACTAGCATAGAATTGGAGAAGGTCCATCCAATCTCTCGATATCCCTCTCGACTACGTACGCCACATCTTACCTGCTTACTTCTTCAACAACGCCCCGACCCAACCCAGGATACGAAGCAACAATTCTAAATCGATAACTCATATCAGAACCTGCTCTTCCGCCCCAAAACATAATCACCTACAAATCAAGCACATTATCCTCCACACAGCGATTCAAAACGAGTTAAGCGAATACATATCAACAACTGTACCCCTAACAACCTACTTAAACAAAAACCTGGGAACTTTCGTAATTATGGATTGTAATAATACATGGACCGGAAATCAGCCTGTGCCACGTGACAGCATTTAAAGTTGAATTCACAAAGACTTCTGAGTATTCATCGCACACCAGCATGATAATTCACTGCGCACTTTGGCATTTCTGGGAGGAAGACTTCTCAGTGTTTCTGCTTAGTGTTTCCTCGGGATTGCGTCTGATTTCGATTTGTTCAGTCAGACTTGAGGAAACTTGAGCTAAAGGAGGGCATTTAAACAAGAAATTGAATAGCGTCAACACATGTTTCTCCATTTTTCGTACCGTGACCGATCTACACGAATTTCCCCGACCAATTTCTCATCTTTATCTAGTGTTCAGCTCCATATACCAAAGCTGAGTTGCCTGTGAATCCCCTTTTCATTTCTCCAAGTTTACAATTTGAACATTCTGCGAGCTGACAATACCAGCGCTTAAAACATGCAACATTGAACAAAGCCTTTCACCAGCATCGAGACCCTGAGCTTTGCTACATATCAAATGGATCTCGCAGCTTTCTATCCTATCACTCGATTGAACGCCAGTGGTAATTACAACCAAAAATCCCACTTTCAAACCAAGAATGAAGAGTTCACCAAGTCCAAGACCCATATCGATCTATCAGAAGCCACTGATATCGATGATGTGAGAGGTATAAGTTATATATCTAATTCATCCTTACTCTCTTGTTAACCTATAACCAGCTCCAGTCCCAATCCACCAACCCGTTTCTCAATTTCTCGAGCCTCAAAGATCTGCTGCACAAACTACCTCCCAGGTTCGATCACTTTCACAGATCGATACTCAGGCCACCAAGCGCCCAACAAGCTCTCCACGAATAGTCGCAACTCCAGTTGAGTACACAAGCTCGGGATGGACGTGTGTTAACAGCCCTCAATCTCGACCTGCTGTACCATCTACTCGAGTTTCTCGAGTGGAGTATCAAAGCTCTGGATGGACTTGTATGAATCCTCCTTCTGTCGCAACTGTTACTCAACTTGAGGTCACGCAATCAAAAATCACTCAACCCGAGATCAGTCGATCAGAGATCGTTCCCCGAACTACAACAAGAAGGGAGGGCAAGCATTTGACATTTTGTCCCTTGGAGTTTGAGCCCATCGGTCCTTCGAAGGAGAGAGTTTTCGTGGTGATCTATACTTGATGTTTTGTTTAGTTTGAAAGGAGAGCCACATGAGGAGATGTTAGTAGCTTTCCTACAATCTGGCAGAGAGGCTGTTGATCATGCCAAGGTTGAACGTTGAGAGCTTTAAGCGGAGAGGACGAGAAACAAAAGTGGAATTCCAATACAAATCTAGTTTTCTCTGAGAACTGAAATTCTGTGCTATTTGACACAGGATTTGAAGATAGAAGCTCTTGCATAACCATTTGACGTTTAAATGGATACTCAACACCTTGATATGGAGAGGAAGTTTTTCCAAAGATTGCCTAACACTTGCTGGACACCTTCGACGTTTTTCACACAAGAACGTTGTTGACAATATATCTTAGTAATTATTACTTTTTATATTGCTCTACAAAGAGATGGGATGTTCTTATGTGTTGATATTTTATGGCGTCAGCGCATCACTTGAGCTGGTAATAAAAGAGTTTCATGGGCTTGTGCGACCGCACACGGGCTCATAACATACATTCCCAAATGACTTGCCCCAATTATTAGTAAGTAACACGAAATATAATTAACTCTATTATACTTGGCCATGGTAGGTACTTGAAATTTAAATTTGTGCTTAGTAAGTAATGATGCCTTCGGTTGTCTGCAAGAGCTTGGCGATGTACAATACACATTTTGATGGTTCAATGTTATTATCTCCTCCGAACACTGGGTGTACAGTAAAGATTTCGACCATCATTATAATCTAATAATGTAAATAATTGCTATTTCGATGTTGAGTATAGCTTTTCCTATCGATTTGAAAAGTTAATAATGGCTCTACTTTATCGTATCCATGTGTAATCTTCTCACAACGCCATGATGGTGGCACCAACGTTATACATTTCCGCTCATTGATCGTAAGGGGATATGAATCAGATTATCTTAAGAGGCCTTCTTTGAGGATTCATGCTCTTGTAAAAGTTTGTATTTAATAACCTATAAAGCACATCACTCTCTCTCTCTCTCTCTTCCTACCCTCCGCCAAATCAAAGTCTCAAACAAAAACGACATACGACACTTCAACTACACTCAAGATTACCAAAATGAACCCAAATTTAGTCGAAATTGGTTTTCAGTTCGATAGCAACTGCGTTCTTCCAAGACCTTGGGAAGACATCAATCGACAACACCCCTTCCTGGAACGAATATCCACGCCATGCAACGTATCAAAACCCCTATATCGCTCCGATTAGAGAGATACCGAGATTTTCTCAATCAACTGCACGTCTATATGTGCCTGTCACCACCCATTACAGACAGTCAACAACAGATTATGTGACTCGATATTTTATTGGGACGCGAGTGGGAAAACGTGTATGGGCACATGAGCCTCATATGCCATCAGGCTACGGACCTAGGAATCCATTTGATCGATTCCATCCTTGTTCTGGAACAGTGCAAGGAACAAAATTTGCTCCTATGTACGACACAGGAGTGTGGCCACGCTCGAGGCCGGGCTGATGAATTCAATCACAACATTAGCTAGCCCGCTGGATGAAGCAGGCTATAGAAGAGAATTTTAGACAAAGAATACCCCAGAAACTTGATTTTATAATTATATGAGACTTAAGTCAGCTTTTATAGAGTGAAAACAAGAGAATAGGTTTTGAAGTGATGCCATAAAGTTTTGGGCTGAACAGAATCGGCAGTGAAGGGTAAGTTCCGCGCATATTGCACAAGCCACCGCAGCCCTAATAATCGAATGGGATGATGAGATTCTTCAAAATTTGTTTCTATCATAGAAACGCCCATTCTCAAACGTGTTCTGAAGCAAACTGTCGACTGAGGGGATTGCATGAAGAGTGTTCTACAAAATCCACTCGAAACATCATCTTTGAATTCTAAATTACTAAAACACATCACCAACAGTTTTACCATTGGCTTTTATGTCGAAGAAATATCGGTTCATCCAATAGCGGAGGAAGTTTGACAATCAAATTTGCTACAAAAACCTCCCACTGCTGTGTTGAAGCGCAATCATGTCCAGGTAGTTCACAAGCTAGGGCAGCGTATCTATCAATAGAATAATAAGGATGGATCCGATTTTTGTTCTTTGCATGCCTAAACCCATATTTCCCATCCACAGTAAGATAAAACTGCATTCATAGACCGAAGTCTAGCATGAGTTTACCTCTCCGATAGTGATTAGTAAATACCAAATGGACGGTGCCACTAATCATGGGAATCAGTTAAGTCGCTCCTATTAATGGTAATTTACAGTGATCATTCGTTCTATAAGGGCAAAGACTCGACTATAAATAAATTTTCCTTAATAGAATCCTTGTAGTTCTTCCAAAGCATCAAGACTCCAGTACACAAATACCACCGAGAACATTATATACACCTCATACAACAACTCGGGAAATATAATCTCACTCCCTGCCTTCTACTTGAGCATAATCAACCCAAAAATACAACAAGAACAAAACAACAAGAACAACAACATGAATCTCAGTCAAATTGTCCATGGCTTCGATCGCAATCGAACGGTTCCAAATCGCTGCGCTTGCCAGAACGCCGGACACCCATCTTGTGCCAGACATCCACGCCACGCAACATATCAGAACATGCAACTTCCTGGGCTTGCAAGATTACCACAGTTGGTAAATATTCATTTACGTCCTTACAACCGTTTGATTGGCACAAAAGCACATCGTTTCGACATGAGCCAATATTCAGTTGGTCGGCGAACCTCGCACGGAAGATATGGCACCATGTATGTATACGAGCCTCATTTGCCATCGGGCTATGGACCTAGGAACCCATATGAACCTTATCATTCGAGAGTGCACAGATCTCGACTTGCACCTATGCGCAATGTAGGGTGCTGGCAGCACCATTATCCGACAAGACAGGAGATTCTATATCGTCAGTCACGACTGCGCTAGGTGGGTCTCCAAGTTTAATTCGGATTAGGGAGCGATCTTGTAGGTGATGGAGAAAAGGAAGAGGAGAAAGAGTGTTTGTCGAGTGGACGGGGGACGCCAAGATATATGTGGTGGAGTTTGAGGAGTACGCTGGATCAGTTAACCCGTTCTCGGTCGGTAGAAGAACATCATACCTAAAAAATGGGATCGTTGATAATACAAGTGAAAAATAATTATTCTAGTGTCACAGGAGAAGCATAAACCTTGCACTCTGCCATTCTCGTATGATACAAAAATGATCGCGCGACGAGCCGTGTTTTCATTTCCCTCAACTGACTTGCAAGCATTTTCACGAGGAGATCTTCCACTGCAGTGTTCTGGAAGTGGAAGATTCCATCCAATCCTTCATTTTGGTCTATGAAGCCTTTTCGCCATAGTGCTGATTTATCACGGAACCTTTAGAGCTTCCAGGATTTATGTAGTCCTAAAGTAGCACAGTCGGACAGAAGAACTGCATACGAAACAAATTGCAATTTATAAAGGGTATCAAATATCGACCAATCATCAAAAGAGCGAAACACAAGACACCATAACTTCTCATCTCAATAAGCCCCCCAGATCCCTTTCCATGCCCTTCACTCGCTCCTCCAGCGTCCTCTTCTTCGCTTCCAACTCTCTAATTTCGTCCTCCTCCCTTCTCAAATCCTCGTCCGTAACCTCCACTTCCCAATCTCTCCCTCCTCCGTCCTCCTCCTCATCTTCCTCCTCATCTTCCATATCCTCCTCCCACCTCTCCCCCCTATTCATTCTCTCCAACTCCCGCACCTGCTTCTCGACCTTAACCTCGTAGTACCCCAAACTCTTCCCCACCACCCTCCATCTTTCTCTCAAACTCCTCACCCTCTCCGTCGTCCCTGGCACCTCAAAAACAGCATTTAACTTCTCCACCCCCCTTAACAAAATCTCCACATCGACTTCACCACCGCCACTTCCCGTCTTTCTCACCTCATTATGCAACTCCGTACCCAATACAGCCGCAACAGCTGTGTTTCTTCTCGGCGCCCTTGAGCCCCCTGTGATATTTCCAGCTGTGACTTCACCGGCAGCAACATTGAAGACTGTTTGACGGCGAGACTTGGCGAGCGTTTTGGGGGAAGCATACGGTGTCGACGAGGTAGTTGGGAGGGGCGGCGGGGGGACGGAGAAGAGGGCACGTTCGTGGGCTTCAGTGTCTCGAATGAGTGTTACTATGTCGGGGGTGGAGAGGAGGGCGTTGGTGAAGATTTTGGGAGGTGGGAAGCTTAGCGGGGGTTAGTTGTGCTATTTTGGAGAGGTGGAGGGGGAGGGGCGTACGGGAGTGCAGAAATTGCGTAGGATGAGAGCTGGATTTGTTCGAGGTGGCGATGGAGGAGAGACATCTTGATAATTGTTTGTTGGTGGTTTGTAAGATGTTAATGGCGGCAATGCGGGTAGCGAGTGTAGTGGCGTTGTGTTGTTTACTTTCGCGTCATGAGAACTCGCGATTCTTGGCAAAATGTTTCTGGCCAGGACTTCAAAATATACAGGAAGCGAGAACACAACACTCGGTCATAACCCACTCTCTCGCCCATCACAGGGATTCCGACATATTCTGACACCTCTTCTGCTGATACATCGCCATCACCGTACCTACCTGCACTTCGCGTGGAGCTCTTCTCTTTCCACCGCTCGTTGCCAAGCGTCCTATTAATTATCGCGATTGTTTTCCTCTGGCCCGATTTGATTTTTGTTTTCGGATTCTTTTTTTCCCTCGCAACCTTGACAGCAGTTGACACGAGACAACGCATCTTGCGCCTGCGCCAGCTCTCCTAATCCTCTCCATTAATCTCCCCCAATCTCTGCCACCGTCTCAGGGTTGCTGACCTATTACGCACACCCCACTGACCAGCCAGAATCCCTATTTGCCCTGCTCTATTTGCGTTGCATTGCCCACGGTCAACAACGTTGGTCAAGTCACACACATTGCCACGGTCAGATTCCTCTCTCTCTCTCTCTTACTCTCACTCTCACTCAATACAACTGTCACTATTTGCCTCCTCCTCTCAGGGACGAAGCAGCCCGCAGCCGGGCCTACCAGGGGATTCCTGGATTTCAATTTCACGCAGTCTCCCAATTGCTGCCCAACTACTCTGGAATCCTCAACAACAGGCTGAACACCGAGATCCCGGTCCCTTTGCTCTGCCCCGGAAGCAAAGGGACAATTGCCATTGCTATTATTGTGCAAGAGGCTCCTCACAAGCGCCCGTTGGATTGGAGGTGTTCCTAGTGGGTAGTGCGTTGCTGCTCTCTTCTATTCTTACTCGTTTGTTGGCCTGCTTGTCGACGACTCTACCACATACAAACAGATTGTTAAGTCAATACTACTCCAACCTGTCGAGTGCAGACTCTTCCTCCTCCTCCTCCTCCTCCTCCTCAACATAAACGCACAAAGGATCATCGGATCCAACAGGGAACTATCTAGCAGCTTCTGCTTCTCCAGTCCAGCACATACCGTCCTACTTCCCCCATTTCTCCCCAACTTGCCATTGGAGAAGCGCACGAACAAGTACCTCAAAGTATAAGTTCCCGGCTTCCTGCACCTTTTCTTCCTTTGCATTCTCCACATCTCCAACTCACCCACTCACCCACGCATCCTTCTCTCTGCTCCTAGATTAAGGAGAAGGAAAAAAAAAAACTTCTCCCACAGACGGACCAACTGGCTGGCGGTCAAACAGAGACAAGAGACTCGTAAAGGTCTAATTGCCTGATCACCCCTCCCCCAAGTCATCCTCCTCCCATCATCTTATCAATCACATCAGTCACGTCACGCACACAAATTACCCCCCAAACCTCCAACGCCTTGCGGTGCTCTCACACTCATATATTGCTGGCATCTTGCTGCAGTTGCCCTCCTCCTCTTCCTCTCCAGCCCATCATCCATCATCCCGCTCGCACAGATACAAAGGTACTTCCTCTGTAGGGTTCAGTCCATCTACGCTTGGGTGAATCAGCGGTTATCTTCCACCAATCTTACGTCCAACTCCTTTTTTCGCTCCTCACACGCATCACGTCTTTGCAAGAGCTGAGCAAGCGTCGCTCATTACATTCCCTCGTCATTTGGGAAGGAAAAAGGAATATATCCAGTCCATTGGTCGCCCTGTCTTACTGCTGATCAAAGCACACACACCTGTGTCCTCGAGGCATCCTTGCAAAGTCCCGGCGAAACGTTGCAAAAATAAATATTCCCAGGATCGTGGAAGAGTGCAAACCAAGCACCACGCAACCTCGACCCGTTCTCATATCAAAGTCGATATCGGCCGCCCCTTTTCTTTCCGGGCTGCCACAGAAACAGGCTGTTTTGTTCTGGTCGTTTTGTCGTTGGCTTGTGATTCACATTGAGTGAGCTCCTTGCGCGAGGTTGCTGCTGTACCCCTTGGTCCGCACTTCTGCTCCGACTCCCCATTTCATCGTTCTTCAATATCATGAACTGCAATCCTCCTCGTCATCTTTCTCCGTGCCGGAGATATTTACCGCGGGCATTGAGGCCTTGACCTATTTCACCTTCTTTACGACGGCTCGAAAAACCATATCAGAATCGCCATTGCGAGCATACCAAAATCACAATCAGCAGCCATGCGGCCATCAACGCCCAATTTCAATTTCAACTTCTCTCAGCAGGCAGGACCTTCATCACCTCCGCAGACTCCCACCACACCCCAATTCCAATACAGACAATATAAAACTCGCCGTAATGGCATGTTCTTCACGTCACCGCCCGAAGAGATCGTCTCCGACCCGATCGATATACCTACCCACCAGCACCAGGCGACATCGAGTCCCTTCTACGCACATCATTCAGAGCTCTCTCCACGCTCGTCCTCCCCGACATCTTCCACCCACTCATCCCTCCTCTCCAATAGCCCACCCCGACGTTCCCTCTCTTCCTCCCCTAACGAAACATCCTCCTCCCCACCCCTTCAAAAAACACACTCCCGCATAGTCTCCGAGATCAAAGCCAACTTCACTGTCGAGGAGTTTCGCGACAGCGAATACGAAGACTACTCCGACAGCGATTCCATCATTCGACCAACCCAATACGAAGACGCTGAATCCGAACGCGGGAGTACACACGGAAGCACACGCGGAAGCACACGCGGGACGCCCACAAGCCAACGATCACAAGTGCAAATCCCACTCCCCAAACAGCAGCCCGTCTCACCGCCTCAACCAATCGATCCCCACATCCTTTCAACATTCGATGCACTCCACTGCTCCGATGATGAGGAAGACGAGGGATATAAGGCACATCAAGAATGGGTAGAGAAGCAGCGAGCCGAAAAGCGTAGGAAGCGCAGGTCATCGTCTTCGTTCAAAAGATCACTGGCTCAGAGTATTGGCTCCGACACCGATGATGAGGACTTGATGCCCGGATTGCTAGATGCAAACGATGCCGGCAGCTCTGCGCGCAGATTGCGGAGGAGGACTGAGCGGACGAGTCTGATATTCGATGATCCTCCCGCAAGGATCGAGGAGGAGAGTTACGAAGAGGTGGTTGAAATTATCGAGGAGGGAGTTCGCGAGGATTTAGCGAGGACACTGCCATACTGGATCCAAGAAGATATGGAGCTGGATACCAGTAGCGAGGAGGAGGAAGACGACGACGACGATGATGATAACGATGATGATGAAAATGATGACGAGGATGATGAGGAGGAAATTTGATTTTACAATCGAGCAAGCGAGCGAGCGAGCATGTTGATGTTTGTCGTTCGAAAGTCTGCGTTACGTTACGTTACATTACCTGTCAATTTTTGATTTATTGGATTTGTGCGAGGGCAAGCAAAGCAAGCATGCGTAGACGGATGGATTAGACAGGGCATTTTTTGATTCAACTCAGCAACACAGCACAGCACATTTATTGTTATTTGGAAGGACAAGGTCGGATCTTTTGATGAAAAAAATTAAAAGGAACGGAAGGAATGTTTTCAATGCGTTCTTTTTTTTTCTCACCAATTTTTATTTTAGAAGATCAGATCGGGAGGGTAACGCTTGCATCGGGTTATGCATTTGGATGGTATGGGATGGGCATGGGTGGGTAGGGAAATGGAATGGAAATGGGATGGAATGGAATGGGAAGGAAGGCATTTTGCGAGGAAAAAACAACAAAAATTAAACTCTTTTAGATGGAGATGACTTTTATATATACATATTTGTTTAGCTTAACGATTTGTTTTGGGGGGATCTTTGCGCACTGCGGCTGGCATTGAAACTGGACATCAATATAGATAGCGTTGCTTTTTCTGAGTATGACTCTTTTTGTGCCGCTTTTTGTTGATGTGCTTTTGTTGAATGTGCTTTTTTGATGTGCTTGTTTGATATGCTTGTTTGATGTGCTTTTTAAAATAGCTTTAATTTTTCGGTGGTGGGTTTATGGATGGAGGAGGGTAAAGAAAAGGTTCGTAAGGTTTGCTATGGGAAGATATTGCTATGGGAAGATATTGGTAGATTGAATAAGGGTACTACTCTTTGCAAAAGTTATCATGCTCGCTAATGATATTTTTGTTTGCTATTCTGTCTATTCCAATGGAAATGAGTTTTGCTGTATGCTATGTAGGTTATCGGTACTAGCCTGAGATAAATGAAAGAATGGTTTCTGACATTGTCTAGCTCTTTCGTAAGGTTATTAGTTAGGTATTCGTTTATTGGCAAATGGTAAGAATTCATATTTGATGTTGACGTGATGGTACTAATCTGAGGGATGGAGATTATTCTTGAAGTAATATTCTTTATTCAATCTTTATTCAATCTTTATCCAGGTAATGATTATTGAAGTGATTCTTTCCTTAACTTGAAGTGAGGATGCTCCTTGAAAGCTCATTATTGATACAGTCTCTTTGTTTGTGTGGCCTTGCAGCACAATAGTGTCTGGCATTGTCTAGAAGATTAAACCTTTGGATACGGATACAGCACACGCATTTGAGCAACAAAGAAATCCGTATGATTTGCAATTATACATGATTGCCTTCTGACAGTACCTATTATAATGAATAGTATATCTTACATGTATGACAAAGAAGAGTATTGAATAGCTAAGGGCAAGGTGCATAGTCAGAAAACGTGAATTGAGAATGTGAATATACAGGTGAAGCTATAAAGGGCCAAGGAAAGGCGAGGCTGAACAACAAGCAACTAGCGCACAGACCATGTAGACGGCTTCAAGACCACCAACGTCTCTGGAACTTTGTCTTTCTGCATTCCTCCCCCCTCCTCCGACACCAACCACAACCCGATCCTGTTATTCATATCTTCCCGAAAATCTTTGATACTTAAGAACCCAAGGAGGCATTCTTTCCATAATTTAAACACAGAAATCCCTTTAAAAACCTACTGCCATATCCTCAAGATGAACGCTGGCGCAGCAGGAGGGCCCTCTCAGGGTCCGCCCTCTGGAGACCAACAGCAACCACAGCAACCACAGCAGCCTGCGAAGCCAAAATATACTATCTTCAAGCCGGAGCAAATGCGCAATCTCCCAGCTATCTTCAGCGATGCGGAAAAGGAGAAGTACGAGGTTGGGCTGAGGAACTTTTGGAACCAAATGGAGAACAACCCGGAGACTTCACCACTACACACACAAGCCAGGCAGAAACTGATCGACTTTTCCAAGACTCTCACCGGGAAGATTCATAGCTACAGGTTACAGCAACAACAGCAAGCCGCGAATAAGGGCCAGCCAGCAGCTGCGCGACCAGCTGTTCCAGGACAAGTACCCCAGCAATCGCTACAGGGCGCCGCCGAGGGCAACAATGGAGGAACCCCCAATCCAGGACCGCAAGTACCAAGACCAGGACCCCAGGTTTCCAAAAAGCTTATGGATCATATCAACAGTTTCCCCTTTACTCTCCCACCGAATTTGGTCCAAGGAACCCCCGAGGCCGCTAAATACCTAAATGAGCAGAAGCAGCGATATGGTAAAGGACTTCATGCCATGGAGTCGGCGACTGCCCGGATCGCCGCGTTGAACAATATGGTCAAGCAGAGAGCTGCGGAGGGAAAGGCACTAAGCCCAGAGGAGGAGAAGGAATACCAAGAGAAGAAAGATGCTGCAACAAAGTCGTATACTGATGCTAAGGCTTTTGTGGATAATTTTCGAACTCAGCATGGTGCTCAAAACAAGGTCGCCAACAACGCAAATGCCACTGGTAATGTTGCACAACAAGGGGGTAGTGGACCGCCGCAACAACAACAACAGAACGCCAATGAGAATGGCCAGGAGGCTCCTGTTAGACCACAAGTGAACCCACAACAACAGCCTCCAAACGCAGTACCCAACCCAGCTCTCCAAAGCACTCAGACGGTCCATGCAGCCATCGAAGCTGCTCGCAACCAACAGATGGCGGGAGTTGCTCGTCCTATGCAACCAAATGGACAGATGCCTGGTCAACCCGCTCCTTCCAACATGAATATGCCTCAACACCCAGGAGGACAAGGACAGCAACCGGTTAAGACAGAAGGTGTGCCTGGACCCGCTCCAATCAATACTGCAGTCAATCAGATGCAGAATCAACACCGAGGCTCGATGGGAAATACGAATTCACCTCAATCAGCAATTCCTCAATCGGCTGGACCTCAATCAGCTAATTCACAAGGCCAAGGACAACCACAGCAACAACCACGTGCTCTTTCACACACCGCAGCATTAACCCAGGCTGCGAGAAGTTATTCATCAGGCCAATCGACTGGTCCGAGCGTCATGGGTCACTCTCACCCTTCCGGGCCAGCTCGTGAAGCTCAAAACGTGATCACAAATAAGATGCCCATCCCCAAACATCTTCCTGAACGCGCCGTCGCACAACCACAACCAGTCGCAATGGCACCATCTCGACCAACCATGAGCGGAGGACCCAGCAATGGTAACTCCATCCTCTCCATGCCTCCCATCCAACAACCCCTCAAACCAACAACGCCGCTGCTGGTGAGCACATCTTGAGCCAGGGCAAGCTGTACGAGTTGGTGCGTCAAGTCACCGGTGGAGGTCAAGGATTAGAGGGCAGCGATATCTTGTCTCCTGATGTTGAGGCTGTAAGAGCTCCATGATAATTCTCGCTCGTGTTTTTGAAGAAAGCTAATTATAACCACCAGTCCATCATGGATGTTGCCGATAACTTCGTCGATCAAGTCCTGGAGGCTGCTTGCCGCAACGCGAAGGAGCGTGGCAGCAAGCAACTCGAGATCCGCGACATCCAACTCACTCTTGAGCGAGGCTACAACATTCGCATTCCAGGCTACGCCAGCGATGAGATTCGTACCGTTCGCAAGATGCAACCTGCTCCCCAATGGATTGCGAAGATGAGCGCTGTCACGGCTTCCAAGGTTACCGGAGGCAAGAACGCTGATTAGAGGTACTTTACTCCGTGTTTCCATTCGAGCCTTTACTTCATACTTTGACAGCTGCTAACCCATACTTTAGGCATCATAATTGGTTTGCATTTTCACTGGAGTTTAGGGCAGGAAGCAAGGGTTTCTTCTTTGTTTTTCATCATTCACGTATGGCGTCGGTATGTCTTTGATTGTTGGGATTGATGGCAGAGATATGGAATGGATGGATGGATGACGAGCATGGGTGAATAAAACGGCGTTTTTATTCTTTTTTTTAAACCGGCTGGGGAATAATGGGTTGTACACTATGCGTGTCTTTTTCTTCCGATAAGGTTGTCAGACAGCTATACTCTCTACATAGGAAGCGCAATGAAATCGATCGATCGTAAAGGCAAAGCGGCTCAAGTGTGAGGTCTCGTGATGTGCGTGCTCGACTCGCACCTAGCAAGAGGTGTGTGTGTGTGTGACCTGCGTTTGTCTTTGAAGGCTGCCGCCGTGTGATACGAAAGATGACGATCAGACGGGCACATATATGAGATGGGGATGCTGATGTTTTGTTTATTTATTTTCACATAGAAAAGATACCACATTATTTATCCAATATCATTATATTTCTATTTCATTCTTCACATCCCACTATTCACCCTCCAAGCGATCTCTCGCTTCTCCTTCGAGGCTCTGCTCTCCCTTCCCTGCTGTTCTCGGCTGTTCCCAGCACGGACCCACATGCTTTCGTCGTTGTCGCGTCGGTTTCTGCCTTGCATGCACCTTCCGCTATTACGGTGGCCAGAGAGCTTTCGCTTTGGCCTGGGCGTGCTGTTCTGTAATCCAAACTTCCACCACACGACTCAGATTCATCCTGACATCAACAACACAACACCACAAACATCAAGCCGACTCCATCTCCAACACGAGACTGCTCCCAAGGAGATTCCCCACCCTTCCGATCTCTTTTCACCCCATTTGGAGCTCGTCAGCGCGACCTCAACGAGCCCAAACAATACGTCACAAAGTGACGCTCTTCCTCCCCAACACAACACACAATCACCACACCCAGATATGCCCAGCAAGACACCTCATACCAACGGGGAGAAATCCATCGAAAACGGCATCAATGGTACCAAGGACATCGAGATGAAGGATGATGCGCACACTCCGTTGAAGGGTGGCAAGGGCAAGAAGCTCAAGGACGGCGACGAGGAGATGACAGTCGTTGTTCCACCTTCGAAGGCCTTGAAGCTGCCATCCAATGTGCCCAAGGACACCGATGGGGATGTTGAGATGGATGTTTCTGGCGAGGTTACAGTAGGAGAGGAGGGTGCCGTGAAGGTTGATCCAGTGGCCCAGGCAGTATCAGGTACGTACCGATGAGCTCCAATTTCAGCTCCAGCTTCAGCAGCAGCATGTGCCAGCTACTAACACTGTAATTTCAATTTCAGATATCAAAGGCAGCTTCTCATTACTGGAACGCGCTGTCACTCTGTTCGATGCTAGGTTTACCCTCCGAGCCCTTCGTACCATCTCCTCCATCCGCAAACGCCTCACACCTGATATCCTCGCACAAGTCATTGCCGAAACCTATCCATCAACAAGCCCTGCTGCGAAATCTCTACTGGTGGCTCTTGATAGAGAAGATGTCACATTCACAAAGTCCGTCTCAAATGAGATGGAAATCGATGCTGAGCCAAAGGTCAAGGGTGGAAAGAAGGAGCCAAAGGAGATCATCCCGGAGATCGACATCTTCCTCGGTATCCTGATTCAAATCTACTACTTGGACAACAAGATTAACGATAAGGGGTCCGTATTCTCTGCACACCTTGCCGAGAGGATACACTCTCTCAACCGCCGAACTCTGGATTCCCTGACTGCCCGTGTCTACTTCTACTGGTCATTATTCGCCGAGCAACAGCTACCTCTACCACCTTCGCCATCATCGCCCGTTGTCTCAATCAGACCTGCTCTTCTATCCGCTCTCCGAACTGCCGTTCTCCGCAAAGATGTCGACACACAATCAACAATCATCGTTCTCCTCCTGCGAAATTACCTATCGACTTCCCACATCGCCCAAGCCGACCTCCTCGTATCTCACACCAAGTTCCCCGACAACGCTTCCAATAACCAGGTCGCGAGGTATCTGTACTACCTGGGACGCATCCGATCGATTCAGTTGAGGTATACCGAGGCACACGGTCATCTGACGGCCGCAACGAGAAAGGCACCTTCGAGTGCATGTGCACAAGGATTCGCGCAGACTGCACAAAAACTGCTTCTGGTAGTGGAATTGTTGATGGGTGACATTCCAGACCGTGCCACATTCCGAGTAGCCAGCATGGAGCGTGCTCTGCAGCCCTACCTCTCGCTCGTGCAAGCCGTCCGAGTGGGTCAAGTAGACGAGTTTGAGGAGGTTATCAAGAAACATAGCGACACTTTCCGACGGGATGGAACCTACACCCTCATTCTCCGCCTCCGACAAAACGTCATCAAGACCGGTATTCGCATGATGTCACTCTCATACTCAAGGATTTCTCTCCGAGACATCTGCATCCGATTGAAGCTCGACAGCGAGGAGTCCGCAGAGTACATTGTAGCCAAGGCCATTCGAGATGGTGTAATTGAGGCTTCTCTGGATCGCGAGAGGGGATTCATGAAGAGCAAGGATGTGGGCGATGTCTATGCTACGAGAGAACCAGGAGAGGCCTTCCATGAGCGTATTGTGGCTTGTCTTGCTCTCCATGATGAGAGTGTCAAGGTATGTGCTTTTTGCTTTCTGCCGGAATTCTGGCTTCAAGTTTGAGAATTGTAACGAGAACTGACATTTTAAAATAGGCAATGCGCTTCCCAATGAACCAGCACCGACTCGAACTCAAGAACGCACAAGAAGCTCGCGAGCGAGAGCGTGAGATGGCAAAGGAGATTCAGGATGGTGATTTGGATGAGGATGATCTCGGGGGAGATTTCGATGGGTTGTAGGATGAATGCGTGAGTGAGTGGGGATGAGGGGATGGGGAAGGGATGATCGCCTATGGGAGAAGAGAAAGATACAGAGAGGAGGGCGCTCTACCTTCGGGGAGTTGTAGTATACAATGGAATTGCGGGCGATGTATGACCTGAGCTGAGCTATAAGCTTGAAGGCAGGAAAGCAAACGCCGGTCTTGGGATGCATGCGAGGGTTGGGTTTGGTGGCACTTCAAACAAACTTGTCTTGCTACCTTTTGCACACAACAACAACACACTGATTTCTATCCTTCCTTTTCTTTCTCTTTTTTTCAGAAGGAAGAGAGAGAAAAAGGATGAGATGAGAGATCCTGCCACTATTAGTTTTCTTTTTTTTTATAATTCAAATTCAAATTCGAGGTTTTTTTCTCTCTCGCTGAAATCTTTTATTGAGATGCTGTGTGAATGAGATTGATGACTAGGCTAGGTACCTTATCTAAGGTAGGTATGTAGAAAGGTTTTGAATAGGGATGAGGCGGATAGGATGGATGGAGGTGCAAGAAGTTGCTTCTTTCTACTCTTTCTAAAATGACGTTTTGTTTGACTTCTCCGCCAGATTTATTTTGATCCGTCCTTGGCTTTTTAAGGACAGAGAGAGAGAGAGCACATGAAAGGGCGAGAAGAAGTAAAGTGATAAGTAAGCATTGAAGATCTGGGTGAATAATGGGGGAGAGGGAGGGAGAGAGAGAGTGAATGCAAGCTTGACACCCACTCATTCCTCATAATTGTTGTACCTTTAGTGAAACACTAATCAAGCAACTGGATGACTTGGAATGAATGGCTCTATTTATTGAATTATTTATCAGATTACGAGGTTCTTACCCATCAAGTATTCAAATTCAACTGTTGTATCTTTCAAGTATCTCAGCAGAAGGTACACGCGCACGTGATGTCGGATATGCAAGCACTCTTATCTCCGAAGAAGAAGGAACGCGGCGCGAAATGGCGGGGTTTTGTTTGCGGAGGATGAGAAAAGAAAGAAAGAAAGAAACGACGCGACGAACGACAAGGACGACGAAAAACGACAAGAAGGACGGCTACGAACGATTGCAAGCAAATTTATCTACACCGCAAGGCTGAGGTAGGAACAAGACAAGACAAGACAAGCGCTCAGGGTATTCAAGTGAAGGGGAAGGGACAGGAAAGGCGCTGGAGATTGGAGACTTTGCCTTCTGAAGAACGCAATTGGGGGCTGAAGGGTATTGAGAGGATCTGAAGGGTGATACGGTGAGGAAGGGAATTGAAAGGTTAGGATTGGGAAAGGAACGATATTGGAAATTAAATAAAGAAAGGGAGCGCAGAGGTCGCGAAGAGGGATCTAGGGAACTGGGAGGAGGAGGAAAGAGTAGGAGTAGGGGTAAAGAGAGAAAAGCCAAAGGAAAGCACAGGAAAAGGCAGACGAAATATTCAGCGCGACTAGATCAAACCACGGAATATCAACTTCACAGCGCACGGATTTCACATCATATTATTTTATCCCTGTACCCGTTACCCGACAACGGAATCAACAACTAAATTGAAGTTACGCAGAGGAAAAGAGGGATTTCGGATTACAATCGAGGGATCTTAGTGTTGGGTTTGGGTTTACAAGAATAGTGTTTGGGAAAAGTGCACTGTGCAGGGGAAAGGGAGAAGGAGATATTAGAGACAACTGCTGCTATATCGAACTGGACGCAAGACAGGGACTGGTGTTGCCATTGCGATTTGGATTGAAACCGCAAATTTCTGGATCTGTGGATTGAGGGTGATACAACAGGCATACTATAGGATCACGAAAGACTATTCTGTTGTTGGTAAACGCGAGCACTTGGGACTCGGCCAGAGGCAAGGGTAGAAAGTGGGCAAGGGAAAACGAGCAAGCAACAACGATACCCAGTGAACCATGCCTGACTTGGACGAAGTTGTTCTGACGAGATCTCGGAAGAGAGCAGAGGTACCTACGCCTCGAGCTGAAAGGGTATCCACCAGGCGACGATCAAGTTCCCAAAAGATTACCGAAGTTCAAAGACTCAATTTGGTGAACGGTACAACCGATGCACAACTTCCAGCGGACGCCTCGAGAGCCTCATTACCACAATCTTCTTCCCTGAATCACACCCAACTCAATACCACCACATTACCACAAACACAAACAACCGTCTCTGTGCCAGCAAAACCAGCAAAGAGTGAGGTGAAACAAACATCAAAAGGAAAAGCCAAAGAGAGACCGCTAGAGCGGAATATAGATAATGTCACATTCGGGGATGTGACATTCAAAGCTTGGTATCCCTCTTGGTATCCAAAAGAGATAATTGGCGAGAAGGGACTGAATGGGGATTGCAAAGGTATCGTTGTGCCGGATCTTTACGTCTGCAAAAGGTGTTTTGGCTATTCGAAGAATGCGGTGGATTGGGTTCGTCATACTAGATGTTGTGAGAAGGATGTTCCGGGTGAGAAGATCTATACACATGGTTCGGGGGGATATGGAGTATCTGGGAAGTTGATGGGGATGTTGATACAGTGAGTACTTTCCCCCTTCTACCACAGTATAAATCTAACATTAAACTTCCCTACAGCTGTTCTGCCAAAACCTCTCTCTCTTCGCTAAACTCTTCCTCGACAACAAATCCGTCTTCTTCGACGTCTCGGGCTTCAAATATTTCCTCCTCGTCCACACTACCCCATCATCCTCATCCTCATCAGACCCCGTTCCCTCCCTCCCATCCCACCAAATCGTTGGCTTCTTCTCCAAAGAAAAAATGTCCTGGGACAACAACAATCTCGCCTGCATTCTCATCTTCCCACCCTGGCAGCGCAAATCCCTCGGTACTCTCCTAATGGGAATATCCTACTCAATCTCCAAACGCGAACAAATCCTCGGCGGACCGGAAAAACCGATTTCAGATCTAGGCAAGAAGGGATATCGCCGTTACTGGGGAGCGGAGATTGCGCGCTGGTTGCTGGAGGTTAAAGAAAGTGATAAGAAGAAGAGCAGGGGGATGGTGAGTGTGATGGATGTTAGTAAGGGGACTTGGATCGTGCCGGAGGATTGTTTGGTTGTGTTGAGGGAGATGGGGGTGTGGTTGAGAAGGCGGGGAGGGGAAGGGTGGGGTGGAGAGAGTGAGGGTTGATAAGGTGGCTGTTAGGAAGTGGGTTGAGAAGGAGGGGTTGAGGTTAGAGAGGGTGGTTGATGAGGGTGGGTTTGTGCCGGGATATGGATTTCCTGAGGGGGGTGAGGCGGATGAGGAGGAGGGGGAGGATGTGGAAGAGGAAGAGGAAGAGGAGGAGGATGGTGATGTTGAGATGGAAGGGTGAGGAAGATATTTATAATGGTTTGATTTGATTTGATTTAGTATGTTTCGGAGCGGATAGTGGGCGTTTAACGGTGGTAGAAATGGGTATCCAGATAGCTTATTATGCATGGAGTATTTATCTATCACGGGATGGATGGGCGTAAGGAGTAGGGATACTAGGTACTATACCGATACCTTAACTCAATTAAAATTAATGCTTCACAATACTCTTTAATTCTCTTACATACCTACTTGGCCGGACTTCTCGTCAGGACTCAAGATACGAAAGATATAAAGTGATTCTTGGCATCAAACCTCTATTGAAAACGATTTTCGAACTTGAAGAATATGAACAATTCTCGGGGCTCTCTAGATAGAAATTACATCGACAGTATGCACTTGTAAATATTTATACTTGTTGCAATCGTCTAGATCCCGGAAGGAATATTTGCCCAGGTCTTTCATTCAATTTCAACAATCACCTTCATCCAGTCATCCTTCTAAAATATTTTTCTAAAATATTTAATATAATGAGCACATAATATCGCCTTTAGTCCTTGATACGCTGCTTCAATACTTGTATATGTCCTAGAATCGCATGCCACCGCAAGTCATACATGATGTGCATACACCAAGTACAACCAGTTCCAGTTAACAAAAGTTTGTGAAAAGTCATTACCACGAAGAGATCAATGCCAAGAGTCAGTTTTGTATAAATCCTCACCAAAGCCCGACCTGTCACATGAATCATGTGTTTTCAACATAAAGGATTTGAGGCTGTTGTTGTTGCTTGTCAGAAGGAGGGCAGTGAAATGTGCCAAGAATGTGCAGATGATGCTCTGCCACGCCAAGACCTAGCCTCTCGCTTAACCCCTTTCTTTCGACCTCACAACAACAATGGGGAGAAGGACGTCGAACGAGTTTGAACCCTACCACAAAGAGATGATAATAGAAGTTTTAGTTTGACAGGAGGTAAGATAATCATTTGATACATGCACGTGCAATAACTATTTTTGCTTGTTCTCGACGTGTTTGTGAAATCACTGTTTTTGGGGTTTCGGAACACTCACAACAATGGCCTCCGCCTTTTTGACTTCCAGAACGCTATAACTAACTATATCTTCCAACTTCTAGATTTAAATGTAATTGTAGGCAAGATAGAGCATTTGCCAAGCTATAGCTATCCACTATAATATTCAAAAAGGGTTTAGTTCCATTCGCAGCAAATCCGCGCTGCTCTTCCACCATGAGATTATTTCTCAATTTCTTTTTCAAAGACACTTCCACCACTCTTCAACATCAACCTCATTCTTTCTCTTTTGGGACCAAAAACTCTTTCTTCTTTCTCTTCCAGACCAAACGACGCCTTCCAGTTCTTGAAAGCGTGTTCTTCCATCAAAAGCCTCTCCAAGTTGTCTTCTACTCATACTGATTGACCCATCCGTTCAAAGCGAGCGCGCTAGTCGAAGCGATAACTGTCCACCATGGCAGACCAACAACAACAAAACCCGCCCCCCTCAGGTACGTTTATATTTCTTGGCATCTTTCAAGAGACCCACCTTTTCTTTACTTCTTGTTACTTCATAAACAATCTCCACCTCCTTCGATCTAACATCACCTCCACCGACTTGACAACTTCGATCTGACCACTTTGTTCCAACAACTTCGTTCTAATAACTTCGTCCTGACAACTTCAATCCACCAAAGAATATCGAGCTAACATCTTCTCTTCTTCTCTTCGACAGCTCCAATCGCTTCTTCTCAACGGTAGCATCTCAATCACAACAACCTGCTCGTGCATCAATCTTCACCGCAGAGATGGAAAAACAGCCCACAGAGAACTCTTCCGTGTCCACTGCCATGGTGGGTGCTGGAAATGCAATCAATGCTGGCAATGCTGGTCTTCAGGGTAATCAAAACGTCCAAGGCATTCAGAACATTCAAGGCCAGCAACATGCGCTGATCAACCAAGGTCACGGACAACAACAAGGGCATCTTCAACACCAAGGTCTTCACCAAGTTCAAGGACATCATCAAGTTCAAGGACATCATCAAGTTCAAGGACATCACCAAGTTCAAGGACATCACCAAGCTCAAGCTCTCAACCAAGCTCAAGCCCACAACCAATTCCAAGCTCCAACCCAGCAACAAGCTCACGTCCATCAACAAGGCCAAAATCAACACCAAGCAAATGCTCATCCCCAAATCCACCTCCAGCACGCCCATAACTACTTCGGTTACCAACCACAAGATCATTACCAACCCGGCCAATCCCACAATCGCCCATCCGCCCTCCGACCTGGTCCACAACTTCCTAAATCACAATCAGCCTCTCGCTTCCTTCCAGCATTCAAAGATCTACTCGACATCGGCGTTATCCGCGAGAAACTTCACTTCCCCAACATCAACCTCAGCCTCAAGGAGCGTGAGGCCCTCACCGAAGCTGCTAAGCTCATCAAAATCCTGGCCGGCTACCACGCCGATAATAGTTTCAAGGCTTGGCAAAATGAGATTGAGGGGGTCATGGATGGCCTTTACGCCAAAGTTGGGAGTTCGGGGGAGGAGAAGGAGCTCAGAGCTGCCTTGAGCGAGGCGGTTTCGGGCTGGAGAGCCGTGGAGAGGAAGGAGCAGGAGGTGAGATGGAAGGTTCGGGTGGAGAAATGGGAGAAGGAGAAGGCTGAGCGTGGTGAGGGTGTTGGGGAAGTACCTGCCGAGCGATTCAGGGCAGAGTCCTCATCGATCATGAAGGGATCGATGATGGACAGATTTGTTGGCAATGCTTGGATGGGGGATGGTGGTTCTGGTGGTGGTGTCTTTGAGACACAGATTGACGTTGGCTTTAAGCCATCGAACGAGGGTAGAGCTGGGGATGGGGGTGTTGAAGAGGAAGTTGCCTCTGGTGGGATTGGAGGAGGAGCATCTGCCGCCGAGATGATGGCAGTGATGCAAGGAAAGAACTGGGGGGGTAGGGGAGGTGGGAGAGGAGAAAAGGAGGGAGTTGCAGTCGGTGGACTGGGGAGCTTGAGGTCTGTTGGCCGTGGCCGAGTAGGCCTGTCGGAGGAGTTTGCGTCGAGTGGAAGTGGAGGAGTCAGCTTGACCGCGGCCGAACCAACCTCTCGCCAAGAGGAGGGTCAATTCGGCGATTATGCCTATGACCTTCCTGGAAGCTTGAGGTCTGTCGGTCGCGGCCGAGTTGGACTGTCAGAGGAGTATCTGGAAAGTGGGAAGAGCAGCTTTGTGGAGGAGGAGGGTGGAAGTGCCACAGAGCACTAATTTCGCATCGAGACTTGTTTATGACTTTAATGTAGAATAATTAATAGTATGGAAATTCCCCCCAAAAGAAAAAAGGGTCACATCGGAGATGGATCGACATCACATCTGCTGATTATAATAGTAACTGGAGGTCGAAGAGTAAGTCTATATTGGTAAAGGCTGCAAAACAAGAACACTAGATGTCATCAAAAAGGCGAACATGTAATACAAATCAGACTATTTTCAGTGGCATACTGGCCTGATCTTACGGATGATTTACATAGCACTCTTACATGTAATGTCACATCGAAAGGGTAGCTTTTGGGAGGGAAAATGAAGGCGAGGTTTTGCTCCAAGATGCTAGAGGCTATATAAAAGAGCTGCCGGTAGTTAGGTGACAGCCGGCAAGCAAGATATTTATGAAACGTTCATACAGAAACATCGAGCAATTGGAGCAAATCCACTGGAAACCCTGGGGCAGAAGCACCCCGTCACGGCAGTCACGATTCCGGAATTTCAAGTTTCTTTTCCATGGCTCAATGCTTTGTAATTTATTGAGACTATTGTACTGGTTATGGCCTTGTCATAGGTTCATCTTCCAAATTTAAAACCCCAGTCTAGTCATCCATACCAAGTCACGAATTGGTGCTAGTGATCAGTCTAACATAATTTCTCTCGAAAGCTCTCGTTGTCGGCTCGATTCATGAACCTCTCGCTTTTGGCTCACTTCATGATCGTTTCAGAAACGGAACTTGAACTTAGTGTTAACGTATCCAACACCACTGCTGATAACTCCTAGTCGATTAAGCTCGTCTCCAACTTTCTCAACATCCGCACTCGCCTTCAAGCCACGTGGGCTGCGACGAACTCCGATTCTTGTCTTCTTCTCTGATTTCAAACTGGAAGGGGAGTCTCGATCTTGATATCAGCTAGTAACGCAACCGATTCCAAAGTTGTTGGAGGACTGAGGTTCAATTTTTCATCTTTCTAGAAACGGTTGATCTTGATGCCCATGGAGCTGGCGAAAAGAGATGGGGTGACGGGAGGAGAGCCTGGCTTGGCTTTGCCAATGACAGGAGGGGTGGACTTAGCAAGAACTGGATGTTGCTTCGAGACTCGATGAGCGACGGTTGAGGAGGATCTTCGCTTGTTGTTCTTTCTCCTGAGAGGTATAGCGGCTACCTTGCCAGCAATAATTTTGCCCAAAGACGATCTCTTCCGAGCTGGAGAAGGTTTCTTGCTGGCAGCAATTTTAAGGTTAAGATCCTTGGCAACCTGTAATCTTATTTTGGTGTTGTTGGACTGAACTGTCTTCGTAGATTGATCCAATGACGCCTTTCTAGATAGGTGGTCGTCCACCATTTTAATATCTGCACGATGGGGTATTGGAATAAATCCAGGATCATCAAGCACCATGACTGATGACGCATCAAGAGCGAACTTGTTTGTCAAGTTGGGGAAGCTACGCTGCTCATAGCTGGTGTCAGGTGTGGCAGTTGAAGAACAACGACTGTTGTTGTGCCTAGAGGACGATTGCTTAGTTGAGGGCTTGGACCTCTTGTGCTTGGGCTCGTCGTCGCTGGAATCCTCACTTGGAGAACCAGTGGCATGCGCATGCAATTGACGCAACTGCTTCTTAGTTCCCTATGTTTCTGAATATTAGTCGATGTTCTGATGATATTAGGAAGAGTTCAGACTGACCTCAAATGGAAGAATGTCTGCTAGTTTGAGCTTTTTGTCTTGTCTGCCGAAGGTGTTATCATATCCAAGCTCATCATAGGTACACTGTCGATTGTCATTTAGCTTGCACATCTGGCAGCCAAAGCTATTTCGATCACATTGCCGTCTTGTACCATCCATAGAGCATTGGTAGCAATAATCTGTTCGCTCGGGGATCAAATTCTTCTCTTTGGGTGGCATCACCAACGTGGCTGGCTTGCCCATTGTGTAAGCCTTCCATCCGCCGCACCCCTCGAGTTCTGTGGCGGCACGGGTGCTGAAAATTTGTAAACCAAATGCACCAGGAGCCTAGAAAGTATTAGCAGACTCAGAGGTGATTTAATAGTGGATATTTCTCACCAACCTCCTAAGGTCGATAGGAACAAAGGCGCGAGTGGCGGATCGGGTTTTGGAATATTCGGAACTGCCATTCATCCAAACATTTAATTTGCGTCGAATAGCCTCAATTTCGTATGCCATCATTTCGGGAGGACTGGTGAAATTGATGAGTGGGCCGAGGCAGATAAATTCAAACGATGAAGTCAGAACAGCCTCGTCATCAGAGTTCCTAGCTTCAACCCACTGGTGAGATTCCGTATTAGCTTGCATTCTGGCAACAGAATTTTCTTTGATGGCCTTTGAAATGAAGGGATGTGTTTGGCCGTGGTGTTTACTCACCTTCAAGATAGCCTCCAAGAGGATTGTGTGTTCAGGTCGCTTCCGAATGTGGTACATGGCCTTCGTGACAACTTGACGCTCACTCTTGAACAAATCTTCAATCTCGGAGGCAAAGGGATCGAGAATGGAGTTTGTGATCATGTAGTGAATGGCAACCATCAATCGGCGCTGGCACGAGGCGTGGATGAGATTTGTGTCCGTGAGAAGGTGTTTATAGCTAGGAGCCGTGAGGTTGGTGACTGGAATAGGTACAATGGTCTCTGTGATCTCAGCGCTGGCTAGGTGAGAAGAGTTGAAGTACCCAAAGTTGAAATTGGGGTGTTTGACGATTCCAGGTGTGCGGTCTGGTACTTCAGGGGCATTTGGATCGTCGAGGAAGGACCTCGAGGTCTTTCCTCCATCCCCGAAAGAGGACTTTCGAGCAGTCATATCTGCGGTGGCTTGTGGGAGGTTATATGCGGTATAGAACAAAGTAGAGAGAAAGGGCACGAAGCAGGTTAAAGAGTGGCGAGCTGCGCGATGTTTTTGTAGCTTGTCGTTTTATAAATTAACGAAGGAAGAGAAGAAGATGATTGAAGACGGTTGTGTGACATCTCTCGCTTAGTCGATGGAAACGGCGCTAGTAAAGTGAACTTTGATCGCAACGGAGCTGGGGGAAGTGGAGTTTGGAAACTGAATTTCGGAAAATCATGACTGGTAGCAATTGTTCTATATTGGCCGAATTCAATCTATTATAAGTTTCTAGGGGGGAAGAGAGGGGGTACAAATATCCCAAAGATTCAAAATAAAGAAAGCTTTCGAGTTTTTGAATTACTTCAAAGTGGAAGTATTCGTCACAAAACAAACTAAATACTCGCACGTGACTTGTTTTAGGACGAAATGTTGTCCAGTTTTGAATGCCAATTATGTAGCTTGTTCAATAAAACGATCATCAGATGCTATTCTCGAGTTTTGGTGGATTTTTCGATGTTGTTACGCAAACATTTTATACATATCCTGCTTGCTGGCTATCACTTGACCTGGCAGCTCCTGTCTATATATACCCTTTAACGCTTTATATAAAAATTGCGCTCATTTTTGTTTCCTCAAAGTTACCCTTCAAATATAATCGTAGTAACGCGTAAGAATGAGGATTGTTCCAAAAAAAAAATGACTTAACTGTCTGTTGCGAATCAAACCTGGGTTGAAATATATATTCACTTCAATGAATGTATCCAAAAATAATAAGATGAAAAATTTGATTTACTTCCAACTTTAAAGAGAAGTCAGAAAGAAACAATGAGGATGGAGTTGAAAGTGAGAAGAGTTCACTTTGCGTGAATCTCACGTGCCAAGAAACTTGGTTTCATTGTTTACATTTGCCAAGTTTCTCGCCAACAGTCTTAGAACCACCTCACGCTACGACACGACACGCACTTCACTAAAGTTCATTCCAACTGAGTACGTTCCTAAAGTTTGTAGTCTAGTTGAGGTAAGAGATTCCACTCCCTTTCATTGCCATCTTCCTCAAAAATCTGGCGATTGATGTCACGGAGATCGGTGGCCAGTCCTTCCCATTCTCACCTTCAACTAACATGACACAGGCTCTCTCAACGGATCTCATCATCAAAATAAATTGTCTATCAGCAACGATCTTTTGAATGACGAGCAGGATGTCTTCAGATATGGCGAATCAAGACCCCTTCATGACCAGCTTCAATGTCAACAACCCTGCAGAAATGCGCGCGCTCATGATACTTCTGCACAACAGCATTCTCAATGGGAAGAGTCGGGTTGCGGATCGTCACATACAACACTACGTGTTGAGTGACAATCAAAAGCTTCGCGTAGCTAGGATACTCATCAGCACGGACGACAACGCACTTATCAAGAAGATGGTGGTTTGGTTTGCATCCCACTGGGATCAATCAGATGATATCATCGTGGCGGCTGCTCAAGTTGTGGAAGAGCACGCTGCTCTCCTTGCGCAATCGCTAGAGACGGAAGGAGACGATTTTGAAGTTGAGAGCACGGATTGGAAGAAGTTTGTGAAAATGGCGACGACGATTCGAGAGATAAAAGAGAGGCAGTCTGACGTTCAATCTGCGGGTTTGAACATGGAAGAGACTAGTACAAGACATTCGAGATATAGTTGGGCCACACCACCTACACGTTCCGATGATGCCGTTCAATCACCATTTAATCAAGATCCAATCGACGCCCAGACAAAATCGCGACATATGGCTGCTGAGTGGGTGCCTATGATGCCGGCACCAGCGCAAATCAACAACCGAGCAATTAGGGCCAACAAGAAGGCTCCCTTATCACGCAACAGACACTTCTCTATCAACTCACGACAAGCTTTATGTCTAAGCAGCAGCCTTTTGTCACCACTTCCACCCAGCAGCAGTCCCCCAAAGTCAAGGCAGGCCACAGAGATATATGGATATACCATGGGCCCAATTCTGGACAGCGAAAGCTCTGAGGGCACGGTCAAGGCAGTATCTCCCGCGAGCAACTCGTCAACTGATGAAAGTCTCCCCGGCAAGGACACAGAATACGTAGCAGCAGATGAACTCCGTCGTGATTCGAGCAGCGGTAGCAAAGGACTCAAGATCCAACAAAGTTCTTCGGCTTCTGCTCATGTTTCATTGTCTCTTCCAAAGAAGAAAGCTTATCGAGTTGGAGAAGTTGAGACAAGGAGAAAGGACATGCAGACTAAAGACTCTGGATATGTGTCGGATGTACCGTTTAGACCGCGGACAAGAACAGAAACAAGGACTGCTAAAGGCTTTGTTCCTATCAGCGTGGACAAACAAGAGGTTGGGGACGTGGAAAAGCGCATGCCTTCTCGTTCATTTGACATGGACTCCAAACATGATCAATCAAAGAAACCTCGGAATCCCAGCTCGCTCAGCTCACATTCTTCTCGAGGGTCCCCATTTGAAAGCAGAGCACCCACGGCCATCTTACCACCGATCAAAGGGTCTTCTGCAAGAAAGAACTCCAAGATCAGCGCCGCCAAACCTCCAACCAGCAACCGCTCAACAGCCAAGACTGCTCCAAAGACCAACAAGTCCGCAGTCAAAAAAGTCGTCAATCAAATTGAAACGTCAGAAGCAGACGACGAAGACGAAAAACCTCGACCGAAACCAGCCTCCGCTCCAGATAGATTGCAAGGAAACTGCGCAGCACAGGGCAGAGGCAGGAAGCACAAAGGCTCACTTGCTACTGTGGCCGAAGAAGAAGATGAAGAGGATAAACCACCTCGTAAGAAAACCAAGAGAGCTCTAAAATTCGCCGTTAGCGACGAAGTTTTCTCACACGGAAAGGAGGAGGTCGAAGTCAAGCAGGGCGGCGCCGAGAAAAAGACCAGGAAAGCTAGAAAGCTGAGAACAAGGTCTGCCAGTCCGCGCGTCTCAGTGAGCCCAAACGTAAGTTGCCCTGCCTCTTTTTCTTCTTTGGTGGAGGGCGAAAAAATGAAATACAGAGAGC
The DNA here is from genome assembly GCA_031472005.1 of Tetracladium setigerum. Taxonomy (NCBI): domain Eukaryota; kingdom Fungi; phylum Ascomycota; class Leotiomycetes; order Helotiales; genus Tetracladium; species Tetracladium setigerum. Next base: position 2,385,625 of record PZJY01000006.1, read on the forward strand.
TAATAGTGATATTACGACAGAATATGTTCAAGAACACTGTCTTGGATACGACGACCAGAACGAGGAGTGGGAAGCCGATGGTTTTTTATGATCGGGGACTGTAATGGTAGCAAACGAGAATGGAACGAAAATGCAAAGTTAATTAACATGTTTTTACGAATACCGGGGAGAGAATTTGAAGAATTTGTAGGTTGATATTGGCGTGGGAGAATGGGCGGTGTTGGATTTTTGCTCTTTTGAAGAGTACAGAGGACGAAACCATCGAGAACTAAAGACGCCCGAGTTCATAGTTTGGTCGATCATTTTCCCTGAGCGAAAACTTGGTCTTCGAATAGATTACCTGTCGAGAAACCTGAAATGCATGAGAATGTGGAACAGACTCCAAAGTCTCCTAATATTAATTAAATTTTAAAATTTTCAGCACTAATATTTCTTCCAGCCAAAATTGATATTTAAGTGGCCAGGCGGCCGAAATTTGCCAATTGTGTTGGAAGCATTAAAAGAGCATACAGTGTCCATGGAGCTGTTCTTTAGCGTCGATTAAGCGAAGCACAACAATCTCCATCGTGCCCAGAAGATAACACGCTGCGACCAAAATCAGCAACGACAACTACAGCCTGCAAGCTCCCCTAACAAATCGAAGTGCCAAAGAATCTCATTTTTGTCTTTCAACTTGAATGTTGGAGTGTTTGCATAATCCAACCATTTTTTGACGTGCCCCACCCGCCGAAAAGAGACCTCCTCTCCATCGCGTCGGTTACGTGTTTACACCACGCCCTCTCTAACAAATCAACCACAAGAACAACAACTTCGGATTTGAATTGACAACAATCTGTGATATCAAGCCAGACACAGCCCGAATTACCTCACGCTCGGCAATCAAAACAATCGCAGCGACCCACGAACCTCATCAAACAAGCCAAAACAAAAGTCTCCTACACCAAATGTCGACAGACTTCAAGTCTGCTCCAGGTCAGAGTGAAGCCATGGCATCTAAACCTGTAGATGGCCTGAATGATTATGCTACTCTTACTTCTTTAGCATTGGAGTATACCTTGACGACTGAGGGTGAGAGAGGAGCGGCTGAAGAGTGTGAAGACAGAGTCGAGAAGAATTATGGTCAAGGTTTCATTTCGCATATATTGGGAAGTGTTGATTTCAAGAAGAGCCTCCCCCATGGCCAAGCTGGAGGCATGATCTCTGGTTTTGGAAATAGCAAGACAAGTGGTTCGGGCCTAGGAGGGCTTCGCGTGGAGGAAGATTCCATGGATTCTATGGTAAGTTCAGGAAGTCATTAAGAGTAAAATCGTTCGCTAATTCAAATACAGTATTCACTATCGAATGATCATGGTATTGAGAATGGCGGCATAGATGTTGAAAAACTTGGCGAGAGTTCCGAAAGTGCAACAAGAGAGCAGGAGCTTCAGGCAGTTGAAGTCTTAAGCCCAGAAGAGCAAGCAGAATTAACCAAAATCAAGGTACGCAAACCCAAAATCTCACTCTCCCACAAACAAAATGACTAATCCACCATACTCTCCACCAGAAACGCAAGCTACACACTCCCATCATCCCAAGAGGCACCCAATTCATTCCCGCCACCACAATCGACCGCACACCCGCCCTGCTCAACCACCCGGACCCAACCAAGCTCCTCATCAACCTCCCAACCACACGCTCCGACCCCCTCAACCCATCCGTCCCCATCTCAAGCACCGCAACATACGTCTATCCCCACGCGATCAACTGGACATCTCCAACCTCCATCACCTCCCTCAACGCCTGGCGTGGTCAATTGTTCCGACGATGTTTAGGCAACGTTAGGATTTCTCGTGCGAAATGGTTGATGGAGGAGCATGATTACGCGTTGGAGCTATTGGAGAGACATTTGGCTGCGGAGGGCGTGGATGGGTGTTGGTCGAGGGTAAATTGGGGGAAGTCGGTGAAAAGGTTTAATGAGAGGTTCGAGGGGAGGGTGGTGGGTGCTGGGGCGGTGAAGGCGCCGCTTAGGGGGTTTCTTAAGAAGAAAGTTGTTTCGCCTGTAGTTGAGACAGCTGAGGCATCAGACTGCAGTAGGGCTGAGAATTTCAGGGGGGTGGCTACGACGGATGTGTTGAAGAAGGAGCAGAAGATGACGCGAGATTTGCGGATGCTTTGAAGAATATGGTGGTTGCTTTTACGTCGGAGAGGGCGATGAAGGTGGTGAAGGGTGCGAAGAATAGGGATGAGGAGGTGAGACTTGGAGAGAGATATGTTCCTTTGGCTGTTGATCCTTTGCTTGGCCCTCTTGCGAAGAATGATCCATTGCTTGGACCTGTGTCGAAGAAGAGGAAGAGTGGTGCGCAGCATGTGTGCCGAAATGGAAATTCTCCTCAGCGCGGAATAAATGCTCAAATCAATACCCTCATTCAGCCCGACATTCCTGCTCAATGGGGCATCAATCAGCATGGCGAGGCATTTCTACCAGATGTATTTGAAATGGGAATGATCAAACTAGGAAATTGGGGCAATAAGGAGGAACATGACAATCACTGAGGAAGAAGCTGGACCCAAACTCATGCAGGTCACAGAGAGTCAATTGTGAGCTAGCTGTCTTAAGAGCTAAGGATCGATGTTTTTATTTAAATTTCACTTGTAGGCTTGCTGCTTACCTTAAGTTGTAGGAATTTGGGGTTTGCTGTTTAAGCCGATTTTTTATGTTTTCGCTGTGGGTGATTGGGAGGAGTGTTGAAAGATTGGCAGATTGAGGGCGTTGGTATTGTTGATTGAAAGATTTTCGAGAATTATGATGATTTGGTGGAGAGATTTTGACCTTTGTACAGTCAAAAAGTAACGTCAGATTGGGGGTTCGCTTTGTTTCTTTATTGTTGTTGAGATACCCACGCAGAGAGGCGTTATTTAGCGAGAAAATAATCTCAAGACCTGGACAATCCCGAATCCAAGTATCTTCTATAAATTCTTTGTCCAATCCCAGCAAACACACTTCCTCACTCAATCAATCTTCACACCAACCTTCCCAACCTTCCTCAACCCCCAAGCCACAACGCCCAAAACCAACAAATCACAACCCAAACAAAACCAAAACGTCGCTCGATACCCCTCCATCAACCTTTCCCTCTCATCCCCTTTACTAGCCGCCATCGTCACAGTACTCGCCACAACAGCCGTAATCGCCAATCCCACACTATTCCCAATATTACTCACCGTATTAAACACGCCTCCGGCCAGCCCATGCGTTTCCGGTGGAAAGACCGTCGTAATGACGAGATTAGCAACCGTGAATAAGGTGTCTGCACAGCACGGTGTGGTAATCAGCACGAAGAAAGCGCAGTAGAAATACGGCCAAGATGGGTTGATGATTGCCATGAGCAGCGGGGAGATACATGAGATTGCGGCAGCAGCGAAAACGAGTACGTCAGCGCGCACGAATTTGACAAGCCAGCCGGTGAGAATGTTGATGGCGGTGCCGGAGACGGCCATGGGTAGGAAACGGATAGAGGCTTGGGTGGGAGTGATCAGTTGGACTTCTTGGAAGAAGAGCGTGAGGAAGAATTGGATTGCGTTCATCATGCCCCAGGTTAGGAAGACGGAGATGCAGAGGGATGTAAAGACGCGGTTTTCCAGAGCGAGGGAGGGATGATGATGTTGTGTCCGAGACGTTCTTGACGAAGGGAGTAGAAGCAGAATGTTGGGATGAGGAGGATGGCGATGGTGAAGAGGGCTATGGATGTTGGGGCGACGAAATTGGAGAGGCCGCCTGCAAGGACGGAGAGGACGTATGATATGAGGCCCATGCATGTTGAGAGGAGGAGACATCCTACCCAGTCGATGTCGGTACGGATGCGTTTGTTGAGGGTAGACCAAGATTGGGATTCTGCTATGGGATCCGAGGGGACGCAGAATATGGAGACGATGAAGACGAGCAGAGTTATCATCGTGCCGATGTAAAATCCCCATCTCCATCCAATACCATCAACGAAAACTCCACCTAGAACCAGGCCAATTGAGAAACCGACGGGCTGACCTGCACCTAGGCAAGCGAAGGCAATATTTCTTCCCGAGCCGGTTGGGATATTCTTCGTGATTAGAATGACGGAAGATGGAATACACAACGAGATAGCCACGCCTTGAGCGGCCCGGAAAAGAATCAGTTGAATGCCCGTCTTCGACAGTCCACAAGCAATAGTTGTGATCATCAACATAAAAGTTCCCATGAGGTAAACCTTTCGTCCTCCAACAACATCAGCAATGGACCCAGAAACCAACAATGTGCATCCACAGGCCAAGGCATTCACAGAAGCCGGCCAGAGAAGCAGCTCGGCTTTGAGATTGACATCGTCAGCCATCGCCGGGAGAGAAACAGTCAAGATACCGCCCATCATGCTGTTCATGAATGTAACGCATGCTACGGTGCCGATGATGACAGTGGTTTGCCATTTCGAGAGACTTGGTGTGATGCTTGAGGTGGTGAGGTTTTGGGCTGATTCATGGATTTCCGCCGGAGGGACGTGGAGAGAAGACCTTCGATGTATATCGGCTTTTGAATGGTGGGATGAAGGGTGTACTATTGACTCGAACTCAATGTCTTGTGATTCATCTCTCGATATCTCATACCTGCTATGAGGACGAGTAGAGGTGATGGTGCTAGTAGCCGACATTTTGCAGTACTGTTTGGGTTGGGGCCTGCCTGCAACAGCGGATGATGGCCAAACCAGATGATGGGAAAAGATGGGAGCTCCCCATCTCAGATTCAGGGGATTTCATTGCCTATATATATATATTGTAGATTTTACGTTTTCGTATGACGAGAGATTCGGGAAGAGTTTTCAAGAATTAGGCCATCTCGTGGTCACGAGGTCTTAGTCAGCGAAAGCCCCTGGATCTCGTCTCATCCCCGGACTCCGTCTCCGTATCCGTTCTGATTCTTGGTTGACCCTAATAATATTTCATGTCTTCTAAGCTACTGTTGACCATTTCCGAATGCGTCTCGGCGACAAAATTTGTTGGTCTCTTTGTGGCGTGAACCTCTGTGTGACAATCATGCCAATGTAAAAGAGAGGCCGTCGGAATCTCAAAGATACGCCTCCTCAGCGTATATCCGAGTACAGTGCTTTACCCCCCGCTTGTTTACATGTTCTCTGCATTAACTGCTCTTTCCCATGTTTAAAAACATTTCAATAGTGCCAACTTCAAAGATCGGGGCCTCACTTATTCACCAATCTGTGTTGGAAAGGTGAAAAATCGTCAATATCATAAATCTATTCAACGCTGTGGAGCACTCCCTTGAAAAGCGCTCCAAGTTTCCACTCATAGCCACCATCTCAAAATAAAACCACTTCTACACCACCAATACCCGATTCTCCTTCTCCAGACAGCCCCACATTGAAAGTCTCTACATAACCAAATCTCTACATTGATGGTACGAGGATTGCCGGTACGTCTTGGCCTTCCGCTTAGTTTCACAGTGACAGTAAACCACATGATCAATAAACCTGGAGAACGACTTATGAGATCACTCGTCATCATCGTCACTAATCTCTTCTTCGTCACTGATCTCATCATCGTCATGGTTCCATCTTTCTCCGAATTTCCCCTGATGACAATCAGCAATGTTCATCTCAAAATCTCATTAAACGATGATCTTACCTTTAGGTCATTCCGCCGACTTTTGCTTTGTGCCTTGTCTCTTTGTCGGTACTTGCCTCCCTGACATTTGAAGAGCTTTTGTGGATGGTTAGCCGTTTTTTGTTGGTGTCGAACTTCCGGTTTTGGGGAGTTGCTTCTTGTGCTTTTTCGCGAGAGTTTGCACTGCCTGTCCGCATTGTCGGCCAAGTATACGTCAAGGTCTCTGTCCAACTGTTCGTCCGGTTCTTCATCCAAGTCTTCGACGAAACGCCTATTCGAGTCACTAAGACTGATAAGGCACTAGACATCGTTAGCATCAATCAATCCATGATGTTTCGAGAGGTCAACTTGCCCTCCCTGATCTAGGTCTACAAAAAATAGTTCCGTAAGGAGCCATGGAAGCAGTAGTTTTCGGAGTAGGGTTTGTTTTGGCAGGTCGCTTGCGACAAGCCCGCCGCGTACGAGGCCTCGGAGGAGGTGTTAACAAAGGAGAGCCCAACGGAGAACCATCTGTTAGATTGATATTCGTTTGATCAGAGCTTGTTTGAGCAGACTGGGGATTTGAAAAGGTGGTTTGGGAGGGTTGTTGATTGGCAGCGGGGGGATTCTGAGTGTCAGAACCAAAGGTAGGAGGAACTGCCGAAGTGTGCGAAGAGAATTGGGAATCTGTTGACCCTTTCTTACTTCCCGCTTTCTTCTTACTCTCATTTCCCTTTCTGATATCATTTTCCTCCTCTTTATCCCTCTCCTCCTCTCTACCTCTCTCCTCCTCGCCCTCCTCTTCATCCTTCTTCATTATTTTGCCCTTTTCCTCATCCTTGTCCTCCTTATCATGGTTCCCTTTGTCGCCATCGTTCTGGTCCTGACTTTGATCGCCATTCGAGCAGTTAGTTGAACCGACGTCTGGTAAACCTGCCGGAAATTCTGGCGAGGAATCGCTCGACGAGTTGTTCGAAGGGCCGCCCGAGGACCTAGACTTAGCATCATTTCTTCCGCAATTTCCGCCGTCGCTCTCTTCCACAGCCGGCTGAATTTTTTGGGGCTACTCAATGTTAGTCTTGCATCAATACATGAAGTTTTGGCATTTGACTCACTCCACTGTATTCATTTGGGACGAGGACGGAACCGTCGGAAGATTCTTCGGATTGGCCTGGAGAAGGTGTAGCAACATGTTTCTCGATTGGATCAGCGGGGCCACGAGCATTTGGTGGGTTGGTTTCTGATCGATTCGTCACATCAGTGGAGGGTCGTCTTTTCTCGTTATTGATCGGACTCATGTTGTGAATGAAGGGAATATCCGACAAAAAGTAACAGAAGTGATGTTCCAAGAAAGATTGGAGATGAAAAGCTAAAGCTCCCCGTGGAGAAATGAGGTAGATGTACCTGACGGAAGACCTGATGGATGAGACTTCAAATATGGGAGTGTGTTGCGACGACGAAAGTAGACAGGTGCCAAGAGAACAACACCAGAGTGTCAAAGGAGCACCAGTGGAGGATGGATGCAAGGAGTGTTGACAACAGGGCGTGGTAATGAATGAAGATTTGGGTAAGCTAGGTAGATAGGTAGGTTGTGATCTGGCTGGTGGCTGTTGCAAGCAAGTTAAGCAAAGCAGTAGGAACGAAATAAATCAGTGAATGAATGTCTGGATAAGAAAATCTTGATGATATTTATTATTGTTGGTGGTGAGAGGAGGAGAAGAAGAAGAAGAAGAGAGAAGCGGAAGAAGAGAGGAAACGGGGAGAGGGGGAATCGGAAGGATGACCCACGCTAGACGGATTGTGACTGCCATCTTGATGAGGGAAATGAATAGTTTTGAGGGAAAGGAAGAACTGGTCTGGGAAGGAAGGAAGGTGGTTGTTGGAAGAGAATGAACACGTGACGTTATGTGGTTAGGGGATGTGACGTGGAGTTGGAGCTGCCGAAGATGAGAAAGAAAGTTGAGAAGGAGATTGCGATGATCTTCAAGACTTTTCAAATCTACCAGCTCTAAATCCAACAATTTCTGGGAAGCTTTCCCTTGAGACAAAGCAGGACAACCTCGTCCACGACTTCCTCCCTGCATCAATTGAGCACAACCACAGCAGCCTTGACAAAAAGCCCCTCGATAGCAACCTTCACTAAGAAACTCGCCACATCCGCAGCATCAACAGAATCACCCATACTCATCCCCACACCCTTGCTGTCTAGAACTCTCACATCCTTCTTCGTCCCATCCGACTTTTGCTCATCAAAACGTAACCTCACAGCCCTCACAAGCGTCCAATCCATCTTCGTCTCTCTAATCTCTTTATCCAGAAGGTTATGATCCTCAAGCGCATACTTGATATTCGTCCAGCCCAAGAACACCTTACTCAACCACGGCAAATTTCCCCAGGAATCTCCAACCCCTGCCGTCGACATCACAATGATCCGAGAAATACCCGCTTGTTCTAACTCTTCGCAGACATTAGCGCAGGAGTCGGCGAGAAAGCGTGGAGGTGTCAATTGAGGCGAGAAAGGGCTGTCGGACTTGCGAACGGTATTAAGGGTGATGATTGCTGCGGAGGGTAGGAGAGAGGGTGTGGAGAGGAGAGCGCTGCGTATGTCGGATTTGGAGAGGGGCGATCCGGTGACAATGGTTAGACCGGGACGAGGGACAAGGCTACTGGAAGTACGGACAAGAGATACTGCGGTGTGGCCTTGAGAGAGGATTTCGGATACGACATGTTGGCCGGTTCGTCCACTGGCGCCCAGGAGGAGGAAATGCATGCTTTATGAGGATGACAAGAGGTCTCTTCGACAGCTAGCTGCATGGGGTGTTGGAAATGCAAAAAAGGTTGCTGATTGAATGGGGACGAAGTTGCGCATTTATGTGTATTTGTCCAGTTGTTAGGACAAACAGCCAGTCGTTGTAGGAGGTCTAGCTCAGAGTCGAAACGAGTTGCTGATTGGTTGGCTCGGTCTGTATACTGCATTGGAGCCGCATGCAACCTCATGCACGGATGCTGATCGATTGCGTGGCGCGCTCTGCATGACCCCTACCAGTTCCGCGAGATATCCTGTAGCCCTTGGCCCTCTCATTTGCTTTGTTAGCTATGTTCTGCAACACGTCGTTCTCCAACTGCAACTGGGCATCTAGAGCTGCGGAGGAGTCCAAAGCTCCCATGATCACAATTTTCAACGCTTGGTGGAAAAAGCGCAGAAAAGAGACTGAAATTGTTTCGACGCCAGATCCACACTCCTTGTGGACGAAATTAAGATTTGCCAGCCATGATTTCAAGGACTCTAGTAGTGTAGCTTTCTCGGGTAGTAGTCGAATTGCCATGCCTGCTGATTTGACTTGAGACACTTTTTCCAAAAACTTAAGTGTGGTCGCAGCGATTTTGTGAAGCTGTGTTCGTACATCAGGTGCAATCGTACACAGCTGGCGAGATTCAACGGGTGGATGATCCGACAAGACCAGACCACCAGCATCAGTCTCCGATGGAGGTTCCTTAAATTTACAAGGCGCCGCAAAAAGCTTAATGAAGAAAACATCCAGCAGCGGTAGTTGATCGTCATATGCCGGCACCAATGTATCCGCCACAAGACTTGGTCTCGCTCGGAACTCATGCATGATCTTCAGCCCCCGAATGATATGCTGACCCATAGCATCGTAGTTTTTCCACACCTGCTCAATACTGATAAACACCTGGCAGCATAACAGAGCTGACCTTATCCCGTGGAGGTCCGGAGCTGCCAGGCTGGATGCGACCCCACCTACAGCCATCCCATATTGCTGCAAGCCATACTGATACCTGGGACTCTGCTCTGCGTCAAATGTGGCACCGTCTCCCAAAATTTCGAGATCTTCCCGGAGAGCGCAGAGCGAGGAGATGGCGTGGCGAATTGGCGGATAGGTGACGCTGGCTTGAAGAACCTGTCTGGCTTCGTTGTTGCACCCGAGCTCCACATCGAACATGGTTTTGATGGAGAAGTATCGATGAAGAAGGTCGATGTCTTGAGTGGTTATCTGGTCAAATACAATGGTCCGGGGTGGCTGCAGATTTGAATAGACGTTCAGCTTGAAACTCATGGTGTTGCTGCTCGCTTGGGCTGTCTTATTGATGGCTATTAGCCGAAAGGGAGAGTCGTAGCCATCACAAGTACGACCAGTGCTGATACATCTCTGGCAAGAAGGTTTCTTCTCGTCGCATTTGACTTTTCTAATTCTATCGATGATTGAGCTCCCACTTTCGACCAGTTCGAGTAAATCCCGCCGCAACTAACCTGCACGTTGCACAACCCGTTTTGACCTTTCGACCACCCCGAATATTCCGCTTGTGGGTGACAATAGCGCTGTCCATAATGGGGAGGAATGGGATGTAAAAGAGGAAGAAGAGCAAAAGCGCGAGCAGACAAATCAAAAGAGATAAGAAAAGAAGACAAGTTGCACTTGTATGTAATCACGTTTGTTGTCGTTGCGCCTCCCGAGCGCGCCGAGAAGCGAGATCCGAGAAGCTGGGATTCTTGGCGCTAGCCCTTTTGGGTGGCCAAAGCGAGCCTACCAATCATCTTGTAAGCCGAAGCTCCACTCCTAAATTGCTTGGTTCGTGTCACGACATGGTATCGTGGAGCCAACATTCTCTCTTACTCCGTAGGTATTGAACTAACTCACTCTCCTTGGAGTATATATATCTACCTTGATTGCCCTCAATCTGTCTCAAAATGAACTTCAACTACCACCATCATTCACTCCATGTCAAGGCTCACAAAGGCCTTCGGAATTGCATCAAAACTCCTGCCAAACTCCAATCCTAGCTCATTAACCTTGAAAATGTCACCACCAACTTTCACTCTCTACGGCTGTCTTGGTTCAACCAACACCGATCGCGTTCGCCTGACTCTCGCCGAAGCTGGCTTCACGGATTTCAAATTTGAAAATATCAATCTTATGAGGGGGGAGCACAAAGTATGTAGCAAACTTCTCTCCTTTTGCTCTTCCAGATATCGGGCCACCGTATCGACAACATTCCATTGCGGCAGAATCCCAAGCTAACCTCGTCCCCCCAGTCTGCAGAACACATGAAACGTCATCCATGGGGCAAAATTCCGGCCATAACTACCGCTGAGGGCTTCAGTCTTTATGAGAGTCGTGCAATCTGCAAATACCTCGCAACGAAGTACTCCATTTCACTTCTCCCCTCTACTTCGGACGCTGAAGCTGTCGCTCTATTCGACCAGGCGCAATCTACGGAACTTCTCTACTTTGCAGATCCGGCAGGGAAAATCGTCTTCGAGAAAATCGGTAAAAAGTTCATGCTGGGGCTGCCTGCAGATGAAGTCGTCGTATCTGCTGCATTGAGCTCCGTCGAGAATTTTTTTGATGTTGCCGAAGGGTTTTTACAGCACAGAGGGTACATGGCTGGAGATGCCTTCACTCTGGTGGATATCTACTATATTCCCCTGATTGACAGACTTTTCGCATGTGGCTATGGAGACATCATTGTCAGTCGGAAGGCTGTAAATGCTTGGTGGAATCGCTGTGTGGATCGGCCAGCAATAAAGAGCATGTTGGCCGATGATAAAGAGGCTTTTGAGGCTTTGATTGCTGCCAGTCAATAAGATGGACGGCTATTGCGATAGCTTCTACTACAAATATACGGAGGAACATGAGGCTTCAAAATCAAAACAAATTCATTACAAATAGCTTCTTTCATGTACTCAACGCCCCAGATCTCTAAAATTCCACCCACTTGAAAATTTCGAACGCAAAACCAACTACTACCACCCCAGCAATCGACATAGTACGCCTGGAGTTGACTTCTTCGATTCTCACCGCATCCTCTTCCAGATTTTGATAATCTCTCTTCGAGCTCATCGGAGTGGTTTCAAAGGCCGCATTCCAGTGGCCTCGTTAAAATCTAGCGAAGAAGTCCGTACCTTGGCGAGCATCAACTCACATTCTCTATTGCTCAACACTCTACCAAAAGCTTCCTTGCGATCTCTCTGTCGTTTCACAATCGCCTTTTCGACTTCATTCCCGGAGTCGATCAAGCGGTAGGAAAACGAACAGTCATTCTTTTGGCCGATGCGATGAACACGACCATAGACCTGGAGCTCATTGACGAATTCGATGTCAGGCTCCATCAAAACAATATTCGCAGCACGAGTCAGTTGAAGACCTGTTCCAATCAATCTAGTGGTTCCGATTAGAATTTGGTTATTTCGTGTTTGCCTTCGTTTACCCTGGTCGTCTAGTACGTCCGTGAAAGCCTCGAGTGTTGCCATTCTTTCTTTTGTTAACATTCTGGGCATTATCCATCCGACAGTGTCGTTCTTCTTTGGAAAGTATTTCAATATGAACTGGGTAAATTAGCTAGCTCCCGAGGAGAAATCGCTAGAGGGAAGCGTACCATTCTTATAATAAAAACCACCTGAGGAAAGCTTGACATGATGATCAATTTTTGCTGCTCTCCTGCATGATCTAGTTGTTGATCTATTAATTGTATTAATGAATAGAGCCACAAAAGCTTGGGGCTCTCTTCCACAATATTTCGAATATGCGCGTAGTACGAGTTATCCTTCAGCCTGTCGGTCATCTTTCCAGCCATCATGAATTGCAAGGTCTCCTCGGCGGTCAGATCCAACCTGCTTTTAGGATCTCTGCTATTCACCAGCTTGATAAGATATGGAAAGGACGCAAAAATGCGCAACCGCCATTGGAGTCGACAAATAGTGTTGAATCTGAGCTTCGTAGGCCTGTTGTCCGAAAGTCTCTTTTCGGGGAACTTATCCCACGTTTCCTGAAGTTCCTCCAACTTTTGCAACTTTTCTCCCTCAAACAATGCCTCGTATTCTAGTATCCTCTGATGAAAGTTTGCCACTCTCAATTTGAAGTCTGGATTTGAAACCAAGAATACGTCTTGATGACAGTGCGGCTTCAGTTTGATCAGTCGGTGTCCAAACCACAAGGTATCAGCCGTCCGCCTCAGCACAAAATTAGTAAGAAAAGGCTTGAATGCGTCAAGAGCCTTGTCAACATTACTGCTATCCGGATTTTCAATCTGAAGCTCTCTATCATAATCTTTACAAATACCGTCAAGTCGCCGGTACGTAAAATATTTCAGCACAGGATCATTCATCCAACTACTTCCAGCTCGACTAGCTTGCTGTTCAATAGCCGACAAAACCCCTTCAAGTCCTCGTGGCGATTGAGAGAACGGCGTGCCAGAATAACCCCACAAGAATGGTTTATGCGCTCCTGGCAAATCATACAGGATCTTTCCTCTTCCACTCCCCTTCAAGTATTCCTCGTGCGACTCGTCGATCATCGCTAGCCCAATCACGATTTGATGCCGAGTTCCCGTCTTCCACGTTCCATCAATTCCCATTACTTGTCCTTTGTACTCGAACTTTTTGATCCAGTCTTTGTAGTTGAGGAGTGTTGTGAGTACCAGCCATCCACTTTGTGTTGGTTTCGCGATGTCTTTTGCTTTTCCGCTTCCTTTGGTCGCTTCTAGTCTGGTTTTGTTTCTTGCTTGTGATGAACTTGCCATCATGTCTGCTGCTTTTGATTTGTCGTCAAACGCTCCTTTGAAATCCACTACAATGGTCAATCCAAGAACCGTTCCATCCGAAGTATCAACATGCCTCTTCCACTCCGCCCACCAATTCCTCACCAACTTATCCGGAATAACAGCAAGCCTCACCCCATGCTGCGGCAGCATCTTCGATGTCGGATTCGACGACGCACAAGGACAAGAAATCCACCCCGCCAATCTTCCACCAGGGCACCTATCAGCATCATGTTGATCTTCATTACGAAGATGTTTCCCATCTCTCGCAGATCTCGACTTCTCCACTATAGCCCACAGACACGCCAGCTGTCTCTCCACAACGAAAAATGCTAGAAACGAGAGTGTCTTGCCCAGACCCATGGAGTCGGCTACGAATCCCCCACCGAGCTTTCGGGATGTTATCATTTGCCAGTACACACCGAATGCTTGGTATTGATATATTTTGGTTCGGAGACCGGCGATATAGACTAGTTCGTCTAGGGCGGTCTTGGTGGGATCGATCTTGAACATGCGGCAGCATTCTTCCCAGCGATCGTTGGGGAGGGGGTTGGCTGGGTCATCGAGTTGGGTGAGACCGGGGAGGTTTTGGAGATTTTGTAATCTGTTTATAGTCAGTAACCAGGGATCACTCCACTAACTTGTGCGATGTATCTGAGTCAGGCTTTTTTTCTGGGACCGCCATGATTGGTGATGGCAGGTCGACTTTGACAACGACAAGGACGAAGAGGAGGGAGGAGACCACAAAAATATTAGAAAGGTGAACGACTTACTTCTCCACTACACGATCCGCCGCCGGAACTTCGTCATCTTCCTCCAGCTCATCATCATCTCTCGCATCATCCTCTTCATGCAACAACTCGATCTCATTCATTTCATCAAGAGGCACTTCTTCATGTGAAGCATAGCGCTCAATTTCATCCTCTCCGTCATCTTCATCACCACCACTTTTATACGCCATCCGACGATGGATAACGAAAAGCTCACTCCATTGCACGTCGCGCTCTGCTACTGACCACTTTTTTTTCTGGATAATACTGTTCAAAGCCGATTTCACGACATGGCCTGTTCTAACAACCCTGGAAGGACTGGCTGGAGGAGATTGTGTGATGTCGCTCCGATAATCATTTTCGAAATATGGTGTTTTCGGTCTTGGAGGTGTCGTCGCCCTCGTAATATTGCTCGAGGGCGAGAAAGGGGGGCTTTGTCCAGGTGTGACGTTCGTGCCTGGCGAGAGCACATCTCCTCGAGACACGGGATTTCCGCCCAATGGCAGATACTCCTTTCCATCATCCAGTCCTCTAATACTGGCTTCCATTTTCGGCGTCTTTGGTTCAATCTCCTCCACTTCAGTCCCAAATCTCCCTTCAACCTCCTTGGCCAATCTCTCAATAGCCTCATCATCTGCTTCATTCATTCTCGCCTGCGACTCCGCCACCACTCTCAACTCCTCCTCCAACACCAATCTCTGTGCCCTGTTATCCGTAAACTCTGGTTGGAAATTAAACGCAAGCACACTATCATGCCCCTTCGCCAAAAAAGTCCTACCGATCGCAACTTCGAAATCGTCCTGATCATGGACCCTCATATGGTCGCCTCTATGGAAATAACCCAATATCCCATGCCGTATCTCAGTCCGTTCATACGTTTCATCCGCATTAAGTTTATTCTCGCTGATACGCACGAACTCTTCAAAGCTGTAGTGGCTATGCAATCTTGGATCTCCTCCTGGTTTTAGCAGCCGTGAAGCCGCAATTTCGACAGGTCTGCGCTCGGCTCGTGTACCAGTGGATATGATCTGGATAGAAACAACACACTGATCAATCTCCGCTCGCGCTAAATTGGCCGCGAAGGAATTTTCTGGATGAGTCGATCCCCAACTCATATTACTGCGTTGATGATCACTCCCACCCACACTAGCCATACTTGCAGCATCACCAGCAGGTGGTCCTAACACCCTCTTCGCCAACACATTCTGCAATACCTCGCGCCCACCATCGCCACCAACCGATTTTCTGAGTTTATCAATCCAATTCGTCATGAACCACACTGGTGTGGCTGGAAACCAACCACTCGCCACGGCTGCAGTTTTCAACGAAGAAGGAGGAGCAAATATCGCTGCTGCTACTGCTGGTGAGGAGAGAGAAGAAGGCCCTCCTCTAATCAACCGAACAGCTTGAATACAATTCTCTACAATCTCGTCACGCACAGCAAGTGAAACCGGACCATCTGCTATCTCAAAAGCAAGTAAACCCGTCTCTTCAATCTCTGAATGAACGAAGTCGAGAAAAAGTGCGAAATCGCTATTGTTGAGACCAAGCCCTTCTTGAAAGTTTTGGAGGGAGGGGCTATATATATCTGGTATCAAGTTGATCAAGCGTGCGTTTTCTTCTTGTTCTTCTTTGGTTACTGCAGTAGGCGGTGCTGTGAATGGAAGGTTTTGATTTAGTCTAACCTCGGTGGGTCGGTTTATTTTTGGGTTTTGGGGATCGGTATTGTGTTTATTTCGTGCTGCGTTTTCGATTGAAGATGGCTTTGGTTTTGGTTTTGGTGTTGGTTTGGAGAAGGTGATACGGGAAGTTGGAATAGGCGAGGACCCTTCAGCGCTGAGAACTGAGTCGATAGAAAGTTCTGTTCTTCTTGTTCTTGCTGACGTATTTACTATCGCAGGTACCGAGAAGGACGGATCTTCAGCTATCTGCGGTCCTGTAAGCGGCGGTCGATACGCTGATTGCGAAGGCGATCGTGCAGATCGTAAAGATCATAAAGATGGCACGGGAATTTGCGATACAAATCTAATGCCTCGTCGTCGTGGTTCTGCACTTTCCTCTCTATCTTTGCCTTCTGTTGTTGTTGTTCTCTTAAACATAAGTTAATTATCCTTGTCCTTTTCTTTGCGTATTCATATAACCACGTAGATTACAAGAATTGAAAGAGAAAAGGTGTGATTCTTTTTTTTTTTTTTTTTTTTTTTGGGAGGTACAGAAAGTTCAATATGCGATGAGCGATGTTCATGATATTTAGGATATTATTTGTTCATATGAATTGCGAAAGCTGTTTTTCTTTGTTAATAGGTTGTGGCTTTGTGGTGTGGTGTGCAAACTCTTTCTTTCTTTTTCTCCTCTATTTCTTTTTCTTTTGTTGTGTTTGTTTGTCTACTGATTTGGATGGGTGTATGGTCGATAAAGAAACCCTTCAAAGGCCTTTACAGAAAAAGTGTGAATACAATATGGAATCTGCAAGACGCATGCGGTACTCGCGAGCTCGAACTTACTGAGCTGAGCGAAGTGGTTCTTTCTGCTCTTTTGGTGACTTGCTGTGAGATTTCCTTTGATGGAGAAACAATAGCTGAGATACCTAGTGTTGAACTTTTCTGAAAGAAAGACAGTTGGAATTGGATTAATCTGTTCATATGGATTGTGGACATTTCAATCAGCATTATTTCTTGAATTTTAAATCAAAGACTGACCGAAATTGATCTTCGTTTCCCTCTCCCTTGGAAGAATCGCCAGTTTGGCATGTAAAAACGAATTTCGGGATTGAATGAACGAGAGATGATATCGTGGTATTATTGCAATCATTAGCATTACACCACCTCCGCAGTATTTTTATAAGTCATCTCAATAAGCATTAATTTTTGGCTCAGGTGCCTCTCACTCGGATTAGTATCACCTTCACAAATCAATTCACGAATGATGATACTAAAGAGTTCGTCAGCGGTCTCACGAGGCTGCCAAGCTTTTGAAATTTGCCACAGGGAATACCATGTGTTGGCCTGTCAGGTGCTCTTATTCGTTGCTAAAGAATGGCGATGGGAATCTTAACATGGTCTTCTTTGTGTCTGCATCTTGGTACGTTTGGAAATTGGAAGTGTTCAGGTCGTCTTCTTTTCTTGGTTGAGGAGATGACTTGCTTGGCGTGGAGTAGAGGGGTAGCGGGGTACCAACATCTTTGAATTTTTTTGTATGGGGATTCATATACCTTCATGTCTATTAAAATCTATTAGATTACTTAAAAATCTGATGTATTGTTTGGATGGATATTCCGTCTCGTGGTTCGTATTGTGAAGTTTTCCATCCTAGAACAGGGCTTCATATTGCAACGCAGTACAGAATGTTGAAAAGGGAGAAGAACGCAAGCGTGCTCATGATTGGCGCTGTTTTAATAAGCGAATATCAACATAACAACGGGAAATACTTTTGCACGGGTCCCCCGTTCAGTTATCCAGCAATGCGCAAGGAAACACCCAAAAAATCGTTAAATTGTTTGTTTCTGAATGGCCGCAACGCTGCGACGGAGCCCCGGTTTTGAAAGTACGCGTTTGGGCGTGTACTTGCTCTCATCCGCTGCCTTTATTAACCCCCATTTTGGCCAATTAAATGGCCTAGTTTCACCAAATCCTTGCATCTTGGTCAAGATTAGGATATCGACGAACGTAACAGCATTCTCACCAATAGTATATTATGTAGCTCTTTTTGGATAATAAAATAAATAAAGCAAAGGGCCCAAGAGTATAGAAAGTCAGGCTTTGTAAAAAGAGGAAGGGCTTAAGTAAATGCAAAATATACTTTAGAAAAAACCCGGGTTTTGGGGCGTCATTCGTGCCAAGCGCGTTTGACAATTGTTCGTGACAACAGAAATCACCAGCAAACACAGAAGATACTATGTAATATTTAAAGAGCGTCTTATTCTCTCTGCCTCTCTGCGTTGACTTTTATTTTCTTGGACGAATAGATGTAGAGATCGATTACAACTGTTGCTTCCGTGGCTCATGTTACTATGCCAATTTTCTCCACGCGATTCTGGCACACTCTCTGGCTTTCTACTACTTCAAAATCTTCGTTCCACGGCATGCGTACACCTTGTCTCCATATTTATCATCCGAATTTGTTTCTCATCAGTTTTGCATTGCACATTTTGGCCAAGATAAACTCTTCTTGTAGTCAGGTGTTTATAATGTAATATTCTAGAGTATTTTCTTCCTAAAAAAAATACAGCAACACGTTGATACCAAGCTTTAGAACAAAACAAATAAAAAGGCTAACATATGATGACTAATAGATTATCTTTCGGATCAAAGATGATTTGAATAATCTTTATATTCAAGTGAATTGAGCTCGTCCTATTTTCCAACATCAGCAGGTGACAGTAGACCTTAGATTTGAAACAACAAAACAAAGGCTATTGACTTCCTTCACTTTCAATCTTTGAAAGTGCTACTCTTTT
This sequence comes from Tetracladium setigerum, assembly GCA_031472005.1. Classification (NCBI taxonomy): domain Eukaryota; kingdom Fungi; phylum Ascomycota; class Leotiomycetes; order Helotiales; genus Tetracladium; species Tetracladium setigerum. The sequence goes on from PZJY01000006.1 coordinate 2,404,009, forward strand.
AACATCGCACGAGGAATCACTTATTTACATTTATATGGATGTATATCTCCCGGAAGGGAAATGTTCTGGGTTATTGTAAAGTGAATGCAAAGAAAGAGCGCCTGAGGTCTCCACTATCTGCCGACCTCGTCTTCTTCTGTTTACCCTCCGAGCGTAAATTGCATCCAAATCCAAACCCAACCCGACACGATACGACGACAACATCGCAACACTCAATAGCCGCAATACCTTTGTATATATCTGCGAAGATGGCATCCTCCAGATTAACAAGATCAAAGAAGAAGCATGACGCCCGTGTCGAGCCCGACATACCCGCCGATCCCAACTCAAGTGCGCCAAGTGCAGGAGTCGCTGGAGCTGTTGAAGATCTTCCTGGTGAAAATAAAGTGGTATGTAAATCTTTCATCTTATTCTCACATCTCGTCTACCTGCATGAAAGAGATATTACAGAGAGGTGTCGCCTCAGATCGGCGGATGTTTACATCTGGTAAGGGTGCGAATTGCATATCAACACCTCCCCACCATACCCACCCCACCAAGTTTTTTTTGATGCAAAACAAACTAACAGTTGCATTAGACATTCACTCTCAGTATGAACGTACGTATAATTACCTTCTGTCGCGATCTACCCCTCGGATACCATCATATATCACAATTCCCCATTCCTCTCGCCAGATCGTGTAAGGATATGGGAACACAATGGTCTATCATTCTTGGACTGAGAAGGCTCATTCCTTGGAGGCTTAGAGAACCATTTCTATTTCTTATTTTTGAGTCAGAGACATGAGATTGAGGGGTCATTATATAAATTCTGGCGCGCTGAGGCTGGGACTGATCTAGGACTCATGGTTCTGTTCTTCCCTAGTCTTCTGCACAGCGGGGCTACACCAATGTTTTTATGTCGTGATAGTTCGGGGTTTTGAGCTAACAATTCTGAAATTACAGCGAAGCTCCAGCAAGATTGGCAAATCGACGCCTTCGACCAGGGGCAAGCGAAGTCTCCCCTTAGAGGAAGATGATAATGAACGCCCCCAATCGAACAAACGACGTCGTTTGCTCAATGGTTCATCAGCTCAAATTGTTGAAAATGACGATTTTTATCAATCTTCCTGAGAGTATGGCCGGCAAATCAAAGCCCTCGACAACGAGCAGCCTCGCCTTTGAGGATGATGACAACGACAATGAACATCCCCAGTCAATTAAACGACGTCATTTTGCTAATAATTCACCGGTTCAAATCGTTCAGAACGGCGACCCCACCAACCTTCCCGACAGTGCGGTCTTCTACTACAGATATAATGGCCAATTCAGACGCCTCACTCGCCAGCCCTTCAAAACTCTTGCCATGACAAATCACAACCCACGACACATAAACCACGAGAACATGCTCAACTTTTTCCTCATTGACAATGATCGAAAAACTTGGGAGTTCAAGTATCCGGGGGCTGATAACCCTGACTGGTCAAGCTACCAATGGGTCCTGGCCGCAAACAATTGGTATCGCGCTGTTGTGGGACGTTGTTTCAGCCACGAGCAACCTGTTAAGAGCGATGGAGGAAAGCGCAATCTCCAATGGTCTTCCGTGGAGTCGTCTACGCTAAATACACTGGTAATGACTGCCATTCGCAGAAAGCGAGCCACGTTAGTGGACTGGGAGTGGGATGTCATTGCAAAACATCTCAATCTTGCCTACGAAGGTTCAATTCAACCAAAGGGAACAACGTTGACGAGTATGCGAGGCCAATCTATCTCTGCTAATAAGCCAATCGCTGTCACCCGGTGGGATAGAACTTTAGGTGCTAGATCAGGAACTTCTATTGTCTCGTTTCTGAATAGACAAGAGGGGGCATCAACCAAAGCTTGGCAATGTAAGTGGTTGAAGAATGCTGAGAAGCTGGGCTGGCTCGAGGAAAATGAGACGGCGAGTGGCGAGCTAGTTGAACTCTCGGATGAGGATGAAGATGGCATTGAAGATATGGATGCTGAAACAGAGAACGATATTAAGCATCGCATCGACCTTGAGGTTGCTCGCTTGTTGTCTGTTCCGAAAATCGCGTCCGAAATGACGGCTAAAGCTAAAGTTACCGTTCAAAATGAGTATGACCGCCTTTTGGAGAGAATTGATGCCAAAGAAGTTACGAAGGAAGGAGATGAGGGAGAGGAAGCCACCTTTGAGGAAATGGAGGATGATGCGGTGGTGGAGTAAGAAGATGTGAAGGGCAAGAACGTTATGAACAAGAAGGTCTTTGAAGCATGAACGTGGTGTTGGGCGACGTAGTGATGACGGAGGATTGAACTGCGATGGATAATGGAGTCGGAATGGGACGAATTCCTTTGTAAATTATGAGAGAATCCATAATCTTAGTCTTTCTTCTTTGTGGACTAATCAAGAATAAAATAATCTTCTATAGAGACTATGATCTGAACTTTTCACACGCATTTGATGTGAGCTTAAAATGTAATCTAGGAAACTCTGGCATGCTCAGGTCTTCTTTGGTAGATACAAGTCCTTCCAAAACAGGCCTACAATAGAGACCTTACATAATAAGCCTCTAGTTTGCAAACAATTTATAAAATACTTCATTCCTCGGCGACAAACAATCGATCGATTCGAAATTGCAGTGCTGTTAGCGTGATCACATGGGTTCGTGAATGAGGACTTCCCGATTGTGAGCTCTTAAATTCTTGAACATTGTTGAAAGGAAGAATTGCATACAAATAGATGTCAGTGATACGAAAATCTATGAAATGATAGTCACTTGTTTATCAATATTTGTTCCGGAGTCTACATAGGCCATTTTTGACAAGTGTTTACGTCAAGACTGATAACAGCATGCTTGCGGGACGTCCTGGAGCTCGTGCTGTTATCTGACCAAATACTTTTGAATCTCAAATTCAAAATTGAGAATTAAAGAGCTTAAATGACGAAATTAATAATTTATATTTCACAAAGATTAAAAAATAACAAATCTCACGGCATCGAAATACCTCAGTCTTAAATTGTCTGGTTTCTGATTACTATTATTGAATGTGCCAAGACAAGCCCCAACATCAACTTCAAAAACCCCACCATGACTACTTATAACCCCAGACATAAATCCCAGGTATGCAGACCAAATGCACAACGAAATATGAACCAGGATAGAATCCGTCACGGAAAGCCCGAAATACCTTCGTCAACCAATGTGAATATTCCTCAGACAATGCCTCAAATTTCTTGCTTCCATAACCTTGGCCATGCCCAAACCTCTCTTGGCCCGACAAAATGTTTCATCAAGACCTATTCCATTTTGCTGTAGACAGACCCAGAGCTCCAGAATTACCTCCAAGAATCTTAATTCAAATCGATGAGTCAAAATCAAAGCCATCAAGGAAAATTCGTGAACATCGTGAAATCTACCTCTGCTTCAGGTTGGAGTGAGGCAGGATCAAACAAGGCGTGATCAAACCGTGCCGGATCCAGAAAATCTTTCTCCATGTTCGAGTTTGCCAACGCCAAACCAGCGGGTTCAGATTCAGCATGCGGTCGCGGGTGATCTGAATTGCCTTGAGATTGGATTCCGAAATCTGACTCACTCTGGACAGAGCGACTCCTGGGTTGCCTCTGATTTTAGTTTTTGATCTTATTCGTATGGCAGCATATTGTGGATCTGGTCCGGAATATGTATGAACAGTTCCAGAAGTTATCTGGGATTGCGCATGAGCAGAGGCCATGCTGAGTGGGCCAGTAACATTTCCAGAATGCTCTTGGTCAAGTCGTCGAAGAGCCGCCAGCACGGCAGGGTTTTTATCATCCCCGCGCCTGAGTTGTACGGCCTTGTGACGAATCGTGTCTGTAGAAAGGCCTGGGAGTTGTTGAGCTATCTCGGCGATTGCCCCGTTACTCATGTAATCATTTCCATACTCTGAATGAGAACGAATGACAAGCAGTTGTGCCGCCGTCCATGTGTTTCGTCTATCAGTGAATAGCTGAAGAGAAATGTCAGGTTCTCTTGAATAATAGTGCTCGGCCCAGGAAACGACTTACACTGAACTTCCTTCTGAGCAATTGGGTACGCCAGAAGTTGGCGCGAGAAATGTCTTCAGGATTATTAAAATCAAATCCTTGACGTCTATTGATCTCGTAGTCGACCAGTTGCCCTTCTGTATCCGTCAAGTGGTAGGCGAGTTTGTGGTTTGCGACAACGCCCCTTACGAGGAGAGTCGCATCAACTGTCAAATTGTCTTTTAGGAGAAACACAGATCCAGGGGGTGCTCTGGGTGCATTTCTGTGAAGATCTCTTGTATTTTGTTGACTCATGGCCTCGAATGCAACGCTGCCGTGTTTAGCTAAGGATCTGATTGTTTCCTTACTTGATTTTCGGCAGTCAAGTATTGAGCTTTTGTGGTGGCTTTGTCGGTCGCTGTGTAGAGTGGCAGTTCGTTGGGCGCTTCAAGACTGGGAGTTGCGTGTTGCAGATTCCAAAGTAAAAGTCGCAAGTCGGAAGTCGTGTAGATTGTATGCTTGTGTAAGGATTGCATGTTGCTGTCGTAAAAGTTTCTTTGAGAATAGGAGAAGAAGAAGAGATCGGAAGTGGATGTCGTATTGAATAAATTAGAATCAAGTTATTGTTCAGGTTAATCGAGAAGAAGTGAAATCCATCAACGGCGTCCATTATTCACCAATAGGCTCATCAGTGAAAAGTTGTAGAGCACGTGTTAATTGCTCGTCTCACTAGTTCTCTAGACATTCAACTTTCAGAAATCTGAAGTGATATACGCGACGTGAAAGGACGTACAGCCTTGCGTTCTTCTCTCCTTAATTTGTCAGCCGGGGCACTGTGCTTAAGGGAATGGACAATACTGTCTCTGGGCGAAGCTCTCCATATTTTGCACTGTAAGTGGCTCTTTGTCACTAGTATTGATTATTATATTTAACGCACAGAGTATATACTTAAGGTTGTGTGGGAGCTGGTTCTCTTTAGTATTGGTTGGCAGAGATGTGTTGAGCGTACAAATAATGTGTAGTCCAGACAAACAAAGATATAATTTAGCTTTTTGAATCTTTTGATGTAAAAAGGGGATTTTTGAGCTGAAAGATTGCTTTGGGTCGAGAATCAATTTTTCAATTGAATTAGTGAAAAAAACAATAAGTTACAACCAGGGAAAGGTGGATCTCTACCCAAGAACATCAGCCCCACATGAATGCTATTTCAATATCTGTTCATGATCAAATAGTACGAAAAGGTTTTCTTGGTAGCAGATCACCCAGGAAAAACAGAACAGCTCGCAGTAAGGGGTCTTTTAAGATGCAACAATTAAAAACATCGCGGTTGCAGTCACTTTCACCGGAGAAAATTAGGAGCGACCACTATGAACCCTTCTCCGCTCCATGGCGAGTGGTGCTGTAGATTATCCCCGTATATGTGGCAGTCGTGTTATTTATAGACACAAAATTCTTTCTGCCGATTTGCCAAGTGTAAAGCCCTGATAGCAGGCATTATCAAAGGTGATGTATCAGAAGCCACTGAAGCTTCACCTAAGCGAGCCGGCTCGTGTCACACAAGCGAGGCAAGGACGCATCCAAAAGTTGATTGATCAGCTGCAGAAAGGGGCTACTGAATTGGTACTGCGTATATCGTGCAAGATGTAGTATTATCCCGATAATAAAAAGTAGAAATATTTCCTTAGAACTTAGCAAGTTCGACGTTGGTTAAAGTCCGTGTCGCGGCCCGCGGGAGGGACGCACAAGATCTCTTGCCATGGTGCAGGCAACTTCAGACAAGTTTTTTGCAGTCTTGTTCATTCCCATTTCTCATGAGAATAGATTTATCATATGTTTTGCTTATTTTCTCTTAGCCAAATCAGCCCACCAAGCAAGCAATCCTTTGCATTATGATGAGAAGAGGAGTTTGCGGTCCGAGCATTGCCTCAATTGTTTCAATCAGAATGAAAATCTCCACAATCGCAAAAAGTCAAAACTACCAGTTTTATGGGAAAGTTTGATATTCTGGTGTGTTTTACCCCACATAAGTAGCAGTGATTTCGCCGAACCTCCCAACGATACCTTTTAAGCATTTCAACTCTTTTCAACAACTTGCGGGCAACGACAAGCTAGCTACTCATGCAAAGATGAGGACAGCTTCCATCATCACCTTGTTGTTCTCTCTTGCTAGATTCCTCGCTGCGACCTCCGTACAAGACCAGGAAAAGAGGCAGAATATTTGTGACATCGACAGTACCAGACCCCTTGGTTCCACCAGTCCCATAATTGTTCAAAGCTTTGTCACCACCACGATCGTTGTATTCCCTGTCTTGATCAACACTTTTATACAGCAGAACACGCGATTGAATTTCGTCGGAGGTATGTTGCGACCATGAAATTGAACCTACTGGCGCTCACTCACTTTTCCAGGGGTTGTTATTAATATTATCAATGCACCCACTTCAATAATCTCAATTGCCACGGGCACTTCGACAGCAACAAACACAGCAATAACTACTAAGTATTTCTTTCTTCAGTGACGTCTTGACGATGGTTTTACTCACGATATATCTCAGTATACCTCGAGCGAACGGGGACACCATTCAAATCTTCCAGCAAGTCAATATCATCAACTTCCCTGTATATATCAGCACTTTTGTCCAGCAAAACACAATTATCCAAGCCGCTGGAGGCGAGTCAAATTCAGATTAGTAGGTTTAATTGGTGCTAAGAGACATGCAGGCGTCAACATTGTCATTAATAATGCACCAACTTTCTTCGTCACCACGACGGTGGGTACCTCGACCGTAACTTCAACAGTTACGACCACTGTGTAGGTTATTCGTCCCTAGATTGGAGACAAAGCTCATTTGCTTCTCTTAAAAGAACAACAGTCAGTTCTCAACCAACCACGTTCCTACTCTCCCACGAGCTGCTCCAGGCAGCGGGCGAGTCGTTCGTCGCCAGTCAACGAACGATACTTTCATCAACCGAGCAGGTGAAACAGTCAACTCTTGTTCAGACGCTGCAAAATTTACCATTGAGAGTGGGGCTTTGATCAGCGAGGGCCAAAAAGTTTCCACAAATGCGGGCGTCGCTAGAGGAGCTTTTTTCCTTTCGGCGATCGTAGGAAACATTTCGACTACCTTCACTTCCTCGGATATTCTCGTATGGAGTAACAGCGCGTTTGAGAATGGACTAGCTAGATTTTGTTTGTCTGAAGGAAAGGTCTTTTCTATATACCGAGGAGACCGACCAGTTTTTTGCCTGCCGATTGACTTAATTCCCGTTCCCGTGGGCCTCTGCAGAAACGGTATCGTTGTTACAACAAGTAGCTCTGTCGCGGTTTCATCAACAAGTTCTTCGCTCCAATTCACATCGTCTAGCGCAAGTAGGAGCTCTACCACCGACACTCCTGCAGGAGAGATAATTATCGCAACGTTCTCTTCGTACACGACAGTATCATCTTCAACGTCAGGACTATCTCCAAGCTTCACGACGTCCGAGTCACGGTCTGAAACTATAACTACGTCCTCTCCATCCTCAGAAAGCTCGATCACCTCGATTATATCAACGTCTGAGACCACAACTCTCACTCTGGCGAGCCCATCCACTTCCACGGCTACAACAACCACAAGCATCCTGTCAGACCCCACAACATCATCTTCGACGTCCACTACCCTGGCCACAACTACAACTAGCGCCAGTCCCTCCCCTACTCCATGTTTGGCCAACACACTCACCGATCCGCTCAACTGTGGCAGATGCGGCAACGTCTGTAGTTCGGGTATCTGCTCAAGCGGTATCTGCGCGTCACAAATTTGTACCGGTTCAACTTGTGACAACGGGATAGCTTCCTGCAACTCAGCCAGTAACGAATGCTTCTGTTTTATCTCCAGTGATACTCTCACCAACACCCAGACTGGTGCGACTGAGAATATCGGTTTCTGCGGTCCCGATACGTTATGCGCTAATCGGACTCCATGCGTTCAGAGAAGTGACTGCAATGTGCCCGGTAGCACTGGAGATGTTTGTGCTATTAATACTTGCTGTGGTGACGCAGGCATTTGCTTGGTTGGATCTTGTGTTAATCCAGCTAGAAGACTGAGCAGAATGGTTTCCATGCCTTTAACGGGTAGAAATACTGCAGCGTTCAAATAATCTCAATGTATTTATGCCGAGTTCAAAGATAATGCGCTCGGAAGGAAGGAATGAATAGCATTCTGTTCGGTATTCATGCTTCAACTCTCCTAGACGAACAGTCGTCTCGGCAGATCCATAAGCTGTATGAAGCTTTGTATAAAAGAGAATTTAGATGTAGAGGACTCATATCTCGTATTCATATTGTCTAACTGAGATCAACGTACAATATTTGCAGAATACATTGAATTACCCCTACGCTGCGGCAGAGCCTGGGTTTTTAAATACGCTGTACGGGCATTTTTCAGTCTAGCTAAGCGAGTGTTCTAGTACCTTACATAGTGTGATCAAATGTTCAGGTAGATGCATACTTCTACAACCTGGGCTGCGAGAGACGCGAGACTAAAGGAGTCGATGCATAGGGCAGCTAAACTCCATCGCTTTCCTGATTGGCGGTGGATCTTGGGACAAGCGAAGATCTGAACATGTAACTGGAGGACCACCATCGCGGAGAAATCCCAGAACGATTCATATCCATACGTTTAAGCACGTTTTATCTAGAGGTTACACCAGTCTTGTAACGAATGCATCTGCTACTTGGTGGCATATTCTGAATGGTGACATTGGGGGCTATATTGCGCAAACGAGGGAAACCCCGCGGCGGTGGACCACCACCAATGGAATGGAATTTAAAGGGCTCTTTCTGAGACTTATTACTGGTGACAACTTCCTCCCGAATACCAATGGAAGTTGGCGTTACACTCAATAAAATACATCGGGTGGGAAGCGCTCTCAACAGAACAGGCACTGATACTTGTAAAAGAGTATTTCATCGTCGATTGGTCAGATCGATCGAGATATTCTGGTCCGATAGCACTGTGTGAGGAATATACTGTTGGCCTTAGGCAAGAAAATTAGGAATTTAACTTGATAGATCGTTTTCAGTGTTTTTGTGTAACATACTTGGAAACATTAAATGCAAGCCTCAGGGTTTAAGACTCTTGCGCCGAAGCTTTACATGAGCTGAGAAGCATTGCTGAATCTATGTAGTTTGATCTGTTTTGAATCTGTATTTAATCAGCATCGATCCCTCCTTCTTTCTTGAGCAAGTCTCTGATTCTTCACTTTATCAAACAGCCAGATTCTTTTCGACATGACTGAATACACGCTACTCTATGGAGAATTTGTCATTCGTTATCCCGACCTCCCGAAGCAGGGGCCTGAGCCTGATGGCGATACGATAAAGTTTGCACCAGCTGATCGAAAACTGGTGTGGAAGATTCCACAAAGGTCGGGCAGACCACCAAAGATCAATCGTCGCGGAATCTCCGTGCGCCTGGAAGCTATCGATGCACTAGAGACACACTTCAATGGCACTCATCAGGAACTCACTGGAGGCAAGAAAGCTCGCGACACACTGTTGGCAAACCTTGGGTTCACCAATGTCAAATACTGGAAGGATCTTCCCAACAAAATCGAGTCTGCCGATCAAGATAGCATTCCTGGATTCGTATTGTCCAACGGTATTGATGCGAATGGGAGACTTATCGGCTTCGTGTACAGTGGTAGCGGTGGTCTTGGCAAAGATGGAGCAACAGTCACTGTCGATAATCAGCTCATCGACAAATCGGTTAATACGAAGTTGCTCTCGGATGGTCTGGTCTTCCCAGCCTTCTACGGCACATTACCATCCAAACTACGGGAGCATCTGGCGACCAAGTCCAAGGCTGCTCGGACTGCAGGAAAAGGAATCTGGCCGCGCGCAACAGGCCTCCCGAAGCGACCTGCAGTGGTTTCTGACTTGAAATCGCTAACAACATTGGTCATCTGGCCAAAGTTGTTCCGTCGCCTTGTTGTCTTCATCAACGAGACAGGTTCTGGACTTGAAGGGTTTGAAGAGTGGTTGCGAGAGGACGGCGTTGATCGTAATGATAAGGTCTTTCAGCTTGATACGAATGAGAATGTTCGTTTGCATCAAATACTGACCATCGAGGGGGATGCAATTGCGCTCAACGTTCAGCCTGAGTTACTTGTTATTGAACCTGATCCAGCTGACGGAGCTGGACGATGATTGTAGTTCGTTAGCTGGATTTAACAATCTGCAAGTAGTGATGAGAGACTGCCAAAAAATATTTCGCTTCCCTACTTGCTCAACGTCTTTTTAAATGGTGAATTGGGAGGAAGATTATCTTACTACATTTTTAAATATCTTACTTTATCAATTAGTGTCTGTCATTTCCTCTGGGTAATAGATATTTTCTAGTATTATATAAATTTTGTTAGATTTATGTCTTAACTCTTGGTAGTAGCGTTCGCATTAAATCTTGTTATTTAAATATTAGTATTAAAACAATGAATCGATATTGAATTTTAGAATTATTGGGTCAAATCACAACACCACGAAAGTCCTTTCCGTGTCAAACAAAGGAGAAGCGTTGAAATAGAACTTCCATGGTATATAATGCTCTATTTCATAAGAATTCCCTGTTGTTGAGCAAACTCGAGCAGGGGCTGGCGATATTCAAAGACCATCCAGATCGCATTAAGCTTTCTTAACGACCACAACAACAAGAAGCACAAGCACATTTTCGAACCTGACACTTCCTTTGTTCCGGCACACTCAGCATCATCTTTCGAAATGTAATCAAATAAATGATGATTACTAACATGAGGACCAGAAAGACCAGTGACATGATCACCGAAAAGGGTATTTTGGACGATTGTGGTGCCGTCATATTGTTTTGTTTCAACTGCTTGATCTGAACGCGGATCGCATCGATAGTACGATTATTTCGAAGTCTCACAGTAAGATCTTCTAGTGTATCCTTTGAGGTGATATTTTGGTCGAAGTTTGGGTGCCCACGGATGATATTTCTTTCCTCCTCCGTCCATCTTCGGCGAGGAGATCTATTCGGCTAGAACAAAGACAGTCAGTTCAGCGAAGATTCTGATTGGAAAGATAACGGGGCACTTACAACAAGATCGCAGGAACGAAGAATATGCAAGTACCATGAATTCGCAGCTTTGATCTGCTTCTTGTCGTTGAAGTCAAATCTTGCTCGGTGGGGAAATTCATGCCCTACTCTCTCGCCATATCTGTCGAATAGAGTGATGAACAGTTTCTCTGGGTCTTTGATACCGACGACAAGCGGAGTGGTGTTGATGTGGAGATTTTCAGGCATTCGGTAACGAGGTTGAGTGGTCCTCAAGTTTTCGACTTGGTAGTCGCTGAGGCGAGCCATAATTGAGAGATACAACCAACAGGTACTGTTTTAGATGGAGAAAGGAATGATGAAGCAAAATGATATCTTGAAGTGTGTGGTGCTTGGCCACTTCATGAAGTCGTAGTTGTTTTTGTCGCGAGAATGGAGTCCAGATAGACCAAGAACTGGCGTAGAGGGCATAACTTCAGAAGTCATCATGGCTAGCATCCACGGCTATGTGCGTTGAATTCAATTAATTCACTTATGCAATTCAATTCCTCACCCTTGCTCTGGCGAAGAGGTTCTTTTTCAATATCTGTACAGCACAAGAAAATATGCTCAGTGTGAATTGTATGGGTTACTTCTACCTACGAGACTTACTAAGAAGTAAACGAACAAGTCGTTTTACCAATTTGTCAATGCCAAATACTGGATTTGTGGCATATAGTAGTGAAAACTAGATGTCATAGCTGATTATATTACATTTGTCAAACACAAACCTTGTCAAATGTAACTATAATTTAGGTTTATTGAGATAGCGGCTCATCTAAATGGGGTGTCTCGCTTGATTGCTGTCAATGGTGATTATTCAACTCTCGCTTGCATGGATAATGAGCTGTGCAACCGCGTTGCTAAGAAATATGTGGCGTTGATGGCTAAGGTGGAAACATTGTACTGTAGCATCTCTTGTTTTGGCGCAGGATTGACAATTCACGACTCAATCGATTATCACAATAGGTTCAGGCCACACACAATCGATATTGTCAGAGACTTAAAGCATACATGTTAAAAACGTCCAATCTATTTCCAAATCTTATCTATGTTCTACTCCGCCTTCTACGCCTTGTTCTCTGAAGATAGGCAATAAATATTCTACAACTCATCCTTCCTGGTATGCGGCTTCTCGACCTCCAAAGTTCTACTCTTCGGATTGACTACTTCCTCCTTCTTCTCAACAGCCAAAGTCTCCTCACCCTTCACGGCATCATCATTCACGGCCTCACCCTCCTTCCACCTCCTCTCCACCTCCGCAATCTCATCATCGTAGACCGTCCATTCAGGCACCTGTCTCCTAGCCCTCTCCAGCTTCGGCTCCTTTGTCATCGGATTATTACAAAGATCAATTGTCTTCGCCGCTCCAAGACTCTCATCACTACACCACGTCTCGCACCAAAGCCATTCTTGAGGCAAGCTATGAATCTTGAGTACGGATTGCATGTGATTGGGAAGATCTTGATCTAAATTGCTCAATGAACCGGGATCAGCGGAGAGCGAATGGTACTGTTGGCGCAAGCGATCACCGGCGGCAATTTGGCGGAAGACATTGAGATCGACGACGTAGAGAGCGGAGATATGGTAGGGAAGGCCTTTGAGGAAGTTGGCCCAGTATCCCTGTTTCCAGAAGCGGAAGCCCTCCATCTCAACACGGGAGTCACACATTGGTGTGAATCCGTAGGGAGCGCCTTGTAGATCGTGGTTTACAAGTTCAATCATATCCGTGCGGACGATTTGGTCTGCGTCAACGAAGATGACTTTGTCGAGTGAGAGGGGGAAGAGGACGTCGAGGAAAAGAATCTTGTAGCCCCAGATTTCGCGCTGCTTTTCGGTTTGGGCGCGAAGCCAGTGCGGCCATTTGAAGGTGACAAGCTCGTACTTGAAGTTGTATGCTGCAGCGATATGAGGAAGGAATTCTTTGAATGATGGAGAGAGGAATTGTTCGATGAACCAGAATTTGACGGTGTGTTTGGTGTGCTTCATGACGCTGACCATCATAATGTTGAGCATTCTCTCGTAGAGATGACCGCTAGCCACTGAAAAGATGTTGATGTCTGCGTGTTCGCTGGCGACGGCTTTGTTCTTGCCAATAATCCCTTGGGCAAAGTTGAGACCCCGAGAAAGAATGTCATCTACTTTAGATGAAGATTTGTTTTCAAGTACGTCTTCGGTCTCCATTCCAGGTTTACGCGACAGACGGGGATACAGAGTGGCGCCTTGGAAGCTCATCAAAACTACCTCGGAATTCTCATCTCCAGGAGTGGCCGAGTACCCCTTAGCGCCAACACTGTCGATGTTAAAAATCTGGGTGCTTCTACCCTTCTGGAGGTCGATCTTGTAGTAACCTGGGCTGGCTTTGAATTGGAAGTATCCGAGATTGGCCATAATGATAGTATCCGCAGCGTGCGAGTCTCTGTTTGTACCCAGAACAAGTTGTGCACCACGTGGGGCGGATCCGCCCGACACTTCTCGAGAGTGTCCTTCAATGAGGATGCTTTCTAGCTCATACAATGCCTTCACATCGCCCTTGACAGAGCTGAGTTTGATATTATCCAGATCGTAAACTGAGTCCTTGGGTGCCACCAACCATGCTGCAGGAACATCCATTGCAACAGTCAACAAAACCTCCTTGGGAACTCCATGGAATGATGCACCAGGAGCAACGAGAGACCCGGACTCGTCGAACGTCGGTTTCGACTCAAGTACGTATCGGTAAAACCGTTTCACTGGCAACTCGGTGAGGCCATCCTTGGGATTGAGGAATATCCTGACATATACTCCATCGAGCTCCGACAGAACCTTCAGGATTGGTAACCATTTCTGAGCCTGCTGACTGGCAGGGTCGATCAGAGCATTGATCTGAATGCTGGCTGTAGCGTTGTTGCCAATCTCGATGGTGGTATGCTGAGTATCCCAAATATCAAATTGAGTCATTCTCATGGTTGGTCCACTTTCGAACATGCCTTCTGGTGCATCTGACATTGTCGAGATTGCAACAATGGATGAAAGCTTGGCAGCAGCGAGAGGATCCAAAATCTTGTCAGAGAGGCCCAGGGACTCAATAGCGCCATAGGCGGGGTAGAGACGCTTCGTTCGCTCATATTTGAAAAGTTGTTCGAAATCCTCAGTAAGGAGACTGGCATCCGAGGGAATTGGTCCGACCAAACGTCCATTCATTAAAACTGCATTCTGCCCAGGGGCCAGTAGCAGAGATTTAATGAGATCATCTGCACGGTGCCAATATTCGTTTGCTTCCTTTTGTAATGCTGCACTTGCTGGGCCCTTCTCTGAACCAAGGATGCGTAAAATCTCCGCAGAATCCGCGTGTGGGCGGTATGAGGATGCCTTTTGGTGAACGAAATAGTCGTTGCTGATTCCATCCCCTGTTTCTTTTGACGCAGGATTGTGAACGATTATGATTTCTAGCCCCTTCTCGGTGTCGCGCATGGTAAGAGCAGTGGTGACCAATTCAATACCAGCTGATGTGTTGAGGTCTGCAATCAACAATACGTGTGCCCAGTTTGCCAATTTACTCTCGCTACCTGCCTGCAATCGTGGGAGAATATTCAGGATTTCCTCGTAGTTCACGTAAACCTCACCGACATCAAAGATCCCCAGACTCTTTTCGTCCTCTGGTGTGATCAAGGAGTTTCGTCTCGTTGCAGCGTTGACTAAGAAAAGATCAGGTAGCCAAGAGTCAGGGGCAAATTCTTCTTGGTAAATTGCCGTTTGGATAGCCTTCAGATCTGTTGTTACTCTCTGGCTCATTGACTGAAGCCAGTTTTCGTCGCGGGGGAACACTGCTCCATCGACAAACATTGGTGGTACTGGGGTATCGGCGGATAATCTCTTAATCCATGACCTGGAAGCTTCGATTTGCATGTCTGCGGTTTTCGAGATGAGGATGTCTTGCAGGGGGAGAGCAGCTTTGCCAAATTTTGGTTTGCGTTCTGCCAGTGAAGCTTCAAAAATAGATTGATCGGGAGACGAAAGTGCGTGTGCCGCAGATGATGCTTCAAGGTAAGCGATGGCAGCTGACAATCCATAAACATCAATCAAATAATAGAGTGTCTTGGCTTGATTCAGAGATGATGTGGTTCTAGAAAGAGGCACAAGTCCGATGCGGACGGCGAGCTTCCTCTGAACAAAGCCGATAAGTGTCTCCAAAATGATGTGAACATCCTCTGGATTTGAGAAGTCAACGGTGAGAATGATATCGAAACACTCTCTGCGAACAGTAGGGAGTTGACCTGGATAGGTTCGTTGCAGGAACTGGGCAAAGTCAGTACCGGAATTACATGGTATATCTATGACTTACAGCATTGAGGCTATCAGGCCAGCCTTCATAACGCTTGTCTTTCTCGATATCATTGAGCCAAATGATAACGGCGCCACCTTCAACTGTGTCTCTCCAGTCAAATCTTTGTACTTCGTGCTCAACTTTGGCGTTAGAGATATCAGTGTGCGAAAGGAGTTTAATAGCTTCCGGTCCACTGAGACCTAGTCCACGGACAGTATTGATGAGTTGTCTCTCGCGTCGGAGGGTGTCAAGTATTGGCAAAGTTTGAGTGTTTCTCTCGGACATTTGCATACCATTCAGCCACCAAACATTATAGCCATCTGGAACCAGCCTTTGTCTGTTGATATTATGCTCATCTACAAAGTCTTGTGAGATCTCCTGCGCCGCAATGGCACTTGAGAACTTTGGAAAGTCCTGTGACAGTTTGAGAAGCGTGTCAAGGGGGTTTTCGTTTTGTAATACGAAGCTTGCAGCTTTCATGCCAAGAGATGAGAGTTCAGATGTCGAAAGTGGTTTTAAATCAGCAACTTCTTCCTCCTCGAAGTTAACTTCCTTTTCGGTAGTTTCAGCTGCCTTGGAAGTTTTAGCGGCTTCACGATCGTCGACCACAATATAGTCGGTCCTCTTTAGGGCAAGTTCGACACCATAGCCAGGGATAACCAAAGGTTTATCCAGAGCCTCGGATGCCCTCCTGTGACGAATACGATAGGACGTCTTCCCTTCACGTGCTGTTTTAACCAAAGTTTTATGGAATTTGCCGAAAGACGGTGATGTAATATCAGCATAAAGAATAGAAGCTGGAGAAAAAGTATTTCCCAATACTCGATCAAATTGGAGTATCTGTGTTTGCCTATTGAAAGTTAGCCTCCTTCCATGCTACTGGTTAATATAATACATACGAATCTCCAGTTATGTCCCCATTGACCTCTTCTAATGTAGGAGAGCAGTATTGCTTGCCATTGAACAGAACCCAGACAGGACATGGCGAGGTTTGTTGAGCACCCAGCGAAGGTTCTGCAGATGTGCGGTAGAATTGGTAGTGTGCTTCAATTCGAGGGGCAGCAGAACGGGTCGAAAGTGCAAATTTATAGGAGGCCAAAGTTTCGTCCTCCACCATGTGTCCATCCTCCTTCAATGTCTGCAAGAACTTCTCGTACAAGTCCCGGTCGGTGGTGGTTTTCTCGAAGTAACCCTCAGCGATTCGATCGAGGAGAGGGAAATAGGAAGTTGCGTTTTCTTCTGCAGCAGTTTCTCTGTTGTAGTCAGAACTTGGTCTACCATTCAAATGCTAGGGGGTTTGTACAATAATTCTACAAGATATGGAGCCGCAGAAAAGGATGCCTTCAACCCCACGTTGATAGAGGGGTTAGCTGAAGCGCATAATGAATGGAGATATGTTGTTGCCAGTAGTGCTCCTGTTAGGCCCCAAGGCATTCGTAATGCGCCCATCGCGTCGTTTGTTGATTTATCTGGTTCCTGGCGCTCAAAATATGTTGTTTGGAGATGGCTTCAGGGGAATACTGCAAGCACAAACCGATTGCTTGATGGTGGGGTTTCAAAGCGTGTCCGCCAGCGGAAAAGTTGAAGCAGAGTCGCGCTTTTGTTTAAGGATTAGATCATTCAAAAGTATATCTTCAATAATCACCAAATTTACCACAAGATTCCTTTGTGGAAGAATTATGTTGCTTTTGCTGTTCCGAGTGCTCGCAACAGTGGTTGGTTGATGCCACCTTGCTCCATTTCTCGGCTTCCCTGCAGCAGCTGAAGCTCTGACTGTTGACAGCCCAAAGAGTCACGTGTTGGGACAGAACACCACAATTCGGCAACGTCGCAGGAAACGGCCAGAGATGCAGACGCAGCATTTCCATCCCACCACAACTTTCCGCCCTTCGACTTCACCACCCCTCTCCACCTTGCAGATAAACCCAATATATCGGACGGGTGAAATACAGCGTACTCGAATTGACATTTGCTCCTGCTCACGACGAACACCCTTTATGCGCAAAGCTTAGGGGGCTCTCCTACAAGTGTTGGTCAAAATGGCAACCTCCTCGTCCCCAAATATGTTGACAAAGGTGAACTTTCTTGTGCACCTGTAGAATAGCCCGAACATTTGCTAATTCCTTCTCTCTAGTTCGAGTCCAAATCCTCGAGAGCAAAGGGCATTGCTTTCCATCCTAAGAGGTATCTCGAGTCCCCCCTTCATACCGCCAACTCGCACTAATACCTCCCTAGACCATGGATCCTCGTTTCTCTACATTCTTCGACGATTCAGCTATGGGATTATCGTATGGGCACATTGATTGATAGATTTGAGGAGCACGATGGGCCAGTCAGAGGTATCGACTTCCACAAGACACAACCCCTCTTCGTGTCTGGAGGAGACGATTACAAAATCAAGGTCTGGTCGTATCAGACTCGCAGATGCCTGTTTACCTTAAATGGGCACTTGGATTACGTTCGCACAGTTTTCTTCCACCACGAGCTTCCTTGGATCATTTCGAGTTCCGATGATCAAACCATTCGAATCTGGAATTGGCAGAACAGGTCACTGAGTGAGTTTGGCCTGAGGATGTTTGGACTGGGTTTCTGACGGTGTATCTAGTTTGTACAATGACCGGCCATAATCATTATACTATGTGCGCTCAATTCCACCCGAAAGACGACCTGGTAGTCTCAGCCTCCTTGGATCAATCTGTTCGAGTTTGGGATATCTCTGGCCTACGAAAGAAGCACTCCGCCCCCACATCAATGACATTCGAGGACCAGATGTCCAGAGGCAATCAGAACCAAGCAGATATGTTTGGAAATACTGATGCTGTGGTCAAATTTGTTTTAGAGGGACACGATCGAGGTGTCAACTGGGTCGCGTTCCACCCTACATTACCACTTATTGTATCGGCGGGTGATGACCGACTTGTTAAGCTCTGGAGAATGAGCGAAACAAAGGCTTGGGAAGTCGACACATGCCGTGGCCATTTCCAGAACGCCTCTGGATGTTTGTTCCACCCTCACCAAGACCTGATTCTTTCAGTAGGTGAGGACAAGACTGTTCGGGTTTGGGATTTGAACAAGAGGACCTCGGTTCAGTCTTTCAAGCGGGAAAACGACAGATTCTGGGTCATTGCTGCACATCCTGAAATCAACCTCTTCGCTGCTGGTCACGACAATGGTGTGATGGTTTTCAAGCTGGAACGTGAGCGTCCGGCCTCGGCATTCTACCAAAACAACCTCTTTTTCATTACCAAGGACAAGCATGTCCGATCCTACGATTTCCAAAAGAATGTGGAGAGCCCAACACTCCTGACTCTCAAGAAGCTTGGTAGCCCTTGGGTTCCACCCCGTTCGCTCTCCTTCAACCCAGCAGAACGTGCTATACTCGTGACTTCTCCAGCGGACGGTGGTTCTTACGAACTTATCAATTTACCCAAGGATGGATCTGGAGCTATTGATGGCACTGAGACTAAGCGTGGCCTGGGAAATTCTGCTGTTTTCGTTGCAAGAAACAGATTTGCCGTTTTCAACATTGCCAACCAACAGATCGATATCAAGGATCTTGCCAACTCGACTACAAAGACGATCAAGCCTCCCACTGGTACTACTGATATATATTTTGGAGGAACTGGAAATCTACTTCTGATTACACCAACCGCTGTTCATCTCTACGACATTCAACAAAAGAAGGCCACTGCAGAGCTGGCTGTTGCCGGCGTCAAATATGTTGTCTGGTCAAACGATGGCCTATACGCCGCGCTCCTTAGCAAGCACAACGTGACAATTGTGACAAAGACCCTGGAACAAGTGAGCACGCTCCACGAGACAATCCGTATCAAGAGCGCAACCTGGGATGATGCTGGTGTTCTTCTCTACTCGACCTTGAACCACATCAAATACACCCTTCTGAACGGTGATAATGGTATCGTCCGAACCTTGGATCAAACCGTCTATCTTGTTCGTGTGAAAGCCAGAACTGTTTACTGTTTGGATCGAAGCGCCAGGCCGAAGACTCTCAACATCGATCCAACCGAGTACAGATTTAAACTCGCATTGGTCAAGCGAAACTACGAGGAAATGTTGCAAATCATCAAGAACTCGAGTTTGGTCGGCCAAAGTATTATCTCATACTTGCAAAAGAAGGGTTACCCAGAAATTGCCCTTCAATTCGTTCAAGATCCTCAAACAAGATTTGAGCTTGCAATTGAATGTGGTAACTTGGATGTTGCAGTGGAGATGGCCAAGCAATTGGACAGACCTAAGCTGTGGGCTAGACTTACAACGGAAGCACTTGCGCACGGAAACCACCAAATTGTCGAGATGACTTACCAGAAGTTGAGGCAATTCGACAAACTTTCTTTCCTTTACTTGTCAACTGGTGACGAATCAAAGCTTACCCGAATGGCCAAGATTGCAGAGCATCGTGGTGATTTCACAGCACGATTCCAGAATGCATTGTATCTTGGCGATGTCAATGACCGCATACAGATGTTCAAGGAGATTGATTTGTGTAAGTTTAAATGGTATCACTTGAGATCTCCCGCTAACGAGTTGCAGATCCCCTTGCATACATGACCGCAAAATCCAATGGCTTGACTGAGGAATGTGAATCCATCTTGGAGGCAACTGGGCTCACAGAAGAAGAGATTACCCTTCCTGATCTCGGCTCCCCTCTATCTCCACCAAAGCCAGTCGTTTCAACATTCAAAGCCAACTGGCCTACGAAGGCCACATCTCAATCATTCTTCGAAAAGGCGCTGCTTGGCCAGGTCGAGGGACTCTCTCTCGAGGATGAGCCTTCCGCTGCCTCCAACGCATTTGGCTTTGACGAGAGCGGAGATGTAGACACGTCGAAGCGAAGTGCTGCTCTCATTGAGGCTGATGATGACGAAGATGCAGCTGGCTGGGATATGGGTGATGATATCGTACCAGAAGTCGAAAGCGACTTCGTTAACGTCGAGAGTGCCGAAGCTGGTGCTGGTAGCAGCGAAGCTGATCTCTGGGCCAGAAACTCACCGCTTGCTGCTGATCACGTTGCTGCCGGATCTTTTGAGACAGCCATGCAACTGCTGAATCGACAACTTGGAGCAGTCAACTTTGAGCCCCTGAAACCACGATTCTTGGAAGTATACCAAGCCTCGAAGACTTACCTTCCCGCCTCCTCCGGCCTTCCTCCTTTAATTAATTATGTCCGCCGAAATGTCGATGAGACAGATCCTCGAAAGGTCCTTCCCGTCATTCCTCGAGATATCGAATCCCTAGCTGCGGAGGATCTCCAACGAGGTTACGATGCCGTCCGAGCCAACAAGCTTGACGATGGCGCCGTTATTTTCCAAAACATCTTACATTCGCTTCTGGTTAATGCGGTCTCCACAGCATCCGAAGTCGAGGAAGCCAAGAAACTCATCACATCAGCATCGGAGTATCGCGTTGCAATGTTGATCGAGTTATCGAGGCGGAAACTCGGCTCAGCAGAAGAGGTCGCCAGGTCGCCGGAGAAGCTCAAGCGCAGTCTTGAACTCTCTGCGTATTTCACAATTCCCAAGCTGGAGGTTCCCCACCGCCAGCTTGCATTGATGAGTGCGATGAAGTTAGCCTTCACAAACAAGAACCTCAACTCGGCCTTGAGTTTCGCAAACAGGATGCTTGCAAATGACGGTGGACCAGCCCGTGCCGTTGACAATGTAAGTTTCGACCCTGCTTTACTCCCCTTGGGATAGAAAACAACTGCTAACACTCTCATCAGGCCAAGAAAATCAAGGCAACGTGCGAGCGTAACCCCAACGACACTCACGAAATTGACTATGATCAATTCGCCGAGTTTGACATTTGTGCAGCCTCCTTCACACCTATCTATTCGGGCTCGCCGTTCGAGGTGTGCTCATTTGATGGAAGCAAGTACCAGGCCAAGTACAAGGGGACGGTGTGTACGGTCTGTGGAGTTTGCGAGGTTGGAAAGAATGGGAGTGGGTTGAAGTTGCTTGCTTGAGCGTGATTTGACACGAGGCTGAATAAACATGAGAAGCGAAGAGGAGTGATGAGAAAAAGGGGGTCATGAATTATGGAAATATTTTTCTTTCTCATGATGCCAAAATAGATTCATAGTCAAGAAGGCAAAAAGTTGCTGCGTGTTGTTCTTTCTGAGAGGAAGAAGAGAAGTGCTTCTAATCCAGTCCAGGTACTGGTCGATACGTAGATGGGGAGAAGAGAATGTGAAAATGATATTCGTACTTTAAACATGGCTTTTTACTTCATGCAAAACCGTTTAATTTCTATGTGGGCTTCACGTGTGATCTTTTTGGTACGCCTGTCAGAGCGCTGGTCTAGAATTACACATCCCCTGTTCTTCATGCCATCCACCATTCATTGCATCTTTGACATCCACGCCCTGGCACCCGTCCTAAACCAACCGATTGCAGAACCTCTCAAACAATCGTCTCCAGCTCCCTCGCATAGCCCAAGGTATTCTCAATGGCCGTCTGACTGAGCTCCTTCTCATTACCCTCACCGTCCGTCTTCACCGCATTCTGCACAGGGAAATATATCCTCCCATCCTTGATCAACCATCCCCGGCTCTGCGCAAACTGTACGACTGCTCCCTCGGAGTCAAGGAAGAGCAGATTTTTGGTAGATGAGATGGGTAGCGATGGGTATGCGGTTTCGGAGCACGAGGCGATTTCGGAGCGAATTTGAGTCGTTAAGATCTATTGGTAATGCGTGTTAATACAAAATTTGGGCGTATGGGATGAGTAAATGGGTTGAAGTAGAAGACGATGTGAAGCGGAAGAAGGCTTACCTCGCTGAACACACTGTACTCCTCACTGGGAACTCGTCCTTCCTCCATCGCCCTCCAAACCAAATCGTAGCTCCCCTCCATCAACCACCTCTCAAGCTTAATCGGATAATCCAAAAACTTATCTCCACCCTCATGAACCGCGTCACCCAAGGTTTCTAACTCAGTATGGAACCCGGCGTAATCTCCCTGCGTCAACAGTAACAACAGATAAAGCCCAGCGATCTTAGATTTTTCAGATTGAGTACCGGGAAGGCGAGAGCTGGGGAGTTCGTAGAAGGGCGTAAGCAGGTGCTTGTACCGTGTGAAAGAAGCAGGGTCTTTGGCGCGGATAGAGAGGAGAGCGCCGAGTTCGAAGGTTTCGCGCGCGAGGAGGAGAGTGCTGGTTGGTGTTGTGGGGAGGGGAGTGAGGGAGTGCAGTTTGAGGAGGGTGAGTTTGGCGGTTGAGAGAAGAGGGAGGGCGCTGGTGTAGGAGGGTGCTGATTTTAGCTTCTGTAGGATTTGTGTGAGTTCTCGTTCCGACATGGTGAAGGTTTGTTGTGGTGGGGGGATTTCTGGGGAGGAGAGTAGGGGTGTTGTGTTGTTGTTCTTTGAGATGATGGAGATCTTGATGGAGCTCTTGAGGTTGAGATGGCGAGGCAGCTTTGGAGGACGCGGCTGTGGGTCCTCTCATTGGCTGCAGGGTACGGTCACGTGCTTTACCATTATCACCCAATTCTCCTTGAACTATGTCACTTCCAAAGTACTTGTTACGAAAACACTTCTATAGATATTCAGTAATCTGCTCTTCATGCTTACATACATGCCTAGGGAAGTAGAGCTAAGTATCAAAAATTTAGGAATGATGAAAAGAATAATGTCACTGAGATGATCTACAATGGGACATGAACTTTTTCATCGACTCAACAACCACATCGACAGATGTTATGTTATTTTGACCGATTAAATATCTAAGAGAAAATTATCTAGGTAAGATTACTGAATTACATATTGGAAGCCAGCTGGCAGTGAAGTTCGTCTTGTCATTTGAAGCTTTGGTACATTACATGACGTGGATCTGCGTTTTGTACTGGTTTGTTAATTCGCTTCAGAACACGATGTCACAGGTCCTCCTTACTGTTCTAATAGGTCGATGGTGTATGTAGATATTACAATAAATTTATCTTGTATGTTTAACTAGGTATTTAGCAAGGTTCTTCTGCCCTGACAATACCTGCAAGTTGTTGGGACATTCTCAGTCCCATAACAAAAAGTGATTTGCAAATGAGCAAAGTCAAAAAAGAAAAAAAAAGATTGGAAGTAGTCGGAATCGAACCAATAATCTTTTACTATAATGTTATACCCTCTGTCTCCTAGCTTGTGGCCACAGGCCCTTAACAGAGGCCGAGCCCTGAAGGACTGCCAGGTTCAGGGTGTAAATCTAAGCGTATGCTCTACCATTAAGCCATACCTCTACTTGCGAGTTTTTCTACTTGGATGCCTTATAAATTACTTAAAAGAACTAGAACACCATGGGTTTTGAGGTGAATACTATGCCAAGACCTCACCCATGATATGATCAATTGCAGATTCAAATTACTTGATATAAAAGCCGCTCATTTGTTGAATGAATTGGAGGAGAGATAAAGTTACCGAGCTAATGTAGAAAGAAAATTGTTTGTCTATGAGGATAAAAGGGCGGAAGTTGCATCTACTGGTCTGGATTTTGTGATGTTAAATGGTCTGCCCTTGGCATATGGTTTTATGGCCACTTGGCTATTTAAACTCAAACGTATTGTTGCACATAAGAGCGACTGCATTTAAATTGTATAGCTGATTCTCAGAATGAACTGGTGATTGTTCTAAGATTTTATTTCTTTCTGCTTTTGGCAAAATCCAAAGGGTCCCAAAACAGCTGTTCAGACCGGGTTCCTAGATCATGACAAAGCACGGTCTTGACTCCTGCCAACAAGTCCCCTCGAAAGTCTCACTGATTCTCTTCACTGGGTAAGATTTGAAGATTGAATCTTGGACAGAAGGCAGCAAAACGCAGAAAACAAAAGCAATCAAATATCCGAATAGACATGAGATCGTATGCCCATCTTCGAAGATGACCGTGCAACGCAAGGTCAATACCACCGTCGAAGAAAGAATCATTGTCTGAATGCGTCATTAATGAGCATTGGTATTCATACCTGGCTACCTCACAAGCAAATATTCTACCAAAGCATGCCATTTTTTTTTAGCCCGCATACTCATCCGGTTCCGCAAAATGAAAAGGTGGCGGCGGATGAATTGGTTTCGGTGGCCACCTCGCATCTTTCATATACTGGACGCTAAATTCGTGCCTCCCAGAGCCAACCTCAACACCCTCACTCCTCTCCTGATTAGGCAACACAACAAGCGCCATTGTATTAGGCGGGACGATAACCTCTAATTTAAATATCTTATCATCTTCTATCCTCCACTTACTCTCCACCATACCATATGGCGAAAGATGCTTCACACTCGCACTCGTCACAATACCGCCTGGGATGGGCCGAACAAGGATTTTCTTCCAACCTGGTTGCAACGAACTGAGTCCTCCGACCGTCTCATGTAGGAACTGTGCAACGGCTCCGAAGGCGTAGTGGTTGAATGACAACATGTCTCCGGGATTGAGACTTCCATCTGGGAGCATACTATCCCAACGCTCCCACATCGTTGTGCTTCCCATCGTGACGGCATATAGCCATGAGGGACACTTCTTCTCCAGCACCATTCGATAGGCAAGGAAGCTTTTATCGATGATTGACAGGGCTTTGCAGATTAGAGGTGTGCCTACGAAACCGGTAGCGACTTTGAATCCATTGGTGCGTACGAGGAACTCGAGACGTTCGGAGGCGCCGCTGAGTTGTCTGTCGGTGGCAAAGAGGTTAAACGCGATGGCGAGAGCGTAGGCTGTTTGCGTATCTGATGCAATGCGGCCGTTGGGCGTGAAGTATTCGTCTTGGAAAATTTGTTTGAGGCTTTCAAAGTCGGCTTGGTAAGCTGTTGCGCGGTCGGTCTTGCCAAGGATCGTGCTTATTTGTGCAAGTAGGCCGGTGATGTGAACGAGATAGGAATTTGCGACGAGTTGGGAGTCGGTTTGTGCCTTTCCTGGATCTTGTGGCGGAGCGGAAGGATCGAGCCAGTCGCCTAGCTGGTGAGCGGATTTGTCCCATAGTCTGTTGGGACCGCGTGGAATGGCTTTGTCTACCCAAGCCGTCATGCTTGCGTACTGAGCTTCTAGTATCGAGGCATCGCCAAAGCTCTGATAGATATCCCAAGGAGCCGTGACAGTCACGTCGCTCCATACAGCGAGTGGTTGACGAGGGCCAGCAAATTGCATGACATCTGGGACGACTGGTGGGGGTAGAGCGCTTTCGGTTTCGAATTGCTCAGCCGATAGATCCGCGAGCCAATTTCCTAGCATTCCATGTGTGTTGTACAGAAAGTTTGCGGTAGAGGCAAAGACAGCCAAATCGCCCGTCCAGCCCATACGCTCGTCTCGCTGTGGGCAATCGGTAGGAACGGAGACAAAGTTGCCACGCATCCCCCATCTGACATTTTCGTGTAGTTTGTTGATCATAGAGTCTGAACACTCGAACCAGCCAGTTCTCTCCATGTCAGTGTGGAGGACCATAGCTGTAAGATCCTCTTTGGACGGAACACCATCATTGATAGGCCACGAGTCGATCTGTACGTAACGGAAGCCGTGGAACGTGAATTTGGGCTCCCAGTATCTCTCCAACGGCGATTCGGAGAGGGTGATTGAATCTTGAGCTTTGGCAAGTCTTAATGGCCGAGAGGCACATTCTCCAGCATCGAGAACCTCGACATGACTCAGTTGTATTATCTTCCCAGCATGTCCAGCACCCAAAGCTTGAAGATCCACACGAACCCAACCGACCAGATTCTGCCCGAAATCAACTATGACCTTTCCGGAAGGACTCTTTGATATGTCGATAGGTGTGATCTGCTCAGTGATCCTGACTGGAGGGATTTCAGGTGCGGCAAGTACGATTTTGGGATCCAACCTTTCTAGGCGTACGGAATTTGTCGTGGTAATCTCTTCGCGAAGATCAACGACTTCGCCATCATATAGTTCTGAGCTCAAGATTGGTCCAATGCCGCAATTCCAGGAAGCATCTGTAACAACAGTCTCATCTAAGCAGTCGCCTTCGAGTTGTGCGAGTAGGCCAAGCTGTTCGCCGTATATACTTCGAACACCGCCCATGAAGCCTAATCTGCCGGCATACCAGCCCTCACCCACTTCCACTTGAATTGTGTTTAGTCCGGAGCGAAGGAGGGCTGTTACATTGAACGTTTGGTAATTTAGGCGATGGTTATAACTGGTCCATCCCGGCGCTAAAGCATGATCACCGACCTTTATACCATTTATCTTTGCTTCATACACTCCATGAGCGGTGATGTAGAGTTTCGTCGAACTGATGGCCTTGCTGATAGTGAAATCTTTATGGAAGACTTGAGGCCGTTTCGTCGCATCAACCGGTTGAGGAATTTCGGTCTTGATTAGATTTGCTTTCCAATCGCTTCGGTGGAGTAGAGCTACTTCAATATCGACTGGGTCAGACCATGGTGTTGAAAGCTGCTCTCCGTGAGCTCTGATGGATACTTGAGCAGTGTCGCGGGATTTCAAGGCCGTAGCTGGCCAAGGAACAAGAACGGACTCTGGGGTTTCCAGGTGGTATGTTTGTGCGGAGGCGCCATTGACTGAGACCTGTATATCAACCGCAATTTGTTTCCAGTTCTTGGAGGTCCCGGCAAAGCTCCATGACAGGCGCGGTGATGGGTGACCGATTACGACGGTCCCGAAACTGATTGTATAGTGCTCCAATGTGATCTTGGAAAGGGCGATGACAGCCATGATGTTGCTTGGTCCCCGGAAGGACTTGGTGATGAGTAATTGAATTGAAGCGGATTGATGGTATCAACGTCGGAGGAGTTAAGTTGAAAAGATTCAGAGAATATCTATGAGTACTCCGTCGATCGTCAAAGGGTGAAAGCACAGATCGCAATCGCGTCAATTGATTGAAATAGAGTAGTGATGGACGATGGGTTCTGTGATGTCAAGTGATGAAAGTGTTTGATTTGGGGTAGAAGTACAAAGTTGTGTTGTTGTGTTCGGTACAGAGTAAAGCATGAAATGACGAAACCTTCGCCCTTGCGGTCAAGAATGTACCGACATTATTGTGGAAGGACTACAATCTCTCTCTCCCTCGAATACCCGAGTAGTACATGCAACACATGGAAGATGTTTGAATATGCAATTTGAACCTTAATTTTGACTCCAGTATCATGAATCATGGGTCGAGGGAAAAACCTGGAGATTGTGGAGGCGGGGAGGTGTGGAGGGAGGAATGTGGAGTGGGATGGTGATGTGGAAGGATTTGATGTGGCTGATGTGGACTTGTGGAGGAAATCCCAAAATCCACAACATCACAGTCATGATGCGTGCAACAAGATACTGTACAGTAACACAAATCCATTCTACGACGGAACTCGGGACATTTTACCCCAGGAATCCCATATTTTCGGTATTCGACTTCGGCTAATATGATAATGCCATTGATTGACATTGGAGACGGCAGAGTAGTCGGCATCTCGTGAACGCCTCCCCTTCCCTAAGAAGTCTTTTCAATATTGACAACGGTCCACTTTGACCCCAGATCTGGAGGTGTCCATTCCCCACACTCTGTCGCCCTACTAGTGAGGGAATACATATATACACATTGAGATATATATATCTATCTGTTCAATGCACCATCTGGGAGAAGGGCAAGGCATTAAGACAATCTTGAAAAGCAATCTACCTACCTACCCACCAAACATCAACAACATGGATACCAAGAAAGTTCCCACCACGCATGTTGAGCACTCAGATTTGGGTGATATCAAGGGTGACAGCGTGGTCAACGATGATCCAAATGTCGCTCTCGGCCTGCTTCTTCATAACGCTGAGCGAGAGAAGGGTTTACGCGCCACTGCCTGGCAGCACAAGCGAATTCTTCTTATGTGTAGGTTGCTCCTTTATCACTCTCTGCTTCTCGCCCAAAACCTATACTAACATATCCAAAGCTGTACCTGCATTCTTCTGCGGCGCATCTTTTGGCTACGACAATGTCGTCAACGCTGCTACCTTGTCCATGCCAGCCTTTCTCATCTACTTTGGTGAGGTCAACCCGACAACGCATGCCCTCTTCGTCCCGAGTATCTGGACCTCCCTTTTCACCTCTATGTCTGGCTTGTGTCTGGCGATCGGAAGTATCATCTTAGGCCACATTTACGAGAGAGTTGGTCGCAAACCGTCTGCCATTGGCGCATGCATTGTCTCTGTTGGCGGGATCGCCATCCAATATACTGCAGTCAGTCGAGGAGCGCTTCTCGCTGGAAAGATGGTCAATTGTCTTGCGCTAGGAGGCATGGTAGCTACGAGCTCTACATACATCTCTGAGGTGAGTCTCGCTGCATGCAGATGGCGAAATCTCCTCACTAACACTTGATAAACCAGATCTCGCCAATTCGACTCCGAGGACCTATGCAATCTGCCTTGATTCTCTTCCAGGCACTTATGCTTATGACTGGTCTAGGTATAATCAGTACATTCATCCCGGATGCCACAGAAATTGCATTCCGAAAGGTCTTCGCCCTTCAATGGGTCTGGACTGGAATTGTCTTGCTAGCCTTTCCCTTTCTCCCAGAGTAAGAATACCACGGGTCTGATATCCCACCAACTGCTAACACAACCAGATCTCCCGTCTATCTCATCAAAAGCAAGCAACTCGAGAGAGCCCGCCGCGCCATGGTCAAATTGTACGGCTCAAACGGCGACGTAGACGCCAGACTAGCCTATCTCCGCAGCACCATCGATCACGAAGACCCAAGCGGAGGAGTCGTCGAGAAACCCGGCTTTGCAGACTGTTTCAAAGGTTGTGATCGTCGCCGCACACTAACCGTCATCTTCGTCCTCTTCGGCCAAAACGCCTGCGGCGTGGCCTTCCTCTCGCAAGCCATCTACTTCCTCTTCCTCGCAGGTCTCGCCCCCGCCGACGTCTTCAATATTTCCATCGGTGGCTTCGCACTAGCCATAGTCTTCATCATCATAAGTTGGTACTTCATCGAAAAATTCGGTCGTCGCACCATCTTCCTGACCGGCTCTTCCACTTCAGCCGTAGCTTTTGCCGTCATCGGCGCACTCTACTACGTCAAAGGCAAAGGCGCCGTCTGGGGTGTTGCAATCCTCCTCAACGTTATGACATCCTGGCAATTCTTCGCCGTGGGCGCCATCTCATGGGTCATCGCCTCGGAACTCTCGTCGTACCGACTTCGTGGCCCGACGCAATCCATTGGGTTCGCTTCGCAGCTGCTAGGCTCGTGTTTGTTCAATTTCGTTACGCCTTATATGTATAATACCGATGCGGGCAATTTGGGTGCGCGCACGGGGTTTATTTGGGCGGCGGCGTGTGCCCTCTATTTTGGCTTCTCCTGGTTCTTGGTTCCTGAGACGTTTGGCTTGAGTGTGCCCGAGATGGATTGGATGTTTTTTAATGGGGTTAGCATGAGGGATTTTCAGAGTAAGAAGGCTGAGGCTGCTTTGGCCGAGGAGGTCATGGCTCATGATGCTGTGTAGAGAGGGTGTAGAACATTGTGACCGGCGGGCGGCACAATCAAGTTCAGCGGAATATTATTGATATATTTTTAGATATATAAAGTTGTTAAAATTACATGGTCGTTCAAACAATTTTCTTTTTCATATCCTACTTTCTCTCCTCTTTCGAATGGTCCCTATTGGCAATTAATTGCGCAACTTGGAACGTAGTGTGCTCCCAACATCGAACCTCAAGTCAACAACCAAAATACTGAAAGCCGCACCTCCTCATCCATTTCTCGGACAATTAATAATCATAACTTTATAAAGAATCATGCCAACAATGCGTTGCCAGGTGCAGTTTCGAGTCATCTCTAAAGTATTTTACTGTCATTATTGCAGGTGGTGCTGTAAGTAGTGTTGCAATCGTGTGAGGCGGTATCATAATAAGTCTTTGGAGACTTGACCCCAAGATTTCGAAATAATGTCGAAAATACTATGAATCGAGGACTTAGAGTCTAAGGATAGCGGGGTGAAGTGTACTACCAACATTGATTTAGTGGCACGGGGCTCATAACTATCAGAGTGCAACAATTTACTTCTCTCCCTCATCAAGCAAGAACACACAAGTTACACAACACGCGCAGCCAAATAAGCACACCAACGGCTGACGAGGATATGTGGCCCAAATTTATTCTGATTACATAGATATATCTAAGATCTATACACGAAAAATGATGGCGCATCCTTTGTGCCTCTATCCACCCCCCTTTCCAAAAAAAACCACGCAGCAAAAAAATTCACAACTCAACAATCAAATTCTCAAATTTCGCCGGCTGCATCACAGTCTCAGCACCGTTACTAGTAGCAAATAACGCGAAAACCGGTCCTGTATAACCCCACTCAGTCAGAAGCAACGAATCCGCCACACCAGCCTCAACCCACTTTCCTCCTCCTTCATTACCCGCCCCATTCCCTTTCTCAATTCTATACTCAAATACATACGCCGTTTCCGAACACATCACTCTTAATTCAATCCTCCCGTCAAAACCCTCATCACCAATATCTTTTTGCGCCACTTGCTGTTCAGCGTGCAAACTCGTTGTTTGAAATACAATTTGCTTTCCGCGGACAGAGAGGGACAAGTGACGGAGTTGATCGGTGTAGACTGCCATCCCCGCTTCTTCTGAATCAGAGGCCGGGGAAAAAGTGAGGGAGATGGTGAATTGACTCGTTAGTGAGCGCTGACGGAATCCAATGAGGGAGGATGTGCCTTTTTGTGTGTGTAGATTTGCGGGGGTGCCTGTTATAGTGACGCTTTTCCCTTTCCCATCATCATGCCAGTCGTAACTTGAGAAATCGGCATCGCGGAGATATACAAGACGGGGATTCTCCGTATCAAGCGTTTCTTGGATAGATGTGAACGGTACTGCTTGCCTTTCGCTTGTAGGTGGTATAGGAAGTGGTTGTGAAAGCACCATCTCAGTCGTGATCGGTTTCCAATCATTGAAAATCGGCCACTCATCTGTCTCCCAGGTCACAGGACATAGAAATGTTTCGCGACCGAGAGGGGAGTGGTTTCCTGGTGCTAACATACGCACCGCGAGAGCAACAGCCCACCAATTCCCGGTAGAATCTTGAAAGAGATCCGCATGGCCTACGCCTTGAATGTACTCATTCGATCCACGGGCTGTCATGACCGGATTATGAGGATGGTTCTCATACGGACCCCAAATATTCTTCGAACGAGACATCGTAACAGCATGATTTATCTCCGTTCCATCTTCAGCCAGTAACCCATAATACCAACCGTCTTTCTTGTAAATATGCGGTCCCTCGGCCCAGCCGCCGCTGAAGGAATTCATGATGGCTTTTGGCTCCCCGGAGAGAGAGTTACCGGTTAAGATGTCGATTTCCATCTGGACGATTTGAGGGAGGACTCCTTCGGGGAGTTTACCGTCCGCGGGCATGCTGGGGAACATCGTGCCTTGGAAGTAGACGCGATCGTTGTCGGAGCTGTCGAAGAAGAGACTGGGGTCGATGCCGTGGAAGGAGTTGGAGATGGGGATTGGATCGCTCCAGATGCCTGAGTGGGGGTTGGTGGACGTTACATAGAATGTGTCGGCTTTGCCGGCGAGGAGGACGTTGGTGCAGATAATGTAGAATGTGCCCTGGGATAATTGTCAGTTTGATTTTCTTACAGTATTATAGATAAAAGGTTTGTTTGGCGAGGTGACGATCGCTGGCGAGCTGCTTACCTTGTGATATCGGATTGTGGGAGCAATGATTCCTTCGGTATGACATCCTCTTGTGATGACCTCGTTGAGAGACATGAGTCCTTGTCTGTTGACCGCGCATTCTAATTTCACTTTATCAGTGATATTCTACTCCTGGAATGAAATTCTCTTACTTAATGGAGTCCAGTTGACAAGGTCCTGAGATGTATTGATAGTAATGTGAGGAAACCATTGAAATGTTGAATTTACAAGGTAAAAGGTCCCATCAACTTGTACACAAGATGGATCCGGGTGGAAGCCCGGGATGATTGGATTTCTCAATACATTCTCTAGAGAAAGCGAACCCATTTTCTAAACCGTGGTGATTGACTAGGTAGATCAGGTAGAAAGTAGGAGTTCGAAAATCTGATTGTGTATAGAATAGTCGTCGGATTACAATCGACTTAAGTATACTGATTTTCGCTTAACGTCTGACGATTGAGATGGACGACAGTTGTGAGTCAGGTTGTGAGTTGTGAGTTGTGAGTTTGTTGTCTGATCTTCCCGGCAATCACCGCCGTCCACATCCCATCCTCCATGTTCCCCCGCAGTCTAATTAATTTCGCCTCCACATCCCCAGACTTTTTGCATCCCTTGTCCACATACTTGGCGAAATCCGTCCACTCGCTTAATTTTGACTTCTCCCCCACTGCTGTCCGGACATACCGCCTAGATACTCGCGATACTCAGCTGCCGTAGTGCATCATCTAGAACCGATATTGTTCGCGTGATAGTCATAATAGTTCATGTGTAGATCTCCTTCGCAGCAGCTGAGAGAGAGTAGGTCTGGTTGTTGTTATGTCCGCTTATGAGATCACTCCGAAAGATCATGGGAGGTTTTATAAAATTTTCATCTCGAATCCTCTCTCTATTGGAATGCACATTATCTTTCTCGCTCTATCTAAGATTGTTAATTAGATTACTGGATTCTTGGATTAATTTATCGTAATACATTAGATTAATTATTTGCCTGCCATCCATCCCTCATAGACCAAAGTGCTATCATTACGGGTCTACTTTCTTCTTGTAGCCATTTCTCATATTTGTATTCTTCAAAATGATCATCGGGTTTATTCATCTCCATCAGCAGCCATAAAGAGATCATTAGAGTGAGTGTGTGAAGATACCTTCCATACATACTATGTACCGTACTCGCACTCACATTCGGGGATTTTCGCCAAGTCATGCCAAGACATTTCGAAAAGATTGCAGATTCGAGCGATTTCAGAAAAAGTTCAGGAAATCTTCAAGATTTTTTTTGCGACGTGTAATAAAAACACGGTCAGTCAGTCACAAAGCGGCCGCAATTTCGGCATCACGTGGTATTCACATCTTTCCCTTCCAGCACATTGAGTTTGTATAAAAACAGGAAAGAAGTGAGGTGTGATGTTTGTTGTATTGATGGAATTGGTGATGACCCCGTTGCCAGAGCGTATAACCCTGTTATTATTTTGATGTATAAAATCACGTGAGAGAGGATAACCCTACAATTCTAATTAAGACTTGAAGCGTTGGTTTATTAATTGTTTATTGAGGTTTCATGCCATATTAGATCTGTTGTGCAATGTGATGAGGATATGGTCATCACAGAAATTACAATTTGTACCGTCTTTATCTCAAAGATCTAAAATTACTTACCTTAAATAGTATGTTCAGCAAACTAAGTAGGTATCTATCGTGACACATTCCACAGCTAACAAAAATCAAAATTTCCATCTATTCGTATATTATTTACATTTACAATCCCGACCACAAAAACCCAGTCTCAACATCAACACTTGCAACACACCCACCCACATGTATCCTAAACTCACCAGCCTCAACAGCCCACTGCCTACTCGTCTCATCCCAAAAACTAAAAGCATACTTTTCCTTCATCGATATCTTCACCTGAACCGACCCACGAGCAGGAACCATCAATTTGGTAAAACCCTTCAGCTCCCTCGCAGGTCTTGGCACAGAAGAGATCACATCCTCAACATACACCTGCACGACCTCTGCACCATTAAAATCACCGGTATTGGTGAGGAGTGCCTCGACCAGAATTTCGCCATCCTCTGCATGTCCGGTGGTATTCGAACGAGTGAGTTTCAAAGAGGAGACTTCAAACGTCGTGTATGAAAGACCGTAACCGAATGCCCATTGAAGTTTATCCTGTCCCCACACATGTCGATTACCCATTCCAACACCCTCACCACAAGATATTTCCCACCCTCTAGCAGTTTCCACAGCCGGGAAGTAAGGGAAAGATGGTGCGTCTTGTAAACGCTTAGGCCAACTAACAG
Source organism: Tetracladium setigerum (assembly GCA_031472005.1). Classification (NCBI taxonomy): domain Eukaryota; kingdom Fungi; phylum Ascomycota; class Leotiomycetes; order Helotiales; genus Tetracladium; species Tetracladium setigerum. Next base: position 2,438,348 of record PZJY01000006.1, read on the forward strand.
CGAGTTTCCCACTAGGATTTGCATCACCGAAGAGGATATCCGCCAGGGCATTCCCGCCTTCTTGACCTAGAAAATGGGCATTGAAAATTGCGTCTACGTCTTCGACAAAATCTTGAACGTCGATGGGATTGCCGCAGCTGAGGATCACAACGCTACGACGACTAGCTGCTGCTACAGCTTTGATCATTTTGATTTGACTCGGAGGAAGCGACATATTTGGAGCGTCGAAACCTTCGGATTCATGCTCGGGGGTGCGGCCTGCAAATATAAGTGTCACGTCGGCATTTCCAGCAATCTGGACTGCGTCAGCGATATCGGCGTCGTCGGAGTATTGCTCGAGGTAGCATAGTTTGGCGGAGTGGATGTCGGGTTCGCCGGTGTATGTTGCTGGACGGTGGGGTTGGACGATGAGTTCGATGAAGTAGGGGATGCCGGCTGTCATTTGGAGTTGGGTTGTGACTTGGATGTTTTGTGGGCGGAAGAGGAAGTCTTCGACTTCGATGTTGGACATGGTTTTTGAGGCGACTTCTTCGCCGTTGACTTTTACTATACAGGAGCCGGTTGATTGGGTGCCGATTGTGTGGAGGCCGGTGGTTTTGGGGATGAGTGTTGTCGATACTTCGTAGTGGAAGGCATCGGGGACGAGACCTTCCTTGATTCTGGCGAACATTACGGCCTGAGCGTTTGGTTGGAAGGCTTCTATGACTGCTGCTTCTGTGCCGTCATTGAAGTAACGAATGTTGATGCCGTTGCGACCATTCCTAGCATATATCTGCTCGACAGGAGCGGTAGGAATCACGTTGTGTATCCTGACACCATCTGCCTGGCTGACCTGTTCCGCATTGACACACCTCTTTTTGATTGAATCAATCGGGTGGTTCACATACTGTGGCAAGACTGCAGCACTACCTCCCCCGCTGATACTTGGATCTGTCGCTTGTCGGCCGATCACAGCCAAAGTCTGGGTCTTTTTGAGAGGCAAGACAGACTTGCGATTTTGGAGAAGGACAATTCCTTCTACTCCAACCTGTCGAGCCACGGCATTGCTGCCTTCGTCAACGAGCGATGTCTCTGGATCTGTGGTTTGGCTTCCCCAAGTGCGTTTGAGGAGTTTAAGTACGGCCTCTGCTCGCTCGTTTAGAACGGAAACGTCCAATTCACCGTTCTTGATCATGTCAAGAACAACAGCTTTTCTGTAAATGGCTGGACCTGGCATCTCAAGATCAAGACCGGCCTCCAAGGCAGGCTTTACGGATCGAGTTCCACACCAGTCGGACATTACCAATCCATCGTAGGCCCATTCTCTTCGCAAAACACCCTTGAGAAGAGCTTCGTTCTCGCTGCAAAAGATACCACCAACTTTGTTATACCTTATAATAGTCAGCGAAACGCGATCAAATTATAATTCCAAAACTTACGCTGACATGATCGCCTCTGGGTTTGACTTGCGTAACATCACTTGCCAAGAAGCGAGATAGATTTCTCGCATCGTTCTCCCGTTCAAGTCCTCAGCAACATCATGAAAACGTCGCTTCGTTTCGCACTCGTTGCCGATGAAGTGTTTCGGGCATACAGCAACACCACCCGCCTGAATGGCATTGATCATCGAGGACGCAATCTCACCAGCCAGGAGCGGATCCTCGGTAAAACTCTCGAAATTCCTTCCCCCTCGCGGATCACGATGCAGATTTAGGACGGGGCCCAGAAGGATTCCCGCATTCTTTGATTTTGCTTGAAGAGCAATTTTGCTTCCGAGTGTGCTCATGAGTTCAACATTCCAAGTTGCGCCCATGCATGTGGCGCTTGGGAAGGAAAGCGTTTGGGTGGGAGGATGATCATTTCCTTTCACTCCCGTGACGGTATCCACAACCTGAGCGGTGTCAATTAAAGAGCTATGGATTGAGGGGAGAAGATATACTCACACTGAGGGGTGGGATTCCGAGGCGAGGAATGCCACCGGTATGAGTGAAATCTGAGCCTGAGAGAATGTCGAGCCGCTCCTCTAGTGTCAAGTCTTCCACCAACCATTTGGGCGATGTTGGTGATACAGGAGATCTGTTTTCAACTTCTTCTACAAGGATTTCTGAGTCCTGTTTTGAGATAATGGGGACCACTGGATTCTGGATGACGATGACTGCCATTGTGTCGGACACGGACTCGGTAGCGAGAGAAAGGTCTCCTTCTTTTCGTGTTTTCGCTTGTGCGAGGTGGTGGGGTATAGAATCAAAATGTGAGTAAGTAATGGAATTCTATCTCAAAAAACATGTAAGATCTGAGAATGAAAGATATAAATAAATCGAGTTAAACATCCCGTCTATTAAGCAGTCTAGTCCTTCTAGAAAATTATCGGACCGGACTTCATCATTATTCAGATGAAGTTCCGCAAGTAAACACTGCCAAGGCCGTCCTCTCGTCCCGTCCACAAATGTCCGTCCACTCCAACCACCCCTTTCCTTCCCGTCCCGTGCACAATTGTCCACATGCTCCACCTCCACAAACTCCCCCTCCAAATCTCCAATCCACCTCGTCCCAATTTCACAACGTCTCTCGCGAGTATGACAACCCGAAACCTTGGAAAGTAACAATCTGATCGGCATTATTGATTGTCCATCTCGTTGGAAAGTCCGAAAACCCTCGTCTTCTGTCCTGTACAGTAGCATCCCGTCTAGGCCTCCCTCCACATCATCCACTCCCCCATATCCAACTACTCTACTCTACTCTATTCTCCTCCGGATATCCTTATTCATGTCCTTGGTTCCACCTTCCGCCCCCGGTCAGGCGCCGAAGCTGTTCTCCTGCTTACAGTGCCTGAAGAGCTTCAGCCGTGTCGAAAACCTGCGGCGTCATGCTGCTGCTCACGAGGCCGGAAAATATCCCTGTGTCGTTTGCGGCAAGACCTTCACGAGGAGTGATCTCCTGAAGAGACACAGAAGAAACCATGAGAAGCAAGACAGCCTACCCGCCGAAGCGAGACCTCATGTTCAGCAGCAGGAGTTCCCCCATCCGACTGGTGAGGAGGAATCAACATCGGAAACCTCTCTGCCTGTTCCAGGTCTCTCTGAGGGCATCGATGGATATGGTCTGATCAATTCAATACAGAACGTCCAGTTTGACCTTCCGAATGATATCTTCATGTCTAATGACAACATCTCTGGACTTAATCTAGGATCCTTCGATGGAGATATCGCTTGGACTCTCGACTTTGCGTACTCGCATCCTTTCGTGGACGCGTTTCCTGATGAATACCTCACACCTTCCAGTGTAAACCTGCCTGCCATGGAGCAGGATGCAGCCATTGAAATTGCCGATGATGATAATATCAGAGAGTGGCCCGATCGTATTAGTCGGCCAGCAAGTCCCAAGGGACACCGGACACAGCGGCCACCCCGAAGAAATATAGACTGGTCAGCTACGATTGCGGAACATCAACTCTTGGAAGCGCGAACTCAACCTAGAGACGCATTTGTTGTGACTACTGATGAAGCTTTAAGAGAGAGCTTGATCAACCTATTAAACTTGCCCTATGTAGAGTCTGGCAAGGAGGGATTCCCCGTGGCCAGTTTCCCTCCCTGTGAAGTCATGGACCACTTCTTTTTGCTCTACTTCCGGCACATCCACGAGAGATTCCCGGTCCTTCACTTACCTACATTTAGTCTTTCGAAAGAATCGCCGTTACTACTGATAGCCATGCTGCTGGCTGGGTCCAGCCACTCCAAGGCAAACCAGGCAATTTTCGGGAAGGTTTTCTACAAACATTGTCAATTGGCTTTGACGCGCAGCATGGAGGCGAATGATAGATATGTAAGTAAATAATGCGTCCGTGAGTTTCAGTGTCTAACCTCTCTCGAGCTCCGTTCAGTAGATAACATATTCGGTCTGCTTCTGATATGCTTGGTCGGCACATGGAGTGGGAACAGAGATTCTTACGAGTTTTCGGAGGGATTCAGGGGCGTTCTTGTGACCACGAGTCGGCGATGTCGCCTTCTTGACTGTCGTCCAAATCCATCAGAAGGCGAAAAGTATAAGAACTGCCGCGTACTAGATCAAATGTGGTATTCGTGGGTCGAGGTAGAGAAACGGAAGCGACTTGGTCTTGCAATATATGTTAGTAGACACCGTGTGCCCTCTCTCTGCTAAACTAACATCCCAAGATATACGATTGCCAATACCCAGCTTTGTTCAACAACCAGCCATACGTAAGCAAGGGTGAGACTGCAAACAGCGTCCTCCCATGCCCGCAAGAATACTGGGACGCCAAGACCAGCGATACATGGAAAATGCTCATTGGACCTGCCAACATGCCACCTTCAACATTCTACATACACGCACTCAACAGCTGCCTCCTACCACTTGACGTCTCATGCGCGCAACGCATCAATGACTTTGGGAGAATCGTGCTTTTATATGCGCTCCACGGACACATATTTGAGTGGCGCCAAGCAATCACCATGCTCAACCCAATGGTTTCGCAAACATGTACGGAGGAAAGATAGTCGACATAGGAGACGGCTTGCAGCTTCGAAAAGAGTGGCTCATTGACAGTTTGAATAGTTGGCATCTACACTATGCTGGACAATGTAACGACCCAACGATATTGTTAATGTACCACCTCGGCTTTGTATCACTTGATGTTAGTCTCTCAGATCTCCACCTCGCAGCAGGCCGATCCGGTAATCGCGCCGAGGGCGAAATCGCAAAACAGTCGCTCCGAACATGGGCAAAGAGCGAGGTTGCGTTAACGACCATGGCCCACGTTCGCAAAGGCTTTGATATCACGTACTCATTACTAGACTCCGGTGCTGTTTCAAAAGGCTCGTTCGAGATAATCATGAGCCTGTTTACCGGTGGTCTGGTTTCGTGGGCGTATCTGCAATTCCATCCTTCAGAACCGCCGGACTGTTCTGTGGAAGATATCAGGCGTGCGGGGGTAGCATTGCAGAGGATGGCCTCGTGGCGAATCTCTTCGCTATTTGGAGCTATTCTGAAAGATATTGAGGAAACTCTGAGGTGATGGCGTACGACTTGCTGAGCCAGACCAGTCATTGTTTCTATTAAGCGAATTTGCCAAGAAGACGAAGACTTCGCATTTCAACCAACCCATAAACGTCTCATGGGCAATATCATGCTACATACTCATGGCGTGTGATAAAAGTGTCCTCAAAATCACAAATGAAGCACGTGGATGCCACACGTCAACAAGACGCAGAATTAAACAAATCCGAAACATAAGCATCTACTCTACAACATCATCTACCTGCCTACCAAACACCCCCTCTCCTCAACCCCTCCAAACCTCCCCTCCAACCACTCAAACCCCTTCCTCTGCCTCTCCCACGTCCTACTTCCCACCACCATCTGTCCAACAAACGTATGCTCCTCCCCCTCGACCTCCACAAACTCACACCCCTCCACCCCTCCGCCACCAACCTCTCAAACAGCACTTTCGAAAGAAAAATAGGTACCTTCGTATCTTCCGTTCCGTGCACGATACAAGTTGGGGGAAAAGATTTATCAATATTCAGGCATGCGTCTATGTCTTTGAAGTTTTTGTCCGGGAGGCATACGTCCATGAGGGTTCCGTTTGCGATTTGGGTGAGTGCAAATGCGACGCGTGGGGGGATAGGAGGGGGGTTGGTTGGTGATGAGGGATTTTGGAGGGGAGGAGAGGGAAGTTGAGTTTGACCTTCGAGCGAGACGTCGTCGCGGGTAGGGATGGGGTTCTCGGAGTAGACGGCTTCGGTAAAGGATTGGGGACATGGAGGGGCTTTCATAGATGCGAGAGGCGACGACCAGAAATCGTGCGTGAAATGAGTTGCGCCGTAAAAGTTCAGAATCGCAGATACTTTCCGGGGAACGTTGAAACCCTTTCCTTTTACATCAGTACCTATTCATTCAAGACTCTATTCCCTTTCCAAAACTGGACAACACTACTGAACTGGCCGGACTTACCAAAGCAAGCGCAAGCGTCCCCCCGAAGACGTCCCCACAGCCGCAACACGCTCATAATCAACCTCAAACCTGTCTAAATCTAATAATCCCTCGCGATCGCTGGATTTCGTGATTTGTTTCGTGATTTCTTCCTGTAGAGATCCATTGTGAACCCAATCCAAACAACTTCGTATATCTGAAATTGGACCGTCGAGGATGGAAACTTGAGGACAGAGACGGTGTTCGGGTGAGATTACGATCCAGCCGCGTGAGAGCATGTCATTGATCTGATCGAGGGAGACCATGGCTGAGTGGCCGAGGCAGAAGGCGCCGCCGTGGATTAGGAGGACTTTTTGATATTTAGTGAGGTTTTTTAAGAATTTGCTTGATTTGGGTTGAGATGTGTTGCTTACCGACGGGTCTTTTTTGAGATTCTTCTTGGGGTGGTGGGAGGTAGACATCTGCATATATTTTGCAATTGTCTACGGTTTTGTAGAGGGCGCGGAAGGTTGGTGACATTGTGCTGAATTGTGTTGGTCTAAGATTATGTGCGGTTTGAAGTTTGGATGTAGTTTTTGTAGTGGTGTTTGTGAGAACGGTATGAATATTGTGAAGAGCACGGTTCAGATTATGTTATAATAGTATATCGAGTAAAGTTGAGTAAAGAAACGGATCTGTTTCAATGAGTGTAGACTAGCGTCAATTCTAAAAGCCAGAGCATATCGGACTTGCAACAGACCGATGTCTGGTGGGGTGTGGGTATTGTACATAATGCAGTGTTTTGTCCACATGAAAGTCCACCTGCTGTCCACATGCACAATTACCCCTCCTAAACTCGATCGTACCCACCATACTCCATAACTCACCGAAGTGCCGAATGCCGCTTCACAACTTCTTTTAAGTATATGAAGTATACCACGTACATAAATGAAATCTCACAAAGTATAAACTCATTTAAACTCGTTGCTCATTTCAAAACACATACACATCTCACAAATAATCACTTTCTCCTCCCTCATTTTTCCATTCCCAACCATATAAATTCAACTTTTGCTGTTTTAACCAAAGAAAATGTCAATCCCTCGCTTAGAAACCCCTCCCACAAGGGGAAGCAGCTATATTATCCCGCAGCTAGGGGGAGAACTCCTCAGTATTCCCGGTAGTAAAAGTGCATTCCGTATCCTCGCCTCAGCAAAGCAGACCGATGGCGCCATGGCAGTCTTCTCGAGCGGTAGCGTACTAGCCGACGCACCGGGATTCCATCATCACAACGACGCTCATGATGTCTTCCTCGTCACAAAGGGATATATGAAGATCTGGAATGGTGATAAATGCAAGCTTTTGGGACCGGGTGATTTTGCTAGCGTTCCACCTGTGAGTTAGAACTTTACTTCTACTTCTGAATTGTTCGGATGTTTTGCCCCTGCTTGAGATTAAGCGAGAGTGGATTTATTTTTACTTTGAATTTCTAAGTACTGATATTTGATTTCTGCACTTAGGGAGTCATCCACAACCCCATGTGGCTCGGCCCGCACACAGAAACATACGGACTCGTCACTCCCGGCGGCTGGGTAGACTTCTTCCGCTACATCTCCGAAGAATACAACGGCATCCTCCTCCCTGAATTCGACACGCGCAACCTCGCTGAAATTCTCATCCCAAAAGTCATCGCCGCCAAGGGAAAATACGACGTTGTTTTCCACCCCAAACACATCGGTTGCGAAGTATCCGATATGGACGCGAGCGATGAGAAGTTACCCGAGAGCACAGAGCCGTATTTCCTCAAGGCTAATACGGGAGAACGGTTTATGCTTGGGGGTGTGTTGAGTAGGCCTTTTATCACCACCAAGCAAAGTGCAGGTAAATTCGCTATTTCGAGTATTGAAGGTTCGAATCAGTTTGGTGCGACGCTGTTTAGTGAAAGTATCAAGTTTGAGAGCGTTCATCATGTTTTCGCGGTCTTTGAGGGGACGTTGGAGGTTACGGTTGAGGGGGGTGAGCCGACGAGGATTACGGAGGGTGAAGTTGTGTTTGTGCCGGCCGGTGTGGCGTTTAAGTTGGTTTTTGCGAGTAAGTTTGTGAGATTGTGGAGTTTTGCGAGTGGTGATGGGATTGAGACGTTGATTCAGCGGGCGGGCAAGCCTTTTGAGGGGTTTGTGTTACCTGATAAGGCGGAGAGTTGGGATGAGGTTGTTGTTGGGGAGGTGGCGAAGAAGTTGAATGTTAGTTTGTGAGATTGGGATGTAGAAATGGAATAGACATGAAATCTTGCGATTGAAGTTCAGCTTCCTGAAGTAGTCAGTACAAAGACTGTTAATTTGTTTACTCTATGTAGGATAGCCGACTATACATCTGTGACGTGATTCAAACCGACTTTTTCGAGTTAAAGGCAGCATGACCATCAGTCCACCCGCCTACACCATACTCCTATCCTCTTTACCTGCTTAATTGTTCAAAAACAGCTCTAACTGTGCTGCATAATTCTCCGGCACCTGGAACAAATGGCCATGCCCGAATCAGGATAAATATGCAACTGAGCATTCGCAATCTCCTGCTGCAACACAAAGCTGTTGGCTGTCGGCGACATAATATCGGTGTGTCCGTTCGTCACCAATACCGGGGCCTTGATATCAACCAACCGATCGAAATTCGCTGAATCAGTCGTGAACTTGAAGATAGCACCCAGCTGTGCCTGCGCTCCCACTCCAGTCACAAACCCCTTCCTCTCTTCGCCCGAGACTTGGCGCTCCTGGATGCGGGACCACCATTTTTTGCCAATTGCCAAGCTGGATTGTGAGGTGTAAAAGAAAAGCATCATCATGTCTTGCTCGGTGGGAGGTTGGTCGTTATTAGCACCAGCACTTTCCAGGACTTCGCGCGGTGGGAGGGAGACGCCTTCGCCGATTGCAGATTGTGTACCAGCAAGGATCAACTTATTCACTAGGTGTGGATACTCAAATCCAATATATTGGGCAACACCACCGCCCATGGAGAATCCCATAACGTCGGCTTTTGTCACTTTGATTGAGGCGAGGAACTTGACGGCGATTTCCGCCATCCCCTCAATTGAGTTGGGAATGGATCCTTCACTGTGGCCCACTCCAGTGCTGTCATAAATAATAACTTCGCGATTCTTGGCGATGAGATTGAAGAGAAGGGGATCGAGGACGTCCATGGCGCCGCGAAGGTGGTTGATATAGAATAACGGTACAGGACTCGGTTTGCCGAAGCGGCGGTAGGCCACTTTTACACCATCGACCGAGGTGAAGCTGGTGGAGACTGTTTGCATAGTCGACATATTGAGAGTTACTTTGAGAATGGTGAAAGATAAGACGTAGATTAGGTCTGGAGAGGCGTTGAGAGAATGAGGCTTGGTTAGTAGGGGAAATTTTCAAATGACAGGATAATAGGTGATCTTATTATATGGCCATGAACAAACTGACGTCTTTCAACAATAGCAACTCTTTTCAACGCATCCACCCTGCAATCTGGAACGTGGATACGATGTTATCCCGATCCCGAAACGAAATCGAGACTAAACATGGAGGTCGGGGTCGGGAAAACTTTATCGTGATAAAAGTATCTCACATACCGAATATTCGAACGAATAGAACTCCGACAAGAAGTGGACAGATCATATCAGATGAAAAGTCTACGCCACAAAATACGACAACAAACCGTTATTGCACAGCGTAGCTGCCGAGGCAAGCAATGTCGGAAGCGAGCACTAGCGTTGAGATCCCCGCGCAATCACCAGAACCCCATGGGGGTGTAAATAAGGTTATTAGATACCCATGCCTTGCCCGCCTCGTTTCCATTCTTTTGATTTGTCCAACACTACATACAAACAAGTGATTTGCATGACCTTGACAACAATCTCACAGAGCTAATTTTAGTTAAAAAGTTGGACAAATCAAAGAGAGGGGAAACAAAAGATTTCTGACCTCGGCAGAGGAACAGAGGATCTTGTGCTGAGTTTGAGTAATCGTCACATTCTATCTGCTCTAAAAACGATGATCAAGACGGATGGAAACACAGTCCGACGCTCCGATATACGCTTCAGCGTCGGTTTGGATACACTTCTATCGGCGAGAGTGGTGCATACTGAGGGTTTGGCGACGTATTCTTACGTAGTGCTATAGATAATGTGCATAGACTACTATCGGGGAAACAGTTTTGCAGCGACCGAGACGGTATCAGAAACCCATCCGCTCGTCAGACCTAAGCCAGCTTTCACTTAGACTTGCACAGAGAGAATTACACAACAACATAATATGACCACCCAGTCACCATTCTATAAGAAGTTGAAGAAATTCCCTTCAACTTTCAAATTCTTTTTCCATCCTCCTTCTACCTAACTTCAGCAGTCCTGCCATAAATTCTCAAAACTCGAGAATTAACTCTCTAATCTCACCCAACCACCTACCAACACCTTTCGCATCATCCACTAGAATGAAAGCATATCGCTTCAATACGGTCGCCGAGGGCCTCAAATTCACAGAGGTCCCCATTCCTACCCCTCTCGCCAACCAAATCCTCGTACAAGTCAAAGCTAGTGGGCTCTGCCACACCGACTGCAATATGATCACCGGCAAAGACGACATGCTCTTTTGGGAACGACCTATAACCCTAGGCCACGAAATCGCCGGTATCATCAGCTCTCTCGGACCTGGCGTCACAGAATTTCAAGTCGGGGAACGAGTAGCCTGTGTCATCGGACTCGAAAATCCAATCACGATCCATGAAGTGACGACGTCGGCAGGAATTGGGTATGATGGCGGCTACGCCGAGTATGCCGTGTTCAACACCAAGAAGACTTTAAGGATTCCCGAGGGAGTGTCATTTGCACAGGCAGCCGTTGCAACGGATGCGGTGGCTACTGCCTTTCATGCTGTGAATGAAGCACATGTTGGTCCAGGTCAAAAGGTAGCCATCATCGGACTCGGCGGACTTGGTCTCTCAGCCGTCAACATCGCAGCTCACTTGGGTGCGAAAGTCTACGGCATAGACCTTGATGCCAAGAAATATATCCTCGCCTTACAATCCGGAGCAAAGGTTTGCGCCAAGAGCATCGCAAAGCTCGCAGGCATTCGATTTGACGCTGTCGTTGACTTTGCTGGTGCGGGAGTGACGACTTCGGCTGCGGCCAAAGCTGTCAAGCCTGGTGGACGGGTTGTGCTGGTGGGACTCGCGTCGAAAGAGTCTACATTGTCGACACATGATTTTGTGGCATTGGGCGTGACGTTGGTTGGGTCTGCGGGGTCGTCGAAGGAGGAGGTGAGGCAGGTGTTGGAGATGATTGCGAATGGAGATCTGAATCCAATTGTGGAAGAGATACCTTTCGGTGATGTGAAAGAAGGTCTCGAGAGGCTTCAGAAGGGCACGGTTTTAGGAAGATTGTACACGGATCCAAGTAATGTTTGATTTGTTTTTAGAATAGTTTGCTCCTGTCCACTTGAAGAATCTTGTCCTATATCTTGCTTATTGAGTGTGCTGCTTATCAGCAGGTCAGACGTGACACCTTTTTGCTATAAGATTCTGATGATGTATTCTGGAAATTATCCTGTCGATCTAACGCCAAAATTGTGGGAAGAGTAGAGTAGATGGCAGAAAATGATGGATCTGGAATCTAAGAAGGCATTCACTTGAGGCATATGAAATGATTTCATTTTCCCAAAATCTTGTTCTTTGTGACTTTATATCAAGTCTTGTAGATCAATAAACACTATAGAACAGAGCAGTAAGTCATGTAGGTTTGAATGGTGGATTTGATGGATCTGGACTAAGTGTCTACGCGGAAACTGAGATCCGTGCCTCTGTTCTTTGCAAAACATCCCCATTGGGGCTCGCCACTCTTCCCGGTCTTTCCCTCCCCAGAAGCAGGCTTAAAAAAGCGTACGCCACGTATCCAGTATTTTCACACCTCGGTCAACCGACAGACGCAGTCTGAAAATTGATATTATCACAAATTCACAATACGTACAAATTTTCTGACTACGAGAACGGGCAAAAGTAGGAGTGCTTGTGTGGTCTTGGTTCGTAAGAAGTTGACAGCTCTTATCGAATGCGAAAATTTTCTCTTGAACTGTGAACAATTGTAATAGCTATCATTTGTTAATGGAAGGGGAAAAGAGGCCGATTAACCGACTGAGTTTAGAGTGCAACGAATATGTATTCTCTACATGAAAAACTTCAAAGCTGGCAAGCCTGCCTAAAACTTATATTTCTCGGGTTTTCGTCCCTAACCTCCGTCCCTAATTTCCTCCCTCTTTTCGAGGAGATCTCCTCTCTGGTGATAAGGACCTTATTCTGTGCGAAAATTTGCTAAAGGTCTTGTACAATTCACGTCTCGTCGATTTAATTTCTGGCTTGTTGAGCACAGCCAGTCCAAACGGGGAGCTGGCTACGACGAGTGAGTGCTTCAACTTTTCTGCACTAAAGTTAGCAATTTCTGAATATTTATTTGGTGAAGAACATTTACCCTGCCCGAGAGCCTCAAGTTTCTGACGTATCTTCTCCATCTGACATGAACTCTCTGCTAAGATAGCAGCAAGATAAACGACAGGTTTTGTGTAATCGTAGCCTTGACCTTGACGTGGAACGTCGAAGAGGTCTAGTTCATCAATCAGATCCCAGATTCCATCATATCTTTTAAGGATTTCGGTTCCAGCTTGCGATTTTTCGGGATTTCTATCTTGCTTCTGTGAGAGCTGGGAATGCATCCATTTCTGTTCATCGAATTTGTCGATAGGTGGATCATACGCCAAATCTACATCTAGAAAAGAACGAAAGATGTCTGCGAGAGCTGCTTGACTCAGTCTGTAGTCTAGAATCTCGTTGAGACTATGGAGCTCATCAAAGTCAAGTATTTTGCCTTGAACCAAATCACGAAAGCCTGGGTGGCAATTGGTATTGCCACCCGCATTATCAGGGCCAGGGTTAGCGTTCATATATCTCACCGCCTTAATTTTGACGATGTTATAGAGGGCATCGGGGCTTTTTGACATGATCGAGCCGGCTAGGGGACCAGTGCTTGGGTACAGCTCCTTCTTGACTGGAGCAAGGGGAAGACTCTCCCACTTCTCCTTGTACTTTGACAAAGGAAGTCCTGTCCTTTCTCCCCAAGACTTTGACCAGAGGTCATCTTGGGCTGCAAACGAGAATTTGTGTTCGCCCCACATTGATCCATAGAGCGCCTCGCACTCATATACAACTTGTCGAACGAAGGCCGCGAAGGACGAAGAATGTCCTCCCTTGTCATTTCCTCGTACTTTATGGAGCTTTCCCATGATTTTCGCATTGACTGGTTGTATATTTGTCGGGTTCTTCGCGTCAATTTCCGCTTGGCTATAATAGTCTTGAGTACTGTCAGAGGCCGTCATGGCCGAGTTGACAAGACATGTCGCAAAAACACTCCCTCCAGCTTGTCTGCCGATCGATTGACTCAGCGACCAGGAAAGACTTTGATTTCTGGGTCCCGCTGCAGTCAGAATAGTGTGATTGAAAGTAGGCTTGACATCAAACTTTTCGTTAGCATTTGGCAACATGACCCAGCCACCTGAGTAACATGATGTGATAACGATGGTCGTCTGAACCTCTTCTTTCAAGGCTTTACCGAGATCCGCATGCGTCAATAGTTCACTACCGATTGAAATTCCGAAATTGTTTTTTTGCCCGTGTCCAAAGATGAGAATTAGCACTGGCTGATTGGACATTTGAGCTTCTTTAATCTCGCTTTTGACAGTACTGAGAAATCTGTCCAAAAGAATTTTTGGCTGAATAATACGGAAGCCATGGTTCATCTCGCTGCTTGGAAGGAGGCTACTGTCCATAACCACTCTTCGATCTCCTATAATTCCACTTGCAGGCCCGTGCAGATAACGGGTATGTTCTTGAACAAGATCGCTGGGCGAGCAGGAGGACATCCAGAGTGAGTTGGCAACTTGATCTGCGCTGGTGTTAGTATCGGCAACGTGGGAACATAATGGAAAGCAATAGAAATAGTAGAATAACACGTACCTTGACCTCGTAGCATCTGGTGAAAGAGGAAAAAGTCCGAGTAAAACCACCCGTCTTTCTGTGGAGCAGCCATTTCCTTTGATATGCCACATACGGCAATAATTCTTGTCCCATTTTGGACATCTGGGGGGCATTTCGCCACGAAATCAACACCATCAATTCCTCCATACAGCCCTGTCTTTCTGCCATACCCTCCAAAGGTTACAGGTTGAATCATTGCTGACGACATGTCGCTGATTACTTTTGAGGGCCAAAGGGTGTATCAGATGTAGAAGAACAAATCCGGATTTGGCGCTTGGTGTAAATAACAGCAAGATTTTGTCGCACGTTGGTGATTGGGATGCTGATTGGGATGCTGATTCGTTGTCATAGGGATTAATTGATCAGAGAAAATCCGGAATGAGAGCTGAGCAAGGATCTTTTAAATAGTCAAGAGCAACCGCATGACTTACAATCGCAGTTCAAACCCAAATGGTGAAAACACCACATGTACCAGCTTGCTACCCGTTGATTAAAGTAAGGCTAGTGGTTTGACAATCAGCAAGCTCTCGTCTTGGGAGCAAGCGCAAACTCTAGGAAATGGCTAGTGTTAATACCATAGTTTCCGTGTGACAAACTAAGCTCGTTAAACTAGAATGTTTTCTTACAAAAATCTTGATTGTAGCCGATTGAAGTTTTGTTACAGTAAGGAAATGATCCGGCGCGAGCTTGTTTGAAAGGTTGGAAGAAGTTTAACAATCAAACTAACTTTTGGTAGGGAGATCTACTTTCCGGACACGTGATAAAGCACATAATTATTACTAGCGTAATACTATCCGTGCAAAAGAAAGAGAGGAAAAAGGAACAATCTCCGGTTTAGATTGTTGATATGGCGAGATTATGTTGTATATAAGTCTTGTAAAATTGCTTCTTATGATGATGACAACGATGATAGGAACTAACATCAGGCAGCTGGTGCACTGTAAAGTTTATCACCTTGCAGTCTCCCTGAGGGCATAATGATGTGACTAGCTAAGAGTCATGTGTAGGAAAGATTTGGTTCTTGGAGAGGGAGAATGCGATCGTTTGTAGGAAATCTAACACTCAAAGGGATGTTAAGTGAGTTGAATTGTTCTTGTCTGTTGGCCGATTTATCAAAACATTAAATACGGCGCGTACGCTTTGTTAAGCCTTCTATATTCTGCTATGTCTCGGGAGTGGATGAGAAGTGGCCCCGAATCGGGGTTATATATACTGAGGTTGCCCCCTGACCGCACCTCTCTGTACTACCTACTACTACCATTACATGGACCAACAGTTCTATCTATTGATTATAAGTAATATGTAAAGTATCTTGAGTTCGTCATTATAATTTGGTGTGGAAAGAATAGTTCGTACAATGCGGGCATTAAGCAAGAGAGCGATTAGGCAAGTATTGAGACCTCTGGAGAATAAATAGCAAGCAGGTGCTTCAATCGATCCATAGGGAATTGAATGTGACGGAAGAGGTGTGTCAAGGCCAGATAAATGCATAAAGAATCAAAGTTGACATATGTTTATGATGCGATCTTGAGGGGATTAAGTTCCAGGGTCCTTTCGTTCTTAAGTATGAAGAACTGTGGCGCGAACTCGGATTGTAAGTAGAAGGGGAAAATAGATGGTAGAGTTTACAGCAAAGATGGCTTTAACGAACGATGGAGAGTGTTTTTTTTTTTTTTGGATACTTTGTATTCCGATAGACAGCCTAACAAAAAGCCAAACGATCGTAAGTTTACACTAAGTATGTTAATAATAAAGTCCTACCCCTTTTCATCCACCACTTGATCCATTCAAATTAATCAACACAAGGTATATCTATCCCAATCAATCAATCAATCAACACTCCACACTCCCAATGTCAATTCCCAAACAAAAAATGACTATCTAAATTCTCTTGGTGTCATTGACAGTAGTGATACCATCATCACTGGCGGGCACAATCTTCTCGTTGCCGATGTTGTTCTCCTCGCTGGAAGTGGCTTCGGCTGTTTGGAGACGACCTGCAGTTCGCTTGCGGCGGATGACGGTGTCAAGGTAGCGGACGATGGAGAGGAAAATACCGGTGGCGAGAACGGCGATACCGATGGAGAAACCACGGCGGTACTTGGGTTTGTCGTCGGCGCGGAAGATTTGTGCACCGTAGATACCGGCGATGTTTGCGCCCATGATGACCCTGTGAAAGTGTGTTAGGAAGTGTTCGAGATACAAAGAGAGAGAGAGTGTGTGAGGGAACTTACATAGCCATTGCGATGGCACGTTCTTCGGAATCGGTACAGGTGAGAGACATCCAGGAGATATTGAGAGGGTGGGAGAATGTGCCAAAGGTTTGGGTCCAGACAACACCAAAGTAGCGAATCTCCTTGCCCTTGAGCTCGGTGAATCCACGATTGAAGATGTAACCAATCATGTGGCAAGTCAAACCGGCCATGACGGTTTCACCACGAAGGTTGCTGTGTCGCGAATTATGTTAGTGTTGATCTAAGTAGAATTGGAAGTTGGTGTTGCGTAGTGTTGGGGTGTGCTTACAAGTAATCAGAGACGTAACTGAATGTGTAGGAAACAGGAATTTGGATGTAAAGACCGACAGCAGCCATGGCATTGGATTTGAGACCGGCGAAACCGAAATCGCGAATCATGGTAGGAGCGTAGGAATCGAAACCACGTTGAGGACCGTTGTTGCAGAGGGAGATGGCGACGTGAACCCAAAGGCGCCAGTTGCCGAACTAAAGTTGCAGAGTAAGAAAGAGACAAAATGAATGGCGGAGAAGAGATAACTTACAGCCTTCTTGAATCCAGCAATACCAATGGACTTCTTCTTCTTTCCCTTGGCAGGGTCATCCTTGAGGACTCGGTTGCGAAGAATATGAAGCTCTCGGTCATTGAAAATCTTGACGCCGGGAAGGAAGGTACTGTGAGGGTTCTTGAAGGAATCTGGGAGGAAGAGACCAAAGATGATACCAGAAGCGCAGGTGAAGATACCCATCAAAACGAAGAGCCAGAACCATCCTGCCTTTCCAGCGACACCTCGCATGTGGAGGATACCATACGCGAGAAGTTTGGAAGAAGCTTGACCGAATTGGTTGCCGAAGTAGAAGAACATAACACGCTTGGCAGTCTCGGATCGTGTGTACCAGGTGGACAAAGTCCAAAGACCACCAGGGATGAATCCGGATTCGGTAATACCGAGGAGGAGACGACTGATGATGAAGGAGGTGTAGCTATTTTGCCACGCCTGGAAGATACTGACGATACCGAAAAGGAAGAGTTGGAGAGTGAGCCACTTTCCGGGACCGACACGATACAAGATCATGTTGGAGGGAATTTCGAAAAGGACAATACCAAGCGAGAGCATCTGTTGACCGACATTGAACTGATCTTGGGTGATGCCAACATCTTTGAAGAAGTTGTCGGTAAGAGCGTTGGAGATGTTACCACGATCGAGTTCTGTAACAAAATTATTAGTCTTCTAAACAAGTCAAGTCATTGGATTAAGTTGAGCTTACGGAGACAGAAGAAACCAAGAGTCAAAATTGGCATGATAATAAAGTCCAACCTAGTTGACACATTAGTTAGTATGAGATCCAACAAGCAGAATAGAGCAAGCGAGGTAACGTGACACTTACTTTCGCTTGGCCTTCGTTTCCTCCTGGTCAGTCCAGTCCCTCTCGATAACGAGACCTTGTTCATCCTCGAGAGGAGCAACGAACTCATCCGGGTTGTTGTGCTTGTAGTCGGCCATTGTGCAAGGTTACAGTTGTTGCTGTGTAACAATGTTCAAATCGCTTGATGAATCTAGGAAAAGGCCATTTCTCACGGGTCAGACTGATCATTATAAGCTCGTTGCCCCCAAAGTGCCAATGTTGCGCCAATGTGCAGATGTCTTCACCTCCAGAGCTCTGAAGTCTCTAGGTAAAATGACCACATGTAGTGGTGGTAGCACGCAATCGTGAAAGACGGTAGCTGATAGGTGTGTAAGGCGCTGGTTAAGAAGATCAAGACATTGGCAGACGGCTTAGAGCGAGGGCCAAGTTGAGGCGTTGGCTAGAAAGTCTTAGCATCGCCAACACCCAACATCAAGACAGCCTGGATCTTCAAAGAAAAGTTTGATACTCGCCAGAGCCCGTGGCCAGCTGGTGGGATTTGTCTTGAATTATCAGGAAATTAGCAAAATCACGTATCTCCGGGGGTGAAATGTGTGAATTCGTGCTCTCTTGGCCCGCTTGGCTGGGGAAGAAGAGCGTGGGAGACAAAGCCAAATAAAGACAATAACACTAGACTAAACATCGGCGACTAATGTGCTGCTCATCACTAACGTACTACTTCAGTCCCCGCCTGTAATTAATTTTGGTACTCGCCGACGGGAGCGCTATTCTGACGGCTTCTTCTCCATAACACAGGTCGAAGTCTTGAAGATTTCCAAAGTTATACAGAATCCTTGGTACAACCGTTGTGCCGAACACAAGCACCGATAACGAAACGCAGAATTGGCAGGGCCCAAGATGTTCTTATCCATGATGTGATTTTTACATGACGGAGTCCGTCCGTAGGATTCCACGTTTTCTTTCGGCCACCGATACCTGTCAGATTCATGTGTTTTTGCTTGGTCAAACAAAGGAAAAAGCTTGATGAGTGAGTGTGCCAGATGCATGATCTGCCAAGTCGGACGGAGATGTGGCGAATTTTCCGCGAGTACATCTGAGAAAGCCTGCGTACTTGTGAGACTAGATGGAAAGACAATAGGTGAAGGGTTAATCCCGCTATTACATTGAACTGAACCACAGTAAGATTTGCATAGAAGAATGTCGAATGTCCGACGCATCATAAATTCAAAGTTCTTCTCACCAAAATTCTTATTTAGCTGATTATTCATCCCTTTTCTGCTTTTTACAACACTTTACGAGTAGAGATTATTTAGAATGGCAATTAGTCTCACTCCAGGAAGCTGTCAGTTACAATCCTCTTAAAACCAAGATAGATAGATAGATCAGCAGGTCAATCCACAACCTTCATCCGCCCGCTGTACATCGGGGCAATGTACTGTACAACAAGGCTGGATGGAGATCAATATTATTAATATTCAGCGGAAGAGTAGCAACCACATGTGTCACACAAACCAACAAAAAACAAAAGAGCAACACAACTCCTTTCAACTTCCAAGAAAAAGCACACTCCTCAATCGAGTCTCGACCATCGGGGGTGCCGTCCCACTCAGGACATTCCTCCCTAACCTATACAGGCCATCCTACTCGACCCACCAGTCATGATAATCCGGATAAAATCCACTCAATTGCCTTACCAAACTAAACCACCCACAGTACAAACATCCTATCTACAGTTGGGATGGAATCCAACCCTACCCAACCCCCTGGTCCGGTAAACACCCCTTCTCTCGCCTCTCCATCCCCATCCCTCTCCATCCCTCTCCACATCTTCTCCAGTCTCACCAATCACCCACCCTTACTTGCCAAACGACCCCTACCTCCGACCATGCATTATGTACATTGGATTTCGGAAAGAAAACATTTTCGGCAGCCGGGGAAAAGGGAGGGGAGGGGAAGGGTTTCATTCAGCAAGGATTACATTCTATTCATTCAGCAAGGGTCTTCGGTAGTACCCAAGACCTAGGTACTGTAAGATCCAAGGAAATCAATCTATTCACCCATCTCACGCACCTACCCTAAGTACCGTAACTACTTTTCCTGCCTCGGTACAGTACGGAGTAGCCATTCACCGCCTCCCCCAAACAAGTTAACTTAACAATATATCAAGCTAAGGATAAGGTTGCAAGTAAATGTTGTCGTGCTAGTGCAATGTGTTGTTAGTCCCTAGTTCCCTGAATAATGCATAGTACAGTACCGTACTCCGTATTTGGTACTTGTGCTGTACGATCCCGAGTTCGGATCTTTCGGAGATCAATGCGTGTGCTACGATGTGCGTGCGTGCGAGATGTGTGTGTGAGTGGGGTTGTGGAAGAGCTGGGGATTCATCCATCCATCCATCAGGCATCATCGCCATATCCCCTCCTCCTCATTATTACTATCTATCCTGATCACCTATCTTCATAGCCTAGACTCGACAGAACCTTTCCTTTTTTGCACGAATAATCAAATAGTTAAATATACGCCATTTCCGCTAACCCAAAACCAACCCAAGAGGAACGCAGAAAAAATAAAACAAGAGAAAAAAAGAACAAAGAAAAACATGGGAACATGGTTTAGGTAGGACACATACATACTTCGTACATGGGTCGATCGAGAGATGCGTGACTGAGCTGGGGTGATGTGATGAGCTGGGAAAAAGGAAAAAGAAAAGAAAAAAAAGCCTAGAAAGCACGTTATTCCTGGGCGGTCCTTCTATGGAGTAACTGCTGGGATTTGCAGGACCACTGGCTTGGGTCAGTCACACACACACTACTCAGCCGCAGAATGCCTGATAATCAAAATGAAAATCAAATTCGGTCAAATGAATGAATATTATTTTGGGCGTCATTCAGATCAGGGGCGTTGTGGGGGGTCGATCAAGATTCGAGAGACCCAGACTCACTCCAGAGAAGCCGCACCCCCGACCCACCGCCATCACCACCTAAAAAGGACCTTTACCTACGGAGTACAGTAACCTCTTTTAAGAAATAATCAATCTATCTGTTTGGTCAGGACTAGCGAGTATTAAGGACTAAGTCGAGACTAACTCAGGTTCAACTCAAAAGTGCCTTGACACACACGTCTAGACAATAATACACGAGGTCCGGCGGGTACCGTACGGCTACGGCCGTGCGATGTGATGCGAATACTGATGCTAAGAGATATGCTCATACTTGGTACTTATTTTGTTTTCATGTGCCTATGCTTATGCCTATGCTATGCCTCTGTCTATGCGAATGCTATGCGCCCAAAAAATACTTGGCAAAAAAGGTTTGATATCCATCATGCATTCCCATCCCTGTCGTGCATCACAACTCCGCGGAAGGCTCAAGGTAAGCTAATTATACAATTCCTCTTCTCATGCAAAACAGAAAACCAAGCAAGCAAGGAACAAAAAATATAGCAAAGCCTAACTCTGCTCTCTGTTTTATTTTCGCTCGCTCGCTCCACTTTAGGTATCAATATTCTTGTGGGGCCGGAAAAAGGAATCCCCTCAAAATCCCACAAACTCCTCTCAAACTCCCACAAATCCCATCCCATGACTGAGCTTTATTTTATCCCTACATTTCCACGCTTTCGGCTCGGGCGTACTTGACAACCGCAACAGCAGGAATAGAACTCGTCGTGTCATCCGAGCTGACGCTGATATTGTCCTCACCATCTTCGCCCTCGTTCCGCTCCAGAAGTCGTCTAGTGCGTTCCCACGCCGTACCCAGTGTGTACCCATTTAACAGTCTGGGTGAAGATTTCACTGCTGCTGCTGCTGCGAATGTCTCTTCTTCGGATTCAGGAATCTCTCGGTCGTCGTCGATGTTGAGGTTGGGGTATTCGATGTGCTCAGGGATTGGGATGGAATCGGTGGTTTTTTCATCATCCGACGATGATCGAGTCTCGTTTTCTTCAATCGACTCTGGTTCGGCTGCTTTGAATTTTTCCTTCTCCTCCTCCAACGACTCCTCATCTGAAGAGGAGTAGGGCTCTACACTACTATCTCTCATCTGCGGAAGCGAATCCCAGCCATTCATGGTAATGGTATGCTCATTTGCATCATCATCGTCATCATGACTAGAAATAACCACACTCGATGTTGACGCGCCATTGTTGCTACTGATCGTACTTCTCAATCTAGAGCTGGAAACATAATTCTTGGGAGTGACGGAACGATAGGAGGTAGTTGAGCGTCTCGCAGGTGATGATAAATTTGGCTGTGGTGGATTTGGCGTTCCGCTCTCTTCTTCGCTTTGTTCTGGCGGCGAAACGTCATCTCCAGTTTCTTCGTCGCTGTCTGGTGCTGAGTGGGAAGAGAGCGATGGAATCTGTCCGACGACTGTAGTAGCACCTCCATCAATACTAGCTGAACCGCTATCTGAGCTCGAGTTTGAAAGGGGTGAAGTATTTCGATCGACACTTTCAACATCTTCATTCACATCGACCCCTTCATTATCAGATTCCAAGAATCCAATTGCATCAGACATGACCTGATCCTCATCAATCCCTGGACTGCTAGGAAAATTAATGCCCCTAACATCCGCAGTCTGCTCGTGCTCAGAATTAGAAGAAAGATCATCATCGGAGCCTTCTTCTGCTTCATCAGAGTCTTCTTCTGCCTCATCAGAGTCTTCTTCTGCCTCATCAGAGTCTTCTTCTGCCTCACCAGAGTCTATTTCTTCTGCCTCATCCAAAATAAACCCCTCCCATACTTCGGCTCGTCGCCATCGCTATCCGACTGTTCGCTAGTTTCCTCAGCGGAGTCGCTCTCATGGCTATCATCTTGATCGACGAGAGCATGATTCACAAATTGCGACGCTGGATCCTCGTCAATCTGCATGGGATCATCATCATCATCCTCCAGGCCATCCGCCTTAGAACTAGTAGCATCAGATTGATCGCCTTCGTCGCTAGAAAGTACCTGTGATTTCCTCTTCCTCTGGGAGACCTTAGGCGCAAAGATAGGTCTCTTGGCCTTTGCTTTAGGTGTAGTAGAAGACCAAGCGGATCGCAATTCTCCACCGATGTCTTCATCATCATCATCAGTGGCGTGCGCAATCTCTGTCTCTTGGCTGTGATCTTCATCCGCACGCTTCATACGATCGCGAATAGTTTTCTTTTCTTTTGGAAGGACGGGTAGATCGGGTTCGTGCTCCTCTCCGGAGTCGTTACTGCTAAACCTACGTGATCTGGATGGCTTTTTGGCGGAATTCGAACCCTCTCCATTTTTGTGCGTCTTCTGATGAAGGCCAGCAGCGTTCAAATCAGGGTCTTCACTCTCCTCGCCCTCCAGTAATTTCCCATCCAAGGCACGTAAGATAGACAAATCCCTCTTGTGAAACCCTCTCGGCTCGTGCGGAGAAGCAGCCTCAAATCTGTAGATAAGATTGGCGACGATCTCCTGGAGTGTCATATCTTCGTAATCGGGAACATTGACCGTCAGGTTGCGAACACAGACCTTCAGCGTCATTCTCTGGCTCTTTGGCAGGTCCAACTCGGTGGTAATCGCTTGCCACGGGATCGCCTTCTCTTGGCCGGCACCCGAATCGCGAATTGCGCGAAGCATTCGAAGTTTTTGATCGGCGCGGAGTTCTTCGGATTGAATAGCACCACTGCGTACGCGCCAACTGACTCCGAGAGGACCGAGTGGGGTTTTCTTTTCCTCCTCGCGCTGCAGAATTTTGGCCCATTTTTGAACACACTGAAGACGACTTCGAGTGCCGCCCATTTTCTTACTGATGACCGTCCAGTCGACCAAGCGCTCGAGATCGTCGCTGTTTAGGGCCTTGTTGCCTTTCTCGTGCCGAAGCCCTCCTGTATAGACTCAAGATAGTCGGCATGAACTTCTCTCAAGCGTGCCTCTTCTTCTAAACTCCAGTACTCTGTTTTTTATCGGCACTGACAGCATGATAGTCCCGATAGCGCACCCTTACATCCTCGGCGGAGCGATTCATCAGTTCGCTGATATTCTTCCACTTCCCAGGGAAGCGCTCATATGCATCGCTTAGCTCTTCGTCCTGGTCCTCCGTCCAATTCCCTCTAATGAAATTGCTATAAGCTCGACGGCAATAGTTTTGCACAGTGGCTTTGCGGACATCGGGAACTTGAGAGCAGATTTCGTCCCAGAAATCCTTTGTGTCATTGTTGCCCGTTTCCTGGATGTAGGAATTCAAAGCAAATTGATCCATATCATGTTGGCGACCGTAGTTGTCAACAGCTTCTCTGATCGTCTCTACATCCTTAGCAGCCAGACCTTTGACGCGAACCGCTCGCAATTGTCCACTATTTGCTTTAGGTATGCCTCGATCTATGGCGGGAGCCTTTCCAATGGATTGCGAAGGTGTCTTCGTTGCTGATCGGAGTTCTTGAGACTCGTCGCCAATAGGTAGACGGCGTTTTCGGCGAATGTTTGAGCGTGGGGGTGATTCGGCTCTCTGTGAGCTTTCCGGCTCTTTCTCTTCATCCTCTGAGCTGCTTGATTGTTGAGAGTCTTCTTCATCTCCCATGTCACCATCGTCCATGGGTAATGCTCCATCATCATCGGCCATTACGACGTCGTCATTAATCTCCTCTTGCTGAGAGCCCAAGACAGGCTTGACCACCTCGGGGGAAACACGCTTACTCGTTGCCTCCTTCGCTGGTTTACTTACTTGAACGCCGTCGACCTTACTTGAAGACGCTGGTAGAACCACAGCTGGAGTAAACCTGCTCTTCACAAACGCAGGTTTGTTGATAGGTGTAAATTGAGGGGTACTTCGTCGTTGGAAACCCAACGAAGCCGTCACATAGGGTGGTAGGATCGGCGCAGAGGATGAAGCACGGCTACCATTAGCAGATGGAATGCTTTTACCTAGTAGTTGAGATGCATTGTGAGATTTAAGAGAGCCATTTGTCAATGATGGAATTATTGACGGAGATGATCTTGATGGCGAATGAACACCATTTGTTGTCGGCAGTGCACCATTCGTAACAGCAACTTGAGATTTGTGCTGAGATAATGAAAGTGCTGGCGAGGAAAAAGTCTCACTAGACTCTATGATATCTCTAGTTGAAGGTAAATTCAAGATCTGTCGGTCCTTAGATTTCTCCTGGTGGGATGGTTCATCTACCTCGATCTCATGTTCGTCAGAGGATATATTATGCCGTCCAAGCTGTTTTTTTGCCTTGTTGATCTTCCCAGGTACTGCAGCCAAAGAAGCCGAAGCATCTTCTTCCCGATGAGGTTCAGGGCTTGATTTTACAAGATGGGTGACGCTCAACAAGCTGGGTCTGGGTCGGGATCTGATAATGACCTGTGGCGTAGAGTTTGAGAATACAGCAAGATTGGGTTGGGCGGGCGGAACAGAGGCAGCAGACGACTTTGAAGTGTTCAATCTTGAGCTTGGAGTGATGGAGTTTGTTGACTTTGACGGAGGAAAAATTGCATTTGCTAACTTGGAGGATGGTGGAGTTGCAACTGCTGACTTTGACGGCGGCAGGATAGCAGCCGACGAAGCACGTCGGAAAACGGGTTGTGATTGTGATGGGGTGGCACTAGGCGTCACAGCCGTCGACGGAGGAAGAATTTGACTTGAAATGCTCCTGGGAGGTACAATGGGCGTAGCTGGCTTTGGTGTTTTTTGGGTTGGGGCCGATGGGCTTGATGCCGCCGCCGATTTAGCTGCTTGCATAGCCGCTAGAAGTCTAGGAGGATGTATTATTGTGGGAGGAGATGGTTTAGAAGCCGAGGAAACTTGAGACTTCCATGCTGGGACAGGTGGGAGAATGGGCGTTCGGATTTTTGCAGGAGGGAGGATGGGTGTTTGAGTTTTGGATGGTGGGAGTGAAGAAGGCGTATTTCTTGATGGTGGGACTATGGGTGTAGAGGTCTTCTTCTTCGTGGGCGTAGAAAGCTTGGCTTCCTGAACTTTTCCTCTTCTGATTGCAGTATTGAGTAGACTCACCATAGCCTCTGGGTCTTCCTCTTGCTCTGCCCCGTCAGACCCGAGTTCATACTCGCTTTGGTCTGCTTCATCGTCTTGCATGTCGACGTCTGATGGGACAAGGACCTCCTCTTCCTCCAAAGCATAAACGGGCTTGGCAGCTTCTTCGATTTGAATGCTTCTCTTATTCTTTTGACTTCGATTCCGCTCAATGACTGGACCTGCTTCCTCCTCGGCTGGGATCTCAGGCTTCTTCGATGGCTGAACTGGAATGTCTTCGTCAACCCTTTGTCGCTTCTTGCTTTTAGAACGGGGTTCCGACTCCCTTGGCTTAACTTGAAGCTCGCTCTCGTCCTCGACCTCATCGTCCGAGGGTGCCGTAATCCGCTTGCGCTTCTTCTTCTTCTCGGCACTCTTCTTCTTGTGACTTGAAGACGAAGGGCTAGATTGATCGTCCACAGGGAATATGACCGTACTATCCTCCCCGATGCGTACCTCTGGCGATGTCCCCTCCAACCCTTGCGATGCAGACTTTCTCCTCTTTTCCTTCTTCTTTTCAACTGTCACGACTTCAGGAGTAGGTGCACTCGCTGCGATCTCTCCAAATGAATCCATGACAGACTCTCCCAACTGAGCAGACCTCAAAATATCAGATGTCCTAGCTTTGCTCGTCTTCTTCTTTTTACTCTTGACCTCAGAAGTCTCCGGAGCAGGTGTTTCGTCCACAATAGCTTCATGTGAATCCGCAACATCAACCTCCGACTCAGCGAATCTCGAAACATCTGAAGTCCTGGTTTTGCTCTTCTTCTTCTTCGGCTTCTTCTCTTTGACTGCCACAACCTCAGAAGCAGGTAATTCTTCAAGGGCCTCTTCCTGTTGTTCCACAGATCTCGAAACATCCGACATCCCATCCTTCTTCCTCTTCTTCTTCTTCACAACCTCGGGAGCAGGCGTCTCTTCCACTTCCGAGCCCAAAAACTCGCTCTCGTCCAATCCAGCCATCATGAGAATATCCGAAGCTCTGCTCTTCCTCCTCGAGGAACCAGGATCAGATTCAACCGCAGATGATTCCAGAGCGTCCACGAATTCCTCAACATCCGCGGATTCTGAAAGCTCCCTCCTACGCCTCTCTGTGTCTTTCTTCTTGTTCTTCCTTCTCTTGATCGCAGAACCAGAAGCTTCTTCCCTCCCTCCACCTAGCGAACCCTGCCTTTCTAGCAAATTCTCGACACCCTCCTCATGCTCCTCCTCCTGCTTAATTGTCGCTGATCCAAACCCAAGCGAAGTCGCATCATAAATTTCGTAATCCCCATTCAAACCCCCGCTTCCGTCTCCCTCACCATCCAGCGTTTCCTCCCTCCGCTCTCTCTCATTCCTCCTCCTCCTCTTCTTCTCAGAAGATTTCTCCGAACTTCGCAGTACTCCGATCTGCGATTCCTCTTCCACTTCGCCCATACTCATTTCGACGTCTTCTGTATCCGCGGTTCGGAATTCTCGCCCATGCGCATATGAGTTAGTAATTGTAGGAGTGTCGTGCGCTGTGGGTGTAGGTGTAGGTGTATTGTCGAGGTCTTCCTCAATGGCTTCCTCCCTATCTGAAAAATCGCCTACGCGTCCAGTCTCCGAATCTAACAAAAGCGAAGATGAATTGATTAGCACTTCTTTCTTTTCTCAAGTTAAATTCACCTTTCCCCTCTATGTGTATAAAAAAAAAGTAAATCCGCACCAACAAACTCACCCTCCTCTACACTCTCACTCCTCCCATCCTGCGCCTGCGATGCGCCACCGTCGGGCGCAGAACTAGACCATAACCTCTTGAGGAAATCCATTTTTATCCCCTGAACTTAAACCAGCGATTAGGAATCTCATCCCTTTCCGCGCGCAAAGGGTCAATGGGCGGTCGTTGTCGTGGTGGAAGAAAAAGGGAAATGTAGAGAGGGTATGCTGGGTGTGGTGTGTCGTGAACTTTTGGAGAAGTCGCGTTTCTTGGTGGTTCAGGATGACGGGGAAGCGGGAAATTCTACGGCGGCCTTTAGGCGTCGTGATTGAGTTGCGGTGAGGTAAGCGCGGTAAACGCGGCCGCTTGTGGTGGGGTTGTTTGTGTTTGCTTGCTTGCTTTGGGGTGAGGGACACCGTACACATGACTGACTCTTTGAGGTAGAAGGGCATTCAATATCAAACAGCATTAAATCAATGAATGACGTAGAAATATATTCAATGTAAACACTTACTTTAAACAGTACCCACAACAAAGATCAATGAAGTGATACCCCCTAGGTTAACAGGTACTACCCGCAAGATACAGCTACTGCTCGCCGTCGCTTACCGCGAATTGAGCCTTCTTTCTCACTAGCGAAAAGAACAGCCATTTTATTTCATCTTGGAAATAACATTAATTTTCTATGAAATTAAACACTCCATTCCATTTCCACGATACCCATCTCAAAACCCGGAGACAACAATTCCAAACCTGTAAACAAGCACCTGGGTACTATCTGGTATTATGTGTATCCCGCGCGCCGAAAACAATAAAACAAAAAAAGGAGTAGATATGAAGTAGTAAAGAAGTTTTCTTATACGCTCGCTTGCAATACATCAATGAAATGAACCGGCCATTAAATAAAGTAAGGTACCTCCAAACAAAGCCATGTACTCCACCCGCTATCCTCTATCCTATTCTATACATGTGTATATTCTTTCGAATGTCGATTGTCTTGATCCCGAAACCATGGTATAACATGCGGATTATAAATCATAACAGATCCGTTTCTCTCTCTCTCTCCCGTTCAAATCAACACAAACTGTCGGTCGTAATATCGTATCGCCCTCCTCATACACCCACACATTCACACCACCTCTCATCCAAATCAAAACTTATCATACTTCCTTACCCCCAACCCCCTAAACCCCGACTTCCTCCCCTTCCACTTCTCCTGCTGCTTCTCCCCCTTCTTCTTCAACTCCAACTCTTTCCCCATAGTGCCCACACTCCCATGACGATGATGCACAGAAGAAGTCCACAAACCACTTAACCTCACCTTCCTCCTGTCAGCCACAGGTCTCTCAACTTTCTTCCTTGCTGCTCTCGGCCAGGCCATGTTGTTATTTACTTCTGTCATTCCGAAAGTCGGTAGTCCTCCAGCACTTGGTCCGTCATAACTTGGTCCTCCAGCACCCGGTCCAACTCCAATCCCAACGAGCGGTTTCTTCTTGAACACGCCAAACACCCAAGATACATCCCTATCTTTATCTGTATCATCAACATTAACATCATCACCACCATCACCACCCTCACCATCATCAAACACCCTAACCGCCCTCCCCTCCGGCTTAGTCAAATCATATTTCCTCGCTCTACTCTCCTCCAAATACCACCGTCGCAAAAACTCCTTCTGCTTATACTCCTCTAACGTCTCATCGCCACACGGCGGTATGTAATCTCTTGTCAGATCCTGCGTGGCACCTGGTGCATAGGGTGGAATGGCGTAGAGATTGGGGGAGGTGAGTGCGGCAGGGACGTTGAAGTTGTTTACACTGACGTTGACGTTGTTGTAGTATTCTTTGCTTTTCTTATTGAGCGTGCTAGAGAGGGATTGTCGGAGTTCGTCAGGGAAGGGTTCGGTGATATCGGTGCTGGTGATGATTTTTTCGCGGGAGAATTTGCGGAGGAGGCGTTGGACGGGGGTTGGCGGGCGGTTGGTTACCGGGCTGGTGGGTGTGGAGGGAGTGGACTTTGTGGATTTGGTGGGGGATGGTTTGAGTGATGGTTGGGATTTGACGAGGCGGACACGTTGTTTTGGTGTTGAGGGGGGGAGATGGGTGGGAGTTGTTGGTCGAGGGGAAAATTGAGATTGCGTTGGATTGGGACTGAAGACTTTGCGAATACTGGAAAATGATCTAGTAGAGGTGTTTGGTTGTTTCATTAGCAGTTGTTGACCTGGTGGGTTGGCTTCAAGTGTGCGGTTTCCTTCTTCTGAACTCTTGCTCTTTCGGGAGAGAAAGCCCATTGTTGGTAAGCTGCTCTTTCTCTTCAACTTTTGTTTGGTAGCGCCGTCGACTCCGATGAATGGTGAGTCAATTGAAAAGTTCGACGTTGGCGTGGAAGGGTTCGGCGAAGGAGTAAAGTTTTTGAGAGTCTTGGAACTGGGGGCTCTGGATTTCATTTCTAAGAAACTGCGGCTTCGAGTCTTCTTCAATTCAGGGGTTTCGATGGTCTCGGTGTCATCGTGACTATTGCGTACTTTATACTGCTCGAAGGGACGACTGAGATCCAAGGGCTTGGGTGTATGTGGGATATATCGTTTTTCTCGAAATCCAGGGATTGTGGGGGAGGTTATTGGGTCTAAATCTTCTGACAGTCCCGAATATTTTCTTTGTAAGGCTACACTGTGCTGGCTGTTTGCTCGGGATCTCACAGAAGCGCTCTTCACCTCTTCAGGTGCAGTGGCTACACTTTCCAAATCATTGTAATTAGTAAGGCTCTCCGTTGAAGTCGAAAACAATATTCCAAGAGGATTGGCGATGTTTGCGGCAGAGGGTCGTCTCGTCGAGGGGCGGATTCCCTTCCAAAGGTATCAGTGCGTGATCGTGTAGTAGATCTGCTGACTGTGTCGTAATTTAAATCCATCTCGTGCAGATTTGCCGATCTATGATGTGCTCTAGGTGATGGTGTTGCATTCTTGATATCTAGGAATGGCTCGGTTGCTCCGATGGGAGGGGTCGATCTAATCCTTCGAAGCACATACTCACCAAAACTCTGTTTTCGATTGAGCACGGGAACATTCTCTCGAGTAAAGCTGGGAAATTTTTCATGAGAACCGGTTGGTGGAGGGGTGTCTTCGTGACTCTGGACGTTCTTCAATGCGCTATTTCGACGCGGGAATGCTCGTCTGTGATCTTGACTCGTTCCCGTCAAGTCAGAGTATCTTGACGGATTGGACTCGTTTGTGCTTGGGCGGTAGAGTTCTGTCGGGTCGCTTGTCCTGTGAACAAGCGGAGAGCGCGACATGAAGTTGTCCACGTCGGAGAAACTGCCTGGTGAGGGAAGGAGGTCTGGTGACTTGACTTCGAATGAACCGCTATGTTGATGAATAAGTGACACGTACGAGCTAGCAATTGAGGATTGGGAGGTATTGCTTTCACTGGCGTTGAGCTCGAAATCAGATCTGCGATTCTGAATCGAGGGTCGACGAGATGTGCTTACTCCACCTCCCATAGAAAAGTTTTGATTCCATCCTAGTTCATCAAAACTGGGGTCTTGCTGTGAAATCTTCTGGGACAGGCTGCGTTTGTGCGCATGTTTTCGAAGACCATTGGCATCACTAGACGGGCGAGGTGTTGGGAAAACAGATCTCACGCTCTCAAAACTGCCGAATGGTGATTCCCGGGGGCTCGAGCTGGCTTCATACTTGCGAAGTAATCTCTCTGGTGATAGTTCTGGTAGTGGCGGGATCGACTCGATGCCGTTCATGAGGCGTGCATGATTGATCATTGTATCTGCCATATCCAAGTACTTCTCTAATTGAAGTCTTGTCTCGGCCCAGCTGTAACTCGTGCCTACTTGGAGGTTGCGTGTAATGAAGGCTTCGAGTGGCTTTCGATCTCCTGACTCGATTGCAAGTATATGATGGTATAAACTCGCACGATGTCTGTGGAGAACGCTCGCTAGAAGCCGGCCATTTGGAACTTCTCCCATGCTAGGTGGAAACAAGGTATTGAGCATGGCGAGGACATTTGGTTTGTAAAATGTAGGCTGTTTCAATTCATTCACCATCGTCTATGGTTTGTTAGCGTGGATCAGGCTAATTGAGCGCAATTTGACCTACCCAAATCCTTAGATTGACAGAAATTCTAGCATAGTAGCCTTCAATGATCGTTTCGTTCTCTAGAACCTTCTCCACCCACGCCAGAGCAGCTCTGTCTCCCGCCAGAACATCCCGCCAATTGTCATGCGTGATTCCGAGTCTTCCTGCAGCTTCGCGCTGGCTGCACTTTCGTGTTTCCTCAAGGTCTCTCAAATAATCAAGACCCGTGAGTGACTGTTGAAAGTCCGCTTCCTGATATGTTGTCCTGAAAATATTTGCAAGTAGGATTTTCTGAACAACGTCCGGTGGCAATCCCTGGCTGGCGCGACGTGCTGGTGATGCCTTGTCAAATTTGACTTCTAAGAGCTTCTCATTTCCAGGATCCATGAATCGGTCGTAAGGGCAATGGGGATCGGAGAAATCGGTAAGGGTTTCGGCAGAGTTTGTGACGTCCAGAGGATGTGCTTTTGCAGCCGTAGGAGTGACTTTGTCCAACGAAGACAGAAATTGAATAATCTGGCGTCCTTCCTTCTCATAGTGCCAATATTGATGTGCCTCTCGCAGGCTCGGCAGAGCTTGGCCTGTAATATTCCATTAGAATTCAATCTCGCAGTGCATCTTCGATCTCACGAACCTGAGTTAAACGAAAACATTATGCGTAGAGGCAGCTCTTTCGGTGCACTTGATGCAAGAAGGTGGTCAATTACCCAGGGAGCCTCTGCTGAAGACGAAGAAGAGCATACGCTGCGCTTGTCTGATTCTTCGTCAGTCGAATATTGGCTGCTCGAGTAGGCACTGTTGGAGCGGTGGTGTTGAAGAGTAGATGCGCTCTCGCTCCATGATGAAAGTGAAGAGTTGGCCATGGTCTAGAATTCTTTGCAGCCCTTTCCCACTGAACTGTTCAGCTTTAGGATGAACGCTCTCCCCTTGTGTTTTGCGCGTGTCTTTTGACAAAATCTCTGAAGCTATACTTGCGAGTTGAAATTAAAAGGTTATTATTGTAGGTAGTATGCAGACATGTCGTAAGAAGATTAAATTCCTGAGATGCGGCTGCAAGAAATTCTAAAGAAAGGGATGAAAAAAAGATTGAATACGAGAATACTTTCGTGATTTACTCGCGATTTCCCCTGCAGCAATAAAAGAGTGACTGAAACTTTGAAGAAAAAAATAGCAAACAATAACAAGTCGAGAATTTGGTCGTCGTGGAGATCAAGGGGAATATGAAGGGAGCGCAAACAGGACTGACCAAACCTAACATATCTATGAAAAGCGACAGAATCAAGAATGGTCACGATCGCATAAATCAATTTCAATAAGTCCGCAGATCTGGAATTCTCCAGGATTACATGGCTTTTGGAGGGCTGAATGAGCAGGGAGTGTCGTCGTCCGATGTTCCCTTGTCGAGTCGCTTACTGGAGGATCCTTAACACACCCTTTAACGACAGGCCCCGATTTAGACTATGAAAATTATGGCATTTCATTCATGCGCATCCTCACTGAAGATTTTGTTTTGATCGTCATCTCCTCCTGATGATGTTGAAACGTGTGGGGTAAGGATATCCCCGTTTGCACTTCAGGTGAACCCAGGCTGAGCACAAAATTCTCAAACAAGACAGAAAGCACAGTTAAAAGGGGCAGAAGAACAGCAAAAAGGAGTAACGGGTGCTAAAGATAGATCTCGAAATTGATCTCTGTGATGTTTCAACTTCCTGTTTGTTGAGCAGAAAAGGACAATTTGTGTAAGGTATCCGTATGCAAACGCTCGCAATTGCGCATGGGAGGATGAACCAGATGTATGGGTTTTCCGGATCGAAGCCGTGTTGTGGATACATGCAAACGCAGAGAAATGGAGTACTTGTACCTGGGTCAGATCTCACTCGGGGAATGACCCCGGAAGCAAGCCGAGTTGTGGTTGACGCAGCTTGCTATGCCTGTTGCGATGACAGAATTCTAAGCAAAAAGTTTTGCTTTTGGCACTTTTTGAGTGGGATCCTTCCAAGCTTGCCAGGGTTGAGCTGGTTGGAAGACAGCAAGATGGTGACAGCACACACTCTGGAACTCTAGAGTCCATGTCAAGTCTTCTGGAAGGTCGAAGAAGGGTGTCGCTCAATGTGAAGAGAGTTTGTACTGTTGGAAGTCGTTGATAATGAAACACGTTGAAGTGGAGCGAGGTGTAGCATAGTGAATGGATCTATCAGAGGCACCATTCTGTAGCAGAGTAGATTGAATGGCCGCCATCATTGTCGCATTGCCGTCGTTACAGCTGGGAGTCCGGATGAACCGGCCGAATGAGGAAATGCATAGAAGGATGTACCTTGCCGTCTTGACATTTCTCCTTTTTGTGATGTGGCGATATTGGGGGAGGATGAAAACCAGAAGTCCGGATTGTTGTTGTTTGGGAATTCGGAAGCGAAGGCTGAAAGAAAAGCAGCTGTCCTCCAGTCCCGTTCATGTTTGATCTTCGGTTGCCCGAAGAGGCCATCTCTGCTGCCAAGGTCAGCCCCCAAGGACCAAGTCTCTTCGTCCTGCTTTTGCCTCGAGGATTTGTTTGGCACAGCTTACGCGCTGTACGAACATGCTCTTCGTTTTGTTTACTCGCTTCTCCCTCGCTTGTGATGCTTCATTGACATCGTGATATTTTGATCATTATATCACATTATCTTTGAAGATGAAGCCCGCCCCTTGCATTCACTACTCCACCTCCCTGACATGACAGACAGGAGGTGGAAGAACTCCGTAGCCTGCCAAGCTGGAACACGTTGCTGTGGCCATCCGCTGAAATGAGCAAACTCCTGAACAACGACACTCAACGACTTGCAAACACAACAAACTGATATTCTGGCCACAAGAGACTCACCTAAGCAACCCCTTCTAACAACAGTAATACTAGACTCCTTCCGCCTGCTCTGATTACATCCTATCATGAGGGGACCAGCGCGTCCTGCTCGCCTTGGCCGCGCGCTGCGTTCCTGGTCCAGCCAGCCCTCATCCACATCCTCTTCTGTTCGCTTCAGGTTACAGCAACAACGATGTATCACGACAGACCCAAGGCCGCCAGGCTCATCAGGAGGAGGAGGAGGAGCAGGAGAAGGTGAATACGATGGTCACCAGGAACCGGGTATGTGGATTCACGATCTTCTTCGTTCCCTGCACCGCACCACACCCCCATTCATCCTCATCTCACCATAATTCGTGCATCTGGCTTCTTGGCTCGGACCAAGACGGCAATATTTTGGCTAGAATAACACGTGTTGCCCTGTTTTTTCATTCCAAAATCTCGTAAGTAGCCTGGGGAGCAGAGATTGCCTTTCAGTGCTTTCGATTGTACTAGAATTTGATGCAAAAACCATTGTCCAGGTCCTCAAGGAGCCGACGAAGCCGAGAAAGGAGAAATTACATGTCACGTGCCAGTCGCGTGGCTCAACTTATCTATTTATTCTTGACCCTTCTCTTCATTGTACCACAGCAATTCTATTCTCTTAAAAAATGCCGGTAACTCCAAGTGGAATAAATCTTTCGGCTCGATGCAAATACTAAGCAAAGATAGCTGACAACCTTTAGTGAGGCATCACCAATCCACCAAGCAGTCAAAGAGCAACAGATACACGTGGAATCCAACATATACCGATGATGCATCTCTCGGACAGAAAATGCTGGAAGCAGCAGCAACAGCCTTCGCTTCGATACTGGTTCTCGGAACAGGCTTTGCCTTTGGTGGCTATGCCTACCATAAATTCTACAAATGGATTGTTCTTCACAAGATAGAAGGCGCCTTCAAACCTGGAGATCCAGTTCTGGAACTGGCGGCGATAGGAAAACAGGTCCCAAACTCAGTCACACCGGCACATGGCCCTGCTGGCAAGGATGATCCAGAAGGCCAGGAGGAGCACTGGATTGTACGGGATGAGCAGGAAAAGATCGACACAATTGTCTCCGGTATGGATCGCGGGCACTACCATCTTTTGATTGGCGAAAAAGGCACTGGAAAATCCAGCATGCTACTTGATGCCATGCACAAAGTCAACGGTGAGGGATGCGCTATGTTTGAAGCGCACGCGGATTTGGAGATCTTTCGAGTTCGCCTCGGAAAGTCACTTGATTACGAGTTCCACGAGGATTACATTGGCGGCTACTTCTCGGAAAGAGGGCCAGAGAAAGCACGACAGCGCTCCTGGATATCGAGCGCGCTTTCAACAAACTGGAAAAAGTTGCTCTTAAACGACGAAAAGAGGTTGGGAGACCAATGATTTTGATCATCAACGCTATACATCTCCTGAGGGATGATGACGATGGCCGCGACCTTCTCGAACTACTCCAGCAACGAGCCGAGCAATGGGCAGCCAGCAATCTTGTCACCATGGTCTTCAACAGCGACGACTACTGGGTGTATGAGCGACTGAAGACTTTGGCAACTCGCATGGAAGTCACGTCCATCACCGACCTACCAAAGGACCAAGCGAAAGCCGCTCTGAAAATGTATCGAACCAAATACTTCTCAGAGGCACCAACTTCGAAGATTCTAGATGAAGTATACGATCGTGTTGGAGGCCGTCTAACATATTTGAACCGCGTGGCCAAATCAGAGAATATGCTCAAGACATGCGATCAGATCATCGACACTGAACGTCGTTGGTTCCTCAATCAATGCTGGATTCTTGGTGCTGAAATGGACGATGATGTTATGGATCAACAGAAATATGCCGTAAGTTTTCTCTTTCACAGCTTTCCAATAATAAACTTTACCTTTCAAAATCGCTAACCTCTCCACAAAGTCAGCAGCAATGGTCCTAGCCCAAGCCCTTGTGAAAGCAGAAGCGGAAGCCTCGTCCAACTACGACGCCGAAGACGGCTCCCACAATATCCCCGCCATTCCCCTCCACAAAGCCCGCCAGATCATGACACGAGCTGACTTCATTCAAAAATACGACCACATCAACCTCTTCACCATAACCTCCAAAGCATACGTCCGAGCCGACTCCGTACCAATGCAAAGAGCCTTCCGAGTGATTTGTTCCGAAGAGGGCTTCGATGAGCATCTCGAGGCGACGTTGCAGCGAATTGCCGACATTGAGAGTTTAGGCCGTACGAGGGAGATTGTGGCGAAGGATTTGGTGTTGGGTGGGGTATACAATTTGAAGTTGAAGGGGGGGAGATGGGGTGAGAAGTATCATCAGATTGCGTTGGAGCAGAAGGAGGATGATGAAGCGAAAGAGCCTTTTGATGGGACGCAAGGGGAGCGCTTGGAAGATGAAGACGACGACCACAAAAATGGCAGCGATAACCTTAACTAGC
This sequence comes from Tetracladium setigerum, assembly GCA_031472005.1. Lineage (NCBI taxonomy): Eukaryota > Fungi > Ascomycota > Leotiomycetes > Helotiales > Tetracladium > Tetracladium setigerum. The sequence continues at coordinate 2,474,960 of PZJY01000006.1, forward strand.
TGAGAAGGACGACCTCGGATTTTCTTTTGTAAGAATGTAAGATGGTTTTTGTAAAATTATATTTTGTATGAATTATTGTATATATGTGTGTGTATCAATATCAAAGACTGGATTTTCGAACCGCTCCCGTGTTGGAGAAGTTTTTATTCGTGGAGCGGCCGATGATAATGTCAAGTTGGCACGTTGTTGCTCACCTCTCTCGCATCGTATACTCGTCGTATATGTATGTATGCAGATCTTAGCGTTCAATTCCCATTACTGTACCAGTCTATTCTTCCACTCACTCACTCATTCAATTCGTTTGGAATCAACTTTCCAAGCACCCAGTTGCATCCCCGGAAGCATTTCAACCCGAACTTTAGCTTTGTCCTACAGTTTCTCAAGTGCTGACTTTTGTTCTCGGATGGATGTTCCGAATTAGTTTTCTTGCTCGCACGCGATCATGTCAGCCCTAAGAGACCTCCAAAAAGGGTATGTATGAAGTATCCCAAACAGATCATGGTCTGAGAATAGATTCCCTCGAGTCCTTTCTCTGAGACTTATGAATAATCCATCCAATTATCCTATCGGAAATACAGTACTCTTGTTTTCGGGATCCGACTTACTTATTCCCACGGAATTTGGTGTTGCGCTTCGTTTCTGCTCGTGTGAGATTTTGGAATCAAAATCCGCTGACTAAGTACCTAGATACAGTTACAGTATTTACCTCAACACTCACTTACTCACCTAAGTTACGCGTATCTTTCCATCGGACATTGATTTCCAGAGGCCGAGAGGAATCTACTGACCGAACGGGCTTCTCTTAATCCCGGTGGCCGTTGACTTAATCAATTGCAGCATCAACATTTGAGGTGCACAATTGAAGTCGACTGAGGTACACGGTCAATTCCACAGGATCTAAAGCCGTGTTTTGGGGGAGGGAGGGGGTTGTTTTATAAATTGAATTTGCAAGTTTCATGTAAATCCAGCATGGACGATATCTCCGTTTTATTATTTGTATTTATCTTGAAATTTGTCTGTGTGTCTTGATTATTCAATGTTGTTCTCGTATACTGCGTCCTGAATAATGCGGGTCGTGTTGACGTAGCCCGTCAATGGACTTAGGAATCTCCGATTTTATATCCGTGACTACAAAGGCAAAATAACGCAACTACCGCAGGCAGATATGGATCCGTCCTCGCCGCCGAGATTGATATTGCATTCCGGCTTACTTAAAAGTGGATATTCAGAGGCACAAAACACGAACGAGTTTGGACATACTCGTGAGAGATGGCTTTTTGTTGGCTGCGAGTTGCGAGCTGCGGGGGCCAAGCAAACAAGCGAATTGTAAGCGGCAGTTGTAAGCCTCTTAGATTCCTAGGTACCTGTATGATTCCACAACAATACGACAAAGGCTGTGATATACATGGTACAAGATTGGCATTTGGTTATTTACCTATCCAAGGTATCCTGCAGCCCTACACCGTCCTCAATGGTACGTTCGTTGGCTTATTCGGGTAACGCGGCGGGATGGTCTCTACTTTGGGTAGTTTGTACGAGTTTTAGTCTAACTAACGATGTGGTAGATGCCGTGCAATAGAATCCTGATGGACAATATTTACAGGCAGTTCCTTGTAGGCATGCGTAACTTCCTCCACTTCTATCAATTTGGGCAAGTATATAAGAAACTGTCTGTCTCCCAAACAACAAGAGTCTTTCACCACTATCAATCACAACATTCAATCAGGCCGTGTCTACCTACCTACCATTGACAACTCCATTCATATACATCAAAAATGACAAGCACTTTCCTCTCCAACGGCCAGGCCACAAACGGCACCAAATCCACCTCCAAAAATGAAGCCACCGCTAAATTCCGAACTCTCAATCCCCCCGTCGACACAAGTCTAGTCCCAACAATTGGCATGGCAGCATACCGCGCTCCCTACCTTACCCAACCACACCGGATGCGAGAAGCTATCCGAGATGCCCACAATGGACGAATCCCACCCATGATTGGATTTTTCTGCGGCTTGACGGCTCCTCAGGTGGTCAGATACGTAGCTGTGATGGGATTCGATCTCATTGGTATTGATTGGGAGCATGCTGCAACTAATGTTGAGACTATGACTTCGATGGTTCATGATATTCAGCATTTTAGTGAGGGGAGAACACATGCTTTTGTTCGGTATGTTTACATTCCATCACATCAAATTTACCGTTTTTATATCCTTTTTACTCTTTCCCAAAAGCTAATTCTCTCGCGATGCAATACAGAATCCAAGGTCATGACCACGCCGGTATAGGAAATGCCCTCGACGCCGGCGCCAGCATCATGGTCCCACAAGTCGAAACCGTCTCGGACGCCAAACACATCGTCTCGGCGATGAAATTCGGCGCGGCAGTCAACGGTACCCGATCAGCACCGCCAGCGCGTTGGGTCATGGGCGTCTCAGACAAAGTAATCGATTCATCCCTCACGCTCCATCAAAACCTCAACTACCAAGCCTCACTCACCATCCAAGTTGAATCCCTCGCCGCCATCCAAAACCTCGACGCCATCCTCACCGAATGCGGCGAAGATATCGATGCCGTCTGGCTCGGTTCGCTCGACGCACGAATCAGTATGGGATTCCCCGGTTTTGGAGGCGGTGAGCCGGAGTGGCAGGATGCGGTCAAGTTATTTAATGAGACGATGCTGAAGCATAATAAACCTGCTGCGGGTTTTGTGTTTGGGCCGCCGGAGACGAGGGATGCGTTGGCGAGGGGGAAGGCGTGGATGTGTTCGAGTGGGGATATAATGGCGCTGATGGGGACGATGGGGGAGTTGGCTCAGTTTAGAGAGGCGTTTACTGCGAAGAGTCAGGTAGGGCAGTTGGGTAAATGAGAGGGCTTTTGTTTGTTGGCTCGCTTTGGAAGTCACAATGGAGTATTTATAGCGAGGATTGTACAGTACTTAGAACCTATATATCAAATAGACAAAGACGACTCATCAACCTCCACTCATCTATTTCTAAAAACAAAATATAAAGGTAAAGATAAAAACTAAAATTAAACTCCCTCCACTTCCACAAGCGCCTTCACGAGCGCAATAACAACATCCCTCCCAATCTGCAACTCCTCCTCACTCTCCAACATAGGAACATGCAAAAACACCACTCTACCCGGCCTCTTCTCTTTCCAGAACCATCGAAGGGAAAGATAATACAACCACCCACACACATAATTCCCCACATCGTCACTTAACCGAACATCTATTTCACGCCCTCCCTTGCCCCATTTTCCATCCTTCCCATTCTTACCCCCACCTCTCCTCCCCATTCCCTCCACTGTACCCTTCCCCTTCCTCTCCCCCAACAACCCCCTCCACCTCTCCACCACGCCCTCCAAATCCGCAAACCCACATTCCAACCGTTCAGGACTCTTCTCCTTCCCGACCCCAAACAATTTCTTCCCCTCAACCCGCGAAATCACTTTCCTTCCCTCGTCGGGAATCTCATGATATCCATCTCTATTTGCACCGGCTTCGATGGCGAAGTAGGCGTCTCGGTCGGCGGCGAGGCCGATGTGGATTGTGATGGATGGGCCGGAGGGGGTAGTGGTAGTGGGGGATTGGAGGAGGGTGGGGATCGTGGTGAGGAGGGTGTGGTAGAGTGCTGGGAGGGTGGGGGGTTGTGATGTTTATTGTTGTTGTGGTTGTGATTGAGGGGTGGGAGGGGTGAGGGTGGGTGAGTGTGAGTGTGCTGAGGATGTAGGTAGGTATGTGAGATTGGTGTTTTTTTGTGTGGATTTGTTGTCAATTATAGGGGAGTGGGAGAATGAATGGCATTGTACGAAATATGGGGAGGTTGTTGAACTAATATTTTGCGATTGAAATATAACATATATAAAAAACGTTTCCAAATAAATGGTCGTCTGTGACTGATATGAACGAAAATGGCAGTTTCTTGTGATTGAATTGAAATGAAATGATCGAATTGTGACTTACTCCGGAAGAAGTGGTAGAATGAGTGCGGATGGGTTCGATTTTACGTCGAGGAATGCCTGTAGTATTGCAATTGAATTAGTAATCTACAATTAATTCAATTATGGGATGACCGGACTGGAGTTTAGATTTTTTTTTTTTCTAACATGTCTAGGAGCCAAAGTGAAGTGAATTGTAAACAAAGCGAGCATTGGAAAGAAAAGATGCTGCGGATTAAAAGGTCAATTAAAAAATAAATATGTACGAACCCCAAAGCCAGTGATGAGAACATTGATCTCATTGTTTGCTAAGTTTTCAATTGACATGGCGCCTATTCTTGTCTTGGAATGGGATTTAGATATTGAAAATGAAACTAGAGAGAGAAGAAAAAAGAAGCCTGTTCCGAAAATTGTATATCTTTCCTGAGACATTTTTTTATTATTTCTGAATATTGGTGGTGACTCCTTGCCGGCTGAGTAAGAAAGAAACGCGAGCATGCCAAGGCCTTGCTCGCTTACAGTTCTTTGAACTTTTCAATCATCTAACTCTCCTCCGTACCTAGGGTAGAAAAATAAAAGATTTTGAACGTCCCATAGTGGGATTAGTGTTTGAAATTATCAATTCGGTAGTTTCCTAAGTTTGAGAAAATTCCGATTTCAAGAGTATACCACCCAAGTTTGACAGTCCTATTGTTCCTCTCATATTGAATTACCTCCCTCCTCCAAATCAAAACTGAAGAGTGAAGACCCAATCTCACAATTGTCGACCGCAAATTAAATCAAAAAAAGATCCGAGTAAAACGAGAAAAAAAAAAACGATACAAAAGGAGAGGGTATATATCGACAAACTCCATTCCCCGTTCTCCATTCCCGTCCGTTCCCAATCTCGTATCGACCGGCAATCATCTCGACTTCATTACTCGACTACCTCACACACAAACCCTCATCCATTTCTTTCGCCTTGGAGATTGGAAATTTTAGTATCTCCCTTCCGGTTGATTGGCAGCAGGAGGTGGATAATTCGGATACTGCTGAGGCTGACCAGCCGTAGGATCACCATAACCACCAGTATGACCATGACCGTAACCCTGATCAACACCATTTGGATGACCCCCTACGCGATCATTCAGCTCCACTGGCTGACCGGTTTCATTAACAGGTCCGGTGCCGCCATTATTATGACCAACAGCAGGTCCTCCCTTCTCGACATCGGCGGCGGCTTGGTTGCGGCGGCTGAACATTGTTCCTAGAGAGCTGAATTTGAACCCTCCTCTACCGCCAGTGTGGCCTGTTGTTGCGGAGGGGTTATTGGGGTCGTAGGTGGTGGAGTGGGAGTGGGAATGGGAGGTTGTGCCGTCAGCTGTGGCGCGACGTGAGATGAAGACTGTTTTTGTTGAAACAGGATATTAGCATCTTTTCTTGTGTTTTCCCCACAGCTAATTCAATTGCTGTTTGAATGGACAAGGAGGGGAGGGGGTAAAGAGTAGAAGCAAGGAAGGGAGGCGCGTACGAGAGGCGAACAAAGTCACACAGAAGAACAACCAATTCAACAGCGCAAAGGCCATGGCCGCACGTGTGGAATCCGTGAAGCTGTTTTGCCATCGGAAGCCAAACCAGGTGTCGGACCAGGCGCGGGTGTAGTCTGCGAGAAGGGCGAATGTGGTGAGCCAGAAGATGGTGGTCAATGCTTCGAATACGCTGGCGAGGTGGGTTGGGTTGGTTAGTTTTGATTGTTGGTGGGAAGGGGATGGATGGATGGTTGAGAGTAGGTAGGTAGAGCTTACAAGTGACCCCAGAAATGGTAGGCTTGTGGCATGAAGCGGGGAGCGCAGAAGGTCTGGTGATGGAGTTAGTTCGTTATCTAAGTAAAGCATTTGTTCAAATGCTTTTTTGTGTGGAGAGAGAAGAGAAGGGAGTACATACGTAGAGGAGGAACAAGACTGTCCAGACGAAAGTGAAGAAGGCCATTCCTGTTTTTGCTGTTAAACCGTCGTCTATCTCAAACTACACTTTCGCTGACTTACCATAGCCACTCAACTATGAGTACATTAGATTAGTTCTTTGCTTTCCGAGATTTCGAGGGAGGAGGAGGAGAAGGCTTGCTTACATAGACATAACTTGCAGCATTTGCAGCTAAACTCAACACCAAAATATTAAAGATCTTGATAGATATCAGTATAGTACGATGTATATGTTGTATGGTTGGTCATTGAAAACATACACCCTGAATGACCCGGATGATGGCCAACCAGAACGGTTGGTGTGGGATGTGTTCTCGACCTGTCCCAGTGGGATACGTATTTCTGTTGAAATTCACCATGATGGTTGAATACTCGTCACACTCGATATTCGTGATTTTTGTCGGTTGCGTATGTTTTGATTCTCTTTGTCGTGATCTTTCTTCACTCACAGTAGAAAGGAAAGAGCCTTCGCAAACTTGAGGAAAGAAGTCGACGGACGGGTGATCACCTATTTATTTAAAGGCTCCCATCCCAACCCAATCTCACAAATCCTGGTCGATCAGTTCCGGCTTCCAGCTTGGTATCCAAACCCCCGGCACTTGTGATTCGCTGCCCAAGACGGGAAGTGCGATGTTGTGACGAATTCTTTGTTCGTTTTCAACTACCTTCCAAGAAGCACTTAGGTCTTGGAAGTTACTCCGAGTTTACTGATCTCCCCCATTGTGAGCAAAAATCGTCATGGAAGGCTGTGATATCATTTGACGGATAGCCGTGGATACTTCAAAAGAACAAAGCCTCGTGAGCATGGGGGAGCTTGGAGTTTCAGACTCAGTGGTCTGAGTTGGCGAATAGGGAGATGTTGTGCCAATTGACAGCGGGGTAGAAGTCTTGGTGGTGTTGTTAAAAATACCCGAAAACTACGTAATTGGCCCACAGATGGTAGAGGGGTGGATGAAAAGTTGGGTGACTCTTTCAACATCTCACATGTTGTGCAATCCATCGAACTGTGTGAATAATAATCGAAACTAATTAATTCTTCGAGATGGTGTGCTGCCGCGCTTTCCGGCAGAGAGGAGATGAGACTCGTCTTGTCGCAATACTGTATAAGGCAAATATATTATCATTATATTATTATGATACCGCGAACTACTAGTCAATAATGTCAAGGTCCTGTTTGAAGTGGAGATATCAATAATGTCAAGGGTTTGCTGGGACACGCGTAGCCACAGCTGCCAAGGAGAGGCTCATCCATCAAAACGCGACGCAGATAGCTGGGTACGAAGTACTACTGTACAGTACTCCGTAGAGTATCCTCGTATGATCAACAAAGACTGCCGTTGATCTTCTTCCGCTTAGTCCTTGGAAAACGTTCTCCGGCCCGCCTTTGATCTGCAGCCACTCGGCATTGAACGTTGTAGACTAGCCCAGCGCACGGGATACAGATTTTCCGCGTATTGATGTAGTTAGTGTAGTGAATAAGTTGGGCGACTCTTTAAAATCTCACATGTTTAAGTATGCCTTATAATCAGCTCAGCTTTTTTAAGGTCACAATGCGGCGCGAGAGCATATCAAAAATCGAATAGTACAAATGGAAGCCTTAGATAACGATTACCGAACTGGGCAAAGTAAGATAAAACTTCGCATTTTTTTAACATGAGTCCTCGGAATTTTTATTATAAGAAAATCAAAAAGGGAAGTAGAGAGAAGAAGAAGAGAATTAAATGATAAGGGAGCAGCTAATACTGAAAACTACGAAGGATCTCGCGTCGCACTATACTTTCTCATCTCAACTGAGTGTTGTTCCACAATGACTCTCATCCCATCAGCTGTCTCCGGAGCAACAAATCTCTTCTCCTTCACTCCATTTGCCTCTATGATATCCTCAAACGTCGAACCCTGGCTATATCCTCCACGTCTCCAAAACTCCGAGACCAGCCAGGTACAAAAGCCAATTGGTGACCCAGCTCCAGATCCCCCCATTGTAAAGGCGGGACTCAAAGACGAGGAGCTGAAGTCCGCAGAATTGGGCAGGCTCGAGTCCTGGTCGGGAGACGGTAGTAGCAGAGCGAGACCAAGCAAACCCTGTGGCTCCTCTTTCAGGATCGAAACAGCGCGGTGCGATTGAATGCCGACGATGATGGTCCAGATGGTTATCAGAAGCAGGATTCCTAGCATAGGACCAGCTACCCAAGTCACGACCGTCAGTCGTGATACCTGAGTTAGGGAAGCGCCTTTGACAGTCTCTGGAGTCGTTGTAGACTGTAGAAGGAACGATCTCGCCGTAAAAGCGAAGGTTGATTGAAATATCTCCGTTGTTGCATTGATGAGATCTGCACTTGTTGGTCGTAGGTTTGGGTCGTTCTTGCGTGCGTGGCTGAGGGCCAGAAGTCCAAAAGTGTTACCTGAGATGGTAGCTGTTGGGTCTAACGCGACGATCAGCTGCACGCCCGTCTCAAAAAGGGCTGATGAGGACCATTGAAATGATGTCGAGACGTCTGCGGGCTTGAAACTGACGATAGCGGGTGATTGAGGAGGCTCAGCTGCGGAAATGGATAGACTCCCTTGAGTCTTCCAGTATGATGGTATGCAAGATATGACCTTGAGATCAGAGAGTCGATTGGCGGCATTCGCATCGAAGTAACCATGTAGCAAAAGCATTCGGCTACTTTCTCCACAGTTCGCCGTCTCTGCTGATGCAGTCATGTACTCGGTGGCGGCAGCATTATCGACCACGAGAGTTTGACGGTAGGCGCATCCTCGATCTGTGCCTGAAATTCTCACAGTAACACTTGTCGCATCAGAGGTGTTAGAGGAAGAGTAATCTGATAGAGTGGTGCAATCAAGATCTGCCCAGTACGCAGTGAGGTTGACAGCAAGTTGTGTCCCTAATTTTGAAGTGCTTGCTGAATTGAACTGAGGAAATGCATAGCGGTCTAGTGTCCAAGGTGGAAATCTCGCATCAAGATTGCGTGTTGCTAGGACGAGGTTCAAGGCGGAAGCAAGGTTGGTCCTCGAGTCAACGCCCGTTTCATTGAAAGCAGTCGTGATGAGCATGTCTGCAGGACGAGTGCTTGGAGTGTCTTCGGCAGCAAAAAGATTGCTGGCAAGGGCAATCAGAGCCAATTTGTTCACAAAAGTAAGCAGGATAGCTACTCCTAGAACTCGGTGTTTGTTTCTCCACGCTCTATACCAGCGGGTTGGTAAAGCGTGTTGTCGATAATCCAGAAGGACTGACAGCTTTCCAGTAGCTCCATCTGGCTTTGCCAGTTCGATGAATGGTTGACGGTCCTGAAAGTCGGAGATGATGGCGGCCCAGCAAAGGACATAGACTGTAATAATCAAAGTTGGGAGTGAGGTCCATAGCAGCGAATATGCGGAATTCTTGTCCAGTTTCCCCAGATTCATCCCCAAAAGGGAGAGCTGGACTACCGAGCTGGAAGGATGGTTGCGAACCCCGAATTCGACTTCGATATTGCCAGTAGGACAACTATAGTTATGATGAAGGCCAAATTAACAATAGTCACTAACAATGTGGTCCACCATCGTAGTTTCCACGGTATGAAACCCTCCGGGCGAGTGGTTGGTGATGCCATTTTCGGATCTATAGCAATAGTTAACAATCGACATATTCTATAATATCAACCCCTAGTATTTGCCAGAGTACATACCAGAATAGACCAAGGGATTAGAAACAGGGGCGTAATTCATGTTGTGAACACTTTGATGTTTCTTCATTCAGACTTCATTCAGACTTCATTCATATAACAAAAATGTGTCGTGGTCGTTGCACCAAAAGAGGGCAGAGGCATTTCAATCTGCCAAATGTCTCGCACAGCCTTCCCCAGCAAACCCCAGACTGATATCTCAGCTGGGAAGCCTCTCCAATCTCCCGTCCCACACATCCCCGATAACCGAGCTAGAAATCCCGCTAACATCGAGCGGCTGAGTCTGGGCACCCAATCAGTCGGACCCAAGAATGTGTATGTCTTCGGAGGAAAGCTTTGAGGCGCACTTAGTCCACCACGATCTTTCGAGCTGTTGAGAAATGTGTCAATTGATGGGAGACGGGGAGGGAAGGTTTTGTGTTGTGGAGAGAGCCTGACTTACAGCCACAAGGTAGCTGAATTTTGCTTCCATCCAAAAAATTTCTTGCTTCTTCTGGCTTCAGGGGAGGAGGCAAGTTCCTCATTGATTTTTCTGGATACTGTGCAAATTGTATATCACTGCACAATGTTCAAGTCATTCCAGATCCAAGTTCTCGCCATCATCAGTTTCATCCTCTGCTTTGCGGCAGCAGCACGATCAGTCCTCCCGGACCCCTCAACATGCGTAGACCCAAACGTGACCTTCGACGGCTGCAAGGTCCTAGAAGCAAAGAGTGCAGAATGCGGCGGCATCTCTGTGGATGATCAAACCGAACTCATAGCTTGTTTCTGCACGCAAGAGGTGTACTCTTCCATCATCAAGTAAGTGCTCTCTCCCTCCTCTATACAATTGAGAATTAAAAACTACATGATTCCATTATTGCTGTTGGAAATGGTTAATTACAATGGAGAGAAAGAAATTAGAAGCAGAAACAACTAACAGAAAGTTACAGCTGCAAATCCGAAATCCGCACCTGCCAACGCTCCGACTCGGGCGACGCAACATACGATTCCATCCTCAAGGAATGGAAATCGGCATGTCTCTCCAAAATATCATTCACGCCGACCTCCCCCTCCAATCCCTCCAGCCCATCCAACCCATCCAACCCTTCCCAATCCTCCCCTTTACCAACAGCCAAACCAACAACAACCAACTTCCCCGACCTCCCCAGCTGCCAGCACGTCTACACGGCCTGCGCAAGATGGAGCAGCCAAGGGGCCCTCTGCAGCGCGCAATTCACCGTCTCGAGCGAGTACTATGCCTGCCAATGTAAACCCGAGGTCCTGGTCCAGGCGAGTGCGTGTCAGATTGGGGCAGCGGAGTGTTTGGGGGAGGCGTTGAATTCGGAGACGTTGTATGAGAGTCGGTTTTGTGGATCTTTTACACAGGCGGGATCGGGGACTGCTTCGTCGGTTGTAAGTACCTACCTACCTACCTACCTTACCTACTCTTTCTTTTGATAGAATGTGAGGATGGCTGGTTCTGCGGAGAGAATAGGGATATATATATACATGATGTGTTTACTGACTTCATTGGTGGTTGCAGAGCGATACGCTGACGACGAGTGCTGGTGGTGGGGGGTCGAACAGAGGGGAGGCGACGACGGCGTTTACGCCTAGTACTAGATCAGCAAGTGTTGCTACTACAACGTCCACAGCTTTTGCGAGTTCATCAAGAGCGGAGAAGAAGAAAGTATGGGTTATGGATTGTTGGCCATGTTTCCTGGCTGGTATTTGTGATTTGTATATGAAATTTAAAATGATTCCAATGACTTAGTGACTAAAAGATGGAGGACAAATAGGTCTAGAACAACTAGTGAGGGATCTTTATGGGAAGTTGAGAAAAATCAACGATGCTCCATTATTATTTCCTCCCCACCCCAAAATCATAACATCCGCCATTTACCCGCCATGGGAGATGAACACTCGCTACTTGCTCTTGCGGCACTTGTATAACTGAGTAGATGCTCGTGCTGCCCCGTAAGCTTCCTCTCTTCTTCCACTTACTACCACTTACCACCTACCACTCTTCTGTTGGAGACTCATTTTAGTACGATAATAGGAGATGTAAATAAATAAATAAATAAATAAATAGTCGAATAACCATTCCGAAAATTATATTAAAAGTAATGTTATAATAACAAATAAGTATATTTCTACTTATCCACAGCTGCCAAGGAGAGGCTCATCCACCAAATGCGACCCAGATGACTATGAGGTACAGTGGTATCCTGGTATAATTGACAAGACCGTTGACCTTCTTCGGCTTGGTCTGGAACGTTCTCCGGCCCGCCTCTGATCGATCTACCGCCACTTGGCATTGAACATTGTACAGCAGCCCAGCGCACGGGATACTATAACCCCAACCCCGAATGTAATACGGTGGGCCTGAACTTAACTTACTCTACACAGAATGTTGGCTGTCAAGTATCGCCACCGATAGTAATAGAGTTAACTTTGGACCCACCATATTACATTCGGAGTTGGAGGGTATAGTCCAGATTTCCACCTATTGATGCAGAGTCTAGGCATCCCACAAGGCCTCTCCTCTCTTGGCTCTTCTTACACTACTCGGTGAGCGATAATCTCAGTATTCTGGGTCGGAGAGCACAGGCTGAGCAGAGTTCTTCTCATACAACATCATACCTCGAATAACAAAAACCGATATAGATGTGCTGTTGCTGCCCGGGTCACCCGATTTCCAAGGAAGAACAGGCTGATAAGAAATGTGGAAAGACGACTCTTTTTGCAACTAGCAAAACCTGGAGATCGGACTGGCCAAAACCTTGAAAGGCACTCCTGTCTCTGGATCAACACTTTCTACCACAGATCTGAAGATTTTCAACGACATGGTTGATTATTGAGCATGGAAGACTAGCCCCTGCAAATACTCAAGTGAGCAGTCGGCAGTAGTCCAACCTTTAAACCAGTCCTTCGGTAGGGGTCTCCCGGTTTCCAAAGTCAGAGACCAGCTCTGGTAGATGTACTCTGAAGTATTTCCCTACCGAGCTAGAGAACTGTAGCCTCAAGCTTCTAGCGTCTCTATAGCTTGGCCAACCATCCGATCCAGCTTGCCATCACTTGATATATTTCGGTAGATCGTTGATCCGCAGAATCGGTACTTCGAGGTGTTGTCGCTCATAGTAGCATAGCAAAGTTGCAATTCCGTCATTATTTGGTGTAGAAAGCGTATCGTTGAATTCGCCCGCCACCATTAATCCGATATTCTGCGGATGATTCGTTGCGCACTTTATCCTCCATAATCGATCCAAAGCTACCCAAGGAATCGCAAGTATCGAAATGCGTAAGAGTTTGGGAAGGTACTGTACTGTACAAAGCCTGGCCGACAGTTCCCCGATCGGTGGAATCTTTTTGCTCTGACTGTTGAGACTAGAGACTATAGAGGAATGAAATTGCCCTAACTCGACGTTCAGCGTTTCCCAGGGATGTTTGAAGTTGTCATGAGTTGATATGGGAGAGAAGAAAATGGGGGATTGAAGCTCAGCTGCATGGCTCTCACAAACTAGCCAAGCTTTGCTGGATGAATGGTTTCTCCGCAACCCGGTTTCTCAAGCCAAGCTTATCAGCTCCATAATCCCTACTCGTATCATGCTTCCTCTTCCTCTTTCATCTCTTAAAATTTTCAATGATAAGGACAAATCCCCAATTTTGGATATCAAATATTTCAACAAGTTGAGTTCATGCAGCGGCGCAAAGATAAGAATCCAATGATGGTCTTTCCACTCTTTGTCGCCCTGCAAATGCAGCTTCCCAAACCCTGAACCTGCATTGGTTATGTCACTATCTCGGCCGTTCTGACCAGAAAATGGTACCCGGAAGGAAAGGCTAAGTCGACTTCATTTCCAGGGAATTCGTTATCTTCTCTCCCTTGCCTCCTCCCTACTGTTTCTTTCTGTATCCCATATCTCCTTTGCATGACAACTCTCTTGCGATGCTTCTCTCTGTGTGTTTGAAACTCGCCTTTCTGGTGTCCTCGGGTTCCGCAACCGCAAAAATCTCAACTCCAATATGGGGCGGGGACTTTCCCGTTTTCCCCCTACAGGAAAATGCAGAGACGACAAAATTGTTCCCAATGGCTTCGTGCAATGGCTTCAAATTGGAAGAAGCGACCATTGATCAAATGCAAGCGGCAATGAAGAAGGGAACATTGACAAGTCAACAATTGGTCATTTGCTACTTGCAACGGCAGTATCAAACTGATGATTACATCAAGTGAGTTCTCCTCCATACTCGACTTCAGCCAGAGAAGGCTAACGACACCACAGCTCCATTCTCCAGGTCAATCCCGATGTCTTCACCATCGCCGCAAAATTAGACGCCGAACGCCATGCAGGAAAAGTTCGAGGTCCACTCCATGGCATTCCGTTTCTTGTGAAAGAAAACATCGCCTCAAAAGATAAGATGGAAACGACGGCTGGAAGCTGGGCCTTGATGGGATCTATTGTACCACGTGATGCTCATGTGGTCAAGAAACTGCGAGAAGCAGGAGCTGTGTTACTTGGAAAAGCAACATTGAGCGAGTGGGCTGACATGAGAAGTAACAACTACTCTGAAGGTTACTCAGCCAGAGGTGGGCAGGCCAGAAGTCCATACAACTTGACCTTGAATCCCGGTGGTAGTAGTTCGGGGAGCGCTGCTGCTGTTGCTGCGAATACGATCGCCTTTTCTTTGGGAACGGAGACAGATGGAAGTGGTGAGTTTGTAGAGCTTGATTCTTAGAAATTCGCTGATTTGAATCAGTTATCAACCCTGCAGAAAGAAACGCGGTGGTTGGATTCAAGCCAACCGTTGGCCTGACTAGCAGAGCAGGGTAAGAGCGTCGTTTCTTGTTGCACTTTTCATTCTGATTGTGAAAATAGAGTAATTCCAGAGAGCGAACACCAAGACTCAGTTGGTACGTTCGGTCGTACAGTACGAGATGCCGTTTACGCTCTCGACGCAATCTACGGTACCGATTCCCGGGACAATTACACCCTCGCCCAAAAGAACCGCACACCTCAAAAAGGCTACGCTCAATTTCTCACCACCAAATCTGCTCTTAAAGGCGCGACCTTCGGTCTTCCATGGGCCTCCTTCTGGGCCAAAGCCGACCCGGAACAACTCCAAATTCTAGGGTCTCTTCTCACCCTCATCAAATCTGCAGGCGCCACAATAATCAATAACACCGAACTCCCCAACTACGAGACCATCGTTTCTCCAAACTACTGGGACTGGGACTATGGTACTAATCGTGGCTACCCCAACGAATCAGAATACACAGTTGTGAAAGTTGATTTCTACAATAACATCAAAAGCTACCTCTCCGAGCTTAAAAATACAAACATTCGCTCCCTCGAAGATATCATCGCTTACAATATTGCCAACGATGGTACTGAAGGAGGCAATCCCTGGCCATTAGGAATTCCAGCTTTCTACTCCGGCCAAGATGGGTTTCTCGCTTCAGTCAAAACCAAAGGAGTTCGCGACGAAGTCTACTACCAAGCGCTAGAGTTTTGCCAACGATCCACTCGCGAGGAAGGTATCGACGCAGCACTCACATACAAAGGTAAGAAATTGAATGGCCTTCTTGTACCGCCAGATGTGGGACAGACATATCAGATTGCGGCGCAAGCAGGTTATCCGATGATCACGATACCAGCGGGTGTGCATTCTGAAAGTGGGATGCCGTTTGGATTGGCAATTATGCAGAGCGCATGGAAGGAGGAGGAGTTGGTTAGGTGGGGAAGTGCCATTGAGGATTTGCAGAGGGTGAGTAAGGGGAAAGGTGGAGGGAGAACTCTGCCGGAGTGGAGGGGATATCTGGAGAAGAACGTGCCGGTTTTAAATTTGTCTTAGGTGGTTGATTTAGAGTAGTGGTACAGCCAGTATACAAGTAACAGGAGAATTGAAATAGAGCCTTTGCGTTAAAGATGGTTGAGATGACTCTCGCTTAGTCGGAGTTCCTTTAAGCCCAGAAGGTCCGGAAATCTAATATGTTCAAGGTGACATTCCGCTGGTTACAGCTGTCACTGAATTGATTACTATTGAACTAAAACTAGCGAATAAAGTATTCATATACTTTCAATCTACTCTAGGCCCGCTTGGATTCACTCAGACCGCCCTGCTCTCGACCTTCGAAGTATCGGGTCTCCTTCTCGCTTACCTCCTCGTTTGACGTCAATGAACACAACAAGTCTACTCCTACGTAGATTTGTATAGATTTCAGAACCGTGAGCAATTCAGGTTCAAATTTCTTCTATCATCCCCTGTTCGGAGAAAGTCAATCAGATCGAATCTGTTTCGATTTCTTGTGAAAGAGTGTATCACGTGCTGATAAAGCTCCTTCAAAGCTCAATCGGAAAACCTTCCAGGGCGCATGGCCGGCTTCGGTCGAGTCCCATTCTTGCTTGACAAGCAACAATCCATCTTCAACATCACAGCACCAGATAAAGAGGAGATGTAAGATTACCTACTTCCAGTCCCTCTCCAATCCAGCCACTAATCTTATCCAAATAACAGACACGCATACCTCACACCCACATACATACCTCTTCCCTCAAAACAACCAACCAACCGCCCAGAATGCCCATCCTCTCCAAAGCCCTCAAAGCCGTCGGCGCAACGACCCTAATATCCAGCGCCTTCATCTACCAACGCACCAAGAACTCCATTTTGTCCCACTCTCCCCGATGATCCCATTTTCTCGTCTGCGGCCTATCTGCAAAATAACCCGAATCGCAATCCAGCTACGCAGGATCTGTGTGTGAGGAGAATACCGATTGAGAAGGTTAAGCCGGGTTTGGTGGATGCTTTGCTAAAGGCGCAGGCGGAAGGGAGAAGGATGGGAGTGTTGTGAGTGCGAAGGAGGGTGCGGTGGTGAAGGGCGAGGAGAAGGGGAAGGGAGGGTGGAGTTTGGGTGGGTTGTTTGGAAGTGCGAGTGTGAAGGATAAGGTTGTTGAAGCTGTGGAGGCCGTGAAGGGGAATGCTGTTGCGGAGGGACCGGAGTATGCTTTGGTTGAGCATTTCTGCGCGGGGATTTGGTCGGGTCTTGGTGCGTTGTTCCTTTGTCTCCTGCTCTCCTACTCTCCTTGCAAAGTCCTACGTCGTGATCGTGAATAATGGTACGGAATACTAATTGCTTGCTTGGGTTTTTATTCAGCATACCAACCCCAACGCCGCATCCTCGCAAACAAATACCAACATCTCCCCGACCGAACAGCCTCTCCAACCCAACTTTGGAGTCGCGCCGAGCTGAAGGAATCCCATTATCCAGTTGGAACACAGATAACAGATCATTTTGAAGTTGTCTCCAAAACACCTACCAGTATCACGGTTCGATGTGGTGACTCGCCATTGAATAAGGGAGTGAGAGATTCAGATGGTTTGTTTGAAATGGGTGTGAAGGTTATTCCTGCCGAGGGGTTGGGTGGACTTTGGGGTGCTGGAAAGGGAGGGGAGGTCGAGCTGAGTTTGAAGAGGTAAGTCTTCCAACAGTCTATTGACTGAGAGGGAATGTCGATGATTCCGGGTTGGTTGGGATATATGCTAACGTGATTATATTTTCTTTCTGTAGTGTATTCTACAAAGGCCTTACTCCTTCGCCAGCAGGATCAACAGAAGGACCAATGCCAACACATATTGTGCTTTTGCATAAATTATATACGAAATTTTGGATGGAGGCTGCGATTTACAATGTCATGATTTAGAAGTTGAGTGTATTTTGGATACGGATTTGGTGAGGGTTGGGAGAAGAGAGAGGGCCGAGCTAAATGACGAAAGAAGGGGTTATGTGAGATTAAGAAGCTAGTGTATGTAGATTTTGTAGTGATAGAGAATGAAACGAAAGTAACGCCCCTCAATTCGCTATATTTCATGAACCCCCCCCTTTTTTTTGGCTTCTCTCTATCGGAGAAGAAAACAAAAGAACGAAAAACGAAGTCTACACTAAACGAGACTACTGCCTCCGCCTTCAAATCACAATCACAAGCCTCTCTCCTCTCCCCCTTTACCCATCTCCACCAAAAGAAAAAATGTAGAACGTTATTAGTCCCCTAACGACGTAATCTCAAGATAAACCTGCCCTGCCAGAAACCCCATCCAACTACTTGATATTGATACAGCGGTAGAGTAACAGCTGTCAAGCCTCATTGCTTTTCCCTAAGGTACAGGACAGGTACAGAAACTACTAGTGACGGATAGTGGGGAAGCGAGCCGAGTGGTGCATGCCATGTGCTGAACATATCAACGCTCGACGCCTCGACGCCTCGACATCATTCAACCCTCAGACCTGCTGCCCAAAGAGTTACCTTGCAGCAACGGGGAAGTGAAATATTAATCCACTAGTTTTCTGTGAGGGTTTTGGTGGTAAAGGAGGAAGGTGATGGCGATTTGTTGTTGATTTTGGATTTTTCGACAGGTAGATGGGTGGTACGGTTTTGTTTTGGGTGGTTGAGGTGTTTTTGGGTGGTTAGTTGTGTGTGGAATTTGGACTGGGGATGATAAGTTAGTGGGATAAAGTGTGAGTTTGAATATTGTGACGTTCATCACTCGAAAAATTAAGGAGTAACGAACTTCGAATAATGAAGTCTCCAGAACAAATAATAAGAATTTCTTTTTCTCGGAAATGGCAGACGAAAGACATGGCATGATTGGCCTCACCGTCTTGAATTGACGTCCGATTTAAACTTCGGATGGCTTTCAAGTCTTAGCCACGACACTAAGTGAGAACCACCCCAGCCCAGAACCCTCAGATAACCACCAAAAACGTCCGAGCAGTTGTCAAATTGCTAGTTCCCGTTGAAGATTCCAACCAAACCCTTCCTCTCTCGAAGAATAATCCACAACTCCATTATTTGCCATGCGAATAGTAGACCTGCAAATAATGGAGCGCCTCTCAAGCCTCCTCTCCTCTTCCTTGCGCTGGTCAATATTTCCAGAACGGCAGGCAGATACAGTACCTCCGTAGATCTCCTCCTCTGCCCCATGTCATAAAGATCCCCATGTCTCCCTCCCCCTTAATAACAACGTTCTTATGATCTGATCTGATCTGATCTCGTTTGATTCTACGATTAATTCCCCCTCGAAATAGAAAAATGCGACTACAATAATGATGAATCTCTTCCTCCACCACCATATCAGGTGGTTGGTCCTCCTCCTCATCTCAACCTCACAATTCCCCCTCCTAAGCTCAGCAATCCCCATCCTCGAAGTCCTCGCCACCTACCTCACCTTAGCACCCTCACAACCCTCATCACCGCCTCCCCGCAAGCAAGTTCTCTCCTCTCCTCCGCCAACAATTTCACCTTCCTCGCGCCATCCAACGACGCCATCGTCGCCTTCAACTCCAAGCAAGCCGTTAACTTCTCGACGCCGGGTGTTTTGGAGGCCGTGGTGCAGTATTCTTTACTGAGGGGTGTCTATCCGACGGTGGAGTTGACGGGCGAGAAGAGGTTTGCGAGGAGTGTGTTGGTGAATGAGACATGGGCGAATGTGACGGGTGGGCAGGTCGTGGAGTTGGTGAGGGATGGGAGGGGGGTGTTGGATGTGGGGTCCGGGTTGATGGAGGTTGCGAGTTCGAGGGAGACCGTAAGTTTGTCTTTCTATTTGTGATAATGAAAGGGGCATGGAAATCAAATGTATAAATGTACTACTACTGTACTATTCAATTGGATGTTAGAACAGTTACTGACCAGTGAAATTTTTGCAGGATATCATTTCTGTCGGTGGACTAACTCATATCATCGACGAAGTCTTGACTATTCCGGCATACGCAGTGACAGAGTTGACTTCTGCGAAATTGGAATACTTCATTTCGATCCTGAATGTTGGTGATTTTTTGAGCGCGGAAAATGTGAATTTGACGTTGGAGGTAAGTGGTTCGCTGTGACTTTATTTACCTTGTATACTGGATTTGGAGAAGCGAGAATATTATCCATTGTATCAAGCACTTCTCGCTTATTCTATCCTCAACTCTCTCCTTGATATTATACTCCCTCTACACCTCAATCCATAACCAGCACTAACAACCAAAACCCCACCATCCAGGTAATGGCCGTCCCAGACGTCACATTCTTCGTCCCAAATTCCGCTCTCGCCCTCTCCAAATTTCGCAAGATTGCCGGTAATGCTACACATCTCGACCTCCAAGCGATTTGGCAATATCATTACGTCCCGGACTACCTGGGCTACAGCACCGAGCTTAAAAACGGAACGACGCTTACTACGGCTGAGGGATCTGAGATTGTTATCACGCGGCAGGATGGGGACATTTATGTCAATGCTGCTAAGGTTATTCAGATGGATATGCTGTGTGCGAATGGGGTTATTCATGTTTTGGATGAGTGAGTTTTTCTTCTTGTTTTACATTTCAAATGGCGTCTATTGTGGGATGAAGTGGCAATTTGTGGATTTCCTTTTTTATCATTGGCATGGGAGACAGAACTGGATTTCGTACGTGTCTGGGAGATCCCTTTTACTCCTGAAGGATTGGTCTCATTTATAGTAGCGTGGATATATGGGACCTACATCTAACATTCCCAACAGCCTCCTAGATCAAACAAACCGCTCCCCACCACCACCACCTTCTCCAACCACCCTCCCCCAATCTCACCCTCCCTCCTCACCACCCCATCCCAAAACACCCCCATAACAACCCCACCACCAACCCTCCTCCCCTCCGCAAACCCAAACACAGCAACCAACACCAACCTCAAAATCGGCATCGGCGTCGGCAGCGCTCTAGCCGGCTTTCTCGCCATCGCAGCCATATTCTTCTTCATCCGATATCGACGTGCGAAGAATGGGAATGGGAGCCATCGGAGTGATGGAGTAGCTTGGGATGGAGGAGGAGGAGCTGGCGTGGCGGCGGTGAGTGGGACGGATAAGTTTTATGTGGCGAGGGGGAAGGTGAGGAAACATGAGGAGGATTTGGGGTTGGGGTTGGGGAGTATGGGGATGAGGATGGAGAAGGAGGGGGGGAGTGATGAGAGGTTAGATGGGAGGTGACGTGAGGTGATGAATGGAAAGGGGGGATGTTTGGAACTTGGGTGGATGGAGAGGAGTTTTGGGTGGATGGAAGTTGGATTTTGGTGTCGCTAGTTCAACGCGATTTGTTCTTGATTTTTATGTATATTTTTTGGACAGAGAGAAAGAAATACTGTCTTTACACCAAGGAAATAAATGTTTATGGAGACAAAGACATATTATCTACAACAGTATAATCTCCTTTCAAGTTAGAGGTTAGGCTCGACAGTACAACTATTTTCCGAAACGTAAGTAAGTATACCCCGCTAATCAAGAAAGCGAAGGAAACACAAAGTCATCTTCATAATACCAAAGTAGGTACATACTCCATAACTGTTCCAAAACCTATTGCACGAATATGTCTTTTACATGAACGTGGGAATAAAGAATAAAAAGTGTGTCGCACCACTTTTCATCCTCCCCATCCCATGAGTGAGCGAATGAGGCTGAATAGCAGATTTCAGCTTTTTCAGCTTGGCTGGCATCACGAGGGGGTTTAATATCACATCTCCATTCTTGCTCAACAGTCTAGAAATAAGAACAAGTGTGTGACTTTCGGTACTACCAGTAGATCTTGATTCTATTCTTCTCTTGTTGTTCTTGGCAGTTTTCACATACATCACAGCGACGTCTTTCTGTCTCTGCTGTCTGGTCTAACGCAGCACGCACAGTTTGAAAGTACAGGAGTTGTCTTAGTGATCATCATCACAACTTTTTGAGAAACTCCAAAAGTTACTCTTTCTTCCATCATACAAATTAAAGAGAGGCTTGGGTAGTGGTTTACACGTGCTAAATTTAGCCAATTGATTGAAGGTATTCGCGAGCCCTCGAACTGATCAAGAAATACTGGCTTAAGTAAGTTCACCACGTGCCGTTCCAACTCGGCGAACTTTTCAGATTTGGAAAGCCAGATGATTTGCGATGATTAAAAAAATGACTATCTTTCCTGCTCTCAACTGAGGTTTGGACATCAAAGAGAGCTGAAATCGTTCAAGTGATCCACGTGATGATTATTATCTCAATAACTCGACCTCGAGAGCTTCGATTTGCAGATCTGCAAGACTCAAACGATGCAGGCGCCAATCCATCCCCAACAAACTCTCTCTCTCGCCCCAGCCCTGAGCTCGCCCATTCAGAATGAAGCAAATATTCGCGGCGTACGAAAGGAAAGGCAGGCAACGAAGCAGGCAGAGGGCCAAAACGGTCAGAAGTAATGCAACCGACGCCGGCAGGCTGATGGTTGTTGTTTATTTCGGATGTGTCGGTGAGAGTTGGCACTTACACACACTCTCTCTTACTTGTCACTCGTCTACCCGCAATGACACTCCTTTCCATTCAAAGGAACAAAGAGACACGTCGAGGTTGAACTTGATACTTCAAGCCTGTCACCGCACATCTCGATGATGAATCACTCGATGATCCTTTTCTCTTCCTCTTCCTCGTTCCCTGGAAATCATCCAACACCCACATCGCCCTCCTTCTCGACAACGTCGAACCTGTTGTGTGGGTGGAGGCAAGATATTGATGTCAAGGAATGTATGGGTGGACAAGGTTGGGGGCAAAGGATCGATGCAGACTTCCTCGAAGCGGAGCCCTATCCCGAGAAGGTCACCCTGTCCTCAGTGCTGATGCCCGCTCCAATGCATGATATGATTCGGCCACATCAACCCGTTCGAGGATCACCGCGCTTCCCGATGGCTGGCTGCCTGTTTGCTGTCTCACACCACGCTAGTGTCACTGCGCCATTTTCAGTAGGCATGAGCAGCCCCCTGTCTGTGAATCCTCGCACCAAAATTGGGGCTACGCGCAGTGCACCGAATCACTGTGAGCAGTGGCTCCTCTCCAGGGAACTGAGTGGACTGGAAGTTCTCATGAGCAATGTTAGGGTATTCAGCATCCCTGTACGTGCCTGAGACTCGAGAAGGTGCCCAGGGAGGGGCGAGGGAAGAGATGGTCAGAGGGGGATTTATATAAGGGAATCGAGGAGCCGTGGTGCTTTTGTCCGTTTTTTGCTTTGCGACTCTTCTGCTCTCACCTGGCGACGCAAAGGCTCAGACCGAATCGCTGCCCGATTTCCACGGTTCCCCTCTTCCCAAGAGCAGATATGCACCTCGGGCACCGCCATCCCTCCAATGGAATTTTGGCCCCCTTTTCCCGCTGCGAGAGCACTACTCTCTGCTCTGCTCTTCTGGAGGATTTAGATCCACTTATTCCGGACATCCACGACTGCTGATTGGGTGACTCACCTTCTTTCCCACCGAGTCCTGCGTTCTCTCGTTGTTCTTGCTCTCGTTCAGTCGAACCAGTCGCACCCACACCACATCCAATCACACGGCCGCCCTCTGGAACTCTTGGGAGCCCTTCGCAGCCCTTTGGAGCCCTTTGGAGTGAAAGATCACGGGAATTGCCAAAGATGTCAAGATGTCAACATGTCAACATGTCAACACCACCTCCAAGTGAAGGGACAACAGCGTCATTATATACGCCTTTCGGTTTCGATGCAAGAGCCTCCTCCAACATCCGAGTGGTGTGCGGAATTCTCCTTCGTTGCAAGTTGTGTGCAAGTTTGCACTTCTAGCAAGAGCCATCCGTACTCTCGCTTACGCGGGGTACGTGTTGACTTGGGACTTTTGCGAGTCCTGCTACGGTAGGTCGCGCGGGTTTGGATTGTGTTCTATCCCTCACCCTACAACATACCTGCACCCCAAGAACTTCTCTTCTCTTCCCTTCCCCTCGTCGACTTGAACTTACCTTCCACTCTTCCTCTCTATCTCTTTCATTCAAAAGGTCGTCGTCCCCCAGAATCTGAAGCTGCTCAACCATCGTCCTTTCCCATTCAAATCTCGTCGACTTGACCACTTGGAAAACCACATCACAGTACGTTTTGTCATGACCCTCGGTCGCTGCCCGCAAAAATGCTAATTGAACGCGCAGCTGCCTAAACCTCTTCACCAACAATGTCATTCTCCAAACCCGTCACAAAGAAATCTGCTCGAGTCGCTGGCAAGAAAACCTCAAACATGACGTCCTCGTCTCCTCAGGCCAAACATTCCGTCAAGTCCTCTCCTCGTCACCACCACCACCACAAATCCCACGATAGCTTCCCTCCAAGCACCGAACAACCACAACCCGACAGCGGGTTCTTTGATGGCTCCGACGGCGAGCATTACGGCGACGCTTCACCCAGTCACTTTTCCAGCTATGGCAACAATGCAGACTATGTCCTCTTCCCAGAGGATCCAAGCATCACCCAGAACGAAGGCTACTACTTCGACGAACTGGAGGCCGAAGACATCGCATCCACCAAGGCCAACCACGGCTCTCTCTACCGCGGCCAGAACAACGAGAGCAACACTCTCGCTGCCAACAACGGATCCGACCATTCCGTCCTGGAGACTACCTACGATAACGGCCATGACTCCTCCAGCCCATCTCACCACTTCACCTCCCACCCCGCAACACAAGCCGGCCTCACACAGCTAAAGTCATGGACGCACACATTCGAACAACACGAATCAATCGCCTATCGCTTCGAGCAACCTCCCAACCCATCACAGGTTTTTTACGATGTGCAACAGCCGTGGAATGAGGATATTGACTTGGATCTCTACGCTGTTCTATTTTAGGCAGCACCACCACCGCCAACCACCCACACCACCTCACCGAGTAACGATAATGATACCCCGCTTCTCCTCCTCCCCCAACACAAAATTTTCACGACAACGCAACTCTGCATCGAAACACAGATTGGACAAATACATACAACACGAGACAAATCACAACTCTTTCACGAATAAAGGCGTTTGGACATATGGGATAGGAATAGCATGCATGCGTTTGGTTTTTTTCTCATCTTCATTTGAGCGACAGGTTTTCTTTTTCTTTGGAAGCTTCTTTTTTCTCTTCATTTTCTGTTCCCGAAGCTATCTTGTCTTTCTGTCTGGGACTTGGAAGAAGAAGGTAGCTGAGCGGGTATGATATGATCACAATGGATGTTTGGTTTATGATGTTTGCATGCATGGCATGGCAGACGAGAGGAGATGGGATGGAGATGGATACGATGAATGATGGATGATGGATGAAACAAGCCGCTGGCTGTGCTGTGTTTTTTTGCTGCGCTGGTTGATGGATCGCGCATATTATAAAAAGTCTTTCTTGTCTGGGTTTCATTTTGGCACTTTTGATTTCCTCATAATACCCCCTTCTTGTTTTAATTAGATACCTATCAGTCATATATACAGCAGTCAACAAATGCAAAGATATATATGCTCTGCTCCTGTCCCCTCACATACCATACCCAAGGATCTGACACGGTGATATTCGGTCTTGCTCCGTAATGTCCTCTTGATGTTCTTGACCTTCTCCAGTCAGCAGCCAGCCAGCCCTTTTGATGCCT
This sequence comes from Tetracladium setigerum, assembly GCA_031472005.1. Lineage (NCBI taxonomy): Eukaryota > Fungi > Ascomycota > Leotiomycetes > Helotiales > Tetracladium > Tetracladium setigerum. Next base: position 2,499,925 of record PZJY01000006.1, read on the forward strand.
TTCCTTCCTTCCATTCCATGCTATGTACCTTACGATTGATTGATTGATTGATTGGTGAAATTAAATACCTCACCTCAACTCGACTCACCAAAACCCTCCCCTCCGTCATCACTTGGCTATCCCGCTTATTCAATAATCTATCTTGTCGCATGGCATGGCTGCCTGGATATTTTCGATTTTTTTTTTTTCAATCTTCCAAGCTTCAACCCCTCTTTCTTTCCCACTTTCTTCATCATTATTCTATACAATACTCATGTTCCCCTCCCACGCAGACAAAGAGTCTTCGCTCTGCGCCCTTTTGTCATATGCACATGCCAAAAGTTTTGCGCGGTAAATTCGTCACCACAATAATCCTGACTCCCATTATTTATTGCCTTAACCTCCATGGTCGTTCGCCCTTAGATTATCTATCGCCTTGCTGAACAGAAAGTCCGTCCCCGTTGGTCTTAGGTAGGTAGATAATGGATACGTACGAAATTTCTAATTAAATAAATACTGAACTACTTACTGTATATGCTACGACTTGCGTATTTATTTTTATTTTTGTTAATAGATATATTTCGACTGCTCCTGTGTTAATTAAGAGGCCTATTCATCTCTATCTCCTTGGCCATTTAGAGGTATTTTTACCTTATTAAATCAATGTCCGTCGTTGGGTAGGCGTTTGCGTGTGAATGACGGATTGAGAGTTTTTTGATGCTGAAATGATATGCTACTACTTACGGTTTGCTTCATGATTATGTATCTTGGACTCTTGTATATTTAAAGGTTTAGTATACGTTGCCTTTGTGTTCGCCACTGCTGTTCATGGTTAATTCCACTCCGTTATGTGAGCTAAAAGACCCATCCCTATCTCCCTCCTAGCCTTTTCAAATAGTATATAAAATCTCAAATCTTGAAGTTAAGATACACTTACTTTCCAAGCTCCACTCTCCTCCAACGAACCAACCACACATTACATACCTTACAGTACCTCCTCCCAACTTCCATCTCGCAAATATTTCGTCCCCCACCCATCTCACCTCTCCTTCTCCCTTCACTTCCACCCCTCACATCCACATCTCCACTCAACCCAACACATAACATACTGTTATAAATCCAAACAAGCCGTTGCTGACTCAACAATAACACAATCCCAAACAGCGGCTTTAGCTCACTTGGGAGAGCGCCAGACTGAAGCCAAACTTCGGAATTTGATATCTGGAGGCACTGTGTTCGATCCACAGAAGCCGCAAATGACTGCGAGCTGGGGAACACCCTGGCTAGTTCGAGAACACCTTATTTTTTGGAATTTTTTTGATATTTTTTTTTTTTGGTGCAGATTTTTGGGGGAGCGAGGAGGTGGTGGGATCTGATGGTGGTCTTGAGTGGTTTTTTGTTTGATTGGATGAAGGAAGGGGGATTTGAGGATACAGAAGGTATAGATACTCTCTGTCTGGTTTTGGTCTCATTTACACCATTTCCCGAATGGCCTCCTAAGTTTACATTCTTTTTATTTTATTTATTTTTTGATTAAAGCTTAATTTCCTCTCCTTACAGGTAGGGTAGGTCATATGAAATTTTTTACGAAAGTTTGATCCTATTCTTCTTCTTCTTCTTCTTCTTCTCCACGGCTCTTCACCATGTGCCACCTGATTGATTCTCAAAGGGGAGTGAGTATACATACAGTACAGGATATCGTCTGAATTGCCTCGACCGCAGCCTTCTCCACATCAAGGGCACACACCGATGACATTTCAAATTATGAGAAAATGCATGGGCAGCAGCGCGATGAAATCGATGAAATCGAGTGATCTGATGGTCTTCCATGTATACACACAATGTAGAGAATCAAGCGCTACGAATACACTGGCGTTTCAACTGTTGAGTCACAATTTGGGTGCGGAGTTCACAAAAATGCTTGCCTAGGTAGTAGTTCTTGCTGCATCATTCCTTTCGGTTCAAGTCGACAGTTCTAATTAAAGATATCTTCAAATCACACACAAGTTTCTTATGACTCGATAGCGAAAAGTGGCAGATTGAATGCTCAAAGGTAGAATACGCTCAAGTGTACACACGGCTTTGCTACCTAACCAGCACGAGCATCAACACCACGCAACTCCACAATTCCATTCCAACATGTTCCAACAGCCCGAAAAAAAAAATCCCAAAAAGAATGTCCAAAATTTTGTAGGTTGTACAATACAGTACATATCCAAAGCACTTCAGGGTATCCTTCCGACACGGCGGGTAAAGCCAATCCAATCCCATCCCATCCCATCGTGAACCCCTCATAACGACCGTGTGTATGCAGACCAAAGACAAAAATAAGTAATCATATCCATCGTACAAACCACGACCTCCAGACAGATAGACCAGATCCAAGTAGCGGTCTATCTAAAGATAAAAATCCAATCCGTTGTGCTCCAAATTATGCGCATGTAAAATCTGAAAATATTAAATCCCCCAACACAGGAGCGAGGAACACTATCATATCATATCATCTCATACACGCCCTCAAATTTGGAAAATACACGGATTACAAAACCACTTCTCAAACAGGGAGAGAGAGGGAGGTTAAGAGACGTAAAGAGAAAGACTGGAAGGGGGGAAAGGGGAGATTAGGAGTCGCTGCGTGAATCCTCTGAGTCCTTGGGATCTTCTTTTTTGGAAGGCTCGCGATCTTCTTCTTCAGAAGGAGCGTGTTCGGCCTGGGTTGTGTTCTGGGTTATGATCTGGCGAAATCCCTCGGCGACTGGATCTGCCGAGTTCTGTTTATTTCCTTCTTCTGTGGTTCCGGATGGAGAATCATTGGTAATGAAACTCGAGTTATACGGGACATCTTTCGGCAAGCGTTGCAACCAAGCGTCAATGTCCGGGGTTCCTGATGGCTGGAAGGCAGCTAGAAGGTCCAACACTTCCTCGTCGGCGAGTCCTCTTGGTCGAGCTTCCATGACCTGCAGATTTTCATGAGTGCTAGCGATCCCGTACTTATAATTCTCAAAAATTGTGGACGGTTCATCATCGTCGTAGAAGGCGTCCCGTTGTGCTTGAGAGAAGAGGCTTTTCGGGATTTCAATTCTCCCCGTCCGGAGACTACGCGGAGAGCAAAAATGTTAAGATCCAAAATCGTGCGACTGACCGAGGATAGATTCGAGCCTTGCTTACTCTGGAGGTGCGGACGTGGTTGGCGACGTCCCGTATGGTGTGAGGATGTTCTGATTGGGCGGTTGTGACACCTCTGAGCCATTTTCGTCGCCTTGCGTGCTAGGCTGTGAGGCTGAGGAATTGCTGCCTTGGATTGACCCCTCCTTGTTGTGTTCTGTGGCCGCCATATTGAATGTCGTGCAGTTCAGCGGGTGGGCTGAGTGGGGTGTGTTGGTTTTCGGGTAAATATGTTTGATTTATGGGATGAAAGGAATGAAAAAGAATGAAGTAACGCAATACAGCAGCAGTCCTTGTGAACATATATGTCTGTGGTGCCAGATATGATTCTGAAGGAAAGGGAAGAGAAAGTGTCGTCGGCCGACTGAGTAGAAGGGGAGCACATGCAATTAATTATATAGAGACTGGAAACAGAGAGAGGATGCGTTGGTGACCTGCTAGGGGAAGGGGGCAGTTTTTGCGGGGCAAAGGCTTGTAGATGGTCAAATAAAAAGCCCCAAAATTCTGGGTTAATTTAGACCACAGTGAATCACCTGGCATCTCTTCGTGCCCTCACCGTGAAAGGTAGGGATGTCAATACCAACCACCAGCCAGTCAACCTCGGAGAATAATAAGGAGGGCTGACAAGAGTTGGCTCAGTCTGTAGAGATGGCCAGATGTTGAAACCAACTATTCTGCACCAAGAGACGCCAACTGTAGTTCGTGCATTGCCTTTCAAAGGGCAGGTAGAGAAGGAAATGAGGTGCAGTATAACACTTACAATAATCTGATCATGTCCGAAATCTTGCCTTCTCGATCACCATCAATACAGAAGTATTGGTGGTTAGAAACGAGCGACGAGATTCCCTGCTCAGAGTGGGAGCGACTCTCTTCCAGATGCAGGAATTTCTTTCCAGCCTTAAGAGTTCGCAATGAGAATGCGGAAATCTTGGATGTTTGAGCGTGGTAATAACCAACAACGAGAATGCGAATAACCTCGCGTGTGTTGTCCAATGTCGCCTTACTTCAAACAACCGTAGCCAAACTGTCCAATCGCTCAGTAAGGCTAAAAGATGGGCCATTGTGTTGTCCGCGAGGCGGCGCTAGGTTGAAGAAATCCACCATAAGGCAAATTCGCCTTGCTATAATTTTGCGAACCGAATGCCAACCACGTCCGGAGCCTTCGACACGCGTAACTTGGTGCTTCTGAAAGAACAGGGCGATTTTTTCAGACAACGCATGTATGTGCGCATGTATGTTCGAGGGCGTGTGCATTCAAGGCATTGCGAATGATTGAGAAGAGTACAGGCGATAAATTATCGTCGAATGAAATATGGTGAGGCAAGTACCCAGGGCAATCGACGATTGATGTGTTGATGCCCAATGTGACGAGGAATTCAACTATTTCGCATGGAACCGCATCTGAGTCGGTCACAACCAAACACCGAGTAGTGCCACTGAAGACTACACTTGAGGATGAAGCCAAAGGGCTGATGGGATCCAAGCTGATTGTGTAGATCTTTGCTGCTTTCGAGATATCTCATGTTGAGATCGAACGTTGATGGTTGACAGCGGCATGTCTGAAGGATTTCTGATCCGCCTTCAGCGGTCCTGGCCATGGCCATGTGCGTCCATCGTATCAGACTGTGTTCGTGAAAGCAATCCAGGGACTTTCCTTCGAGAACCTTTTGAGGCTTCAAGCTTCTGTATCCACAGGTTATGCTGAGGCGGATCCGAAGTAAACCTGGGGCAGTCCAGCCCACGTAGCGCTTCTCCTTCGGCCTGACCATCATCATGGTTAGATGCGGCACCACAGTGCGGAGGAGTGAGGCATCGTACCTTCTTCATTACTTCAAGCATCAGGCATTAAGCATCATTCTGCTTAGAGTTAGTTTGGGGCGTTGGTCGTTTGCTTTCGAAATTGGGAGCCCCTATTTTGGTTGCCCGACTTGAGCTTGAGCAAAATCCCGTGAAAGTCACGTGCGTCCAGCTTGCTTTTCGAACTCTTTCACGTTTTCCTGTTTTTTGTTGTGTATATGGCTTTAGCGAAGTAGAAGTTAATTCATCAGGTCAATAGACAAAGCAAGATATGAGATGAAATTCTCCCATTCGGTGCTGCCGAGGTATCGAATCCCAATATGAAAAGATCTGCTGGCTGGCCAGTTGCTGAGAGCCATTTGATTATGGTTAAGAACGAAGAAGAGCATCATCGCAACCCTTAAGTAGCTCCAAATGAATGTTTGTGTCGTTTCGTTGTGTTCGAAATGCCGGTCGCTTTCCTCAACACTTTAGCTCGTGATTGAAATATTGACATTTGAAACCCCTAAGCCATCTTTGATTTTGATAACCGAGAAGTGCGGGTAACACAAGAATGGGTACTCACTCTGCACTTCAAACAAACGAGTGGACAGCCAGACGCCATTTGAGAATTTGGCTCGCTAGAGATCTAAAACCACACCGTCCTTATTGCCTGAGCATATTCGACCATTTGGTCAAGTATGGTACGGAGGTGACAAACTTTGCACCTTCTCCCCGTGATATGTATAGAGACGACTGTCCATAAGACGGTGATTTTGGGTTGTATGCTGTAGTATATTCGTAGCTTTGTCTCCTCTCAAGAGGTTTCGTATGTTGACAAAAGGAGCTCGTTGTTTATCTAAAAATATCAGTATAGGTCATTAAATTACCTCTAACATCTGGTTGACTTACATACTCCTCGCCTAGTTTCCGGCATCACCTAGCCTCCATGGCTGATAACTTCAAACCTCCTCTCCAACTTGCTTTCTCGTGAACTTGCTCAACCTCCGAGATTTCGAAATTGGCAAAGGGCAATTGCTTTTGACATCCCCCACGCATGCGTTGCTGTGATCTGTATGCATGGGAACTCCTCGAGATGGCCGTTGAACTCCTTTAACCCGGAGCTTCATTTCGAGAACATCTAGGAAGACGAATGATCCCCATCCCATTATGATCCAAAAATAGTCTTGATTAGATTCCGGACGACACAAAGATCCAAAGTATTCGTGGGGCAGTATAAATACCGCATTATACTGTCCGATCGATCGTTCCTCTCTCTCTCTCGAAGTACATAATTTCTCGCTCGCGGTGACCGAAAGGTAATCTCTGAACCCCGTACATATAGAACTCCAAGTATAATAGAAACATATTTTCGAGACAAAATGACCTGGTAACAAAGAGGTATATTGAATCATCCGGTCGGGCAGCGAAAATTTCCATCATGTCAGGTGGTAGTTGTGCCTGCCCAATCTATCGATTCGCCAGTTGTTGCTGCATAGTCAGGTAACCTACCACCCCAATCATGTTTTTACCCCGTCACACAAATCAACAGCTCACTTCCAATAAACTTGGTATTGCTCAATTTTGAGGTGTTTATGGGTTGGTTCGGTGAGCCAGAGTTGGCGTGAGAATGCGTTGTGGTTCTGTGTTGTGGAGACGGGGATGGCGGGTCATGATGCAGTCTTTATGCAATCAGTCGCCTATGTGAAAGCTGGTTAGCTGTCATCTTCGTTTGGCAGAGGGGTTGTCTCGAGCCTACTATTATGCTAAAGTTCCTTTCCATGGGATGACCTAGAGCTTTGGTGATTGTTTTCATGCTGGATTGCTATTCTGGATGCGCGTCAATGGCGTTCCGAGGGTTTTGTCCGACGCGTCGCGGTGCCAGAGGGGTAAGGTAATTATGGCCAAAGCGGCCCCCCACACTTCACCGTCATAGACTCAAGGTCCCTTGGGACTTTTTCAATAAAACACCAAATAGAAGTTTGTAAGTAAAGATGTTTATCTTGGTAGGTTGTGAGATGATAGATGGATGGCACTTGGATATGTACCTCAGTGTGTGTCACGGTGTAGCGGGAAATTGCTTGTACATACAGACTTCTAGAACAGACTTATCTATAGCATCGCACTTCTATGAATTCTAAGTGCCCTGAACTCCCTGCTGTAAAAGCAAAAAAGAAGAAGAAAACCACCATCCATGATCTTAACTCAGCTCTTGAGAATATCGAACGGAACAAAACCGAAAAAACAAATTTGAAGTTCCACCCTCTGAAATGCATGTACCCTGTCAAGTGAAAAATCTGAACTCCTCTAGTTTTCCTCAACAGAAGTGAACAGGCAGCAATTCAATGAAAAAGAAAAGAAAAAGTCTCCAAATAACCAGCCAAACAAAAAGTAAGTCGAAGAAGTGCGCCGCTTAGAAGGTGGAAGACCGACGAGGACCGTCTGGTTGTTGGTCATTGCCGAGCACACCTTGCGATGATCTTGCATCGGAAGACTGTTGTTGTTGTTGAGTTCCAATAATCGTTGGACTGTTTAAACGTTAGCAGATTCCGAGAATCAGACCGAGGGTTGTACTTACGCTCGACTGAACCACCTATCAACTCCACTGCCCTCATCTTCGTCATCCTTCTCATCGTTATCATCTGAATCGGACTCGCTCTCCTCGAGCTTGCGACCGTTAATTTTAGCCCATATAACCTCGACTTGATGTTTGAAGACCCAGCCAATGGCAGCGAAGACGAGAACAGGTGTGCCTAAAGCGACAGCCCAGGGAGGATTCTTGACGCTGCTGAGGACGATCCAAAATTGGACTGCCACTCCGAGGATGGCGATGAGGCTGCCCATTGTGAGGACGGCTGTATGCAACACATTAATTTCGTTGTACTGCCGAAATGCGGATGGATGAGATGGGATGGGATGAAATGCAAGATGAAGAAGTATGAAATACAGGAGGGAGAGAGAAACAGGGGACTTACACCAGAATCCCCAGTACAAGAACATCAGGTCTTCACCGTCGCAAAACTCAATATTGAACAATGCAAAGCATTCCATTATGGCACATGCAGCAACGAGGATGAGACAGGTGCAAACGACATTTGCTGAGCGTCGGTGAGCTTTGCGATTCCGACGTCTCATGGCCTTGAGAGTGCTGGGGCTACGTGGGGTGCCCTGTTCCTCATCAAACTTCTTCTCGGCCTCCCTGAGACTCTCGGTCATGCTGAAGTCGTTGTTAGCTCTGCATGTTCATCTGTTGTACCGGTTTTGTAAGGTACATGAAAGGTTGGTTGAAAGGGTGCCTTACTTGTGCCATTCAACCGCGCAAAGAACCATCATGAACAGAACAGCAAAAAAGAGGAACCAGTAGACAATATTGGCCTGGGCGAGAGTGAGATGGCTCATAAATCGAGCGTAGTGAGCGCATTGCTCTGGGTTGATTTCAGACCATTTTCCGACCATCTTGACAGTCCAAAGAGATGTGTTTTGCGATTTAAGTGACGGGATTGAGAGACACGTTTGTCAACGAAGGAATGCGCCGAGACGTTATAGTTCGTGTTGGTTGGCGTTGACGAAAGCCTTTGACGTGAAAAATCTCAGGTGTAGGATAGGTCTGGGTAGATGGACGACTAAAAGGATTATATTGCGAAGGTTGGAGACTGGGCTAATTACTAGCGTCGACGACTGGGGCGTTGTAGAGACGGAAAGCGATAACCTGTGGAGTATTGATTTCTTGCTTTGTTGACATTGGCAAGAGAAGCTTAGATAGTGAGGCAAGAGCGATCTGGGGAGGAAGAGCAAAAGTACATATATTCGACGATAGATGTGGGGAGAGGAGAAGGACTACTCCGTTGTGGATAAGCTTGCGTTGCTTGATGCTCTCAATTTCATGACTTGTACAGTAGAGAAGAATCCGGAGCAACGTTGATAAGGTACACTCGTGCGACATTTCTCCAGTTCCTCCTCCACATGGTCCACACCCAAGAAGTGCTGTGTGTACAGACAGAGTGGAATAGAGTCCACTTGATATCAGCCAAGGTTTGTGCTGTTATGGATGAGTAGTACGGAGGTACCTGCTGCAAAGTAAAAAGCATAATTTAAGTGTGGCAGAATTGGTGGAAATGAGCATCAGTTGTGGACGACAGATGTCAATCAATCCATCACACTCCTGATCTATCCCTCAAGACTGCTCAACAGCACAGCCAAGTTAACACAACAGTCTTTGTAAACCTCAACTTTTCTTGTACTATCCTCATATCTCCCCTTAGACATCACTCAAACGCTAGCCATTGTCAAGGAGAGGAACTTCTCAATTTTAAGCCACTACTGCCCAAGTACCGCTTTAGTGGCGTCAATCCCGGCCTCATTGAGCTTAACTTGACGCACAATGCCATCTCCCTTATCGCCATGACTCTTTGACTCGCTGTTCAAGTCGATGGCGTTTGTATCGGAGTCGTGAAAAAGAACGTTGAGCCAAGAAGCGCCCAGGCACAGGATCTACATCGGCACCTTGGCACGCCGGGACTTGATAAGGGGCCAGCCGTAGAAAATGTCCGGAATAGACAGCGGATGTCGAATCAGAGCACATCACCAAGTGATTGTGGACTCAGATTAGTACGTCTTTGTTGTGGCATTGCTTATTGCGTCGTCATACTTGAAGCAATGTTCTTAACTGCCAGGTTGAGAACACAGTTTGTGGAGATATACTTCGATGCTGATGTGGATATCAGGCCGCGACGTTGTCTGGGATTGAAGATGAGTTTGTGTAGATTGTAAATGCAATATTCTGGAAATTAATGGCATGGGTGCAGTCTGAGCCTCAATTGAATATTGCTTATTTGTCTTGCCAGATTGGAAGTGAGATTGACGCGGTTGGCAGGCTTCTTTCCCGGCACGGGTGGCTGTTGTTCCACGGGTCCACGCATTGGTATGGAACCATCCCTGCTTGGTATTTCTTGGAAGCGACTGAATCAGAGAGCCAGGGGTTGCTTTTGTGGTCAAGCTGTAATCAGATCTCTCTTGGCCGGTAGTCTTTTCCAAGTGGAGATGTCACTCAATTGCCGGAAGTGGCATGCATACTCGCTTGAGACTAGTATCGACCGGCTATCTGGGCAAGAAGAGATCTTCCTTTGTGCGCGCGTACAAACGTTGGTTGTGTTTCAATACCTGCCAGATGTTTATCTCGAGTCTCACTGCAGTCGGAGAAGCTCCGTACAATTCTCTTGCAAGTGTCGGTTTCCTTCCATTTTCCGGATTTGTGTACCTTGCCGTTGACATGAATCCACTTTGGGAGTACCGAAATTTCCCCAGAGTTAGCAGAGCTGCTAGAATTAGGGAATAGTTTAGATGGAGGGAATGAACGTTAGGAGCGTAACCCCAGATTTCAATCCGATTTCACCCGGATTGTATCTCACAGCCATGACTTTGGTGTACCTTCCAGAGTGACATGTATGCCGCAGCAAAGTCATTCGTAACACTGCCCAGTCTGGCACAACACTTTGGCATGCTTGGTAACATTTCCGCGTGGACATAACGTCTTCAATGAAATCATGGTTCGTTTCACGGGTGACTGGGCTTTATGTGCTGGCGTTTGGAGGCTTATGGTGACACCCTGAGATGATGATAATCCATGCTAGGGCTTTGGGGACAAGGCCCCTCGTCCCGCGCAAGGTTTTGGTGGGTTGAGCCATCTGCTCTGTGTGGATTCCGGAATTTCCTTGCCCCGTAAAGCAGCCATGTAGATTTGCGAAGAAAAAGCTCCAACTGAAAGGAAATTTAATATCTTCCAGGTATCAACAAACGAACTGCGAACGGATGGGATCCGGGAGACTGTCTGGGCTGAGATGTCTCAGCCAGCGTCGTTGAGAATTCGCCTGATGCTACCCAACTCCTTGGGAAAGTCCCCAGAAAAAGCAATCCTCAACGAAGGTGAACCCCAAGACTTTTGTTCCTTGAACATGTTCTGTTCGGAGTCCGGGATATCCCAATCCTAGACAAAGCATCAAGACCCTTGGTCCCCGAAAGCTGTCCTTGCTTCAGGCAGCGGTCGGTTCAAGGCTTGTAAACATACAGACCCTCCTCTTAGATCTCTGTTGACTTAGGAAGACTGCAGTAACATTTCTATTGCCGACAAACCAAGAGCAAAGTGTGGACGCATTGTCAAGAGAGAGAAAATTTTCCCAGTCCTTCTGACCTGGTTGACAGCTTCGATTCTCTTCAACAGGCAACGCTCAACAGCACCATCATTCCTTACAAAAGGTCGCAAATGCAATGGATAGCGAATAGAGACGTATGCGATTGCAGGACGTTTCCGGATGAGGAGGTAGTCCATGAGGCTTGTCCGGTTGCAATCGATAAACCGTCGAAGCGCAGTGAAGGTGACTCAGTCATAAAGGAGACAATATGTTCGGTGATAAGAGGCACCCGAGGCGCCGGGGATGAGAGGATGATTTCCCATCATGGGCTTGGAAATTGCGATAGAATGGTTGTGCAAAGAAGAGATGGCGTTGGCGTTGTTATTGTCACAAGAAGAGGCTGATGCGGTCGTGCACACCCTGCGAAAATCCTTTCAGGGGTGGCTTTAGGCTGAAATTGCCTGTATTAACACCTTCAATATCGTTCCTTCTGTTCAAGTTTAAAAAAAAAAGTAACTATAAGCGTTTATTAAAATTGCCACGACTTCACGAATCTGAAGTTCAGTATTAAAAAAATCAGGATGATAAAAAGAGGTAAGTAGCTGGAACTATTCGCTCTTGAATCAGTGAACTGGCGCTTGTTACAACGCCGACATTGTATTTTCTCACATAGATACAATAACTAGAGTCAAATACCCTTCCAAAGCGAAAGCGCAAAAAGAAGACACAAACCGAATCCCTAATCCTCTTTCGATCCAAAAGTCTCACAACAATTTTACAGCAAGTTCACCCTCACTCCACCAAATCCCTTGGCAAACCCCCATAACCTTGGCGTTAAGCGATCAACAGCATAACTTTCACAGCCTCATCCGACCCCCACTGACTTGGAACTACCTTGGTACTAAAGCTTGGGGAAACATACAAGTGTCAAGTTAGTCTGATCTGGAGTTCTAAACTCCGAATGAAATAATGTCGGGTTTTGAAGGCAACGGACAACTTCCGAATTCTTGGGTTTGGGGGAGAGTCAGGGGGTATGATGTCAGTACAGCGGTGGGTTTCTGGGTATAATTTCGATATCTTGAATGTTGTTGAATGGTCTTTGTGAGATTTTGATTTTCTGAGCGGTGGTGGTGGTGGTGCAAATATGTTGGAGAGTGTTGTTTGGATGATCGGAGAAATCGTGATTAGTTGTTTCTTGACTGACAGTAGAATGTTGAGGATCAACTCAACGAGATAGGATTAGATCTGCGGTAAGTAATCTGATCTTCCTTATCGACATCCATCTCGATTCTGGCGTATATTTAGAGCGTTTCGAAAGAAAGGGACTCTAAGGTTCCACACTCTCTTCCGTCGAATTGTGTTGATACGCGCAATGACGTGCATAGGACCTGATGTCATGACGACAGAGGAATATCAAAGTCACAAAGTAACTTCGACATACTCTCCAAAGCATTATGCGTGAAAACACACGACTCATTCTTAAAACAGTACGATTTTAGAAAAGTTTTCCACGGCTTGTCTTGAATCCTTTTTCGAAAAGGGACGATCCGCCTCCACAGCCGCGCAGGCCCATTTCCCACACCTGAAAAATAACACATTACTCAGCCAACCGGGGATTTTTTAATTACCGACTAATTCCCCTTTCTACATTTCACTTTCAGACCTTTGACTAGAACTGTATTAGTGTGGACATATTTTCACTGCCGGTGAGGGTTGGGGAGCGATGTGTGGTGGGGGTTGTTGTTTACTTCCTTTCGAGTCTAGACTTTACCGAGTCTTGGAATTGAAGTGCTGTTGATCTTTTGGCGTTGATCCCTCTGATTTGAAAGGAGAAAAAGGTCTAGATCGAGTTGTACTTTAGGGTGCAAATACCTCAGACTAGAAAATTATTCGGAGCAACTCGGGAACCGAGGATACTGCAGTCAGTGCTGGAGGACGCGGAAGTTGGATTGAGAAGTCTGTATGATTGACGGATTCAAGCTGTTGTTGGACTGGGAAAGTAGAATGAAGCACCTGAATGCACAAGGACGCGTAATGCCATCGTTTTCATCGTCGTTGCTCCTGTAATTTGTTGATGGTTATCGTGCAGTCTCCTGTAGATATGGAGCTTGGATGCGCGAGGACTCGCAATTGCACCAGTTCAAGTATTTGGCACTTGGACTACTCTTTTAGATAGTGTATGATGTTTCAGTGCCATTGAGAGACAAGAAGTGGATATTTGGTGAACGACATGAAGGAATGCAAATTTGGAAAGCAGCGGATCTGCTCGTTGTAGGCAACGTCACCTGCTGCCAGCCCGTCCTTCAATTCGCAAGTCTCTGCATAAAATACCTATTTATTGGAAAAGCTCGCCCTCTGAATCTGGCGTAGAGAGCTCAGAGAACTTAGCATTTTCTCAGCCTGGTTCGTTTGCTGAATGGACCCTGATGGAGTGTGATCGAAGATGGCGGCACCGACTTCGATTCCAACTACTCCCGTAATTTTCTCCCTCTCTCTCAGCAGTGTTCAAAGAGCTTTCAAAAGCTTCTTCACCACGCCCAAGATAGCTTCAATTGGTGGCTATGTCGCTGTTGGGTTTGACTCGAAGTGTTTTTGTGTCTTCTCTGGCTTTGTTGGCCAACACATTCAGCACTTTTACTCCAAGACCATTTTCAAGTATAGTGCCACAAATTCTTTTGCTTTCCTCAATCATAGAAACTATTGATTACAGATCAACACCACCAACCTATCAGATGTCCCATGATTCTGCTTTATTCGCTTCATTTCCAAGACTTCCAAATCCCACCTGAGATATTAAAGGGTTTCTCATCGATCTCAGTTTCACTCGACGAACTTGAGTAGTTCAATGTCTAACTTGTAAATGCTGTCACTAATTATGTTATAATACGTCTTGTATAGCATATGAGTCGGTAATTCCGATGGTTGCATGAGTATGGTGTCAACGTTGATATTCTTTCATGTTCTATAAAACCGAGTCCCAGCTCACTTTCTCCATCAATTCAAATTTCCATTTTCTTTGGAAAGAAAATCATGCTCATCCTTCAACCACACCGAAGAAACGAAGATCTCTCAGAAATCCAAGATGCCACCTTGCTCTCCTCCCTCCACCAGTTCAGTCCCTCTCAAAGCTCCGGACACGTCTTCAAAACCCCTGGCTCATCCATCTCCATCTCCCACAAGGTTCTCCCCATCACTCTCTGCAAAAACCAAACATGATGTCCCACCAAACCCTTTGACGATCCCTCCTCAGCAGCCTCATCCACGAAATTATCCAAGCACTTCGTATCATCCGGATCCATGGCCCCGCCATCATGCAACTCTCTCACCAGTTTCAAGGCATGAAACAGGCTTCTGTCGGATGCGACGATGAGTTTATCTATTAGAGCGTTTTCTTCTTCTTCGGTTTCTTCTTCGCTGGCGAGGCTGAAGATGGCGGAGATCATTATTGTGGAATGTTGATGAAGTTGAAGGATTTGTTTTTGCATGATGTTGATTTTGGAACGTCTTTCGGTGAGTCCGGGGTTGGGATCGCTGTATGAGGCAATGGATGCGCTGTCAGAGGAGTCGCTGTCAGAGGAATCACTATCGGAGGAGTCGTTGTCAGAGGAGTGGGTGGAGGAAGTTCTATGTGTCTGCTTGAGGGAGTTCGTAGACTTTTCCTTGATAGCTTCCTTGTCGGTAACTTCGTGAGGGGAAGGCATCTTCACGATCGGTTTATCAGTTATTCTTGAATCAGCTGAGGTTTGTTGAAGTGCGAGCAATGTTAAAAGGAGATTGTTCGTAATGGGAAGTGGGTTGAGTCAGGAAGTGGAAAGAATTTTTCCAAGGAATTTACAGAGTCTTTTATAAGAGAAATTCTTAAGTTCTGATTCACCGAGTCGAATGCGATCGCTTGGGGTTGAAGAATCACTGCCAAAATATACCTGGTCGAGGCTTCTGAGAATGAAACTTGGCGTTGAATCAATTTGGAGATGGTGATTCACTCCAGGTGTCTTGAGCCAGTAACTCATGGCGTGTCATTGTAATATCAATATCAATTTAATGGGTTTGAAATCAACGAGTTGAAGTGAATTGGATTCAAAGGTAATAATTATCAATAGTTTCTTGATCAAGTGCTACTACAAGAATATACATCATAAAAAGCGAACTTTCTTCCTCGAGAACAATCAATCAAGCCATCCTATCACCAATAGGCATGGCCTTCATTTCCCTCTTACTACTTGTCGATCTCGGAATCACACCCGTACAATCAATCAAATTCGAACTTCCACCCGGCACACCCAACAAGGCCATCCTACCCATAGCATCCGCAAACGACCCTGTCCACTTCCCTGGTTATTCACGAATCCCTTAAACTCCTTCCCAACAACCGGGTGTGCCGCAAGATTGATATCACTCTGGAATGGCACAACATTCGGTGGTGGAGTCAAGGTATTCTGGTAGTAATGCACATCCCAAATACCAGGCGTGTCGTCCTGCGCGGCGCCAAATGGGATGTCGGCTTGTCCAAATGCTTTGCTGGTGCTGTGGGCGCCCAAGAGCGCAGCAAGATCTCGGGCGCTGAAGCCTTTGTCGGAAAAGAGCTTGAAGAGGCTGGCTCCGTCGGCGTGGACGTTTGGGAGTAGGTTGTTGGGATTGGCAACTGAGGAGTCTTTGCGGCCTACGAAAGTGGGAACTCGAGGTCCTTGCGGGCATGTAACGATTGCTACCGATGAGGCAACTTGGATCAAATCTGCCATTGTGACTGATGGGTATTTTTTCTTGAGGGCCGTGAATGTATCTGAGATGGCTTGAAGGCCGTTGTTTTCTGGGCGGTCGTAGGCTTCACGGGCGAGAACCAAAGAACCGTCACAACCCCCTGTGGCTCCCTGGGAAGAATCCCATGTTCCACAGTCGTGGAATGCAGCCTGCAGAGAAATAAAATTAGCTTTGTCAGTTTTGACAGAATGATATTGAGGTGACGAACTCTGATGGCTGCACGAGCGTTGTCATTGCATTGACTAGGAGTGACGCTGTTGTCGAGGAACAAGGCCGTTAACTCTGGGACTATCGTTGACCATATTGCAGGGCAATTGAGCCCTTTCCGTCTGCTGAGAGCTGGAATTGTGCGTTTGATGAATTCGAGGGATGGTTCACTGTAGGATGCGAGAGTATCGCGAACTTCTACAATACTGATGGCATTGACAGCTGTGGCTGCCGCAGATATGGCAACAAGCTTTTTGAAATGCATTGTATAAGATTTTTGAAGGATTTCAGACAAAAAGAGTTCTTCTCTGAGGCTGTATGGTCTTTCTGATTGGGGAAGATGTGCTGTGGTGAGACGGCCAAGAGGTCTTGGAGAGAGACATTTATATACATAAGAACTCAGACTCAGACAAGCTTTCACAAACTCTTGTTGTACTTGCAAGAAGAAGCTTGTGGAATCTAGAACTGGCGCTCTGTTCCCTCCCCATGAAGCATGAGGTCGGGGCTGACATTCGTTGTGGAATCAGTCGCAACCAAACAGCACGCGAAAACTCAGCGGCGCAGGACATTGAAGAAATCCTGATGTGATGGAATCGAAACTCGACCACTGAAAACAAAGTGTCATGATCTCAGGCTCTCATCTAACTTCCTGTTCGAGCGTGCGATAATGCGAATATTCATGCTATAACGATGTGTTTAACTGGGTGTGGAGTCGGTCTTTCGCGAACACTTAAGCCGGTGAGAGATAAATCAATGGTACACAAAAAGCACATATTCTCGTACGATACGGTCCTTCAACTCTCTCCACCAAATTCAAAATCCAGCCAACCATCATGCACACTAATAA
The DNA here is from genome assembly GCA_031472005.1 of Tetracladium setigerum. Lineage (NCBI taxonomy): Eukaryota > Fungi > Ascomycota > Leotiomycetes > Helotiales > Tetracladium > Tetracladium setigerum. Next base: position 2,516,785 of record PZJY01000006.1, read on the forward strand.
AAGCTAAGTCCAAACCGGGTACATTTCACGTCTCTGAGTGAGTGACAGCGGAGCAGAAACAACGTGCACTATCAAGCTGGTTGGCTTTGCATCCTTCCAGCACCACCTTGAACCACCTTACAGCCCAAAGCTTATACGAAAAGCTTGTCTTATATTCATCCGCTTTGTGGAATCATGACAGGCACTAGCTTCGGTCTATTCCCATGAATCCATCTCTCCTTCCGAAAATACAATTAGAATTTCAAAAATCAAGCTTCCAGCCACCCAAATCAAGCACTGCCAAGTCAGCAAGCCACAGACTCGGAATAATATAATGCTCATACGTTTCTTCTACAGCTGCTGATACCAATTGAATTGAAATTATTACAAATTTTAAGGTGACCAGCCTCGCAGACGGGATTCCAAAACCTTCAGAGGAAGGGAACGTGGGAGGTGAAGGTCTGGACTCGGACTCGGCTCAGACTCTGATTCATGCACCACTGGCCGCAATGATTCCAAGCGATAGTTTACGCCCTACTTTGATGGTGGAATTCGAGACACATCAACACAGAACGATCTTTTTGGTATGCTTTTAGATTTTATTCCGAAAATTGTGCTCATAGAAAAGACATTGTGTTTATTATTCCTGATCTTAGGGAAGCCAGGTTGTTTACGAATAAAATGTCCTGGGTCTGGAACGAGTCTAGAAGGACTTCACGACATCTGGCCAACGCTAACACGAGACAAAAAACATGTTACTGAGATCTAGTGGCACAGGGACCTATCATTCATAAACAGGCCCCAATCATCCCTGAGGACCTTGGAAGAACAATTGTTCACCTACCCTTCCAAAGATTCCCAATTTCGACCCTTCAAAAGTCGGAAAATTTGCCCCTCCTCGAAGCACCCCTTCCCACAACAAATGATTAGTACCGGATATTCCCAGTAGTCGGGTAAGCATCTCACAGAAAAAGTAAACAAAGTTCTATAAATATCCAATAATATGACAGATACTCTCACGCGTGTGGTGTAATGGACATGAAAGGAGTTAATAGGCTTGCGGAAGCTAAATGAGTGGTGCGCAATCAGGCCCAGCCGCCCAACCCGAGTTCAGCACGCCAACGACACCAATTGTCCCGACTCGGAAACTCACCGTTTTCTTTGGCGCTTTTCTTGTCATCCTATCCGATGCTAGTGCTGATAGTTTGCTGTCAAAAGAAGGGAAGGATTTGAAATCATGTTTTGCCGATTGGATCGTAGGATTTATGCACGTGGGAGTGCGGGAAACCTGTACATTTGGGAAAGTTTAATGGATGGAATCGTTAGGTTGGAATGAACCGATTGGACGGTGGGATGTTAGGATTTTGGGGATGCATAGAGTTCTTCGTATTGATAGAATGAGGGCGGACTATTTAAATAGAGTTGAACAAGATTTGGTACTGGCGACAATACCTGGCCTGCAAAGTACTTAAGTAAAGTATAGAAGATATAGAAGACGTCGAGACTTATTAAATGTGGTGAAAATCATGATGTGTTGCACTTCCAAGCAACAGAGTAGCGTAAGAGATCCAAAGAGCAAGCACACTGCAGAAGATTAGTAGGTGCATTAATCTCGTGAAGTGTGGCATTCACACTCCAACTCCAGACTCAACAATATTATGCACCTAGCTTGAGAGGAGCTAGAAATTCAATTGCCAAGTAGGTAACAACCTTCCGATTGCTGTATACAAGATGATTGAGACCAAGGATGGAGTTGATTGCTGTCCGCCCACAACGCAAAGTGCCCTGTGCAAAATAACTCGTCTTGAGACGTGATATTGCGTGAGCTCTCATTACCAGCCGAGAATTCGAGCGCTGAATGGAAAACAGTTTACGATCATTGCCTCATCGCAATCGTTGAATGTTTAACCGTGAATACAATCAGACCTCAAAATGCACGAGGCTAAGTTCGCAACTGTCCCGTACCCAAGTATCAAAAAAGATGCGAAACCCAATATACCTAACGTGAGCTTATCACAATATCCTCTTTCTATTTCTCGTCCCTGCAAGGACTCCGACACTAATTGGAGTCTCTAGGCCTTTGATATATACTCCCTGCCACTATTTTCACACATTATGATCTCTCTCCTCGCGGTTTTCCCTCCCTCTTCCGCGGAATTACCTCCGTATTTTCTCCTTCCACTGTGCAATAAATCCAACCACCGAGAATATGTTCGCGACAAAATCCCCGCTAATGGTCCTTCTTTCGTCACCTATTCTGTAAATCCAACATATTCTCAACACTTTCAATCATCTCTGAACCGAAGCCGAAACAAATAAAAGTGGTAAACGGAAAACAAGATTTTCATGAAAAACTCGAATTTATCTGCCCAGTAGCCGTTAAAGGTAAATTCAAACAACCTCCATATGCCTTTCATGGTTACCTGCTGCTTGACTCACAATGTAATCCAGCATCAACATCTTGACAGCAATAAAACCAAGGGAGACAATCTCTTTATCACTCTCACTCACTTAGCGAACCTAAATGGCTCTTTGGAAGATTCATCTACTATTTCCTCTACTTCTTTCTGTCTCTTTAAAAACATTTCATCGGGTAAACGTCTAACAATGTCCCCCAAACTTTGAAGCATTTCTATCTTCCCCCGCAACAGATCTCTTTTTCTTTTCCGCCGCGGTTTTAGGAGCTGGGTTGAGGAATCCCCTTCGGAAAACGAGAAGGGAGGAATAATGTTGGAATAGTATATGGGATGCCTCGTGCTGTCTTGAATGTTGCCATGGAGGGGAAAGCATTCTCGCGTCGCTTATTACTGTATAGTCGATCAATTCGTACTCGTGATCGGTACTGTAATAGATAAAACATATAGTAGTGTTTCACATTTCCCTGCGAGAATGAGAAGTCACTGTCAGCCACATGCGAATCGGGGCGCATAACAAACAATATCCACACGGAGATCGGCACCTCTAAAATAAGCAAAATAAAAATGCCTAGGCACCGCTCGAGACGCTGCTTTGGCTTACAAGTATATTGAACACCAGAATAGGCCAAAATAACCTACTTCTGAGAAACTTACATTGCGGCTTGCCACTTCTGCGTATAGCCGCTTGCAGAATCGACTTTCCATACAGCCTTGCTAGGCAATTTTTAGCCCCACTTACCATAAAGAGATTAGCCTGAAATCATATGACAAGTAACCAGTCAGGCAACCAAGCTGATTAAGATATGTTTGAGTTTCAAACTCATAGCACTCTACTTTATCACCGGAGACCCACTTGCATTTAAACTAGTAGCATTATGGCTACCTACCCAGAGACAAATGGATACGAATACCAAGCATTACATCGTTCCAGGAACCAGATCAGGCTGCTAAAACTCCTACCGACCGATGGAAACGCACAGCTCAAATTCATCCCCACTTGTCAAATCTTCCACGTCTCCCTTGATGAACGACCGAAGTTTGTAGCCTTGTCATATGTATGGGGAGATACGACGAATCTCCGGATGATACTTGTTGGAGATTCCAGGGTTCGAGTAACCAAAAATCTGTACGACGCGATGATGGTGCTCAGGCCGCTCGAAGAAGCTCTTGTGATCTGGATCGACGCCCTCTGTATCAATCAGGCAGATGATGAAGAGAAAAGCTGGCAAGTTGGGCTTATGACAGATATCTTCCAAAAGGCAGTCAAGGTTCTTGCTTGGCTTGGTCCAGCAGAGAGTGACGATGACTCGGTGATAGATTATCTGAACGTCCTTGGAGAGAAGGCAGTGGCTTGCGGCATGGACAATGGGCACGAATTCTTCAGACAGATCTGGCAAAAGCTGGCGTTGCAGCCTCGGGAGTTCCGTGATCTAGGCCGATCAAATGTCCAAGGTGTGACAATTGCTGGCAAAAGATTTATGCTACCTATAGATATGTTGCACAATATTTTCTATTCTATCAGTGGCTGGCATGACCTTGGTAACCTATTGCCGATTGATGGAATAAATCGGTTCTTTGCTCGGCCGTGGTGGTCACGGATATGGATTTTGCAGGAAATAACCTTTCCAGAGAACGCAGAATTCCTCTGTGGGAGCAAGAAAATCACACGATGTCGTTGCAGCGCTGTTCTGAATGCGTATCGTGCTTTAAGAGCTGTCCTGTCAACGACATTCACCAACCAGTCTCTTAGTTTGACTCCATATCAAGTTCAAATCCTCGCGGGCCCGAATCAGATTAGACCTATTGTTATGCTAGCTTTCTGGAATACACACCGGTATTCTAGATTCCCATTGGCAGCTCTCCTGCAAGCGACATGCATTGGCACTCTGAGTCGCCATTTCGGTGCCCATGAATTCCAACATTTAGAGTCAACCGATCCGCGCGACAAAATATTTGCTTTATTAGGTTTTGCAGCAGATCGAGAGGAGTTGAAGGAGTTAGGCCTTTTCCCAGATTATTCAAAATCGTGTAAGGATACGTACACCGCAGCCATGTTAGGAATGCTTCAGCTGGGTCATATGATGATGCTCTCGCTCTGCCAGATGCCAAAGATTCAGTCGGACCTACCATCCTGGGTTCCTGATTGGTCTCGACCAGCGACAGATATGTTGCAAATTGTGAAAGATGACTATGTCACCCTCTATCCAAAGTTCAGCGCCTCTGGCGTGCAGTCAAGTCATTCTAAAATTACTGCTATCAGGGAGGGAGGGAAAATCGCGGCCATTTCAGTGGAATGCCATGTATATGATGAGATCTTGGAAGCTGGGTCTTTTCCCGACAGAGTTTCTAGTCACGACGTACCTGTCGAGGAGTGGGGGTCGTGGCCAGTAATATGGGTAGTTGAAATTCTACGCTTGACCTATCATGAGATGCATCTTTATGGAGACTTCAGCGAGCGTCTACACGCAGCGGCGAGGACATCAACTGGAGGTGCTAGACAGAATCAAGATGAGGGATTGGTACGGAGCGGCAATGACTCTTTTCTTGATGCTCTTACACTCCTGAAGGATGGCATAGAGCACATCAAGGGAAAAAACATCAAGCTTGAGCTTCGGCAGCTCTTGAAAAGCGGAGCTGCCCAAGGTAGGTCAAATATTAGGACTAGTGGCCAGTTGATGTTGAGATCGAGAATTATTGCGCAGAGCTTGGGGCGGCTTCCATTCATTACTAGGAAAGGCAATTTGGTCCTTGGCCCTGACTATGCTGAGCGGGGTGACTTCGTCGCCATTATAAAGGGAAGCCAAGTTCCCTTTATTCTTCGTCGTCAAAGTGATGGACAGTACCAGCTCATAGGTGAGGCCTATGTTGACGGTATCATGGACGGAGAGGCGATGGAGAATAGCGAATGGTGTAATGTAAACATTGTTTGATGGTCTTGACGCGTGGGTATTTAGAAATTTCAAAACTCAACTTCAAGATTGACCTTGACAATAACATCAAAATGTCCCCTTCCTACTTTTGGTTCCAGACACGACGCCAACACTACACCTCGGATTTGATCCTTAATCCGTCACCTAACGTCCGGACCCGAAACGTCCCAATATCAACGCATCGCATTCATCGAGTTCCCAAGCATGAAAGATGCGAAGCCCAAAACATCCAATACACCCAAGACGCCCTGAATCACAATAATCCCTTTCCCGTTTACATCACAGCAAAGAAACCAAAACTACACTCTTGACTCCATCCGTTCCCCATCAACCGGTATGCGCATCACTTCCCTCCAACTTCCCCTCCTCCAACATTAAACCTCATCACTCATCCCTCCCACTAACCTCTTCATCAGGTCTTTTCGGTAAAGCCCACCAGGGATAATTATCCGTCCACATCATCGACATGCCACATGTACAAGGCAAGGCTATGATCACAAGCGTATAACAGCTCGCTCTTTTCACTTTGACGTGGGCTATGAGATGGGGAGAAAGGGAGTTTTAGTTTCAGCGGAGGCGTCAAGTTGGGAGATAAGATATAGTGTAATGAAACCAGAAAGAAAGAATGAAACATACCGTATTTGGTGTAGTACTTGATCCAATCAATTGGGGTTGGTTTGGCCATGAGATGATGAGATGGGAGTTGTGCTCGGATAGCGAAGCGAAGGGACGGGATCAATCACGCTTGAGTGGGTGGGTGGGGTACTGAGGGTCTTGATGTTATTCGGAGCTAGTGAATCGAATGGTGGGGATCTCTATATGAGCTGTGCGGTGTCTGTGGGAATGTGGATAGAATAGTGAAGATGAGAGAATAATTCGATTATGAAAAAGCGGCTGGAACAATTATATGGCTGGAAATGAAATTGTTGGTTTGTTTGCAAAACGTCATTTCAATCAAGAATCGTCCTGTTACAAGTATTTCGTCATACCAAGAGAGAAGCGACATCAGTCAAGTTCGCGAGTACGCGTATATGTGCCAAGTCCCGAGAGCATACCTAAGCAATAAATATCTCATATTTCCTCTCCCTTCATTTCTTCAATTACATACTTTGTCTAGGTAAGACTTACAACATACCTTATCGAACAACTTCAAATCGCCAAATTCGCACAGCTAAACGCCGGATTTGTTCCCCCAGAATAATCATCGATGATCGCCTCCACAGCCGCATACAACCCTGGACCCAGCAAAAACAAGCCCGCAACCATCACCAACACATGCACAACACTCAACACCGACCTCACAACGCCCGAAAAGAACTTCCCACGATACAATCGCCAATACGCAACAGCAAAGAAGATAAACCCAAAGAACGAATCAAACGCCGCGCCTAACAATGACAAGAAATCGCCCATGCTGGGGATGACCTCTGCGAAGACGAAAGCGATCCACCAGATTATCACCATAAGGAGTGCCCATACTCCCCAGCCTTTGACGGTATTGCTGTGTGCGTGTCGTGATGTGCCCATGATGCGAGCGTAGATGAATTTTGCCGTTACGTTAGCGTAGATGACGCCGATAACGAGCGTGGGGACGATTACGAACGCGAAGGAGGCCTTTTTGTAGACGATGTTGCCAAGAGAGCCGAATGCTGGTGCGGTGCTGTATTGACCTAGGAAATGGAATCCAATCGCCGGCGGAACGATAAACAGGAAACCAGAAATCGCAGCAAGAACCGCGAGGGCTTTAGGGAAATCCTGAGGCTTTTCCATCTCCGAGATGAAAGTTGGGAAGAGGATTTGCGGAACCCAGAGGAATGTGATATTGAGCACGGCGTTCATACAAGCAACCCAGGTTGTGCCCGGGCGTGGGAAGGCGTAGGTGCGAACGGGGCCTTGTTTGGGGTAACTTCCGCCGTAGCCGAAGCCGGGGGTGTCTTCTATGCCGGCGAAGACGAGGAAGAGGAGGATGGAGACGGCCATGCAGAAGGCGGAGAACATGGACATGAATGAGACATGGTTTAGGGTTCGAGGGAGGGACATGACGATGCCCATCAGGGTGACGATGACGGAGAAGACGACGGTACAGAGGGAGTGGTCGGAGAGCGTGTTGATTACTTTGGCGCCCGTGAGAACGTGGAAGCCAATTAGGAGGATGTTATTGGCGAGGAGCATGAATGCGGTGAAGCCGTAGGCGATGTTGCTTTTGCCGAATACATAGTAGCCGAAGTCGCCTGTCACATGGTTAGTTATCAGACGATCTATTTTCTGACCCTTCCTTAGGGAGGCTGAAAAAGAGACTGCAAAAGAGACTGAAAAGGTGGCCGAAAAGTAGTCCGAAAAATTGTCTAAAAACAAGTCTGGGAGTGGGACGTACAGATATTCATGATTTGAGGGTGTTTCATGATGAACTTATGCATGGTGATGGACGTGATCCAGAAGAAGCCACCGGCCACGAACTACAGACATGCGAGTCAGTATTTGTCTTAATTGCGAAAAATGACAGAACAAAACAGCGCATGTGAAGTTGCGAAGTCCATTTTCAGAACTGCTGTAAAATCTCGAATTGTTGTGACTTGAGCTGACCGAGATTCAATTTGGGGCATCGACTTGCTTGCTTACCATGGTGATAATTCCAGGAACCCAGCCCAAAACACTAGACGTCATCAGCACACCCCATCTTCAAGAGAAAAATAAATAAATAAACAAAAACAATGTAAAACTCACGATAACGACCAACTCTGAGCCATGATGGCCAAGCAGACTTGCTCTCCAGCAAGCAACCACGCAGCTTTCTGCCATGACATGGTCCTGAGTTTAATCTCATGCTGGTGATCTGAGAAAAACAGTGTTTCATCAGCTTCCGTTCTTTCTCTCCCTCATACACCACTCCCAACACCCTGTCCTATGGATGGTCCGGTCTTACATACCCTCAGCAATCAAGGCATCATGCGTATTGATTGAAGCATCATTATCAGAATCGAGACCCGATTCCAAATTCCGCCATTTTGGATCTTCTTTTCCTCGGGATATCCGGGGGAGTTCCACTCGTCGACATGGTGTGTTGTTGAGGTTTATCTTCTTGTTGTGGGAGTTTATCTTATCGAATGCTTCTCGCTTCGCGTCTTCTTGTTTCCAAAAAGACAACAAAGAAACCAACGAATTGAAGAATAAACAAAAAGGCAAACAAAGATGGCACTTCCGCGGAAGAGAGGGGGGATCGTCACACTCTTAAATACCTTAATGAACCCAATACCAAGCATCCGGACCCGAACTACCTCACCTTGCCTTACCCCCTCGTACCTAGTACTTTTCACGCCCACCCACGCCCACGCCCAGGCCCATGCACATCCCAGCGAGCCCAGATCTCCCAAACATGCATGACAAGTTTACCTAACTCTAATGAACAATCCTAATTAAAAAAGCCCATTAAAAAACCCAGACAACGAATTGTGTGATACAAAACCTCAATTGCGTTATCTCACTCTGCGCAGTCGTCATTGGTGCACGTCCTGAACGAACAGAGAGCGTGCGCCGAGGCTAAACCAAGAAAAAACAAGAAGTGTGGATGCGCCGGTGGGAAGCTTGACTTGATTGGCAAAAAGGCTTGAGCTGGGGTGGCAGGCTTGGCGGGGGTGGATGTTGTGCGTGCGAGCACGTGAAAAGTGGCGAGAGGCGAGAGGCGTGGTGGATGTGTATGTGGATTGTGGTATGGGTGTTGTGAGTGTGGGTTTGTTCTGTAGAAAGGGGATTTGATTGGGTTTCGGTGGGACCGAGGGGCGTGGATGTGCAGTACGTACTGCACTGTACTGTACCTAGTTACATTTAGATGATCACTAGCAAGTAAGCAGGAAGCAGCTTGATAAACCTACCTTACCTCCCCCATACCTCGAAGGAAATGATCCATTCTTCGCCGACAGATCAACAGCACAGAAAATTCATTTTCCCAAGTCAGAATAGAAGGTGAATAAAAGCTGGTCAAATCCGGTTGAATCTCGACAGTACCTACTGTACCTACCTCACACTCCCTTAGCTGTGCAAGGCAAGTTAGTGGTGAGTACACTCCTACCAGCAAGAAAGAAAATACGAGTACCTATGCACAAAAATATCGCACACAGAAACGATGGCAGGCAATACTGTTCCTAAACAGAGCTTCTTCAAGATTGATTGTGCGAAGCGAAAGAGTAAACAAAAGTCACATGATGTTATCCTCCTGTCCAGCTCTGATCGGGGAAAGCAGGGAAGCCACCCAGTATTGATGTGGTTTTTTTAGATGAGAGCTGTACTGTTGTTTTCCAAAAGAAACCTTTCTTGAAGATAAGTCGTGATCGATCAGCTTGAAACATTCCCATCAGAAAGATAACAGAATCCAGGTGCGTGGAAGTTTTACCCTCCTCGACACACACAGATGGTGAGTGCGCAGCAGATTTCCTCCCAGAACCAAGAAGACACTGAAGGGGGCAGAATTTTTTTCCCCAAGGAAGATTTCACACATCGATCGATAATCCTTAAAAAGACAATTCCAAAAAATCAAGTCCAAAATCAATTCCATGAGAAAAAGACCATCAATCCACCAAACCAGGTCTGACTGGTTTATCTCTTCACCAAAAGCGCTACTTACCCGCTGCTCTCGCCACCCATCATACTCAAAGTTCCCAAAATCATTCCAAACACCCACGGAAAAAAAAAGGATGAAGGAAGAAATTAAATGCGAAAAAGAAGCAAAAGAAGCAAAAAGGTTCACCAACCAGCACTCGCGCATGCGTTCAGTTACATCCTTTAAACAATTTGAAGTCCAATTCCGATGTGGAAAAGGGGGGATGAGTGATTCTCAAAGAGAAACGAACGAAACGAATTGAACCAGCCGGCACAAAGGCGCGATACTGATATCTTCTATCTTTCGCCCTCAAAAACAGAGACGAATGATAACAGTCTAACCCCGTAAAGCCGAAGGAAAACCCGAATCCTAACCCACACAAAAAGTAGAGCTTGGATTATCTCCAACTCGCCAATGGCAGAGTAAGAAATACCTACGAGCACAAAGGCTTTAAGTAGGTTGAAATCTGAATAGCACAATAATGGCCTATTAGATTTATATCAGATTGAACTGATGCGAAGACCGTGAGGTGGTTGCTTCGACTACACCGACCGAAGGCGGGCAAGAGAGAATTGGTTTGTTCGGAATCATCTGCAGGTAGGAAGGTAGGCAGGCGTTGGGGGATAATGCGGGGTGGAATGTGGGGCAGACTGGTACTGTACTATACTAGCGGGAGCCTCCTTCCCTCTATTTCTCTCTCCTACCGCGACCCAAATGAACAGAAAACCCCGCAAATAACACCAAAACCTCAGAAGAAGAAAAGGCAATAAAATTTTATAAAAAGGAGAAGGAAAGATATCAAAAATGCAAAAAAGGTTCGCCGAAATCAGCACTCGCGCATGAAATTAGCTACGTCCTTTATCGATACCCAGTAGTCGGGATTTTGTATTGCATTATGAATGCATCTAATCATCCCTCTTGGGGAGATTTTGATAATACCCAGTAGTCGGGATTTTCAACTGCATCTGAAATGCATCTTCTCTTCCCTGTTAAGGGGAGTATTCTCTCTCAAAGGAGGGATCTAGGTGGCACGACGGCAACACCGAATAATCAGATTCAACTGATGCGAAGACCATAGCAGGTTGCTTCGACTACCACGACTATGACGGGTCGGGCGAAGAAGAACTGGCTTGTTTGGGATTATAGGTGTTGGTTGAGAAATGTGGGGTAGACTAGGTAGGTAGGTAGGTACTGGTGGGAGCTCCTTCTCCTTCTCCTCCTTTCTTGCTCCCAAGCACGAACGACCCGCGCGAGCAGAGAAAAGGCCCGCGAAGGTAATAACAAAAATCCTCAAAGAAGAAAAAAAGAATAATAAATCATAAAAGAAGAAAGATGCAAAAGTGCAAAAAGGTTCACCGAACAGCACTCGCGCATGACAACGGTTACATCCTTTATGCATCTTCCCTCCATGATTGCCATGATTGAGGGGACCTTCAGGATTGACCTTCCGGTACCTTCCGGATTGACCGTCCAGTATTCTCTCTTTGGATGCCTAGGACTTTTTTTTGGTGCTGAACAGCAATAATCAGGATCCAGCTGATGTGAAGTCTGTAACATGTTGCTTCGACTATCGTGGCCATAAATGTGGTTGAGAGGGGATAGGCTTGTTTGAGATTATACCGGTTGTGTTGGAGAGTGAGGTACCAAGGGGGAAGGAAGGTTGGCTAGCGGGGAAATGGGAAGGGAGCCTCATTCCTTGTTTGCGGGGACTTCGCTTTCCCACGCCACCCTCGATTGACTTGAAGAAAAAACCCCAAAATTTGAAGACACATACAAGATTTGGTATGCTCTTTCTTTCTATCTCTCTTCTTTCCTGGGTTTCCAAACAAAGAATCAAGTAAATTCTTGTTTCAGCACGCACTTCACAGAAAATCAAACATCCAAATACACAGAACAACAGGAACTCCAAGAATAAATCAGCTTGCAGGCCAAACCAAACCAAACCACAGACCTACCTCTCCCAGACCCTTTTTTTTATTTAAAAACAACAACAAAAAACCTACAAAAAGGTTCACCAAACCAGCACTCGCGCATGAGATCAGCTACATCCTTTGGCGGCCGCCGTCCCGGAAAGCAAAAATGCTATATCCTTTTGACTTAAATATACCGATCAAAAATGATCTGGTTTCCAAGATTGCGAAGACTGTGGTTGCTTCGGCTACCTCGACCATAAGGAAGGGCGAGGATGACTTGGCTTGGTTGGGGTTATAGGGGAGTTTGTTCTTTTGTTGGAGAGGATTGTGGGGGAAGGTAGGTTAGTGGGGAAGTGGGGAGGGACTTCTTTCCATTCTCATCAGGACTTCTCGTACACCACATTCCCGACGCTAGGAAAAGAAAAACGTGGACGTCTTTGACAAACACAAGAAAGGTGATGGAATGTAACAATTTCCCCCCACACTCTCTCTAACTCTGCAGCTGTTTGCAAACGTAGTGGGGCCACGTGACCAGATCAGAATAAAAGGCTAAGGCGGGTGAAGGAAGGACGGCATCTTTTATTTTTTAGGAATATCCCATAATACAGCAGATAAACCATTAAAGGAACCCATTTGAAAATATTTAAAGTGCAAAGCTGAAACTCATCAAGAAAGCAGAACTTGAAATATACAAAAAAAAACCAGATATTTCAAACGTCGACAAAGTACTAGAGAGGAGAGAGAGAGAGAGGATGAAACCAGAGTCCCTATTTTTGGGTCTGTGGAGAAAAGTTGGACGAAAGTACCGAGACCGAGATAACCATTATACAGTACGGCATCGCGAAGAAAACGAAATTAATTGCATGCGAAAAGAAATATTTGGTCATTCTGATACATTCAGATTTCTACAAAACCTACACAAATACCTACCTACAGACGCGATTCCACACCCCCCTCATTAGAATCTGCCTTGACCTCAACCAAAAGCTTGCCTAAGAGCAAAGAAGAACACCCCCAGTTAGCATAGATTCCTTTTCTATGGGATTTTGATTTTCGGAGAGAGAGGGAGGGAGACACAGAGAGGTTGAGATCCTCTCCCCAAAATAACTTACCAGTATTCAAACCCTTATAAAGCCCGACCAACGCATCCTCAGCAACCTTCAATCCGCCCTTGATAATGGTCTCTTTTCGTTGAATCTTTCCCTCTGAAAGCCATTGAGCTAGTTCCTTTCTCGCTGCTGGGTATTGCTTTGCGTAATCGAAGACGATGAAGCCCTGCATCTTGATTCTCATGGCGATAACCATTGAGAAATTCTAGGTTGAAATCGTTAGCAACCTGCTCCCTTCTCTATTTCTCTTGTCTGAATTTTCCATTGACACCGGGCCACTGATTTCTGACCACTGGCATACGGGTGGGCGAGTCAACACATACCTTAGGTCCCGTAGGTTTCGGATTATTATACTGCGAAATCCCACCACAAATCACAAACCTCGAATGCGCCTTCGCCCTGCTCAACGCAGCCTCCAAAATCTCCCCGCCAACATTATCAAAGAAAACATCAATCAAATCCTTCGTTGCAACCCTAAACTTCTCCTTAAACTCCGCATCCTTATAATTCAACGCATCATCACAACCCAACTCCCTCAACCACTTCACCTTCTCCTCACTCCCCGCCAACCCCAGCACCCTCGCACCCTTCAACTTCGCAATCTGACACACTACGCTCCCCGTCGCGCCCGCGGCGCCCGACACGACGACGAAATCCCCAGGTTGGACCTTTCCTACGTCGAGGAGGCCGAAGTAGGCTGTGAGACCGGTCATGCCTAGGACGCCGAGACCGTCGGTTACGCGGCCATTGGAGGGAATGTCGAGGATTTCGACAGTGGAGGAGGGGAGGATTGCAACTTCGGCCCAGCCGGCGCCTGCGTAGACGTGCGAGCCTACGGGGTGCGTGGTGGGTGCTTTGGAGGCGAGGATTTTGCCGATTGTGCCTCCGCGCATGACGGCGCCGATTTGGACGGGGGGAATGTAGGAGCGGACGTCTGTTTTGGCAATTGATCAATTAGCTTCGATATTATATTAGATATAAAAGCGGATTGGAGGGAATTGGAAGAGGAGGATGGGAGGATGGGGGAAAATACCATTCAACCAACCCCTCATGGCGGGGTCAAGGGAGAGATATAACGTCTCGACGAGTACTTCACCATCTTTAAGATCCGCCTCCGTAAGCATTGGGTTCTCCTTCAACGCGAATGTCTCGCCAGGAACAATGAGTTCCCTTGGTCGTTTGGCGAGGACAACGGATGTGAATGTTGATTGAGACATGATGTTCTTCTTGCGGGAGATTGGTTTACCCATTTGAAAGAAAGCTCGTTAGACAAGTGAGGAGAAGAGAGGAGCTTTCTTATAGCTTTAGCAGCGAGCGAGAAATGAACCGAAGTGGCGATTAATGCAATGCAATGCGGGAGAGATGGTTTCTAATCAAGTGTATGAAGAGAGAGAGAGAGAGAGACGTAAGGTTTTGTGGAAATCATGGAGTTGTTGATGTTGGACGTTGGCGACCTGAATCGTGCCGAGGTACGGCGATTTCTCCATTTGGAAGTCAAGGCCGAACCGACGACGCATTTTTGGAGATTTCGAAGTTCAACAATGCAAGAGTTGGAGAGTGGTTTGTCATCTGTGGTGCTTGAGATTGTGGAATAGTGTCATTGCAAAGCCGAGGAGGTGAGGTGTGTAACTTTTAGAGGATCAATAAGCGTTTTGGCCAGTGATTGCTGGTAAGCTGATGACCCTAGACCCAAACACTGGACGTGGAGCCGAGGCTCTGAATTTAGTTCTGGTATCAAAATAGGTACCCATGTACATGCGAGCTATGCAAGAAGATGGAATATGCGGGGTATGTATTAGACTATGCATTGAAGAGGGTAAGCACCGCAGATGTTGAATCTTTTCCTATCTCTTCATCCATCTGGATAATGTTAATAAATCATAGCACATATCTAAAATATGGATTCTCCTTGTCTGTCAGATCTTGAAATGCCATCTTGTCTCTGTCAACATCATTCAAGTCCAGTGCATCCCGACGACGGTTCTCCTTCGCCAATAAAATGTAGAGCAATCCTCCGGAAACGATTGTGATGCAGTAACTAGATGGCCAGTAAGTATTTTCATATGAAAACATCGGAAAGACATCAATTCGCTTACCAGATGATAAGACCCAGCCAAAGTCTGGGATAATGCTGAGGCTTCGTCTGCGATTTGATCAACTGAGGACCGACGATATTACCAACGCAATAGGCAACGAAGATGGTTGCAGCCATGAAGCCCTTCTTCGTTTGGCCAGCCACATTCGCCATGCCAATTGTGATGATGAGAGACACTGCTGGACCGAAGAATCCAATAATGGTGTATCCAACAACTGGCCCCACCGCATGATACGTCCAACGACATTTCCAAATCATGGCACATCCCGCAATCACTGGAAGACAGCATAAAACCATGAGAATGATTCGAATGTTGGGAATTCGCGAAGAAAGCCATCCGGTGAGGAGAATAAACACCAAGCATATCCCACCCAATGGAAATTGCCACAAGATTGATTCCAAAGTCGACCAGCCGAAGGTGCTAACAATCAAAGGCCCAAATCCGGAGACAGCGCCATTGACCGTATAGGCGGAACCCATCATGATGAAAACCAGCCAAACCTTGATGTCCAATATACCCTCCTTGATTTGAGACCACTTGAACTTGTTACACCTCACTCCAGTCTGACCGTATCGTAATCTCTCGGTAGCCACAACCCTCTCTTCCTGCTTCAAAAACCAAGCGCTGACTGGCGAATCCGGAATGGCAAAACACAGCAGCCCAAACAAAAATGTGAGAGCTCCGGCCAGGATGTAGATATACTGCCATCTCTTCAAGGAACCACTGGTGATCTGTGCAAATCCGTAGTTCAATCCTCCACCAATGATTGTGAAGAGACCAGTCGAGGAGAACCACCAACTCTGTCGAAGAGACTGCTCTTGTTGTGTATAGAAGCCACTAACGATACACATAAACCCGGTCGGGATAATGCTCTCCACAAACCCAAGGAAGAATCGTTGTGCGTACAAGCCTTGCCAGTTCGTGACCGCTGCCGTGAGCATACAGACCAGCGCCCAGAAGCACACAACAATTCCCAAGATCTTCCCCATATTGAACCTCTGCAGAGCAAAAGTCATAGGATACAAGCCAGCCAGCATGCCAAAGTAGAAAAGGGACGTCGCCCAAGACAATCTCGTCGTATCATTCGAAGGAGGGGTCGTCGAGGTATCGAGTTTCGTGAGCGCCAAATCTTTGGTCATTCCAAAGAGCACTGCAGATCCCAGGATCGCCTTTCCTCGGGTCAGCAGGAGCTCCAATGGCAGAGCTGAGAGCTTACTTTATCATAATAGACCAATCCATAACCAAATATCATGGTCGGTATCAGAAACCAGTCGATCTTCCTCACAACTCGAGCTTCGATGGCGGGGTCAATTGCTTGTCTGTGCTCCCCCACAATCCCCATTGCCAGGTCCTCGTCGGCAGCTGGTGCTCGTACTGCATCTGTAGATGTCTCCCCGGGCGATGGGATAGCCTTCTCGTCATCATGAGCGCTCATGTTTGCGGTGGATTTGCCGGAGACGAAAGTTGCAGCAAGAAGCAGCCATTTATGGGAAAATTTCTGATTATTCACCCCCACGGACTACCTTCTTGGCTTTTTGTTGACACCATCACGGTATTGAGGGAATCACGAGAGACGAGAAGCTCTTCATTCTGTTAGACACGGATATTCGCGGCTGGCGTAAGTTGAGAGAGTATTAATTGGTGGACTCCTCCCGTCCGTGGAGATATTTGTTGGGCGCAAAGCTTGGGGAGGCTGGAGAAGTTTTGGGATGATTTGTGTCTTGGCGCTTGGTGATCTTTGGCTTGGATTGGACTTGACGACTGCGAGAACTTCGACCTGATGACTGGAGGGCTCTGATCTGGGCATCAACAATAATCAATTACAAGAAAAATTCGATCAATTCGTAATTCATAAGACTCTCCAATTAAATCCGGGTCCCTTCCTCATCCCACGCTGATTAAGAGCGCACGACTTTCACAAACAACAGCATTGCTTCGCGTAGGAGCATTTGTCCCGGGAATATGGATTATTCCCTGACCCAAGCTTCTTACCCTTGGAGAGTGCCAATTCTTTCTTTCCACAAATTTCAAGACGTCAGTCTCCTCTCGTATCTTCGAGTTCTAGATTCGGAGAGAGACGGGAGGCTGGCAGGGGTCCCAAAGTTGTCCGTTCATGTCCCCAAGTTCAGACGCAGCCGTTCTCCCACACTTGTGTAGAAATATTCCGAAAGTTACAAATATGCCTTTCAACTCACATAGTTCTGCTATTGACAAGCTGTTGACGAGTGGAATATAGAGGAGATTTTGGTTTGTGGCGGCGTTCAATTGGAGCAGGCTATTGAGTTGACCGAAGGAAAAGTTTACTTGTTTGTTGTTCACGATGCCCACCTGGGGACCGTTGGTTGGAAAATTGTAAAGTGATTCTGAAAGTAGGAGCTGGCGGAACTGTAGTGCTTTTACTTTTGTATTCTTTTCCAATTTTGAGGTAAGACTGTACATAGTGTCCGATTTGCTTCACACATCGGAAGCGGTCCACAAACCACTACCTCAACCCCTTCGAGCATTTTTGCTGTGAGAACGGCGCGCACCCGAGAAGGTGAGCGAGTTAAATGAGATGCCAGGTGATCAGGGATGAAGCTTTTTGTGACGAATCAACCAAAAATTATTCCTCATCTATCACATGACCCCAATTTCGATACTCTACCTCTCCGTACATAATCTCCCTCAGCCAATTTTTCAAGCTCCTGGCGTAAATTCCAGAAGGTGCCGCCGTGGAATCAGCAGTTGAAGAGACAAGAGGCAAACTGATGTCTTCCCCCATATGACGAATCGACTTCACAGGGGCGATGAAGAACTGTCAGGCTGTTAGTATTCTTGCTTCCTATTGAATGAAAAGTCGACATGGAAAGATAAAATAAAATAGAGTAAACTGACCGCAGTTCCAGATACAAAAACCTCCACTAAACGCCCATCTCTCGCAGCTTCCACAACCTCTGCAATGGTGAATGTTCGCTCCACAACCTCCAGTGGCTGCAACGAGTCGGGAAGGTATTCCGACCCAGCAACAAGTTTGTCTCTCGCGAGCTCCAGAACACTTCGACGAGTTACTCCGTCTAGAATGATTCCATCTCCCAATGGAGCAGTAATGAGTTCTGTAACATCTGAACCCGGCCGTCTCCAGACCAGGAACAAGTTACTTGCACCGGCTTCGGTAACGATTCCATCGTCTCCAAAGAGCCAAAGTATCTGATCAAACCCTTGCGCGCTTGCCTTGGCTTGAGCTGGCATTGAAGGGCCATAGTTGGCACCAATCTGAAATCTCACTTAGCATTCCATCTAAGTGAACAGGATGATTCGAGTCCGTACCTTTGCGAAACCAAATCCCCCAGGCCAAGCACGAATAGAATCCCGCTCGCTCGTCAAAAGTCTCAGACCACTCCCACCATCGAACTGTGGAAATAAGGCAGCGAAAATATAAAGCATCGCTTCGTGTGGCTTTCGAACACCAAGGGCAGAGCTGCTCCCAATAATGGTTGGACGGATATAGAAGAAAGTTCCAGGTTCTGGGAGCCATCGCTTACCATCTACTTTCAGCAGAGCTTCGATTAGTTTGAGGACTTCCTCGGGCTTAAAATCGGGCAAACCGACTCTGCTTGCTGATATCAGAAATCTGGCGCAGTTGAGGTTTGGTCGGAAAATGCGAAGGCGGCCGTCAAAACCACGGTAGGCTTTCATTCCTTCCTATGTATGAGAAGTTAAACAGTGAGAAATACTGAATTTATTTCGAGTGCTTTTGGAGATGGATAACTTACAAATGCCTCTGTGCCATAATGTAGGACACTTGCCGATGGCATAAGCGTCAATGCGCCGTATGATTTCACTACTGGTGTGTGCCAACCATCAATTGCATTCCAGTCCACTAGAACCATATGGGCTGTAGTACAGCTTTGTTGGCTACGAACTGGATCTTTTGCTCCAGGGACCGGTGACTGAGCATCAGCAGGCACAAGTATAGACTTGATTCTGGACGCGTTCAATTCTGCCTTTATCGGGGCAGCCGAGAGATTTGTGTCAACTGCAGAAGGAGACATGGTAAAATTATTCTTGATTTTTGAGATACCGATAATTAATTCTTACATTTCAGCCATTACTTTACTAAGATATAGCGAGTCGTGATGAGTTGGTGAGTGGTCGCTCATGTGATGAAGGAAGGTAATCTAACCGCATTGGGTAATTGAGAACGATCACTTGAGAGCATTCCCACTGAGAGAAATTTAGATTGGCTCAAAAAACAGTGGATTGTGAGGGGTAAGAGTATCTTACTTTGAGTAGCTAAATCAGGAAATAGTTCTCAGGTTATCAGTAACTAAACTCGGCACATCCCAGATTTCGGTGGACCACCCGGATTTGCTTCGAGAATGAATCACCACTTTGAAGGGCCTCGAGTCCTCATCCTCGCTATTACCAACAATTTCATCGCCAATACCATCATCATCCAGAATTTTCGTTGAAACCAGTTCCCATTCCGAAATGGTTCCTCTCTTCACATATTCCAAATCCAGAAAAGGAAGAAGTCTCCTCGTCTGGCTCACATTCCATATTCCTTCCCGAGAAGTTTTGTAGCCTGCGAGCCACCCTAGTATCCAATTCCGTAGCTGGGAATCTAACGTCCAGCTATATGCACCAACTATTGCTGGGAGCATGCCATGACCGTAGGCGTTCTGTTGCCCACAAAGTTCAGGTGAAATACCCGCCGCAATTCGACAGATCGCTAAAGCCACAGGTTCTGTATCGTCGGGATTAACGCGTCCAACAACAGGAAGGTACCGAGTCCTCAATCGCATCCTCGAACAGAGAAAATGAGCATAGTTGACTGCGGATGTATATGGATCGCAAGAACGCGGAAAAACGAGTGGAGAGAGCGAAAACTCGGTAGAGTTTTTGGTTCCTGGATTGGGGAATGCAACCTTTGGCTGAGTGCCCGTATCCACAGGGAATTCTTCAGCCGGGAGACTTGCTTGCCACTTATCGAGTTCGGCAAGTATCTTGGCTGCTTTTCGGTGCCATTTGTTCTCAAGTTCAGGAAGTCGGCGGTATTTCAGTTCGAGAGCTGATACTCGATCGATTAACGGTAAGAGCCTGTCCCTGGGCAAGATAGATACTTCAAGCATTTCCTTCAGTCTGTCCACCACTCCAGGATTCATGGTGTCAAGTCTTGCAATTGAGTAATCGTCGTTTTGCAGTTTAAGGAGTAAAGACATTCTGGCGAACGCTTTCATGAGTAGTTTTCCGGTGCTGGAAGATCGAAGCACCTGGTGTCGTAGGCTGAGGTACGATCCGATCGAGCGTAAATGTGATCGCCAATTGTGCAACGAGCCATTTCGTAGTTCATAATTTGCAAGTAGTAGCATTGTAAAGAGCCATGAGATGATACTCGAGCCTGAGCATACCGAGTCAAGGTCTTTACCAGTAGGTTGTATCACGGAATCAGTCTGCATCGAATGGACCCCTTTCATTGCTTTGATCGAGTGCTGGCGGGCGTGCTCTCGAGTCATCCGACAAAAATTCTTACCAGACGACTTCTTTGACATATCTAGAGCTGCAAGGGCCAATGCCGCACTGTAGGAATGAGTTGCAAGTGGCTGAACTTCCAGAATATCCATGAGCGGCAGCACGTTGAAAACTCCATTGGATGTTGGATCAAACATATGATGGTAGTAGTTCGTATCCTCCGGAAACTGGCAGACCCATGATGGAAAAGATGATATCAGAGACGACTGGCGTGGATTAGGCGTTTGTAGGTCGCTGAGAAAGTGCTGATATGAATGGACGTCAAGCCTGCTGCTTTGCGAAAGTTCGAGGTCCATATGACCAGTCCACCAATCGAGACTTTCCTCGCAGGAGCCATCATTCCCTTCTTCCAAAACAAATGCAAACCCGGTGTCTGCGACATTTTTTTGCCCGTCTGGGACTGTGGGTGAAGTGATTGGGCTTGACGCTTGAGGGGTTGTACGGGTCTCGGCGTTTTGCTGATCTTTGTGGCTCTCAGTTGAGTCCACCAGTTTGGTCGTCAATAGAGACATCAAATCGGATTCCATTGATTGCGAAATCTCATTGTCGTAATTTTCCATGAAGGTCGTGTCGTGGAATGATGTAGAACTCTCAAAAATGTTGTCACCTAGAGGACTGAACTCATCATAACTCCACGTCAATGACCCATCCAGACTGAAGTCGGCTGTCGAAAGTGTTGGTTCAATTTGTGTTTGCTCGGTGGGATTGGTTTTTGGATTTACGGCGCGATCAATAGAACCTCGGGTGACAAGTCTTTTCCTCTTAGGTCGTTCTCCTTTCGCTTTCTCTGCCACAAAGCTCGTTTGATCTCTGAATGAAATGCGAGGGGTATATCCTTCACATTTCAAAAAGAGTCTAATACACTGCATCGGAGCATAATTAGTTGGTGATTAAGCAAAAAAAACAGAACCTACATTGGCGCATTCGGGCTTTTTCTCATCGCATTTCAAACGTCTACTTCTGCAAGTAAAGCATCCTGTACGGTCTCGTGATGTAACGTTTCGCTTGCGGGGTTGGGGTTGTGACACCATTTTCCGATGCACTGAGTTCGGTGATGTTTGCATCTCTTGAGAGTCTATCTTGTGGATACTTAAAGGAAGACGGCCATACTTTTGTAATCGCTCAAATAAAGAGCAAGTTCACAGACCATAAAGTACGGGGAAGGGGACCCCCACAAAAGATAAGGCGGTCATTCTCAAAGGTGGGACAGGCATGCGTTTCGTATATTCCGCCACGCTATGGAAAAACGTCCAAACCTATATTAGCGAAGGCTTCTCCAATCATCCAGGTTATACTATTTATAGATATACATAAAAACACTCTTTGCAACACCGAGATTATGAGCCCGCCGTTCCCGCCGAAGAACAACACTCCGGGGTTAACAACCATCTACAAATCCACACCTTTTTCTTGCTAACTGAAAATAGATATGAAATTAAGCCTACTATATTACATTTTAACAAGAAAAATCAAATTCATAGGTTTTGAGATCGTATAATCGAGTAGTTTTGGCAGGATAGGACTGGTGTAAGAGCTCTACTGTAGATCCGGGCTTCCTTCTTTCCTCTCAGCTTGCCTCATATACATCTCGTGAAAGGCTCCACTACCGCTATCAATCAATGAACTTGGATTTCCTCTTTCGATAATTCTCCCCGCATCCATTACCAGAACCTCATCAAAATCCATGATTGTGTGTAGTCGATGAGCTATTGCAATCAAAGTCGAATTTTGAAAACGACTCCTCAGAATTGACTGAATTCGCCGCTCGCTAGACGAATCCAAATTTGCGGTCGCCTCGTCGATGATAACTACTCTGCTACCGGTTACCAGTGCACGACCCAGCGACAGCAACTGTCTTTGGCCCTGTGAGAAGTTGCTGCCATGAAGCGCAACAGGGTCGTCCAAGTGGTGACTCTCGTCGCCCATCACCTCGTACAGAACCGCACCCAATTGAGTATCAACCATGCGACTTTCTCCTAAGTCAAGGTTAAATCTTATGTTCCCTTTAAAGAGAACCGGATTTTGGGGAATCAGGCTGATGTTTCTTCGAAGACGCTTCGAGTCGACGTCTTCAATATTCACATTGTCGATGTGGATTGATCCTCCGAATCTCGTCGTGAGTCGTAATAGACTTGTTGCAAGTGAACTCTTCCCAGATCCTGTTCTTCCTACGATGGCAATGCGCTGACCTGGAGACGCATCAAAGCTTACTGAAGACAATACTTCACGTCCATCAATAGAGTATCCAACGCTCAAATCCCGAACGCTGACTTTCCCTTCAGCAGGCCATCGCCCAGTGAAGCCAAATGGCTCGTCCAAAACTGATACTTCTTGTGGGATCTCGTGAATGTAGTCCTGTATTCTCTGAAGGCTATTTAACTCGACCTCTAGAATGCTAGATAAATGTACAAGATCTAAAGTTCAAATTTAGCAAAATTTTAGGAAATCTTCAGACTGGACTCACACAAAAGAGCAGAACAAAGCGCTGTAGATGTCGTCAGACTAAACCCAACTTTTCCTGGCGAAGTGTTCGCATGCAAGGTTGCCAGCAATGCAGCCGAAAATGATATCAATCCAGCAAACATGTCCATTCGTACAGCAAGCCATCGCTGTGAGTCGCTCACTGCTTCCCAGACTCTGATGTGTTGTTCTAGATTACTTCGAAATCTAGCCTGGAATAAGGACTCGGCTCGAAATGCGCGGATGGTGCTTAGTCCACTGGCTGTCTGGGAGATGGCAGAGAAGAGTGGCGATAAACTGGCAGCAAGTAGTCGTTTCGCCGCAGTAGAAGCGTATAAGTAAATTTGACCCGTATACACCGCCATGCCAACAAAAATCACAGATGGCAGGAGAAAAGACGGGACCAAGGAGGAGATAGAGATGATACGAAAGCCAATTGACATCCAAGATTCTAGGACAGGTCGCAAGATGGTGATCAAGGCATCATCGAGCGACATCAAATCCGAGGAAAATCTGTTGATAATCTGGCCAGCGGGAGTTTGGAGGATCCAGGAGTAGGTTGTTCCGAAGAGAGAAGTCAACATTTGCATGTGTTGGATTCTACTCGCGTTCCAAGCTCCAGAATATAGGAGGAGCAGTGAGCCAGAAGCCAGACAAAGTTGGGTCATACCAATAGCTAATAAGTGTTAGCTAGACTGTACTTGTGAGAAACTGTAAAGATAGACAATATACCACTATAAATCCCGAAATAGTAGGTAAGATTGACGGTTTCAGAGACCGTGTAGGCTACAGACCACACCGAAAGCCAAAATGTGAGTGAAATATCAACAATTTGGGTCAACGTAATAGTAGCTGTCAGAAAGACAATGAATTGCCAACTCCCGAATAAGCGAATGTATTTGAACACTAGGGATATTAGAAATTTCTTATGTTTCATGAAGACGGGTCAGGACACCTACTGTAAAGACGTCCAATGCGCCCGACCCGCCTGGCTTCCATTTCTCGATTCGAGATGGGCGGGTCAATTTTGTTTAACGAAAGAATTGTTGTATTTGGAATGGAAGCTGTCATGGAAGATGGGGCGTCTGTGTCACTGTCACTCATCCCACAATCCACAATAGTTGCCGGTGGCTCTTTAGAGATCTCATCAATCAAAATCGAGTCACTCTCACGCCTCGAAATGTGCCCAATCGTTCCATTCTCGATCAAAATCACAGAATCTGCTCTTGCCAAACATTCTGGGTGCTCAGAAACGAGAATCAGTGTCCGATCAGCCATCAATGAGCCAAAAATGCACTTTGATACAATCCAATCAGCAGTCGTTGAATCAAGTGCTGATAGAAAATCGTCCATAATCACGACTTTAGTTTCGGCATAGACAGCACGAGCAACGGCAACTCGCTGGCGCTGACCTCCAGAGAGAGCTGCTCCAGCCTCCCCAACATCGGTCAGATCTCCTTCCGTCAACGAGATGAGGTCAGTCTCTAAACCGCATGCTCTAATCACTTCATTGTATCTCTTGGAGGAGAGTGGAGAGTTGAAAAGAATGTTGTCTCGTATTGTTCCGTTTTGGAGCCAGACTGACTGAGATACGAAGGAGATGGGTTCCATTGGGTTTGCACGAAGGGAGACGTTCCCTTCCAACAGGGGCAACTCTGAGAGTAGCCCGTGTAGCAGTAATGTTTTTCCAGAACTATCTCATCAATTAGCAGAAGTTTCAAAGTGAGGATATCTGCTATAGATCTCAACGCTTCAAACTTACCCAGTCTTCCCAGTAATCACACTGACTGTGCCTCTCTCAAACTCCACATTGAGTTCTCTCAGAGCATTTTTGGCGTCCCCGGCATCCTCACCAAGCGCAAAGCTTGCATTTTCAAGTCGTATCAGGTGATTTTCTGGAATTTCAGAGATTGCAGGTGATTGCAAGTTTTGAGTTGTAGAGCTCTCCTCTAGGAAGACCATCAATCGCTTGAAGCTAACAATTGCTTGACTGTATGTTCCCACCCCAATCACGGCCAAATTTAACATACTCTTTAGATTGTTGAATATTGCTGCGACTGTAAACGCAATTGAGGCATCTAAAGGTTTCTGTAGGACATATGTATGAAAGAAAAGTGATAGGACCAGAGGAAGCAGAACAAAAAGCGTTGAGAGTGTCTCTGCAGAGCTTGCGACTAGTGCTTTATTCCAAATTGCCTGCATTTCCACAGATCTAAGATGAAGAATCTTGTCGATAAAAGGCCTTCCCTGGCCAAGCATTGCAATGGTGGGCATGAGTTGAGCGACCTCGCTCATCTGGTTGACCCGTTGATCAGCTGCTTTGAGTACTCGCGACTGGGCTGATCCCAGAGCAGAGTTGATGAAAGTGGATATGGGAAGTCTCGAAATCAAAATAATGGCAAGACTGGGGAGGTAGGCCCATCCTATTGCTTGATAAAGTAATACTGAAGCTATGGTAACCTCGACGGGAACAAGAAATGCTGCCATAATCGTGTAGCGGAGAGTTGACAGCTTTTCGATGTCAATCGAAATGTGGTTGTTGATTTGGCCGACGTTTGTTGAGTCTCCTGGTTTTTGAGCAAGTAATTGCTGATACACGGTCGACGCGATGATCCCCTTCAACTTTCCGATCGTGTGGGTCGAGATATACTCGAAGGTCTGCATGAAAATCCCTCTGACCACCGGGGTCATCGCGAAGAGCAAGATTGAAAACCATGGACGATAGAGGGCCTCCGGTGAGTTTTGCAGGAACAACAACAAGTGTCGCAATGCATAGGCTCCAGTGAACTCGGCAATACCGCAGAATATCATCATCAAAGCTCCCAGAGCTATTCGTTTTCTGAAGATGATTAGGAGAGATCTTCCAGTGGAGCCATATTGCCGCCGTGAGTTGTTGAAGAGTTCCGTCAATGAGGAAATGTCGCTCTCACTCCTCAAGGGTAGAAGTCATCTGGCTGTAGATCTCCTTTTTTCTGATAACCAGCCTGGATCAAACCAGTCATCCAAGAGTACGTCCACCATCGAGATATCGGCGAACAATGATCCGAGGGATGTAAAATGATGTCCTTGTCGTTGTGCATGGGCGTGAATAGAGGTACTACAATCGAGCTCAAAATAGCGAATGTAATATAGGCGTTTCTAAGATCGAACTTCCAGCTCAGATTTCTGCCCCGCAGTATGGCGAATTGGTAGAGATCTTCTGGCAGTATTGAGGTCACGAATATCGCCAGACTTGTCAGATTGGCGCATCTGAAAATCACAATATGATATCTACGTGAAAGCAAATAGCTTAGACGCAAAAGACATATGAGAAGCTATTCATCGCATTAGTTTGCTCTATAATGGTTAGGTTCAGTAAACTGACCCAAAGAAATGTGAAGCCAACACCTTCCAAATCCTCAAAGTTCGTGAACCAATTTTTGGCGATTATAGTTGAACATGATACCAAAGCTGAAAACAGAGCAATAATGCCCCAAGAATATTGCTGCCAACTCAATACTGAGGATTTCCTTTCGTGACGTTCCCTGAGAATGTAAATTATGGCGTAAATTGCGGTTGCCGCAACGAGTATACACAAAACACCAAATCTTGCAACGCCCGACATCTCGAAAATCTTGCGATCTAGGAAACTTGGGACCAAATAATGATAAGTAACATGAAGAGAGATTCTCGAAAATCATCTCTTCGTGATGTTTTGAAAACTAAGAAATGCCAAGGCAAACCGATTGAACTTCAATGTCACGTGAGTTGCTCCTCCTTTCTTCCAGCCCCGTATCGCCATTTACAGTTGCCTGTTCTAGTATAATATCAATAGGTTACTCATTAGAGAGACTAATTTAACAATTGGCCCACAGAATTTGTTTATGTGCCTCGTACAGTCGTTCTTATCTTGTCGTTCTTAATTACCCTTTTGGGCGTAGCCGCAACAACATCTCAAGGGCCCATAACACTACCCCGCGGCAAATGTGATTTATGGAATATAGCAAAGTCAACGTCGTTCCAGAAAGGAATACTCTGTGAGAGATTTGGTATCATACATTCCTACTACCATGCTGCCTCAAAAGCCACTCTTTCTTGGCATTTCGCTGCTCGCGTTGGCGTATGCTCATCCACGACAACAACTACCAATATCAGACACAGAATCCTATCTTACATATTCCGACAGCAAATTTCCAGACATTAGTCTGAGAGTAAAAGAGCAGAGTGACGATATATGTGATGCAAGATCGAAGCAAATAACCGGATGGATAGATATTCCTGGAAAGCACTTGTTCTTTTGTAAGCGATTAGAACTTCACTCCTGAGTTGGCTGTCCTTTTCTTACCTATTCAAACAGGGTATTTTGACAGTATCAATGATCCATCGTCAGACCCTTTGACCCTATGGATGACTGGAGGACCGGGTTGCAGTGGCATGATAGGTGAGCCTCCATCATTTTTTCTAAATCAAGGCTCGACTAACAATACTTCGTAGGAATGTTGTTAGAGCTTGGGCCATGTCTCATCAATGATGATGGTAAAGGAACTCACCATAATCCACATGGCTGGACCAAAAACTCGTCAATGATTTTCATCGATCAGCCAGCAGGAACAGGGTTCTCATATACAGATCCAGAAGTAGATTTGCCAGGTGATTCATTTGCCGGAGCGGTAGATATGTA
Organism: Tetracladium setigerum; assembly: GCA_031472005.1. Taxonomy (NCBI): domain Eukaryota; kingdom Fungi; phylum Ascomycota; class Leotiomycetes; order Helotiales; genus Tetracladium; species Tetracladium setigerum. The sequence goes on from PZJY01000006.1 coordinate 2,544,454, forward strand.
CAATTTCCTTCAGATATTTCTTGGTCAGGCGTTTCCTGAAAAGCGGAAACTACCTTTCCATATTGCGGGGGAGAGTTACGGAGTGAGAATACTTCCACATTTCAATTCTTGCACAGCTAACAGTCACTCAGGGTCACTATGTTCCAACCTTGGGCGCAGAGATTGTTCGGCGAAATCTTGAGCACCCAGAGCGGCCTCGAATCAATCTACGTTCTTTGTTGATTGGAAATGGTTTGGTTTCGCCTCTCGACACAACATTTGGATACTACGAAACTCTGTGCACGACGAAGCCAGGCCTAGAGACCCCAGTATTCAATGAAACCAGATGTCAGATCATCGCAGAAACTATGCCACGATGTGAATATGTTCATCAGGCATGCTACGCATATCCTGATGAAAAGTTGTGCAAAGCAGCAGACCAGGTATGCATGGAAATCAGAGATCTGTTTGATAGGGAGGCAGCCACAGCTGGTGGCAGAGATCCATTTGATCGTACGTTGACCAGTTTTCTGTTCTCTATTTGTATGGTATCTAAATGATTGCAGTCAGACACACTTGTGAGGTGGACCAGATGTGCTACAAAAATGCCATAAGACTTGAAGAGTATATCAACACTCCTAGTGTATGGGATGCTTTGGATGTTCCCAGAGAAATCAGCAAATATTCAGTGATGTCTCTCGGCACAGTAGCAGCTTTTTTCGGTGGAAATGACCTTTACGTGAACACAGCACCACAGGTTAAGTATGTGCTTGAGAACGGTCTGGACGTTCTGGTATACAATGGAAATTTGGATCTTGCTTGCAATACAGCGGGAAACGCTAGGTGGACCAACAATCTTTCATGGAACGGGCATGTGCAATTCGCCTCCCAAGATCTTGAACCGTGGTTTTCCTCGATCAATGGGAAAGTTGTCCAAGCCGGCAAGTACAAAGAGGCTTACGCCTTTGGAACAAAGGGAACTCTGAAAAAGTCACGTTTTGCTTTTGTTACTGTTGACAATTCTGGACACATGGTATGTATTTTTGTGCAGCTTCAGTGGTATTTCGGCTAATGGAGAGCAAGGTACCCTTGAATCAACCAGAGATTGCATTTGATCTCTATCAGAGATGGTTATCCGGGGCTAGTTATTAGCCTTCATTTTTAAGAGTGCTACGAGATTACACGTGCTTGGTATTAGGTAGCTATTTCGGTTGAAATAAATATGTTGATGTGTATGATTGTTGGGTGGCATAGCGGGGTAATAGCAGCTTAGAAATTCTTACAATTGCTCACACCACAATTGAAAAGAGTTGTTTGACGGTTAAGAGTTTTTTCGAAGTTGATTCTCTCCATATTTGGTTATCTATTAGACTTCTGTGAGCTTAAGTTGTTGCAATCGTGATTGTTAGTAAACACTGGGACACAGTCACGTGACTCTATGTGTTCATCCCACTTTCCTTCGAGGTACTGCCACTGCGACCAGGGACCTACTTCTGCTATTACATGAACATTCCTGTGTCCAATTATAATTCCTGATACATCCGATCTTATGGGAACTCAAGAGTGGTGCTTGGTTTCCCAGTTTGAGCAACATAGGCTGACAAACGGGGCTTATCCACAGACAACAGTGGGTCATCCGACGATACCCATAATTCCCATTTATCCTATCAATTCAGATAAGAATGGGTTGATTCACGTAACTTGTATGGCTTCTACGGGCCTATGGCAGGTACAAATTGCAGAGTGCAGAGCTCTCCAGATAGCCTCGTTCTGGATTGCTCGGAACGGAAATTTAAACGATCGAAGCACACCAATTAGCATGCTCCCGAAGATTGGGGAATCCTCCACATGGCCCTTGCTTCAATCTGCGCAGTACTCAGGCTTGGTCTTGGACTTTACCATCAGGGCAATCGCAGTATTCAAGCCTCATTCTGAGTAATTGGTTGGACCGAGGGCTACGACGACCCTTCTACCTTATAAGAACGTCTAAAGAATTCAGTTGTCAATTTGATGTGTCAATAATTCTCACTTTCTTACAACTCAATTGTCTTTGCCAGTCATGGCCACCGAGAAGGAAATGGCGCATGATCGAGAGACATCCACCAGCTCGGATCTCAATCTTCCTAGCGAGACTGAGAAGGTCAAGTCAGGTACCGAAGTGACTGCTGACGTCGAATCGAACGAGGCTGTCGAAAATTCGTAAGTCAGACTAAATCATGTCCAGATGTACGAGAAGTGGTCGAGAGTAACTGACATCATTCTAGGGCCTACCCTGAAGTTCAAGCCAGTGTTCCGCCATTCGATGAAGACGTCCCCGCAAGCACTTTCAGGGGATGGTTCTTAGGAATCATTTCTATCATGGTGATTTCTGCTATGAATCAGTTCTTCCAGCTTCACGCACCACCCAGTAAGCCTTCATCACGTGCATACACTTCTCAAGCTAGTCTGCTAATGTGAATAGTTTTCCTGTCACCATATTTGGTCATCTTACTCACGTTGCCATGTGGACACTTCCTCGCTCGAGTTCTCCCAGTCAAAATTTTCAACATTTTTGGCTGGGAATTCACACTCAATCCTGGGCCATTCAACCAGAAAGAACATGCAGTCATTGCAATTATGGCCTCTCTTGTCACCGCGTTTGATAATGGCTCCCTTGCGTCTGATGTCTGGGTCGCCTTTGAGAAGTTCCTTGATATTCCCATATCAACCGGATACAAATTCATGTTCCTCCTCACAACGCAAGGATTGAGTTTTGGATTTGTTGGCATGTTCCATCGCTTTCTTGTCGAGCCAGCATTCTGTGTGTGGCCGGGAGTTTTGCCCACAACCTCCTTGCTCTACGGTTTCCACGACAAGAACTTTCAAGACAAAGTTGCCAATGGATGGAAGATCAACCGAATGAAATTTTTCTGGATAGTCTGTCTCTGCGCCACCATATATCAGTTCATCCCAGGATTTCTATTCACTGCTCTGTCCACGTTTGCGTTCGTCACTTGGATTAAACCATCAAATGTCGCAGTCAATCAAATATTTGGGGCAACCACCGGCATGGATCTCATCCCACTGACTCTTGACTGGAATACTATTTCGGGATTCCTACGATCCCCGCTTATAGTACCTTCTTGGGCCATTGCAAACGTACTTGGGGGTGCTATTTTCTTCCTGTGGATAGTTTCCCCGGCTCTGCATTGGGCGAATGTATGGGAAGGCCGCTACATGCCATTCTCATCGTCTAGGACTTTTGATAATACAGGTTCGTAATTTGAGTATCAAACTTCCACGAACCTGCTAATAGCGGGATACAGGTCATCCCTACAACGTATCGCGCGTTATCACGTCTGATTACAGACTTAACGATGAGGCCTACCATGAATACTCACCAGTTTACCTGTCAACTACGTCCATCCTGTCATATGGACTTGGATTCGCTGCTGTGACGTCTGTTATCGTTCATACAATTCTGCATCACCGTGGACAGATCTGGGACGGAATGAAGCTCACCGTTGGACGCGGGAAAGATTCAAAGACAAACGATGATGTCCATGCTAGAGTAAGTGAAATTTAGGTTTCATATGAAAATCGCTTATGGAAATCGCTAACCATATCTTACAATCAGTTGATGAAAAGGTACAAAGACGTGCCCCAGTGGTGGTATGCTTCTGTCTTTCTATCACTTCTCGGTTTAAGCTTCGCATTTATTTACGTCGAGAAAACGGGTTTACCATGGTATGGACTTATTCTTGCTATCGGAATCGACTTGATTCTTTTGATTCCCGTCGGTATCATGTATGCAATTTGCAATATCGGGGTCAACACCTCCGTTTTGTCGGCTCTGATTGCTGGATTTATCTGGCCAGGCATGATGATGAACAATGTTGTATTTAAAATCTTCGTTCTCGTGTCTTTGGAGCAGGGTCTTGGATACATTCGAGACATGAAAATCGGTCATTACATGGTAATTCATACTCCTTGATTGATTACAACATAAACTTACTCGTTCTAGAAAATCCCCCCGAGAATAACTTTCACTGCTCAGTGCGTCGGAATAATTGTGTCGTGGCTCACACAGACCGCTGTCAATATCTGGGCGATGGGCAATGTCAAAGACATTTGCACCCCTAACGCCTTGAATAATGTAGGATTTCATGTCGCTCACCATTCTGTCCAATGTCACGTTTACTAAGTTACTTTTAGTTCATCTGCCCACTTGCAGCTGGATATGCCACAAACGCGACATTTTGGGGATTGATTGGTCCCAAAAAGCTTTTCAGCAGTGGATCTATGTACACACCCATGCTGTGGTTCTTCTTCGTCGGGGCTGCCCTACCAGTAATTATGTTTTTCATCGCCAAGAAATATCCCAACACTTGGGTTCGACATGTAAGATTTCTCCTCTCCTCAAAACGTGGAAAGATTTAACATTATTTCAGGTGCATGTACCCGCCATTTTTGCCTCGACTGCTTCAATCCCCCAGCGACTGCTGCCAACTATATCGCTTGGGGTGTAGTTGGGCTTATCTTCAATTACCATATCAAGAGAAAGTATCGTGAATGGTGGATCAAGTACAACTACTTACTCTCCGCTGGTCTTGATGCTGCACTGGCCCTTGCAACTTTCTTTATCTTCTTCTGTCTCTCTTATCCCGGAGCACATGTCGATTGGTGGGGTAACAATAAGGCTTTCGAGACAGCTGATGTAATGGGTACACCCTTGGATTATCCACCTAAGGGGGGTCACTTTGGACCGGATACATGGAAATGAGCGTAGCTATATGTAGTTGACTATTTTGTGATTTATTAAGCAGGTTAATCAGAACGATGGAGATATCTGAAGTGGCTAGATACGGCAATTACTTGACATCAAATTTACACCCTCCACATCTTTACATATCGTTCAGAATAGCCATTTTCAGAATAGCGCAGCTCCTTTTGAAAAAATATCTTTATAATCAAATGTCTCTTGTAAAGGAAAGAGGCCCCTCATCAATCGAAGTGGAAGACTGCAAGTGATCATGTCCTCAAAACCATTCGTTCTGCTGATTGGCAATCCCATTTACACCAGCGAAGAGTCATGGGCATCTTTTACCAGCAACCATAATGTAATAAATTACAATTTCTCCACCATTTCATCCTTTCACGAAGCATTTCACACCGCACCGTACAACCAGATATCCGCAATTCTGAAAATTGCTGGGTTCCCGTCATCACTCGAGCCACTTCCCCACGGATGGACTACAACTGCCCTTGAGCACCTCCCACCAACTTTAAAAGTTATTTCCCAACTTGGTCATGGTTACGAAAAAGAAGATATCGACGGCTTAGCGAAACGTGGTATCGAGTTTCGCAATTCAACTGGAGGCAGCCAAGCCACGGCCACTGTCGCGCTCCACCTTTTGATATCATCATTCAGATTGCTCTCACACTACGAGAAAATGGCGCGATGTGGTGGAACGGAGTTTCAAAAAGCGATGGGTCATTCAGCCCGCAACGGACTTGATCCTTTTGGGAAACATGTAGGAGTCATTGGGATGGGAAGTATCGGCAAAGAGATTGCAAAGATGGCGGGGAGAGGATTGGGAATGACAATCCATTACGTGGAAAGAGGGAGCACGGATGTTTCTACCCTTGAGTTATTAGATCTGGTCGGACACGATTCTCTAGATGAATTACTCCCCGAAGTAGATTGTGTGGTTCTCGCTTGTCCCTACAATTCCTCCACACATCATATCCTGAACGCAGATAGTTTTGGAAGGATGAAAAGAGGAGTGAGAATCGTTAATGTTGCGCGTGGGAAGTGCATAGATGAATTGGCTCTTCTTGATGCCCTGGAACAAGGAATCGTGGGCGGTATCGGTCTCGATGTCTACTATAACGAGTAAGTTTAGGTCAGTTTTTTAGTTGCCATGCTGATTGGAGTGACCAGGCCTTCCGTACATCCCAAGCTTCTTGACAGCGATTATGTTACTTTGTTGCCGCATGTTGGAGGATTAAGTATCGATGCATTCACTGTTAGTTGTCGCGTTTCATAATCAAAAAAAAAAAAAAAAAAGCTAACTCATATTAGAAACATGAATCCATTTGCATATCTAATGTGGAAAAATCTCTTCGAACCCGGTTGTAAATAATCATCAATGGAAGGAGATAATATTATTTTGTTGTGTAATATCAACGACAAAATAAACACAAATACAAATAGTATCACATGCGCAAGACAAATTAATTCTTTGGAAAACTCGTCTTTAGTTCTTGTTGAACCTTATAATCCACCTGTTTCAATAGGATTTTATGTGTTACGACGTTTTACGCTTTTGACCCTGTTTTAGGTTCTGTTTGACGATGTGAATGCAATAATGTAGTGGTTATTGTATTTATACCTATATAAAGCCCCGTAGTACTCTTAGATCTAACCAGTTAATTGAATTTTTTCACACCCTTCCCTACTCTTACCACTTACCTGCGATCATGCCACCCCGATTCACTACTCCCCACTACGTACGGTTTTGGGTTCACTAGCTCTCCTGGGCACCATTCTACATTATTGTCATTTCTTTCATACGAGAACGTGCCGTGGCTTGAAGTCATGACCGACTTCCTTATTTAGAACAATCAAAATCGTCAAGCAAGTCGCATGAAAACAAGCTTCTTTGTGTGGCAATTCACAATAATATATAACAATCTAATTGTTCAGAAAACTACGGCAAAAAAGAATAATGGACTTCCATATTCGTATAGCTACGCTCATCAACGATGTGGCAACGCAACGCACACTCATATTTGACAATCAAATTGTTTAGAATCATACTTCAAGAATAGCAGACCGTCATTGTTATTAAGTTGTTCTTGTCAACAACTCATTGTTCTACAATTCAAAGACGTTAAGAAACCCAACACTACGATTGTTTTGCGATTCACGCTCACAGTGACGCGTGAATCAAAGTTAGTTTCTCCCTTCACGTCCATCTCTCATAGCTCTCAGATGTTGTATATAATTCCCTGGGCCATTGAATTCCTGTAACTCCTGTAACCCTTTTCTGCTCCCCATACCACGACAGTCTTTTCCCTCGATTTTCAGACGTGAGCAAACTTCTGCACAACCAAAGCATACAACAGCAATCTGATAATTCTACTTCTTCACGCAATTAATCGCCATCTCATCACATCACAATGTCGAACAAAACCATCGCCTTCGCATTTGACATCGACGGCGTCCTAGTTCGATCTGCAACCCGTCTCCCAGGAGCAACTGAAGCCCTTTCCAAACTTCAAGCCAGCAACATTCCATTTATCTTCCTCACCAACGGGGGTGGTAAGACCGAAAAAGACCACGTCGCTTTGGTAGGCAAGCGAATGGAGCTCGAGTTCGCTGAAGATCAATTTGTGCAATCCCACACCCCATTCAAAGATTTGGTGCCCACACTCAAGGACAAGAATATTCTCGTGCTAGGTGGTGTGGAGAACTCCATCCGAAAAGTTGCACATTCATACGGCTTCAAGAATGTCTTCACTGCTTCGGATATCATCGTGACATTCCCCCACATCTACCCGTTTGGCGAGCTAACTCGAGACCATCACCAAGAACACGGCCAACTCCTCCCTCTGAATCAAGATGAATTCATCCAATTCTCTGCCATCTTGGTCTGGAGTTCTCCTCGGGATTGGGGCTTTGATCTTCAACTCATGTTGGACTTGATGTTTTCTGATCACGGATACCTCCACACCACCTCCTCCACAACCGACTATGCCAATACATCCCCACCCATCTATTGGTCAAATCCCGATCTTACATGGGCAACCAACAATTCTCTCCCCGAGTAGCCCAAGGATCATTCCGCTCCGCACTTCAAGGAATCTGGAAAGCACACACCGGACTCGATTATCTCCCCAACGAAACCCTCATCGGCAAGCCCACAAGCGCCACCTATCTATACGGCAAGAAGGTTCTGCAGGAATGGAACGTCCAGATCAATGGTTTGGGTGCACGCACTATTGACACGGTGTACATGATCGGAGACAATCCAGCTTCTGATATCCAAGGTGCGAATTCGTTCAAGAGCCCAAGTGGAATTGAATGGAAGAGTATTCTTGTCGAGAGTGGTGTTTACAATGCTGGTGAGAAACCTGCTTTCAAACCTACTCATATTGTGAAGGATGTTCTCGCGGCCGTTGAGTTGGCGACGGGAATTGGTGCTGGTGTTGTTGAGGCAAAGTCAAAGGTCGGTACGAGTTCCGCAGGAACAACGACTCCATCTACGGTTGGCGATTCAGATTCAAGCTGGTCTACTTCCATTTCGTCGATCAGTCTCCCAATCCCTGCGAAGCTAAAGATTCATGAGTCCGCTGATCGTGTTCTGCCTGTTTACCGCTCTCGTTTCGATGCGCTGGACAAGAAGTGAAATCTTGGACCGTTTCGTTTGTACAGTACAGGACCAGTGCCCATCCATAGTTAGCAGATTCTAGGATTTAGACAATAGAAATACAATTCCGTCATTCCTTCAATTCACAATCTTTGCCGTGTAGGTGTGCCATGTAAGTCCCTCATCTCAAGCACCTCAATTTAGTCGTTCAATTTTCTTTTAATTAAATCAATCGCGCTTGTAAATATCAGAAGTAAAAAGACGATAATACTCAGTACGACGTTTGAACACGACCGGCCTTCACCCACGTCCGAAACATCTCAAAAACTCCCCTCTAAACAGCAAGACACATTTCACATGATATCCAAAACAATTTCAAAATAAAATAAGAAAACAATGAAAAACCAAAAGTTACCTTAATAACGTCTATCCCTGCGTACCGAGACGCCCCCTGTACCGAGACAAATCGTAGGTACTTCGAGTTCAAGCGATATAAAATCTATAAACACTCTAAAATTTCTATCTATTTTCATTTCAATTGTATTATATACCTCCACTAAACACTCCTAACCTATTAACTCTAAAAGTTATAATCGCGTCGTCGCCGCCCCTTAAATTTATAAAGAGCCTTCTTTTACATCAAAATAAGACCCTTTAATATACCAGAATACTATTAAGTTTTCATTATATTTTAATGGCATAGATCGATTGAACATAGATATCTAAGTGCTAATGTAATTTTAAAATATATTACTACTCTTGTAGCGGCTGGGGAGTGACCTGTTACACGACGTCGCTATAGAGGATAATACTTCCTCCAATTAAGCGATTTAGGATCCTAGTCAGCGGCGCAATGTGGTTATAGTAATATCGGTAAAATTATATAATAAAGTCTGTGGCTGCGGCGTTTGTGGCTGCGCGTACCTTGCCGGAAAATTCCCATGTGGCGGTATTCTCCGATCAAGCAAAAACCCTGTGCGCAGCTAACAAGTTCGGCTGGTCCCCTTCCTGGGGAAATGTTTCTGCGTGGCAAATTTCTGACCTTTCACTTCCGGCTTTCACTTCTTCTCTCTTTTTGCGCTCTACAGTACAGCAAAATGCAAATTAGGTATCTGCTGCGTAGCCACTCCTAAACACTCTGGACCCCTTCTACTAGAAATTTACGTTCGCATCATCGCCCTTGCGCTTGATTTATTGGAAGTCCTCATTTATGGCACAACAGTGTTCCTTCAACATAGCTCTATCGAGCTCTTATCATTCCTGATGCTTATAAAAGGGTTTTATGTGAGCTTCGTGGTCTCACTCCTATGCTGGGAAACCATCATTAGTCCTGTGGCTACTGTGGCACGCAAATTCATGTAAGGTCGCCACGTGGGTCGGTACCTCTAATCGAAACAACCCCGCTCCTCACACCTCCTCTTCCGTGGACTCACTTGAAGGACAAGGCAAAATACTACGAATACACAATGGCCTCGGATGGCAAACCTCTGCAGAAGTCCAAATTTGCGAGCTTCCTCACCTCGCAGAAACCCAGTGAGATCTTCGATAAAATCTGTTCGTATCTGGACGTTGCCGACATCTTGATGTTCCGGCAAGTTTGCAAGCAATATTACAAGGTTGAGAATTTACAACGGTGGTTCAATACCAATATACTACTCTACCCCTTCGTATCAGATTCTTGTATATTTCGATCTGAGCTAGGAAAGCACGACGCCTTGATCTCAGGGGTTTTCGCCCTCAATTTCTTCGAGCTTGGTTGGTCAAACGTGCCAATCCTGGACCTCTTCGTCGAAGCTGGAAGTCAAACAGACGGATTAGTAGCCTACATCAAAGACCGCGAGGATTATGACAAGGAAGAATACCTGGAAATCACCATGGTAAGAGGCCTGTTTCTGTTGGACGACCAAGCGCATCCGTTCATTGCTAAATCTGACAGGGTGTAGCACGATTCCTCTTCAGCAATAGCAAGCGGCCAGGCAAGGCAATTCGGCTTACAGTAACACATGGTCCACCCGTTGAAACCATCCTCCGCTACTCTTACGCCACAACAAGTGTCAACTTTATAACGTGGAATAAGGCATACTCGATCTTCCCCATGCAAACTCTGATCCATCACAAGTCCTATGCTCTGAGGGACTGGAATGATGAGTTTGGATCTCTCCTGAGAGAGCAGTTCAATCAAGGCTGGACGAATCGAGACATTATATGGCCGGATTTAACGACGGACGCGCGGCATCGGATCAAAAACGGCCAACGTAGAGTTGGCGATCAATCTTCTTTGGTAATCCCTTTAGATACCAATAATATTCGGAAAGCATCAACACCGGATTCTGTGATTGAATTCGCTCAGTTTGAAATTTCCACGAAGCCCGAACCACTGCCAGGGTTTGGGCAAGGGTTAGGGCAAGGGTTTGGGCAAGGATTTGGGCGGGTGCGTGCGGAAAGGCATGGTTCACCTCAGATTCGAGTGCAAGAATTGATATCTCCCGCTCTGCGCCATGGATATACGTTTGCTTCCAGTTTGTGGCACAAGTTCCTGACAGAAAGACTGCAACGTTGGGTCTGGCTCGAATTGCTGAAGCTGAAGGCGGGAGAGCGCCCCGAACAGTTCGAGAATGGTATCCCTTACTATTCCGATATCTCCCTTTCATCAGACTTTCAACCGCCAGAGACTTGGGACTATGCCGATGATCAAATTCCAGCGTGGTATAAGGAATGGGAGGAGACACTGGCGGAAGAAACATATGCATTCGGCCGAAACGGAATCCCTCGTTACTGAGGTACTTAGCGAGATATACTGCTTATATGTGGCGCTTATGTGCGTGAACAGCTGAATTTCAAGATTACCATTGCACTTGCTAATTGTTCTATGAAGAAACGGTCACGTATTGCTATTGTGAGATATCGCCATTACCATTGATCACACCAGCAAAATGATTTTGGTCTTGGGTTACCAACCATGTTCTTCTCAAGGATCATGTTAGAGTTCTCCTACATTGCCTCCCATTCGCTGCCGCTGTACCCTGCTAGGTAGTCGTATCAGTCTCTTGTATCCAGTCGTGTCTCGGTCTGCTTGTCCATCAGACGTTAGTTTGTGTAAGCTTGTGGTGGGGCTTGCCCCTCTTGACTTGACTTCCACTCCTGCTACTACGCCACACACGTGAGTAAGCCTGGGAATCATGGCTAAGTGAAAAATAGCGTTGGACGTGAACATAGTGAATTGTATCTCGGTTAATGTATATTACTAAGCACTGAAACATGTGGACCCTCTTGTCGCACCGGCGTAACTCCCGGACTACATTCTTGTTTTCTCTGAGTGTCTTTACAAATTAGAGCTATATTATTTCGTAATAAGACTTTTCCTCAAGTGCTCCGAATTTTGAAAAGACTTTAAATGTCGCGAATAAACAGGGGGGGACAGCGCAAGCGGCGATCAGTGGCATGAATGAAACAATCAACAACATAATCAATTGCATTCTTTTTTTAATTGCTAAGTGGTCTCCTTAGCGATAAATGATTAAAGAAATTAGAATATGAGTCATAACTTTATAGACCTGCAAGGAAAAAGGTTCTGATTCTAAAACTATAGATTCGTCTCGTGACAGGATGCGTCTGGGCACACAGGGACGGACGTTATGTTTATTTATTCTCCAAACCTCTACACTCCAGGGGTTATTTCTATCCTGCCCAGTTCCACTTCCAAAGAAGCATAAAAATTTTACCAACACCACCCACGATCCACCAGCTGACAACGACCTTCAAAAATGCAAAAGTTCATCCGATTCCACTACGCGAGCATTTGGACTAGTTTTTGAACTCTTCCAACTCGACAAATCGTCCAGATTCACTGAGTGACAACCTCACCACCGGACCATGTCTACGGTGGTGGTGCCGATATTGTGTAATTGAACTCTTATCAGTTTGATTTCAACACTCCGTAGAACGAATGGTCGTGAGGAATGAGGACGGGGTAGATTCATATTAATTTCGCTTTTCTGGACAGGTTTCCGGGATTCTGGGTGCAGTCCCACGTCCTGAATCTTGCATATAATCCGCGATGGCTAAAAATAAATTAAAATCTTCAGCAGTCGTGTAATTCTGAACTCTTCATACTCTTCATATTCCAAATAAGTTGGCAAAAATAAAGATGCAAAGAAATTACATATTTATCGGTAGCTTTATTTATGACTTTGCCGTTGGTGAAGAAGGGTGGTTGACTTTTGCCAATCCACGCCGGCAATATTTTTGTTACTTAGTCGGGTTCGGAATCTGAGTACGAGATGGTTTTGGGGTTAGCGCTTTTTAAATAAGGAGAAAATATATTCTCTGTTTCTATATATACAAGCTTTTCATCTCTTATGACGCTTCTTCCCTTCTTTTTCTTTCCGAGGTTCATTCTCTTGCTTTATACTAGATGTTAATAACGGTTGTTGTAATATACCGGACGATTGACACTTGGTCACTAGAGGTGACTAGTGGTGAGGGTTGAAATAGCCGTTTCGATAGTCTTTTTATTTTGTTACAGGAGTAGGAGGGGTATATGGGTGATAGTTTGGTAGATATACTTTTGGTTGCTAAAAATGGCAAGCCAGACCTTTGGTGCGCATGGAGCTGTATCAGAGTATCAAACTAGTATTCCCAACGCTAGATAAAGCCTACGTATTCGTATCACCTCTGACTATGAATACTCTCCTAAATGCCTCTTTCAAGCCGTTACAGTCATCGCCCTCTACACATCAACAAAACATAACACCATTCCACGGCCACCGCCCACAACACCTCGTTTTCGTTTCTCCCCGCTTGATAGCGAGTACCTATCCACCACTACCCACTCTCTCTAATCCCCAACTTAACAGGTATCCCAGACCGGAATAGCCCTGATATCAACCCAAAGACCGTTATCACCAGAGATAGTATGCAGACCACCACTGCAAATGGACGTCAAGCAGCAATTTCCAATGACAGCCAGAGCATCCGCAATCCACCTATCATACACACTCGTTGTCTTGAAGAGGTACAAGTTGTTCGCGCACACTTTCACAGTCCCCCAATTCCAAGATATCCACGAACTAGAGTCCAGCCAATGCCAGTTGTAGTGATTATAGAAGCTATTCTCGATGGCCCAGAAATCGCTCGTTTGGAAGTTGCCTCCGCCATAGCATTGATCGTCGGAGCGCTTTGTGAAGGGATTGTGTGAAAGTTTACCGCTGATGGGTGCCTCGGTGGGTGCAGCTGCGATGGCGGATACTGGCGTACCTGTTGCGATAGGTGGAGGTGTGGTTGTGAGAGTAGTAGTTGTGGCGGGTATGGCTCCAGGGGCGGCAGTGGCGAAAGGGGCCATGAAAGCCAGCATAGCAATCACAACGGATTCTTTGATGAAATGCATTTTCTTGTGGTGATGTTGAGAAACGAATTTGATCTTGAGGAGTGTGACGAGATCTGTCAAAGAGAAATTTTGTAGCTGGATACTGGGCTAAGGATGAGCTGCTCTCTGACTATAGAGAAGGACACCATCTTTTGGAAGGAAATTCTTTGCTTATATACCTATTCCTTCCTCTTAGAAGGAGTATGAATTTAGTTCATTTAGTTGTTGATTTTGGCCCCCAACGGACCCCAACAATTACAATTACCAGGTTAGGAAAGTTAGACGCAATTCACAAGCTGCCATATTCAGTAGGTATACTGAGTATGGAATTATTAGACGAACTGCGTTTAACAAGGGTGGGCAAAGGCTAAGAGACGCATTTGCAAGGATCGAAATGAATTAGACTTAACCAGCGCCGGCAATTCAATTGGACATCAAATAGGGCTGATGAAGAGCCGCCCACTTATCTAAGCTTTTTAGCCTGTCCGGTGGAAGGTCCTAGAGGCTACTGAGCATAGTGATTGCTCAATATAAATTGGTTCGTCACGCACATAATGCTGTATGCAGCTTGGCCGGTTATATAAGCGGTTATTATGGTCAAGCTTTCTAGCATGCCAACAACTGGCAGTAAGGCGAATGCACATGTTTAGTGCTGACTGATAAATGGTAAAAGATATGCGACCTCGTTAGTTGGCATGATTTGATAGGTGAAGTAACGAGGAGGGCTTGACTTCACTTCTTGTATCCCTGTAGCTTTTTGGAATATACAGAATTGCCGATTCTGGCACACGACCATGCAAAAAGACGGTGCTTTTTCAGCGCTCACGAGATAGAATAGAAAGAACATAAAAGTAAAAATCGAACACTCAAATGATATTTGCGAAAGTAACTAATGGTAGCCAGTACCTCCAATATTGAATCAGCGTTGTTCGTTCCTATGAATGCTCTTCGGGCTGCAAATTATGCTTTCCAGGTTTTCTTCCCTTGAAATGCCATTCAACGGGAAGCGCCTGCGGTAGGAAATATAACCCGAGACTATTACCTTCTGATTTCTGTATGGGTCAGCCAGAAGGTGGGATTGAGAAGAAGCGGATCAAGCAAATTGATAGAAGCAAGAAATTTTATGGCGTACGGACGGGATGGCTGATCAGCCTTGTGGAAGTGCAGGATGTAAGCATTGCCGCCACCTTAATTATGCAAGGGGGGTCCCAATGAAAAAGCTAGATTTGGTGTTTTTGTTGTTCTTCTGTCGGTGACATTACTCAGCTCCTGCACCTCGGCACTTCTCAACGCCTTTCTACTCATATCTCCCACATTAATGCCGTCAGCTGCATTCTGAGTTTTGGGGGCCAAAACAGATTTCTATCATACGTCCTAGACTAAGCGTCAAATGATGCTCTTGATTCAGGTACGCTCAGCTCAGATTGGAGCAGTATTTGCTCACGGTCACAAACGTAAACGGAACGAGGAAAAGTGTTAGGAATACTGTACCAGAGCCTCACGTAGATCCTTAGTCAGACATTCGTCATCACCAGTAGTTATATATATGGAGCTTAACTCCCGTCATCTTACTATACCAGACACGAACAAACCACCACCCTGAGACCTACCGTTTCTACGCCTACTGATACGTACACGTACCGGTGAAACCAACAAAAAGGGAAATTAGTCCTGCAAAGCGACTGATAGACGAAAGCTCCTGGACTTTCCTTCGGCCTTTTAATCACCATTTCATATGGAGTGGAAGATTCTTCGAGAGTTCTTGAGATACGTCTTGGACAAAATAAACACAAATTCTTAGCGATATTTTGGAAGGTATTTGTGAAGGGTTATTTTGTTTGTTACTCGCTCCGTCGACCGTTTCGCCACGAGTCTGGGTAATTTCCGTTGAAACCCCGAAAAAGATGTGCTAAAAATATAAAAAATAAAGATTTGTGAAAATACAAATCACTAAAGTTCACCAGTTATAGCACTCGCGCGTAGGTAGCTAATCTTTGACGATCCAATTCTGTGGGTTGTGTATGCGCCAGAGGCTGTCCTTGGATCGAGCATCTGCTGTGTAACGCGGGCTATGGGGGCGGATGAGGCTTGTACCCGGCGGAGTGATAGGCGATTTGATATGCTGTGCCGCTCTTGGTACAGTATGTGTAACTCGATTTGTTGCCTTGTTACCTTCTATCAGGCTCCTGGGGTTATTTTTACTTTGTGCATTCTTTCAGCTTTGTATGACTGGAATCAAAAGAGTCTTGGGTTGGTTTTTGTTGGCTTGGTTTACATACTTATTACATGCGTGGGCTACTTATTGGCTGACGATATCTATTTTGGTATTTCATATCGTGAGAGGTACTGTACAAGAGTGTTGGCGTTGTGGTGGATGATAGCCTCGTTTACGTATACATTCTGGCCATCGTCTGTGTTAAAAATGCGATGTTGGCTTGCTTGGTATGTACCTGGTCTCGCTACTCTGTGGATATATAGTTCTCTGCATATCTATACCTCCGAGTATTATCTTCTTTCCAACAGTCTCCCTCTCGAAATCTTACTGATTTGGTTAAATGAAAATTACGTTTTTAGTTTCTGACTCTGATGGACTTTGTCCCGACTTTTTGGTACGGCAGCCTATCAATCACATTCTTCCTTCCCACAAACCCGACTATATTCTCAATTTTAGCGGCTTAAAAGCACTGCTATTCTTGTTAAGATGGCAGCTCATGCCAAACGTATCTTTCACGGAGCTTCTAACTCTACTATGAACACATGGACAGACACAAGATCCCGGTTTACAGGAAACAAGGCACTCTGTACTGCCTGTAAACCAGTAATGACAAACTACATGTCAGATGCAATGTCTGTTACTTCAACAGATAAGAACAAGAATATCTTCTGCCTTGACCTCAAAGATATCCTGTCCCATCACGAATGGTGCCCGTTCTGCGATCTCTTATTCGAAAGCGTGTGCCGACCAGAGTACGACCTCCTGAGCGCAGAGCACATCAAAAAATATCTCCACACGAGCAAAAGTCTACAAAACACCCCAAAGTTCAAGCAATGGGCCAAGACCCGCGGTATCTGGGAGAGGCTCACTCAAGGCGAGGATATCTGGCCGTTCGGCTATTCGCGAGATCAGGATCAAGCCGCAAAGGAAGCAGCCACAGGCGATGCCATGAAGTTGGCAGAGGCAGCCGAGGGGAGAGATCTCAAGGCTGGAATCAATGAATCTTACAATACTGGCGCAGAAAAGCTCGAAAATGTGGAGCAAGCGGTGGTCTTTGCGACAGGGATCGCGGGACTGGCGACAAATAACCAAGATGCCGCAAAGGTCCTGCAGGGCGCACACTTGGCTGCTGCTCACCTGGCGATGTTTAGGGTCGGGAAGGCAAAGGCACTACCGTGTTTATTCATTGTGCGCGCTTACGGCACGGAGGATGCTAAGCATGGCGTATTGAGCGTGAGGGTTTTTGCGCATGGAAGAGCGCCTCGGGCACCGCTGAAGCAGATTTGCCATTTCAGTCTACGCCTTGAGCTTGAGCAGCGAAAACCAAGATTGGAAGGCGCGCAGCTGTGGTATGGGCGAACTCTGAAAGATTGCATTGATGTGCCCTTTTTCCGAAATTGTTTGAAAGCATGTCAGGAGAATCATGGAAACATTTGTCCAATTGACATATTCACCCGGCCACCAGAGTCACGGCCCATGTCAGACAATCAGGCTTTCTCCTTCCGGCTCATTGATGTGAAGAGCTGGTCGGTTTACAAAACGTCATTTGGAAGGAGGGATGAACCTTATGTGGCTTTGAGCTATGTCTGGGGTGACTACTTGGATGGTGTGACAGGTAACAAACCTCTTCCTTCAGTTTGCGCGGCGTTGATCCATTCTTTGATGCATTCTTTTTCAGGTTCTGACAGCTTTAGGTAAAATGAACAGTGAACATCACACCAGTCTATCAGAGGAGAATGAATCCATGCTCACCCAACCTAATTATCTTCTCAGAAGAGAAAGAGGCATCTATATCCCAAAAACCATCATCGACGCTATCAAGATCTGCAAGGAAATGGGTCAAAGATTCCTATGGGTTGACAGCCTCTGCATAATCCAAGACCGGGGTCATCAAGACCAAGTTGAGAACATCAAACGCATGGGTGAAATCTACAGTAACGCACTATTCACCATTGTTGCTGGGGATGCTCCAAATTCAGACTCGGGTATGAAAGGGATTACAAGCAAGCGCACAGTCCCTGATCAACTCATTCGCAAAATTCCAAGGGACCGCAAAGGACCTTCCGATCAACCCACTGGCAAGCTTTCGACCGATCTCCAACTGTTCCTTCCAGTCAGTATGGAGCAGAAATTCACTGTGGATCGGTGGGAGTCCAGGGCCTGGACCTTCCAGGAAAAGATGCTGTCAAAGCGGATGCTTGTCCTTGCGGGTGGCTTTGCAGTATGGCGTTGCCGTGCTGCCATATGGAGAGAAGATGTGAATGCACTTGACGGGAACACCGAGTCTGCTTCGTTCCCATGGCTGAAAATTGAATCAGTGGCTAAATCGACAGATCCAATGGAGAGGGCTGGACTTCGGAGAGACGAAAAGGACGAGAGTGTGCGACTGCGACGCCTACCGGCTTTCCATCAATACATCACAGTGGCAGAGGATTTTAGTGGTAGGAAAACGACGATCGATAGCGATATACTGGACGCTTTCAAGGGAGTGGGAACTGTCTTAGAGTCTCCAGAGATATTGGGTTGTCGTTTGAGATGGGGTCTGCCAACATCGTTTATGGATTTCGCAATCTTATGGCAACCTCGAGTTCATCTTCTACGCCGAAAGAATCATCAAAAGCCCAGAGAAGCTCCAAGATACAGCCCTCCCAGCTGGTCATGGGCAGCCTGGAAAGCTGTAGATGATTCATTCGAAGGCCCCACCATTGAGTACGAGGAACCATTCTCGGTTTTCGCAGACGAGCGAGGTATTTTGAGGTGTCCTGATCCACTTGGAGAGGAGAGGATGCGTCCCAGGCACCAAACCCTCTGGGGCGTTAAAGAGGTGAATTCCACCGCGAAGCTCACCGACCTCGGATTTCTACACCAGAGTAATATGCTGCGAAACATCCCCAGCGACTGGGACTCATTCCCACAGCCAGGCCGCTCACTTCCACCGCCACGATTGCCAGGTTGTATAGGCTTGAGTGGGCTAAGCGATCGCCATCTCATCTTCAACACTCAGGTAGCGATCATCGATCTGCGGAAGAACTGTTTTCGGGTTAAATCACGCATTCGAGTGGGAGAGAAGGACTGCTTCCACACTTCGCTTCAGTCTGAGAAGCCCGAGGATACAGAAGACCGGGAAGTCTCTCAAGAGCACTGGATCTGGGACAGTGCGGCTTCGAAAGGGGTCGGAATGATGAAGCTGCATCTCGCTAGCGACCAGGCAACGCGGAGAGTCACGGCTATGATTGTTTCGGAGGCGCAGTACCTGGGCGATGAGCAGCGTGTGGATGTGCTTGGATATCCGCTTTATAATGTCATGGCGATCAGAGAGAGGGCGGATGGGTTTGCCGAACGTATTGGACTAGGGAAGATGTATAAGTATGCCTGGAAGAAGACTGCGTGGACGCAGAGAGTAGTGATTTTGGAATAATGATTTGAGTGCCCAGGTGAACAGCCTCTTTGAAGGAGACATCCTCCCCGCACGTCTGCCCCCGTCTTTCTTTTTGGAGCCATACGAGAATTGGACTTACTTTACTACCGATTTATGTTGCACTCAGTGTAATCATCGGCCTGGAATCTGGTCAAAGGGTCCTAATGGCCATTGGTGGGAGTGTAAATGTATCCGACGGAATATGACGCTGAGCAGTCAGAAGAATGAGAGTAGTGTGGGTAGCGGGGCAAACGGGGAGGAAGCTGTTGGATCTTTGGACAGGTTATTGAGCGACCGTGGATTGAGAGGATGCATGACCTTAACACAATACGAACAAATAAAGTCACACACTCTTTCCATACGTAACTTGAAAAACTACTGCCACCCAGCTCAAGGGCCAATCAACGCCTTCAACCTCGCCCTCCAATCGGCCAATTCTGCATCCTTCTCCGCTACCAAAGCCCTTAATTCCACAACCTCTTTACTAGGAGTTCTCAGCGCCGCTTCCAGCTTCGCAAGCTTGAGTCGATCAATTTCCAGCTCTCTCCTCGTCCTCTCATGTTCCCTCTTGATTATCTTTATCTCACCATCCTGCATCTTAAGCCGCTGTTCTAGTGATTTGATATGATCATAAAGATGGCTTTCCGATTTTCCATTTTCCGCTGCGGCTTCGAGTTCGCTGTGAATGACAGCAAGCGCCTTTTCAACTTCAGCAGAGAAGGTGGAGTATTTAGATTTCTTCTTGGGTGGGCTTTGAGCGCGTTTTGATCGTCCGCGTTTGACTGGCTCTAGGGGTGTGAAAGAATAAGTATCTGATTTCTGAACTGTTTTGGTTACGTGATTTCGTCCAGCAGGTGTTGCGTTGGTCTCATCTATTCGCGTTTGTGATGGGACAGTGGGCCATTGAGTTTCTCGTTCTGGATGATTTCCGAGTTCTGGTTGATGAGTAAACGGCGTTTGGGGTGTAGGGTATGTTCTACTGGCGACGGCAGTTGTCATCGTGCCTACCGGTGATATCGAACTTTGACTGTCCGATGCTGGTGTGAAATAAGTTTCATTGGATGCCAATAGTCCTGGAACAGAGTTAGGAGTGAAGTTGGTCGTCGGGACTTCAGGCGGGATGTGAAAGTTATCGTTCACACAGCTGAAGTGAGGTCAGCATGGTTTGGAGGCCAACGTTCTCACCAACTGTGACAAGACGCAAATGCCCCTTAACTTGTGTCCCCATTGGGCGTGGGAATAGGAAGAGATCTGGCGGTCGAGAAATTCACATACTGTGGACAAAACCAGAAGGCGGGGATCTCATCCTCGGCGGGTGTTGGACTCATGCACACTCCATGGTAACTCGTGCCACAAGTTTGGCAGTTAAATAATTCCGTTTCGCCTCCACACACGTAGCAGAATGTGTCGTGGGGACCTTTTGGCATGTTCAGTAAACAAACCTCCAATTTCAGATCGTGAAATGCCTCAAGTTCGTACCGTCCCAATGATAAATACCCCCATCATACCCGACTGGGTTTTGCTCGGAATTCTGTTGAAAAGAGGCGTAATTGTGACCTTGATCGGTGGTGTCGCTCTGGATCAGGTTCATTGTGACTGAAAGATGTGTTGGGTCTCGGTTATCCTCACACGTAATGAACTTGCAGGAATTGATTAGAGAATCAAATGATGGAAGTTTAAATGCAGGATCAGAAGTGTCTTGTGTGTTGAGAAGGAGTGGGTTGTGAGGTAAGATTGCACAGCAAAATAATTGGGGAATCAGGCTTGCATATTGGGGTGCAGCTAGTAAGTGGCTAAACCTTGCTCTCAACTTCCAACAACCCAGGCCCAGTATCTACGAATACATGTCAATAACATAAGAATATTGTATTGGAACATCTTTGATACACAGTACGATATGTCGATTACAACCAAGTGTCATTGCATGATTTTGCAAGTCAAAGAAATGGCAGAGCGTAGGCCTATAGAGTTGTACTAGATGCACACTGCTCGTTATGTCAGCAGTGCGGCGAGTTATCTCACGTAAGCAACTTCGTATTTTCCTAGAATAACTTTAGACATCTTCTCCTCGCAACTGATTAGTTCAAAGCACTCAATCCATCACGTTTATTCTCTCATTTCTCCATTCGGTGTCTTGGCACTATTAATTGCTCATTTCCCGCGCCCTTCGCTTGTTGAATTGAACCAGGACCCGACGGCCGAGAAAACCGGTCTCTACAATTGGCACCTCTTCTGATTTTCATCAAATAAATCTCTGTCAAGTCCACCACGCTTGCGACATCACGTTGTCACTATATCAATTCATAATTACTTGACGTTCTCCAAACAGCCCGTGATGAGGTCAAGGTCGTTTCTGACTTCGAGGAATGAGGTGAATCGTGTCACAAAATTTACAGATGAGCATTTTCATATTCTAACTGATGCAAGTCTTAGATCTAGGGTAAAGGGCAGGACAGAGGAGATAATGTGAACTGTTATTTTTCAACTTTTAGCTTCAGCAGGCAGGAACCCCGCACACTCTCGATTTTTTTCCCCTCACAGACCACAATCCAACTGCGGAACACAGTTGCAATTCTTTGCCGTGGAGAGAATGCCAGTGTCTTTGGCACGGTACGAGGCATACCATTTATCAGGTTCTCCCATCAAAAAAGAACCAAGACTGTTGAGCGCGCTTGCTAGAGTTTCCAACTCATTCTGTAGTTCAAGAACGTTTTGATGCTATGGACACGTGGAAGTCACTGTGCCAATCTGGAGATGACTGTTTGTTTTCTGGAAGTCTGATCTTTTGTTGGATTTTGAGGGTCAGTGCCAGTGATAGAGGAATTCTGATCTCGACGATGAAAAGGCTCAAGATAAGGTATCTACTTCAGTCTCATAACCAAGATATAAAATACCACTAATATTGGACTTAGAGTCTTGTCAATAACATACTTGTACAAAAGAAATACCAGTGTACCACGTCCGAAAGCGGGAGACG
Organism: Tetracladium setigerum; assembly: GCA_031472005.1. NCBI lineage: Eukaryota > Fungi > Ascomycota > Leotiomycetes > Helotiales > Tetracladium > Tetracladium setigerum. Next base: position 2,566,762 of record PZJY01000006.1, read on the forward strand.
ACGACTCCAGAGTTTTGCTGCCCATTCCGATGACAAGATTCCTATCGACAAAGAGAGTGAGCACAAAGACGAGTCAACAGAACGACTAGAGCGAGGTTGATCTTTCATTCAAGCAATATGACAGGGAAATTCTATGACCAAAGTAAAGTCGACGGGACACTTTGGGCTGCCGTTCAAACGGAGCTTGCTACCTACCGCCAGTCTACTGAAGAGGATCCTGGATTTCTGAAGATTTTGCAATAGATTCTCTGCTAGGAGACTTGAACAATGAAGGATTGATCGGCACTGGTTTGCTTGAGGAGGGTATGATGACTTCGTTCTGGTATTGTGGTAGGTTGTTAGATGTAGACGATAGGACATATATATGTACCTAGGTAGATACAGTTTGGCGTTCGAACCCTTCTTCAGAATTGGAGAAATACCAGAAATTATCCTAAGAGGATGGGCGTCACCCGTCTCTCTTGCTTCCAGGTTTGTTCAGAGATTAAGCTGACGACTAGGTAGCAAATATTGAAAGAAGTGGTCATGATTGAGAAAAATTGTGTTCCAGTTCACTCGAACAACTATTGGATCTTTCCTCCTAAATAGGTAGGTGAGTACTTTAGGTAGGAATGAAAAGGGATCCAAGGGATTGAAGTGTGGTGTGGTGAGCTGGTAAATTGGTGCGACGCCGTCCACCCACAGGTAGGCGCTTACTAATAATCACTAGCTCCTCGATATTCAGCCTGATTGAAGGCCTGGACTCCTTTTCGAAAACTACAACTTCGAAGAGAGTCAACCCACAGCGACAACCCAAGGAAAGAATCAAACCAGCGTACATACTCTGTCACCTGTTCTACTACGCTCGACGATGATACTATTGCCCAAGTCTCCACTTCATTGGGCAGCGTCCTCTAGGGCTGCACTACTATCGATGTATTTTCCATGCAGGCACAAACTCCCAAATACAAGCCAGAAAAGGATGACAATCCCCGCCCCATCAGCGCGCTTAATGCACAACCCATTGGCAAGACGATTGATCTCTCCTGCCAGAAGAGGCGAGGAATCCGAAGAACATGCTAAGGCTAGATTCTGCCGGTCGTTCGAAAAAGGGATTGTCGCAACCTTTGGTATGACCAACACAACGCAAGCCGGAAGTTTTCTGGACCCCGAAACTTTTTAGGCATGCCCAAGGTAGCTATTGTTTTCAAACTCTAGTAGAAAGTTTGACATGATCACCGTCCGAGTGGGGCAGGAGAACTGGTTAATTAGTGATGTACTTTGCTTTCTGTATTCCTCTTCCTGATTGGTCTTTGTTTCCAGCCCTGATTTTGTTTCTTATCAAGCTAGGCATTTCTTATTCATCTTTTGCCATGCATCGTATCATTCCACCCATCTACTTTCCTCGACTAGGTCGACAGAGCCTCGAACAGGGCTCAGATTCCAAGCATAATCATCATCCATTCTTTTCAATTGTCTCGTCGAAATCAGTGCCATCACAATATCTAATTACAGATTTTGCAAAGTCTACTGTAATACCTTCCGCACATATCAAGTGAGAGAAAAGAATGTCAGGGGTCGCAATCCAAGTCACGTGTCAGCTGTTCTCCGGTACTTGGTACTTGGTTGTAGCCAAAGCGGGTGATCGCCGCTCCACCTTTGACCCCGCGGTGAACGATGTTACAACACCAATACAACACCAATACAACACCAACACAACACCATCCTGCACCATCGAAAGGAACGATATCTGCCGAAATGTTGATTGCGATATCAATGGCACTTGAATACATTCACCTCCTTCCGAATACGTGATCATCACGACCTGTCTCGCAACACCAAGTTCTGTAGTCGTGATCAGAATTCTGGTACAGACCTGCCTAAGTAGGGAGACGACCGGCACTTCAAAACTTGGCAATCTCTTAATTCCGCATCTTAATTAAAGTTGCCAACGATTGTCCAGAGTTTGGATGACTATTGATTGCGAGCTCATGGTGCTTATCTTCCTCAGTCCTTCTAGAGTCTTTGATGTTCCTGATTTGAGCTGCCTTTTCAAGCCTCTTCCCGTTGTACTTAGCGCGGGGTGATTACCCAGCATGAAGGAACAATTGTTGCTTGCAGGAGCCCCCTCGCTTGGCTTGGCCTAGTGGTCATCAAGACTATTAAGCTTATCTGAATGAGCTCCCGAGTGCCGAAGGGGGTGGTGCGGTCCTTTCGTCACATTACCCCTGGCCTGAGAAAGGGAAAACACCTGCAGAAGTCACCCCTCCTCATCGAGAAAGAATCCCTGGCTCTTCACTAGTCAGGCGCTTTGTGTGGTCGTCCGACTGGTGAGCGAGCATACACTCTTCGGCTTGTTCAGCTCTATAAGGAAGTTGACTCAAAAAGGGAATGTAGAAGATATTCGCAATGCATTTTGGGGGCCTGGAGTCGATCGCAAGTTGAATCGCGCGGAGTTGAGGGAAACGACGAGGCTTCTAGTCTGCTATATAATGGAGAAGATGGACGCCTTTCCATTTCTTGTTCTGCATCTCAAATTGCCTTCCTTCTTTTGAGTCCTCCTTCCTCAGTCTCGATTCAAGATGCGTCTTCTTTCCCAAACTGCATTGGCCGCTCTGCTGGCATCGCGTGTGCTCGGTCATCCCCATGCTTCACCAGCAGCTTCTATCCGGGGCCGATCCGTTGACTTTAGCGCGTTCAAACTAAAGACTCAATCGACTTACAGTGATGTTGCTGCCACTTCCGACATTGAGCTTCCGCCCACTTTTGACACACCAACCTATACCCAGACTGCCACTTGGTTGGTCCAGGAAATCTTCCCTGAGGCTGACTTCCGTCTTGTTACCGATCACTATGTCAGCAGCAATGGCATTGGACATGTTCAATTCAAGCAGACAGTCCATGGTCTCGATATCGACAACGCAGACTTCAATGTTAACGTATGTTCACTCCCAATGGCCACCTTCTTGATACACTTACTGACAATCATAGATTGCCAAAGATGGTTCCGTGTTCTCATACGGTAACTCGTTCTTCACCGGCAAAATTCCAGCAGAGAACCCATTGAAGAAGCGTGACCAAGTCGACCCAGTAGTAGCATTGAAAGCAGCTAGCAAGGTTCTTGATTTGGGCGTCTCAACCGGTTCAGCTGAAGCTGTCGCAAAACCCGAGACTGAGCAGTATGTCATCACGGGTTCCACTGGAGCTTTGAAAGACCCTGAGGCTCGTCTCGTCTACTTCAAGAACGAAGACAACACACTTTCTCTCGTCTGGAGACTCGAGACTGATATCAGCGATAACTGGCTACTCTCTTATGTTGATGCCAAAGCTCCCGAGAAAGTGTTTGGTGTTGTTGATTACGTTTCTGATGCCACCTACACTGTCTAGTAAGTTGCGTCGTAATTCTCGGATATATAACAAACTAACGGTTCTCAGCCCATGGAAGACCAGTGATCCAGCCAACGGCTCCCGTGTTGCCGTGGTCAACCCCGATGATGCAACTGCGTCCGAGTTCACATGGTTGGGATCTGGCACCACCAGATACACTACCACAAGAGGTAACAACGGTATTGCCCAAGCAAACTACGAGGGAGACACCGCATACCTCAACGATTTCCGCCCAACAGCTGCAGATCTCATCTTCACCTACCCATACAGTACTGCCACCACCAACCCTCAAACCTATGCCTCGGCTTCCGTCACTCAGCTCTTCTACACTGCGAACGTTTACCATGACGTACTTTACAAGCTTGGTTTCAGTAAGCTCTCCTAACTTGAATGAATTTATCGCCGGGACGTCAATACTGACCAAATCACAGCGGAGGCAGCAGGTAACTTCGAGACCAACAACAACGGCCAAGGAGGACTTGGAAATGACGCCGTCATTCTCAATTCTCAAGATGGATCCGGAACCAACAACGCCAATTTCGCAACCCCAGCCGATGGTTCTGCTCCCCGAATGCGAATGTACCTCTGGACCTACACCACACCACAACGTGACAGCTCCTTCGACGCCGGTGTAGTAATTCACGAGTATACCCACGGTCTCTCTAACCGATTGACTGGAGGTCCCGCCAACTCTGCCTGCCTCAGCACAACTGAAGCTGGTGGCATGGGTGAAGGATGGTCCGATTTCATGGCCGTCGCCACCTTCATCAAGACTACTGACACTCGCGCAACAAATGTTCCAATGGGTGCCTGGATTCGTGGTGTCGCAGCTGGTATCAGAACATATCTCTACAGCACCAGCTTGACCACCAACCCTATGACATACAGCTATCAAAATGGTCAAAGTTCCGTTCACTACATCGGTACTATCTGGTATGTCCCTCCCCCTTTCCCATTCCCAAACCATCCACCCTACCAAAGTTTATATACTAACCAGCACTCTAACAAACAGGGCAACCATCCTCTACGAGGTAACATGGAATCTCATCGAAAAGTATGGTATCACAAACACCATCTTCCCCGTCTTCTCCGGCGGCGTCCCAACTGACGGTCGCTTCCTCGCCATGCAACTCGTCGTCAACGGCATGAAATTGCAGCCTTGCAGCCCAACTTTCATCACTGCTAGAAATGCTATCATTGATGCGGATTTGGCATTGACTGGAGGCGCAAACAAATGTTTGTTGTGGAAGGCGTTTGCGAAGAGAGGCTTGGGATCTGGAGCTGTGCAGGCTTCTACCAAGGTCAATAGCTTTACTTTGCCTACTGGATGTTAAATTCTTAGTAGTGGGTGGAGGACTGTTAGTGGTGATCTTGAGTGGGAGTGGAAGGTAGATGGAGGTAGATGAAGGTAGACGTTGTGATTTATGTAGCGCAGACCGGAGGGGACTTGTGGAGAGGGAAGTGGAATATGTAGTCGAGAGAATATTTGCTATTAAACATGTTCACCCATGCTTTTCGCCTCATAGACTTTATTCTACCCTTCGTCTTGTAGCTGCACAAATTCGTAACTTCGGGTATTATTCTTCATGTTCAGGCATGAGCCCACAGCCTCAGGATCAATTCATTTACTGGAACCATTCAACTGACTTCATGAACTCAAAAAGATAAACAGTAAAAAACACAATATATTTAAGAGCTAGATTCTTGAACTCCCTGAATTCTGCAAATGAGATAACGAATGCAAGAATCAAATCCAACACTACGCTTTGATGCCAATCGTGAAACTCTCGCCAACACCAACCCAACCATCACTATCCACTCAAACACATCCTCCCAACGCCCCCCACTCAACCAAGATATTCCCAGGAGCTCGACCACTTGACACCATTCCAAGCCTTGTGATAAACCTTGCCATCAGTGCCCTTCCCAAAGACATCCAATCGATTGGGACCCCAGCTCACGACTGTAGGAGCACTGGTGAAAATCCCACCGAGACTCGACCAGCCACTTGACCACTTAGATCCATTCCAGTATTTATGGAACATGGCGCCGTTGGTGCCGATACCGAAGACGTCGAGACGGTTGGCACTCCATGAGACCACTGCTGGGACGGAGGTGAAGATGCCGCCGAGGGCTTCCCAGTCTTTGGACCAGGAGACGCCGTTCCACTGATTTGTGTTAGTCGTGAGTACTAGTGTAGTTTTTTATTACCCCCTCCCCCAAGTTGGGGAGAAGGGATTTTAGTGTTGAGGTGATGGGGAAAGGAAAGAGGGAAGGGGGGCAGGGAGGGCTTACGGCTTTATGATACATGCTGTTGTCTGTCCCCAAGCCGAAGACGTCGAGTCGGTTTGGTCCCCAAGTCTCAGCTACGAGAGGAGAGTTGAAGACCCCACCGAGGTTGTTCCATCCAGACCACTTTTGACCGTCAAATGACTTGTGGAATGCAGCAGAGTTTGTGCCGAGACCGAAGAGATCGAGACGTCTGGTACCCCATGACACGGAGGTGATAGGGGAGGTGAAGACACCGCCGAGGCCCTCGAATCCTCTCCCTGAGAAGTGTTAGTCTATCTTCTCTCACACAAAATTTAATTCTCAATCGTAGCTTGAAGCTTTTCTGGGGCGAAGGGTAAAACGTACAGGCCGTTCCATCCCACCACTTATGATAGCATTGAGCATCGGTTCCCAAACCAAAATAATCCAGGCGATTTGGTGACCAAGAGCTCTGCGTCAATGGACTCGTGAAGATTCCTCCTTGATACTCGTATCCTCCCCATTTCTGGCCATCCCACCATTTGTGGTATGCTGCTGAATCGGTGCCCGTGCCGATGAGATCGAGACGGTTGGGTCCCCATGATGTGACGGCTGGAAGGGTGGTGAGTTTTCCACCGAGCGATTCCCATCCTCCCCAGGATGAGCCTATTTAATTTTAGTTAGTTAAGAGCTTTTTGTGTTGAGATGGGTTGAGATGAGGTGAGGTGAAGTGATCGTAAGGGTAGGAATTCAGGCGAGGAGTGAATCTTGTAAATGTGTGTGGAGGTGAAATGGGGGGGAAGGAAGAAGGAGACATACCACCCCACCAAAGATGTTGGAGATCAGTTGCAGGTCCCAACTTGAAGACATCCAAGCGATTGGAGGACCAAGCTACTGCTGCGATGGCAGCAGTGAGCAGACGAGGAGCTGCGGCAAGAACGGGTGCCATTGTGAACTTTGGATTGTCAGAATGATTGAGTATTTGCTGTTCAGATGGATTGGAAGAGGATGTTGAGTGTGGTGAAGAAGAGAATCTGAAAACCGAGAGATATCAAGGCCTTTATACTTAATTGCAAGATATCAAAAGCTTTGAGCTGGATAGTTGAGTAGGTAATGCCAAGTGTTAGGTGGAATGTACCACAATCCTTCAATCCTGGCAACCTTCACCATACAGTTGCATTTCACGCCTGATCCTTTGATTTCGCCATTTTCTTTCTCTCTGCTAATCCTTCTGCAAGAATTTCTAGTCGGTGACTCGTGATTTCCACCATTTCTAGGCTTTCTTGCCCATAGGCGAATGGAAAGCAGACTTTACAGTGCCTACAGGAACACAAAACTGCAGCTCTCCATCCACCACTCTATTTTCTCCCTTAAATCACACGCCACGTCTTCGCACTCACCGACTTCAAACACTCTCATTGCTCGTGATCAAAGAAAGAAAGAGAGAGCAAATTTAAATTCTTCTCAGCCTCCACAAGTTGCACCAATCCTGCCAGGCTCTTTCTCTTTCTGAGCGGGGGACCCGCGTTTGTTTTCGGCCTCGTCAAGCGGGTAGATGCATATTTTTTGAAGCTTGTATACTATGTACTGTACTATGCTTCCCCTCCTCCTTTGCTGAACGTTGTGTTCCTGAGGCAGGTACCGATAACTTGCAGTACCGAAATACTACACCATCACTGACACGTCGTTGGACGGTTTGAGAAGCTGAGAATGGCAAGTTCCGGTTGTGTGTTGTGGAACTATGTTTTACTGCCAGTTACCGAAATAGATGATCCGGCAAGGCGGATTTTGAAAGAATAGGGGAGTGAAAGAAGGACGAGAGAAGTAGTTGATTGGTACGTGAGTATGGGTAATTTCCGGACGAGTACAGTCGAAGTGTGCAACTGGAGAATATAAATTTTTGTACTAAATTAATTGGAAGAAATCGATTAGAAGGACAAGCAGAGACAAGGTCTTGGGCCCTTCGTACCGCAAGGTAGCATTTCCCCTGAGCCCCGGGACGTTCTCAACTTCAACGACAAGTGCCAATTCTAGATCTCGGAGTTTAGCAAAAGCTTAAAAGGGATCCTTGAACTACATTTAGATCCAATCACTTGATTTGCTTGCAGGCTGCAGCACAGCCTCAGGAAACCCCGAAGAAGTGGCTTCCTCCGTTGATGTGCATACATAACCCGTGACTTTGTTTCCAAAACCGTCACACTGGGATCAATAACGAATGATGCCAATTCCGCCTCGTCTTCGTTGATGTCCAGGAATAAACTGATTAAACCGAGGCCCTTTTATCGTTGAATTGAACATCGATGGCTGGAGAAGTGAGGTATATGCGTACCTTTCTTGTGGAGTTTGCGGCTTAAGAAGGACGTGGGAAAAGAAAGATACTGTGATTTAGTATCTCTATTTTTGGCTCACGGAAGGGAGTCGATTCGCTCGCTTAGGATTGTGAAAAGAGATACAGAGAGCAACCATGGAAGAACTGGGAAAGAGTACATCCCAAGGTCATGAAAAGTAGTCACGTTCTTTCAAAATGTTTTCGGCTTAAGATCCTTGGCTGAGTTTTATGGAGGTCTGATGGGCCGCTTTCTATTTGATTTCATCAAGATTTATGGTCATCTAGCTCGAACATCGACCCATAACTTTACAAAAATGTCAAAACCGGTTATCGAGTAACCTGTTTTGTTTGTGTATTGTTGTACTGAGTAAGGACTACATTACCAGTCCCAAGGAATTCAGCCAATCATGTCCCAGTCCGATGAGATGCAGCCTCATCCTCAGCCGCTCCTCAGTCCAACCTCACAACTTCACAACTTGCATCACAATTCTCTACAGTCACGAACATTAATCCCCTTCAACGTCCCATCTCCTCCAATCACATTTCAATCACAACATGTCTCTCCTTCTCTTCCAACACCGTGCTTTCGCCCAAATAAACACCAACAAACCCAACCTTATCCCCACAGTCCTTGGCGCCCTCACCACCATCACAGCCTCGATCCTAACCATCTACTTCACAACATACTACATCTCCACCATCACCGTCCCCGCAGATCCACCGTACTGGGCACAGGTAGCACGCGAACAAGCATACGGCGTGTGCTACGATGGCTGCAACGACTGTTTGGACGTCAGCGTGATAGCGGATGCCTGCCGACTAACCGCCAAAGTAGAAATCCAAGGAGGTGTGCTTTGTGATGCGAGAAAAATGTGGACTTGGGGAGACTATGAAGCAAAATTTCCCTCTGAATGTCTTGATGCTGTGGGAGAGTTGTATAGAGAGGATGCTTTGAGGAGGAAGCGGTTTTGGTGGAAGGCGCTGTATGTTTTGACGCTTCTCGCCTTTCCACTGGGCTATGGTGTTTTCCTTGGAGTGCAGTGGGCTATCAAGGAGATTCAAGCGAGAGGTGGTAATGAATGGGGCGGATTCACGAGACCGAAACCGCAAGTTAGAACTGGAAATCGAAATCCTAGGAACATCGATACGCGCACGCCTCTTCTTGCGGCTGCTATTTTGACCTTGGTTATGGTTCCTCAAGTATCAGCTTATGCATGTATCAAAAATCCAGCTTACAACCAACTCTTCACCGATCCAACTCACACTCTCTTCGGCGTCGTCCATGGCTGGCTGTCAGACTGCCGCGATGTCTCCTACTCCTGTGGGGAGACATGCACTCAAGGTCACAACTGTGATACGCACTGGTGCTCTGAAGAGCGAGTCGAGAGGACACCGCAGCAGTATGTTAATGCTGTGATTCCACTTGTGCAGAAGTGTGGTTTGAGGCTTGTGGAGTATGTTCCGGAGATTATTGATAAGAGAGTGGCGAATCCGAATATCGAGGGGAAGAAGTGGGTGAAGATTTCGGTTAATAGAATTAATAATACGGAGGGTACGGAATTGGATAAGTATGTTAGGTGTTTGTGGGCCATCCCTGAGGGGCCGATGTGGTTTGATCAGTTTCCGCCGTTTTTGGATAATTAGGTTGCAGGGTCGGGCTGGAGAAGGAAGTCAATCGAGCGATATTTTGTTTAATTCCATAACTTCTCTTAACCATTGAATCAAGACTTATTTTTATACATGTCATATCAAAATCACACTACTGAAGTGAGAATCACGCAGCTTCGTTAAATGTCAAAATTCAGACTAGTATATCTAGGATCCGGTGGCACAAGGGCTCTCCTTTCAGCCGTGAGAAGGGGGCAGAAGCAGAATGCGGCACCCGTAGAAGGATCAGCCCCGGCGAGTTAGGTTCTTGCACGAAGTCGAACATCAATAGCAGTAGTGCTAATGATTTTTTATTCTGTTATTTCAACAGTGTCGACTGCCGAGCACTGTCAAATTAATTTAACTGCCGAATATTGAACGCTATTTGGTCATGTTCGATAACTCGACAGCGTTTCTGACATAGAGAGCGTGGTTCTCACAGCATCTTTCACTTAAGGCCATGGTTTTCCGAGTACGCCTCATACCAACTCATACCATCCAATCTCATGTACGTGTGACCCTCCCGTCCACCGAGCCGTGAAATGTATTGACTTGAGACACCCACACGCCCAATGACGACAGGAGTAGCAGCGTTGTCTTTGCATTTAGCTTCAGAATTCTTGACATTCAATGCTTAAATAGATCGAGTCTATCGCAAAATGGAAGTAGGGCGTATAATGTTCAGGTGTCTTGGCGAGTTCAGCTTTCCTCCTCCACGAATCAAATCTTTTTCAAGTTTTCACAATCGCGAACTGATTAGTTAGATAGCAATACGAGTTTGGTGAATATTCCAGCCGTTGAGCTGCAGACATCAACGCCAGGTGAGATATTGGAAGGAGCAGATTGAGGAAAAAGTCTTTCTTTGATTTACTGAAGAGGAGAGAATAATGAAGAGTTCCTTGGTGAGTACCAGAACAACATTAAATATTTAGTTTCACTTTATTTTTTTCGACCTGGGTGACATTATGAAAAATTCAACAGAAAGGATTGACAAAAATTGTTGAAAGGTTTCAAGGGCTACGAACAGGTCGCCTTGTCGGAGTACACAGAGGAAGACATCTCCAAGCTCAAGATGCCGGCCAACGCGGCCCCAGGTCCTGCTATCGTCCCGAATACCAGTAACACCTCGATGGTCAATGCCCGCAGACTTAGAAATATCAATACCAGTGCACTTGATCTCAGTTTTGCTGGTCTCATCGAGGAAGCCCAGAGAAAGAAACACGGTGATATCAAAGACAAGGAGAGAGCTGCGCCCATCGCCATCTATAAGATCGTAGCTTGTGCCCACGGCATCGGCGATTTAGGAATATCCAGATTTTTCGAAAAGACAAAGTCAGACCCATTTGCGGTACCATACGCTGACAACAAAGATAGCAAGACTCTCATCATGTGTAGATGGCCAGCATCACAGACGTAAGTTGTATTTGTTGCCTACGTTCCAAACGAACAAAAGTGCTATGGCACTGACATCCCAATGCGACACGACTCGCCAACTGGTGGTTGTCGGCTTTTTAACTTTTGTCGATAAAGAACAACTGGCAAAACCATATTTTCGTCGAAAAGTGCCCAAAACGCGACCTGAGAAGTTAGAGGTGACTAAATGATTGGATGAATAAACCGTGTGCGCTTAGTGCGGGAAGAGCTTTCGCTTGAATCCCTTTATAAACACACACGGTTCCGCCCTCCTGTCGATCACTAGGCATCTGAAAAAATGACAATCTTGTTCCCAAATCTCTTCGCTAATATGTTCCATCTTCTTAGAATCGAAGATTTGCATAGCTCTATAAGTCATAACAAAATACATTTTCTACACATTTCGCTCCCAGCGAGTGATTTATTCTTCAGATCTCAAGATTTCACCACTTCCCTATGCCCCCTCACTCCTTAAGATCGAAGGTGTATGCATCCAAGGTCTGCCTTCCATCTCACGTTTTCAACTTTTTCTTTCATACTCCATGGCACAATAACATGCAGGTTTCCTCGTAATGCTTTTATAACCCCAATGCATGCCCTGAATCGATCGAAGAAAGCAGTGAATTAAAAGTGAGAGAGAAAAATTAATGCAATTTGAAAGTTGTAGGTTACTTAAGCTGCTTACTCTTTGAGCTGGGAAAGAAAGATCAAGATAGGGGAAATGGAGATGGAGATGTAGATTGAGATCAACATTGCAACCCCGCCAAGCAGGACAGGACTGAAAAAGAAATCTGTTGGCACAATATGTAATCTACTTCAAATGAATGGAGGTGGGAGAATATTTGTGAATGGGATTGCATTGAATGAGTCCCTCGATAGCTGGAAGCAATCGCGAAGGTGCTGTTGGTGGCTACTATTCATGGGCAAATCCCGTCCCATTCCCCATGCGGCGGCCTCAACCCAGTTTCGCCAAGACAATGCTGTCACGTCTTGGCAGCCAAGCTATCAAATCTATCACATGACAGACCACAACCACAACTGCACCCCCGCCAGCATCAACCCCCCTCCCTCACAGCTTTCCAGACTTACACGAGAAAAAATTCGAAGCAATCATCACGCTATTTACACGCTCTCGACACTATCTCAGCTAGTTTATTTCTCGGTCATATCAACGTTCATACTAGAATTGTAAGATAGTGGAATGTTTGACATTGACGTCATTCGTTCAAGCGATTGCTGTTGATTGGCGATTTGCCCACGACTGCCAAGCCGGAGATATTGGATTGGAGTTGAGAGCTGTTGGAGAGAGCGGATGGGATGGGATGTGAAGGGGCGGATATGATTGAGAGAATGTGATGAATTTGAAGAGTTGGTGATGAAAGCAGATGTTTCTAAAGTTTAGAAGAAGTTGTTTGATGAATGATAGTTAACTTCACTCGGGGGTCGCCATGTGAATACGTCGGGTACATATCGAGGACGAGGGGAAGATGGTCGAGTGGTAGATTTCAGTTTGAGATCCAGGATATTGCTCCAGAATTTAAAAAGTCAAGATGATATGTTTTGCGCTCACTTATTCTATCGAGTTGTGAGCGTGGTGGGAATTTGACAGAACAGATTACTTGACGTTTCTAATGGCTTGCCTGGCTCTGGATTTCAAACCGTATGTATTAGTGACGTGACAACTGCCAAACACTCGCGGTAGGCCATTGCCTGCAGAAAAGAAATAGATCAAAGCGTATTCCTTTTCATTTGCGATGTTGGAAGAAGTTGTGAGTTGAGTTTGCGATTCAAGCTGGCGCAGGTAGTTAACGTGCCAGGGAGGAAGTGACCGAGCATTTTGTCGCCGCCGAGCTGAGCTACTGGCATGGATATGTAACAGCTGTTGCGTATATGAGTTTGTAGTTGCAGCATAAGTAGCGATTCGATTTGGCAATGGTATCGTGTTGGTGGGGCGAGGTTCGTTTGGTGATTTCCAAGGAGCTGATGTGTGGAATAGCTAGCGAGCTTGCATTCTGAAGATCGCATGTTTCTGGAACTTTCATGTTGGATTGGTCCATGGAATATGCCACCGCTGTATATTATCTGTCCGATCCCCATTGTAAAAGGAACGGTCTTGTTTTCGCTGCAAGTAAAAGAACTTGGTGCTTTCAAAGGTGCCTGAAATTGAAACCCCGGTGGGAGGAAGGGGTGTCGTTCATGACGAGGACTTCCAATATTGCCAAATACTTGCCTTTTCGCGATTCCGAATTGAATGACAGCGTTGCGAATCATCGGTGAGTCATTTTGTCTTGTATCGATATCCTAAATAAGGCTGCGACGGACGATTGGCGATGCGAGGCGAACAAGGCAGCGATAAGGCGGCTAGTTTGTCATGTGGAATGGAAAGTCAATTGTTCGCCTTTTCGGGGGATGGTATTGTCTTGAGATGAGGTACACTTGGTGCAAGGCGTTTTGGTGGTTGATGATTTGGTGTTGGCTTTGAGATGTTGGGTTTGAGGTGGTACGACCATGATGGATCGGTGGATGTGGTGGCTTGGAACGAGAACACTGCTTTGATGTAGCACTGTACTGGAATTCGATGGGGTTTGAGATTGAGGCGAGATAGAAATTGAATTTTGATTCTCGACTGATTGTGTTGAAGAGGTGGTGATGAAAGAGTTATAGTTGTCCTCAAAGAAAGTGGCGCGTGATTTAGCTGACTGGAATGAAAGAACACCCCCACACCCACCTTGCTGACTCCTCCGAGAGACGATACTACAACATCTAAAGTACCGAAGAGCGAATGTCGGGGGAAAATCAATAGCCGGAATTGAAACATAGCAAAGCAAAGATGTTTCAAGGAGAGGAAGAGTCTGTGGAAGAGCATAGTCGTGGTTGAAGTCTGGAGATAACGAGTCGAGATTGACTTCCGTCGCAGATTGGTTTCGAATGTGCGGGCATGGCGCCAGTGACAACTTGCTTGCTTGCGTAATTGATCTGAAGAAAGATGAAATGATTTCTGGGAGTCAGAGAGCACTTGAAGTAACTTTCAATGTCACTGGGCTGTGTTGTGATGAGAACTGACGATGCTAATCCCTTTGGTGAGATGTGTGACCGATCGCGTTGCCTTGGCACACCATTAGGAATCGAATAGCAGAACGCAAACACCGCTATAGATATGAAATATATCGCTACATCTCAGCGTTCGCAGACAATCAAGAATGAGTTTCCATAAAACGAGAAGTGAAAAGAATGTGTTGTGGTTGAGAACGAAGAACAATCGTAAATTTGGTGGGTTTTCCACGGTCGCAAAAATCGCTCATCCAAAAAACATCAATTTGAGAAGAACAGCAACCACTCGCACAACGCGCATTTAAAAACAACGTGATTATGACCATTCTGAAGCTAATTGATAAGAGAATAGATTTTGATAGTCAAAATGAATGTAAAATGTTGTGGGGGACGCGTCTTGATGATTGTTTGTGGGGAGTGCCAAAATCGCGATGGCTTCAAAACGCGAAACATCACAACTTTGCAATTCGAGCTACACAACTCCACCGAACTTGGAATTTGATTTGAATTTGAGATGGAATATGAAGCAATTGAATAGGAACTTCATTACATGTAAAACGCCCCTTTGTCACCACTTTTAAATTGCACTCAGCCGCTCTTGTTCTTGTCGCATCATTCTGAGAGGTGAAGCGATCGCGAGAACGCGATTCTCGGGACTGCCTCAAAGGTGATCTGATATTGGCATAGTCACAGGACACTTCTGCAAAGATTTCGGCATCGAACGAAAGACCGGAACCAGCACATCAAAATGCACCAACAGCCGATGCGCTGTCATTCCTCAAAGTTTGGGAAAAAAGGTGTGGGAGAAAGGGTTGAGGATTCGGGGGGAGGGGGAATCGTCGAGGTGTGGCAGATCGTGGTCGGCTGATTTTCGTTCGACGCAAACTCGACCAATAGAAATACAGGGTTTTACGCAGAATTGCCATCTTTTGGCGAGGGAAAATAGAAAACCTAAAACCTGACTCCCAAAGCGGCCTAGCGCGTGGTGGTTGATCTTCCACACCCTGTGTCTATATGTAACCCCTCCCCCAAAATCGCGTTCGCTCTTATTTTGATCTTCTCTTTTATCAACATCTCCACCCGAACCTCGACCACCGCAACGCGACTTTTTCGTCTTCCAAACCTCTCGACCCCCTTTCGATAACTCCTTCGAACTATTCTTCGAATTTATTCAATAATCAATTCACCAAATCATTACAATGGCACCAAAGGCTGCTGCTGCTCCCAAGGCTAAGGCCTCCGCCGACCACCCTTCCTATGTCGGTAGGTGAACAGCTTCCTCCTCCACAACACCACGTCGCGCAGCAATTGCGCGCATTATGTTTTGATCGCGGGCTTCTGCTGCAGCTTCCGGTACGGATTTTATTTTAGGGTGCTTGCTAACGCGCCTTCGCAGACATGATCACTGATGCCATCCTCAACTTGAAGGAGGTAAGTCGCGTCCACTCCCATAACATGCCTGCATTCACTAACATCTTCCTTTCAGCGCAACGGATCAAGGTACGAACTCTTCCGCACGACTGCTCCCGATTGCTCGACCCAAGATCGAGACGCGTCAATTGTATGGAGGACCATGGACTAACATATCTGTAGCCGCATTGCCCTCAAGAAGTACGTTAAGAACAACAACCAGGTCTCCGCCCAGGGCGCCATGTACGATTCTCTCTTCAACCGTGCTCTCAAGTCTGGTGTCGACAAGGGAGTCTTTGAGCAACCAAAGGGTACGCGTCGCGTCTTTCACTTCATATACCACAATCTAACATTGGAACAGGCCCATCCGGCGGAACCAAGCTCGCAAAGAAGGTCCCCAAGCCAGCTGCCGCAAAGGCTACCCCAAGGCTGCTTCCGAGAAGAAGGCTGCTGTCGCAAAGCCAAAGAAGGCTCCAGTCAAGAAGGACTCCGCCTCTGCTGCTGCTAAGCCAAAGAAGGCTGCCCCAGTCAAGAAGGATTCCGCCACCGCAAAGCCAAAGAAGGCCGCACCCGCCAAGAAGGACTCTGCTGCTGCTCCAAAGGCTAAGGCTGAGCCAAAGCCAAAGGCTGCTCCAAAGCCAAAGAAGGCTTCCGCTACCAAGGCTGTAAGTTCTCTCCCAGTTCACACACAAACACGTTACATTTCTAACGATCTACTCACAGACCCCTGCTGCCGCCGCTGAGAAGTCAACCCTGAACAAGACCAAGACCGGTCGCGTCGCCAAGCCTGCCGCAAAGCCAGCTGCTGCAAAGAAGGCCGCTGCGCCAAAGAAGACTGTCACCAAGAAGGCAACCCCAAAGAAGGCCGCTCCTGCTGCAAAGGCATGAACATGTCCGCGTAGCAACTGCTTTTTCTTTGGGTTTTCTCTCTCGGGCGTTTCATGTTAGTACTGGCGTTTATGGGCGGGGTTAAATCGCGTCGTCAATGGGGATCTGTCACGCTTGGGGTCTCGTCTCTGACGTTTTTTTCCGGTTGTCTTTTTTCGCCTTATCACGATGTGTTTTCCTGCGGCTATTATGATGAATGGAGTGGATGGTTGGCTGGGAGGGGAGAGCACTGGGCAATTTCTTTGTTTTGTTTGAGGAGATCATCTTCTTTTTCTGATCGCGTCAACTTCTTTTAATATCCGTTTTTTACAATGGAAGGGATTATTAGGGAAGGGAAGGGAAGGGCAGAAAAAAGTGAGATTCTTTGAACTTGCAAGTTGTTATTGTTATCTTGCTACTTTGGGGGTGTGGTTAGTTAGATGACCTGAGGGTAGAGAGAATCGGGCGGGCGCATGGGCGCTGTATTTATACCACACACCGATGAAATGAACACCAAAATGACGAAATTACAAAATCCTTCCTCTCGTTCTGCGCAGCTAAAATATGCAATGCGAAGAAAATCCCAAGTTGTGGTTGTTTGTGGTGGCGGATTGTAAGGAATAATCAAGCAAGCATGACGCGTCGCTGTGGGATGGGATGTTGTGTTGATTCCATTGTTTTGATTTCCCCAAAGCAGCCGAGGCGAGTAAGTAGGTTGGTGGTACCTTGTGCCAAGATAACGTGTCTCGCGTGGGCCGGTCCAAGCGGCCGCTTAGGAATGAAAGATTATTTGGTGGTCATGGATTATGGATTCCAGGTTCTTCCGTGCCGGAATCCGGACATGAAAGATGGTTCGTATTGTCCGGAAAACAATGGATGGATGGATGGGGACAGTCATTATTATCGGGGAGTAGTAGGGAGGAACAAATCGAACAAATCGAATGAATTGAATAATCACTCAATTAATTAATCAATCACATAGCGGTGGCTACCTATGTAAGACATCATACCTATGTCTCGTGTGATATATACGTCATGAACGATGGAATGATGGAATGATGGAAGGAAAGGAGAGAATTCTTTTCTTGGCTATTCTATTGGTGTTGTAGCGAGTTTCTTTTCTTTCAATTGCTCGGGATCGGGATCGGACGCTGGAATTCGGATTATTGAGGCGAAGAGAAGATGTTCGGGCTGTGGGATTTCTTCGGCATCTCTATGTGTGGGATGGGGGTCGATCTCTTTTAGAAGGATGTGTGTTGTGTGTTGTAGGTTAGGTGAGGTATCTGAGTATCTGGATTGAACGACGTAGGGGATGGTCGGAGTAGTGTTGTCGTAGCATTTGCCCTGTTTAAAGTATGGGTAGCAAAATACAGAGAAAGGGCATTCGTCGCAATACAAGAAGATATAAGGACGCTGAAGCCTGAGGAACCTCTTCCGAGATACTAACTGTATTAGTCGAACAAGTTGAGAGTTGAGAGTTGAAAGTTGAGATGATTCCTGATAGTCGATTATTCCTTATATCATCCCAGCTTCTATTCCTGTTGTTCTCCCTCATAATGATTGGGACTTGGGACTTGGGACTGACTGCATAGAGATTGTCAGAGATCCAATTTGGCAGGAGGAGTTGACAGTCCTGCGGGCCGGCAATTAATCCGCACTCAATCAATCAATCAAAGGGTAAAAGGTACTGTCACATTCACCTCTGAAGCAGCGCAATCTCACCCTCACTGCTGCCCCCAGGAGCGTGAATTCGACCATTTTTATATCCTCATATTCCTCTCTCCTCCATCACCCTAATCCCCGTGATCCGGTGGTGAATGAGATCCCCTGAGTTGCGTATTCGTGCGGTGAAGATTGGGCGTGGTACAAGGAATCAATAATCCATGGGCGCCGTGGATGCTGCTCAGCCTCTGCGTAATTCCGCAAACGTGGGCCACCCGCCGCTACGCTACCAGCCAGATGCCAATCGTGGCTGGCATCCATCCTCTCTGATCTCTCGCCCAATTTGCAGCAGCAGCATCGCATCCTAAAATTAACCTCACCCTGACCTTTCTTCCTTGCTATTTCCCTACTACTTCTCTACTCTCTACTTCTCTACGCTCCTTTGACCCTCAAATGAGCCTTTAATCCTATTGATTCATTCTCTCCTGCTCTGCCCTGTAACAACCCCCCGACCTGAACGGATCGAAAGAGCCGGCTGCCAAGGTCAGCCAAGTTCTGTGACCTCCTTATTCAATCCCACGGCGGGTAGAACAACAACACCACGCAACTCTCCTCTCCCACCATCGCCTGTCTGGTCCTTCAAACGAGCATACGATAGCAAGAAGAAGCCGAAGTCGAAGTCGAAAGCCCAGTCACTGGTAGGCGCATCCCAGTACCCGCTCCAGAACGAATGCCACACGCGATCGAGATGCCCTCGGTGTTGGCAGAGAGCACAGAAAGACACTCGCCCATGCTGTCATCGAGTGCGAACTCCAGCCGTCCGCCATTCGACCTGCCTACGCATCTCCGCCAATCCCACGAAAAGGTCAATGGGACCCCGAGGTCATCCTCACACACCTCGATCAAGAATGCCGTGGGGGATGGGGACTATGGCGAGCCTGTCCGAGGGAGAAACAGCGGCGAGGTGTCTCGTTACGATGCAGCTCTCAACTCGACCACGCCAAATGGACGGACAAGCGCGAGTAGTTGGGACCAGAATCGGCCACTGCGGAATGATAGCAACCTGTCGGTGAATGGGGGACAAACCAATGGTGTGGACCGTGGGAGGAGGAGTCCGGGTCCTTCACATTACCAAAATGGGACGACGAGGACCACAAATGGCGATCGAATGTCAATCGCATCGAGTACAAACGGTATTGTCATGAACGGACGACCAAGCGAGGACAGCTCGAAGGTCAACGGCATGTCCCCCGAACCCTTCAACCGAGCGGATGTTCCGACTGCCATATCGACAAATCCGCAGAGTACCGGCCCCTTGACTTATCATACTTCACTCATTCCTGCTTCGCCCCTGGCGGACGAGCCACCGCCTCGAAGTTCAACGGTCTCCCCTCATCGCTTTTCGTCACCGCCATCATACGCTCCTCCGCTTGTTCCTTCACCTTCTACTGCCTCTCTGCCACATCCCGGGCAAACGACATTGAAACACCGACACACCCTACAAGTTCCCAAGATTGGACCTGGACGAAGCTCAAAGGACGGCGAGGAAGCCGTCTTCACCAGCGGAAGGTTTTCGCCAACTTCGGTGGCACACGGTGTGCGAAGGGGCTCGTTGAGCCTGAATCGACGGAATACACAATCAATACACTCAAATATGCCCACGAAGAGGTTCCGCCAGACGAAGACGCCATACGCTGGGCGGAAGCTGTCCGACAGAAACGGGCGAGCAAGAGGAAAAGGAAGGATGACGAGGAGGATGATCGGGTCGTTGTGGGGACAAAGGTTGATCAGAATCATGTCAATTGGGTTACGGCTTATAATATGTTGACTGGTATCCGTTTCACCGTTTCCCGAACGAATGCAAAGATGGATCGACCTTTGACTGATGCGGATTTTGATGCGAAGCACAAGTTCTCGTTTGATATGTGAGTATATGCTGCGAGAGACGAGTAGAGAGGTTGAAGCTAATGTGTGGTGACAGTACTGGAAACGAATTGACCCCATCTGCGAAGTACGATTTCAAATTCAAGGACTATGCTCCGTGGGTATTTCGACACCTGCGGGCAAAGTTCAAGCTTGATCCCGCCGATTACCTCATGTCCTTGACCAGCAAATATATCCTGTCCGAGCTAGGGTCACCGGGAAAGAGTGGAAGCTTTTTTTACTTCTCCAGAGATTACAAGTATATCATCAAGACGATCCATCACGGCGAACACAAGTTTCTGAGGAAGATCTTAAAGGATTACTACTCTCATGTTGAGGACAATCCAAACACCCTGCTGTCCCAATTTTATGGGTTACATCGAGTCAAGATTCCCTATGGAAGGAAGATTCATTTCGTGGTCATGAATAATCTCTTCCCACCTCACCGCGATATTCATCAAACCTTTGATTTGAAAGGATCGACCATCGGACGAGACTTCAAGGAGGAGGATTTGGAGCGCAATCCTAGAGCCACTCTAAAGGATCTGAACTGGTTACGGCGGGATCTTCACCTTCAGCTCGGCCCCGAGAAAAAGAGTTTGTTCATTGAGCAGATGGAGAGGGATGTCCGTCTGCTTCAGAAATTAAAGATTATGGATTACAGCATGTTGGTCGGTGTCCACGACCTTCAAAAGGGCAATCAAGAAAACCTCCGAGACAAGACCCTTCAAGTCTTCCAACCCGGTGGTGACGGTCACCCCGACGAAGTCGAGGCAGGACCAGGAAGATTGATGCGAACACCCAGCAAACTGGAAACCATGCGCAAAGCCAAGGAGCTGCGCCAGATCATCAAGCAAGAAAAGCCAATCCCGCTGGGGCAGAGCAGTTCGAAGATGCTGGATGAGATGGAGGAGAATTCCAACAAGAAGGATTTCATCTTCTATAGTGATGATGGTGGCTTCAGAGCTACGCATGAGGATAGCACTCCGGGAGATGAGATTTATTTCTTGTCGATTATCGATTGCTTGACGCATTGGGGACTGTGAAGAGATTGGAGCATTTCTGGAGTATGTGATTTTTGTTTTTGTTTTCTCCTTGCTTGCTGCTGCTACATTGGTAAGCATGTGTTTTCTGACTGACGAAATTATAGAGGGTCTCAGCAACGACAAGAAACTTCTATCTCCAATCAACCCCGATCCCTACGGCGAACGCTTCATGAAATTCATTGAAAGTATCACCAAATCCCCTGAAGAAGCCTCGCGCGAGAAGACCGCCGCCACCGAACTCGAACAAGCTGAATCCCTGGCCATGGATTCCGCCCACAACACCGGCCGTCGCAGATCATCAAGTCTAGGCGCCACTCTCGGAACGTTCGGTAGAAGCAACAACGTTAATTCCACCCTACAGCGAAACGAGCACGAAGCGACTAAGAAAGGCGAAAAGGAAATCGAACGCGAACGTCCGGATCCGAGAACGTTGGGCGCTGTTCGATCACCGTCTGCTGATCGCTCCGGAGGCATGCAGGGACAGATATTACCCGTTGTCGAGGAAATGGGCGAGGCGAGTAGTAATGGTGGTGAGAGAAGCGTGAGGAGTGTGAGAAGTGCACGTAGTTATCAGTCGATTCGTGATATGGTTGGGAGGCCGAGGACGCCGGCGAAGGATTATGTGGATAGTAAGGGGCGGTTGAGCGTGGAGAGTGCGAATAATGGGAATGGAGATGGGGAGAGGAGACCGAGAACGCCGGTTAAGGATTGGGTTGTTGGCGGTGCTGGTGGGAGTGGTAGTTTTAATGGGAATGGGAATGGAAATGTGAAGAGAAGTCAGAGTGTCGTGAGTGGGATTACGAGAAGTAGTCTGGATAAGGATTTGCCGCCGTTACCTCAGCAGCAACAGCAGAGTAACGGGAATGGGAATGGAAGTGCATGGAAGGGGAAGGGGAAGGAGAGAGCATAGGTGGTAGTATTGTCTGTCGTCGTCCTCTTTTTTCGTCTTGTGTTCAAAAAGGAGGATAGATGGGTTACTGCTGTTCTAACTGAGTCTTGCGGGAGGGAGAGAGGTGGGGGAGTGAGGTGGGGTGATGAGATGATGGGAAAGGGAATCTCTGTGAGAGATGGCCGAATTGAAAGAATGGGAGAATTAAGAAGAATTCCAAAATCAGTTCATTCCCAACCCATCAGACATCCCATTCGAAAAATGCAACAGAGAAAGATGCATCAGACATCAGCAGAGCATTTTCGCAATCCAGAACGCAAATGCAGAAGGAAGGGAAGGTTGAAGAGAGAGAGGGAAGGAGGAGGAAGTTATGAAGAGAGGAGAGGAAGGAAGGAAGTCGCATTCAGCATTGCACAAATGTTTTCATTTTTTTTTTTATGATACCACACACACCAAAACTAAACATGTTTCCTTTTTTGTCGTTTTCTTTAGGTTTTTGTTGTAAAGAATGGGGAGGGAAGATGACGGGAGGGGGAAAGAGGAGGTGAAGGGATGAGAGGGGGGGCGAGTGTATTTGTGAGGTGAGGAGGGGGGGCTTTTCTTTTTGTGGTGTTTTTTTGTGTAATAGAAGAGTGTGAGAATGATAGGAATAGGAATGAATAAGAATGAAAAGAATCAAAGAATGATTAAGAATGAAAATCAAGAATAAATAAAGGATTGAGAGTGAGTGTGAGGAGGCAGAGACGGGTTAGGAATAAGAGAGGGGAGGGGAGGATTAAGATGCGAGTGGAAGAGGATGTACTGTACCTAGATGTATTAATTTGTAATTGAAATTAACATTGAAATTATAAATTATGGGATAGATGTGTACCAAGGTTTATATAAGAGTATTAAGGAGATATCAAATAGGGAGATAGGGAGATGGGGGAGATAGTTTATGATTGGATGGGAGGGAAGGTAGGGTATTGTGAACTCCGGATTTCACTTTGTGGTTGCTTACGTGTAATGTAATCCTTGTTTCTGCCACGATAACTTCCCGCTCTGCTTCTTGTAGCTGAGAGCGCTTTGCAATCTATTGGTAGACATACGAGAGAGCCTACAATTTAGTCGGCACTTCACAGAGGAGGTTTGGGTTGAGTTAACCGAGATTGATGACTGAGCCTTGAGATCATGCTGCACGTACCCGCTTCTTTTGGGGCGAAAATATGGTTAAATTCAGCCCCCTCAGAATTGTGAGGACTTTTCATTTGAAAGATTTTGATTTGACCAACTCTGCAAATCTTCCATATAGATTGTCAAATAAGGTTTTATGTGCTGGTCAAAATCAATGTACAAGGTGTCATCATTGACGCCGGTAAGAATGTTATCAGACCGGCCGAGAAGAAGTATATAAACGGTGACTTTCACCCTCAAATCAGAAGTCTCAACTTCGACAGTTCTTTCAAGCTAACCCTCACACAATTTATTCGCAATCCTGCGTTAGCATCTCAAAGCAGCTTTCATATCCTTTTCTTGTAAGCCTATCTAATCGAATGTCTGACAAAACCATTTTTGGCCAATGTAACTAATATTTAGTTAGTTAGACCAACATTTATTGGTTACCATGAAGTTCTCTACCTCCCAACTTTTTCTCGGCGCTGCGGCATTCAGTCTCGTCTCTAGTGCTGCTGTTCCTCAGCCGGATACAAAGGCGACTTTTGAGGCCCTCGTAGCACGAGCAGAAATTACTGAGCTCGCGAAGAGACAGGACAATGGAGCATATTGCTGGCAAGCGCGAGATCCCTATCGTTCATACTTCTTGCTTCTTACATGGTTAGTTCAACAAGAAGAATGCAAACTTTCTTCCATCGTCGTTGCCAGTCAAGCTGATATTGTGCTGTCTTAGGGGAGAATGGGACCAAGACTGGGGTCAAGGTCTCTGGGATTATCTCAGAATGAATTGTGGATTATTTGATCTACGTGACTGGTCGTTCGAATTCAAGCAGGGTGTGCCGCCAACTGACGGTCTGGCAAAGTTTTCGGCGTCTCGCGCATTGGTTGGTGAACACTGTGTGGAGGATGCGGTCTGGTCTGCGAGCAATGCCAAAGGAGGTGCTATTTGGGGCATGAATTGCAATGATTCGGGAAAGTGGTGGTAGAATAGGACTCGTGTAGATGATTTGGTCGAGTTTCATCTCTCAAGCTTAGTGAAGCCTTCGTAGATTGAAGTCCACGCAATATTGATAAATATTTGGTTTCTCTGTGGTCTGATTCACAGGCTCTGGTGCTGAAATATACAGTGTCTCGGCGTACATTATGTACTGTGCTGTGCCCTGGTCGGGCCGTCCTGCCAAGCTAATACGCGAACATGATAAACAAACATCAGCTGGACTGACGACCTTACTTATAACACTAATTAGCCACTCCCATCAGATGCTCACGTGTTGTGCAAGAAATGAACGTTATTAAACTTCAGTCATATACGCCTATTATTGGTTGGATAAGAGAATTGAGGCTAAATCAACTGCATCGAAGTGCACAATCGAGCAGCAGAAAGGAAGTAGAAAGACCTTCAAGTAACCGCTCAATTGGTTCTTCATACCAAGTCACAATATTCCTTCAATGCAGTGATTTGACTACAGTTTCTTTGTTTGCAAACTGTGGCGTTGTGTGTGTTGTGGGCACTGACTTCTCTGCTGCCCAGGGTCTCGGCCATGACCAGCAACCTGCCATATTCTGTCCAGCCCATTTCTTTATTCCACAGCGAAAGGTGGTACTGGCTAAGATATGCTCTGATTTTTTAGCGACAACAGTTCTCTGGAGCTTGTTGAATCTGGTGGACTTGGTACTGGGAATGGGAACGAGGATCACCTTGCCATTGTTTCGGTATTTGTGGCATGATTCTTGTGCGAGGACATTGAGTAGACCAGGAATCTCTCTAGCTTTCTTGCAGATTAGGTGTGTGTGGTCTTAATATTTTGTCAAATTTGTGAGCTTTTGGTTGTGATGTTGATATTGGTATGTATGGTGATGGAGTCGTGGAGAGGGGCATTGACGAGGGAGGATGGGATATGTTATTTATGGAAGGTCGCCGTTGCCTGCCAAAATAGTTGAGGCCAATTGTGAAAGTGTGCTGTAGGCAATTAGGGATTTAGAATATAGCATGAAGCTGGGTTTACCAGTGAAGCAAAACTGTAGTCTGTGGAAAAAGGAGTTTGCGCTTACATCGATTTGATAGGAATAATGGGACTGATTGTATCTGCCTGTGCAAGTGAAAGTTCTTTCTCGAAGCTTCTCTTAGAAGGTGAACAAGAACTCATATCAGCGCGAATAAACCGCGCTAGTCTTTCGGTTAAACAATTCTCCACCGGTCTCCCCCACAACAACAACCATCCGCCTCTCGAAAAAAACAACCACGACCGAAAACAACAACTACATCTGATGCCCCCAAAACCAACGATAAAACTGCCGCGAAACTCAAGAACTGTCTTTCAGCAGTCTTTGTAAACTCGCTTGGTTCACCAATTAAGCGTGCCGACAAGTTCTGTAAGTTTCCCTCTTCTCCTCGAAGCTTTACCTCGTCTTTGGTCTCAACCTCTCGACCGATCTCTCTCCCTTGAAAAGATTCAATCAAATCTCTTTCTGACACTACCCGACCAACCCTCCCTTCCCTCTTCACACTGCACTTTCTCTCGACCAGCTCCAACTTCTTTGCACAAGCACTGACTAACTCGTCTTCTTTCACTCGATAGCTGTTCCCACAGTCAATCAAAGACCTTCTCTCCGTTCGTCAGACTACCTGAAGATCCTCATGTCGGGTCAAAACATCACTCAGCTCAAGGCAACCCCAGGTGACGAAACCATTGACAAGATGGATTTTATTCAACCTGTCACATTGAGATTCATTGGCAGAGAGGGCTTGAGAACCGTATCTACCACCATTACCAGTCGATCTAAGGATGTCACTGGCGAGGCTGTCTCAAAGGGAGATACGCTCATTAGAGTTAAATCTTCTACTGCTTCTCCTCCTGGTCGCCATACTTCTGGCTTCACATACTCTGATGATCCCTTCGTCATTGTATTCAAGGCTGAGCAACAACAAGAGGAGTCTGAGAATGACAAGGGTGAGAAATTCGAGGCTATCAACTCCAACCTTGCTGATTTAGTTTTAGTTCTTGGTCACGGAATCCAGGAGACTGCTACAAATGTTCGCATTGTAGACTCACCTACTCTCGTCTTACCAGCCATCGGTGGTTTCGATTTTGGTTTCGGTCAAAACTCCAACCAAAATACCGCAGCTGTCTCACAGGCAGTTGATCAATCTTCTTACACTGTTCCTGCAGGCAAGTATCTTATTCCATTTCCTCATCCTCCTCCCTCTTCTCCTCGGTGAACACCTCGTACATTCGCGTGCTAACTTCCACCTTACAACAGATCCTCAAGGTGAACAGACTCAAGAGTCTCACCGAGATCTTGTAGCCGCAGCTATTGCGTACTCATTCAGTCGCTTTTCTCGCTCTGTTGGTGCAGGCAAGTTTCTTATTTCTCCTCTTCTTTCTCTTCCTCCTCCTCTATAAACACTTCATACATCCACGGGCTAGTTTACAACTACTAACAGACCTTCAAGACAACCTGAAACTCAACCTTTCCGTCTATCTTGCAAGCAAGTCTCCTCCTCCTCTGATACACTTCGTGCATCCTCGTACTAACCTCCACCTTCCAATAGTTCCTGTAGGCGAAGAGGATTTCAGCATCACCAAGTTCCTTGTCTCCGTGTTCCGCGTGCAGAACAAGTTGGCCATCATCTTCCATCGTGCTGTCACCCAAGGCCAAACCAACAATCTCGCCTCGCTCGACCGCACCGGCAGAGAAGCCAGATACCGCACAGCACTTCTCCTCAGACAGACTCAAATAATCGTAAACGCTCTCACCTCAACCCTCAGCCAACGCGAAGGCCGCTACGAAGACTTAGCCGACGCTCTTGCAAGCGCCCTCCGCTCTGCCGAGGAACTTAAGCGCACTCTACAAGGCATGGCAGGCAGACCAGGTGGTCACGGCATGCCTGGCCTCATGGGAGTTCTCGATGAGTTCATTGACAATCGATCTGAGATTGATATGCTTCAGGGAGAGGCACAACGACTAAGTGCTCGTCTATATGCCGCCGCCGCTTCTGAGCATAATTACCGCGATCGAATTCGTGAAATTCGAAACATTACACGCCAAGTCATTCACCTTCAAGGCCTACTCGATTATCGAGAGAATTATGAAGTTTTCCTCGCAGAGGAGGCAATGGAAGCTGCGTTGGCACTGGCTGATCGAATCATGGTTGAGGGCGATCCCGAGGGTCTCATTCAAGGTTTCATCCCAGCTGCTGTTCAAGGTCCGGTCCAAGGTCTCGGTCCAGCTCTTGGTCTGCCTCAAGCTCACGAGCCTGTTGGCCCTTACCAACAAAATAATCTATGGGTCCCAATCGAAGTAGTCAGCGACGAGCTTAAAAACCTCAAGGCTGATAAGTCCGTTAAGACCGGCGCCAATCGATTGACCAAATGGCTCGGCAAGAAGGTCAAAGGCGTGTTCTCCAAGAACGGTCAACCAATCTCTTCTGAGGAAGATGGTCTCCCACTTCTTAAGGAACATGGTGGACGTCGACCAGCCCCGGGCTTCTGCAATGTCATGTGAAAAGATGGGAGATCGATCTACCAATTGCTCTTGGCTGACTTGGTTCTTGTGTTTCCACGAGTTCGGTCAAACATGCCGATTGCTATGAGGGATCATTCTTCACACATTAACTGTCATTGACATCATCATCGACTCTTTTCATTTCAATGCTGGATTTTGCGGATGGTTTGATTCAATTTCTCTGGGCTTTGCAAGCTTGGGTGGATTGGTCAATCTGCGTTACTGGCGTGATGGGAGGATGTTTCGATGGTTGTTTTTTTCTTTTTCGCATATGGGCCGCGGGTTGCTTTCTTAGTACTGCTTGATACCCCTGCTATTATTGTTTTTGGACGTTTTACTATGGCCTGCTGGAGATCTTTGATCATCTGGTGGAGTGGCATGATATGGGCGGCTGAGATTGAAGAAGGCAAGATACAGTACATAACTGCTAGTTTGCCAACGGAACTGACCTGAATTGAATGAGAAAATAATACTCAAAGCCCTTTCTTGCATTTGTTGTGATTCTTCGCAAATTTGAAAATTATTAAAACAGGGTGATATTTGACTATCGTCGATCGGAAGCTCAAGATTCGAGATAAAATGCTGATGATATCTTTGATCCTGAGATCAAATTTCCATTGTGTCAGTGTCAAGAGTCTTTAAATCCAAGGAATCTAACTAAAACTCTTGCTATATCTACATCGCTAAAAAAAAATCGAGCGACCAGCCCTATCGACACCTTCTCACAAATACTCATTTGATCGAGCGGGAACTCAAGTATTTCTTCTAGAAAACTCCAATATATGCTGCCCATCAACCCAAGCCGAATTCATCTTCCCCTCGATCTTCAATATTGCGATAGCAGCAGCTCTCATAACGCCATATTGGCGTCCTCCTCCCTCAGAGCGTTGCACTCGACGTTCTTATACTTCATCATCTGGCAATAGTATTTGTGGATTTGAGAATCGGCACAGCCAAACTGCTTATCCCAAGCAAGATCACTGAGGCCAAGTGGGGGGTTGCCCTTAACATAGTGGAACTTGGTGCGGACCTTGAGTTTGGGGGTGGGATCTGGGGGTGGGATCGTAGGAGTAGTCGAGCTTGAAGGGGATGATGCCATCGACCCCATAACATTCACTCCCACCAAAGAATGATGATATTCCTTGATTGCAGCAAGGATTGAATGTCGAATGAAGTTCAGGGTGGCCAGTCCCACTCAGAGAACGAAGTGAAGGCCAATTTCGTCACCAGATGCGATTTGGATCGTGTGAACTTTGTACGAGCCATGCGAGAGGGCTCGAGTCAACACAAATTAAAATTCATCTTTTGACGACAGGAGTAGCACCGTTGCCAGCCATTGGTTTGGGCTACTCCGAGCAACTGTTGGAGACCTGTATCTGCAGGGTAGTCTCCAGTGTAGGAGCGAGATATTCCTACGCCCAGAATGAGGACAATATTGCCATTGAAATGTCAGTACTGGAGCCACCAGTTGTTTTGCCTCTCGTGGCTCTGCGGACGACTTTAAGTAACCGTTGTGTCGTTGAGTTCTAAGGTGAGATAAACTCAACCGGTCGAGAACTCGAGGCTTTGTAATGTCGTGAGACGGTGTGAGATGCAGGTTGTCCTGCAGAGGCAGATAATGGTTGGTGGATGAAAAGGGAGCGAATTGGTGGCTCCGCAAGGAAGCTGATTAAACTTACTGGCCTGGTTGGCACGTAATACTCGACTGGAGATCTACAATCTGTGGATTTTGGTATTCGATCCCCAAGTCGAGTATTACGTGCCATAAGAATAGCCCAAGCCGCAAGAATCATGCGAAAGAATTTTCCATGAGTTGAACACTCCCATCCCACTTCTCGCCTCCCTCGTGTTTAAAACTTCATATATCGCTTCTTTTCCTTCATGATAGAGGGGATTGGAGCGAAGATGCCAATATCTGAATGCGTGCTACGTCTGCCATTCATCTCGCTTCTTCGATCACAGAATAGTGAAAACTTTGTTATTTGCATTTACTTCCGTGTCAACACAGTTCTGCAAGTCCACGATTTCCTCTCTAGCCTTGAAGTTGAAACGTTGGCTATTTTCGGAGATATAAACCAGAGGTGTATTGAGAGCGTGAAGTTGGATTTAAAGTCAACCAAATCAAGATTGTGGCAGAATAAAACACTGTGTAAGAGGTCAAAGAAGACGAAAGGATTTCCGGTAGCCCATCATAGAAATCAATTCTAGTGGGGAAGCGGAGTGCATTTTGTTGTCGTGAAATCCAATTCTGGCTCATTGCAGAGATCTTTCAGCCTGTTGAATACAGAAAAAGGCTTGAAGACTGCAAACTTTTTTGGAGCAAAGAAGGAATCTCTTGCTGCATCGAGAAGCTCTGATTCTTTCTGTCTATATGATGAAAGGCATCCTGCTTTGAAGAACTTCTCAATGAAGACGCAGTGAGAGTTGTAAAACGAGCCATCTTGTGGCACAATCTTGTCTTGAAGAATCCCCAAGATCCCATTAGAGTGAATTAGGTAAAGACCTCAAGTTACTTGTGTTGTTGATTTTCGCTTGATCATCGGAGAAAATAAACGCCGACGACCCTTTCCAGAGGAGGTGGTTGTGATTGTCACTTTGCGCTAGCGACCGAGCCTCATCCTTCTCCCACCAAACAACATCTCAAAAGTCAATTGATCATCTGAAGATCGACCCATTCTCTCATAAACAACAGCACGTTCAGAATCCTTCTTCCCGTTGTGTGCAACAAGACGTTCGAGACAGCATCTTTGTTTGAGGGGTGTTATTGTTCGCGCATCACCTCTTGTCATTCTTCTGCGTTGCGACAACAAGCTCAGGATATCTTTTGAACCTCAAAATCCTTCCAGGCTTTCGTGAAATTGTGCAGAGCTCATTGCGCATATATTCGCGGCAACAGCTAGCAGGTCCAAGCTGGTCATTTGATCTGAAAGAGGTATTTGCTTACTTGTCATGATTTGGGGTGTCTTTGCTGATTTCGATCCTAGAATCCATCGTCGCTTCATCTGGAGATGAAGTCTAACGCTGAATTGATCCAAGGTTTCCTGAGTGACCGTAGAACATCCTACTGCACCTGTTGCGAACCATCGTTGCCCCATCTTCCAGGTGGAAGCGGCGAGGATCACCTTCCATAGAATTCGAAGTTACCCACACAAGCCCAAAGCTCAAGCGGAAAGTCTCGACATGGCGGAGAAACGTAAGTCAATAGAGCCTCCCATCATGTCTCTTTCCACCACACCATGTTTCGCGGGCCTTCGACCAACTTGATTCTTCAGAATGCCTGCTAACCAACATGACCATCGCAGCGAGAAGATGGTTCAGCAGTCTGACACCCAGATGGGCTCACGATCCTCGAGAGAACTCCCAGAAGAGAAGTAGTGTCCACCGTTTACAAGAAAACGACCCCGAGACCGAGCAGGCTCTGGCCGAATACCTTGGAACAGCAAGCTTGCGCAGCCCTGAGCGCAACAGAAATCGAAGCGAGCTTACTGCACAGAGAGTGAAGACTCGAACCCGAATGCATCGATCCGCCTATGCTCAAAACGAATCACACAGAGTTACGAAGCGCAACAGTGTATTGGGTAGAAACTGGGAAGTCGGGAGACCTTCAAGGGCCAACTCTGTGAAATCCCAGAGAGGTCGAAGCAGGGGAGTAGCCATGTTTCCGAGGAACGATTCTGGCAAACCGCGTGACATGTCGAAATTGAGTACCTCTTCCGCCATTACACACTGGCCAGGTCACTCCCGAAGTGGCAGCGGACCACAGGTTGGAGACTTTACACGGCTTAGCTCTATGTCTGATGAGGCATATAAACATCATTCAGCTAACAGTAGCAAGTCTGCGAAAGCAAAACTACTGGAAAAGCTGGGGCAGTTTGCCGATGAAGAGGACGACAGGTTTTCGACTGACTACAATTACGAGCCCAAAAATGTTGGCAAGCATAACGCCTACGGCAAATCCATTGCATCAATCGATAGCGATGGGTTGCCTCAGATGAGCAAAGCTTTCAGGGGAGTTTTTGGCGAGGATCGGTCGGCGAAAGAACAAATTCCCGATCTTCCTCCTCTGATGAATTCGGGATTCAGCCAGATGAACAACAATCTTGTCTTCAACACCAATGATATCGCCGCTTCGAACAAATGCCATCAGTATCGAGTTTCTGAGCAAGAGAGCTCTCTGTTGGAGTCACTGGCTGATTATGAAGCAGAGGACTCTCAACTCGACGACCAGGAGCTTTCACAGGAAGAAAGTGATGATGAGAGATTTCCCATCACGACGCCAGAAGAGAAAGTGACTGTGGAGCGATACGCAGCTGCTTTTAACAGTTTAACAGATTCTGGCGAGATTCAAGAGAACCTTCAACAGAACTCACGGGATCCTCGAGCAATGCTCCATCCTCATGATGCATTCGACCAGACACGTTTGATGGGAAGCCGCAGCCTGCCTTTGATGGCCCCATCTAGTGTGGCTCTGGAAAATGGGTATGATGAGCAGCAAGACGTTATGCATGATCCGAAGCGCCTTAATACACACCGCAATGTGCCCTCACTTGGAAGTTCATCTTCAAAAGAGCGACACGAACAGGGCTTGCTTGTTGCCAGCATCATCGATCCTGTTGTCCGTGACCTGGCTTTGGCAAAACGTAGACTTCGAGGTCATCAGAACACCCCACCAATTCATCCATCTCAAAGGATAAGTCTTATTGGAAGTGAGGTTGACTTCTTTGCGCCGCCTCCTGCTGTTTCGTATTCAGCTACGGGAGGAAGTTCCCAAATGCAAGAAAACAATCCACAAGCTCGTGATGGTGTAGTAGAAGAGGAAGGTCACCGCTATCAAGAGCTGTTTCACCAAGCCGGGGGTAATAGAGGCGACCATGAAGTTTTCAGTCGACACGAACCAAAGTCGTCTAGGAGAGATCTCAATGTGATTAAGGCGCCTCGACCAACTCTTAATCCAGAATTCAGGTTTCCGATGCCTCCTAGAAACGACGAAATATATGAGCTAGAAGCCGAATTCGTATCAAGATGTGCAGCTCAGGCTAACGACAAATACATATCTTTTTGCAGCGAGCCTGATGAACAACCAAAAGGCGAGGTTCTTGCTGAGATTGAGAAAGGGGTAAGCTGTGGATCAAGTAAGGTACCTGTTGAGAGCAAGACGATGACAAGTCGCGAAGCAAGCGAGGCTTCTGTTGATAGCATAAAGATGATGACTCGTGAGCCAAGTCTTCCAGCTCAGCAAGACCAGCAAGGCTCATCCAACATCGCTGCTCCCATGGCAAGAACTGGTGGACGAGGTAGGGCTGTTCAACAAAGAATTGCCGCGAAGAATGATACGCCACGAATTGCTGGAATCCACAGAGGCCTTCCGGCAGAGAACAATTTCTTCGCAAGAGGCCTACAAAAAGACAGTCCACGAACTTTTGGCAACCCAAACAAGCTTGCGAAGCAGAACAAGGCCCCCCCACGAGTTGCTGACGATAAATGGAGTCTTGTGGTAGGAAAGAGCAACTCTTCGACCGGAATCATACAGGATGATCGAGAGAAACCACTCAAGCAAAATCCCCGACCGATCAACGCTAGTCGAATACCATCATTTCGAGGGGAGGGTACTGCTAGAGTATACACTCCACACGACCATCCTAAGAAAGCTCGAAATATGATCAAAAAGCTGACAGATATGAGTCCCAAGGTCTCCTCAACAGGCCATTCGAATGCCGCAGAGAATGAGGCTATTCCTATTGATGAAGGTTCTTTGATGAAGATGGCAGAAGCAGTGGTGTTTCAAAATATCGAGCATCTTATCGTTGATGTCAAAGGATTTCCATATGTGCGCACTCCAATGAACCAGTACACGGATTCAACTGCAGATCCTGAGGAAGTCCGCTTTGATGAGTTGGAGGAGGCTCAGAAAGGTCTGGCAGAAATCAATAAAACAACGATCATCCCCAGCATCCAAACAACCCCTGCAAGCGAAGAACGACTCCGACAGAGCTTACAGAACAGAGAAGTCGATGCGAGAAGTACGCCTAGTCGAGAGAACACAAAATCTTGCCCTGAGATGCATCGTCGGCCGCGAAGAACAACGGTTTGGGAGTACAACGAACCGCCAGATGCAAATCCACCAAGGAAGCATCAGCCTGTGGATCGCGACCTTCCTCCTCCAATGATGAATAGCCATGCTACGAAAGAAAACCTGCCACTTGCAAAGCGTGGTTTTTCGGACAAGAGCTCTGAGGTTACTTCTCTGATCAGAAAGACTCCTACGAAAGGTGACACCAAGAGCGCGGCGAATCTTTACGGCGAAGAAGGTGAATGGGATATCTCGGAGGGGAGTGATAATCCATTCTTGAAGGACGCTGGAAATTTCGGTGCTTCGACACATGCCGGAAGCAACAATCTCAATCAAGGCAACAGATTCAGTGTTATTCAGAAAGACACTTCAAAGATTTCAGAAAGAGCCAGAGAGACAAGTCGAGCCTTTGCGTCGATGCCAAGTGGTGCAGAGGGCTCGGGTCGGCATGTCAGATATGGAACCATCCGTCGCCACGGAAATGGCCATCCAGACCGACCTAGGCATTTTGTGGAGGTCGAAGAGCTTTATACAGATGAAGCAAGTGGGAGAACGTTCGCTGCAGTCAGGGGATGGGATCACTCGGAGCAGACACCCAAGCAGCATCACTCTGCCGTACCTGCTAGTGTGAGAAGAGCTCCCGAGCAAGCTTTCGTGGCAAACTCTTTTGAAAATGTTGTGCGTGTAGAAAGAAGAACAATTAGCGCTTGTAATAGTCCTTTGGTTCCATTGCAGTTATCTGTTGAGACGTTCCCGGCGTTCAATTCGAAGGATATCGAGGACGAGGAAGAGATTAAGTTGGGCACTGTAAAGCTTGAAGAGTCAACTTTCCAGTTCATGCTCAAAAAATCTGCTGCTGTGGATAAAGGCAAACGGAGAGAGGACTTACGACAAAAGCAGTCTGTGCTCATGGCACCAGATAGAGGAACTTGGGATGAGACGCACACAACCCCAAAGCACAGATCGTATGTCAAGAGCCCTGTTGATGAACAATCAAGGGACAACAGAAGCGCTCGTAGACCTCACCGAGCTTATGTGGAGAGTGTAAGATCTCCTCCAACGGTGAATGCATTCGTGTCACCAGGTGGATATAGCCAAAATAGTGAAGATGATGCAGATGACGAGGACAATGAAGTCGACGAGCCAAGCCGAGGAAGAAGTCGATTCCGAAGACTTCGGCCGATGCCCAAGGGTCATAATGTGCATAGTTTGCGAGGTCGATTTGCAAGCGATGAGAAAGCAACGTTGGCGAGGGACAGATTTGATGGAGAAAGAAGAGTTGCCGCACCTTATGGCTATGTCTCCGATGATCAAGGTCGGTTTTTGAAGAAGAGTCCATCTGACGAAAGCCTCTTTGCTGCAATCGAGCAACTCAAACGACCCGTTGATGACGCCAGTCAATCCAGAGGAAAGAGAAGCTTGGGGTGGAATAGATATGGTATGGGATCTGTCGAGGATATGTATCGACCAGAAGCGGCAGAACGCCTTGCTCCTGGTGACTATGGTAGGGATGTGATGGGGAGAATGAAGAGGTAAGTTGTTGATTTGATTTCATTTATCGTACCTGGCTCGCGCTCGCGCTGCCTTAGGCTCCCGACGGTTTTAGCTTCCTTTTGGCGAGAAGAAAGGTCAACTGTTGAAGTTCGCTATTGCCAACGTTGTCGGGGCTTTGAAAATGACGTTAACACCGGTTATTAAAAACAGTACCAAATCCTCCTCCTCGGATTTTCAGACCCATCACCCACAACCTTCCAATCAAACCCTTGAACCTCAAGCATCTGAAAAGCAGAAACCCAAGAAGATGATCCCTATCCTAAAGAAGGCGAAGACTTTCTCCAACATGGCAGGAAATTTCAGGGCGTCGGAGGCGGATGCTAACCAGAATGTCGTTGACTCAATGGTACGTACCTAATTTGACACCAAATCTTCCAGCAGCCAAACTCGATTGCCCCGTCCCATCCTCGAACAACCCACAGAGATGATGCTGATTCCACTTCCACCAAGTAGTTGAACGTCGAGAATCCACCAATCGTCAGAAGAACGAAGTCATTCTGGGCGATTCTGAAGACAACCACCTACAAGCAGCGAGAGGAGATGGTTGCAGACCGCCAAGCAAAACTTGAGCTTGCTAGTGAGGAACTTCGTCAACTTCAACTTGGGTACAACGCGGCTCAGTCTGAGTAAGTAGCTTCCCACCATTGACAAACTTGTTGCATACAACACACAGATCTGCCAACGATCAGCCCAAAGTCTTCCATGATATCCATCCCAAACTGACTTCCATCTTTTGCAGGTACATCCCTATCTCCGAAATTCTCAAGTACGCCCGCCGCGACCTTGAGATTTCCAGAGAACGCGATGTTGATTACGCCCGCGAATGTGCTCTTGTCTGCCTCAAGCATGGCTTTAGTACTCAAGATCTGGAAGTCAAGATCACGGATCGTAAGGAAGAGCAAGACAATTTGGACCGGGTGAGTTACTTATCTATCCATTTCATTTCCTCTCTATTTCCTCGGGTTGATGATCTGGCCTCGGTGGTGGAAAACAATAAGCAAACACTGACTCTT
Source organism: Tetracladium setigerum (assembly GCA_031472005.1). Classification (NCBI taxonomy): domain Eukaryota; kingdom Fungi; phylum Ascomycota; class Leotiomycetes; order Helotiales; genus Tetracladium; species Tetracladium setigerum. The sequence continues at coordinate 2,602,910 of PZJY01000006.1, forward strand.
TTTTCTCCCCTTCTAGTTCGAGGACTTCTACATGAAGTTCCGCGCATATGGTGGACCTAACAGTCGCGAAATGGGGGATCTTAGGCTTCCGGTTCTCCGCAAGCAGATCCCGAAGTTGTAGATCTTTCCTCTCCATACCAGCACTGATAGTATCGTGGGCTTGAATGACGAATGACGAACGATAAATGACGAATAATGAATGGCGATAAAGATCACGAATTTTCTATGATCGATGATTGATGATTGATGAAGAAGGGGCAGAAATTTGATATGGATGAAGATTGGGAGCAGTACTTAAACAACACATGGCCATGGTAAATGACAGCAGCAGAAAACTTGTACAGTACAACACATGAATGGGCAGATTTGCATAGCACATCATAGCCATAGACATAGACATAGATATACAGACACGCAGACAAACAAAACAAAATTGCGATTACATAACGAAAGTCTTCTATCGGTCTGTGTTTACTTACGGTATTCGTGATGGGTCTACCAGTGCTTGTCGAAATTGCGGCGATACGGTAATTCCTCTCATTTTAAAGTTGTGTACTCCACTGGACGTACTTGGAAATGAGTATAGATGGAAAAGGCCAAGTAACAGATAGAACGGTCCAGCCCGAAGAGTATCGGGCAAAGGGCACAGCCAATTCCAATTCTTCTGGAAGGTGTAAAGAAACTCTTGCACTTGTAGAGTACGCGTTTGTGGAGTTCACGTCAGGATGGAAAGAAAAAAGCAGAATATCTTAAAAGGCAAGCACAGCAATTTGAAGAGCGGTATTAAGTCAAAAAGCAGCGAATTCGAAAGCAAGAAATCCAGGAGTAGCACATACATTAATCACCAGCAAATCAAAAATTAGACTAAATGAGATGGCGGTAAATTGAATAGCAGCAGAACGAAATATCAGTAAATGAGATAGTGGTAACTTATAATATTAGCAAAATTAAATGGCGTTAATTAAATTTCGGTAAATAAAACTAGCGATAGATTAAAAAGCAGCAACATCAAATAGCAAAATCAAACAGTGCTCAATTGAGCAGCAGTAAAATACCTAAATAGCACCAAAATCAAACAACGGTAGATGAAAAAGTAGAAAGGTTCAAATGGCAGCAGCACCAAACAACAGCAGCAAAAATCAAATAGCAATAGATGGGGGTAGACAGGTAGGTAGGTAGGTAGGTAGGTATTTATACGTGGCAATAAACCAAACAGCAAGTATAGTACGCTAGGTATCTTAGTTATCTTAGGTATCTTAGGTGCAGTAGGTTCAGGACGGTGCAGGGCGGCGCGATATTAAATTCACAAGAACAAAAAGAGAAAAAAAGAAACAAAAACTATAACGACTGTTCTTAAGAGACATGAATTAGAAATCCAATCCAGAACCCAATCAGAAATGCAACGAAAGCCCTAATCCTAAAAAGGCAATTAAATCTCAATCTAAATCCCAAATCCCAAATCACAAAGACGCAAAACTTAAATCAAAACCCAAATGCAAGGAAAAAAGAAAAGAGACGAAAAGACTGACCCAAGGGAAGAGAAGCAAAACAACCAAAAAAAGAGGCATAGAGGAAGAAGGAAAAGGGAAAAAAAGAAAGGGAGTGGTGGGGGAGAACGAGGGTGTTTACTTATGATTTTCTCTATCTCATTTCCATCCTCCATTTCTCCATTTTTCGTGTTGTGTAGCTATCATATCATAGTAATGTCAGAGCTACGCTACCATATTCCTCAGTCCCTCAGTTGCCTCATACGATAGCCCACTCATCCTCCCTCAGCTCGATATCGGCAATCAGCTCTAAAAAATAGTCAAGCAAGCACACAGCTATCTCCCTCCCAACTAACCTATAGGTAAGTGTCTAAGTAAAACGTCTCTGGGCCCATTCCTTCCTCCATTTTGACGCCAGTAACTCCATCCCAACACCACACAACCACACCCACACCGTTCCTGATATCAGCCGTAAAAAAATAAAATGCAATACTAATAATGTTGACGAATTGTACAGAGCAAGATTCTTCCACAAGGAAAACGAGCTGATCGAGTACGAAAATAGAAGTCCCGTCATCAACTCAAAGGTTGTGAGACAGGCAGAAAGACACTCCATGGTAAGAAGGAAGAAAAGAAGCAGGCAAGCCTCAAGCAGCCCCCCTAGGCTTCGCCTTACTCTTAGCCTTCTCCTTCTTCTCCTCCTTAACCTTCTTCTTCTTCGCCTCATTCTTCTCCTCATTTTTCCTCTTCAAACTCTTCAACTCGTCCTCCGTCTTTGGAATCGGCTTAAAGAATCCCTCCAATCTCGCCTGTTGACTACTCTTCAAATTCTTCGTCAACCTCCCTGCTCCAGCCCTAACCCTATCCTCGGAGAAGCCCTTTTCAGTCACGAGAAATTGAATCAGGCCGTCGATATCAGGTGCTTCCCATTTGAATTCGCAGTCCGGGTGGTCGGCTGCACGGACGTCAGGGTTGAAGAAGAGATCGCGTGCGGCTTCGTAAGGCCAGTCTTCTGGGATGGCGAATTTGGCTTTGCCGGATTTGGTGGCGTCAATGAATGCTTCGATTGTACCGTATTCTTTGATTAATTTGAGGGCGGTGTTGGGGCCGACTTTGGGGATGGGGTCGAGATAGTCGCAGCCGAGGAGGATGCAGAGGTCTACGAACTGTTTTGCGTTAGAATCCATGTAATCTTTGATTTCTGAAATGATATGGGCGAGGGGACAGGAGAGTTATTGGTGTCATATGGGAAAGGGAATAATGGATGGATCGAATAACATACCTGCTTCCTATCCATACCCAACCCAGCCATAACTTTATCCACGAAAATCTCCTGAATAGGCTCCTTCCTCTGCTCACTGAACGTCAGATGCCTCAACAGAACCGGCGAGTCAAAACACAACGTATCCATATCCTCACTCGCCGCTGCATAAACCTTCCCTGCCCTCGCCAACACCGCACACTGAGCCTCTGCCTCCGTTGGAGCAATAATATATGGAATACCCATCAGCTTCAGCAGTCTCTGGCACTCGGCATTATGTTCCCTCGTGACCCTGACCGTCCTCCTAGAGAACTTCTCTACATCTTCTGCCGTTCCGGTTTCTTTAGCTTCTTCAAGCCCTTCAGTGGCCTCGGCTTTGCGCTGGAACCGTTTGGCTAGTTCGCCGGATTTGAGTTTGGGTGGTGCCCCGTCGAAGACATAAACGGGTTTGATGCCGTTGTCGACGATACGGAGCGTGCGGTAGAACATGCCCATCAGGTGGGAGGTGGTTTCGCCGTCTTCGTTGGTGAGCATTTCGCCGCCGGATCGGACTGCGATGAGGAAGGAGTAGATGGACATGGAGCTGAAGAATGTTAGGGAGGGATGTGGTAATAGGGAGAGGGTACATACGCATCCTATCGAGATTGTTAGCTGGTATTTGGATTGAGAGGGGTAGAAAGAGTACTTACGATGGCTACTTTGCGACCAAATTGGTTCTTGATATCTCCTTCTTTGAATGCATCTGGGCATTCCTCCCGAATGATCTGGAAGAGGTTTTTGATACCCATGATTCCTGTAATTAGGGTATCTGTTGTTTTCTTTCGGTGCGGTCTGATCTGGTATGGGTTGTGTTGTAGAGAAAAGAAGAGAGAGTGTGTGCTTGAGAAAGCTCGAGATAAAGTTCAGATGTAGATGACGCGAGGACGTCGCGAGCGGCGCGATCTCGCGTTTAGTGGATGCGGCCAAGACCTGTCATGGCTCGCCCAGAATTGGCAAGAATTCACAAGTAAAATTTATGTCATTATATTAATGCTTGTGGTTAATTCCAGTTGGCGACCTATGTTTGCTATCATTTATTAACCATTTCTCTTTCACTACCAAGGGCAAACATTCGAGTGTGTTGACATTCCCAAGTCACGGGAGCCCTAGTCCGGCTATTGCATTACATGCCTCGGAACCTCCCCTCAGGTCGTGCTCCAAAAATGGGAGCTTCTGGTTAGGTGCAGTGAAACGGTGTAATAACAACCACAACTCTTCTCTCTCTTTCTTTTCTCTCTCTCCTCTCTTCATTTCTATTAATCCTCATCAACATGTACAGACCAATTGTTCGAGTCGCTACAAAGCAATTAGCCCGCCCAGTGGCAAGTCGCAGTTATGCAGCTCACGCAACCCCGCAACCCTTCAACTGGCAGGATCCATTGAATGCCCAAAGTCTGTTTACAGAAGAAGAATTGGCGATAGCAGAGACCGCGGAAGCTTATTGTCAAGAGCGAATGCTACCAAGAGTTCTACGTAAGTCTGCCCATGTAAATCATGTACCCTTTACTAACGCATCACTTGCAGAGGCCTACCGAGACGAACACTATGACAAGAAGATTCTTGAAGAAATGGGCGAACTTGGCCTCCTTGGTGCAACGATCCAAGGGTACGGCTGTGCCGGCGTATCAAACGTCGCATCTGGACTTATCACAAAGGCTGTGGAGAGGGTAGACAGCGGTTACAGATCTGGAATGTCCGTCCAGTCTTCGCTGGTGATGGGAGGCATCGACGAATTCGGCACACAAGAGTTGAAGGAGAAATTCCTACCACAGATGGCTTCTGGGAAGATGCTGGGTGCTTTTGGACTCACGGAGCCAAATCATGGTAGTGATCCTGGGTCTATGGAGACGGTGGCGAAACCGCATCCAACGAAGAAGGGGTACCTCTCGATATCTGGGGCGAAGACTTGGATCACAAACTCCCCGATTGCAGATGTGCTGTTGGTTTGGGCGAAATACCATGAGACGGGAAAGATTCGGGGTTCTTGATTGAGAGGTCGCAGTGTCCACCTGGAACGCTGGAGACACCTGCCATCAAAGATAAAAATGGACTGAGGGCTTCTCTTACAGGCATGATTCAGCTAGATGAATGTCCCGTGCCCGAGGCCAACATGTTTCCAGATGTAGAGGGACTGAGAGGTCCATTCACTTGCTTGAATAGTGCCAGATATGGCATTGCCTGGGGCACGATGGGTGCCTTGGAGGACTGCATCGACCGAGCGAGGACCTATGCTCTTGAGCGGAAGCAGTTCAAAGGCAACCCGCTTGCCAAGTATCAGCTGGTCCAGAAGAAACTGGCCGACGCAACAACGGATGCAGCTTTTGGAACACTGGCTGCCGTCCAAGTGGGAAGATTAAAGGATAAGGGAGAGGCTGCACCCGAGATGATCAGTATGATCAAGAGACAGAACTGTGATCGTGCATTGGTCAATGCCCGTATTCTTCAGGAGATCTTTGGCGGAAATGCCGTGAGTGATGAGTATGGTATCGGGAGACACGTGGCGAATTTATTCGTTTGCCAGACTTATGAAGGGCAGTCAGATATACACAGTAAGTCTTCTTCGTCTTCGGGGGATTGTGAAATCCATACTAATAAGACAGGTCTCATCCTCGGGAGGGCCATTACAGGCATCCAGGCTTTTGTGTAGATGTTTGTGATGGAGTAGCCGTGACAGTCACGGAAGGGAACGGGCCGGGATCGCTAGGCGAGTCGGGTATTGCCGAATTAAAAATGACCAATCTCGCCAATCCAGTCGTGGTATGGATGACTATGATGGGAAAGACATTGTATTTGTAATCGTGACCTTCCAAGTATGAATCTTGCTCCCCCGGATTTGTTGATGTTTATGTAAGTGTGTTTTGTTTGTCTGTGGGTGAAGTGAGTGGGAGTTGGGTCTAGTTGGGCGCCTTTTGATGATGAAATGCCGAAGTTTGCCATCGGCGTAGATCGGAGCAAAGAGCAACCCTGGGTGAGGTACACTGAGTAAATATGTGCCTTCATACGTGTGATTGACTGCCAACGAAACTTTGAGACATTTCCAATGCGCTCTATTGCGTTATGAGGGAGTGATTCATTGTGAAATCTTGCGTGCAAACAAAGAGACGAAAGCAGCATCAGATAACGACAGATTATTGAGTGGCCATGTCGCGAAGGAAATGGAAAAAAAAAAAAAAGACGGAAAATAATGGTTTATTATTCATTCTACATGATGTGACTCTATTCTACTGTACAGTATATTCTCAGTCAGCTTTAGCAAAGCTTCTATCCGGATGGGTTCATCCTCATCTGCCCCATTCTTCTTCTTCTCTCTCATGTTCCCTCCACTTCTCTCGCTGCTGGCGCCTCGCTAAATCGGCTCGTTTCCTTGGCGCTTTGCCCCCCAGTCAGTCACAGTCACCACCACTCTCTCTCTTTCTTTCCTTCCGCGCCCCTCTACAAAACCCCTCCATCATCAACAACGAATCTCTCTCCCTCCTCCTCGATACCCCCCAACCACAACCACAACCACGACCACGACCAACCTCAACCCTCGATCTCCTCCCATTTTCTCATCTAGATCCTCCATCAGGTTCGTCGCATCTCTCTCGCACAATGCGCTTCCTCTTCGCACCATTCTTTGATTCACACATCTCACCTTTCGGCCTTGCCGCCGCTCGCCGCTTCTTGATCTTGACTCTTAGTGGCTAACTCTCCTTCTTTCTGCAGACCCGCCCTTCGGTTTGAGAACCTCGACACACCCATCGGACTCGACAACACCAACACCCTCTATCACCAAAAACCCTCCCATCCTCCTCACAACCACCCACAAACACAAACCGTCGCAATGGCGTTGAAGAGAATCAACAAGGAACTCACTGACTTGGGCCGGTACGTGACATTCTCACCGCCGCCAACCCGCGGATCGAAGACGACGATGTTGGTGGGGGCGCTTCGATGAGGGAGAGCGGGGTCCCTCGTTCGACCATCAACGTCTTCATCTGCGGCTGCGGCTTGGATATCTTTGTTTTGAATGGCTGGAGACTGACTGCTGTGTGTTTTTGTAGTGACCCTCCGTCGTCGTGCTCTGCTGGTCCTATCGGCGATGATCTGGTATGTGACCTCTTCCCACCTGGCTGCGAGAAGCAAGAACCTGCCTGAGCAGACACGAGACCTGTCTCGCAGACCCCAGGAAGAACAACTGGAGCCGTAACTGACTTTTCCTTCCCTTTAGTTCCACTGGCAAGCCACCATCATGGGTCCAGTAAGTTCGCCCTTATCTCTCTCCCAGCACCCGCGTGTGTCAAGCAAGGCTCTACCGCATGATGAGCATCACTCAAATTTGTCCACTGCTAATACCACTACAGGGTGACTCTCCATACTCTGGCGGTGTCTTCTTCCTCGCAATCCATTTCCCAACAGACTACCCATTCAAGCCACCAAAGGTCAACTTCACTACCCGCATCTACCACCCAAACATCAACTCCAACGGTTCCATCTGCTTAGACATCCTGCGTGATCAATGGTCCCCTGCCTTGACAATCTCAAAGGGTACGCTAATGTCCTATTTTAATTTTTCCAAGGCCTCACTAACTAAACACACAGTCCTCCTCTCCATCTGCTCGATGCTCACAGACCCCAACCCCGACGATCCACTCGTACCCGAAATCGCCCATGTCTACAAGACAGACCGCGCACGCTACGAGTCCACGGCCCGCGAGTGGACCCGTAAGTACGCTATCTAGGTGGTTGGAGGTTGAGATAATGATAATGGATTGCTTCATTTCTTCTTTCAACTCCTCGCGCGTGCTCTTTACGGAATTAGCTGGCGTCCTCTTTTTCAGACTTCTTTGCACATCTACACCAAGTCTCTTCCCCATCATACACTTACAACAACACAGCATCCTGGTATCACAATACGTTCTTCATTCATCCCCCTTTCCAAATCGATCAATCAATAGGCAACTTCAATTCCCAGGGATAAATTATTTGCAGAAATACTTTCCTCTCTGATTGGTGTTTTTCGATCGATTTGGTAAAAACACGCGCAAGGGAATCATTCACAAAATGGAACAGAATTGAGAACTGGAACCGGTTTACTCGTCTTTTTCTTTTTCTTTCCGATTTGCTTGTTTCTGTTCTGCGAGAAGGGCAAATGCGAGGGATGAATGGATCGATCGATGGGAGCAAGCAGCTACTGAGGCATTATTTGAACAAACACATTGGCGGGAGGGAGCAGAATGAGAAACATGGAGGGGTTGGTAGGGGAGCAAATGATATTGTGCGCGTCCTCTTCTTTTTTTGGTGGGAGATTCGAATGATGATAGCATAAGGGGGAGGGTGGAATAGATGAATTTAGCTAGCATGAAAGAAGAACCGTCGTTGCTCTTTTGTGTATTGTGTTTATTGTTGTGTGTGTAGTGTGATTATGATTGTGATTGTGATTGTAAAGTTACTTATGATTGTAATTATGTGTGGAGTGACTCGTTAAGTTTGAGTTCCTGAGGAGCGTTCTTACGTAAGTAGCAGAAGTGTGAGAAAGAATGATAGGGATGTATTGAAAGAATATTTACTTACCCTTGGGAAAAGGTATAAGACTTTTTTTGTTTTTGTTTTTTAAAATGTATACCTGAGGTGCTTAAGGTAGATTCCCATGAACAAAAGCAGTTTTATTTTACTCAAGTGTCAAAAGATGTAAAATTCTTTAGACTTTTTCGCTACTATCTATAATTAACTTGATTGTTTGTTTACTTATTTACTTATTTTCTTATCCTGTCGCTTTCAGTGGAATTGCTGCGCTCTCTATTTGTTAAACTCTTTCTATCTCTATTTCTCTGTCTCTCTTTCCTTGGTAGGTAGGTAGGTAGGCACTGCCTTTTATTCTTCACCTTTTTACCTTTGTTTTTGGTTTTTTTATTCTTTGTTTTTTATTCCTTGTTTTTGGTTCTTTGTTTTTTGGTTCATGTTCATGTTCATAGCTGGCATACCGTACAGACCTGGCCAATATCCCTCACCCCCAGCTACATAGATATACTTCCTGCTCGGTCAATTCAGGCGTACCTGCTACTCGTGTCTCTCAGGCCCATTGGACCAGGCTCCATCGTAAGGTCCCTCCCCTTACATCTCCTTTCCCGGTCGCCTAACTATGGTGCAGTATACTCCTTCACAATGGCATCCATGAACAAAACAGAACTTCAGATTCGCATTGCCGAGGCGAAGATTCGCCAACAGCTGGACAATGAACCCGATCAGGTTGTTGAACTACGTGTCTCGCTTGCATAGTCGCTCGTCAAGTAGTATAAGAACGCAGTCCGGGACAGTCCCCATGTTCCCATGTGAAACCTAGGAGTGGGCAGCATTTTGAAGAGAGTTGGTTTCGGGAGCCATTAAATTTGAGGTTTGACGGTATAAAGTATTCGACGATGTTATATAACCAACAGCCAATCATTTCAAAAATTATAAGGTGTGCAACGACGACGGCAAAATATTCAGAAATCACCCGCCTCTTGCCGCTTCTCTCTTATGTCAATACAGCAATAATGAAGCCTTGCCTTTCCTTGCATATGTTTAGAGATTTATAGGGTGTTAATGTTATTAGATCCTCAACTTGAGATGGTGCACGAGATTGTTGGTCGCCTTGTAGTGAGGGTGTTTCTCCTCCGCTTGAATGTTTTCTCTAATTCTTAATCAAGATTTTATTTTGTACCTATTATTTCACTGCTGCTGACGTCAAGTCAACATGCTTTTCATCGGCAAGGGATTGTAAAATGAAGTTGTAGAAAGTTGAGAGATGGCCTTGGAAATGGGTGAATATGAGCTTGACTGTTCCCAAGAAAATAAGTAGTGAGGTGAGAGATTCTCGACGACGTTGTAGAAGTGAAGGTGATTTCACACCCCACCTTTTGATGACTAATGGCACGTTTGAGTAAATATATATATATACCTTGAGTTCCAAAGAGCAGATACGTCAATCATCATTCGCGATGGCAGCGAACATGAATGGTGTGGTCTTGGAGCGGGTCGTCTTCCTTCCTGAGTCTCGAGAGTGACACCGTCTGGGAAAGCTCGATTTCTTTCTTGAAATCAAGGCAACCAAAGAATTAAATGCGATTTATTCTATTGGATTGTATTTTGAATCTTGAAAGTCCCTCCGGTATTATTGGTAAAATTTTGTTCGATTGTCGTTGTGAATTGATACAATTCTGATATATGACAACAGTTTTTGGAAGACAGCAGCAAATCTGAACCATCAGTTGATCTTCCTTCCTCTCTTGAACTTTGGGTGTTTGCAGAAGGAAGGAATCCCACCGAAGCTCGTTCCATATTGGGTAAATTCCAACCAGCGTTTGATGTAAAGTATTGGTCCCGTCTCTACTGCTCTGATTCAGACGAGCAGGCCGTGCTCAAAATTTCGGACAATGTATCAAGCTTTTCCCTTTTCGTCTGTCCCCTCTCTTTCTCTCGTTGAATCACACCATTAACGAGGTCAATTGCCTCTCTTGCGCCCACTTGTGCGGTGCTCTCTTTGATTGTCCCTAGCAGGCACCACACCTGTCACTGCCCATTCATTCACAATCTTGACCTTGATTTTAATTAGAAGAAAGAATTGAAAGGTAAAAAAAGCTATATAAATCGTGCCGTACAGTTAGGCTACGTGACGACCCGCGGATTGTTGATGTGTTTATAATTATTTACCTTGTAAACTTCGCGGGTGATAAATATAATGATTATCGTTATCCCGCCACGGTCAACTAACTTCCAACGTCCATGGCATGTACAGTGCGATTTTTGAATGTCTGTCTTTGCTTGGATGATGGGAAGAGGACGATGGGGATGGCGATGAATCGTTGAAAGGGGATGCTGAATCTCTGAACTAAGGGAACTGGCTGAAATTCTGCTTGGAAGGAGAATGCGTTAAACTCAGAACTTGAGTGAATTTAGTTCCCCATTCTGTCTTACGGGTTTGACATTCATCGGCGAAGTTCGCGGCAGGCAAATTCTCCATTCCTTTCAGTTGTTACTGCGGCCTCGTCAGAATACTGTACCTCTGTTCACATTTCACTAATTTAATACCCATTGATGAATTAGAAAGCTGTCTATAGTCGAGCGGTCTCACTTGCCAAGTGCAAATATGATACATATTGTAGATGTCCCTCAACTAGCCAAACAAGCTCACTCGATCTTGTGCAAAGGTAACCGAGTGCGCCCAACTGCATAGTCAACGTAAGTCATGTCCGTTTCCACGCCTTCCCATATTCCTTCCTGGCCCCAACCTATTGCAACCCTATCAAGTCCCTCGGGTTCTTTCTCAAGATTATAGCAACGAGCCACGTCACTGCACATCAACTCAGCTACCGTATGCTCTTTCCAGTCCTCACTATCATCATTCAAACCCTGCGCAGTGGCTTTCTCTTCCTGATCCTTGAGGTAGAATGGGTTGGCGCTCTGTCTAGCTTCCCCCGTAAGAACCGAGTCTGCGTTGACATCTAGTGTTTCATAAAGCCTTTGATAGTCGGCCACAATGCAAGCCCGTGCAATTTGCACTTTCATACACGGCTTCCGTTTGAATAGTTCGGCGTAGATATCTTCAAATGCAATGTTTGGCCAGTAGATTAAGTAAGGAAGATGATCCTCAGGGGTGTCTTCGGTAATGCGAGTCAAATTATTGTTCATGATGTAACGCGCGTTGATGGCTCGGATCGTGTCTTCTTCGTCAACTTTTTGATTGATTATGTCTGGCTGCAGCGACCACCATTTCGCAAACATGGTGCTGTAGTGAATACCTCGCAATATACACCCCTTTTCGAGATGCTCGATCATAACAGGACGCCGTAAGCGGGTATATCGGTCAATATTGCCATCGAAAGCAGCTCGGCAAATGAGAAGATCTTTGTTGATGTTGGGTAGATCTTGAGGAAGTGGTGAGTAGAGGAGGGGTATCCTGGCGTCAAAACATGAATCGCCGCTCTCCTCGAGTGGTTCTTCCTCAAACTTCCAATCCTCGGTAATATTCCAATAGGAATCAAAGACGCCCAGTATAGGTGTATAAGTCTCTGGGTTGTAATCGAAATTATAATCAAAACTTAAATACTCCTCGTCGCGCGTATCACCCCACGGAATCCGACGCTGCCAGTCAAGCGAAGATCTGACAGCTGTGTCTGCATTTAGGCACGCTCCTGAGCGGGGATTCTCGATAGTCCTTGTGTAGTCGTTCATCACCGAATATCTTGTGGGCGCCTTCATTATATCGTTAAATATCTCAATCGAGGAGCCATTTTGCTGATTATCTCGAGCTTCCTCGGCGATTGCAACTTCTGGTAGAAGATCTAATTCGCGATAAAGGTTCACATATCCAGCTACGGCACATGCTCTTCCAACATGATATCGCATCTGGGATATCTTTTCGCGAGTTGCCGGTAAGTGTCCTCGGTTGCAACGTCTGGGTACCAGATACAATATGGAATTTTGTCGTCTCCGTCAATTTCTGGAATCCGATTACTCATAATGGCTCGTGCATTGAGAGCACGATCAAATTGGGGAGCGCCCTTTCCTTTCAATTCTGTTCCAAAGCCATCGTGGTGGCGGATACCCCGGATGAGGCATGCTTGCATCTCTGCAGCTCCAAGTTCCAATGGGACTTTCCTGCCATTGATGGCATCCGACTTCGATTCTACGCTGAAGACATTGAGCTTCATACGGTCCGAGAAAGAGAGAGGAAGTTCGCCAGCTAAAGGGGTCACAGATGGCGGTGTAGTGAAGTGTCGTGCTTGGGACAATTGATGGGAACCAGAAAAGTACGTGGATGTTGTTTCCCGAAGTTGTGAGTGGTTCAAGACTGGTATCTGCTTCGGAGTGGCGAATGCTGGAGTTCTACCCCTTCTTTTGGATCGTGCAAAGCCGAGGAAGCTGCAATTCCTGCGGGCTTTCAGGAGGCTGGTAGTTGACGTTCCAAGTCGCATCTTTCTCTAGTATGATTTCTGAGATGGTCAAATATACAGACACGCAGCAAAATAAAAGTCTACAGCTGTTATGGAGTTGTTGGATGCAAAGATAGGGAACATATTAGTGTCGGCGAGCAGCCGCCCAGTGCTACAGGGATGAAGACCGACTAACCCTGCCGCTGTTGTGACCTTCCTCTATCAGCTGTTCGGCGTGGAAAAAGGGTTGAAAGTGCCATGAGCCGCACAATATTGTATTTTAAGCGGCTGAAAACTTTTCAGATCAGGTCCAGGAGCTTTGAAGAAAGTTTCGCTGTCAATATTTGTAGTAAAACAAAATTTCCTTACCGTCCTTGGCGTTTAACTCCACCAAGACTTACCAAATTCTGGATCGATCTCAACAACCTTTTTCTTTTTTACCTATGTATCTAAGGCCGCCCTTGGACCAGAGATACCGTTGAATTTCTTTCCTTATTTCAATTCTCGCTTTGCTTTCAACACTTACAGTATTTCTTTCACTGATTCGGATCAATGCTCACTTCCAGCTATCTCCCCTCTTTCAAATTCTTCCCACGACGCATACATGTAGTATCTGCAGAAAGTCATCAAAAGAGCAAGTATAACGATGAAAGCTAGAAGACTTGGCAAGCCGTATTCTCAAGCTGTCTCTATTGCGATACAGTATGCTAAGCGATCAATTCTTGAATGCAGCACGCACGGAATTCAACTTTTTCTTGGCAACTCTCCTTGACAGACAAATTCAACAAATGCAAAGATCAATAGAAATAGCTTTGATATTTGTGTTGAAGTGCGTCATGATAAGGTCTTAATAACGAATCTAGATTGTACTTGCCACACTTCATGAGTTTTGCGAATTTCGGCAACTAGTCGTGGTTGCCAAGGGGGTTGAATTTATGTAAGATTATAATCTAGCGATTTCAATAGCATAGTACATAACATACAGTCAGAGAGTTGCAACACCTTATATTCGTCCCCGCAAGTTCTTGGCTAATCAAAAAAGATCAAGATTTGTTTTAATAAAGTGCCAATACTCAATCATTTGCTTTTATGAAGGTGTCGGAATCAGGTAGGCTTCGCTGTGGAAGAGCCGTTCTTGTGCATTTTTGGCCCATTGATTTCCGACTGAGGTCAAGTGTTACAATTGCCGCCTGATGACCCCGTGTTATCCTTTCCTTGCGATAAGCTACATACCAATTCTGGACAATCTTCCTTTCGGCTGAAGAGCAGGCAGACATCGTGCCAGCTCTATCCCATCGTTCATATTCAACTGAGGTTTATTCAGTAACTGTTTTATATGGGAATTGGGTTTCAGATTCAGATATGTAGAATCACTCACTGCCATCCGAGAATTTCTCTCTTATTTTCTTGATCTTTTCAGGTGGAATCTTCTTGCGCGGGTCTATAAGTACGAACTTTTGGGAATCTTGTCGGCGAGCATGATATGCATCATTGATTCCACCTTCGACTTTGTCCAGTAGATGATCCACTTCCTCGAGCACATTGGTTTTCCTGACCTCAGCCATAATGCTACCAACAATTCTGAAAACGTCTGGGTACATATATGCTCCTTTCACGAGATGAACAAATCTATCGGTATCCTTGGGTTTTCCATCTGCTTTTTTGGCTGACGAAAGCATTTTGTCCCATTTCTTAGATTGCATGTATTTTGCGAGTGCCATGCGATTGGTGCTGTCATTGGGATCTGGTAGACTTGGAAGGGTGTTCAAACCCATGATGTACTTCGCGTCTTCTGCGAAAGTCGTTTTAGCACGTCCAGGCATGATTCTCCAGTTTGCTTCTGGGACACCTATGGCTATCAGAACTAGATGCTATGCACACAAAAGGCTAGTGACTGACCCGCTCTCTGCAGTACCTTCTTGCCCCACCATAGGATTTGTGTCTCCAGGAGAGCTCGAGGACCCTTTGCAACCACACATAACTACAAATTCTGATATCAGTTTGTTTTTCGGAAACATACTTCGTACTTGAGTGGCAGGTTCTTTCTGTGGATATGACTTACCGCATAGCAGAGAGCAAAGAGAAGGAGGAACAGCTTCATATTGGCAGGACCGGGAAGGCTCGGCAAGACTGGAAATTGATCGTGAAATCTTGAACAATCGAAGCAGTTAATGAATGGCAGAGAGTTGTTAAAGTAAAGATATAAAAAGAGATGGATATGCTGTGGGAACCTACATGTAGTGCCAAGCCAAGCCAGCCAAAGATTTCAGGCGTAAATGGTACAGATCTAATTACCTCGGACTCATTCCTGAGCTTGATCCTACCTTCTGTTTTGAGTATGCTGCATGAAAAGAAATAAGTTATTTAGGCCTATGATGTGAAAAGTAAGGATTTGAAAATTAAATCGACGTGCTAACAGACGGTAGGGGTGTGAATCGCATGCTCGACCAAAAGAGAAAAATGCTTGAGTGGCGTCTAGACGCCAAACGGCTCGGAGACAAGTCTTCATTTAGATGGCCTGTAAGCTTCTCTATTTTTCCGTTCTGCATGAACGGAGCTCTGACAAAATCAACACGATTATCTTATCGAAGTCAGCCTCATCTCACGGTTTTACAATCCTCCTACATACTCTCCGTAAAGAAGCCCAAAACTCATGAAATCATGAGATACGGAAGTAGCGAACTGGCTTGACTTAATTCAATGCCATTGTTCTATCACATTTTACTCCGACGAGCTATTATGGAGATCTAGCAAGCACGTATGTTCTAGGTGCTTAGTTCCTGAAAGAAGCGTCTATTCTGTGAACTCTACATTGTGAGAGGCTAACAAGATAACTCCGAAACATACATTCCGATTTTATCATTCTGGTAGTTACCACTGCTCTGGATTTTCCTTTCACTCCCATAACTTCAACAAGCCGTTCGTAACTCATTGTACGAGTAGTGCATAGTGCTACAGTACAGAAGTAGAGATAGGGGTGGGTCACTTTAGGGTTCGAGTGGTTTAATGAGGGCCCGATTTAAAGCAGCTCGGAAGACGGGAGTAAGAAACTTGCTGTTCACTTGAAACGAGAGGATCTGAGGAGTGACCGGTTGTCCCAGCAAGGCTACGGAAAATTAAGATGACAAAGTAGAGATAATAGAACTCGACAATGAGCTGGTCACTCCAGACGAGAGAGACGACAGACAACGAAAAAAGCCTAGGTTGACGGTGAGAAGATAGATGTGGAAAATGCCGTCAGAGTCGGACGCTTACCTTTAAATATCAAAAGATTATACGAGTTATCGAGGAAATTCCAGTTCTGCAAAGAGATAATAGACAGTTAATTATTCTTCAGATATTGCCGGGTGGACAACCCGAATGAGGAATGTTATATGTGGCTACTATTTAATGAGGATTTGGAGGTTGAGCACTGAACTGTTAAGAATAATGGCTTGAGATTTCTAGGAAATATAGCAGATACTGGATAGTACTTGAGATAGGATTGATAGCTGGTTGGAGATGTAGTTATACGTTTCGCGTCAAAGATGCCGACGGGCAACCGACGAAAATAATTTTTACATCGTTCTTCTTTTCTGTTATATAGAATTTATATTTCGTAATGGGATTTAACTTCGAGGCTGAGATGATAATATTTTGAAATTGAGTGATCAGATGAGATGGGTATGACAAATGGTTGAATCACGAATTACAACTCAAAATCGATAGTGAGAAGTTTGCAGTCGAACACCAAGGTCTAGAGCATGTGGCCTTGCGTTTTCAGCCTTGTGGGTGTTATTTTCATTGACGAACATCGGTTGAGTTGAATCAAGGACATATGTACTCATGTTGCTGAAGTGGCAGTTCGGACAAGAGCCCCCAAAGTATGCGTCGTACCAACCCATTACAACGCAATCAATCCATGGACGACAGGGCTTGGATCTTGCACAATTAATATATGTAGTCAGAGCCAAGGCGCCAACAATTTGCCCAATTCACACCTCAATGTCTGATGCTCTAGTGTTGTTCAAGATTGCATCTGGCTGTCGTTGGACCGCAGATCTAAGAGCGGCTTGTGCATGAAGAGCTACTACCTCATCAGATACAAATACGTAGCGGCTGGAATGACTGTACAAGCCGTTTAGTATGTGACAGTCAGTTGACTTTTGATTTGCCTTGAGTCACGAAATAACACAGTACACAGATGAATAAAACTGAACTACTAAGTTTGGAGAGAAGAATTGATAACCTCAAGTGTGTACTGCTTCATGATGAGGTGAAGTTGTGCTTCCTGTAGATTAGAGAACTCAGCCTGATTTTATCTGGGCCAGCCGCATCCTTATTTGAGAAGTCCACATTCTTGTCTTCCTGCATACCTGAGCTCTCAACGCTACCAATATGCGAAGTAGTAATGCGATATGAAAAGATGTAGTTGCATTCACATGGAAGATTCTCACTTTCTGGAATCGAAAATGTGAAGTACGGGAAGGCGGGAAGCAAAAGTTTGAATCATCTGAAGTTATGAAACAAATCAGAAGGCAAAGATGTTGTGCTTCCGAGACCCGGATCGTGGTGCTCAGACGCGATTTCGCGATCTGTAGATCTTTGTGTGCTAGTTTTAAAACGCAGATAGAAGTATGAGTCGAGAGGAATTGAGAAAGACGAGGAAAGCTCATGCGAGGAAGTTATGAAGATTCTTAGAGGGAAATGGTAAGATAGGAAAATCTTGTCGGTGATAGTGATTTTGAAACTTGCTTTCTTAATGAATCAGGGCGTCCACTCGCGTGACTTTTTGAGCAGGAGAAGTGATCATGCTATCTCTCAGATGTCCACTCGAATGACTTTACGACGAGCGAGGAAGACGACTTCTTCATGCTGCTTTTCTCGCTTCCACTCGACCGATTCACCTGAATAATTGGAGACGCGCATTGGACTTGGTGTTTCTATGCCTGTTTCACGTATTTTGTGACAGCAAGAAACAGAACGTGAGGACATCTTGCATCCACATCGCATACTCGTGAGATCTCGTTTTTGTTCGGCACGGGATCCGGGAGGCAAGTCAATTCTGACACCGCGTCTGCTTGGGCGCGGCCGTGAACGAGAAGGACATCGGATGATGTCGAGAAGATACAAGTTACAACGGAAAATCTCGGGCACCGAACACCGAAGCAAAGGAGCTGATAAAAATTGTACTTGGGAAAACAGAGAAGTGCTGCTGAGGAACCGAGGGTTGACCTGGAGAATATAAAACCAAAGATCAGATCATGTTGACGTGTGCAATGCCTTTATGCGCTGCAAATCAAACGACGAGAATATCTTGACCACAAAGGGGAGGTCCAGAGAAAGAATACCAAGCCGCCAGATCATGCCACTTCCCATCCCCACTGAGCTTGTGTTGTGGGCATGCTTGTGATGGCCTCTGGTCATCAAACACTTGTTGCTTGAGGCTGGGAGATCTGGAAACAGAGATTGTAAATAATCGGACGATTTTGAAAGTGTATCTCGAAATAGCAGCGGCAAGAGAACCATGCAAAAGAAGTGAAGTAGGGCACGTGAAACTGCGGGAGCAGCAGATAAATAACGACTCGCTTAAATCGACAATCCCTTTTGTTGACTTTGCGCCTGGAGTTCCCACAATCAGGGCTGACAAGTCGGTCGCGAAAATTCAAAAGAGAACAGTTTCGCGATGCAAGTATTAGAATTTTAGAAAGAGCAAGTGTAAAAATTTCTCGAAAAGAATGTGGGAGGGATTGCTCTGACATACCAAGACAAACGGAGTGTTACAGGATCCCAATCCGAAACCCCTTCGAGACCGTGGCGCTAAGCGACTACGGCTATTACGCGAATCGGAGCTTTTTCCAGTGGATTCGCGGAAGCTTAACCACCAACATTCCCGGACCTGATACTAAATCCGGATTCCCGCGAGAAGAATGCAGCCATGGACGACAAACAATTGGATTATTACGAAGATAACATATCGATGTACAAGAACAGCGAGGTTGAGTAGGTCGAGTAGGTCGAGTAAGTCGAGAGGGCCAAATGCCTACGTGAGGATGGAATTGATGCGCAATTCGCTGTTTGGATCAAGGCAAGGCCATTATCAAACAACAGCCCCAGTGGCAGCAGTTTCACCTCCTTGAGCCTCACTCACCCCCATATCCACAATCTGACCATCACATCAGAGCGGCAGAGGCGCTCGGGGTCCATAGGATTGGCAAATATCCACTTTCCCATGTGTCTCCTTGCCCTCCCCACTCATCGACTGTTGCATTGATCAATCGAGACCTCCTTGAGCCCTTGCCCCTTGTTTCCTACTCTTCGTTTCTTTACATGTTGTGTGCGAGGGTTTGACATACCTTCACTCCTGTCCCAGTTGCCATTTCATAAGCTATTTGTTTCCTAATACCTGTTGGTTGTTCGTCAGCGACGTGCGATATCTCTCGAAAAGTTGCCCGGCAGGAAGAAGACAGGAGTGCAGGAAACGCTTCAAGCATCGCGAGCAGGTACGTATCTCTGATGCCATCACTTCATACCCCATTATTTCCTTCTGGTTTCGTCCACCCGGATCGTCAAACACGCCCACTCTCTCGGCCTGATCCTCCGTGACATTTGCCGCTTTGAAGACTTGGACTGACCTCTGCCCATCGCAGGTTCGCTTTACTACCTCACTCTATTCCCACTTCCAAGTGCCAACGCCCCTCCTTTCTCGATCGACTCGACCACGTCGCCGTTGACGGTATTACATTCTTTGGGGGAGACAAGACAGTCACTTCAGCAGGCTCTGAACACTACGCTTTTAATACAACGACGATACGATCATTATAATACCCAGGGAACCGCCCAACAGGAAAGGTCTCGCAGACCAACGAAGTCGACTTGACGTCGCAACACATACACGATGAACAACAGCGCGAGGGATAGGAGCAGTATGGGGTCGTCAAAGGCATCGGAGAGGTCGAGATGGCCACCGTTAACGCGGATGTTGATGAGCGGAGAGATGAGTGGCGAGAAGCAAAAGGAGCTGAGTTTAAGGGAACAATTCGATAGGTGGATGGTGAACGAGGGTTATCGTCGATTGTAGGTCGCACATTTCGGAGCAAGGAAATCTGGCTAACGAGCACAGTTTCGTTTTCGTCTTCATGGCATTACACGTCATGGTATTTTCCTTTGGATTCATGAACTACCAACTCAAAGACAGTTTATCGACAGCAAGAAGCACGTTCGGCCTCACATACCCAATTGCACGAGCGGCTGCCTTGGTTTTACATTTCGATATTGCCTTAATTCTCTTCCCAGTGTGCCGTACCCTGATCTCCATGGCGAGACAGACACCCTTGAACGGCATCATTCCTTTCGACAAGAACATCACATTCCACATTTTGACTGCGTGGTCAATCGTCTTCTTCTCTTGGGTTCACACTATTGCGCATTGGAACAACTTTGCTCAGATTTCAGCAAAGAACAACCTCGGAATCGGTGGATTCTTGCTCGCGAATTTTGTTACTGGACCAGGATGGACGGGATATATTATGTTGACTGCGCTTATGGCAATGGCTTTGACTGCTTACGAGAAGGCACGAAGAGCTAATTTCGAACGTTTCTGGTACACTCATCACATGTTCGTTGTATTCTTCGTTTTCTGGTCCATCCACGGAGCTTTCTGCATGATTCAACCGGATTTCGCACCTTTCTGCGTTGGTATTGGATCAACTGCCATTGGAGTCTTCTGGCAATACTGGATGTATGGTGGATATATTTACCTCATGGAGCGAGTGGCAAGAGAAATCCGTGGAAAGCACAAGACCTACATCTCAAAAGTCGTACAACATCCCAGCATGGTATGCGAGATTCAAATCAAGAAGGAGAACACCAAGACCAGAGCTGGACAATACATCTTCTTCTGCTGCCCCGAGGTCTCCATCTGGCAATATCACCCTTTCACACTCACTTCCGCACCTGAGGAAGATTACATTTCCATTCACATGAGAATGCAAGGTGATTTCACCAAGCAAGTGGGCCGAGTTCTCGGATGCGACGTCGACCGCAAGAAAGACTCCTCTCAAGTTGTCAGCGTCAACAAAAACGGCCCCAGTGCTGACGGAGCTGACCCAGCAATCCGTCGTGTCCTACCCCGCGTCTACATCGATGGTCCTTTCGGATCCGCCTCCGAAGATGTCTTCAAATACGAAATCGCCGTCCTGGTTGGAGCTGGTATCGGTGTCACCCCATTCGCCTCAATCCTCAAATCTATCTGGTACCGCATGAACTACCCCAAAAGAAGACCCGTCTCCGCAAGGTCTACTTCTTCTGGATCTGTCGTGATTTTGGCTCTTTCGAATGGTTCCGCTCTCTTCTCCTCGCCATTGAAGCTCAAGATATGGATAATCACATTGAGATTCATACGTATCTCACTGCCAAGATCAAGGTCGATGATGCGACGAATATCATGATCAACGATGCGAATGCCGATCGTGATGCCATTACTGGTTTGAGAGCGCCAACAAATTTCGGACGACCGAATTGGGATATGGTGTTTAAGAGTATTAGGAAGATTCATAGTCCTGCGGAGGCAGGTGTGTTTTTCTGTGGTCCAAAGGTGTTGGGAAGTCAGTTGCACATCAAGTGTAACATGTATAGTGAACCTGGTACGTTGTGCACACTTTCTCCTCACTCTCCACACTCTCTCTGAGTTTTGTAAGTAAAGCGAAAGGCTAATCAAAATAAAAATAGGATTCAATTTCTGTTGGGGCAAGGAAAATTTCTAAAATATTCTTCTGGGACTATTTATTCTGCTAGTCTATTGCGTTTTTGATTAGTTTACCAGAGTTGGGGAGAATATTATATATAGATTTGTCATCAGCGATTTTTGTTTATCTGCGAGGTAGGGTGGTTGATATTATGATGGGTACGGGGAGGGGATGAGATAGGAGGGAGGTGGGGTATTTATTTATCTATTTTTTTGTTCGTTAGGGTACATATATTATATATTGAGATAGTGCAGGGCACTAATGAGCATTATTACTTCTTCTTCCCACCCTTTGTGCTCGATTTTTTAATGGTTTGGTTTGAAAGGGGTGGCATTGGCAAGTGCGAAGTGCCAATCCTCTATCCCCCATCTCATCACTCTTCTTTGGCTTGCTTGATTTATCTTGACCTTTTCTGGGATGTATAAATTGGGAGCTACTTCAATGTTGCTTTGCAAAGCACAACGTTTGAACTCGAAAAGACAGTTTCATCCTCCCTCGCTCGTGCCTTGCTTGCAATACAGTAGTACAAGGAACGAGCAAAAATACAGGAGGATGAATGCATCCCAAACGGGTTATTACAAAATTTATAACGTGGAAAAGGCTTTTTCTTGGATGACAAGTCACGAACATAGAAATCAATTACCATGCTTCCGTTTTTTTCACTTAATCTTACTGTGACATTTCGTTTTGTGTGTTGCTTATTCTGGCGGTTTTTGGCTATTTGTTGTTGTTATTGTTGGCCTTGCTCGTTGAGGAGATGGCGGATTGTTGTTATGTTGGATAGTTGGTTGGATTAATTTTTGTATCGTTTCATGGAGCAGGTGACGTGCATGTCATCGATTAAGATCGGAGTAGTGGGGAAAGCATGATATTATCTGTTCTCGTCCTGGGACGATGATCCTATCTATCTAATTCTAAGGGCAAGGATGTCACTGGGGTGGAGCGTTCCCTTCTCCTTTCCCCTCGCAGTGAGTGTACTGTCAACTTTGTTAGTGTGATTACGTTATATTTGCTCTTGGGGTTGCTCAAGAATTTCATTCTTAGAAACTTGGAGGGCTTGAAATGTTTAAGAAAACTACTTTAAGAAAACTACGCTACATTCAAATATCCGACAACTCTTTCCATGTTTGTGGTTGTCCGGCTTCCAATTCTGAGATCTCTGATATATCGCAATGATCAACCAACTAGTTGAAGAACCGGGGGCCATGGCAGCAGCGTTGTCCCCCTCGAGTTGGATACTTGATATGGATTGTTGGCATTTGGAAATCTGCACTGCTCTCTCCCGGGCCGAAATCTCCAATCTTTGTTCTGAACTCGAGCTCCCTGTTGATGTCTTTCTTCATATCTTGTACTATCTCTTCAAGTAGCTCCGCCCAACCTGCTGCAGCAATATGTCCTTCTGGATATCGTTCTGGTTCCTTGAAGCCCAATGGTTGGCAACCGTGTCGTCGTCCTTGACGATCACAGAGCTTCGCTCCATCCTCGACAACATCATCTTCCAAGTGGCTGAACCTCGTTTCGTGCTTGATAAGAGTCAGATCCTTCAGCTTCTTGAACTTTGTGATTCGAAGGCCGTGATCGCTGAACTCGCTCCACTTTAATTGATAACAGATGGAGTAGTCAATTGCCAAGTGCTGCAACGTATTTTGGATATTCAGAGTCCAGAGGCTGCCATGGGTAAACAAAAGCGGTTGTTGAGAGCTTCCGACGAGTAGGGGCTTATTGTAAGCGATGCAGAGAGTGTCGCGACGTGGATCGATGATTGCGTTCTCTGGACCACCAGGCAACATCAGTTAGTATGTCACCATGGCAATTGCTCTCGACTCCTGGCAGACGTGCATGATATTGGGAACACCACCCGGAGTATTAGCGAAGATGGATTCGAGTGTTGGATCTTTTCCGTCCCAGTAGACTTCAATAATTCTTGGGCCAGGCAATAAATCCTTCCAGATGCTAAGTCTCAGCTCAGCTGGCAACCTCAGAAATGGGGTAAATTGGTCCACAGCTGTGGGCTCGACCAATCTCTTCATGGAGCTTGCAGCGTGTGGTAAGGTATGGTTGAGAATTGCCTGAAGAGTGTCAATGACAGGGTTGCTGCTATCAAGGCTGGAAATTGCTGCTTCCGCGGTGGTTTTGATGTAATCGAGGCGAATTTGCATGCGCTGCATGGATTCTTGCAATTCTCGATTGGGTTTGAAGTTTGGCGCGATCTAAATGTGAGATATGTTAGCTTGTCGCGATTGATAAGTCAAATTGATGGGATTGTGTGAATACCTGCTGGTCGACATCAGACAACTCCTCAGTCTCCCGTCCCTTCCCCTGCTGGTTGCCTGACTCCATCTTCTCGATCTGTTAAAGATGAATCGATTAGCATCATCGTGAGGTGCATCCAAAGAAATGGAGTGTACTGTACCATCTTAGGATGTACTGCTGTTGCATCCTCCTCATGGGCCTTTGGTGTTCTTGGTTGCTCCATGTCTTGATGATGATGTTGAATCTCTTAGATGATGGTGGTGGTGTTTGGTGTTGTGTACAAATGATAAAACGAGAGATCGAATATTTATACGCGACGATTGGTGACCACTTGATATTTTTATAACGCAAAGCTGAAATTCAATGAGACTAGCATATAAATGTTCAACTCCAATTTGGAAGGGTGGCAGGTAATACATATATGGGTTGGCCTCAGTCAAAGTCGTGAGAGAAAACTGAGTTCATGGCTTATGATTTGTCTGTGTAAGCCTAGCATATTCGTTGTGTCTAGGGAGCTTGGCAGAGGAGTGGTCGGAAGCTAGATATATATGGGTAATGCTAAGTTAGCATTATCCTGTGTTCTGGTCACCGAACAAACTTTTATTTGGCTCTGCCGAGTTGAAAGTTTGACTTGTATAACTGGCATTTGCTAGTCTGTCACGCCGTCCCCGAACTCACCTTCCGTTAAGTTCTTCCTGTTTGAGCTTCCAAGACAATCACTTTTTTGGATCCATTCCGCCCGCCATCCATTTTAGACGTTCTGTGTAACTAAACTGCGGTGAGCGATTGAAATATATTTGAGGTCTTTTGGTTTGGTAATTTCCATGCAGACCTTTCACGGAACTCGTGGGTTTTGAGTCTTACATTAACTATCCAATAATGCAGAGTCAGGAGTTTGTGTTGTGTTTTACGGCTGCTTGCTTGATTGTGCTTGGTGATGAGATGGGATGAAGTGATGAGTGCGTGGGAAGGTTTTTTTGCGAAATGGTTTTGATGATGAGGTTGATGATGATGATGACGGTGATGATTGTTGGAAATTGTTGCCGTTCTCGATTTCTCATTCTTATGCTGGCAGGTCAGTCAAAGGACGATATTTAATTTGATAGTGTGCCGGAACAGAACGGGACGTACCATGATGTCAAACTCTTTTGGGAGGAACGAGGAGGATAAACCTGCTTCGAATTCGGGGCAGCGGCGAAAAAAAAAGCTGTTGGGATCGTTGAAATATACGATCAATTCAACAGTAAACTCATATAGTCTTGAACAATTGTGTGACTAGTCGGTGATTGGAAGACCGAGGGGGAAACAGTGGTCCAATCACAATCGTAAATCCATTAAGACTTCCTAGAAAATTCTTCCCTCGTGATATGTAGATGATCCATCTAACAAGAATATGCATGCCATTTAAACCCTACCCGATCCATGCCCATCTCTGCGTACCTGTCCCAATCAAAATCCAGCATCTGTCGCAAACCCAAAGGCCAAAAAGAAATGCATCAAATGCGCAATGATACAAGCATATTGAAAATTAAATCTTGAAATTGGAAAAAAAAAGAGAGAGAAAAAACAACAACGGAAAACTTGTATTTGACGCCTAGAATGCATCTCTCTCTCTCTCTCCTCCTCTCTCAGTACAAGCAAGCTCCAACGAAACTTTCTGGAGAACAGCAAACTATAATCACAGAAAAAAAAAAGATCGAAAGATCAAATCCAGAGAGAGATAACGACACAGATTTTATCACATATCAATCGATCAATCAATCGTCAATAGTATTCATCCGCTGCTTCATCCTTTCCTTCTTCCAAAGCAGGTCATTTTGCGCCTCGAGATCCAGTTCGTCACCGATACAGTCCTGGGCTTGATCTCGGACGTTGAGGGCGTTCAGTTGCTATTATGACGACGATGATGGGTTAGTTTCGTATCTGGACAGCAAAAAAGGGGAGTTTTGAAGATGGAAAGAGATATCAAAGAAGAAGAGGGAGATGAAAGAAAACAGAAAGAGAAATAGAGATGAAGATAAAACTAGTAAAAAAAGGACGAACCCGTTCATACTCATCCAACGCAACCTGTCTCGGACCCTTCGCTCCCATCCCCATAACCTTCCCAGCCAAAGCAGTGGTATTCCTCGCCACATCATCAGCTTGGTCAGCTTGCTCCGCCCTCCTCGATGCCAAAATCATCTCTTTCTCCTTTTGCGTGAGGGGATAGTTCAATCCCACTGGTAATCCCTGTATAAGCTGTTCCTGCTGCGGTTGCTCAGTCATGAATTGATATTGAACGCGCTGCTGCTCATTTTGCTGCTGGTTGTGATATGACGTAGATCTGAAGAATTGAGGGGGGCTGGATTCATTTTGAAATGGCTGTTGAATTTGATGGGTGGGAGTTATTTGGGAGCGGAATGTTGGTCGTGGTGGAGGATTTGTTATTTGTTGTTGTTGATGGGGAGGGTTGTTGGGGAGGTTATGGTGGGGGAGGTCATGTCGGTATCGTCGTCGCTATATCTGTATTTTGTATTGGCTTTTTGAAGGTCTGTGTATGATGTCCACAGCTGAGTTTGCTGCTGTGGAGGAGGTGATGGTCTATTATAATCATGAGAGAAATACGGCCGGTCCGAATTCAGCCTTGGTCTAGTAAAAGTCGGGCGGTCCAAGTCACTGAAAGCTCTTCGAAAGAGTGGTCGTTCTTGTCGTCGTCTTTCCATGATCAATCGTTTTCTTCTGTTTTCTACTTCGTGGTCTTGGGCTTTATCTTGGTTGTTCTCCGGTGCGAATTGGAGCTGCTGGTGGGTTTGTGCGCTGTCTTGGTAGTGTATTGGTGGTGACCACTGGGGCATTTGCGTTTGTTGTAATAGCGATGGAGATGCTTCTTGCTTGATCTGGGCATTTGGGCCTTGCTGCTCTTGCTCCTGTTGTTCGCGCAGATTTTTGTTGTCTTCTGCTCGTTCGACGGACATGAATTGTGTTTGGGAATCTTGTAAGTTGTGCTCTGCTGATGGTTCGTCGAAGGTATCTATGGACAATGATAGATCAGACTTGTCCTTTTTGACTGCGATATCATCTGTTTCCACACTGTCGAAGGGTGTATATTCTGGCGTCTCGTTCTTCATCAGCCTATCTCCATACTGTGCACCAGACTTCAATTGTGTCCAATAATCCTGCAAGATATGATCTCTCTGGCGTGCCAGACTATCCTCCCCCTTGACAATTGTCTGTTCACCAACAGTATCACCACCACAACCGCTCTCCATCCACAGCCTTAATTTCTCCTGCTCTTCAAGCAGAATATAGTGCACCTGAATATCCAAAAATTCGCAACCATCACTGACAGCACCATCCACCGGAATCTGAACCCCACTTTCAATCATCCTTCCCACCAGCCAAGCCTTCTTGCGTTGATGCTCATCTCTAGCATTCTTTTCGCGCTTAGACATTTGTTCCAGTTCCTTGAGTTGTCTCCTGTAACCCTCAAGTGAAGGATTGCTTGTCTTCTTGTCTCCAAGTTTAATCCTCGCAACAAGGGGTCGTGAGAAAAAATCCAGGTTGGACTTCGAACTTAAATCATGTGTGGAAGGGGGCAACGATGGCGTACATGTGGGCGAGCTCGTTGGGACATTCTTGATTCTTACCATCCTTTCTTGATTTGGCTCTGTCTCTCAATGTTCAAGCTCAAAAGAAATCTCGATACGATCGTAAGTTGGGGGAAAAAAGAGTTGGTAATGAGAAAATGATGTGCCGCTGGTTGGGTGAGCTGACTGCGTGTGGGTTGGGTGCGACTCACTCCATCGCGCTTTGGATGGAGGGATCGGTGGGTATAATAAATACTGCAGATCCTTGGTACAGCGCGATTACAGGTCGGAAAGTGAACCGTCAGCGCTCGCTGCGAGAAAAGTTTGTGTATGTACAGCGTCGAAAGAGGGATGTTGGAAAGGTAATTCGACCGCAGACTTGCTTGGCGAGTTTAGTTTGGCGCGAGACAAGAAAACAAGGAGGAGAAGGTCGTAATCTGTAGTCCCGAGGAGAATCATATATATATATATATATATGTATATTACACTTGGGTACTTACCCATTTCGCGGAGCCGGCGGTGGCGCCTTGGAGATGCCAAGACTGGCCAGACATTATTGTTCTCTGCTTCCAAATCCCAATAATCCGAAGTGTTAGTGTGATTGTTGTGTAGTTGCAGGGGATGGATGTGGATGGACGAGCGGCTTCGCAACGAAGTGGCGATGGTTCAGCGCATCGAGAACACGCGGGGAGGCGGGCTGTGTGCCAAGATAGCACGATCGGATCGGGAGGCGACTCGTAATCCGGAAAAAATGTTCGATGAGAAAAGTAGTATGTACAGGTATTTAGTTGTGAGGCTCAAATATTGTATGATACAGTAAGATTACTAGGCAGTCTTGGCCATAGAAGCAGAAATAGGTAATCTTACTCTGCCCTTGATCAATTCAATCGCGAATTTGATTTGGAAAACAGATCAGTTTGATACCTTGATCAGAAGGTGCATAGTATGTGTGATATATAGATGTCGGCTACATCTAGGTACAGGCAGGTATGTACTATGTAGAGATATCTCAATGGACACTAAGATCTTGATGGTACCATTCGTGGCCCCCAAAAAAAATTGCGGAGCCCGACCTCCACGGCTGTTGTCGTAACTGCGTCTGTCCACATAGACTCATAAGTGGCAAAGCGGAAAAAAAATTCAAATAAAAACCTAACACAACGCAACAACTCCATCGCTATGGATCGATCGAGCCCCAAAAAAGTCGGGCAGAAAAGAAATCAACTGCTGCCCAGTCTTGAGCCCGAGTCCGCGAAACCGGCTCAGCTCTTTGCCTTCCTCGACTCACCCCAATGTGTTCTCATAGCCTTGAGAAGCACGTATGCAAGCAGTCGATAGATCACGGTGCACACCCTAGCAGCGCAATTTGCACATGAGGATTTGTGTCCAGCTTCCAGAGCTCCAAAACATCCTTGCCCGTTTCAATGATACATCTACCGTCCGGTAGACGCTGGTTCTCGTTGCAGGTGAAGGTAACGGAGAGGAGGGAATAAGGTGCGAGATTTCGGATCATGTAACGGAGAGGCGAAAGGTAATTGAATCCTTGGAGGAAAACAGGCATGTCAATTGACATGACGCCGGCCATTACCTGGGCCATTGACAGGAAGAGAGATGCAATGTTGACAGCAAAACCGGTGTGGCCGAAGAGGGTGTTAAACTATTCTCAATTAGTGCGAATGACAAGATAGTGGAAGGTTGCGTTGCTTACCATTATCCCCAAGCTCTCTCCATAGTTTACTACACACAAACAATTGAAGAACAGAGCGAACACCATCTGCGGAGTTCGCGGGAAGCCGGTCGCAAGACCACACAGAACAGCAAAGAGGAGGGAGGTTCCAATCTCGAAGGGGATTTCGAGAGTAAGATATTGCAGGAAGAAGGCCTCAACCCCGTAAGTTCCATCGTCGTGTTCGCGGTAGAAGACATCCTTCTCATTGGGGTAGACTGCAACATTCTGCAACATACCAACGAAGTTGAAAGCTCCAAATTCTTGGAGAAGACCTAGGCGAGTTTGGACTGAGTAGTAGTCACTTTCAAGAGGCGCAAAGAAGAGGGCTAAGATAATTGCCAATCCTGCTACTTGCATGATTCTGGCGACAAGAAGGGGTGGCTGTCTTCGGAAGTTGATGGATGCACGATGGACTAGAAGAGGGTACGCTTGATAGAAGGAAGTTGACTTTCGAATGAGAGCACCTAGTTCAGCGGGCGTTGAGATTGTCGTTGGGCTCATTGTTCCGGCAGATTCGCTCTGTGTCCATGAGGAGATCAAATGAGTGACTTTTTCTCGGGTTTCTTCTTCTCGGGAGGCTCTTTGCAGATCAATAGTAATGAGATCAAGGGCAAAATCAGTCGGATTGGTAGATGTTGGGCACGGGTATCCAAGAGCCTCAAAGTGAGGCAGTAGGCCGCTCGCTTTTCCAGCATAAACTGGCGAACCACCTCGAGCAAGTAGGAGAACGCTGCCAAATTGCTTGAAAAGGTCGGATCGAGATTGATGGATAGTAAGGATAAGTGTTCGTCCCTCTAGCGCAAGTCCACGAAGCACTTCGAGAATGGACGACGCTGTGAAAGCATCCAATCCCGATGTCGGCTCATCCAGCAGTAAAACACGAGGATCAGTCAAAATCTGAACGGCGATCGAAACTCGACGCTTCTCTCCTCCAGAAATACCTTTCACTGTTTCGGACCCGATGAGATTGTCGGCGCAGTCCTTCAGGCCAAGCTTTAGCAAAACCTCGTCAGCTCGCTCATTCTTCTGTGCTTTGGTCATGAAGGAGGGGAGTCGAAGCCCAGCAGAGAATCGCAAAGTCTCCCGCACAGTCAAGGATGGAAGTAACGCATCGTCATCTTGGCAGACGTATGAACAGACCGATCTGATGACGGAATCTGAGGGTAGCGCTCCATTGAATTTCATATTACCAGATTTGTGATATTTGGTGGTTGCATTGTTGTGTAAGCGCAGAGCCATCGCGTTCAATAAAGAAGTTTTACCGCTTCCCGATGGGCCCATGATAACATTGAGCAGTCCAGCTTGAAAGGATGCATTCACTGGATTGAGGATTGTCTTGGTAGGCAGTTTCTTACCCCAAAATGTCCTCTTTTGTAAGTCGAGGGCAAAGTTATTCAATGCTATATCCACGGTTCTCACTTCTTCCATCGGTCTTGCGGCCATATTCTCCTTGCCAGCTGAGAGATCAGTGTCAGAATTTCTTGCTTGCGCAATACTCATCTCGACGGGAATGACTTTGAGAGCGATGTATGCGCATGTGTAAAACATGATGACGAAACCAACTAAAATGACGATAGGTCGTACAACCCAATTTCCCGGGAATCCGAGCTGATCCATGATGAAAGCACCAGTGTACTGAGCGCAAGCGGGATTCGATTCTCCGCCTTCCAGCGGGCAGTCGTAAAATTGTCCCACAAACTCATTCGCACACAGAGCACCAAAACTGTAGAAGACATATGCCGTCCATTTCAGCCATCTGACGTAGACTGGAATGGTATTGCTCTGAATAAAATAACCACATGCCATGCTCTGAACCGTGTATCCAAGATTGGCTATCACCGAAGCGCCAGCAAAGTCTCGAATTGTTGCAATACAGCACATCGCGAACGTGACTGCAATATACTGACTGAGAAGCAAAATTGAGAAGAACGTGAGAAATGTTCCTGCGTCTGCTCTGAAACCAGCCATGAAGTAGAAAATAACCGAGAACAGAAAAGGAACA
The DNA here is from genome assembly GCA_031472005.1 of Tetracladium setigerum. Taxonomy (NCBI): domain Eukaryota; kingdom Fungi; phylum Ascomycota; class Leotiomycetes; order Helotiales; genus Tetracladium; species Tetracladium setigerum. The sequence goes on from PZJY01000006.1 coordinate 2,633,866, forward strand.
GGAAGGTCCTCCATGAAGAACCTAGCAAATCGACGGCTCAGCAAGAATGGTAGAATATCTACGACCTTCTCGTTATGCTCTCGATCAAAGACTTGGATGTCGACTGAGAGGCGGTAAGTTTCGAAGATTAGAATGAGATATCCTTGCAATGCGGCAGCGTTGTATAATGCTCCCTGTCGACTTCGAATGCCAGATTGATCTTGGCCCAAATCGAAGAACATGTAGCCGGTAGCGATAGCCATGAGAATTGCTTCAGCGATCGAGCCCGCCATTGCCATGGGGTCTCTGTAAGTTGTCACAAATGCTCGAGATGTCAGAACACGGGTTTGACGTATGAACGGGGAGTGGTTGGAGGATTTTGATGATTGTTTAGATGCCGTATGTGTTGTCAGGAAGGCTTTCTCTTCCATGTAAAGTCTCTCGTTTTCATCGACCCAAGCGGCTTTGAGGCGATCAACTCGTTCGCTCGACGTCGCTTCTAGCTCCGGAGATCGATTGTCAATTGCTGCAATGTCGATGAAGAATTCCGCGGGATTGACGAAAGGTGGTAATTCCATGCCACATCCCTCAAACCAAGGCACACAATCCGCAGCTTTGCCGGAATATACTGGGCTACCTCTAGTCAGAATCACCAGCCTGTCAAACATGCTCCAGATCTCCGATCGTGGTTGATGGATCGTAGTCACAATCGTTCGGCCTTTCTTCGCCAGATTTTTGAGAGTTCGTACGAGCTGGAACGCGCTTGTCGCGTCCAATCCTGTTGTGGGCTCGTCCAGGAACAAAACACTTGGGTTGCTGAGCAGTTGTACCCCAATACTCGTTCTTCTCTTCTCTCCACCCGAGCAGCCTTTATGTTGGTGGTTTCCAATTCTCGTATCGGCGCAATCTTTCAACCCTAATTCCAGAATGACCTCTTCCACAATCTTCCTTCTCTCTTCTTCCGTAGTTGGTGGGGGAAGCCTCAGATCTGCGGAGTATCGCAACGTTTCTCGGACTGTTAATGTCGGCAGCAAAACGTCCTGCTGCATCACATATGCCGTCCGCACACTATTAACGCCCTCCAACCCATTAAATGTAGTCCTCCCACCAAACGATAATCTTGGGCTGGTCATCCGCTCTGCCATTGTATTCAACATCGTGGTCTTTCCCGACCCACTGCCTCCAATGATAGCAGTGAGCGTGCCGATGGGCATGGATGCTGAGACCGAATGTAGAATTTGTTTTGTCTGCGAAAGCGGTTCGCCATCTTGATTTTGCGGGGTTTCTTGAATTTGGCGGGCGACCACCACGGTGGTGAGATATCTACGGAGACGGCTAGATTGCGGACTTGGACTTCAACAGGTTCGACATCGGAGAGGGAGATGTGGTTACTCTGCGTGGTTGAGAGTTGCTGAATTGCGGGCGGAGCATCGTCGTGGTTGTTCGTTATCGTTGAAGGGCGTCTTTGCGACTCGGGGCGTATCGCGTCGACCTCCTTCGCGCCAGCCTCGATATCTTGCCCATAGTAGATACTGGTAAGATACTTCTATACACTCATCTACAAGAAAGTTGATCTCGCGGATACAATGCGCGGAGGGGCAGATGAAGGGGTCATAGACTTGGAAGACGGCGCGGCACGCATTGGCAACCAAAAATGAGGAAAGATATTGCAGAGACGAAAGACAGAAGCAATGAAGATATATACAGAAAGAAAAGAAAGATGGAGGCAGGCAAAGAGGGACCTACATGTTGGGCGGAGACGATGTGGAAGCATTGGATGTTCCGTAGGGGGGTCAATTGGTCGGGCATGGCATGGGAAGAAGGTGGATGGGGTGGTGTCGAGACCCCAAAAAGTCCTAAGCGAGGACGGGGGCTAACCAGACGTGAGCGGCATTCTTCCAGAACCGTGCAATTACACCACTCACAACTTCGAGATACGGCTAAGTTGGGCAACTCTATGCATATTGTTCTTCAGGGGTCAGATCCCTTTTGATATTTACTCGAATTACAGAGAATTTGGCTTGTGAAGTTGTACGTATGATGTGCTTAGGTATAATCAACAAACGACCCACCAAAGTGAGATGTGGACGAGCGCTGTTTGTTTGGTTAAAGCCGTTGAAACGCAACACGAGATTTGAGCGGCTTTTTTGGGGAAGATAACACAAGAAAATTCTGATAGTAAAGTCTCTGTCAACTATTATGATGGATAAAAAGACTTAATCTACGATTCAATGTCACCTACCTGCCATATCTCGATGATTGCTAGAAGCTACCTCTCTCCAATTCTAGATTGCCCACCGTTGAAACCTAATAGTTCTCCAGATCTCCAACATGCAAGTGCAAGGGTTAAATACGACCGCGCATAGGCGAATAATTGACACTTACAGCCGAACAAATCACCAGCGTCTGTGTCCGTCGGTCCGAACACCCTTGTGGGATTCCTAGTATCAAACACGACATAATGGATCTTGACTCTGGTCAGCACACCATCTCATCCTCGTTGAAGGATCCAATACTTTACGAAAGAATTTCTCAGCCTAAGATGGAGTAAAGAAACAAAGTTTGACATTTTGATAGGGCCATTGAGCAGTTCCCTCTTCTCTCCAGCTCCATGGGTAGGTACTTGAGAGCCTATCAGACAGCGAAATTTACGATGTTGCATCTTGACTCTAGCCTAAAGGGAAAGAGTGGGCTAGGAATTCGGATGTTATTTCGTTTCTCTGCTTGTCTATCTCACATGAACTTTCTAAATCAAAAGGATCCTCAACTTCAAAAGCACATACAGGAAGCGAGGATCACAGCATCAGCTTATTTCATGTGCTTACCCTACTTCTGCGGTCTCTCCGTGGGAGTGACACAGCAGATAGCTAGACGAATCAACATCTACTCCTTTGCAACCACAATTGAAAGAGCAGATGATCAATCACTTTTCGGATTTTTCAAGGATGAGTCGAGATTTGCCTTTCCCTCATCAGTAACAATCACCATGTATTTTTTGTGATCTCAAATTTGGGGAACAAAGAGAGAACTATGTTATTGGTCAACACATCTTGGCAATCTTACCTTACTCCTGATCATACAATATCAAATTTGCAAATTTGCAGGTAGGAAAGAGATACATCTGAGGTTCCTTCATTCCGCAGCAATCTTCTTCGTTTTCAAGTTGAGATGGAAGAGCGCAATGTGTTGTTATCAGGAACCTGTCAACATGTCTTATCTATGCTCACATTATATCTACAGTATAAGTTATGGTACAACTCAAACTCAAGTAAACACTCACTTCCAGTTATTATTGGCCCTACTAAGTCAGCTTGTGGTTTGCTCATTCTACATTCCTTATTCTGTAACACATGTCAAAGCTAGTCTTGGTCTTCTTTCATCTTCGCCTTAAACCAATGATCATTCTTCTTGAACTTCAAAAATACAGAAGGCTGCAAATTATAACATAATAAAAGCAAGATTGTCTCGGCCACCATGGTATCACCATCACCTTATCATCACGACCAACATACTATCACCACCACCACCATCACCCGGAGGCCCAGAATACAACTGATAACGACGAGTCCTCACCGCAGCGGAAGAAACTCAGCCTGTGAACTGGGCCAACCGCAAAAGATAACTTAATGTTCTGAACAATATCCTATTATTTACATTATTGGAATGAAGCTTTTTTATGGCAGTAATGGGATATTATGGATTACTTTTCCTATTCCGACCATACGCGTCTGTCTTATCGATATATATCACTAGGTTCACAAGCGTTCAATGCCATTGGCATTAAAGGAAAGACACTAATGGATATCTTTCAAGACGAAAAGATCCCCAAGGCCTTTTTCGACGTTTGTAACGATTCGGATGCCTTATATGCACTAGATCTTGAACTTATTTTGAAATTGAGTCATGTGATAGAGACCTCTGTTTTTGTGTCCCCTTGAAAATTTTCATTTCTCCCTCGCTCGAAGAAACCGATCCTCCTGAATATATTGTTTTCGCTCTCAGCTTTGCTTGGTAGAAGAATTATCCCATCCACACCGTCATCCTGTTCTTTGCTCAGGGTAATGGCCACACATAAGACCATAACAGGATCGTGGTTTCCAGTCTCGTCATATATTCCGCACATATTGCGATAATCAGTGCCATACACAGCCTCTGGATTCTCACTGAGGTCCACGTCCGGATATTTGGCCTTGAAGTCATTGACGTGTCTTGTTGAAGCCTCGACGATAGTGATTGAGTTTTCATTATATGGGACGTTTATTTTAGTTCCTACAGTGGGGGATAAAGGAAGCAAGAATATGTTGGAAGTCGAAGGATCGAACCAAGCCCACCTCATCGCAGCTTTGATCCTCAGCTGCGCAGAAATTACTTCTCCAAACGGGTTGAGCTCGGGAGCGGTTGGTGTTATTGAACAATCCACGATATCGCAGATAACGTCGGGGGCATCTTTATCTTCATCGTCATAAGAAAAATCGAAGTGAATAACTCCTCCCTCGAGACTCGCCCAGGACCATGAAGGTGCCCTATACTTCACTGGCCTGTAGAATACGAAGGTGTCGTCCTCACCTAGTGTCCTATGCCAGTATGAAGTGCGCCACGTGAGTTGTCTTGCTAAGTTGTATCGCCATAGTCCGGCAAAGTAGCCAGGGCCAAGGGCACGAGAGAAGGAAGGATGAGAGGCGATACCGGCTAGTGCATTCAATTTATCGCGTTCTTCGCTAGCAGTACGGAGAGAGTACGCCGTCACGAGGCGCAACCAGCAGCTCAGAGCTTTGTCTCTCTGAAGGTGTGCTTGGTCTTCGCTCAGAAGCAGAGAGTCTAAGTTTAGACTGTACTTGTCATCATTATCGTTATAGCCCGCGTCAAGGTCGAGCGGGAAGTATAAGGAGTCGCCAAAATTTCGTGTGCCAACATGGCATCTCCACATCATGGTGTTGGTGGTGAAAGTGAGCGTGCGCTGGGCAAGCAGCTGCTCTTGCATTGTCCAGGCCCTCTTCGCAAGGGGCTCAAGCCTTTCGTCGTAGCATGCGGCATCCAATCTGTTGACGGACATCATGCCGAAAATGCCAGGTCGAATCCGGACAGGTATCGTCTGGGAGGGCTCTGAATAGACTCGAGGATAGAGGAATCCATCATAGACGCTCTTCGCAGACGCGACGACTATTGTCAAGGCTGACGAATCATAGATGTGTTTCATGCCTGCGATTTCTTTGACCTTGTCCTCTTCAGAATCCTGGATGATACAAAGGGCGTCAATCCACAAGTATGGGATAGAAAAGTCGCGAGCCGCCGATATCGCGTGACGGATAGTGGCAGGTAGAGCTGGCAGATCTAGCTCTTTGACGAGCTGGCCATAATTGGACCGAGTGAGAGTTGGGAAAGGCGTCTTCCCCCAACAGTAGGAGAGCGTTGCATAAAGACCACGCATATTCCCAGATTCCAAAAGTCGTGGATGTTGCTGTCCCGGTGGAGTGACCTCGATGACCCTTGTGGGCAGGTTAGAGTCTCGACGTGAATCAGAGCAGCAATCATGTCCCTCGCACTCCTCTAACCATGTCACAACCTGCATTCTTGCTGCCTCACTATTAACATCAGTGCGTACAGGCCTCGCAGTTACATACGCTGATGCGCTGTCGTCTGCCGCTGTCCAGGCGTGAAGAAAAAGCGCGCTCCCCCCGACCCATTTTCCCGTTGGAGAGTTGCAGTCGATGTTCAGGTGGAAGACGTTTCGGCCGTTTGGCGTACACGACTTCATCTGGACCGTGGTAAGAATAGTAGTGACCTTATCTTCTGGCATCCACGAGTCTTGAATGAAGCTCCTTATATAGGTACACCAGGTGCAGCTAGCGTTTCTAATCTCACTAGTCATAGCTACTGTCTGGATACTTTTGTACTTGTTATGGCCGCTACCGAAATGATCGAAAGTGCAGAACTCCTCAAAAGCCTCGGTATTAAACAAATCACGCCAGCATCTGGCACAAACGAGGTCTTGAGGGGCCATCTTGAGTGACAAACCCAATAAAGAGCTTATGGACCGACCACGCTCGCGGCAAAGTATATGAATGGGCCAAAACGCCTTGGTCCAATAGACCTGAGAGACGCACAAAGTAGGAAAATAGATTGTGTTGAAAGTGACTGCGTTGGTTGATGATCATTAATTTTGTAACAAACAAATTTAGACATTTGCTCAGTGAATAGACGTCATATGGTTGAATACAGTGACGTTGAAAAGGTGTTTGTTCAGTAAATTGGGAGGTTGAAATACTAGTCACGTGCTCTGTCACAAGAGGATCCGAAATCTGTTCTGGCAGGAACCCTTGCAAGGGAACAGAAACGGATTCCCGGGTAAAGTTCGGTAAGGAAACTATAGCTGGGGCATAGGAGGCCAAAATGCGTTCAATATTCTGGTTCGCTGACTCAGGGCGTGCTCAGGCTCTGCTCAGGCTCTACTCAAGCTCTGCTCAGGCTCTGATCAGGCATGCTCACCCTCAGCCCAGGTTTAAAGCAGCAGTTGCTCACGTCCAGAGTCTAATAAAACAGAACCAGCGAAAGGGAAAATTAATACCGAGTCTGTTGGTATTCTAAGGTATTCTACTTATAACGCCTATTATCTTTGAAAAAAGAGTTCGATATCGCCAACGAGAACAATAAGATACCTTCTACGACAATTATTTCGGCATGACAATGGCAAGCATTCGACAACAATTTGTTTATTATTACTTCCATTAAAAGACAAAAAATCAACAACAACACAAGTGAACGACAATCAACTTGCATGTGGCAGGCAGGTAGCATTCTCGCACAGAAAAAAACAGCATCAGCGGTTTCCAGAATAACATTAAAGTCTAGTTCACCATCCAGATTGAAACACAGATCTTGTGAAGCTCGAGTGTGGAGCGGAACATGATAACATCGTGGCCTCAACATTGGAGTCCATCTTATATCTGCCGTGCCTTCTCCACTGTACCTTATTTTTCGATTATTCTGGCTAGTGAGCAAACCTTTGCAGACTCGTTGATGATCTGCTCTTTGGGCAAGATATATGTCCGAGGTAGTGGGTTATTTCTTCTACGATTCTTTTTGAAGTTGATATGGTTCAACTACATTGTACTTTTATAGTTATATAAATTAACCCTGATATCAGAACACTTCAATGGAAGAAATTTTGTTGACTTGTGTGTTGTTGGCCGAAGGGATTATTGTCGTTATCAAAAAAGAGTTAGGGTTCGGAGCAGATGTTGATGCTGAACAATGATTGTAGAGATATTAGCACATCTACTTTTCGCTTCTAGAGTGACATACAATTAGGGCACCTTGCAGAGAAGTTGAAAGGTTCCGCTTACTCTACCTTCTAGGTAAGCTTTGATCGAGTATTCAGTGTCGAGTTGCTGACTTGCACATCAGATATGCTCTCAAGGGTCTGTTATACAGAAAGATATGTGAGAGGTAAACGGTATGAGGGATTACTGTCTGATATTCGTTTATCAACTAGGATTCGTCTTTCGCTTGCGCGTCCCATTGTCAACAGAGTCCTTTGCTTCAATATTAATGTTCGTTTCTCCCTCGGCCCCTCCAGCGTCCTCTCCACCGATTATCCAAGTCTTCATAATTTCCTTAACCTCCTTCACAGCCTTTTCCTTTCCCTTTGACTCACCAACCCTCCTCACATACCCAGAATAAACCACCACCTCGGCCACACCCACCAAAATACTCCCACTCATACTCAACGCCAACCTAGCCGGTGTATTCCACCACCTCGCCACCACCCAAATAGCACCCGCACAAGCAAACACACTAATTAGAACATTGAATATGAGACCCATCTGTCTATCAATATCGGCATATTCCACCTCATCGTTCTCAGCGAATGGGTCGTTGGGGGCTGTAGGGTAGTGGTTCGAATCAAAGGCGTGAGCTGCTGATGAAGCGGGGAATTGCTGGCGGAAGGACTCCATGGGTTGAGGTGGGTTGGTCATGCGGTCGTAGGAGCGTTCTTCTTCTTCTCGTCGGAGGCGCGCCATGAGGGCTTTGTATTCGGGAGTCTGTTGATCGAGTTAGTCGCGTCTTCGTTGAATAGGTGGAGGCGGGCTCACCGGTTCAGGCTTTGGAGGCGGAGGAGCAATGTAAACTCTCGCTCCTCGAAGCAATATATCTAGGCTGTTAGGTGTGATATCTTGCGCTTTCAGTTGTCTTGACAGGTCGATTGCCTGGCCATGAGATATTGGGTTTCCGACTTTGGGATTGTGTAAAGAGGGTTCTGCTGAACCAGCACCCTTTCCAGATTTTTCGACTTCGTCATGCTTCGAAGTCGGAGATGGTTTTTGGGTCTGTAATCTCTCTTTTTCTGCTGCGTTATCCTCGGGTTCGCTGTCTGTCGTTGAAGAGTTGTCGTCTTGTATGATGGACGGCTGCTCTTCAGCCTGGTCGAGGGCTTGTATCTTCTCCAGAGCTTCCACCATGGTGGAGGTCATCGTGAGGAAAACCATTCTATTTAGATATAATTGCTCGCTATCTGGGTTCGTTTGGTGAAGATGATTTCTTTTCGCGTTTGAAAAAGATACAAAAGAGTGAAGCCTGGAGAGTGTCGAAGCTCCAACGCAAGGCTACGCAACTCGGGTGCAGCTGCCCCCAATCCAGTACAGTAATTGGCGCGCCCTCACGGGCTCGTGTCCGACAATGGTCGAGTGCAGCCGAAAAAACTTGTCGGAACTTGACGCTTCAACAAATTCCTGATTACAGTATATACATTCCGCCATTCCGACTTCTTCCTCTCCTCTCCTTGATCGACCCTCCCGCGAATAATTGGGCATCTGGGATGTGCTAGGGATATTGAAGAAAGAGCCTGAATATTTTGCGTTACCGGCAGGGTTGTTGTGATGATGCGCTCATCTAGAGCTTCGAAGCTCTTCAACAGCTCCTCCTCAATAGTGAGAAAGTCTCAACTTGCGAGATATTCCAGCGGTCAATTGGCTGCGCAGCGATCAAGGCTTCCCCTCACGAACCCGTCAATTCCACATCCCGCCCGAAGGAGGCAATCTTCATGGGCGCAGGCTGTCTCGGTGGCATCCAATGTCTTCTCGAATGCCACATCGAGTGGTGGCCCAGGAGGCATCAGCGTGGATCCGTTGCGGATGGTAGCAAAGGAGATGAAGTTTTTGACTGGTAATATCAGACAGCTGTTGGGTTCAGGTCATCCTTCACTCGATACCGTGGCCAAATACTACACTCAAGCCGAGGGGAAGCATGTGCGACCTATGATTGTCCTGTTGATGTCTCGAGCTACAGCCATTGGACCGAAGTCTCCAAGATACAATGGCCAGGAGACTGTTCATGATGTTGACAATGCCATTTCGCCGCAATCGATTCTCTGCGATGTCAATCCTTCTTCGCCAACAACGAATCCCCTTACCCATACCGAAACCACATACCCAGCAAACGAGAGCGATATCCTACCTACTCAACGCAGGCTTGCCGAGATCACCGAGTTGATTCACACCGCTTCGCTTCTCCATGACGATGTCATTGATCATTCGGTCTCGCGGCGAGGAAACCCATCAGCGAATCTCGAATTTGGAAACAAGATGGCTGTTTTGGCTGGGGACTTCCTCCTGGGGCGGGCTTCGGTTGCTTTGGCAAGGCTACGCGATCCGGAAGTCACTGAGCTTTTGGCAACAGTTATTGCGAATCTCGTGGAAGGAGAGTTCATGCAACTGAAGAATACCGCCTCGGACGAGAAGAACCCGGTTTGGACCGAAGACACAATCACATACTACCTCCAAAAGACGTATCTCAAGTCCGCAAGTTTAATTTCAAAATCGTGCAGAGCGGCTGCTCTCTTAGGAAGTTCGGATAGTGTGACTGTGAATGCAGCATACTCTTATGGAAAGAATCTCGGCCTGGCATTTCAACTGGTTGATGACATGTTGGACTATACGATAAGTGAGAAGGAGTTGGGAAAGCCAGCAGGTGCAGATTTGGAACTGGGTCTTGCAACCGCGCCATTACTGTTCGCATGGAAAAATAACAAGGAGTTGGGATCTTTGGTTGGCAGGAAGTTTGCAGAGGAAGGGGATGTTGCCAGGGTAAGTTCATGAAAGTCCATCATGCGGTATGAAAGTTAATCAATCTAGGCTCGGGAACTGGTACTTCAAAGCGATGGATTAGAGCAAACACGGGCTCTTGCAGAGGAATATGGTAACCGAGCCATTGCAGCCATCGAGGCATTCCCAGACAGCGAGGCGAAGGAGGGCTTGGTAGAAATGGTTAATAAGACCTTGAAGCGGAGGAACTAGACTCTGATATGAGTCTCTTTCTTGTAAACTCCTCTTTCATCGGCATTCTGGTGCCATCTGTATTATGATTAAGGGCTGGTGTTTGCATAGAAAAAATATGTACAATAAAAGAACAGCTGGGCGAGCTCCGGAGTTCTAGAAATAGACGGTTAATGTTATTACTTCATATTTGTAGAATAAATGTAGGTAACTATGACTTGCAAAGCTGTCATAGAAGAAGCTGCATCGTGTAGTTATATTGTGTCAGACTACCTCCTAAGAATTGTGCTGTTTTTTACGACATTGTTGAGAATGGAAGGCTACAGTTTCTTTTGTGCACAATAAACTTGTGGAAACAGTGCAAGCTATAGCTCCATACAGCATTAACAGGGTAAGATTTTGTTCAGTTTATCTGATTGTTGGATGAAATCACCTTTGATGATCTCAAGAACAAACCTGAAAGAGACAAGGGGTTTTTGGTGGTCATCACGTGACCGCGCGCGCCATTTGGAGGAGTGCTTGACGCGTTTTCTCTCGCGGGGCCGGATATCTTTTATCTTTCCGACCTCGCCAACCTCATCGACCTCAACACCATCAAACTCTCGACTCAGCAAGACAACGTCGACCACATCATCCACAACACACCCTTTTGAACAGCCTTGACTGGCTCCACGCTTTTGTCATGGCGACTCCTATAAATCAGCGCCTGTAAGTTCTCACCTTTCCTTCTCCATCTCCAACCGCATTAACACGATCCACCAGCAACGCGCCCTTGAAGACCTACTCTCGCCGTGTCAACAGCAACTCCGATCTTCCACTCAGCAAGAAACGATCAATTTCAGACGTTCCAGCTGTCGAAGAACCTTCTCTTCCCAAGAAATTCAAGCGCGACTCGATTCAGAACTACTTCAAAGCTCTTCCCACCCCTCTTCCAACCCCAGAACCAAGTTCCGATTCCGTCGAGCCCCCGCCATCTTCACCTCCTTCGCAGACAAGACTTCTACCACTTCAATTGCAGTCGCAGCCTCCGCAGAGACCACGAAGAAGACTAAAAGCAAGGCCTAATCTCGCCCCAATTGTCAACATGTCAGACAACGGAGAACAAGGCATCTTCGACCTCGAGGACTTCAACGATGCAGAGAAAGGCAGTAAGTCGATCTACCGTTCTCTATTCGCTTCTGCCACTCTGATGGTCAGAGGATGTTCTCCTAATTCACAAGTCAATCTCCGCTGCATGGTCAAGCTAATCATATCATCTGCAAATAGAATACCTCTCCACAAACTCCTCCTCTTCCGGCCGCTCGACCCCAGTTCATAACCGCAGCTTCCTCGGCATGAAGAAGAATGGCGGAAAGGGTAAAAAGAATGCAGTCGATTCTGCTTCTGAACAAGTCCACCCTGGTGCAATGGTCATCTCTGGTTCTCGTGTTCGCAACGATCCCTCCACCGAAATCGACTCCTCTCCAGATGAACCAATATATATGGCTGGTCGTCGTTCTCGCATGGCTATCTCTGCTCAGGCTGGCTCTAGCGCAATGACTATCGCTGGTTCTGCTGCTCGCCCAAATCCCTTCACCGAACTCCAAACCACAACTCGTTCTCTTCAACAGCCTAGAGATGCACAGAGCGGCACCATTTCAAGACTTCCGATTCCTCACTCTCGCCCAATCCCTATTCCGGAGAAGGTTGTTCAACGTGGATCTGACCACCAACAAGCTTTACTTGATCTCGGCGTAAACCCTTACAAGACCTGCAACGATTGCGGCATGTACTACAACACAACTGACCAGAAAGATCGTGCTGCTCATGACAAGGTTCATCGTGAATGGAAAGCTGGCAAGGCACCCAAGAATGCTTCAACCAAAGTTACGATCTGGGCAGAGAGTCGTGACGAAGACAAACTCATCAACAAATCCTACACCTCCAATAGCTCCATGCCCACCGAACTTCATCGAGTCCACCTCGTCGAGCGCACCTCTGCTGCCGGATTGCGCATAGATGCCGAAGATGCCCTGGCAAACTCTCGAGAGGACATGGGAGGATTGGAAGTCACCAGACAGGAGCTTTGGTCTGAAATCGCCAACCCCACCAACCCATCCGATGTCAACAAGGTGCCCCGATACAAAATCTTCGTCTACTACATCAACGTAGAGCCGGTTGGGGTCCTTCTTGCCGAGCGCATCGCAGAAGCCTCCCCCTTTGCCAAGGGCACGGTTGATCCGGCCCAGAAATTCAAAGTATACATGTCCGTTGACCGCATCTGGGTCAAGAACGACCGACGACACGGCGGCATCGGGACGAAGTTGATCGATCTTGCTCGAGATCACTTCGTTCCCGGCGTTGTTCTTTCCAAGAAGAACATCGCCTTCTCATCCCCAACTTCTGCAGGCATCGAGTTTGCCCAGAAGTACACGGGATGGGAGGGGGCCGTCCGTGGGTCGTTCTTGGTCAATTTGTAGGCCTGGCAGAGGGGGAGGAGGGATGGAGAGAGGAGGAAGGAGGGGAGGAAGGAGGGGAGGAAATATTTGGGGGTGTGTGCTTGTGCTTGTGCTTGTGGTTGTGGTTGTGCTGGTGGCTTTGCTTTTGTTTTGGGAGGGGCGTTACGGAACTATACCCCGGGGCGAGAGAAATGAATGAATGACAGTTTGAATTTTTTAAGAGGCTCCTTCTTATTTGTCCATCGTGAGTTTCTGTTCAAGTGCAAGGTAGGCAAGTAAAGCATTCCTCTTCGAGTGTTTGTTTATGCTGTCATTTATAGATGTATCTTTCCTTCAAAGTGATGTGAAATGAGATGAGATGAAAGCCGCTTAGCATGTGATTTCGTCTGATCTATGTCCTCTTCCGAAATAGTCCAGATGAATGGTAGTATCATGCTTCTATTGGTTTGCTCTCGAGAAGATGATATAAAAGGCTAACTAACGCTAACTAAATATATAAGTAGTGTCTGCTGATCAGGGTCACCATCCCCCCAAACAGCGCTACCCCACATCCGCCTATTCGCTCCCTCCCTGACCTGAGTCCGTCCCCTCCTCTGCCCCTGGTTTGAGCACAGACCTGATTTGATAAGATGGCACCGATGGATGCTCATCATATCCACATCGACCACCTCACCGAACAATCCGGACGACAACAAAACATCTCAAAACTTTCTACCTCTAAACTCCCACCACCTTCGCACAAAATCTGTACATTCTTGAATGATATAAAACACAATCTCGGGGTGCAACAACACCAGATGTCCACCTCGACACGATGGCAACAGACTTCTCTTCCTCCAATCCTTTCAGAAGGAAAGCAGGTCCAACGGCTGTTACAACAGCTCTAACACCCCATGCGAGCGCTGACCCCTCCATACCTGGCAGCAACCACGTTGCTTACCAACAGACGGCTTCACCCCTAGAATACACCTCGTTCCATCAAGAGGATGACGCTCCAAAGAAAGTTACGAAGAAAGTACGAGTGCAGTCTCCTCCCCCGCCATCTCCGTCCATCCCTGATTCCTCCTCAACAATTGGCGATGAGACCTACTCCATATCAATAAAGCCCCCAACACCAATCCCACGGGACGATGACCCATTCGAAAGCACAAACTATAGTTCTGGCGAGGATGAGGAGGTTAGGAAACCCACACAAGCTCCCGCCAATCCCTTCTCTAAGACGTTAGAGACCATGGAACACCCTGGACGGGAAGGAGTAGGAATATCCCCAACAAACGTTTCAGCACCAGGGAGGGCATCTATGGATGTAGAGGCATTCAAGAGACTTCTCATGACCGGCAGCTCGGGGTTAGGAACATCTACGCCTCCAACCGCGCTGCCGGCGCAACTTGCTCATGGGCTCGGAGATGGAGGAAGCAGCACAGATGCGTCGTCGGTATCCAGGCAGTCGATATATGATGCTATACAAGAGACTCACCCCGTTGAAACTCCTCGCACATCACACGAAATATCGGAGCCCGAAGATGACCGAAGGGTGTTTGGAACGGACTTTACTTCCATGACGACGACTGGGAGGAAGAAGCCTCCACCACCGAGTTCGAGACATGGAAAGCTGATCAAGCTTGAATTGCGAGATGATCCTGTTGCCAATATCGTACAATCACCCATTACGCCCGGTTCCATTACCTCCATTACCTCGCAATCATACTTCAGCTCGAGTCCTCGTTCTCAGACCGACCTCAACAAACCACTACCGCCAGCACCCACGCGCTCAAGCCATGAATCGGATCGAGAATCCTCAATATTCGATAGAGAATCAGCAGGCAAAACACCAGATCCACCATCTCCATCTGCATCCATTCGAAAGAGGACGCCTCCAGCACCACCTCTAGCTCGAAGACACAGTCAGCTAGTAACAGATTCCAAGCTTACACGGAGTGACTCGGGACGATTATCCCCGAGAGTAGAAGAAGATGCCGCAAGTATCAGAAGCGTCGACACAAGCAGATCTCGCTCCGACAGCTTTCGGGCACCACCACCACCCCCATCACGAAGACCAGCTTCTCTCCGGAATGTCTCGCAGACCCAACTCACCTCACCCACCTCCATATCCACGTCCACACCCACATCCACCACCTTTCTACCAGCCCCACCACCAACAAGAGGCCTTTCGCGCTCCGGGAGACCACCATCCATCATCAACGCCGAAACAACCACCAGCACACCAAACAAACGCCTCTCCGCAATTCCACCCCCACCACCACCCCATCGCCACCACCGATCCAGCATGGATGGCAATTCTAGTTCCCCTGGTGCATCACAACGACCAAGTGGCGAAACACCACGCAAAAGCATCGATAGCGTGCGCAGGGGATCAACGGCGTCATCGCTCTCACACGTTGAAATTGCTTCGTCGAATCCGAATCCGCATGACGTGTTGGCGGATTTGAATGCGTTACAGAGAGAGATTGATGCGTTAAGGGGTAATCCATTGAAGGAGAATGTTACTTGAGCGGTGTTTGGGTTTTTGGTGGGGCATTTGGTGCGAGGGGTGGAAATATTGGAGGTTTTAATTGATCATTAATCAATTGATTCCTTGGACTTTAAAGGGTATGGAGGCAAGGACGGGAAGGAAGGGCATGGAAGCATGGAAAGGCTTAGATGCGTGTATTATCGTATCTTCCCTTCTCTGAGTACAAAAACTCCCTCCCTCTCTCTCTCAGAGCGATCTTTCATGTCGTCATTATCATCATTGTCATCATTCATGTCCGATCACCACAAGAAATACCTATAGTAGCACAGCACCGCATCAAAATATCTCGCTTGCCCAAATTTTGGAATGAATGAATGTTCACCTTCCTTCCCAGCCAATCAATCATTTTCTTCCTTCCTGGGGTAAAACCTAGGGGTCGTGGAAATGGTAGGTTAGGTTGGTAGGCAGTAGGTAGGTAGTCAAATGCATCATCATCGTTCATAGGCAAAGGAGGAGTTTTGTTGTTCTTCTTTTTTCACAGGGCCAGGTCATTGGGAATTTTGAAACTTTTCTGGGATAGGGGTGGTAGTAAATTGGGAGTGGAATGGAGTTTTTAGGCGGGTTTGTTTTGTTTGTGTATATATTCTTACTATTTTTGGTGGGGTGGTAGGAGAAGGGGGAGGGGAGGTGATGGAAATGGAAATGGAAATTATTGTGCCATTGTGCATTATTTGCATACTTTACTCTCTTCTCTTTTTTTTTTTAAACTGTAGGAGTTCTAAAATCTCCTTGTCGTGTGATTTAATAGCTACAACGACGAGAATTTGTTTGGTAGACAGTCAGTCAGTCGGTCAGTCAGACAGTTAGTCGTTCTCCTCTGCGGGTGTTGATACTATGATAAGTATTGGAGTCTAGGAGTCTAGGATAAAGTAGTACGAGAGAGATGTGTGGGAGAGAAAATACTTTCTTCCTTCCTTTCTCTTTTTTAGTCCATTTCCAGTTGGCTTTTCCTAAATCTATTATCCTGTTTCCAGTTTATGTTCTGATTTTTTTTCTGGTATCCTGGACAAGTTCTTGATGAGTCCATCCTGCCTATCTAAAGTTCAAACGCTTGGCCCCGAAGGAAGAACCCTGGTAATTCACTATCCAAAGATAAAAGATTACTGAACCATGACGGAATCTGTAACACGGTACATACATCGTAATCAAATAGGATACAAAGTTCTAGTTCTGAATCTCTTTCGTTAAGCTTGTTGGAAAGCTTGTTTTTTTTAGTTGGGATTTTAGTACTGTAGATCTTCGAGTGCAGGAGGGAGATCGACGGGTTGGTGGAACTAAATAACTAACTAGGGAGTATGGAGCTACGGACTGTGACTGGGAACTGTGACGTTGGTTTTGGAATTGGTAGATTCGGGGGGCTAGACCCTAGACTTAAATAGTCTGAACTTCTTTAGAGAATAATTTCTGTCGTGTAACTTTTCATTGCTATATGTTTTGTGTAGACCTCGTGTATTGCTTGATGGGTATGTTGGGGGATGCTGGGTGTGCGGGGTACGAGGATAATCAAATTGCAGCATAGTGACCTAGCAAGAGGTTGTGTTGTGATATGGTGTTTAGGAATCCTTTTGTGTGCTTGTATATAAGATAAATTTACGGAGTAGGCTAGGGGCGAGATTTTTTGAGATTGGTACTGTAGTGTTTGCATCGAGAGTTAGACTGCTTGCAGTACACACTTGCCAATCCTCTGATTTCCAAACAAACAAACAGCAGACATGAAAGAGATCTAGGAAAAGTGCTAGTCAAGAATTTAGCATCGCAATTTAAACCATGATCCCTTCCGAAACTCTGGAACTTGAAAATCAGTACACGATATTGTGCAATACAATGGCTATGTACCAGTACAATTACCAAAAGGAACCCCTTCCCTCCCTCTCTGTTTCGTATTCTAATTTGGTATATTCAAAATTACTTGGCGTGTTTGTTTGAGGTTACAGTTATGACGAGGTGGATTCGGTAGATGTTGTGTGTTTTGGGTGTGGGTGTGGGTGTGGCTTTGGGAGATGGAAACGATGGCGGTCAGGACGGGTTTCAATTGAGTATCCGATTGTGATTGCATGGAATCATAGGTACTGTACTGTACGTTAAGCCTCCTCTCTACGCGGAAGATGAGAAGCGGTGAGACGCTGGAAGGCTGGAGGATTGAAAGGCTGAATGGTTGGCAGGTTGCAATGGAGTAAGGACTGGCTGACCAGTGATGTGCTAGAAGAAATGTCGTGACTTGTGAAATGCATGCATAACGCAATGCCATGTCATGCTCATGCTATGCTTGTTACCGTACCGAAGATTACAGCAAGGTGTAGTACTGTAGTAGGAATCCAGGATGTTGTTTGGTGGTTCAGCTTTCTCAAATTTCAAATCCCGAATCCGCAGGAACATGCAACTTGGAAAGCCAGACTGTACGAATGATGGGTATTGTAAGTGATAGTGATTCAGATCAACATAGAGTGCATGCCTCCTCTGAGCATGGATAATTGCGTTTTTGGGATTGGGATGTCGCACAGATGATGTAAGGTTTTGATTGCTTGCCCTGCCTGGGCAGGACGAAGGCTGTTGTGCACGAGGACGGCGGTAGATTGCGGGGTTGATTGAGTGACTATAGCTTGTGATGTTGGAGGGGGAAATCAGGTTTGGATTTTGGAAATGTAAAAGGGGAGATGGAAGGTGATGGTCTAGACTGGTCGAAGGATTTTGGGTTCGATTTGTGTGTTCTAGATTCATTATGTTTCTTGTTTTGGAACTGGACATACAGTACAATACAATGTAACTCCTAAAATGTAGGTAGTCACACTTGTTTTTTGCTGGTAGATAAGTGTTTGCTGTAGAGGTTGCAATGTATAGCAGGCAGGATATTATTATTAAGCCTAGCCCTAAAACATTCTCAAGGCGACTTTGGTGTCAAGTCTCAGCTGGTGGTGATGTGCATAAAGGTATCACCTGGATCCTAGATTTTGGGTTTTTTGACGCACTTCATACTACCCACACAAAAAGCAAGGTCGACCCCATCTTGCAAGCTCAGGTACAATCTTCACTTGGGATTTCACTTGACTTGATATTCCCTTTGCTTCTTTTTCAGGTCCATTATTTTAACAAGACAATATCCACTCAAAACCACTGGCACATGAAGTCTTCGGGAAGCGGCTGCATTATTCTTCAGGTCTATTTCAACTAGGGTTAAAATAGACGACTTTTGTTTGTTCCATGATCATTGATCAGTAATCCTTCATGCATTCATCCATGCAGGCTGGCGTTTCTCCATACTTCCCCATACGCTAGACTGCACAAGGAGCTTGACGCGACCTATCACTACTCTCTAATCCACTGTGAATTTGCGAAGCTAGAATTTTCTTTTTCTATTCTTGTCTCGGCATCTTTCATAATTGGAACTGGGGGAGGGGGGATGATGTTGATGCCAAGAGTAGTTTTTTTGGACGAGAAAAGTGAGTGGACTGGTCCTGATGGAACATGGCTGAGATCAAAAGCCACAGTACAACCTTGAAGGAATTTGAGGGACTTCTTGCCAGGGTACAGGTGGCTCGATTGGGAATGAATGGCATACTGCTATATTGGAGAGATATGTTCACATCTTCTCTACTTCTACAAGTTGATTTGGATTTGAGAAGAGCTTGATCGCGGGAGATACTTTGTTTATATGGATTAGGCGAGATGGTGCGGATTCTTCTCTAGTCTCTTGTGGACGGCTAAATGGTAAGCGTCCCACTTGTGCTGCCGCTGATCTGATCTAAAGCCGATCTTCAAAGCTTTAAAAGAATCCTTGTCTTCGACGCCTATCGAAGGCATACTTGCGAGAGGTGCATGGGTGCGTCTGTATGGTGGGGCTCACTTAATCCTACCCCTCCCTCAGCGAGGAAAAAGCAATTTAATCTTGGTAGTCCCAATAATAACGAGAACAACAAATGCAGACTTGAAAACCAAGGAAATAACGGAGTATTATTTGACTGCTGGAGTCCAACCAGCTGGTGGGAATTAATGGCATTTAAGGGGTCAATGTGTTTTCCGACAACCAGGTCAGAGCGCAGGCGAATCAGTTCGTCCGATGACTGCAACCATCATGCAGGTTGTTCCCATCTCATCACCTCCTTGCAAAGGGATAAGATCACATGTAGCCCTGTCACTGCCTGGTGGCGTTTAGTTCCAAGAACCCGGAATATTAATGGGTCATATCAGTGGTGCAGTGTTGGGAGAGTTGAAGATTGATTGTTGTTGTTAGTGCAAAATGAAAGTTTCGCAAAAGCAGAAGCATAAAGCTAGGGTAATAATTTACTTTGGCTAGCAACTGTCAGATTGGTCGAAGGAAACCTAAGTACCCGCATTTGGTATCAGAATAGAGAAGGCGTTGCTGACGAATTCTGGAACAACCCAGAAACGACTGAGCATTCTCTTGTGGTATCGCACAACGGCCAACTAACTGGACGATGAGCTTTTGTTGAAGAGTTCAGATTAGAATGATGGCTTTCCCTAGTTTTCCCCAGACAAAGCCTTTGGCTTCTCTCATTTGAGATTTCGTCAGACCGTTTTGTGACAGCTACATTTCGGGCTGAGCCTATCGGCATTGTCCAGCCGTGTGACGGATAGGGGAAAGTCGAGGGGGAGGGAGAAGAAAGACTCCTAAGTCCTTATTCTCAGCCTGGTCGGCGTCTTGTCCTCGTTCGCTTTTCGAAATTTAGATCTCTTTGATGCGAAACCAGCATGCCCATCACAGTGTTTTGGTACGGCGATGTCTCCGGCAAGGTCTGTGCGTGGTGTTTGGCCGAATAATCCCCTGCTTGATACTGCAATAGGAAGCTTCAAAGAGAATGTGCCAAGTGTCATCAGATCTCCTCGGGATGCGCTTCTGACATATACTTCAAGGGTTTTGGTATACCGTCAGTCAGGGGGTTGGTTCTTTCGCATCTTGCCCCCCGTTTCGATCGCACACCACTACTAGGATCTAAACGTCTTCGGCATCATCTCGACTCCTCGTGCATAGCTGGCGGAGATGCAGACGACTAAAAGCCCACGTCGTTCGCCGATCATCCAGCCTATGCCCAGAATACCTGAAGCTGAGAGGAAGAAAAGGATTGCTGCTGCTGCATTCTGATTGGGCGACCTAGAGACTCGGGAAGGGCAATATTGGGTAATTTTTACCTTTATGGCTTGTGGAGGAGCTTCCCTTACAGGGATGGGAAGGGGCCTAGACCTTACCCCGGCCTCGAAGGAGGATATACTTGCATTATTCTGTCTACTAGAAAAATGCACTTTGATGCAAGAAAGCACAAAGATGGGATTGAGGGTTCCTCTCTGTCAACCTATGGAATAGAAGCAAATCAGTATGTCTCGCTTAAACTAACGGGATTTGTTGATGAGTTTCCTGCGCGATCGCGAAGTCTGATAAGAAGAAGGTCTCAAGCTTGGATTCTCGAGCCGTCCCATGTAACGGACTCAACCCTAAAAATATGGAGAAGAGCCGAGAGGTGGATCCGAAGAAAGTGTGCCTTGACTTCGCGAGAAAGCTAGGGGAAATTCCGCGCATCCTTGATCAGATCGAGCGCCTTGACGGCTGTGTTGATATGTGATTGATATATGTATAGTGGCAGGGACCCTTTCCGCGTCGGAGACGAATCAACGACATGGCTGGTACTGTACATATTGCAGTTCTAGCGTGTTGCCTCTCAAAGCATACTTTATCTATTCCTACGAACAAATCTAGAGGATCTCGAAGTCTGTCGCCACAGCTCAGGGCCAACTGAACGGAAAAGCCATCTAGAAGCCACTTACGACCCAGCCTGCCACAAATACGTGCTGGATGGCCTGCAGGTCTCTTCGATATTCAAGCCTCTACGACCAATTTTCAAATCCCGATACTGCTGTTGTGATCCCTCTAGAGGACAGAGACTACACTACACGTTGCCACTACAGTGCCCCTGGCCGGATACTTTATCGTGGCCTGCATTCGGAACAGGTTTTGCGACCTTGTGCTCCCCTCCACCATTCTAGCACAGCAACACAAAGCATCATTGCTGTTTTCCCCCAAACCCTCTTTCCTGATCCATAAAGAGGGCGCCCTCCCGTGCGTGCATCCTCCACTCTTGATCTCACCCAAACCAGCTAGGGCCCCCTGCTGTTCAACCCTGGACGAGTAAATCCTTTTCATACAACCTTGAACGAACTTGGATTGCTTGGACCTCTTAGCAGCACTTACTCTTGATTCCATATATATCTTCAACCTCCTGTTCTTGGTCTATTCTTCACCAACAAAATCTGGTTGTTTTCACTGGATTTCCTCCTGGGCTGGACTCGGTCAGTCAATGTGTCGGCCAACGGACAACGTCACACAAATCACTTCGAGGTGATAATGGATTATATCAATGTCGCACCGTCAATGGAAGTGGCCGTCGATGACACTTGGCCTGGAGAAATAGTTCCTTGGGCAGAAGACTTTGAGGGGCTTGTACGTCAACAGACACCACAACATCGGACCTTTTATAGACACGTCCTCCTCCATACGTCACCTCGCTCTGAACGCCCCATCCGGAGGCGAATTAGACCCGAAGGTTCTTGTGTCAAGTCACACCAAACGTTTAGTATGATCACAATGCCAGCTGGCGAAATAAGAGAGAGACGGGGCACTTCAGAACTCTCATCTTCTTGTTCACCAGTGACCCATGTTACATCCGCGACGTCATCCTTCAGCACTTTATCGAGTACTTCTGACCGGGTGGAAGAAATATTTGAAGGCGATGAAGGGCATAAATGGGAAGGGGCAGAGCTTTACTACCCAGGCGGGAGCGTAGTACCCAAGCTGGAACCCTTTGATGAAGTTGATATGGACGACTTGTATCCGGTAGAGAATACCCCAATGCAAACGCCTACTACACAGGCGTCTCCGATTGAGGGTTCAATCAAACGACCGCGAGGTCGTCCGAGAAAAAACCCAAAGCCAGACCCAGAAGCCATGGCCAAGGTTCATAAGGGTCGGTCTAAGACAGGTTGCGGAACATGTCGAAGGAGAAAGAAGAAGTGTGATGAAGCTAAGCCTATCTGTGAGTTAAACTCTTGTGTGATGGCGAGGTTCCAGAGTTTGATAGGTTTTAATTAGGCGACAACTGCAAGAAGAACGGGATTGAATGCGAAGGATATCGACAATTGCAACACTGGAAGAGTGGCAAAGAGAGGAAGGATGAAGAAGGTATGCAGCTCGTTGACCCGTTCAAGATCTATGCTTACAATTAGTCAAGAGCGATCAAGAAAAGCCCTTGAAGGTAAACCAGACTTAAATCTCTTAGGACCACCGAAGCTAATATTCTTGTCATCAGATGTTAAGCGACGTTCCTCTCTTGTGGAAGTTCCTTCCTTCTCACTGCCGCCACTCTTTTTGGCTGTCGAGACTGAAGGTGACAGAATATTCTTCAAACATTATACTGATAGACTGAGTATAATTTACACTGTGGAAGAGGAGATGGAAAGCTCCTTCAGGAAACTGGTCTTGCCAGTGGCGCAAAATGACAAAGGTCTCATGCATTCCATTCTTTCCCTGGCGAGTAAACACATTGACTACTCATCTCCTTACGGACGACAAATTCTCTCTGAACACCCAAACGTCAATGTTTTGGAGCTACAAAAGCGCTCGGACTTCCACCGCGAACAAGCATACGCGGAACTTGCAAAACGACAAGCCAACGGATCTGTCTCAGCAATTCATTTGCAAATCGTCTGTCAAATCCTGGAGACCTTGAGCGATGAACACCCTACTGGATCACACAGGATACATCTCGAAGCTTCCCAAAAGCTCCCATCAACCAGTGACCCCGAGTTGAACAAATTTCTCGAAGCCTTTTATCGATTCCATATCCTTGCCTACCAAGCTGTCTACCTCCCTCAGGCGAGACACACATACAAGAAATTCCAAGAGGACTGGAACCCGCTCAGCACGTTGCTACAACGCGATGTAGTACCACTGCTTGGAGTAGCTGATCCTCTCCTCGTAGAAATGTCCAACATCACCAACGTCCGTAACAAAATTCGGGAAAGGCTCCAAAATCACATCGATCCACCAGTAGACTACACTGCTCTAGGCGAAGCAGCTGCTATTGACGGTCGTCTGAGGGACTGGAAGCCGGTCTGGGCCAAACATGACCATCGCGACCTCGCCGGCGAAGTATACAGACTCATGATGTGTGTATATCTTAAACGCACCATCTTTCCACCAGACCCCAAAGATTGGAAGATCGATTTACGCATCACGAACTCGGTCAATGAATGTCTCAACTACATCAGTCTTGTCAAACCTACGGATATTCTGCAGACGGTGATGCTAACGCCGACCTTCGTGGTTGGTTGCGCAGCGTTTGACCCGGAGCAGAGAAAGAAAGTCAGAGTGGCTGTTGCGGCGGTGAAGTCGTATATGCAGCACAGAAATGCTGATACGGCGATCTTGGTTCTTGAAGAGGTGTGGAGGTTGATGGATTTGAAGGATGAGAGGAGTTGGGATTGGCAGACTATTGCGCACGACATGGGGATTGACTTTTTGGCTACTTGAGAGTTGTCAAGTGTGATACCGAAAGATTCACCTTGTGTGTCTCATCGGCGATATCGAGCTACTCCCAAAATCGAGCCGAATCTGGTGGTACTGCTGGTTCAGGGAAACGGCTCTGATCGGAACTCGCCAAACTCAAATATATCATGAAGGAAAGTCGAGATGTATACCGCCTTACCTCCGAATCCCGCGATGCCCTCTCGACCAAGTGCAACGGCTTCGCACCTGCGCGCTCAACAAGAACTCCCACTTGGAGTGCAATCTGTCTTTTTCTTGACAGTAGAACTTATTGTTCGCATTTTTTATCCCATCGTTCATCTCATACATATCCTCTGACAATTTTCACTTCGACCTCTTCTTAATTCAAATAGGGAATATAATTAGGTTATGACTCTTTGGGAGGGATATTATTCATGGGCTCGGTTTATTTGGGAATGGGTCTGAGCGAATTTTCATGTTGCCAGACAGATGATGGCGGCTACTGGCGAAAGGTGTTCACGGGGCGAAAGGAGCTGCGGTCACTTGATTATAGTTCGTCCTCTGGACTTTTACTTTTAGCCTCTGTTGAGACGAAGTATATGTTTTAAATTGGTTTAGTTTGTATTAAATTACATGAAGTTCCAAGATGATTGTGCAAAAGTGATTGCTTCAGTCTAGCATAGCAAATTTGCAGATTCTGAGCGTGAGATTCAAAGTCGGTCATCAGTACCAGCACTTCCTCGTTACGTACGTTTATTTCCTTATTTTGGCACTATAGGATACCGTCAATACGATGACGTCCTTGCCTCACAGAAGACCTGTTCACTAATCTAGGTACTTCGTAAACAGTACAGTACGTATCTCATTCTTCCTCCCAACTTCCACCCCAGCCCAGTTCCACAACACATACAAAAAAACCGTACCCTTCGCTTCGTACAAACCCAGAGCCACCACAGACGTCTCCCGTACTACATCACACCCCGAACAAGTCATGTACCAAACAATCATAAAAGTCTAGACCCGGGATTTGAAAATCACACCCCCTCCAGGCTTCAAGCCCTCCAAGAGCGCCCCCAAAACCTAGAACATCCCTTTTGGCAGGAGGCGTTGATACCCCAGAAATCCCAGATACCACATACCGACCACACACATCATGTTAATCTCCACCGATGCCATCTACTGTACTGTTCGGTATCTGTATCATAAATAGAGATATCAGATGTGGCGTTCCCGAGTGGGAGAAGCAGCTGCCGAGGACAAGGGGGTGGGTGGTGTTGGTGGTTGCAATGCGTTGCATGGATACACTACCTCCCGTATGAAATGTAAGATCTTACGGTCCGTACTGGCTGGGATGGGTTGGACGTGCATGAGCTGTATGGATGTTTGGTAGGGGGCGTTAGGCGAGAGTTTGAGAAAAAGGAATTATATACGAAGTTGCGGGTGAGTGAGTGAATGACTTGGGAATTACTGGGTTGCTAGGGGGAGGGAGTGGAGTTTCGTGGATTTAGTATTGTACGACACTTTATGGAGAGAGTGGAAAAGAGGAAGGAAGGATGAGTGTGGTGGCTAAGTGGCGGCGGTTTGATGTTGTGTTGGTTTATTACTGGGTTTGTGTGGTGGCGTTTTTGGCCAAGTGGTTTGGGAATCTGGGAATATTGCGGTAGTGGTGTGGATGGGGAGGTTTGGATGGTTTGGGTTTTGTTTGCATGATGTTAGTTTGTTTTGAATTTGGGAGTTGGGTACTTGGGAATCGAGGATACTTAGTGAATCATGGATTAAAGTGATAATATGCTGAAGTATGGGAAAGGAGGTGGGGTGTACCGTTGTAACGGAAATGGGGAAAATATTGGCAAGAAACTAATTTGCACTATGATAAGGGATTAAATAACAAGCTACATTTGTTGTATCTAGGAATGATGACGATGAAATGGCCGTTATCACAGTTTATCTCTGGCTCTGGAATATTCAGGAGCATTTGAGAAGTCCTAAAGTTTATAAATCTTTTAGAGCTAATCGACTAGTTTACACATCTATTTTACATACAAAGAAATGGAAGGCAGAGATCTCAGTATTTAAAACTGCAGTTGACTACGCGGGAAGATACTAGTCTCAATAGTAAAGAACTAGTCAAAGCTAACGTCTCCAGACATTCAACTTTACAGCCTTCTCCATCAAAGCACTGACTCGCGCTCGGGACCATTCTTATCCTGCAACTTCTGCAGAGCTTAGGATTCTTTTTTTACGATCCCCGAAAACTAGTAACTACACTACTGCAGAGAATAATGTGGACAACCCACTTTGCTTCTTCACTGTTTTTTTGTCCCGTTGCATAATGAGAGTGTCATAATTGTTTGTTTTTTGTGATTTTGATCACAAACGACTCACATTACTTGCATACGAGGGCTGGCAGATGTTTTTTCTTTTGGAGGAATTTAGATTAGCGCTTGTTTGATGAAGAATAGGGAAAGGGATAACGTATTTCTGTAGGAGATACCGTTTTTAGGTAAGATAGGAAGGCTTGCTCGTTATTGTGGTGATCGGTTGACAGCGGGATGAGAATTCTTAAGCGAGAAAACTAAGACCTCCTTCCTGAGTTTCTTTTTTGGATGGAAAAGGCAAGATGAAACATGTAAAGTATGTTCTCCTTGGATAGAGGAGGGAATCAGGTGGCAAAGGTAAGTAAAGTCTCGGAGACAACGCTGGCATTTGCGAAGCAAGAACTAGGAGTGAGAGAAGTCAACTTCCTCATCAAACTTTGAAGTTGAGCTGCATGAAGCCAACTTTGCAGAAGAAAGATGACATTCAGCAGGAGAACGTCAAACTCTGTAAGTATTGTCACTTCCAGCTGAAATACGGCTTCACCGTGAAACGACTCCGCGTAAACTCGAGAAGCCCTCCTCATCAGGCGGTTTGTCGCCGCGGAGATCTTGAGACCAGCACTTTCCATACATCCGCTCGCCACACCTAGCTGCTTCCTATTATTTTGTCTAAGAGAAGTCTTTAGTATCTCCGTACCTGCTATCAGTATCTCTAGTGGTTTTTACTGCAGGATTTACTAAATCCTTGACTGGTGTAGCTCGTCCATTGAAACTGTTCTCTCGGTCTGGTTGCAGAGCTATGAACCGTGCCCTTCTCACCCAGGTTGAAGGTTTTGCGATGGCATTAGCTTTTCTGTGCTTTCATACATTCTGTATGCAGAGTGTATTCCTCTGTCGTTCTGATTGGGGTCATCTGTTTCGCACTGTTCAATCTGTTAATGCTGTAGAAATAGCGGCGAAACCATGAGAGCACGAGCGACAACGAGTTTACGCAGTAAAGCGCCCTGTTTCTGAAATTTCAGGGTAGCATTACAGGTTCAAGCTTACAATATCCTCAATGTGTGAATGACATGCGGCGAGGCTAGCTATAGTTTGATGAGATTGACAATGGCGAGAAGTCATGAAAGACAATGATGGCTTATTTATATGGGAGGCAAATCATGGTGCAATCTGCTATTAAGTTAACACCCATTAAGATATCCTCATAGAGATAGGATAAGTCTTCATTTGCACTGTATGCCAGACATCGCGTTGCCATCTTGGGTTTGCGACATGATTGATACGTCCTAATTGTTACTGACTGGTGAGTTTGATTTATGTTGATTGAAATGCTGGAGTAGAAATATTGAGAGAGAGATGTGTTGACAAGTAAGAACTAATTGATGGAAGAAAGAGAGGAAGGAGGGCGAAAGAGAGTAACTTTCTGGGTGAGGCAGGCGTGATGTTGAAACGCAAACAGGTGCGAGGAAGGCACTCAGTGTGTTGAAAACCCCACTATGCCTCAAAAAGATAAGTACTAGGTAGTCATCGAGAACGCGGAGAGAATTAGACCTCTAGTCAGAAAATCGAAAGACTTAGACCAATATCTTTGCTGGAAATCGGTGGTGATAAAACCAGAGCCCCAGATGGAGCTACATATTGTCACGCTCCCTCGTAGTTCTCTATTTTGGGAAGATGCAACGAATTATTTAAATTGCGGTTGTTGATATTTGGTCTTGGACAGCAGTGCAAAGTCCTGGTCTTTTTCGTTGTCGAGCTTCTGCTTGATGGTATGAAGAAATCAATTACGCATGGTCCGCTAATCAACAGAACGAGGGAATGAACGAAGATTCAACAAAAGTTCATCACAAGAACGTAAGAGACGCTAATCAACAGAAATAGGGAACGAAGAAAAGAGATTCAACGAATGTTTATCACAGAAATGTGAGAGAGTGACAGAGCTAAACAGATATCATTCGGAGAAATCGTCTGTCAGCAGAAACTAGACTGCGTATTAAATCCATGTATACATTCGCATTTCCCGTTGATATGTATAAAGTGTATGAAAGATTGGCAAGCAACACCCGTACGCCAAAATACACCACATTCCCCCATAATCCTTGCAAACACATCTACTTCCACCATTTCCCACCAATCATATCGGGTTGACCCCTCCATATCGTCCCTCGGTCATCACCATTCACCTTGCACCACAAGTTTATGCGATGGGCTCGTAGCTACCGCCGCTCGCAGATCGGTTGGCGAAGAGGTAGTAAATGATGAGACCGCCGATGGGGAAGAGGAAGACAAGTAAGAGCCAAAGGACTTTGTGAAGCGGTGGCGCTCCAGACTTGAAGACCTCGACTGCACCAATCCATTAGCATACACTTCTTCTTCTTCTTCTTCTTCAGGAGTCGGGAATGAGGTACTTACGAGCAACGATGATATCAAGAACCAAGACAATCAAGCCGATTATGCCACCACCGGAACCGTATTTCCAAGCATTCTCTTGGATAGTGACTGGTGCCGCCATGGCAAGGGAGAACATGGCGAACTGGAGGAGCAGGGAGAAGGCGGTGGACAACATCTTGGATATATTGGATGAAGTTCTGGAGTTCTTCTTGAAATGTTGTTTGGATTTGTGTTTGTGTTCGTAAGAAGAAGTGAGGCAGGCAAACGTCGAGTATATAAAAGGTGTGTTGGTAATGACGTACGCAGCTTATATGCGGGGGTTCACGTGCTGCGACGAGGCTTGGCGGTACAAAACAAGTTTCTGGGTTCCCCTTGTCCCTCTATCAGCCAATAGATAATCCTCACCACCATGGAATAGGCGAGCTTCGATTGTTTACTTTGTTATCTTGCCGAGCTTGCTAATCGCTCTCTCGCTGCGGCTCTTTTGGACGAGACGAAGTAGAATCTATAGTAATAGCTTGACGGGTGAATATAACCAACGGCAACAAACCTCACCAAAGGCACTGTACAATTATATACTTCCCTATCAGGCATTTTTGATCCTCAAACCATTCGGCCGATGGTCTTTTACAGCTCTCACCGCTAGTATGGGCCACTCTTCAAAATTGGGTAACGTCCATCCATATGTATTGTCTCTGCCGCTGGTAAAAACTTGAGTCTGTCCTTTCTAAAATACCTCCAGTATACTTCCAGAGAAAAGCTACAACCTTGTGTCGAAAAGGACCTGTATGCAAGCACCTAGACAAGCCTAATACGTTCTTGCCGGGTTTCGAGCTTATTCCAAACGTCTATGTGTATTTGGCCAATAGTCACTCGCTCTGCTTCATTCCCTTTCCGTTCAATTAACATGATGTTCACCAAGCACCACGGCCTCGGCTCGAAGATGCCGTGATCAAAAAGTGTAAAAGGTGTGTCGGGCGGCGACAACGGATGGCTTAGGGAAAGAGCAATGACCTCTCGAAGACCTGGTGCGGACGGGGTAGTCGTTTCTGGAAAGGGGTGCAAATAGCCACATGTTTGAGAATGTACGTCCAAAAGTCTGAAGACTGGTATTACGCAATCGTTTCGCTCAACTGAAAACAGACAGATCTCTGCGTTCATTTCGGTCCTCTCGAATGATATATTAAGCTGGGTAACATCTATTGTAGTAGCCTCGAAAACCAGAAGCTCCATTCCTCTTGTTGACTCTTGAGGATTCCCACGGATGAGTGGACTCTGTTCGTGATGTTGTGATAACTGTGAGATTGAACGGAGTGGTGATATGGACTGAGTCTCAAATTTCTCGACCAGGCTTGTGAGTATGATCCGGGAGTTAATAAATCCCTTATCTTTGTTATTAAACGTGTAAGGAGGTTTAGCCAAATAGAAGGCTCCTCCTACCCATCCAGACCATGACCAGCTTGGGAAGTTGATATTTCGACGGTAAGAAGCGTTGTGTCTTGGGACCCATAGAAGGCAAGAGTCAAGAACACATTCAATAAGACCACTCACGGATTGACTATTTAAATAGTGTCCCAGGACGGCACTGATTCCTGAGAATGCGTTGATGACATCCGTGTCATATGAAAGATCTCGTTTGCTGAAATCGTGAACAAGCTGAGCGTAAAGGCGAAACACCATGGTCCAGCCCCAATTTGCCTTTCGGATGGCATTGAGGTGCGTAAAAATGTCTACAAATTTACTCTTGAAAACATGTTTGTCGACCACATCACTACCAGCTCTCGTTTCGCACGACAAATGGGAATGACATATGTAATACATGTCGCTCTGCGTGAAAAAGAGGCTCCGTCTGGATAGAAGCCGCTCCTGGAATGTCCATCCGCGCGACTCATATTTGGCTGTCTTGGAAATCGAAAACAGATCGGGATAGGAGGCGTAGATATCTCTGTCATACGCACGTTCTTTTGCTCTGAAGAAAGACCGAGTTCCTTCGCGGACTCCCGGCAGACACGACTGTGCGTCTCTTGCAGAGAGTGCAACCAGGGTGAGAAGACTTTGGCTATAGATTACATCCATCTGAGAGACCTGGCTGCTCATTTGAGAAACGTTATCCTGCTCGATACATAAGAAATCAACCCAGAGATACCTTTCCCCAAACCGAGACACAAACAACATTGCATCCAATATCAGTTGAGGGAGTTGGGCCTTGGAGAGCGCACCTGGTTGTTCACGGGCGCTTCGGTTGACAGTAGTGGTGATTGGAAGAGGTGTTTCCCCCAAACGTAGCTAATCGTCAAGAAACGGCAGCTTGACGACGCTCTCACAAGTTTCTGGTCCAAAACGTCAATCAGAATAATCTCAACTGGGTGCTGGTACCGAGGCGTAAGTGTGGAGGCATCATGCGTATGCCAAGTTTCACAGTCTTCGACCCAGTCTTTCACGACTTGAAACTTGAGAGGAAATTTTTCCAGAGAAGGATTGGCTTCAGGATTCGAAGTGATTGTACCACAGGAGGCGTCGTCGTAGAAGACTTTTAGTCCCAGGTCCAGGTCGTCGCCCGAAACTGAAAAACGCTCCTTTGCAGACGTACCCATCGGACTGGGAGTTTTCCGTCCGCGAGAAGGAAGCATCGTGAGCACGAGTCGGCATATCGGACATTCTTGTCGCATTTTCAATTCTGATGGAGTACCATAATCCCTCCTCCGTTGCTGGCGAGCACGTTTTGGCACTTGTTCTTTCAGCCCCAGATTTTGACACAACTCACACAACCTGTCGTTCCCTAATTGTTGCTGCATCGCAATGAAATAATCCGAGATTAGGTTAATATGGAGTCGAGCTAACTTCGTTCGAGAAAAGATTCGAGAAAAGAAAGGGATCTTATGTTCGCGACTGATTTTGATGAGGCTCTTCACTTCACGAGGCAGAAATCTGGTACATACCTGCTTCTTGCGCTAACCTATTTTCGGCTTAATCGACTAACCACCTCAACTCTCTACTGTGGTGCAGGAGGTAAAGAATGTCACTGCCCCTTTCTGCCAACTAATCAATCACATCAAAACCTTCGTTTTTCGGTGGCAGCAGAAAAGGGCGGTGACATACTTTACAGCAGCCACAGCATTAGCCTCAACTCACCAAATCTGCATGCTTGTGAACATCTGCATACAAAGTTAGCTATCCCATTCACTGTTCGCAGCGGGCGCTGCAAGGCTACGAGAAGGCGCTCGGTGCAGACCACACGTCGACCCTCGCATAGTCAATAACTTAGGGAGCAACTATAAAGACTAAGGCAAGCTTGACGAGGCCGAGCAGATATACTAGCGGGCGCTGCAAGGCTATGAGAAGGCTCTCGGTGTAGACCACACATCGACCCTCACCAAGGTCAACAACCTGGGAACCCTCTACGCCGACTAAGACAAGCTCGATGAGGTCGAGTTGAACCAGGGAGTGCTCTTTGCTTGCCGGAATGAATTGCTGAATCACTGGGGTGATTAGTTTCGAATCATATGCCTCCAGCTGCAAGTGGGATGAAGATCCTGCATACATGCCCCAAGATTTATTACTTATTTATCGTCTCACTTTCCTCCATTGTTAAATGCCCTCCACCTCCTCCTCCTTCACCCTTCTAGCTATCAAATCCGTTCTCTTGATAACCAAGAACCGCTGCCCGATCTCGATCTCAATCCCAACACTTTCTTCGAAGCATTCTCCCATTCTCGATTTCTTCATATCACAGTTACTATTCTTTCTTTTTTCCTATGAGTCTATTCCTTCTAGATGAAAAATGTGCTAACCACCATCAAAGACACCAAAATGGCCATGCCAGGGTACTGCAACCACAGTTTCAACTTATTGAAGTCCGAGTCAACTCTCATACAATGGCTCTGCTCGATGTGCCATACCGGTCCGCATTAGTATATCTTCGAGTGCAAGTTTTGGCAAGCTGAAGACTTGTGAACCTTGTACAAACAAGTTCTAGGTTGGGGTAAAGTTCCCAGAATCGAAAGTCAGAGACAATTACCAATTTCAGCAAGATAAATACGATGAATGTGTTGGACAGACAGGGATTTGTTGGGAGAATATGGCGAGCATTTTCGCAGCAAGGGAACGAAAAGATTCAGCTAGGTCATATGAATACAATTAAAAAGTACAGTTACTCTTAGAGGACATGTTTTTCCAGAAATGCATTTAATGACAGTAAAAAAAACGTATCCTCGGTTGGGGTCAGGGTTTCCCTTTCGAAGGCGCTCTGGTTGGTGGCTTGAGGTTGTCCATTGTACGTAAGGATGCAAAGGCGATGAGTATGGCAGAGACTCCCAACCTGCTGAATGAGTGTTGGCTCTGACTTCAACAAGACTCTGATATCTTTGGTTACCGCCCAGTGTTTCACCGCGACACGCAAGCCCGCCCCCGAATAGCTTCATGGCTTCATGGCTTCTTGGCTTCGTAGCTTTTCATCGTATCAGAGGCGCTTCATCTCCAAAAGACGTAGATTCCTAACCCTAGCATCTGCAAATGGCGGCTCGCCTGATAGGGAATAGCTCCAAAGTCGCGCAAACGGGATAAATGTGGGGCCCGGAGGCCCGAGCGAAGAAAAGAGCAGCCGGCATTTCGACCATACGGATGCGAGAATTTCTCTTACCCGGCACATCATCACAGTCTTGGACTGCTTTTGGACGACCCTGTTGTGAGTTTGGCGTGGAAAGGCCTTCCTTCGACTTCCTTCCCCACCACTCGGCCTTCCGTGCAGCTTCCCAGTTCTGTCTCCCTCGTGCATGCACGGGCGCGGCTACTTTGGCTCTGCATGTGGCCCCAATCATCAATCATTGAAGTCTGACCTGGGGGTTCTTATATCACTCCAGTACCACGATTGCAGTGTAGCTCTCTAGCTAATGAACGGAATAGTCTGTTGTGATTCACTTTTTACAGGGTGGTCTCTGCAGGCTGTCTCAGTGCTCACTTGGCATCAGTGTATCTCCTCCCTCCCAAGTACATGCAGATGCGTAGGTATATAGTCCATGTTCTTTCCCTGCCACAAGTTCGTATCATCGTGCTGTATCATCATAACCTCTTTCATCTTCACCACTCTAGCCGCAACTTCTCTCTTGTCAAACACTTGTTTGCCATACTCGCTTTTTCTGCTGCTGTGTGTTGACTTATTGAACCTTCCTTTGTTTCTTTGCTATTAGATAGCCAGCGCCAGCAATTGCGGCCGTCCTCCTGCTTTTGCATCGATCGCTTCGCTTCTCACTTGCGTGGACCTACTTCCAACTCTACATTTCCGTCGTTGTTCTTATACCATGTCAGCGTCATCTTCATCAAAACCCCCCCTCTTTCGCCTGCCTATTATGGTCACGTAGCCACAACACACGATGCGCTCATCCTGTTTGAAGCTTGCCTTACTGGTCGTCTCGATCACATTGCTCGCCGTCCCTATGATCGGGAGAGACCTGAACTTATCAAAAGCGGAAACGTATTTATTTTTGAGCAGCATTCGTCTGGCATGAAGCGATGGACAGATGGACTGCCTTGGAGCCCTAGCCGAGTATTGGGTGATTTTTTGGTTTACCGAGAACTCGAACGGCCTATGCCTCCAGGGAGGAGACGAGCACCAAGAAAGGTGGAAATCGCCAAGTCAGATGTCGAGAGAATGTCCAGTGCTCCAGAAGGCACCAGCTACGAATTGACACGAGCCTCGGCCGGTTTGAACGTTCAGTCACATTCAAATACGCAGACGAAAGACAGGCTACGAGATCTAGTTGGGTCGCTTGTTGATTCGTACGAATTCAAGAACGAGGGCTTGGTGAAGAAGACGATTAGTGTTACTCTTGGTGGTATAGCGCACCATTTAATAGCATACTACGCCATTTCTGATGTTTTGGACAACAAGTTCGGAACTCCCTCCGAAGATCATGAATTCCAATTCATAAGCCCTCGACAGGCTCTCCTTACCAATCAAGGTTTCCGGCCGTCACCAGACCAGAATATTCTAATTCCATCTGATTGGCAACTCATGTTGCAGGATTTACCACAAACGACTGCCATTCCGCAGCCCGTCCGCTGCAGCGCCATATCAAAGCTCATTCCCAACCCAACAGATCCAATCGCTTATTCCAATTACTTTTCTCCAGAGTATGGCTATGAATACTTGCTAGCGGACGTATCGGACAGGAGCAATTCTCTTGTCACGCCCTCAGCGACTTTTCCATACAACCCAAGTATTGCTAGCTTCCATCAAGCCAACTCTAAACAGCAGGGGGCTATCGATCAAGGCTTCTCGTCGAGCTCAATGGCATCTGTAGCCACCGGCAATTGGGCAGTCTCGTATGCGTTGATAGATACGAATTACAT
Source organism: Tetracladium setigerum (assembly GCA_031472005.1). NCBI lineage: Eukaryota > Fungi > Ascomycota > Leotiomycetes > Helotiales > Tetracladium > Tetracladium setigerum. The sequence goes on from PZJY01000006.1 coordinate 2,668,656, forward strand.
CCCGGAAACAAGTTCAACTTGGTATTACCATTGAGCTAGACCTGTTCATTTTTGGTTTCGATTTTTCTACTGCTCGATGGAGAGTGACCAGCATGGTCTTTATGCTTGGAGTTGTCGGCCACGATTCGAAAATGAAGGAAGGCCCTTCTGTTTGGACAGTATTATCAACCGAGGGTGGCGCATGTCTTGCCAACCCGATCGCCCTTCACTGTGCGTCGAGTTTGCTATGCATGGCTTCTTCGCCAGCCGTATTCACCAGACCGCAACTTACCTTCAGGACCTCAACATCAATCTCGATATTCGACCAGGAATTGTTCTTTCCTTGAAAATACATCGCCCTTGTCATCAAATGTTTGCGGCATTCGTGGTCTCTGGTGACGGAGAGTTGAAAGATGTCCCAATCAGAGCGAAGCACCAACGAGTACAAACTGGTTGTTTAGAATGTGTGTTTCCCCGCCGTTCCCATCGAGCTGAACAGCTTTGGCAATGCTAATAAACGTTCTAGGCAGGAAAAGGAAGCGCAAATGCGACGAGAGGCTTCCTGTGTGTGGTGGCTGTAGAAGATTCTCTAAATCTTTACATCCTATCTGCACTCGGCAACAAGTTCTAGCTCCGGTGGCTCCACAACCCATGATTGTGGGACCGGCACGTCATCTACAGTCCCCCTCGGTTCTTACCGCACTATTGCCGTCAACTGTATCACAGGCATTCAGCACCCCGGAAGAGGGGACCGCCTTACAAGCTCTAGACGCTTATTTTCGAAATCTCGTGACGCCCTTTGATCTCAAGCTTTCGATATTTGATCAACTTGTCCCGGTTGCCTGCGAATCAGCTACACTTAAAAATGCATTAGTTGCATGCGGATATGTTGTATTGACAAACAAATCTCCCACGCCCCTTGACCATCTGATGACTCTTTTCTATGGCAAGACGGTCAGTTCGCTTCGTCGGGGATACAGAGCCAAGAAGACGCCAACATCGGAGCTGCTCTACTTCTACATATTTTCGAGCATATGCAACAGACCACCGTCCAGCCTAATCTCACTCACCTCCGTGGAGCGCTTGCAATGGAGCATAACGCTTTATTGGCCAGATCGCCAGTAGATGACAGAGGACTTATACTTCTAGAGTCATGCATCTACCAAGTAGTTGTGTCGACTACTTTCGGCAACGGGGTTACACAAGTTTTGTGCTTCCTCCCGGACGACTATGTCTCTGTCCTCCTGAAGAGGTTGAGACAGGCATCCGAGAAACTTTGGCCAGGCCCTCTCTGGAGGAAGAGTGCTTTTCTGGGTGTATCACACGACCTCTTTGATATTGCTTTTCGTCTCTCCCATCTCCGGCGACGATCTCCATTGAATGAGGTCGACAAATTGGAGTTGGCGAAGCTGGATCTGAGAGTGAAAGCTTGGCAGTTGCCAACCTTCCACAATGACGAGCGAACGGCGGAAACGTTATCCCGCCTGTAGGTCTAATACGCACCGCAAACCTGTACTTTCTTGCTTGTTCACTCTTCCTGCAGAAACTCATCCAACCAACTCTCCAGGCTAGCGATGAGTGGGTGCGAGGGTTGCTCAAGCAGGCTCTTGATATAATGGATCAGATACCATTGTCTGAATTGGCCACGCCAATGTTTTCATGGCCTCTGACTATTCTTTCCTGCGGGGCGTGGACGGAGGTTGAGAAGGGAATGCTGAGGAGACCGTTGGCGTATTTTTGGACGACGCATAAGTTAGGTCATACTTTGAGGATTTTGAAGTTGATAGGCTACGTTTGGATGATTAATGAGGAGACTGGGCAAGGACCGGTGGGATTGAATATCTTTCTTTCGCCTGTTCCTTAAAAAGGAAATTGGAAAGCTGGGAATATTTTGGAGTGGTTTGTCTTTCATGTCTCTTTACGTTGATTAAGCAAGGCAATTTTTTTGGGCATTGGTTGTTGGTTGGCCATGTTAGGTTCGTAAAATTCTTCGGTTTCAGTAAAATTTCATAGTGCCTGTCTCTCGATTGCCTTCTCCTCTCTTTATAATGAAAAGGGAGATAATAATTATTAATAATTAATTATATATTTCTCGTGTAAATCAATACTTATTAAGCTCATTTATAAAATTTATACTACCACGAAAGGATATCCACTTCAGTGGCCCTAACACCCTGCTCAGGATGTATTTAAATTATTGGTCTCACTGTCGCTTTCCTCCCATTTACTCGTCACTCATTGCCTCCTTACTGTCGACTCTTTCTTTACGACTCTAAATTACTATAGCCAATAATCCTCTTTGTATTCTTAGCATCACCACTCAGTGACAAAATACCTCTTTCGCAAAAGTTGCCTCGACGTCACACCTAGCGTTAGACTCTTTACTATAGCCGTCAAAAGATCCCTCCACTGGACCTACCTGGTACTAAGAATCCTCAATTAATCAGAATGCCGGCCAATAAAAGGCAGAAAGTCCCTATGTCTAATGCCAACGTCTCCAGCGCCGCCTCTAATCCTGACTACGATTCTGACTCTGACTCTGACTATGGCTGCAACTCCAACAGTAGCATCGATTCAGACTCTGACTCTGACTCTGGCTGCAACTCCAACAGTAGCATCGATTCAGAAGCTGAGTATTATCGGAAGATTAGAGCCGAGTTCGTAGTTGCCGGCCCAAATTTAGCAAACCCCTGTGACACAACAGACAAGATGATGAAAAGAGAAGAACAGATGTGGAAACTATAAGTCGCTATTGTTTTTTTAATATTATATACTTACTAATAGGGATATTTTAGGCATTGCAAGAGAACGAGAAAGAGAGACCCGGTAGCTACTCTTAAGTTGCAACTGCGGAAGAGCCTTCGCCAACTAAAGTATATATATTGAAGACGAAATTACTAATATACGCAAAGCACCGGTACTACTTTACCCGTCTTGGTCGCACTTATTATTTCAGGAAACAGCTCCAATAGTACGACTTGCGAAGAGGGTCCGGGAAAGGATTGAATGGTGAGAACGATGTTCTGCATGACCCTTATCGGATACAGACTCACTAATATATAACAGAGGCACTGACCCCAGAAGAGAGAAGACACGCTATGGGAAACAGTGGCGACGTGTATAAGCGACATTATATGCTATTGTTTATTGACGCCGACTGTCAAGCTATTTACCTCGGAACCACTCGCTGTGAGGATCTTATCCGAGCTGTCGGCCGCCTTGAACGTCATAATAATACCCTAGACAAGTTGAATAATGCGCAAAAACAGGAGATTTTAAAAGATCTATATATCCTGAAAAAAATACAAGATCGGAGGAGCTATATTTATAAAATAAGGGCCGAGGGCTACACCATAATTAAGGCAGCTAAGGATATATTCTGGCATAAGAAATACTGTAAAGCTCAATAAAAGATTAATTGCAGAAAAAATTAATTAAAGAACGAACTACTTAATAATGCAATCGATAACTTTCACGAAACTATTTATATCGATAAAGTAGATCGCTAGATGCGGGGTATCCTTCCTGATAATAAGGTGCTTACACTGTCTATAATCGAGTATAAGCTTGAGGAGCGAGCCACAGTCGCTAAGCTACTCTTTCAACCGCTTAAAGAGCTTCACGAGGACTAAATTTTTAATATACAAGTCTAATATGGGCAGGCACCTTAGATAGGAATATTCATTAAGAGATTGCCACCTTACACCATAATTAACCAGCAATCGAAAGCTTTTTTTGTATATATGTAGCGTCACAACTGCACAGTTGCCAGAGACAGGAAGCTATCTAGAAGGGGACGCTGGACATAAATGTAGTTCCTTATTATATCATCTCAGTAGTAATTGTTGTTGAGCAAAAACGAAAGCGCTGGTACTCCGTAAACAGAAGGGATATTCGAGGGTATTATATCAGTAGTCATGCAGGAAGGATGTGGCGTGAAATGTTCGATGGTATCAGCGTCTTGTCAACGCGTGAATTACATGGCTCCCAGTAGGACTCCTACACGACATGTTAGTTAGCAGATCAAAAATCTCTCTCTCAGGCAACGAGACAATAGCTTGCCTGTTGTTACTTGCATTAGAGCTGGATGCTGGAACTTACCAAGTACTTCAAAGATTGTGAAAATTGCTGTCATGGTTCCTATTTTTGGAGGGCAATACCTATGGTTAAAATGACTTGTGAGTATGCTTTTGCGTAGCATAGGTATTATAAAACAGTGTGCGGTACATAGAGCACAGTCCCGTACCCAAAAGAAAAAAAAAGTAAAAACTTGGTCGTCGTCCTCAGCTGAATGACGAACCTCACTTCACCTCGCTTAGGAACTGTGCAAGGAAAACTTAACTTACTTATCACCAGCAACCGCAACCCACGCACCCCAAAATATCCACTGCCCAACAAAAGGCAAAACCATCCAAACGACAAAAAATCGTATATCACGCGTCAAGCGACTGCTCAACCCCATGCCCTGCACCGCCTCATGGAAATTCATAAGTTCATGCGGCACCAGCTCATCCACAGTCTGATTCGCAGTACCGGTCCCATGACTGCCTGCATTATTATACGTATTTGTACTTCTGCTCACATCACTCATGGAATACGGCGGCGGCTTTGCGCCCGTTCCGATAACATGCTGCACATTTTGGACATAACTGGATTCCGGCTGTAATGCAGGTACGACGACAGGACGTTCGCACCATGCCACACAGAGATTCACCACGAGAAATAATAGCCCCACGGCTCCAGCTGCCCAGATGAAGGCTGCGCCATACGCTACAATTGCGGTGTTGCCGTTTGGACTGAATTGGAGCCTAGACCGCGTGTTGTAGTACCCACTCTTGCTTGCTACCATGGCTGCTTGGATGAATGTAGCGCCGCCAATGGCTTGTTGGAGAAGTTCGGCGAAACACATACTTGCTGCGATGGGGAGGTAGGTGATGTGGTCTTTATCTACTTCTATGAGTAGCGTTGCTAGCCAGGCTGTGCGTGGGCGCGAAAGCCAGAATAGGAAAAGGGTAGAGAGTGAAGGGAGGGCGGGGTTGTTGTTGTAACCTGGGCTACGCAGCGCGAGTTGTGCGTTGATGGCTGTTGCGGCTAGGTTGAGGCATACTGATATCAATGCTGTGATTATCCAGACTTTGGTTCCGGGTCTGCCAAAGTGGGCGTGAGTGAGTCGGTCCATCCAGCCGCGGCGTGCGAGGAAGATGGTGATGCCAACGACACCGGTTGGGACGATGAAGGGGATGAGTTTTATTGTGGTTGAGATGGAACATGTGAGGTTAGATATTTCGGTGCTGCTGGAGAATGTGCTATTTGCTGCAGCCCTTTTAACCAGCTCCGTTGTGCCGTTTGTGGAGTTGGTCGTGTTGCCACTAGACGGAAAGAGTCTCCATTTGAAAAGAAGGAAATCCTCTGCAATGCCAGCTGTTCTGTTCGCGTATTCAGACCACAGAGAAGAGAAGTTCGCGGTTGTGGAATTGTTGATGCCTGTAGTGATATTCATGATATTGCACAAGTCCATAGTCCATTCGAAGTAGTCGATCCGTTCTTTCGGGAGCCCTGGCATGATTCCGAGCAGTCCAATTCTTCTAATTCGCGGCAGTAACACCCTTGCGGTCCAGGTGGAAAGGCTTGACTCCAACACGAGGCCGCGGCTTGAGCAAGTGATGGACAAGTCACATTTTGCCCGTTTACACAGGATGGTGGACCTTTATTGATGGCACTGGCGTAGTCTGATGGACTTGGCGTTTGCGTTGAGAAGCCTGACAATGTCCTCGTTGCATAAATTTCTTCTGCGTAGAAATAGGTTGTACCATAGTAAGTGCTCGTAGCAAACGAGATTGTTGAACCGGCGAAAGCAGTTCTGAAATCAGAAATGCCCTGCACACTGGTTGTCGCAGGACCGGCGGGGTCAAACCGGCAAGTGAAGAGTTGTTGACTTGGCCCAAATTCTATAGTTTGACATTGTCCTGTAGTGCTAATGTTTATCAGTTGCTGACGCGTGAAAAGGTGTCACTTCATCAGATAAAACTTACCAATAAACGACAGGTGTGGAATAATAATAATAATCCAAAGTTGTCTCGAAACTGTAAGGCTGGCCTGTCACTGTCTGAATCGAGGTTATGGTAGATGCTAAAGAAGGGTTGCCACTATTTATCGTGGTCACAGATGTCCGCGTCGTGATGCTAGGTATGACTGCGTAGGTCACATACGAGCTGTATATTTGAGTGTAGTAGTAGCGCGTGTAATAAGACGACTCGGTCGCAACAGAAAGATCCACACAGGCAGTTGCGCGATATGGGTAAGAAGTGCCCACACCAGATGGAGAGAATGTCAAGGAGGTTCCAGTGCAAGCAAAGCCTCCGGAGCTGGATATGCAAGTTGCACTAACGAAGGATTGCGGCAAGTAACTTGCCAGCGTAAGATAACCATAGGTCGAGGTCGAATAGTAATAGGGGTAGGAAGTAGTCCCAAAGCATCCTAAGATATCTACCGCGAACAGCCGAGTCAGAGATTATTTGGACCATCAATTAATTCTTGAATTTTTCTTCGTTCATGTTCAGATTTAGGTTCGGGTTCAGGCTCGTTCATGACAACAAATACGACATACCTAGACCCGAACTCGTGCCATCCCAGCGTGGAAGAAAGGCGCAGACGGCAGGCGGGAGCGAGGTAAGAATTGAGGAAGAAAAGACCAGTTGGGCTCCTAGGATTGAAGTTGCTGTCGTCACGCTACTTGAGACGATGGGGTCTGCTCGTCGTATATGTTCGATGGCTGCGGAGATGGGATTTGATCGCTCCAAGGAACGGCTGTCGAGCCAGGAACAGGAGTTGTCAGCGTTAGTGGTGGTGGTGGTGTGGATCCGTCATTCGTCGTTGGGGCTGGATCCTGGGGCAAGGCTGAAGAGAGAAGGAAGAAGGGAAGAAACAGCAAGAACAACAGCATTATGACAAGAGCGAGTGTCTGGAGAGGAGGAGGAGAAGCATCTCTAGGGAAGGCTTTATGTTTATGGCCATCTTCGTCGCGCCTGAAAAACAAATCAATCACAATCAGCCATTCGACGGACCTATTGTAAAAGGCGTTCACAATCAGGCTCGCAGCCCGAGGCAGCCAAGACAGCCAGGCAGAAAGCATGGCTCTCATTCTCATGGGTAACCTCCGAACAGTAAGTAGATTGTAGATTCAACTGTGGAATCATCTACTGCAATACATTGTTTTTGTATACTCAAATACTCCTCCTATCCAGCAATGTGCCCTCCCATCTTCTGCCCAATCTCCTCCAACAATCTCCACTCACTCGTCGTCCACTTCATCCTTGTATTAAATTGCAGCTGCTGCACACTCCTGTTGACCTCCCTCAACAGTGCCGCTGACCGCCGCTCAAGACGTGCCTTTTCCGACACGTCCTCCTTGCGACAGCCAAAGATTTGCACGTCCAGCTCGAACTTCTTGCGTAGTAAGTCTGAGCAGTGAGCTATCATTCGCGCCTTGTCCGCTGCTTCCTTCTCGTTCTCGAATTCGCCAGGTAGGTAGAGTAATGGCTTGAAGGGTACTTCCGGAGCGCGGCCGTTGTTGTTTCTACCGCCGCCGAGGATACGGTTGAGCATCGTGATCGGTGGTTGGTTTTAGTCGGAAAATCGAGAGATTGGCTGATTGTTTGATCGATTGCGATTGATTGAGTGATTAATCGACGATGGCAAGGCGATTGGAACCCTCGTGGTGCTGAATAGGCGCTGTGGAGAATTGTATTGTCACACTGGAACGCCGCTAGTTGCTAAGCGAAGAAGTCCGGACAGCTGGAAGATTGACAAAAGTCGGCGGTTGGCAATATCAGTAAAGATACTGGACGGTAAACATGAAGAGTGGGAGCTCCAGTTATGTACCTAGGTAAGTGAGGTGTGAACTTCCCTGCTTGCTTTGGTCGCAGAGGGATTGTGCAGCCAGCCAGCCAGCCTCATCGCAAGTACCCAATCAGTTAAGTCGTATACCCAATTAGCCAACCCCTCCAGTGTTGGGCGTTTTCAGGGATACTGTACTGACAGAATCTGAAACATCTGAACACTTACTGTTCATTGCCCAGTAAACCGTCGATAATAGCAAGTGGGACGGACCGCAAGCATTTGGCGAGGTATGGCTACATTCAGTCGCTACATCGGAGGTCTTTTTTGCCACTTGAAGCCATTTGGGACCAGTCCTAGCTATGCATTTATCGAGGATATGCTGGAGTCGAATATGCTACAATGGGTAGTTTACTCTATGATGATGCTGTATGAATGAGATCAAGTGTATTTTCTACCCCTAGCTTTATCCTGTACCCCATCAATTCACAAGCAGAGAAGACCTAAGATTCCAATAAATAGAACAAAATTCCCAGCATCATATTCATCCCTCAAAGTGTTGTTTTATAGCTTCCTACAACAATCTCACCCCTCCGCACAGTGAAAGTAACCCCAGAAAGAACCTCAACTTCTATACTAAGATCCGCAACAAGGTAAGTCCCCCAACCACGTGCCTTTCTCTTTTCTCGCAATTGACTCGGTGGTATGGCAGCAAGATTAATCATCACATCAGCTCTCTCATGATTATCTAGAGTAGTTCCAAGTATCAGCCTCTCTTCTAGTCATGTACAGTACAGTATTCAAAAGCTCACCTAATCTCAAATCCTCCATATTCGACGGCTCATCCCAAGCACTACTCGCCACAACCGTCACCTTCAAATTAACCCCACGCCGATAATCCGCCCGAGAGACATTACTGTGAAAACTCGTCGACTTCTTGATCGCTTCGTCCGGCCAAATCACATCACCTCGCTTGACAAGCCAGATAATCTGATCTCGGACTAGAGCATGGTTGCTGTAATGATCGGCCTCCACAGCTCCCCTTTGCTCTCTCCAGTCTTCGAGCGCTTCGCTAAGACATATTCCGTAGTGGCGAGGACACATCGTGACCTGTGTTGCTACTCCAGATCCAATACCCATTGTTTTGAGCAAAGCACCTTCGACAACAGCGGTCCATCGTGGTTGTTCTACGCCCTCGGCACGCGCATCTGTGGGTTCTGCTCTCTGTAACTGGATCGTGGGTTGGCGGTTGACGAATTCGGAGATCTTTTTGTAAAGGTACGGATTCTCAGCGAAGCCGCCTGAGAGCAGAATGTTCTGCACGCAAAACGGTCAGCATTAGATTACCATCGCCATACTGCTAGGTAAGAAGCCACTTACAGAGATCCTAAGGTGTGCACCATTCCTCCTGGCGTTCTGCACTTCTCTGACCTGTCTCCTAAGTAACGATATCGTCTCTCCTACACTGAATTGAAAAATACTCTCGAGATCGGCGCTATGCCTCCAGTAAGGATTTTGTGATATTGTTAGGGTTTGGAACTGGCGCTAACCGTGATAAATACACCGAACCATCGGCTATCTTGTGCTCAAATCCAGCTGCTGCTTCCAATTCCCATTTCTCCCCATTCCCTCCATCCCGGAACTCAAAGTCGGTAGGGTACTCAATCTCCGCAGTATCCTGCGTATCAAAAAGCTCCTTTACCGATTGAAACTTCTCAAGGAGGTACTTACCGAGGGGTTCGAAGATGGAGTGTCCACCAGTTGATGCGTCCCCAGAGATCAGACGCACTGGTTTTTTTTCCCTCCTGTTCGTTGGGTTGACGCGGACCAGCATGGGCTCGATCCATTTCAGAAACTCTTGATCAACAAATGTCGCGCCGCATTCCGCTCCTTATTGCTCTCGTCAATATTTTGCAAGTATGCATCCGAGTTCCCTACCAACTCACCATCAGTTCTGGCGACTCGTGTCATCCTCAACGGCACGACGCTGTCGATGTAGTAGGATGCTAGATCCTGGAATTTCCAGTTAACTCGAGAAGATCTCCAGCACAGTTCGAGCGACTTACTACCGTACCGCCACCAGCATCAACGAGAATGAAAGTTTCCCCCTGAAACCATGAATGAGCTTTGTTATCCAACCAACAATTATTGCGGCCATACCTGTATCAGCGGTTTGATGTTTGGATCTGGATCCGCCTGTAACATGTTCCTCACGGTAAACAGTGCACATGCTTCAGGTTCCGATACCGTGAATACATTTCGCAGGTTGGGGAAAAGCCCTGTATCTGCTGCTCCCTTGACAGCTCGGATCGTGGCATTAAGAGCATCATAACCCCAGGACTAGAGTATGTTAGTATGAATCCCTTTATGGTAGTGCATCGTTAAGGTCTACGTGCCACTGGATATGTCACAACAATATCAAGTTTCCACTCTTTCAGCACTCTGCTACGATGAGTATTCATGAATGCGTGCCACTCTTTCAGCACTCTCCGGAGATACTCCTCCACAATCTCCTGCGCATTTCTCGTGAGATGTTCCGCAACATAAAAGTCATTTCGGTCCATCCTCTGTATCTCATCCAGGCCATCCAACAAGTGACGCAACGATCGTAGTTCTTTTTCTGGGGATCGAGGCATGAGTTCTAATTTCGTCCATTGAAGCACATTCGAAGTTTTATCAATTGAAAATCCCCATTGCAGGTTTCGATATGAGGTTTCCTCGAAACTTAACTGAGAAGGCACCTTCGCTTGTCGTGTTTTTGGGAGGATTGCTGGACCCGCTTGGTTGGGATTATTGGCTGGTCGTTGGATGGCTCCGGGCCATTCTCGAAAGACCTCTCTCGTTCCCATCTGCGACTTCCCGTTTGCCTGTTCAACCCATGCGATTCCTATTGAATGATACAAGTCGTCAGCAAGGCATTATATAGAGTAGGATAACTCCTATACCCGTAAAAGTTGTTCCATAATCGATACCCAGGATGATGCGAGGTCCCGAGGGGAGCTGTTCGGTCGTCATTGAAGAAAGATCTATCGTGTTACTGTCGTTATCGATTCAGCACGTTGCAAATGTGAGATTTCTAAAAGTTGTTCCGAGAGTCGCAAGGCTGTGGAGAGTATCAACAAGTGAGCCCACATGACTTTCAGCCTCACCACGGTCAAGACGAAGCAGCCAAGGAAACCCCAGGCAAGTGTGGGCTCAGCTCCGAAAGGAACCAGCTCCACAGATGCACAATGCGGTGACATCGGGAAGATCCCTCGAATCAGTGGGGCCGCCCAGAGGGGGGGGGGGTGTAAAATATATTGGTCGAGTATTGCACAAATCAAGGGCCCTCACCTAACTAGATGGGGTAGTATAAACAAGCTACGCAAACATGGTGAGTTATCACCCTTGATTAACTGTGTCTTTATTGTATATGCAAATCAACCCTATTAAAGGATTCAAAATATCAAGTTCCTTGACAGAAACTATTTTTCAAGCTGCCTACTCAATGAATCAAACAACGAGAGCAATAACATGGGGCTGCTGAATTTGTATGATACTTAACCGATATGCTGTATCTCGATAAGACATGCAGAGGCGCATTCCTACTGCCTCCACACCAAGCACCAAGCACCAGCTGTGATCAAAACCAAGGCGGACACCACAGACGAGCCTCACTTGAGATTCACCATCTTTCTCCTGGCTTGTCCTCCATCTCGATACCTACTCACGAACTTGCCAATATGCACCTACTTCGACGCAAAGAGAAGGGTGAACAGCAGCCTGAACGCACCGGAGCAGAGGTCACAAAGGAGTACAAGTCTCGCATCAATAGTTTCTTTGAGACTGTGGCTGGAGGAAGTTTGTCCGCGATTGAAGGCAAAGGAGATCCCCTTGATAAATTATGTCGCTGGAGCGAAACAGCTCACCTTGACCGCTGCCATTGGCACGCCCAATACCAAAAAGAGCAGAATCTACAACAAGAAACTGCGCGAGAGAGGGACGATCTGAGCAACATTCTCGCGCAGAACGCAATCCATATTCGAGATTTGGAAGAGCATATTCGCGACCTGGACGAGGGACACAAGCGCGAGATTAGTGACATTAACACGACGCATAAATCGAAGGTGGACGCAATGAATGACCAACACGATCGTGAGAAGTATCGATTGATGGGGCAGCTCCGCGTCGATGAGCATACCGAGAAGCCGTGGCCAGACGACGTCCTGAAGCTCAAATTACAAGAACTTCACATTCTGGTCAAAGAGGTTACGCGAGCGTCAAACATGCGAATCACTCTGCCGCAAGACCAGCAGACTTTGGACTTTGATCCTTCACGATTCCTGTACAGAGCCTCCAGGGACAAGGAACATCTGCTATTCAAAGATCATATCTGGCACGTCCTCAACGAGCATTTCTTCGCCTTACCTTTCGGGTTTGGGGTTCTCGGAAGAGATTCACACTGTGAAAATACCCTACTGAAAGCTCTTGCCGCATGGAACTCTCTGTTCCACAATAACACGGATCTCGCTGGTAAGAACTCATAACTTTCAAGTGTCAGCCGCCTCAAATTCCCCAAGCTGACGACGGACTGAAGGCAGTGGTACCGATGAAGACTTCTTGATCTTCCAATCCAACGGAACTGCCAATATCTGGCGAGCGGCAACCTTCATGAGCGCCTTTACCAACATTACAAGGCCTGGCGATGAAGGCAGTTTCCAATTCAACGAGACCGCACGGCGCAGCAAGGTGAACCTTGAGAATACCGTCTCGCACATCGAGAATCTCATGGGCCAAGCACTGCCATACATGACATCGCCCACACAGGTGGATCCCACCAAGCTTCGAAAACTTGCGGATCTAACACGCAAATTGGCTTTCCAGTTTGGTGTCAATCCGGACTGCTTACAGCTGTGGATTCCCCAACAGGGACAGCAACTGGAAATCGGCGACGAGGTTCATGATTACAGGAATCAAGACCGCGACGCCGGTGCGACAGTCACGGTTGAAATAGTAGCCTCGCCAGGTCTACGAAAGCTCACATACGACGACAAAGGGAATGTTACAAGTATGTTGACGATAAAGCCTTGTGAGATCCTCGCTGCCGAATCACGATAAGAGCCTTGTCGAATTGGTACAGGCACTATCAAAGTCGTTGAATCAGGCAGCTAGAAGCTCCGCTGGCTCATTGGCCAATTAATCTAAGAAGAAGTTAGAACTACAGGTGATAAGTATGATGCAGCAGGCCAGCAAATGGCCGACTGTGCGATAGGATGCATAGAAAAGCGCTCCTAAAACGTGTCCACGTAGCTAGCCTTCGACCATGTCATTTTTTGAATTTGCATAATCAATAGTCCAATAATGCTGCATGGCGTCCGCGCCACAAGGCAGAATCGAATAAATCCTAGGCAACCTTGCGTATGATCCGGATTCTGTACCCTCAGCCAAATATATTCCGTACAAGAACTTGCAGGACCAGCTGCACCTCACTGGCCGGGCGGTTCGCAACTTGCAATCATGTTTCTGGATAACGAACGAGCTGCCGCCACATAGTTACTAGACTCTTCCGGGACTGTATTGCAGCGTGGCTTGCAAAAGCAAACGAGGCTATCTTCATGCCAACAGGTAAGGCTGGGTGTTCGGGGTCTGGCCTACCCCCCGAAACTCAGCTCCAAGAGCCTCCAATTTTCAACTCTTCGTCTAGATATCTGGCTTTGTCACGTGCTTTTGACCTGTGGATGTGTGAACGAAGTAAGAAACGCAATTCGCTTGGGCCTTATCTGAATAACATCAAGGATTTGCCCTAAAACAGGATTGCCTTGAGGTAGCCATGCACCTCTCTCCCATAATCTCTGCTTTTGCTTGGTCTTTCAAGGTGTTCTAGGAAGACAAGCCCTCAATATAATAATGTTGTGATCACAACCGAAGCAAACACTCTCCCCAAAAGTTTCCCGTCGCAAATTGTATTTCGGTCCAGTTGCGTTTCTCTCAACTGACGCCTGATCGTAACACGGCAAAGCTATTCAACATTGCAGTTTCAACATGATGCTTTGGCGGACATCGAAATCCCTGCGGCAACAGAAACACGTATCTTACCAGGACCCTCCTCTCATCCGAAATAACGTGAATTGGATGATGCCTACTTCTCGCGTAAGCAGCTAGCTCACACCCAAGCATCACGCTCATATTCCGCAGGGCACTATTCCTCCAGCTAGAGCCCGTAAACTTCGCGAATCCAAATGACGTATTCATATCATCCCCAAGATAGATGCCCTGCCCGTATGCGGCACCGTTAAGTATTCCTGCACCACGTTGAACTTGTAGACCGTTCGCAAGGATGAGGAATAGACGGGAAGGATGGGTGCCGTGGAAGACGAGGCCACTGCTGGTGGTCGAACTGGCTGCTTTGTATGCGGCCTCTCTTTCATGATGCGAGTTGACGAGGAGGAACTGCTTTGCGAGACCCATGTTAGGCACTTTGAATCCATCCGGAGCGCTGAGCATGAAGCCACGGAATTTGAGACACAGCCAAGAGAGCAGTCGTTCGCGCTCTACGCCGTACTGATCGTTGCCAGCGCGGATTGCTGTGCGGAGATTTGTCGCCGACTGCAAAGTGGTGAGAGAGGGCATTGAGTCGATGACCGCAGCTATTCGATTACGGCCTACAGGACAGCCAGGCATGAGATCTAAAGTGGACGGATCAGCTGCTGCGTTGTAAATACTGGTCAAGAGAAGATCGATAACGGTCGGGTCGATGAGGAGATTGTGAAGGCGGACTTCAAGGGGCGAGGACAGCTTCAAACTCAAAGAGCAATTTCGAGAACAGGCTGCTGGTTTCCACAGTCTTGTCGCAAGTTGATGTGTCTCGTTCACACACGCCTGGGGAGGTAGTTCTATTAGACCTTGGACTAAAGCATGTATGTTCTTTATCAGAGTTCGGTCTCTCGACCTTCTGCCCCTCAAAAACGGGAAGAGCTGGCGGGCGACATAGAACGTGAAGAGCTTGAGACGAGTATTGCATATACTCTCAGTCGGCTCGTTGTCGCCTGAAACCACCCAAGGTCTGTGCTGAGATGCTTCCTCGTTCGAAAAGTGCAAACAAAAGGTAGGCTCGGTCCCGTCAGGCAAATCGATGCGGACGAGAAACATTCGAGCATCCAGTGGTATTCCTTTGGCCAGTCGTTGGAGATCGCTAAGGCCAATCAAGGGAAAACTGATCTCAAATTCAGACGCGCTGATGGCTTCAACAGCATCGACGAGGTCGTCATCAACATCTATGCTGCTACTTCCTGAGACAGCTGGATTTTCTACGCCAACTCGGTCCAGAATAGCCGTTGTGCGGTTGGGGTGCCTGCGGCGAAATTGGGCTCTACTTCTTTCTAGTCTTCGTGCTCTCTCAACAAGCAACCCATTGGCAGCTAAAAGACGTCCTACAAGTGATCTTATGTTTGACGAGCTTGGCTCCTCAAGGACCTGGAGCCTGCCTAGAAGTATATTTGATACTTGGTTGGAAAGCCCGCCGTAGTCAACTTGTGACAAGAGTCTCGAATCTTCTAGGGGCCAACCGCTTTGTCGCCGGAGTATGAATATTTCTGAGAGCATGACTGCCATATTGAGCTCTTCTCGTTCATCCTCGCTAGCATTAGAGTGTTCCAAAGATTCGATTCTACGAAAGCAATTGACCACGTCCACAAGGTTAGCCCCCCATCATCTAAGCCTGACAACACCCTCCGCTGTAAAGGTGTCAGCGCGCGTTGGTCTCTTATCCGTCCCAACAGTGCTTCTAAATTGGACCAACTATTTGGAAAGTAGATCCATAGGAACTCCTTCCGGCCCGTTTGTCGATCAATGAGAAACTTTACTGCAGAGCAACGCGAATGCTCATCCCATGCAGTAAGCATTTGTCTGGTGAGTCCGTAACCAGTTTCAGGAAGCTGGCTCGCCATTGTACCAAACAAGCTCTGAAGGGAAATCGTGTATGATTGCCATTGCTGATAGGTCATCGACATGGCAATTTTGACAAAGTACTGCCCATTTAGGCTTTCATCGTGGTTGCTGATCACAGCTGTCAATAGCATTAGCCAGCATGTACTCTGCATTTGGCTTAAGATACGTCGCTTCCTAAGGAACTCTGCGAGGGCGTGGCAGGTCTCAGTTGTTCCTGATTGCATGATAAGTCTCAACTCTCTGATGTAATGCGGCCTCTCGTTCATAATCCCGCTCAGACAATCAGTGTAACAGTTGTAATCCAAAGACGGGACCTTGCTGATCGCTCCGGCAAGGTCCCTCTGGACTGTATCGGGTGGTAGCCTCCAGAAGTCAACTTCGACTTGAATGGCGCCAAGCGTGATATGGCCACCGGTTTCTGTACCTTGGCCACCAAGGCTGTACTCAACGAACGATTTGAATCGCGAGCCGTTAAGCCCATCGGAACTCTGCAAGTGTCGAAATATGGCGATTAACACATCCCTTGATGGTAGATTGCTCATCTGATTGAGTAATGTCTGGTCGATGTGTGCGTGTAGGGAGGGTATGTCAAGTACAGCCAATGAAAAGTCGTGCATAACCAATCCTATGTACTCTCCAGTTGATCCCCTTGACAACTTTTGGAGCATGAAAGATTGAGCCCGAGTCCAAAGGTCGGCAACGAGCGTCGGAATATTCCCCAATGAACATGCGAGGTCGATGTTGCTTGTCGAGGACATCTTTCTCAGGGCATTGATGACATTTTTGATGGGCTTATCAAGGCTGGCACTCCTCGCGGAAGCCTCTCGAAGAGACAGGATCGCTTCACAGAAGTCGTCATCTCCCGCAGCCAGGCACTGTTCTAGCAGTGTGATCGCGGTAGGGTCGGGGGAGAATCAACACAAAGTGAGATGAAGAGGTCAAGAGCACGCTGCCCAACCATCTCAGCGCTGTGAAGAGTCTGTAGTAGGATCTCCACCGTTGAAGCCTGCACGGCCACTAGGTGGGGAGTCGATTCTGAGAGGTACAAGCGAGGTTTTATTTTTGTGGCCGTATCTGGTCCATCGAGTTGGAAAAAGTGTAACAGCTTCGCTCGTTGTTCAATGTCGAAATGCCCACGTTCCCAACAATGTAGGCGATCTTGGTCAGGGCGCCATGTTTTCAAGAATTCTATGCTCGGAAAGTATTCAATCTGTAGCTGCACGGCTTCTGGAGAAATGCTACCGTTTTCCACTTCTTGGAGTTTCGATATCCCGCGATAAAGCGAGTCGAGACTGTTCTTCTGAAGAAGATCGTGCACCCATGCCTCAAGTCTATCTCGGATCCCCTGGTGGGTGAGAAACCTTCGAACACTGCCTTCGCAAAGGAATTCGGCGGCGTCAGTACGTTTGTTGACAGCTTCTATCAGCGAACTGAAGCTCTCGATTACCGTGTGTTGACTGGCCTCTGTGAAGGAACATAGCGCCCACAAAATTTGACGTTCGCTCACTGACATAAGAGGCCTACAGAGTTGGAAGCCTACGACAACACATCGTACGTACTGCTCAACGTCTAAGCTCTTTAAGCCTGCCAGCTGCTCAGCCGCCGAGTTCTGTTGCAAAAAAGAGAGACAAGCCAATATAGCGATTCTCTTTGTCATGGGTGATTTTTCTCCATGTTCGTCGATTAGTTGCCGCAAGATGTCATCGCGTTGTGCTGAGAAGGGTTGGGATCCAACGACCAATTCTGGAATCAAACTTGCGCTTGACTCTACCCATTTTGCACTTGGTTGCGGGCCGTTGTTGGCGAGATACTCTAACAGCTGCTCTTGTTCTTTAATGTCGTTATGCCACTTTTTGCGAATCCGGTTTAGATTTACATGTCGCGGAAGCAGTGCACGCATTTTGTCATCATGTTGCCATGACTATTGAAATCAGCTCTTCGGTCGACGCAGATCATCTACTGGAGAGAGAGAACGTGGATATTGGAGTGTGTGTACATGGGGTCAAGAGAGGAAAAGAAAAACAGGCGGCCGTGGACGGGGAGCCTGAACCTGGCATGCGGGCGCTAACTTAAGGCTGTGCTGACAAAGCATTGCGCTAGCTCCTCAGCTGAACACTGTCATTCTGGACGGCATCGAACTCGTTGTCCTCATGAGACAAAAAGAATAATTCATATGGAGTACGAACGACAAACCCAGATTCGATACGCCGCTGAATAACAATTTCAGGGGTCGCAGTGTTTGCGATGAGTGATGCACAAGCCAACAAACAGCTGTCAAAGGAAGACCATGACGCCTTGACAAAGCTCGAGCAGGACTATGTGGCTCTGAAGTTCGAGGCTGAAGTGCTGAAGAAGGAACTCGGCTCCACGTATTTTCATCGACATATTGCCGAGCGGGACGAAATACTCTCGAAGCTAGACTCCATCAGCCAGGGAAAAGTGGCATCTGCAGTGACAGAACACCGACCTATTTCTGTGCGTGAAGCAGCCCGGGAAATACTAGCGACACCAAACACAGCTAAAGACCTGATTGTCGAAGATTTCGAGGCCATTGTACAATGGGTGATGTTTCAAGACGGGGAAGCCGACACCGCGAAGATTCGGGCAAGACTTCTGAAGCGAAAAAAATTGCTGGAAGCAGCCCTCCCGGAATCCAAGAGACTGGATTGTGATATTGCTTTCAGACAAGTGGAGAGAGAACTCTCGGAGAAGAAATACGTCAATGATGAAACAATGTTGGGTGATAAGGTTACCGACATACCGAAAGCACACTTCTTCGCAACCGAGGACAATTACGCTTTTGACATGACAGAGCTCGTATCCGCTATTCAAGCCAACAATGGAGTAATGAGGAACCCCTTGAGCCGCCAAATGCTCTCGGAGGCCGACATTCGCACAGTACTGGAGCATCCTGTGGGCAAACAACTGAAAGCGATAAGCAAAGCACAGCATCAGATGAAGAAAGGTGTTCGTGATGGAACCATCACCAAGATTGAGGCCCTCAGCAGAATAATGCTCGCAGACCAGTCTATGGATGGTGCTCCAAGTCGCACAGCGGTTGACGAGTTCTTGGGCTACGTTTTATCGCTTCCACAAGCGGAGCAGGATACCATCAGAGATCTCAGAATCCCAGGAGTTGACAACAACACATCGCAACCGTTTGACTACTCTATTAGCGAGTCGGTGAATGATGCCAAGGATGGGATGACTTGCTTTCACAAGGTTAGCATGATTCAAAGCAATACTTCCTACTGATTACTTACTGGTTCATAGGTGGGAGACTTTCTCTCGCAGGCTGCTCGATATCTCCGCCAACAGTAAACACAACTGGACGCACCCGGTGACTCCGGCGCCCTCCAACGGACTATAGAGCGAGACACTGGTGGAAGATATCAAATTCTCGGTAATAAAAACATCAGTGGGGTCACCTGCATAATGAATTGACCACAATTGCATCCTTGGTGATCGATGAATTCAACGGCGCAGCGTGATCGGCGTGTCACACCTGCACCTGTTAACTATGTTGCTTTTGATTTTGTTTGTTCAGCGATTCGCAGCCCAGGGCTTCTGGCACAATATCTCCTTGTATCTCTTTGTAGATCGCTATTGTCGATGTAGATGGTGTAGTACTTCCGAAATTTCCGGTTGATTTCACTGACATGTAGGACGCCCTGAATTGTCAGGAACCGAGGTCAGGCAGGGTTTATGGAGTTAGGTACTGTACGTACCAGGTAATTTTTACTGGGAGATTACGCTAGGAAATCAATTGAGGCTTTTCGATGGGTGCCGAAGTCTGCAGAAGGGGACTAAATTGAGAGATGAGCTGCTCTCACCCGCCTTAGCTAATTGCCTACCTAGCCACTTAGATAATTGCCGTAGCCAGTCAATTAGCGTCACTTCTAAATAACAACAATTCCTTAATACATACTAGGCCCAGAGGTGCACCACACAACGCTACTGTAAGTGATATAGCCTATTGGTACTCCTTCATGCAAGACGTAAGATAGGGGCATTCACACGGATCATTCCCTGCGCCGTGTGTTAACCTTAAGGCACATTGTCGGCTAGACGGCTCGGGATCAAGGTCCAGCCGGATCGGGTGTGCGGGGAGAGGACCAATGTCAATCAATGAGTTGTCGTGTTGTCTTTCACTCGTTGTTCCCTGCGAGGTTGCATTGAGATGTTTGCATCACCCCGCAATCTTGGCAACACACATTCATTCACTTCCTACTCTGTATCTTTCTTTCTCTGTCCCCCAATGATTAGTTAGTCACTTTGAGTTGATTTCCATTCTTGTTGCAATGCGCAATCGGCAGCATCGTGCAGCATCCATTATTTCATGCATCTCATCTCCATCCCAAATCTTTCTGTTCTTCATCTTTTCATTCAACACACGATCAAAACAAAACATCCCTCCACAAGAAACCCCACACTCGACCCTCGGCGCCTACTGTAAAATCCAAACTCCAAGAAACCTTCCTCATGCCACCACCTGGAGATTATCTTCTTCTTCTGCTTCCGTGTCCTTCTACCAAACTACTTCTATACTACAACATCTAATTCCCAATTGATGACCTCCCCCTTCCCCTCTTCCTGCCTTTACAAACAGCCATGCGAGATACCTCAATAGCCTTCTGCCGTCTCCCACAATCACGACGCAGCAGATCCCTTATCCATCCCGCCGCCGCAGCCACACGACCCCAAAACAGACGAGAACGAAAGCCAGAGCGACGTCGCACGCCCATTTGAGCAGTTGCCACGGTCCGGGAGTCACTTAATTCCTAGGACCTATATTGCCCTTAAGTCTTAGGCTCCTAGGCTATTATTTATTCCTGGGAGCCTGGCTCCCGGAATCTCACGTATTCTTGGGACCTGGCCCACTCCTGGAACTATGTCCGTAATATAACCTTTATAAAAATATCTTAAATATCTTATATATAAATTTAAAGATTATAATACTTATGATTAATATATACTTATAATAAAATAACTATAAGTAGAGTTTTATTATAACTAATAAAGTTATTCGCTTAAAAGTGGCTACTTCTTAAGAAGCTTATATACTTTCTCGTTAATATTTAATACTCGATAATAACTTTAAATTTAAATTTATATAAACTTGCCATAAGCTAAGAGGGCTATTTATATATAAATTATAACTTAAGCTTAAGGTATTTTATATATATTATATATAATATATTAAGGATATTTCTTAGCGAAGTTACGCTTAAAATAAATAATATAAATTACAAGTATATATTATAAATATTTAACTTAACTTTAACTTAAATTAAGTAAGTGTAAGTAGTCCCTTAAGCTTATAATTATATTAACATATATTTTATATATATTTAAACGATATAAAGTATACCCCTTACTTATTTAAATATAATAATAATGTCTCCTTTCACTTCAATTGAGCGTTACGTTAGTGTAACCAACAGACCGGCTCTCAGATATCGACACGAGAGTATGCGTCTGTAAAGGATGGTTTTCGTCGTACCTACAATCTTCTTGACGGCTGCCTGAACCCTACCGGTTCTAGCCATCACGCTCACTCACAAACACAGCAACATTTTTGGTGCAAGTGAGGAATTTACAGCAAGAATGATTGAATTATAAACACCAGGGGCAAATTTTGAACAGTCTTCATTTGAATAAAGAAGCTTTTTATACCCTTGAAAGTCCATCGCTTTTACTTTCCATCCTTCCCCTTACACATTCTCACCCTTTCACAGAGACTTTATCTATACTACCGGGATATCTTGAGGGTTGGTGGTGAAAAATCCAAATGGATCTTGCGCCTTCTTGATCTTCAACAATTTGCTCCAGTTGTTGGCAAACAGCCTCTTACTCCATTCTGGGAGTGTCAACTCGGTGTCACGGTAGTTGACGAATCCTCTCAATGGAATGCCTTCCTTAGCAAGTTGGTCCTTGAAAGGTTTCAACTGGTTCTGGAGGTACGCGATGCCATCAGATGGGAAAGTGGTGAGACCGGCTGCGAGACGACCTTCCCAACGGATCAACCAGAAGCTATTTCTGTGTGCAAAGGACGTCGCCGAGTCCTCAATCTCTCTGATGGGCTTGCCACCCCAAAGATCAATGAAGCCAAACTTGGTCAAATCAGTTCGGTTGAATGCATAGGTGGTGTAGTTGTAAAGGGCAAAGGCCGATGCGTAGGTGAATGGCTGGTTCGATCTCAAAACCAAGGCTTGGAGGTAGAAGTTTCTGGGACCGAAAGTGTTGACTGTGGTGTTGATACCTGGGGTGGAAAGCTTCTCGCTCTCCCAGAAAGGTACAACAGTCTTGGTGACAGTAGTTGTGGCTGGGAGATCTGCGAGCAGAGGGGCAATGACTGCATCAAATGTGGAAGGCTCGCCATAATAAAATCCAGCTCCCGAATATGGAGGTGCAGTCAATTGCCATCGGAGGGACAAATTATCTGGTGCCTTTCCAGATAGAGCGTATTTTTGGATGGCGAGGAGTGCCTTTACGCCAGTGTCGATGTCCACGTTGCCTACTGAGATGGTGTAGGAAGTGACATCGGCATAAGTTGGCTTCCAAGTCTTGGTGGTCAATGAGAGGAGCACACCAAAGGAAGAACCAGCACCTACGAAATGTTAGCCAAAATTCAATATCATTAGCGAAAATATGGGAAACATACCCTGAGCTGCCCAGAACAAATCCTTGTTCTGGGTTTTGGAGGCGGTGACAATAGTTCCATTCCACAGCATGTATTGGACGCTCGTCAGATAATCCATTGGGGTTCCAAGGAAGCGAGAAGTGCTACCGAAGCCACCGCCGATAGACGATCCTGCCAGTCCAACCATGTTTGCTCTGACGTGTGGGAAGTGGAGGCCGTGGTTGTTCCAGAGCCAGGTTGCAGCTGGGCCAACAAGAGAACCGCCTCCATATGTGAAGAGCTTGGTTGATGGGTTGTAAACGGTTGAGTTGAATGCAAGCATGTTAACGACGAGTGCGCCATCCTTTCCACCTGCGCCATAGCTTCCATACGAATGTCCACCACTCTTGGGGAGATCTTGATACCACGTTCAACGGCACACTTCAAACCAGCAGCGATTTGAGCATGTGTTGTTGGGAATATGACTCCGGAGGGAATGGGTTGAATGCGTAGTTGCCAAGGAGCGATGCTTGCTGCCCAATTGGCATCGGATGAAAAGGCACTTGGGACTCCCGCTGCGTCAATGCATTCTTCAAGAGTTCCTTGAGGAGCGGCTTGAGGGAAAGCGAAGGCGGTAGAGGAGAAGAGAAGTGCTTGGATCGCGAAGTGCTTGAGCACTGCCGTTGGTGAAGAAAACATGATGAAGACTACAACAGATCAACCAGATTCAGAATGCAACCGAGCTGCTGATCAGAAACCTTTCTTCATCCACGGCTTTAAGGGCCCTTATATACATTTTTGAAAATCCCAGGAACGGATACGCAACCGAAAGGTACTTTGGAAGTGCGTGGATTAGAACGATTCTCGGAAGACCAGCATCGCATCATCGTTGGGAATCTGGGAAACAACGCAGGAAACACGCTCCCCTGAATTAAACACTATATTGTCTATGAACAGGTCAAGAAGCATGTATTGAGCCTGGCCTTTTGCTGAACAAGAACTTTTCAATTTAGGATATATGCTCATGGAGCTTGGCCCGTCTTGGAACGGCATATCTGGATGGAATCTGGTTCAAAGTTTCTCCGAGCACCGCCACACCTTTGATTGAAGCCATACTGAGCTCAAGCTCCCTCCATTCGACTTTGGGTGCAACATTGGTGGATTAATTTGGATAAAAACAATTGGTCTTGGGCTAAAGACCGTTGTATACACTTTGGCAATAATGAATCGCTATGTTTCCTTAAAACGAAAATGTTTGGGTGGCTGACCTAGCGCTGACGAAGCGACAGAATGGGTGGGTGGTGCGTACCGTGCGTCGAAACGGGCGATCCCCGGATTTCTTCAGCGTCGCAATTAGGAAAGATTATTTTGCTCCGCATTAAACATTGCCCTGCCAAGGGTTAACGAGTGTCGAGAATTGAGTACCTAGTGTGGTGGGTGTGGTTGACAATCAAACGGCTACTCTGCATCTCTGCAGGAACATTTGACTTTTCAGGACCCGCCGAAGCTGCTGCAATTCTTACTGTACTGTTCTTTTAGCTTTTGAATTACTTTCGGACATGGAGTGCCTCCGTCCTTCCGTATAGAGAAATCGATTGTGCACAAAACGGCCTGCATGACGATCTGGATGCATTTTGGGACTGCAGCTTTTTGTTCGCTTTCCTCGCTTTCAGTACTGACAGGGCATTAATACATACTCAATTTAGGTTTTACCTCCGAACCTTACCAGATTTGCGGTCGGGGGGCCATCTGATAACACAACTCCACCTTCTCATTAAGATCAAACCTGTCATCCTAACATGAAGTGCCGTACGAATTATATGGCCTCCAATTCTCAAAGGTGTGGCGGCCAGGCATGAATCATCACGGTGCGATGGTAATAAATCACAACATCAATTACAGTACCTTCCAGCTTCCAGGTCCCGTCAAGGTTTCAAAATCATCTGATCATTTCAACAGGAACAAGTCGTGATAATTATTAAAGCGCAGCCAAGCAAAGTGAGCACTTTATTACAGATCAGACCAGACTGGAGTTCGTGGCTGCGTATACTCGTACTCTTCCAAGCCAAGCCATCCATCCTTTTCCGGGCACTTTCTGAATAGGAACTACTGAAATAGCCGTTTGATTTACTCTTCAACACCTTATCTTCAACAGTGCATCAAAATTCCATGTTCGTCAGATCAACTTTTTGAAGCGAAAGGGAAGGTGAGGAAAGCGTTCACTTCCCACGTTTGCTACTCGCCTACTTATCATTCGTGGATTATTAGCTTTTGTGTCAAACGCAGTCAAATTGCATGTGTTGTGGGCCTAAACGCTTACATGGAGGGTTAATAAAAGGTACTGTAAGGTCGTTTGTCTATACTAGGTAGGCAGAAAAGTGACTGCCGGATAATGCCCCTGTAACCTGGATATGCAAGTGTTGCGGGTGCTGCAGAATTGCAGGAAGAAGCATGGTGATCACACCATGTGCTTCGGCTGTCAAATTCTCTTTTTCAACGGCCCGCCCACGTTGCTTTATAGTTCGATTTTTCTTTCAATCGATCCAAGAGGGAAAAGTTGGAGGCGAATCTTCCGCCTGAGGAACAAACACAATTTCGGTCTTTTTTTGTTACGCTCAAGTTTCCATGTCTTTATTTTTACAGAACAAGAGTTGGCACTGTTCTTCTTCACTTACATGACGAACGCTTCGTGCAAAAGCATCTCAAAAACAATCAGCGTATCATCCCGAATGAGCCTATACAACAATGCTGACACCAGGTTAAAACCAGCAGAACATGCATCAGCATCAGCATCAGCATCAGCATCAGCATCAGCATCAGCAATCAGTACAATACAGTACGTGCGACGCACCACCTAGCATCTACCTAACAATCAATCAAATTTCTCGAATCGCACAATAATTCTTGTCTTTTGGAAAGCTCCAAGTCTTCTTCAAGGTGGGGGTAGGTAGCAATAATGTACATCTTCCTCTCTGGGCTGCATCGCACGTCGCTTCCATTCCAATCCGCGGATTGATATTCTGGGGAATCTGATATTTAGCCCTGCGGCACGTATTGGTCTATCATACGATCATACGACCACGAAAAACTTGACTGCCTACTCGGCTATTTCTCTTTCTCTCTTCGACGGAATCTTGATCCCCGAAGATAGGTGACCTAGTAGTGGCTGGATGTTTCTCGCTTACCTTATTTTACAAGGGACTTCAAGATTTACTATTTGTCGCAGTGTATCTGACAATTTCGCGTTTCAGTCGTCTTCATTCTTTGTGTCTGAATCAATCGTTCTTAGAATTCGAGCAAGAGACAATGCTACTAAAGGTGATATATTTTAGTGTCGAGATCAAGGAGGACTCTCCTCGATTTGTGCTGTTCTGGTGTCGTGTGTCTTTTGCGGGTTTTTGTTTCTTCCTGTAATTTTCTTTGGATGATGTGTTTCGATACTCTCAAGGTGTGAGGTTTTGTCACTGTAATCGTTTTTGCCTTTCAAATAACCTGAATTGGGCTGTTCGTTTGTTATTTGACGGGATTTAGTCTGCTATAATTTTTCTTAGTGTGCAATCAAGTTTTAAGTTCTCTCCCGCCAGACTTTGGCTCGCATCTCGTTTGCATGCAGATTCGGTATATTCGTAAAACCTCTAGGGAATTATCGTATAGTAGTCTGTATGGTACCTCGTGTTTCCAGGAAAATCTGAGGAGATATTCTTTGTGCTTAAAGCTATGCAAAGGTGGGAATCACGAGGAGGAGTATGAGTTAAACCCCTTTAATTTCCTCCCAAGTCTTCTCTACTTCACTCCTTCAATTCTTTCGGGCAATAACATTTCCCCTCTAATTGTTCACCTCAACTACCGAAACAATTCTCTTTCGTCCTCCAAATACAACCAATAAGACGATCCACGTTTCATAAAATCGCAAACTAAGTTTACTTAGCTTTCATCTCCTCAGTTCGTCAGGACTTGGATGCCGACCATCCCCAAGAAACTCGACTTTACAGCCAAGAGCCAGTGCTGTATTTCGTATCCCGCAAACACCAAACCACCGAGCCGAATCTTCTGCTTTTGCTGCTGCGTTCTGCATGGAAACTTCGGAAATTTCATGAGAGTTTGGGTTTCTTGGGACGGAGTTCATCCAATATTTTTAAGTTTTGCTTGCCCACCGGCATTTGCGGGATGTTTATTGTTCACTACCCACAATCTCGTCATTGTTCATCTGATCTTCTCTGAACCTAAAAATATTGAGTTTTGTGATAATTATTTAAACTAATGTACCCAGGTACTTCGCGTGGGATGTACTGTAAGTGCCGCGTGGCAAGGTTTTACCAAGGCCTTGACTCTACTCCGTTCATTACCCCAGACTCTTGGCGTGCTCCGTTCTCCAGATCTTGGTTTTGGAAGATGGGTTTCCAACTTTCAAGGTCTTGAATTATCGGTAGTTGAGATGAGGATGCCATGGCACTGGGAATTTTGGTTGACGCTAAGGATATTAATTTGAGTTCGCTGCTTTGCCTAGAAAAAAGGAAAGGAACAGAATCATATCTTTTGACAGCTTCTGACTTCCAAGTTGTAGTTTGAAGCCAAAGGTACCGCCACCTCCCCATCCAGATAGTGACAGCGGCTAATCAATTTTTCAATTCCTTAAGTCTTCCATAAATCTTCCATCACTCATAAATTCACTTGTACGAAGCTCCAACCAGATATGAAAAGCTAGCTGTCAAAATCAAGAAGTACAATCTCGCATTAACTAGGAATATTTCCCCAAATCACATAACCCAAACAACGACGAAAGATGGCCCCAAGCGAAAAATTCGAAGCCCTTGGACTGAGTACACCCAATGAGAAGTCTCGGACTTCCATCCATTATACCATGTGCTCGAAATTCAACATTTCTCGATTTCACAAATTTGTCATGTCATGATTGGATTATGACAAGCCAGCGTCAAGCTCAGTGCTCCCTCCACATCCCTTGAATCGCAAAGCCGCTGATCAAGTCAATATCAAAGCTTTAAAGAGTTTTGTGCTGTACAGAAAAGGCAAATATACACTCACCAGCAATACCACACAGAAGTAGGGCTCTTCGCCAACTTAACTACCACTTCAACACCACACCCTAACACCCCATCCAAACATCTTGCCCAATCAAACCCAATTCCTCAAATGTATCCATGGCGTACTGGTATCATGTGCACTTAGCTCATCATTATATCATGATCAAAACATCTCACAGTGATCACCACACCAAACATGCCCTGGAGAAAATACCCACATGGCATATAAAATCCGTAAAAGTTCCCAAAATAGGTATATCACATCCCATATCCTCCCTCCTTCCTCCCTCTCTCACGG
This sequence comes from Tetracladium setigerum, assembly GCA_031472005.1. NCBI lineage: Eukaryota > Fungi > Ascomycota > Leotiomycetes > Helotiales > Tetracladium > Tetracladium setigerum. The sequence continues at coordinate 2,696,359 of PZJY01000006.1, forward strand.
CCAGTACGATAAAAACTACCACAGTCCATATCTCCTCATGTCCCGCTGTGTAACGTACCACGCTGGCGCTCTTTCCACTCCTAATTCCCTCCCTATAATACGCCGACCTGCTTCCCGCTCGTGATTCCCTCATATCCCTCTCTAATATAACACGCCAGCGGTCTCCAACTCTCAACTTAACTCCCTCCCATCCACATCCGCCAGGTAAACCTCTCACCACCCACGGCCCAAACCCTCACTCAGTCCCCTCGTCATCATTCGGCGGTCTCGCCAAACTTCTAGATCTCCCACTCAAAAATCCTTTTCACTTTGCCTCGGAAATCAGTATATCGAGCATTGATTGAATCCATTTAAAGAGTATCGGTGGCAGAGAACAGAGGCTTTCGGAATGTAAAGGAGGTGAGGGTGGTTAGGTGGCAGGTGCACGTGTACATGTGTCTGGGAGGTGGAAGGTTGGGTTTACTTGGGGTAGTCGAGGATGATTTTTGCGTAGGATACGGAGAAGGTTTCATCATATCATGAAAGAGTGTGGAGTTGTAGCCATGTTGTTGTTGTAAATTTGTATTCATGCATTAGCTTGTAAAGGAAAAATATTTTGGAACGTTTTGGTTGGAAGTTTGGAGGTCTTCAATTCCACTTTGTTTTAAGATATTGAAAAGCTCCTTGGGAGCATTGGGTTCTAGATTTTATACGTCAAGGAAAATAATTTAGTTTTTTTACCAAACTTTGTTTTTTTATTGATTTAGATGCTAGACTCAAGTCAATGATTCACTCGCGGAGTCTGGAACTGAGCCAAAAAGAAACAGAAAGAAAAACCCCCAAAAAGAGAAAAATTTTATGGCAAGCATCTATTGTGCAATCATGATCTATTTAAATATTGAGCAAACATGAGGGGAGGTATGATATGAATGCTTACTGCCTGCAACCAGGTACCTATCGAAAAAGCCGCCCGAGACTCCCTCTTCGATAAGGTAGGTAAGATTTACTTTGCCTCCCTCCCCAACCGATCGATCAACTCCTCTATCAGAACTAACAATCTCTCTTCATGATTTCAAAATTTTCAATATGCAAAACTCTCCATCTATACCACATCTCGAATCACGAATTTCACACCTTTAAATAAGTAAATAAATACCCTAGACAAATGTTCTTGTTTTTCACCCACCACCGACAAAGCCATCCCATCCCTTTATCCTCGCTTAAACCTCGCTTGAAACTCGCTTTTCTAAAAGCAAACACAACTACCTACCTACCTACCTACCTTACCTACCCAGGAAAAAACATAGTCGACTAGCTTATGTATATTCGGTACGGTCCAAAAAAAAAAAAATTAATCACTATCCCAGGCTGACTCAGATCCTTACCAGCCCGTCATGCACTCACAACCCCCTTTCTCCATTCCCAAAATTACCGTTAGATTACCTCTCTCTCTGCACTTTACCTATACCGCTCTTCTACATAAAAGATCGGCATAAGCTCTAACCTCATCTATGTTAAAAAAAAAGGTCAATTTACCTTTCAAAATAAGCTACCTATCATTTCAATCTTTGCATACCATCCATCACAATTAAAAGATTTACAATTCTCCTTCTATTTGAAACTACTACCTAGATAGATAGATATACATCTATTCCCCAAACCTTGATCTCTCTCTCTCCCTCACAGATCACATAACATACCATTTACATGATCAGATTAGGACCGTGATATAGATCCTTCCTCTCAGCCTCTGCTTGAACGAGCGATTTATCCCTCACTGGGAAACCATCGAATGATTTGGCGTAGGTGGCTACGGTGTGCGAAACGAGCTGGATGGGGTTGTCAGTATTTCGAAGGTATCCTCTTTTTTTTCTTTTTTAAAACAACAAGAGTTGGGAGGAAGTGAGGGATGGGTAGGAAATAGACGTCTCAGCGTGGAGAAAGGTGAGGGGGAGCAGAGGAAGAAGTAGCAGAAGAAAGTAGCTAAAAGTCGACTCACCTTAGCATTCACAACCCAAGCAACCAAATCGCAATTCTCAACACCATCACACAACTGATGATAGCAAGGGTCATACCAATCCCCGGCCTTTCCACCGAATTGCTCCTGCTCTTTTTTTGTCTTGACCCCCTCAGCCCCCGTGGCGATTCCGCCGCCTGGGATACCATTCTTGATAAACGCATCATAATCCGATCGTCCATCAAATGGAATATACGTATAATTCAAATCATGGGCCTTATACCATTCCGTGTACAGATCCCTCAACTCCTCCGAACCATTGGGGTTAGCGGCGTTGGTGGCGTTGTAGACTTGATATGCGTAATTGGGTGAGGCGAGCATGTCGTAATCCATAAATAGACGGATCTTGAGGTTTTCGGATTCGGAGAGTTGGGAGACGTAGTAGTCTGATCCGAGCAAGCCTTCTTCTTCTCCGGCCCACCAGGCGAAGCGGACGCAGTTGTTGACTTCGTAGTTGACGAGGTGGGATGCGATCTCGAGGAGGGTGAGAGTTCCTGTGCCATCGTCGTTGATTCCTGGGCCTTCGGCTACACTGTCACTGTGACCGCCTAGCATAACACAGTTATCCTGGTCGCCGCCGACGGTTTGAGCGATGACGTTTGTGGTGGAGGTTTTGGTGACGATTGAGTCCATGTAGGCGCTTGCCTCAACCTTCTTCCCATCTGCAAGGGCTTTGAGGTATGGTTTCGCATCTTCGTCAGAAATACCGAATGTAGCTACATGGTATTTGGACGGACTACCTAGCGTGCCAGATAGACTTCCTTTGTCGTTGTTGTACACCACTGCGGCCACTGCACCTGCCTTTCCTGCTGCAGCAGATTTATCGCCAAATGCACATGTTCCTCTTTTGATGAACGCAATGTTCCCAGCAACGTTCTTGGGGTAATCGGAGGCGTCGCAGCCTTGGTTTGCGACGAGGATCAGGTCGCCGAAGACGGCTTCCTTGTGGGCGGTTGGAGGGCTGAGAGCCATCGCGCGTGTGGATTCCGGAGAGACATCTCCTAGGACGAGACGGTATTCGAAAATGTTACCGACGACGGCATCAAAGGATTGATTGGAGACGGTGTAATAGTCGCCTAGGTCGGCAAGAGTTTTGAGGATGTAGGAGATGGTTGCGATGTGTCCTGTGAGACATTGTGGTTAGCTAGCTGTGTGTTGGAAGCGGGGGGTTGTTGGGAGCTTGGAGATGTCGATGTTTGGAGTATTACCTTCACTGCCAATTACTCTGGTAGGATGATTGTACTCATCGATACCTAGCTCTGCGATCTGGAAGAGATGTTTAGCTCGCTTGAGCAGGGCGGCAGAGTTGATGTGACTCTGGAGAGACTCTGAGTCTACCAGAGGTTTGGTGGTGAGCTCGAGGATAGCTTCGGAGCTTGCGTGGGAGTCGCTCAATGGTTTTTGGATTGATGATGCTCCTACCAGCGAAGATAGGAGGATGACGGGGAGGAGTTTGTGCATCATGGCTGTAGAGTTGAGAAGCTATGATCTGCTTCAAATGGGTGGTTTTGTGAAGCTTCTCAAGAGAAGTGGGAGGAGGTTGGTGATAAGAGTCAACAAACGAGGCGGCCGACCACGGACCTGGCGCTTGCTGGGATTCGCACCGTAGCCTTGCATCGTCGTCATACAGAGATATTGGTACGACATTGGAAGTACGCCCTTACTCCGAACACATCCGTTTAAATTGATGTTTTGGATAATGAGTTGTCTGTGAAATTGATATTGAAGAACCTGTGAGATAACATCGGGTTGATACCATTCTAGAAGAAGATCTCAGAATAGCTCATCAATACCTCTTTCAGCATTCACAATGCCGCAGCTCCACACTTCAGGAAAAGAGGATAGTTCGGTATCAAGATATGCAATTATCAATTTATTCTCCACTGGCAGCATCTTCAATCCCAAGGTGGCCATGTCTCGGTTGTTACACGTTGGGAATACTGCATTGAGTATTAAAGTTTCATTCATTGTTTCAAAGGCCAGGAGACTTTTGATATCGCTGCACAAAAAGGGATGATGCAGTCTCAGCGCAATATTGGTATGACCTAAAGCAAATAACTCCCGCATAGTGTTCGCCAATCTCGCAAACATCCATTATGCAAATGACCACCCATTTGGCCAAAGAAACCCATTTCTAGAAATCCATCCCATCCCAGACCGTCCATCCGTCTAGATCATGTAGAGAGCAGCACCCATACCAGCAGCAGCCCAAACGGGAGCGGCGGTTCTCATCGCAGCGAAGTTGCCAGAACCAGTTGTAGTTCCTCCCACGATGGTGTTGACGGTGTCCTTGATGGCGGAGTATTGGCTCTGGAGGGAAGCAACGCTGGCCTTTGCTGCACTGGCCTCGCTCTTCAAGCTGCTTGCGGCACCGCCGGTTGCAGTAGAAGCGACGCTCTCCAAACTATTGAGACGACTCGATGCCTCAGCAATCTTGGTTGAGACGGCTGCTTGGGCGGATGAGACGGCTCCATCAACTGCTCCTCTAATGGTAGAGGCAGCTCCGTTGACACCAGTGCCAATTTGGCTGGTCAAGGAGTTGAAGGCGCCGCTTGCGATATTGCCGATATTGGTGGCAGAGGAGAGGACTTCGCCAGCAACTGTGGGGCGCTGGAGTTAGTATTGGGTTATAGGAAAGGTGAAAGTAAGAAGAAGAGTATTGGAGTACTCGACACATACCAGATGTGGCTTTGTTGAAGTCTGAAGCAGCATTTCCAATGCCGCTGGTGAGCTGGTCAACGATATTCTGGGCCGAGGCGACAGAGAGGAGGGCGAGAGCAACGGGGAGGACTTGGAAACGCATGTTGATGGGAGGTGTGGGGTTGGTTTTCGGGGTTTAGTGAGTTGAGTGGGTTGAAGTTGGAGTTGGTGTTTGTTGATTGAGTTGAGTGAACTTGGCAAGATGTCGTGGAATGAAATGAGGGAAATTCAGAAAAGGAGCGAGGGGAGAGGTCTTGATGATCTTTATGTCCCTGTGATGCCGAAGCCGAAAACTAGTGCGGTTTCTTAGTGTACGGCTGATTATGAGGAAGGAGGATGTGTGTGAGAGTTGGAGGATGGATGTACGAAACAAGATGAAGCTGAGCAAAGGCAGCGTGAGGCAATGCCAAGCTCAAAATAAACCCCCTTGGGCCCACAATGCAGGTACAAGCGTGAATCTCGACTCCCGAGCCACACCCAGCCACGATGTGACGATTGCGACCTTGCCGATCTGGCATGACGGGAGTGGCCGTGATTGGCGGGGTGGGGGGAAGAAAGTTGTTCCCGGCCGAGGTAATATACACATTAAAACACAGGGCACGCCGCTTTCAGGTGCTATGCCAATGCTCGAGGAAGAGGCAGCCAAAAGCAATACTGGAATATGAGGTATGAAGGTACTGTATGGCAAACATGACCATCTCGTAGCCGTGAACGAATTACGAAAACGAGGGGATCCTCCTCGGTGAGGGAGAGAGACATGTTGATGTTGTCAACTAACATGTCAAGTCATCCCTCGTACTCCGTATTGCGAGCGAACGGTAAGGCTAACCACAGCTGCTAAGCATTCCCTCCGTGCTGTATTCTTGCAGCAGCACTGGTCCAATTAGCATGACGGAGATTACGTCCTCTTGGTGAAGCCACAGCAAAGCATTGCCCAGGAGCTGAGACTTTGGAGGATGTCGAGGTCGAGATTACCCAATCAATCATGCGACTTTGCATCTCCAGCCGGTGGTCAAATTGTGTCCTGTTCGTACGTGATAACATACCTTTGGCAGTTTGCGATGGATATCCGGGATTCCAGGGACCTTGACCAGCGGAAAGCTCTCCTCCATTCATGCCATCATCAAACATCAAACACATCAATGACCCACCCCATCGTGTTGGAAACAATCCAAGCTCGACCGACCAGAGAGATGCCAGTGCGTCGTCGGTTCCGACAACAAGAAGTAATGCGAATGCGAGCGAAGAGATCTTCCCGACGCAGCAGAGTGGCGCATCAAACTCTAAGAGTAATAAGAGTAAAAGCTGGGGATGGGATGGATGGACGGATGGATGAGAATGAATGAGATGTCTCGCCTGACTTGCTTCATCATTCCTCGATTATTCTCGTTTACTTCGCTTTCTTTCCCTCTCTGGTGGTTCCTTCAACTCTTGCTCTTCTTACCTTACCTTACCTTACCTACTCGTCCTAGCCTTCCCCTTCGTCTGGGTCTCCTTTTCTTTCTTTCTCTTCCTCTTCCTCTTTCCTCCCTTCTCCTTCTACCTATTATTTCTGACACTCCCTGCTCTGTTCTCGGAAGGGCATCAAGTCGTTGCCTCTCTCCAAATATAAACTTACATGAATGAGCCTTGCCTGGACTCCCAAGAGAAAATGAGTAAGGAGGAGTGAGTGAGTGCCCTTGCTTGTCCTTGCCTGTCCTTCGTAAAACTACCGGCCTGCCCACCAGCGATTCCAGCAAAGCAAAAGCTTGTGTGCTCAGGAAGTGGGTAGGGGCGAATAATGATAGGACGAGTTGTTGCTTTGCTGATGCGGCTGCTGCTGTTGCCTCTAAAGTCCGTCAGAAAATGACCGTTGCATCCGACTATTTCCTTGTGTGTCCCCGTCCGTCATGGCCTGCGTGCTGTATCAATTTATGCCTGGTTGGCAGCCTGGTACGAAAGGATGATGACTTCGGACCCGAGATAAAATCCGACTATGAAAGTGCTGTTAGTTAGCCTGTTGCCAGTTGGCATGCCTAATTAACCTGCTGCTGCTGTTGCAAGCGGGTCTCACTTTTTCTCACTCTCTCGATTTTTTCACGTTTCTCACTCACTCTCTCGCTTCTGCCTCCTTTCCTCTCCTTTCCGCCGACTCCGGTGGATACTTCCAGAATCGCTTATCCATTGGCCAGCTAGGACGACCTGTGGCGCCGCTGACTAAGCATATCCCTCGTTCGGTCTCAGAGCGAGTTTGACGCAGTGATTTCTCTTCCACAACCTCAAATTCTCCACCATCTCGCGTGACGAGCGTCATCTCAAACTTCCCCGGATTCGCAGGCTATTCTTGCGCGTGGTAGAAGATGGATTCGCCCTCAGAAGTAGAGAAGAAGCGCAGTTCGTGCACCTATCCCCTGTCTTCCGTAGTATTGGTATTCTTTGGTGTGTGTGACCCATCTGACTATTGACGCACATTTCTCAGAACTTGCCTGTGATTCATGTCGGAGGAAGAAGGTATGAACAAACCCTACTCCTTTACTGCCGGCCCGAGACTGATGAGAATTCAGATGAAATGTGAGTGGGATGATGAGAATGTGTGTAATAGGTGCAAGGAGCGCCGTCTCAACTGCATTCCGCATCCCACCCAACCAAAGAGAAAGGAGAGGAAACCGTGAGTCTCAACTTCCACGTGGGCGAACTGTTTGTTGCTCTCATAGCCCACCTATTCTTTCCACCTTGCCTCACTCACTCAATTCTCCCAGAAATACATATCTAGCCTCCCTGGAGGACCGCCTAAAGAGAATGGAGGAGGCGATCAGAAAGCCAGTGGCTGCTGCCACAACAACTTCTCGACGCCCGTCGATCGATCTTAACCACAAATCCATTGCTGACCACATGTCAACACTGAAGATTCACGACGACGGAACATCCGTGTATCTGGGTAGGTCCAGTGATTTTGCTGCTCACAGTTCTCACTAAGATGCAACAGGCGCGATCTCGGGCTTCTCAATTATTTCTCCTCGTGGCATGAAATGGATCGCGGATCTCACCGGAAGCGATGAGTTCGAGAAGGAAGTCTCCAAAATTCCAAACATGAACGATCTGTCAGCTGCTTCGGATCCCAAGGTCTGGGCCCATCTCAGAGACCATGAGCTGGAGCCTCTACCATCAACAGCCCGCGCAAACGCGCACCTAGATTGTAAGTCTACTGTATCTTACCGTCACGGACTTGGACTGAGCCTTTAGCCTTTTTCAAGGAAGGATTCAACACAGTTTTCCCTATCTTTGACGAGGCACAGGTGCGTGAGCGGTTCGCGCGGCAGTACCCTCTCGCACCCTCTGATGACTATGCATGGTATGCTTGTTTGAATATTATATTTTCAGTTAGCGAACTTGTTCGAGGTAAAATTGAATCGCCTTCGCCTCCTCCTAACCAATCTCCCTTCGTATCCTCAACGCCCAAATTGGGACGTCTTTCCGACTTCCAGCAGACCACTAGCTGGAAATGGTTTCGAAATGCAGCGAGCACTTTCAACTATCTTCAGTTCCTTGATGGCAGCATGCCAGCAGTCCAAGCCATGATTGCGATGGTAAATACTGCATTTGATGAAACTGTCCAAGCTATTGACATCCATCACAGACTTTTATACTACAAACGATCCCGAATCCTTATCCCAGTTTGGTTGTTGCGAGCTCGGCCATGCGTGCGGCTCAAAGTATCGGTTTACATCGACATTTACCCCACCTAAATCTGGCTCCGGCCGTGGTAGAGCAGCGACGGAATCTCTTCTGGATCATTCTAGTAACCGAGCGACAAATTAACCTCCGCATGGGTCGCCCTTCCACCATTCATGACGACGACATTGGAGTGTATGTCATTCTACCCCATACCAATCTACTGTTTTGGACCAAAAACAAGTGTTCCCTGTTCATAGGTTTTGACCTAGAGGAAAATCCTCAAATTCTTCCTACTTTGAATCAGACAGAACTTCACTGACCGTCCGATAATTTAGTGATTTACCAAAATCGATCGGACCCGGCGTGACATTTGGCCACCTCAGAAATATGTCACAGATGGCTCTCATCCAGGGGAAAATATTCAACAGTCTCTATTCAGCGAAGAGTCAGGGCAAATCTAGACTGGAACGACTTCGTTCCGCTGGTCTCCTCGACGAGGAGGTAGAATATTGGCGCACTCAACTGCCCCATGCTGTCCGACCTGGCAGTGAGCTTGTGATGACGGATGATGCCTTCTTTCCCGTACTCATGATGCACTTCACCTACTTCAATTCCCTGACCATGATTCATCGAGTGTCCAGTCTACATGGTGGACCTTGGACCGAAAAGCATGACGAATCGTTCCTCAAAGCTCTCAAGGATTCAGATATCAACCCGAGAGTTCTCAATGGTGGAGCAATATGTGTCAATGCCGCCAGGGAGGTGATCAAACTTCTCCACACAATTTCGTCCGCTATTGGACTGATTGACTTGAATATGGTCCGGTTAGTTTCCCATTCGCCTCAAGTCTCCGTATATTATATGCTGACCTGCCTGGCCTGTCAAGCGTGATATCATACTTTCCTCTGACTGCCGCTCTTACCCTTTTTGCAAATGTGCTCCAGCATCCTGAAGACCCGCATTCTCTTGGAGATGTTGAACTTATGAAAGGTGTCACGAAATTCCTTATGGGCTTCGTAGATGGCGATGATGATCTTCCCACCGTCTTCATCATCAACTTCTTTACAAAGATCAACAGTCTTGCGGAAGAGTATGTTTGTAAAACACGAAAACGAAGTGAGGAACGTCGACAACAAGCCGAGTGTGATAAAGGGCTCTTCAAGTTTGATGTTCCAATGCAACCACCACCGGCCGCTGAGTCCTCAGGGGATGGATCAACGAGTGCGGCTCAGGTATTTCTTTTCCTCGACTGTTTGTCGCTCGCAAAATAACTAACACATTTATTAGCGTTCAGGTAGCAGCGTCAACCGGTTCGAGTCTCCACAACCTAGCTTTCCCTCAACAGAGTCCATCGAAGGGTTACAAGCATCACCTTTCGTTTCGACGCCCAATTCGTACAATGCGTACACCTCAGCTGCAGATACTCCGGTGAGCACTCATCGACTATTTGATACCATGGAAACGGATCCAATGACACTTCTTGATGATTCCTTTGTCGCATACAACCCCGGCGTAAACATCAACTTCAATCCCAACTGGATGGGTGGTGACGATGTGGTGATGCAACCCGAACTCTTCGTCCCGCACGATGGGAGTTGGTTCTTTCCCTGGGACATGCCCAATCAGCCAAACAACTTTACGAACATGGATACCGACAACGCAATGCAATGAATGATACGCGAACGAACACACTTTAAAAATAGACTTAATCTCTACTCCGTACCTATGGAACATGGCACACAGACGACTTTGAATGATGACGTTTGTTTGCGTCCCGTCACGCTACCACATGGACCGTGCGAAGACGAATAAAAAGCCCCGAAGCGGAGTCGGTTAGTTGCACAGCCGCCTGGCAACGTCCGTAAAGGAAACGAGTACGACTGCGGCTGACTTTCCACGAATGGACCAGGGGTACGCGTGTGAGGCATCAGGCACATTCCCAGCTCCGTTTCTTCCGTCTGACATCTTACATAACACAACAAGCATATGTTGGCGCGGGTTTGTTTTCTTAAAGGACGAGCGCTTTTGCCTTGTGAACGCATATCTTTTTTTTTAATAATTTTTTTATTTTTTGTGCTTGAAGTTTACGATATTGTAGAATACCTTCTAGTCAATTCAACTCAACTCAACCCAACTCGATCTGTTCTTGTAACCCTGACTTTGACAGACAGTCTACCATCATTAATTTCGACCTGATCAACTAGTAGTTGTCTGACGATTCTCTAGAGGGGCATTTCCAATCCCAAAACACCATACATCCCACAAAAGAACCTTCTGCAAGATACATACCAAAGATGGGGAGGGCATCCGAAGCAGGCTATAGCCTCGATCCAGAACCTCAGAACACACAACCCGAATACTCCGGCTCAGCAGTCTTCCGCCCACAACCTCACAACGCACAAGTCCCCTCCTACATCAACACCGATCCGCAACAAGAACAACAGTACGTCCCACCACCCTCGCACTCACCATCCTCATCCCACTCTCTCCCCCGCAAACCACTAAACGTCGCACCTTCTCCCCACAGTCAACCCCAAAGCCCAACAACCCTCTCCCACCACTCGACCGCCCTCTCCAACACCTCCACCTCCACCCCCACCGCAACCTCCTCAAAACCAACCTGGCACCGCTTCGCCATCCCCACCAAATCCGACTCCCTCTCCTCCGGCTTCCCCTTCCACCCACACCTCTACACGCTCAAAATCACGCACGACCAATGGCACCTCTTCACCACCGACGTCGTCAACGCCGCCAAAATGACCGCCACGGAGGACTACCTCGCCTGGACGACGGGCGTCACAACCGGCGCGCTCACCTCGCCTTTCTTACTCGTGCTTGCGCCCGTGGTGGGGTATTACTCGGGCAAGGCGGTGCATAGGAGTACGCTGAAGAAGAAGGTGAGGGAGAAGCTGGGCGAGGAGGGCGGATTGAGGGGCGTGTTACGGAGGTGGAATGAGCAGACTTTTAGGAAGATGGGGTTTCAGGCTTGGTTGGAGTTGCCGAGGGAGTCCGGGGAGTTGAAGTATGGTGGGGATGGCGAGGCGGAAACGGTCGAATTGGATGCGGGGAGTGGGAATGGGCTGGATGATAAGGGGAAGGCGAAGGGGGTGGATGAGAAGAAGCGGAAGAAGATTGAGAAGAAGGCCGCGAGGAGGTTTAGGATTATCCTGGTGCCGTTGGATGAGGTGGAGGATAGGAGTGTGCCTGGGTATAGTTTGGTGGGGACGGGAAGTGAGAGTGGTGCTGGAAGTGTGAGGGATGCTGGGGGGTTTAGCGAGATGGGTGTTGATGATGATTCTGTGGCGCATAACAATAACAGGGACACGCTGCCTCCGGCGTATTGGGATGCTAATGCCGTGGAGGCATATAATGATGCTGGGAATAACAATCACGCGCAGTTTCAATCGATGCAACACAGTGGTGGTGGTGGTGGTGGTAATATGGGACACCATCAACAGCAGATTCATCCGGAAGAGGAGGTCCTTGTTTCGCCTGTTCATCAGCAACAGCGGCAGCAGCAAGTTCAAAGGGAACCACCGCTTGAGACCGAGATTAGGTATTCGAGGGTGGGAGGGTATACCAATACTTGATTTTTTTTGGATATACCTGAATATTGCGAAAAAGTTTGTAGGACTTGTTTTGAGGTTGGGTTCTGGAAGAGAGCGAAGGGAAGGAAGGGGGAAGAAAAAGGAGATTGAATGTACCACTGTGATGCGCTCTCACCTGCTTTATCATGTTCTTTTCTTCTATAAGCGAGTAATTTATTGTTTTTCGGTTGGGTTAGGTTAGGTGTTTTGAGCGTTTGAGAAGTGAATGTGGTGAGTGAGGAAGGTGAGTAGGGAAATGGAAAGGAGAGATAGGATACTAGCTATATCACTTTTCTAATTCATGTTTTACTATCTTATCTACCTCCTCTAGGAATTAGTAATTTGCCTTTTGTAGTTATGAAGTGCTCTATTTGGGTTGAGGGGGGCGAACGGGGGGCGAACGGGGGGCGAAGGAGGGTGGGAGGCACGGGCTCATATCTTTCCACATTAGTTGGTGATGGATATTATTAATGGTGATGGATATAAGTTGAATACTGAATAGCCGTAGTGCCTTCGAAATATTTACTCTGAATTATCTCACGGTGTCGCAGGTGCTCTATATATATTAGGGTTAGTCCAACAGATGTCTCGGATTTTCAAACGATCTTAAAACTTTTTGTCAAATACAGTACAAATTCATTAATCTTAGTTTGCAATAAATTTGTGGTGCAGTAAGGCGTGCTGAGGCAGGCAAAAATCTGGGTTGATCTAGGTATTTAAGCTTAATTTCCTGTTCTTTTGTTCTCGCTTTTGATATTGCCCTTACTCCTGTTCTCTCTTTAAGTTTGAATTAAAAAGGATTGCTTTTGAAATCACAGAAAGAGGAAGAAGAAAAAGAAGATGATACAACAGGAAGAAAAAGAGCTAGAGATAAGAAAAAATTAATGTGAGCCCTTACCAGAGAATATTAGAAAGAGGTAACTACAATAGTTGCAGATATAAGGTTCTCTGCCTTCACGGCAGCGGCCGTCGGAGAGCCAGCCGAGCGTCACTCATACCCTAGAACACACCTAGCCTCACATAGGTACCTAGCCTCAAATACGTAGCCTCCGCTTGGAAATCCTTTACCATCTTATCTTTGACGTCTATATTAGTCTAGAAATTATGGATTGCGTACTTATTCATACTAATCTAAAGAGTATAGATGTACGTTGTCACCTCTCCTCTCTCATCATTTAGTCCTGGTAAAGCTTCCCACGTGACCATCTGGGCCATGGTCGAAATGTGCCCACGGACGCAAGAGCCTCCTCGCTCTCGTTGACCTTGACTTCACCCAACTACCAAGCCAATTTGCGATCAAAAAACATTGAGCACCACTGAGTTTTCCATCTTTCCTTAATAAGCAAAAGCTGTTCGATTCCTTCCAGCCTGTTCTTCTCAGAATAGCCATCCAATCACACACACTCAGCCACACCAAGATGCAGTTGACAGCCCAAATCAGGAGGGAACAGCAACTCCGCATTCCCTTGACGCCTCACTCTCGACATCACCCATTCTCTCATGCTCTTCAGGAAGTATATCAACGACCCTCAGAATGGCCGAGGCGTTCGCCATCGTGGGACTAGTGGCAGCCATCGTCCAATTTTCAGGCTTTAGTACCAAAGTCCTGACGCGCCTAAACGACTTCCAATCCAGTTTTCAGTCCACCCCCAAGGCTTTTCGTGATATCAAAACCCAGCTCCCACTTTTAATCGACACTTTAAATCGAACCCAAGATCAAGCTAGTTCTGGGTCCATCAATGAAGGAACTGCAAGGGCCTTGAAACCTGTGGTCGATGCATGTCTCACCGAGGTGCAGCGACTTGGTGAGATCCTCGACCAGACGCTCCCGAAAGAAAAGGCGTCAAACTGGCAGAGGAGAATCTTGGCTATTCGGAGTCTCGCAAAAGATGGCAAGATTCAAGAGATTAACGCGAGACTGGAACGGAATATCCGGTTATTGACATTTAGTCAGACGACAAGGAGTGCTGATGTCGCCCCTCTGGTGGCAGAGCAGAAGACATCGAGAGAGCCTGTTGCTAATCCACCGACAATGATAAAAGGAAGATCTTTACTGAAGTGAGTTCAACGACCTCTTCTTTCTCAATTGTTGGGCTAATCTCTATTTCTGATCAGACAGTCTTCAGAGCGTTTTGTTGGTCGTGATGACTATTTAATGGAGCTGCATGACTACTTCAGTGCGCCTCGAGTATCAGAAAAATCCAGAATCCTCATTCTCCAAGGCATGGGCGGCCAAGGTAAAACCCAAATGGCAGTTAAGTACATCAAGGACCACCCGTTGGAATATGATCAGGTAATTTGGATCGACGGAAGCTGTCTCTTCACCGCTCAAAAGAGTTTCATCGAAGCAGCGGCCATGTTTGGATTTGGAAGGGATGGAGAAATGAAGCCAGAGCAGAGTATAGCCGCACTCGTGGATATCCTTCGATCACTAGGCAAAGAGAATCCTTGGCTATTGGTACTCGACAATCTGGATGATCCGGACGAATCCTATATGCTTCAAGTGACATCTTGGATTCCCCAGGCACGATTTGGGAATGTAATAATTACCACTCGGCTTCGAGCTTGGCAGATGTACGGCTCAAAGACGATAGAGCTGTCATCCTTATCGAAAGAAGAAGCGATCCAACTTCTTGGTTTGTGGATTGGGCCTGCAGATTATGAGGCATCCGATTGCGTTGTCTCACGACTCGGCTGTCATGCACTTGCTGTCAATCAAGCTGGAGCCTTCATTTCTAAAGAGTTTGGAGTGGATGTCGAACATTACTTGGAGTATTACGATGTTGTACGAAAGGAGTTGATGGAATATGGCCCACGGCACGTTGCGGAATGGGACTATCGGAAGTACATGGATCAGATCGAACAAGACACAAAAGGTGCATCAGCAAATGAATCATCACGGCCCGCAAGTGTGTTGAGCACGTGGGAGCTTAGCTTTCGACATTTAGAGAAGATGTATCCAGATGCTGCGAAGCTTCTGTCCCTGATGTCCTTCCTTGAGGGGACCAATATCACCGTAGACATCATTTGCAGAGGCACAATATCTAAGAAACGAATGAATTACGAAGGGGTTGTCGAGAATTACCACCCTTCGGTTTCTGGTGTTTCCCCATGGCTGGTAGCTCTGCTCGATGATTCAGCACCAAGAAGCCAGGCTCTCAAGATCAACTTTTTGATGAACAGACTTCTGGATTTCTCGCTGATCCAACGCACATCTAGCAACGATGAGCAGAGCGCCGCCACTGGACAAAGATTCTGGATACATCCTCTCATGCATGACTGGGCACGCATTCGACTAAATGAGGACGAGGCAGCAGTATTGGCCGTCGAAGCCATGGCACTGATAAGCCATGCGATTGACGACTTGGATCATTTCCGTCACGTAAACGAACACAACGCCATTATACTTCCACATGTCGATTTTACATTTCCGACCCTGATAAAGTTCCTCTCGAGTCCCCACATTGTTCAAAAACACCGGGCACAACTACTCAAGATTGCATACCGATTCGGAAGCCTCTACCACGTACATAGTAGATGGGTACAGAGCGATAAACTTTTCGAATTAGTGTGGATCACAATGAGGCAAGCACTTGATCCGGACACCGTCGGCCCACTACAAAGTATGATCGACAGCATCAACTTGATTTTTGAGGTGCCCAGCAAGAATTCTTACGGCAAGAAACTTGAGTTAGAAGCAGCAAATGGTCTTGAAACGATTAAACTTCATGATTTGTGCCCCCTCTTACATTGCAAGGCTATTGCGGCTTACCATCAAGGGAATATGGACGCCGCAACTGGGATCGTCTCCTTTCTCACTCAAATACATGATTTGGATCAGCCTCATTCTCTACAAACGCAAATCCTATCAACCACAGCCCTTTCTTCCAACAAATCCCTGCAACCAGTACAATGCGGTCTTCTCAGCGGGACTGCATGCCCCCAGGACAGAAGTGTCTTTGTTCGTCAGAAACCCTTCGCATCAAATCCCTGCTCCACTTACACCGCAGCGACTCCACCTTGAGTACAGAACTATCCACTGCAGCTTATTTCGAATTTAAATCAATCCTAGGCCCTAATCATCCTCGCACACTACTAGCTGGAATCGGATATCTCTCTGGAACATACCCAGCACCAATAGACGAAGAACTGGGCCTCTCTATCGTTAGAGAGTTCGAGAGACTCTCAGGACCCGAAGCCTCCGTCACTTTGTACGCCAAATTAATGGTCTTCTATAGGTCTAAAGAGTCTAGAGATCCAGACATGGCACTGAAATTTTGGGAAGACCTCTTTGACCTCTGTAAACGAAGAGGTACCTACTCACCCGATCCCCGTGTCCCCATTTTTGACGATTCCACCCTGCGCACCATTACCGGTCTTGGACAGGCGAAAATATACCTATACTGCGTCCATAAGCACGATGAGAACCCTCCGACGGAACTGTTGACTGAAGCAAAAAAGCTAGGCCTGAGAGCGTTTGAGAATTGTCAGAAGACCATGCCATTACTTTCTCCGATTGCGATTTCCTTGGTTGGCGAGGCTTGCTATTGCAAGATGGAATGGGACGAGGCGGAGTATTGGTACCGTATGGGTATTGAGACGATTATGGCAAAAGGGGGTAGTGCAAATGGGGGTTTGGTGAAGGCTGCTGAGCAGACCATTCTGAAAATCCAACAGGCAAGGGAGATGGGTTGGTGAGAGATGGCCAATGTCCAAAAATCGATTGATTTTAAGAAGCCTGCAGTCATCGAGATGATATGTGTAAGAAAAGTTAAGAGTGGAGACGATTGCGTGAAGAATCGCTATTGTGCGAAGTGGAGGGTAAGTGAAGTAACTTTCTTCCCATTTCACCCCTTAGTAATCAATCATTTTCAGATAATGATGTTCTTCTACTCTCGCTCCTTTGGATCAAACTTGCAGCAAGAATACAATTCGAGCTCGCTCGTTACTGGAAACTTACACTCTCAGTCCATGCTTCTCAGAGACACCCATGAAATCGCGAAATCCTCAAACGTTTTACAACATAATATCTCGGTAGCCAAATACTTTTTTTGCTTGCATTTCGCTTTTACGTTACTCTTGTTTTGAGGCTTTTTGAGGAGAACTCACTCACTTTGTTCTCGTTGTTCACCCTCTTTCCGTTGTCGGTTCGAGGAAGGCAATTTTTGAGAACAAATCTTTATATGTCATGCAGTATGTATGACCTTGAGTGAGTGAGCGAGCGAGGACTGCACTGAGGACTGGTGAATGTCTGAATATCACGTTCGTCAAAGTGGACCAAGGAATGCATGCTTACCAGGTGCTAGGGATTCGGCCTAGGATTGGGGTTCTGCATACAGTAGTATATCTCATCTATCCAGGGGTAGATATCACTGTCGGGCACGGCCGAGCAAGAGCAGTCACCACTACGAATGATAATTCTGCACATCAAGATACCGACAGAGAGGATGTATGGAGTCGATAGGAATATACAGCTACTAAGAATAGAATGATATACTCATTTTGAAATCAAATCCACATTGTTGTCCTTCTTCCCCTTTCTTTCAAGATGAAATATCTCGATGCTAAGAAATTCTCTCCGAGTTGTTTCTTCCCACAAATCCACATTGACTATTTCCAAGTGACACAAAAAAAAAATCAAGAGAACTCTTCAAATCTTCTCCTTCTCACCAGAATGCTTCTCATGATCCGCCTTCTGACTCTTCGCAATCCAATCAGCACTCTTCTTCGCGGCCTCAGCCGCGTTCTTCAACCTACCCTCCACATCGAATTTCTTGGGCTTATCGAGTCCCCTTCGGACAGATGGGATATTGCTAACTTTGACAGTCCATTTTTTAATTTCCCTATATTTTAAGTTAGCTATTTACCTACCCTGGCTGGCACCTTGACAGTTTGTTCGTTTGCCCGTTTGTAATGAGAGAAGATGAGGAGAAAAGCAAAAGTATTAAACTCACGGATATCCTTCCAATGGAATACCAGCCCAAGGACCCCAGTTCACCCAACTCACGATGTTTAAATCTGCAATCGTGAGTTTGTTACCGACGACCCATGGACCCTCTAAGTCTGAGCCGTCGTCTTTTTGACCGGCGGTTGCGGCGTCGGTTCCTGCGGCGGTGGTTTGGGCCTTTTGTTCAGTGAGGCGGCGTTCGAGGATTGAGTAGAGGCGTTTGGTCTTGGGTTTGAGAGTTAGTAGAGTGGTTTCAATTACCGGGGAGTAGGTGGGAAAGATGTAAGGTAAGAGAAAATAAGTTAAGAGTAGTCGGGTGTATGGATATGAGGAGGGGTGTATGAATGGAAAAGGATTTTCTGTCTGATCTTACCTCGGTTTGATAACGATTGATCCCATATGGAATCTTCTCTGGTGCATATCTGTAGAAGTGATTTGCTTGTCCCTGTTGATTGTTTCAAGCGTCAAATTAGCCAACTCCTTCTTAATTCCTTAACTTTACCACCTAACAACCGAACTGCTCTGGAAAGAATGAATGTCTAACATACCTGCATGGGAGCCAATCCACTCTGTAACCAAGTCATCCATTGTACAATTTCCCAGTACCTATTTTCGTCAGCTTAAATCTCTTTATACCGTCCCCTTCGCTCCCATTTTCTCTCGCGTCCCCCCTCCTCTTCCACCTCTTCCAATTCCTCACCACCCTAAGCCCCAAACCCATCAAAGAAAACCAAAAAAACTCACTTATCACTATCAAAAGGATAACTCAATCTCCCTTCTTTATCATATTTCTGCACCAGATAAAGCTGAATTGCCATGCCTTCGAAAACACGAATTTCTCGCTTGTTCCCGTCGGCGTCGGGGGTTCGATCGACGATTGCGGGAATGCGACCATTTGCTGTAATTTAGTTTCAGCATTAAATCTCTTTTCTTCCTCTTTTTCTCTTTGTAGTTGTGAAAAATGGATTAATAGGTCATAAAAGAAATCACAATTGTCGTAAATGAACGGTGGTGAGGTGTCAAAGAAAGAGAGAATGCTAGATCGCGGGATCATAAATTCTGAAAGAAAACTCTTCTTCGTCTTCTTTTTCTTCTTCAAAACGATTACTTTTCCCATTTTATACATAATCACCCTTCAACAAGAAACCAAAAAAAAAAGATTAAGTAAAAATGAGAAAAGAGGAAAACGAGAAAAGAAAAAGCAGAAAATACGCACGATTAATCTTCAAGTACCACTCCTCCTTCTGGCGATCGGTGCTGATATCAATATGTTCCAATTGATACTTCAATCCCAACGCCTCGAGGGTCATGGACACTTTTTGTCCGTTGGGTGTTGCATCTGTGTAGAATCTATTTTGTTGAAAAAGAAGGAGGCGTATTGGTTAGTTACGTCGACTAAGCGTGAAGAGATTGATGGCGGAAGGGAGGAGGGAGAGGGGGGGTGGTGGGTTGAATTATTCCTCCGGCTTACTCCTCGCGGTAGAAGGAGAGGGGGGGAAACATAGAAAAGAAAGGAAGGAAGAAAGGGAAAAAAAAGAGGAGTAACAAACATGATATCCGTCTCTTGCTTTGATTCAACCATCTTGCCAGGAGTATTCGTAAAATTCGTAGGACTCGTAGTATTCGTAATAGTAGTAAAAATTCCTCTCCACCCTAAAGTTTCAAAACCTCTTCTCAATATCCCCTCAGACGTAGCAGCAGTAGAAGAACGGAAAGCAGGACTTCGTCTCGAAAATAGTGGTAGTGTGACTTTTTTCTCACCACGACCAATAAAGCCACCGACGATTGATTGTAGATTTGAATGAAGATTGAATGGTGTCGTTGTTTTCGTTGTTTGCAAACGATGAAATAATCTCATTACTCACTGTATAACGAAAGAAACGATAAATGTACTGTACCTGTACCTTATATATACCTACCTTCCCCTCCTTCACACTCCACAAATTATAGTTTGGTTTGGTTTGGTTTGTAATGACACCACCACCATTACCACCACACATCCACAAAAAGGCATTGCTCTCCAAGAAAAAAGTGCCTCGCTTCCCGAAAATCCAGGGAACGAGGGGAATTAACCCTCATTGCTTCTTAATAATCAAACCCTCTCTTCATGGTCCATGCCACACCCCAATGACGTGTGATGCCCCTCCTCAACTAGAGGCCCAACCCAGCCCAGCCACATACGAGTTACAGTACATATAGCATTTGTTATCTACTCGGTACAGTACCCATTAATTCATCATCGGCGTTAACATGATTATGTTACCACACACAGATGTAAGATTACATACCACTGTCCTGTCGGCGAAGAGGGAGGGAGAGGGAGGGGGAGGGGGAAGGCTGTTTGGAGGGCAGAAGCAAGATTACTTAATCACCCACCGATGCAGCCTAGGCGCAGGGGTAAAGGTGGATGGATTTGGAATCATCATAGTGGTGAATTGTACAGTACAAGCGCAAAAACCTCAACAAGAGATCTGATATTCAAAGAACAAGGTAGGTAGGAGCAAGAACACAACTTTCGCTTACAATAAGCGAGATCCTATATGTATCTACCCGAGCTACCTACTGTACTGTGATTTAAAGTGGAGGCAGATGCCTTTTGCTTGTAAATCCTGCCTACAGACCTACTCGCTTAAAATCCCACTCACTGTTGTCTCTATCGAGCTTACCTACTCTACTGAAGCATAGGATATATTATTGTAAGACTCACTCACTCAATACTCACTACTCACTCACTAACTATTTAGGATAACAAGAGAATAACAATCTATCCACCACGACGACGAACCAAGAATCAACCTCAAACGCAGTAGCTAGCCAGCCAAATAAGAATAAAGATTCAAATATTATTTCGCTGATGTGTTTAAGCTATCCAATGCCAATGCCAATCCCAATCCGCTCATATTCCTATTCCTATCCCTACGCTAAAAAGTCAAGGTGGAGGCAAGTAAACGATAATTTCCTGCTTTGCCTTTGCCTCTTTCCATTTCCCCTTCCCTTCCTAATTCTATCCTTTCCCCTTTCCCTGACCCTTCTCCATGCCACTTCCATTGCTTCCCTTTGCGTTCCTTCCAGCCCCTACCCTTCTCTCTCCTCTCTCCCTCACCACCACCACAATCACAAAACGACAGCATGGGTATAGTAGATGTAAAAAAAAAGAAAAAACAGAAAAAGAGCCGCCTTGTCCTCCCACTAGTCGTGTGTTTCCCTCCCGTCAAATCAGCCTGCCACCCACCATATCGACAATGAATAACAATCTCCATACAAACCAAAAAGCAAACTCAAAATCAACGAAATCAAAAAGTAACAACCCAGCCTCGCAACTAACATGCGAATACAAAAGAAAACCCCAACGTAAAGTCATTGCGCAAGGTGTCTGCTACCCTCTTCTCTCAAATGAATGTGGTCTGGTTTCGGTTTGCAGACTGTTAAAAACCAAGTGCGTAAAACGTCAAAAAAATACAACATTGAAGCAGAGTAGAAACCAGCAATGAAGCAACCTAAACAACCCAAACACCCTAAGAATACGCCAACCGAAAATAATCCCCCTCCCTCCATCCCTAAGAGAAATTCCAATGTCCCCGGGACAGAACCGTCCTTATCGCCAGGAGTTAGGTTTATAATTTCTTCTCGTATCGTGTATATCATAAAATTCGTTGGGCGTTGTGTAAAATAATAAAAAAACGCGGGTATCTCTTGAATGAAGCGAAGGATGTATATACAATCCGATTTCGCCGCCAAAAAATAAAATAGCCACCACACAGCTAAATGTGCGTGCATCCATCCCCTGCCTGGAGGTTTGGCTTCTTTCAAACGTGGATGGCTCCGTTCTCTTCGGATTTTGCAGTGGCTACTGCAACGAGGGCCTCCAAACGTAACATGTTACTTCCCTGAGATGATTGCTGCATGGGCTCATGCTGAGATCGAGGTGGATAGTTGTACGTAGCTCCTCCACTCTGTTGAGGGGGGTAAGCGTAGGCAGTAGGTGGTTGATGGCTTGCAACCATGCCACTTCCATCTCTGTGATCAACCCAACCATTCGAACGTAGAATAGCAGGATTTACCTCAGCCAAATTAGATCGTGGCGTGCCAGGAACACCCCCTTCAGAGCTGCTTGAATCGGCAGGGCTAGTTCGCTGGATTGGTTGCTGAACTGGTTGCTGAACTGGAGCCCCCTAGGAGGACTCTGAAGCGGACCAGAGTACCAACCTTGACGTTTAGCCGATTTTGGTGTCATCGGTGGGGCGCTAATGGTATGCTGGTGAAAAGAGCGCTCACCCGCCATCCGTGCAGAGTAGGGAGACTCTTCAAATCTAACAGTAGATTGATTTCTCGCTTGTTCGGCTTGTGCTTGTACTGCATTATTTGCCTCGGAAGCCCATGAGCTTGCTGCGTCGTGTGCAATATCCAGTCGTGTCAGATTTCGATTGATACCCATGTCCCAGTGCTGACTTGTTGGCCTCTCGGTCTGATATGGCTCATGTTGAGGAGGTGGTCTGTTCGGGGTATCGATGACCATCGGGCTTGGTTGTCGTCGGACTGGCGTCGTAGGGCGGGGAGGGAGTGGATCAAAACTCTCAATTCCCGGAAGTCTCATGGATTGCTGGGCTGGAGGTGCATTGCTTGGTACTATCGGTGGTTGGGGAAGGGGACCGGTGGAATAATAATTTGGTGTTGTTACATTCTGAAGCCTACTCGTGAAATTAGAGTAAGTTTCCGGGTGCCATGTTCTGCGTCTCCAAGCTTCATCCGCCTGAGAAGTGATGGATTCTCTTCTGGACCAGGTCGATCCGGCTGTCGATGTTGGGCTTCCCACGACGCTACTTGTCGGTGCATTTGCAGCCGGATGCGGAGAGGAATTTGCGGCATTCAACTGCGACAAGACCGGTGGACCACCATAGGAGTTTCCATGTGGAGATTGAAATGGGTTGTTGGATGAAGGCACCGACAGTCTCCGTCCAGGAGTTCGAGAGCCGTAGAGACTCGCCGTGCGGGAATGGGATGAAATTGGCGATTGCATACCCGATGTCCAATGTGGACTGTTCTGCCCCGTGGAGAAGGTTGCAGAAGTAGGCGTGCTAAACCCACCAGGCGATTGGGGACGATATCCATACTGACTGGATGGGCTATCTGGGCGATATATCTCCTGGGAGTATCTATTTCGCGGATCCCCTCCTGCCATGACGAGAGGTGGTGGACGTCGCCGAATATCACTACTCGTGCTGTATCCCGAACCAACTGATGTAATACTGGAGGCCGAAAGGGAGTTCCGCTGATGCCCACGAATTGAACCGCTTTGACTTCCAGCGGTCGATGCCCTCGATCTGCTTCCTGGCGGTCTGACTCTGTCCGTCCGGACTTGTCTTTGGAATCTGGTCCCAGTGGCAGCGAGAGAGTCTTGGGGAATGTCTTCATTCTGGTGGACGGTCTGGGCATGCTGCCGAAGATTATCGAGTCGAGAGAATCTGCGAGAGCAGTGGCATTGGAAGGGACGTTCTCCCGTGTGTTTCCTGCGAACAATAATTAGCACGTGCGAATTCTCGACAGCGTATCGACATACCTAATATGCCTGGCCAGATGCTCGCTCCGAGTGAAACTCAAATTACAAGGCGGATAGTCGGTGCAGTAGAATCGCTGAGACTTCTTCTTCTTGTTAGATCTAGTGCCATCTGCATTGACGCTCTCGTCATCCGAACCATCCTCCCCTTCGTCCGACTCATCCATATCTACATCCTCCGAGTCACGCGATTTCGTAGAATGCTGCGAATCGCCGCGCGCCAGAGGCTTGTCGTTGTGGTAGGTTGTAGGTACGATCATGTCGGAGGGGAAAGAGGCCGCTGGTAGAGGCTTCTGCGTCGCCAGAGCGCTAAAGTTAGCCCTCGTTGGTGTTGTCGCATCGTCTCGGGCAGGCTGAGGTTGAATCTGCGGAGCCGTATTGGGTCGTGGAGTTGTGGGATTTGTCTCGTCTCCACCATGCGTGCGAGATTCCTGTGCGAGTGCAGTGTTTACGGGGCGAAAGGTGGCCATCTTGGAGGAGGTTGTGCTGTTGATGCTGGCGTTGTGCTTCTTCGTAAGTCTCGAGAGCGTCGATGACGAAGGAGGAGGCTGGGACTCGAACCTGGCGGAAAGAGCAGGACGAACAATGAAGCCGGAGGGCGGGAGAAGTGGCCAGAGGGTTTGAAATGTCGAAAGGAAAGGCCCGTCAGCGCATCAGGACGTCGGCGATCAGTTTGTGTTGTCTGTTCAGCCTAGCCTGGATGATTTTGTTTGGGGTTGATTGAGCCGCAATCCGACGACTTCCCACCAGCTGTCTTCCGTCCTTCTTGCACAGCTCGACCCTGCAAACACGGTGTGTGTCTCTGTATGTGTATGAATGTATATTCCACGAGAGCGAAGGATGGGGCAGTCTGCGTTCGCTTTCAACGGCGGATCTGTGTTCTCGAGGTAGGCGGAAGAGGAGGAGAGGGTGGTGGTGGTGTTGTTGTGCGATGAGTTGGGGAGGTTTCGGGGGCGGGGAGAAGAGGATGATGGATGGCGGTTATGCGACCGGGAAGAAAGACTTGTGCCTTGCAAGTGATGGTAATCGACGACAGGGATCAGCCGAGGGGCACTTTGTCCGTTTTCCCAGGTGTGTCCGGATGCGGATCTGGCGCGATTTCGAGGAGGGTACGAAGTAGAGAAGAGGCTGGTAATGTAAGACGATGCTGAGCAGAAAAAGAGGCGGCTGCGAGAAGATGGTAAGAGAAAAGAAATGTTTTAAAGGTATTCCGAGATGGCCGAGTAGTGCAGAGAAGAAGAAGAAGAAGAGTCCCTAGTACAGGAGTAGTAGGGAGGATCTCGACCGATTGTTGGAAGGCTGGAAGGCTGGCGTTGGCGTGGGAGCACCACTCTAGAATTGTCGTAGTACTGCGATAGTAGTGCACTACTAAGAACTGACTAGCTGGGAAGTTCGCTGAGGAATCCAGGATCTGCAACTGAGGAGGAGGGACTGGGGCGAAGGGGAGGGTGCTCTAGTGTGACGATAAGCGAGACGACGGGCTTACGAATGGCACCAGACAGGATGAGAGTAGAGAACCAAGACTGGACGAAGTAGTAGTACGCGGTGCTGTACGGGTACAGGTGGGCGAGGTGCAGCTGCAGGAGCAGGAGCAGGAGGCAGGACAAGAGCGATGATGCCGGCCCTGTCTTTACTTTTGCGATGGAGATAGAGTGAAAATATGCAAAGCAATGGCACATACAGGTCAGGTCAGTGAGATTCGTGCAAAGAGTGGCACTGGAGGCTCGAGGGACCGAAACAATAACGAGCGAGAGATCTTCTTTCCTTTGCCGTTCTGTATAGGATGATGTTGTTGATTGATCCTGATATTTTGAAGTTGTTGTTGATGTTGATCAAGCTTCGCTCGCCTCACTACTTACTACTCACTACTACTCATTATCCATGCTCTGTCCGTTAATAATAAACCTGAAAAGGTAGTAAAGTGCTGTTCATCATCAGACGGTGGCAAGCGAGTCAGTGGGGACTACTCTAACTTCGACATGATTAGCACCGAGTTAATCGTACACAGAGTTCCCCTTGTTTTGAGTGTTTTCGGGGGAGGCACTTGAATTTAGCGAGGCCCAAGCGGGACAACACCAACACTTCAAAGGCACCACCGCCCCAGACTCACGAGCTTCTCGTGAACATCAATGCAGACTAAATCCCAAGCGGCTTCCAAACGATAGATAGCTCCCGACGCATTACTGTGCTCGCTGCCTGGCTGCTGTGGTGTTGTTTAGTGTCTGCTCCGTAGCGCACACCATACTTCCAGGCGTTGTTTCATCAGCACTCGGTTCCTGAATTATTGTGCCTGTCCTTGCAGAAAGAGGGGCAAGTACAGTAAGGACTTTGCTGGCTTGCAGGTGCGCGGTCGATGCAAGCAGGAAGTATTTTCTTATTTTCTGGTTGATTCCCTTCATCGGCTCTGTGCGCGCTTGCGATCAGATGAATCTCATTATTGCAGTAGCATCCATATATTGTTGGCGAAAGTTTTCTTCCTTTCTTTCTTTCTTTCTTTCCACACTCTGCTATTGATTGATTTGGGTCCCTCACGGCTGCAAGCTGCAAGCGGGTCTTTGCTTGTGTAGTGTTGCCCTGACCTGAGTCGACGCGGGGCGATGTCATCGATACAGACGAGGAACCTCTCTTATCGGACTGCCCCTCATCCGGCCTCAGACCTCAGGCATGTCTTCTTTGTTGTCAACTCTCTCTCCTTGCTCCTTGCGCTCCTCCTTGCATGGCAACCGGATCTGATCTATCATCTCTAGAACGGCCGCCGAGAGGGACGGTGAAGAAGTATCTTCCGACGAGCGAAACGAAACCTTATGAGAAAAATGCAGGAGTTGCTCGAACCGGACTCAGGTACAGCGCAGAGAGTAAGAATCCTCACCGATTACAGTTTGGCCGAGCTGACCCTTTTCCTTTCCTTTTCTGCCCCGCCATCCTGCCATCGCCGAGATGTTCGCCGTAACAAAACCCCGCCTCATTTGGCATAAATAATCAACTCAACGTCGCTCAAAGACGGCAAAAGGAAAGGCAAAAGCAAAAGAGAAAAAAGCATCGGATAGATTGCTAACTCTAACTCTCCCCAATGACCGACTTAACCAAAGGACAATACATCTAGGAGCCGCCGTTGAAGAAGAGCCGAACAACCGACCTTTCATCATCCCGTTCGTTCTCCATTACAAAGAATTTCCTCTCTCTCCATTTTCGCTTCATTATTCCCCATCCGTGGCGCACATGGGAAAGAGAGCATTTTCCAACCACCCAACTCCCTCCAAAACAAATCCAACGGAGCACGAGGCAAACGCCACAACGATCTTGGGAATCTTTTCGTCGGTAGACCTCTCAACCCCCTCATCCCAAGTACGAAAATAGTGTGCATCTAACCAAATCAAGTAGCCAACCAAGTTGGTCCAACTAGCCATCTAACCAGCTAATCAACCAACCACCTAACTCCTAAACCAGCCGTTCTGCATCGGCCACTTCTTACTTCCCACACGTACATGCACACCTCCCACCTTACCTCCATCCTATGCAAGGCACCTCTGTTGAGCACACTGCAAGTACAGCACAGTACAGTATGGTGCAGGCTAATAGGGAAGAACCGATGCACACAAACACACACCATCGCACATACATAGCACATACATATCCCCTTTTTCCCTTCGCACCGCACTTGATGCATGCAATGCAATTCCTTTTTCCTCTACATCATGAAATCCATACTCCCGTACTACCCCCCTCTCCTATAAAGACATGTCTTGCGCCAGCCAAGTACTATACGTGATGCACGTTCCAGTACCTGAGTCGGAACATAACCCCTTACAGTCAATCAGTCCCTCAGTCCCATCCCACAAGCTATTCCCATTCTTATTCTCATTATTCCCCATTCTTCACTATTCCACAAACTCCTCTTCCAATAATAATCATTCATCTTGTGTTCCTACCAATTTGTATAAGTGAGGCTGTCGCGTTTGGACCCCACCACCTTACGTAGGGTAAGGACTCGTATACTCCACTCTACGACCTATTCTTGTCTTCCAATAGCTGAAAGACTTTCTCACTTAATCGAGTGTTTTTGTTTGCAAAAAAGGTAAGACCTTGGCAAAGGTCGAGACTCTTGTCTCGTGACCTAACGAGTACCAAAATTGCGTTTTACAATTAGTACGTAGTAGCTCATTGGCGTCGTCGGCAAGGCCGCCTTGAGAAACTTTGCCTACGGGTTTGGAATAGTGAGGTTTGCATTAGGATTGGGAAGGCAAAAAAGTTTGAACTCCATTCTAATCTGTTTACTTTCAACGGTGTGTTTTGGATTTTTGGACTTTTGGATTTTGAACTTTGGGCTGTGGATTTTTAGGATTTGGATTTTGGATTTTGGGTACAGGAAGTGGATGGGTACCTAAGAAGTTCATTTAATTGTATTTGATTAGCTTTCGCTGACGTCTTGATTTTATTGGGGGCCAGTCAGGAAATCTGTGGAAGTGATTTACGCATGTAGCCTGTTCACATACACGTAGAAAAGCACTTACATACAGCTGATTTCTTTTGGGCACCCCCAGTCTACGTGCAGGTTAGCAAGCTATCTGAATGCTCAAGATATTAATGTTTGTTCTTCTTGCGCAAAAAGGTTGTGGCTGCGCTGGCTGGCTTCTGTCTTGGGAACACACTCCCCAGGTCTGGCTGGTCATGTGACGTACCTGTACAGTACCTACCTCTGCGGTATTAACAATGAGAAGAGAGATATCTTTTATGGCGATTCTGCATAAACAATTGGCTATTGGCATAGAATAAAACCCCTGGTTAGGTAGTAGTGCACGTCTACGATTTTACTAAGGGTATACACCTAGGTATCTACTGTGGTCGCGAATCGCATTCTTGGTGCTTTCGATCAAGGGCTTGCATAGCACAAAATTCAATGCGAATTCTATCGGTCAAGTGCTTGTATAACACAAAATCCAGTGGGGGAGGGGACTCCATCCATCGAGTACACTACTGGATGGCCTATTGTCTATGCCGGATCAACCACCCGTATAGATATACATACATCCTGTGGTGAACATTTACCTGCCAACCACTGATTGAAATGCCTCTCGAAGTTTATTGTTATGGAAGGTTGTCTTCTAGAGACATTGGATTTCCTCCAGAGAGTTGAGAATCTTGCCTGTTGAGATGAATCGTTGTCATGGCTGCAGTTGTTTATGAATGTTAGTCAAATTGCTATTGAACAACACTGGGGAACGATTCATTTTGAGCAAACTTCACTATCCATTCCTTCTTCATTGTATAAGTAGGCTTCTGACTGTATTTCTGTATTTTCAGTGTGATTAAATCATGCTTTATGATCAAGATACATATATTCTCAGTCAAGTGTGAGTCGAGGAATAATTTTAGGACTATCTTGACGTTTATAATTTGCAATATATATTGAGAGCAGTTTTGGCACAAGATAATTGAATACTGGACATTATTTCTTCTTTCTAGAATCGCAAAGAGATCGACTATCCTCCTCGCTACCCGACAACCTACTGCACGGTAAAAACCAAAGATAATCTTCTGGGAAACCACAAATCACCAATCGAAAGACACCTCGCCCAAAATCATGTCAAATCTCTTTGAATACCACCGAGACACCATTGAGATCCTCAAATCTCTAGAGGTTTACTTCAACAACTTCGAGGAAGCCCTACCCGACGCCGACGTACGCCTGGTCCATCTGCTACATCTAATCAGGACTGCCGAGGGCCTCAATGAACACGGTACCAGCATGAGATGGGGACCTGACTTGCAAAATCAACAATTTGCCGAGTTAGGACACAATGTAGACAGGTTTAATCGCGAGACAAGAATACTAGCTGGTTTAGAACCACCTTATTATGAACAAGAAGTGGGGACGCCACAGATTCCGGTTGGCCCAAGGATTGAGAATCAGCTGCATGCTGGACAGTATAATAGGCCGTTTCCATATCTCCAGGGAACGGGACGGCAAGAGGGCAATGGGCAAGTGGGTAATGGGCAAGCGGGAAATGGGCAAGCGGGGAATGGGGAAGAGAGTAATGGAGAAGGAAGCAGTGGCCAAAGGGGTAATGGGCAGGAGAGAAATGGGCAAGGGAGCAGTGGACAAGGTGGCAATGGGCAAGGGGATAATGGGCCAGGAGATCATCCGAGGAATCTGCCGCCGTACACCCGACAGCCGAGTGGGTGGCCAGACCACTATAGCGGATTTCTTCCACCTGGGGGAGGAGAACGGCAATGGCGTTGAGGTTTTGAGGTTATGAAGTGGTAGGTGAGTGGGATACAACTAAACGTAGATTCTGGAAAAGTCCAGAAACCAGAAACTTAATGAAAACTTCAAGTAAAAAATATTAGACATGGACTTAGAAATTCATAAACAGAAAGAAAAATATGCCTCATGGTTTCTTAATTAGATCAACCATCGCTAGGAAGAACGTATTGCCCTGCTGGTGTGATTAAACTCAGCAAGTGAGGTATGGCGTTGTTGTATTGATGAAGATCAGAATGAATTATAAGGCTCTATTCATGTACCGGAGCCATATGGTGGGGAACTTAGTGCTACTTACACTAAAGTAAAACTCAATAATACAATTCACGCAAAGGGGAGACAGCACGATTACAATTCAATGGGGGCTCTATTGTCGTAGTTGTGTGTGATGTTTGCAGAGCAGGCCACCAGGCAAGCTGGAAGCCGCTCTACTAAGATGAGCTTGACTAGTGCGATTCACTCGGTTACATGCTGCTGTGCCACTATCGTGAGACACTCAATACGGGCTACGCGGACTACCGACACTCAGTGAATATGAATTATGACATGGATTTCAGAATGTGAGGAGGGAAAACATTCAAGACAATGAATGGGAGTTGAGAGGTTAGGCTTGGAGACACATTTATTATCCCCTGATTGTGATTGAGTTATGCTTGTGAAGTGTAAGTTGGTGAATAATTCCATTACCACCTTTCTACACAAGATGATATATTTCCAGTATGTTAGCTTCAAGATCTTCAAATACGTACGCAAAAAACGAAGCAACAAAGAGTTCCAATATCTTTGCCAATACTCCGAATCACAATTATGAAATCTGTCTCTTAATCATTCACAGAAAAGTACCCCAACTAACCTCGAGAACATGGCAGACATCCGTAACTTCCACAACGAAACAACCAACATGCTCCAAACTCTTCGCACTGAGTTCATCTATGACTTTGCAAATCTTCCTGACGCCCGAACACTGGGCATAAACTTAAATAATCTCATTCTAACGGCCAACACTCTCAATTTTGAGGCCGGCCTCAGGTCCTGGAATGTCCGAGACGAACCATTCATCGAATTTCGTTGGCTAGTGATAGCTTTTGATCGCGAAACAGCGATTTTCGCAAGCCTATCCACCCACTCATGCGCCTTCACAAGCATACAACGCACAGCCTATGAACTTTAAGCATCATGGGGTTGGATGGGATGGTACGCCGGCGCCGAATTCGCAGAGGCCGGTGCCTGTTGGGTATCGAGTGGTTAGGCGGCCGATGACAATCTGTGAATGGTGGAGATCGAGAAGGCATCCAGCCTGGTGAGGTTGTGAGATTAAAGACAAATGTGTAAAGTCGAGATCGTAGATTTTCCAAAATGAATAACAACAAAATAAAATTTGAAAATGATTCGATTTCAAAGGTAGATGATAATGGAATTGTGAGTGTAAAGAGGTGAAGATGGCTGTGTTTGTTTCTATAAGAACCGAAAAATGAATTGAAAACAATCAAATAAATAATATTATTTACAAAATTATGTTAACCCAATTTCATATGCTTGTTATATAATCTTGCTTGGATCGATTTCAAATGTGAAGAGTAAAGACAACGAATATGCGCATGTGTTCTCACAGGTAAGATGAAAGATATTTTATCATCTATGGACGACAAAAAGTTTTCGACTAGTACCAGTATGCTGAAACTAGATTGTTATGTCCATGAAGTCTCGACTGAGCGATTGATTGTCTATTCCTAGGCAAGAATGATGATGGATAACCAACAGTACACAAGTGAATGAAAAGATTTGGCAACAACCAGCAAGAACAGACATCACCCAGTAACACTTCTCCTCGTCTTCAACCCAAAGTAGTGAGAGAACTACTCATTGGTTCTGAATTACCATATTCGTATATATTATCTAGTACTGAAGTTATGGTCCAAAGTAAACCTCTTGGGAAAAAAGCAAAGAGGATGTCAGATGTGGGGTGTTGAGTGTGATGAGCCATCACCAAACCAATGTTCTCAAAACCTTCCAACTCCACGGACATTTGTTTTCGAACAGTATTAATTATAAGAGAAGGGAGAAAATGACAGTGAAACTGCGAATGAGATGGGGAGACTGTCCATTTAGCGGGGTGATTTTTGGCCTCGATCTCATGGATTGTAAACAACATGAACTTAGTTTGTGTTTGGTCGGTGACGCTCCTTAATCAACGGTGGAAATCAGATTGATGATTGAACTTGTAATTAATAGACAATCACAATCTCTCGCTGGATCACACATGTTTGCTTCTAGTTATCACCGAGTATACTGAAATGTCTGACGACTGTTAACTGTAGGCTATCCTTGACTCAATCTATAAACACCCCTGGCATTCATCACAACGTATAAATGTCCTTAGTCAGAGATGCATACTAACATCAACGATCCCATTGCCAGCTTCATCGCCCTGCTTGATTCACTCAGTACGTCAAAACAATCATGACCAATTTTGACCCTTCAGATAACCATATCAATAAACCGCCTTTCCGGATCTCATCAAGACTTATAACAAACGACAATCTCTCGAGTCGACCAAAATGGGTAATAATTCAAGCAAAATGCGCAAGAGCCCGGCGACAAGCGCAGTCAACAACGCAAGAACTCAGCAACCGCGTCCAATTGCACCATCTGCACTGGTGAGAATACAACCAAACAACATCGCAAGACCTCAATTACCTCATTACGCTCAAGTACCAGCATCTAACAGAATTTACCCCTCAGAAGTTATCCGCTATTCCTCAAAACCCACCCAAACCCACAACAATCAAACCTTCCCCTTCCAAACACGATCTCAAAGACCTCCTATACGTCGAAGACGCAATCCATAAACTCACCTCGCACATCGAAAAGAATGGTGGAACAGAAGCCCAAGCGGATTTAAAAGATCTCGTCCTCCAATATAACACATTATGCAACTATGCCGAAGCGACATTTGTCTTTCCAATGAGGCAGACGAGTAGCATGAAGGGATTTGACAAGATTTGGGTTGATACTGGTCCTGATAATCGGACAGCTTTGAGGTTTAGGGCGGAGGCTATGGAGGAGAGATGGATGGGGAGGGGGAAGATGGGATTTAAGGCTTCGCCGGAAGCTGATTGGATGGGTCATGGTTTGTGAGAGGGAGTTCCTTTTGGGAAGTGATGGAATTAGGCGATTGGGAGGCTAGGCTTGGCATGGCTGGCATATACTTGAGGGTTTGAGATGTAATCGTAGAATAATATCATGGTTTCCTTAAAAGGTGTGAGGAATTGAGTAACATTTGATACCCTCGAGACTTTGTGCTGGTGTTCATTTGTTTTATTTTGGCCGATTTATTACACTTTGAAAGATATTTACGACGGCAGTTTCTCTGTTCAATTTCTCGGTCGGATGATGAGGCTAGAGAGAAGATTGAAATGACACAGGTCCATAATTGACTTGAGTAGGATGGATTAATTACTCTTCTGTTTATGTTTTTGATTGAGTGAGTTGCTAGACTTAAATGACCACTTGCGATGAATCTCTTACCACTTGGAACGAAAAAGTTCAGCAATTACATTCGAGGCTTTCAAAGACTGCAAGTGATGGGAAAGAATGGAGTTCGAGAGGCTCAATTTAATGCGCCACCTGATCTAATTGCACACGAAAATATTCTCGACGATCTGTTGCGCGGGACACGTCAGCACTAGAGTTCAAAACCTTCATTGTTCGACGAAGACAGAGAGATTCATTGCCCTTTCAGATATTCAAGCTTTCTAGTTAAGCCAAGTTACAGAACTGTGGATGCAAAATTATGGGTACAGAAGGCTTGATATCTCTCACTGTTGATGTGATCGCTGGGTATTTTCCTCCAGCTAACCTGCATGATCCACATTATTTTGATTCTTCATGAACTATTCTTCAATTTTACAAACTATAAAACACAGCTTTCAACTATTCCCTTGCATACATCTAAAATTTGCGATGCGATGAAGTAACGCAAACGATTTTCTCAAATCGATTATCGCGATTCATTATCCCATTAACGCTTCCCTCAGAACCCCCACCTGATCCTCACCAACAACCATGGAGTTTCCCCAGTCTCGTAAACAACCCATGCCACCAATTACAATCCTATGGTTCTTCCAACTCCCAAAAAAGCACGTTCTCATTCCTCGGCAGAGTTCCGTACCCGACGTTTCAAACATGTGGCACATCTCCCGCAAAGCTTGAAACAACTCTTGCATCGACCATCCTCCAGACTATGACTATGCTTAAGTAATCACACCCAATCCTCTGGGTCAGTACACTCCCTCCACAACTCGATTGGCTCGAGTAATAAAACGGAGTTGTTTCTAGTCCTTCCCTGTTTGGTGTTTCGAGCTTTCTGGACGGGTCGTTCCATTAAAAGATCCCGAGTCCCCAGAGCGCAGAAGAGCAAAAGCATTTTCTCTTTTCTTCCGTTCGATTGATCTTAATTTCTTTCGAACTGCAATAATAAGCACCCTTTTCTTTAATTCTCCGGGTTGCTTAAGACTATTTTTCTTTTTCTTCTATTTCTTTTATATCTTAATTAGCTCTTTACACATTTCAATACACTTGACGCTGGTCGCCTTTCCCTTCTATTCAGTATATATATAATTACGCCATATTCATCAAAATGCGTATCTCAACACTCACAGCGTCCCTCGCTCTCACCCTCATCTCCCAATCAAACGCTCAAGCACCTGCCGCCAAAGCAGCCGCACCAGATGCCGCCACAATAAATGCTGGCACAGGTATCGGTGGTCTCCTCGGTCAAGTTGGTGCCATCATCGGCGGACTGAATGGCGGAGGAGCCACAACCGTGACCGTCACAGCACCAAACACAAACCGACCAATACAAACTCAACTTCCTCCTGGACAGCAATTGCCTCCTGGACAGCAATTGCCTCCTGGACAGCAATTGCCCCCTGGACAACAATTACCACCAGGACAGCAACAACCACCAAATAGACAGCAACCTTCTCCCCTCCCATCACCAGGCGCTGGGGGCGGACAGAGACAGCCCATCCCACCTCCAGGCCAGGGAGGACAAAATCCCACCCCACTACCACCCGGACAAGGTCGCCAAAGTCCTCTCCCTATCCCCGGACAAGGAGGTGGACAAACCCCTCTCCCACCAGGACAAGGTCGCCAAACACCTCTACCTCCCCCAGGCCAAGGCCGTCAAACCCCCCTCCCACTCCCAGGACAATCCCCACCCATTGGTCAACCAACCCCCTCCCCCAATGCAAGGCACAGCACCCCTTCCCAACCGTCCAAATCCAACTGCACCAGGAGGCGGCGCAGGAGCACCAGGTGGAGCGGCAGGAATGTTCCCCGTTTTCACGGGCCCAGCAAGAATTAGTACGATGATTCAGAATGCGCAGAGTGTAGCTAGTGTGGCGGCGACGGCGACGGGGATGGATAGGGAGATGTTGATGATGGAGGCGAGTAGTTTGAGTGTTGAAGCCATGGCTGCTGTTACCTCTGCGGCTGCTATGAGTGCGATGCCGAGTGGGATGGAGATGAAAGGAGCGGCGGCGAGGGATGTGAGTGGGGGTATGGGAGTTGCGGTTTGTGTGGTTGTGGCTGTTGGAGCTGGGGTTATGTTGTTGTAAGTTTTTTGATGTATTGTAGACCGGGGATTTGGGAAGTTATTGGGTTTGGTTGAGTCTGCTGGTCGGATTTTGCATTTTGTATATAATGAATTCTTAGGTAGGATATCGACTTTCTCTAAGCGAGAAGGTGGGTGGCTCTCTGTTTTGGAAGACTAGTTAGGGTAGACTTCTTGTATATTCAATACCCTTGTCATTAATGAATAGATCTACTAAAAGTGATATTATTCGAATGAGGAACAACTCCAGAGTGGACTGACTTTTGGGTTGGACTTTGCTTCAAGTAAAAGAAGGGGGCATCATTGGTCGTGTGAGTACAAGCAGCCAAGATGAATTGTGGAAGGGACATTACACACTTCGTGGAAACAGCTGAGTAACAGGAAGAGAATATTGTGGAGAGAACGAAGTAAGATGTCAGATCAATAGCGATCAATAGCTCTTTAAGATTAAGCGAGGGTAGTATATTCTTAAACAGACAACGCTAATACAACATCAACACACCGAAGTCCTTCCAACCACGCAAAAACCTTAATAAATAAGAACTAAACACGGCTACTATTCATCACAGTCTCCCTCTCCACCTCTCTACCGTTCTCACTGCCATCATAAACACTCTCATGCAACTCCTTATCATCAATCTTCGTGATTTTCTGCATGATCGCCGCCGCGAAGAGATCACCACTGACATTGACAGCCGTACGGAATCGATCCAAGAACCAATCAATAGCGACGACAACACCGTACATACCAGACATAGGGATGTTGACGGCACTAGCGATCATGACGACCAAGACGAGAGAGGAGCTGGGAATAGGAGTTGTACCGATGGAGGCGAGGGTAGAAAGAAGGATGACAATAATATAGTCAACTGGGCCGAGGGTAATTCCTTGTGTAGCAGCGAGGAAGGTTACGACGACGGGGAAGTAAATTGCAGTTCTGAGTAGATGTTAATTTGAAGTAAAGCTAGACGAAAAGATGTTGAACTTACCCATCCATGTTGATCAAACATCCCAGAGGAACGACAAACTTCACGATGGTCTCAGGTACTCCTCGAGCTCTCACACACCTCAGAGTAACGGGTAGGGTGGCAGCAGAACTGGCGGTACCCCAGGCCGTGATCCAAGCTGGAGAGTTTTTGGCCCAGAAAGCCCAAGGGTTCTTTCTAATAACGGCAAAGTAAATGGCGGGCAGGATGATGAAAAGGTGAATGAACATTCCTGAAAGCGAACCTGCGATGAGCATGGCCAAGTTGTAACCAATGTCTTCGATTTTGAGTCGGAAAAGGTTGGGCAAGATGAGGAAGAAGACACCGATAGGTGCAAGCTTGATCAAGAAGGTGATAATGGTTGTAATCATCTTGTCGATTTCGTCGACCGCGCGAAGGATGGCCGAGCCTGGTTTGAGCAAGTAACCCACAACAACAGCGGCGACAAGGACTGCA
Source organism: Tetracladium setigerum (assembly GCA_031472005.1). NCBI lineage: Eukaryota > Fungi > Ascomycota > Leotiomycetes > Helotiales > Tetracladium > Tetracladium setigerum. The sequence continues at coordinate 2,733,118 of PZJY01000006.1, forward strand.
AGGAAGTGGTTCTGGGCGAGAGAGTTGACCGGATTATCTGTGACAAGAGAGTTGAACATATCAGCAATAACGGTGTGGATCTGGACGCTTTGGCGTTCCTTGTAGAGTGCCTGGTCCTTTTCGCTGATGTTGAGAGTATCTGGGTCGACTTCTTGCATAAGCGGAGCCCAGACCTGGGACGTCATGACTGTGCTGTGAGCAATGGCAACGAGTGTGGTGACGACGAAGTAGCCGATTGTCCAATTTGCTAGTCTGGCTCCTCCTTTGGTCATTTCCTTGAGCCGTTGAATGGCTATGATGATTGCCGTTGCGATCAAGGGAAGAACTAGATGTGTACCATTAGAAGAGTACTTATGTTATGAGCCATATAGAGAGACGTACCAACCGCCTTCAAGGCACGCAACCAGAGTACACCAGGAATTCCCACCAGAACTACAGCAGATGTAGGAATGTCGTCAACCTGGGTGGTAATGATCATTCCCAGAGCGATCGCGAATGCGGCAGCACAAATGATCTGGGGCGCGGATCCCGCTACAAAAAAGATATTCCACCATGGCTTCTTTTGAGTGACCACTTCCTCTTGACGACTGGTATCTTGAGAGGAAACATGATCAACCTTTGAGTCAGAGAAGTCCTTTGAGTTTGAGTGCTCAGGATACTCTGTGGCAGGAGGTTGGATCTCCGAACGCTGAACCTCTTTTTCCATCCTGAAGAGTTGCGAGCAGCAAAGTACAAGAAATGGTTGATTTGATTAGGACTAAACAGAGTGAGATCGACGATTCCGAAGTTCACTGCGAGGAAAATCACTGCCTTCATATACTCCCATGAGAACAACCTCGGGCAAAATCCAACATTTCTTTATCTGTGGCGATTCCTACACCCTTCCACATCAAGTCCAGGCTGCCATCATAAGGTATTGGCAATTCAAACACATCAGGAAGGTCCAAGTATTACAATCCTTTGGCAATCATGTCCATTCTTTTATGTGGATAGAATGGTGCTTGGTGGTACTTGGAGTCGCTTGGATTTTCATGGCAGCATGCATCACGTGAGTGAGAGTGTGTGATCATTTCCTAAAACTGACGCTATCAGAACATCCTGGGCATATGTAACGAGACACAAGGCACTGCCAATGAAAATAAGCGGAGAATAATGATGGGCATGCCGAATCATCGTTGAGATTGCTGGCGTGCCGTTGCCGAGTTCCGCCCAGTTGCCAACCTCTTGGAATACCCGCTGGCATGAATTGGCGCTTATTTCAGGGAGATAACATCAGGGTAAATCCAATCGAACTGAACATACGGTAGCTTGAATCGTACGAGTGCAGAAACATGGCAGGGTAGAAAGAATAAAGGATGGCATGGCAACCTGAATTGATCTTGCCTTCTTCAAACGAAAATGAAAATCGACAAATTTAGTAGGCGATAAGAGAGGAATGCAACAACCTTTCACACCCTTGTTCTTGAGTGGAGGAGTCGCGATAGCATAGTAATTATACATGTTACCCAAGATGCAAAAGTGGAAGAAGCTAGGTTGTAGATTATCTGAGAACACCCAAAACTCTTCAGTTGTTCAGACCAGCACATGGAAAATCAAGAAAACAAAGCGAGGACAGGATACAACATCAAAATCCAATCACTGCACGGAATATGCCCAAGGGGCTTTGCTTGAAGGAGGGCATTTATTGTTTCTTGGTTTATGTCATTCTCTCAGTTCTAATCATCTGATCAATCTCATCATTATTCGTCCTCCAAGATCTCACCATAGCTTCCATGTCCCCCATGTTCAACACGAGACCAGGTTAAGTGCTTCAAGGCAAAATAAACCATTTATACGAGCAGCAAATGTAAAAGCAACGAAAACTAAACAAAGTCGTGACTATGAGCACGGAGGATCCCATTCACGCCTTTCTCATGTTCGATATATCTGTACAAGAGAAAAACCTCTTCCAAGCATGACTGGTCGACAAGCGAACAACTCTGGTGTGGCTCGATCATATTCTTCCTGGCATTTAGACCAACTCAACGAATTTTGGAGTTCTTACGGCAGTTTCCCACTGCGCAAGTATTGTTGTACCAGCCCAGACGAATATCATCAACCCACCAGAGTTTTGGAAGACCACCAACTGTGACATTCATGCGGACTGCATCCAGGTTGTTAAAGGTGCTATCGAGTGTAATGGTGGTGAGGGAGCAGTCCTTCAGCTCCGGGCAAGCAGGAACAGCGAGGGTTTGGGAGGTAACTTGATTGTTGGCCTTCGAGGTTCGGTCGTATCGGAAACCCGAAAACGTGAAGATGCAAGTAGCAACACGAGAATCACAACCCAGAGAAGCGCCATACATGTTGAAACTAAAGCATCCAGTGAGACCCTGATCAGCATTACCAAGGTCGCCTGACCATCCGTATTCTCGAGAGTTAGGACCTGATTCAGCGTCTGTGGCATTGACCGTGAAGTTGGGAATGAACTCTAGGAGAAGTGGCTTCGATGATGGCAAGTAAGGAACTCGAGGTGGTGGCACAACAGCGAAGCCATCAGAGAACTTAAACTTCTTGTATGGGTTGAAGAATGGCATCGGCTGGATGTCATCAATGCTTTGGTTTCCAATCACGAGAGGGGGGATGTCATCAAACTAGCCTGGTTAGCATATCTATCGAGAAGGGATTTTGTGGGCATACATTGAGAGTGAAATCACCAGTGATACCACATGTTGGAAGAGAAGAAATCAAAGACGTCGAGGAGCCCAAGGTAACGGAAGCACTTGTGGGGATGCTTGAAACGCTGGTTGAGTTGGGACCTTGGTGGGTTGACAAGTCAGAGCTGGACTGGACACTGGAGGACGGAGTCGTGTAGAAGGTTGCCAGTGTGGAAGTGCCAATAGGCTCAATGGTCGAGTGCTTCTTTGCAGATGTTGAGGTGGACGGTGCAATCCACGACAGGGTCTCACCGAGGATGACGGCAGAGGTCGAACCTCTTAGGCTTGACGTAAGGGTTGGGGCAGTTAAGGTGGTATATTTTTGGAAGCCAGCTACAGCTGCAAAGCTGGAGATGGAGACGGAAGAGCGACTTGTTGGATAGAGATTGAAAGTAGGCTCATCAATGATCAAGGTTGGCTTGGATGACTGCTTGACATCTCCGGTTCCTCCAGTATGGGAGGTCGAAACGTTCCAGCCTCCAGCGGGCTTGCCAGTGAAAGAAGCTGTGGCAACGGGCAGAGCCGTGATTGGAGTCATCAAGACAGTAACGGTGATTTCGTTTCGAATGGTACTGCGAACGGTGGTAGTAGACTCGATTGTAGTTGTAGGTCGGGCCTCCTTTTGTGGTACAACTGTAATCACACCGATGCTGCTGGCGTAGACCAACGACTGGCCAGGAGTAGGCGTCTGCCCCAACCAAGATGTTGTGCCATCCTTAACAATGAAGCTCAAGGGGCCTTTAGGCGCAGGTTGACCAGCAGTGACGGTAAAGTAGATGGTTTCGTAGACTGTTTCATCGTACACCTGAGAGGTGGTGGGCTTGATGCTACACTCAGGGACTGTAGCATAGACTGTAATATCGCGGGTGCGTTCGACAGTCACTGTATGGTAGATTGCCGAGGGCGTCGCGAAGACAGTCGAGACTGAGGCGCTGCAGGTCGCGTTCGAGATTCTGGAAGGGTTAGATTGAATGTCGAGATGGGGTTGGAGGTGGCAGACTTACGGAGTGGTTGCGGACACGAAGGAAGCAAGGCCAAGGAGGCCAACGACTCCCTGAATGCGCATCTTGAACGTGTTCTCGGGATCTAGTGTCGATGAGGATGCGTTTTGTTGGAAAGAGATCTAGGATTGAAAGAGCGTCGTTGAAGTTGGGAGTGGAAGTCGAGGTGGAGGTCGAAATTGAAGAATCAAATGAGTGTATGGGAAACAAATCAAATTAAACGAAACGAACGAATGTAGGAATAGAGTAGGCTCCGAGGTCGAGAAGAATGAGAAGATGGAAGAGGGAGATGCGGAGTGGGATGGAGATGGAAATGGAGATGGAAAGATTATTTGATTTTTGGGAGAGATATTGAGCCTGAAAAGTGAGGTAGCCTGTTGACGACGCGACGGAGGAAGGGACGCGATGAGCCTTCCTCAAAAGAAATCAACAAATCCACAACACAATCTCCGCTCTCCAAGTGCTAGCTGGAACAAAGAGCCAATGGCAAGGTCTTGGGCGTCTTTCTATTTCATCATCTGAGGCTCAATTTTGCTTTGTTAAGGCCACCGACAAGTTGTCCGTTTCCTCCAAGGCAAGTGCTCAAAAAAGACATGAAAGAAATGCCAACTATCTAAACATATGATTATATCCCGATGTGTAAGTATTGCATTGCGTACGAATGATTCAGCCAAGGGCCCTGACATGCGCTCGTTCTTGTTCATGAACTCTCCAAGGCGAAAGCAAAACTTTGTTACTCCACTATCATTCTGCCAATGCGAGATATAGAGAAAAAGAAAAGAGATGAAAGCTTACGGAGAAGCAGCGAAACGGAAGTGCAACGAGATTGTCGCTTTCAAATTTACAAATAAAATGTGTAGCTCACCAGGGCGTCCTGCTCTACCAAATCTCAACCTCCTCCGCACTCAGATACTGGCCACTGTTGTAATTACAGTATATTCTACTGACTAAATGAAAAGTCTGCTTATTCGCTCGTCCAGGAAAGCCTTGTGTGCCTAGATGGGGATCCTGGGTTGGTGCAAGGCATCCGCAAGTCGTTTGGATGAACGTCATGTCCAACTTTGACTGGGTCGATCGATCCTAAATTCCCAAATGCTGCAAGTGAGATGCATCCTTTGCAGTCTTGAAGCTGTGGACCTGGTACTTTTGGATTGGGAGCCAGAGCTTTCGTCGTTCTTCTCTCGTTGTCTTTCTATCATTGACCACGTATACACGAGTTGACAGAATTACCATGCTCGAGACCATTGCCACAGATTGCGCAGAGAAGTAATCTGATATTAACGACAACTACCACTTCACCCAAATCCATTTACAATCATGGTGGCTGATTGACGAAAGTGTATCAAACGGAGGTCGCGCTACAAGGATTATTAGCATTGGGATCAAGAGATTCAAAGACACCAACTTACTTACCTACTTTCCATGGACAGCTTGTGAAGCTGTGAGAATGTGCTGAGATGGAGTTGAGTTGTCGTCGTCTAGATTGACTCGCCGCCTAATAATAAGGCAGAACTTCCCCGGATTCCAGAAACGAAATGACGACGCCCAAGCTTGGCATTTGGAAAGCTCCAAGACAGTCTCATCCTCCTCCCTCTTCTCTCTGCCAGCAGCATCTCACAAACCCCAATGCCGCCACAATAACAATGCCTTCGCCTACCACTCCCCTTCTCCCACCTTCTGCACATTCGCAGCGACTACATCTCCAATCCGTAGTCTCATCCTCTTTTCTCTACCCTTTCAAGGGAATCTACGTACGCGCCCCCTCCCTTCCCCACAGACAGCCCCTCCATCCCCCTTCCCAAATCATTTCCCAAGTCGAGACAACCTGATACTAAATCCAAATCTAACCACAGTATTTCCTCACAAACCCAACCTTCTACCCTCTCTTCGGTCGCCGCCTCATCCCCCTCACAATCCTATCCGTCATCGTCCTCGGCAACCTCTTCTTCTGGACCTACCTCCCCCAGGCAGCCTTTCTCCTCATATTCCATGGCCCTACAGCATGGATCAGTGCGGTATTTCTCGTTCTCGGCGAAGGGCAGGTGATAATTGCGTTGTTATTTGAGGCGTGGATGGTGGATGAGACGTTGGTGGATGTGTTCGATGTACGTTTTGTCTCTAAGCTCTGGAATTACGCAGATCTACATTCTATGAGAAAGGCGAAGAGGTGTTAATTAATTCTCCCCGCACAGGCAACACTCATCCAAGAAGGTCAAAAAGCCCTCGTGGCACCCAGCGGACCCTCCACGAAAACGCTCCCAATGCTGTGAAATCACTGGGAAAACCAACCTCCTCGGCAATCTACTCACCCTTCTCATTCCGTCAAATCGCTGAATTCGTACGTTTTGTGTTTTCCTTCCTACCTCCCCCCATTCTCCTCCAAAACACCCCCTCTAATATATCATCACAAAACTAGGTCCTCTTCCTCCCTCTAAATCTAATCCCCATCCTCGGCGTTCCCTTTTTCCTCCTCCTCACCGGCGCCCGCGCCGGCCCCTTCCACCACTACCGCTACTTTAAGCTCCGCAACCTCACCCGCAAGCAAAAAAAGGACGAGATTCACATCCGAAGATGGAAATATACTTGGTTTGGCACTGTAGCGCTAATGCTACAGCTGGTGCCTGTATTGAGTATGTTCTTTTTGTTGACGACGGCGGCGGGGAGTGCGCTTTGGGTTGTGAAGTTGGAGGAGCAGAAGAGGATTGTCGCGGATGCGGTGGAAAGGTTGGTTCCGGGTGGGGAAGATGATCCACCGCCTGTTTATGTGGATAATCCTGTGTAGGATTTTAGGGGAGGAGAGAATATACTGTTAGATATTGCGAGCTTGCCAGTTTATTTCAGATTTCAAACATGATTTACATGCACAGAAACATAAAATCCAATCAATTAATTAAAAAATCACAGCTCATATTAATTTCATCTCGCCATTCCATAATGATCCATTAAAATTTCTCCGATACCAACCGACAAGAAAAATGGAGTCAAAACAAACAGTTCCTAGACGAGCCTCCGAAGCAAGACAGTGGATAAAACGGCAACTTTCCGCCAAAGTGATCTCCAATATATGCATACAAACCCCTCTTGGCACAGTCTAGTTATCCATAAAAGATCAGCAACTAGGAATACCTAGGTACATTGGTACCTACGGTAGAGACATCACTTCATCCCCAGCGCCTTGGTAGTTGTCGATCAAAGCACAATTCATTGTCATTGTCTTTTCTCGCTCGTTTGTACAGCACAACACTTTCAAAATCCGGAGAAAAGAAAGAACGAAAGCAACTCTTAGCACCCCCACCCTCCCAAAGGAGGAGGAAAAGGAATAAAAAAGCTAACCCGCTGCTGCTGCTGTGTGTAAGATGTATTTGTATTGTTTGGATGGAGAAAATGGGCCTGAGATGTTGAAAGAGAGATTCAATATAGACCAGCAAGACCAAGAATAAAATGCAACTAAGAGGTAATACTTGATAATGAACGAGATCGGATAAAAAAATGTACGGTAGAATAAATAAAAACCAAGATTAAGTAAGACTAAAAATTAAGACCGGGAATTTAGACCCGAAGATATGCCGCTCGAGTTACACCAAAAAGATCCTGTTTTGAGTCGACCAAGATCTTGCCCAAAAAGAAAGAAAGAAATCTGGTAATACTACCAAGAGATGCGGGGTTTTTGCTGTGGCAAAAGGGATTTGTAGATGTTTGTCGTTTGGATTTTTTTGAGAGGTCCAGTTATCTTAGTGTTGAGATCGGCTAAGTCCAAGAGTGGCTGTGGAACCTTGGATAGAAATTGGCAAGAGGGTAGGAGGCGAATGTGAATGTGGCAAGAATTCGCGGCTGGGATTAGGATTGTTAGGGGAGAGGAAGGGGAGGAAAGAAGTGTGTGTATTTTGGGGGAAATTAGTAGGGTGTTGTAATAGTTGTGATTACTGTTTGGGGGTACATTTGAGTATAATGTTTTTTGGGGGGTTCGATGATGTGCAAGTTTTGATTTAAAAAGCCAAAATAAAGTAAACCCGTGTTAAATAAAATAGGGGAGACTATAAGTAGCAGAAAACACGATTTCATTTCAAATATTACTACATCGCAACTTGCAACATCCTTTCCATCCATCCATTACCACAAACTCATCACCCCAAATTACCTCATTCCCACACCTTTTTCCCTTTACGTTCACAACTATTTCAAACTTCCAACTCAACTACCTACCTACCTACAAAAGCAACACACCAGCGCCCATCAGCGCACCCATACCCATCATTCCAACACCAGTAGCCTTCGCAGCAGCACCACCTTGACTCGAAGTGCTCGACGCGCCACCGGCACCAGCACCGGGTGCACCAGTACCAGTTGGAGCATTCGTGATGGTTGTGGAGCCCGCTGGGACATTGGATGTGAATGGTGTGCTGCCGTCTGAGGCGGTTGATGCGCCGGGGAAGGCGACGGCGGTGGTGGATGGGTTGGGAGAAGCGGTTGCGTTGGCGGGGTTGAGTACGCTATTTGGCGGGGTTAGTTTAGGTGGTTCGGGGTTTGGGGAAATAAATGATTTTATTTTGGAGGAGTAGGGGAGATGAAGGACTAATAGAGGATGAGGAGAGATAAGACGTACCCATCAATCACGTGCACAACACCATTAGCGACCAAAACATCCGCCACAATGACCTTTGCCGAATTGACATAAACCGAACCATTGATAATCCGAATGGTGATATCAGTTCCCTCAACGGTCTTAAGGGTTGTGTTCGTCAAATCAGAAGAATAGCCAACGGTGCCCTGGACAACGTGATATGTCAAGATGGAGGTTCGTTGTTCTTGAGTGAGGTTTCCGGCTGCGGAACCGATGGCGGCGAAGGCGGCATTGGATGGTGCGAAGATCGTGACGTCTTCGAGCTCGTCGACGGTGGAGACGAGATCGGTTGCGTTGAGGGCGCCGACGAGGGCTGTGAGGTTGGCGGCGAGAGCGGTGTCGGAGGGGGATTGGGGGAGGGTGAGGACGGTATCGATGATGTGGATTGTGCCGCCGGTGAAGTTGAGGTCCTGTAGGGAAGGAAGGAGAGGTGTAAGTAAGTCAATTGGACCTTTTTGGAGAGGAGAAAAAGGGGGGATTTTTCAAAAGCACAGGAATAAGAATGACATGCGATGGAACAGAAAAGAAAAGATCCAACTTACAGGAGTAGTAACAGTGCTCTTTTGCAAAAGACCACTGTAGATGTTGACGGCACTTCCGTTAGCTTGCGCGCCAACGACCTGGCCACCGATTACATTCGAGTAAGTCGAATTGTTCAATAAGGTGGGCACGAATGTGGTGGTGTTCGTAATTGCGGAAGATGGAACTGTGCCATTGAGAACGTGATAGGTGAGGAGGGATGCAACGAGTTGTGCATCGGTTCCTGCTGCTCGGCCGGCAGTGGAGTTCAGGAATGCGGCGAGTGCTTCGTTTGAGGGGGCGAGGACGGTGATGTCGCTAAGGCCGCCGAGGGTGGATAGGAGGGCTGGGTTGCTTGAGAGGAGGGCTGGAGGAGGTGTTTGTTAGAGAAGAGATCTATGATATGGCTGAGGTAGAGGTGGGTGTGGTGAGGTGAAAGGAGAAGAGAGGGGAAAAGGTAATATAACATACTGGTCAACGAGCTGAGAGAAGAGTTTTGAGCAGCCAATGCTTCAGCTAAGCTCTGAGCAGAGACAGTTGCAGCTCCAAGAGCGACGGGGAGAAGGTTCTTGAGTTGCATGTTTGCGGTTGGTGAGGAATTAACTTTGAAGGTATAATTGAAGCTTTGCTTTGAAATCAACAACAAACAACCACGATATCAAGTTAATCTGAGATGGAGACGAAAGATGAAGAGGAGACAAGAAAAATAGGCCGGGAGACTCTTCCTATTTAACAGCACAGAAAAAGAGGGGGAATGGTGCCATCCAGGTCCATCTCATTGAACTACTCCACCCAGTGGTAGGAAGTCTGGTGCCATTGATGGCAAGAATTACCTACTCTCGCTACTCAAACAACACAGCCAACGAGAAATCAAAACAACAAAAGTCTATGACGAGGCCGAGGACTACTTGTTGCCGTGCACAACAAATGCCAAGTTCATACCACAGCTACCCTCGCTAGACCAAGCTCGCAAAGCTCGCAAGCTCCTTTGTTCGTCTCAAGTGTCTCGAGTAGGGTAGTGACGTGACCCGATAGGTCAAAGCTATACGATAGCTTTCATTCACAACAGGTAGCCTCGCAGCTTGCTCTCAAAGCTCTACCGGCTCTCTCTCATGGCTCGTATGCATGGAAGGGGAAGCTCGCCATTCATCCACCCTGGTATATTACTCAATATGACCAAGGACTGTAGCAGTCCCCAGTACATTCTGCACCCAACTCGTCAGAAAAATGGGCGCAGTTAGTACTAGTTCCCCTTGTTCCTCTCCTACCGCCGAATTAGCCGTCGTTGCATGGGTTGCATGGTATGCAATTCTTCCCCAGATTTGCAGGTTGGCGTGCTCGAGTGAAGAAGTTCATTGGATGATGAAAGGAGTCAAAGGCGCGATGAGCGTAAGAGGTTGTGCAGTCGTGGAAATCAAAGTCGAAGAATATCCCTGTAAGACTCTTCGCTTAAGCAGCGCTAGTACTGTGTAAGGGATAGTGTTGACGGTAAGCGGCTTGGCCTTGGCCTTGTCCCTTGTCACCATGCATCCCTCCCCGCAATGATGGAACGACAACCGATCAACACAACACAGCAAATGGCAAAACGGGATGGAAGCGAGCAGAGAAAAAAGATGGGAAAGTCAATATCGAGGAGGGGAAGGAAGGAAGAGGGCTTTTCTTTGGAAATGAGACGAAATGGAAATTCTTCACGGCCCACAACATAGATTACTAAGAAAATAAAGCGAAGGAGAGCTAGGTGGTATGAACAAACAACAAGAGCAAGAAAAGGACCGGTACTGTAGTTTGCCACACTCCTGCGTTGAGATCTAAAGAATGCGTTGTTATTATGTCAATTAAGAGGCTGTGCAAACATACAGTATAGAAAACAGACCACCTCAATTCCCCACGACAGTGTTGCTCGTTCCAAGGAAATGTAAAGAAGAAGTAGCCAGGTCAACAAAACAGGATTATTCCACGTTTTCAATTCCGCACTTACAGTAGTCCTTCACCCGCAGGAAATGAAACTTGTAACAAATAAACACTTGTCCAAAATTTAACTTAAAACTAAGGAAAAAGTCAATTGCTCTCCCCTCCCCCTCCGCTCCTGAAGAAGGCGGTTGGTTCCAAACGTCACCACTTGGCGTCGCGCAACCGAGCGCTAAGATTCGGCCGAAAGAAAGAATGCTCATGTGTACCCTCTTCCAACCATATCTTGTACTGTAGGTAGTGCTGCGGGTGTTGCCATGGAAGAAAAAAGAAGCTTCTTCGAACAAGCTAAGGTCATCTAAGCTCGTGTGATTTTCAGCAAAAAAGGTCACACACACAGCATTATTTGCTCATGTGGAGGGATGATGTAGAGTCCGTCCATGCTTTTAAAGCAAAGAAGAAATCTAGAAATGGCCGCCCTCCTCCATGGCCCTGCCCTGTCCGGGAGTGGTGTCTTGGCATTTACAGGAGTCTTTCCAATCCCACGATACATTATTCAGCCGATTGGTAGTGCAAGCCGTTTCGACGACAAATTATGTGCCATAAACAGTGAGGATTGTACCAGCTATCCCAACCATGTATTCGAGTGTGAGGTACTTAGCAAGTCTTTCTCAATTTTTAACCTTCTCAATTCACTCACTCCCTCCCTTCCTCCCTACATGACCGCCGCCGTCGCGCCGCCATACATATCAGGCCAGTCTCAGTCTAAGTATCTCGATTCCCCTTAACCATCTCCACCTCCCCCCACTCCCTCCCTCCGAACCTCCCCTCAAACCAAACCATCACCTCCCTCATCAACGCACAACTCTCTCTCTCCACCTTTTCCAACCTCAAAAACTCCAATCCCAAAACCGACCTAACCCTCCACCAAAAACCACACTTCCTCCCTCCTCCAAACCGCTTGTATTTCTCAATCAATAGCTTCCCTCGTGATGAAAAGGCGAGTCTTTCATCTTCGATGCTGGCGATAGGGTGGGGATGGGGGAAATTGAAGGAGGTGAAGGCGGAGATGGTTGGGGAAGCTGCTGCTGGTGCGGTGATGTTGAGTAACTTGATTTGAGATTTGGAGATTGTTTTGAGGTGGATGAGGCGGTCGTTTGCGAGCCAGAGGATTGAATTGGTTAGGCGGTGTGTTGATTCGATTGTTTGGAGGGCGAGGATTGTGGGTGTTGTTGATGACATGGTGGTAAACTGGACTGGGTTCTTTTTCAGGCGAGGTCTTAAAACGATGTGTTGTCATGCACTTTTCTTCTTGTTCTGCATGAACTTGTTTCCTGAAGAAGACTGGCGGGGAGTGTTTTGCAGAGATTCAATATTCGTACTCAAAATTTGGTTGTTGTAGTCAGTGATTCATCGTCCGCCTCAGGATTCACGCCTTTGAGTTTGATGGATGGTGAAGTCGATGAGCAAACTCCTTCCCCTCTAAAATGTGTCAGCTTTCAAGCCCAGGTGCTACTTGATTGACATCAACTCACCAAAAGATCAGGCTGGAAGATTCTGAATCTTTTGGTTATTCGGTGCATCAAGCTAAACGCGCCTCTCCCAGTATTCCGCTGAATCCAGAGATTCCACACGATTCTTGGCATTTCGGGATGAAATCGCATGTTGCAATCTGTTCTGGAAAATACATAGTAGAACAGGTATTTGCGTTTTAATTGTATGCGTTGTTGTTCCCCGTGTAGTCCCCGGTGTTTGCCTGATCACATCACATGAATAGAAAGGCGACATGAGGATGTTTGGTCGGGGAAAGAGGAAAGTTCGCCAAAGACGCTCGCTCCAACTGCCGTGAAATGTGTAGAAAATTGTTGAAACTTCGTCCGTCCGTGTGAGAAGTTCGCGAGACGATGCCAGATAGAAGATCTAGCGTATGTTCATGGAAAGAGGTGGAGGAGGAAGTAACTCGTTGAGTGGGGAAGACAAAGAATCTGTGGGTTGCTTCCATCGTCATCCGCCAAACACTCAAAGAAAGTTCTCATGGACGCATAAAAGTACCTTGTATGAGATAGATGTCCGTCGCTTTATTCACTTGAATATACGGATACTGTTGGAACACCTAGATGATGTCGAAGCAGCAAGGAACAGTTCGTTGAGTCCGTTGTGTCCAAGGTAACTGTCAGTCATCTCAGATGGATCTTCCGCATCCATCTCAATCATCATTGATATCCCAATCATCCCATTCCTCCCACAAGAGCGGAATCGGTAGATCGACTTCCTCCTGCACAGATCGGTACCATCTCGTGACATAAACCAACAGAACATTATACGGAAACACTGGATGCGACAGATTCCTCATCCTTCCAAACATCTTCAAAAGCCAAGTCCTGATCCCCCGCGCTCTAAAGCCGGCATGTTCTCTTTCTGGATGCAGATAATATCCCCAATGCATCCCTCATATCGTTCAAAGAGCTGGTCGTGTTCGGATTGAAACTCGCGCAATTGAGCCGTGATAGTCAGGTAGGTTTTTGTAGGGTAGTTTTGTTCGATATGTGACATGTTCTCGGCGATGTGTTCGAGGTGCATTCGCACGATGGTGAGGACTTTGTCGAGGAACTCGATTGCTTGTTTTAGTTCCATTTTGACCTGGCAGATTGGCCTGGGTGAGTATGTTGGAGGGGGTTGGTGCGGTGTTGGTCACGACTGAGATTGTATGCGTCCTCCGTTGGAGAGGGTTGTTGACGTGAAGGAGAGAGATTTTGTTGATGTTATGTCGGCTTTCACATGTGCCTTGAAAGATATTGAAAACAGATCACAAAGGGCGGTGAGAATAGCTTTCATGGATGAGATTTCGACTTGCTCACCTCCTCACTTCTAGATCTGAATTTAGAGCTGCAGCCACCAACTCTGTGCGGCTGATCAGCTTCCCTAGCCGCTTCGACCTCTCTTCACTCTCAGTGGCACGTGCTAGCTTTCTTTCGGTCGCTGTCCCAGTTCTCTGGATGCTTATTTCATCGTTGTATTTTTGCTTGAATGTTATCAAAATCTTTTGAAGTTGAAATGGGATGAAAGAGGTGAGGAGGACGAGGAGTTTTGATCGCCCTAAAAAGCTTGGCAAGAGGGGTTAATCCCGGCCACGAGCTAGTGCTAGCGCCGTAATATGCTATGCGATTAACTTCGATCAAACTTTAAAATTACCAAATATGGCCAGCCACGTGTAAAGAATAAAGCTATGAATGATTAATAAGTCTTATCAACTATCGGCCTTTAAGCTTCCGAATTGAAACCTGCATGCAGCACACACAGAGGATATTTTGAATATTCGAATTCGCAATACCACGCGACTATGTTTTCCAGCTTTGCATTTATTTTTTGCTTTGTGTGCTTTCCTTTACCAGGCTATGTTGTGAAAGTTAATTGTATTGTTCAGACTTTACAACATGAATCACTCACTGGCCTTGAGCTAAGTAGGTTCGACTTCGAAAAATCATACACCAGCAATAAAGGTAATATCAAGTTTTTCCTGCTGCCGCATTTATATTTCATCTTTTTTTCTACGGCTAAGAAACATCCAAAAATTATTAATTACAACCTACAAAGGCGGAACTGAAGTTCGTTGACGGACCAAAAAAGTAATTTCCAACTCCAGAAGGCAGGCCAACAAAACATACCAATTCGCAACAAGATATAAGAAATCTAGCCAATGTCCACCAGAAACAAACCAGTTGAAGAACGACCCAAGCACTTCTCATTTACTTAGCTTCATCAATCCTGCTCGCTACTCAATTTGCCTGTTTCCGCGGTGACGTCTCCGAAGCGGACGAGCTCCCGTCATCTATGCCTTCGCCTTCTCTATACGCCTCACCATCTACTTCTCCACGAATTCTTTTCCTGCCCCTCGAACTTTCTTCCATCTCTTCTTCCTCACCCCCGTCTTTTTCTGGTCCGTCCTTCCACCATGCCACAGTACGGCCTCTCTTCCGTGGGGATACACCATAATTAGGAGTAGGATTTCTCGTTGAACGAACTCTCTGCCCTCTGGAGCCAAAAACTGGTTGTGCTGGAGTTGCGGCTCGGGGAGGTGTTCTTTTTGGCGCTCTTGACCGAGGACGTTTGGGTACTAAATCTGGTGAAAGGCAAGCGCCACCATCGCTATCACTTAGATCCAATGATTTAAACCTCGCCACTGGAACACGGTTAGAATGACGCTTTCTTTGCGCTTTCGGCGTTTTATGTCTTTCAAGTCCTTCCTTAACCTCTTCCTCTAATTTCTCAATCCGCACACGCAACTGACTGTTCTCCAGCTCTAGCTCAGCAATTTGGCTCGGGAGAGTTTGCTTGAGATGGTCTCTTTCCTTCTTCAAATCAACTATGAATGTTTGAAATTTCACGAAACGGACCTCCGGTCTCTCCTCGCCCTCATGTCTCTCTTCAGGTGCTACATCCATCTCTTCAAACACCGCTCGGATCTCTCTTATTAATTCATCGTTTCTTGATTCCTCTCTGGCTTCATGCGCTCGTTGGTTTGGACCGCCCAGTGCATCCTCTTTGAACAGTATGCTCAATTCTACCTCCAGTTCGAGAATACGATTAGTCTTCTGTACCGAGGCGTCGTGGCATGCACAGAGTTTGTTCTCCAAATCTGCAATTATGTCATCTTTGCGAGAAGAATCATCTGTCTGACCTGGAATGTACGGCATACGACGTAAAAATTTGACAAGTACGTCGAAATTTGCTGATAGATTCGAATTTCGATCAATCTCGGCTACACCTTCACGGTCCATGTGTATTATAATGCGGTCGTAACATCCATCGATCTCTTCTCTGTAGTTTTCAATGATCGTTCTTGAATTATCCCTTTGAAATTTGGATTCCTCGATCATATCTTCCAACAATGTCATAGCATGTTCTGGGCCGTTAGTTCCCTTCTCCCGTGGGAGCAGTCGCTTGATTCTAGCGTAGAATCTTCTTACAATATCGGCGCACGGATAATCTTCGTTGGCGTCTACAGGAAGTGTTATGTCATTCGAGGTTACTGGTGGAGTTTGGTTCAATTGTGATGGCCTCGACGGTATGTCGAACAAAAGTTCATTCCTCTCTGGGAATGGCATTTCACTGGCTGTAGGATCGCCTGGAGCTCGGGGCGCTGTTCTTGGCAATACATATCCTCGCCTCAAGGAAAGGGGGATATTTTCAGCCCTCCGTTCAGATGTTTCGTGTGAATGTGGATTGTTTGATGCATAGGGATCGTCTGAAGTTTGAAAAGCTCGTCTTAGTGCTGGTGCTGGAACAGTAGAAGTATATTCTTCAAAGCCGAGTTCATTTCTATCTGGATAAAGCGATTCTACAGGTCCATCGCGATTGTTCGAAGCTTGAGGTGCTTGAGATGGCGACACAAAACCTGGTTCTAACGAAGGAGGGATATCGCTACCTGCCGGTTCAACAAATCTGTCTTGCAAATTAGGACTAACGGGATTCAGTAGTCGCCGAACTAGAATATCAGATTCATATAATAAGTCTTGTTCCGGTCCTTCAGACTCATATAATAAGTCTTGTGCGGGACTTTCGTCTGCATCCTCAACCTGAGCATTGTCATCGTACATAATTGCATCACCGTCTTCGTCATGAGCTGACCTTGCCGGTCCATGAGGTTGATACAAAACTCCACCTGTCATATTTTCGTGTTCGGTCTGATCTTGAGTATATATTGGATGGTCTGGATTGACTCTCGCAGCCTGTTCCTGAAGAATGTCCATGCATCTGCTTACAGTTACTCCCATCAATCGAGCTCGTCTAGCAGTCTCTGCTGCTATCAATTCTGCTCTTTCTCGGTTGAAAGATGGAGATTCAGGTGCCATGACGGGACCCCTTGTAGGGGCCACTTGATGTACCGGATCATTGGAGCCGTAGGATGAGCTATCATTATCGTCTCTCACATAACCTTCAACTAGGTTTCGAAAACGAGATCTTCTAAATGGAAATTCTTCTGGCGAATTGGGCCCCGCAGGAGAAGGGGTTCTTGCAATACTTCTTGTTGTCTGGTCACCAGGAACGTGGTCACTATTCTCTTCGAATGAACTGCTGATATTTTGTCTGGAGCCAACGGAATTTCTTGTCGCTGGGCTACCCATTCCATCTCCCAAGTTGTAACCACCTGATTCCACAACTCGGCCTTGTTGACTGTGACCATGTGGGCCACCATCATCATCGTTGTCGTCGTCACTTTCATCATGATGGTGACCCAGGAGAACATCAGAACTGGAATCACCGGCAGTAGGAGGTCTACGCCGTCGTACTGGCGATGAATACGTTGGGGGCAAATCTATCATCGGCGATATGCCTCTCCTCAATTGCTCCAAGTTATGACCCGCGTGAGGGTTTCGCCTCCCAACTCGGTAGACCCTTCTCTCCAGTTTCCTTAGCTCTTTGGGATTTCGATCTTGGTGCGCTTGTTGGTACTCTTCGTTAGTTAATCGAGAAGGTTCCATTCCATAGTCGTAGTTTCCAGGGAAAGGGTACCGAGGAAGAGAAGAGAGCAGATGGTCCCTCCCTTCAACTATCGATCCAATATCTTCCCCAGCGACTACACCGTTATCGACATGTCCAACACCAGAACCTAGCTCGACGCCATGACAAACGGCGATTCTTCTGAGGTTATCTCGTCGGAACTGGACCTCATCGGTGATCAGTTGTTGTCGACTATACAGATGATGAAGGTTATTGTAACGCTCTTCCGATTTGTGCATGTATCCAGCATATTCCCGTTGAAGCCTGTGAAGGGTATCGCCAAGATCAATATTTTCGTCTTTCATTTGTCGTCGTTCCTGGTCGTTCATCGGATGAGCGTTGATCTCTCGTTGATGGCTACGCTCATTCTCCAGATCATCGACTAAATTGTTTACTCGAATCTCCATAATATCTCTTTCACTTTGTAAACGCGCGGTTTCCTCCTTCGCAGATTGACTGGCTTTAATAGCCGTATCTCGTTCCCTTTCAAGTGCTGCCATTGTCACGACCACTAATCTCGCTTGCCCCTCTAGATTTCGTGGTTCTGCTCCAATATTCGCGGTTTCCATGGCGGCTACTTGTCTTCGCAAATCGCTGACTTGCTGGGTTCTTATCATACCGCGTCTCGAGCACTCAGCAAGATGGCCTTTCGTCTCATTCTGCTCTTCCGCAAGTCTTTTATTTGCGGCGAAGACGTCTCTGTAATTGGTTTCAACTAGTTCTATCTTTCCAAGAGCGCCCTTTACCTGTTCTTCCAACTGTACCCATTCTTCTGATGCTGTGGGAGCTTCAGCAAGATCGTGTTCGCTATCCAGAGTCAAGTTAATCTTCGCAGCTAGAAGGTAAATAACCCTCTTCATGGCTGGTGAGATATCCGTTGCGCCTGCCTCAAGGCCTTGGATCTCTTTCTCCAATGCCAGCTTTTCACCGATAACGATTCCAATCTGTGTCTCATACGCATTCAACTGTCCAACTTGGGTCTCGAGCTGGCGAATTCTCTCTGAACTGGCGGAATGTTGTTCGAAAAGTTGTCTGAAAATAAAATGTATCCGTTCAATTGCCTGGCGCGGAGTTTGGCTATAGTCAACCTGATCTGGATCGAATTGCCCTAAAATCTTCAACAGTTTGCTCTGGAACATGTTTATGATGTCTTGGCAAGGATTATCTGCCACATATCTGCCGTCAAGAACGAAATCCTCCCTTTCTTTAAGTTCGCCAATGGCAGGAACTTGGTCAGTGCCTAGGTTTCCAATACTTTTTATTGCACTACCCTCGCCTCGACTTTCGGTCCCTTCTCCAGAATCAATTTGGGCAGCATGGCCGGCTTCACCACCTTCAACCTTGCCCGCAGCTCCAGAATTTCTCTTGTCTTCGGCCTCCGCCTCCAGGATTTTTACTCTCCCACTTAGACCTCTTTTTTCAGCCTCACATTGGCTCAGACTTCCTTTTACCTTGCTGAGATCAACGTTGAGATTTTGGAGAATTTCCTGGGCCTGGTAAAGTTGTTTGCTTTTACTACCCAGTAGGGCCTCTTGGGCAGCGTGAGAGGAAAGAAGAGCATCTCTTTCAGCAATCAGCTCGTCGATATTATCTTGGATTGGGTTTGGTTCTAGAGCTTTTGTTAGCGAACTGTCAATTATTCGCCAGAGAAAGAAAATTGACTTGCCTGATTTGTGAGCCTCACTTGCAGAGCTTATACGAGGAGAGATATCTTCCATGTCTACATCTTCGCCAAATCGCCTGCGATTTCCTTGTGGGGCAGACCCAATCCGTACCGGAAGACCAGACCCCTGAATTGTCACCTCAACATCATCTCTGATCCGACGTAGCATCTCGGATACTACGGGTTCAGCAGTATTCGCCACTTCTCCACCTTGTCCTGCTACACTATGTCTTTCCCTTGTCGGTGAGAGATCTTGATAAGTTTGCATGATCTCCAGACCAGCCTCTTCATTCTCGATACCAGCCTGGATTTGTTCATCACTCAAGCGCTGAGCTCCACGTGTGCGCTCAGCCGAAGCTTTTAGCCATTCCCTGAAGGTCGAAAACTCAGGTCTTGGACGAACGGAATCGCTTGAGGAAATTTCAGATTGCACATCTCTCGGAGACGAGGGATCGGGAAGAAGATTCTTTCTTGAAAAGCGTTTCTGGTGTCGAGAGCTGTCGTGTATTCGGGGCTACTGGTATCGTGTATCACTTCAACAGTAGCACTCAATCTGTTGTATTGTGCTCTATCGATGGCCGTGAAAGTTGCATTCCTCAGTCCCTCTTCAAGATGCTCGATTCGCTCCGATTGAACAGTCCATTGACTTAGACTGAAAGTCAAATCATTGATTCGGGCTCTAGCTTCGTCTCTTTGTTGTCGGAGAGTATCTACATCATTCTCTTCGACAGCGGTGATGCCCTTACTTATACCGACAAGGCGACTCTCTGACAATGCAATTTCTTCAAATCTGCTTTGCTTCTCGATGAGATCAAGGTATTCCGGTGTGCCCCATTGACCTGCATCTACCATATGTTGTAGAAGAGAGCATATATTACTATGTTCGATGAGCTCGTCATTTGTCATCCTCGAACGAGCACGAGCTGTTTTGGTTGCACTATCTTCAAGCTCATATTCTCCATCATGGTCTTGACGGGCTCCGGAGAATGGTTTTAGTCGACGAAGCTCATTCAAATCGTTTCGAATACCCTTCAATTCTTCATTTAATCGCTTCGCAGTGTCTTGGCTCTCTTCGTGATCGCCAGTCAATTGTTGATGCTCGCCGCGAAGTTTATAGAATTGGTTCAAGACTCCCTCGATCGTCACTGGATACACTCCTGGTCCTCCTCCGCTTGCTTGGACAGGGACCTCACCAACAAATCCTTGACGTTGTGCCTGTATTCGACGTTTAGTTAGCACGGAATAATCGAGTGACACCAAAGCTGCATTATCATTTCGAAATACAGTTGAGGAAGGGAGTCTGGGGCAATCTAAAGAACGTGACGTGACTCACAATTCTGACCATGCCTACCATAATATCCAATTGTTTTGCATTCTCATCCGTTTGCCTCTGCGAATCTTCAAGTTCGACTCGCATTTGTTCCGTTTCATTAAGCGTGCTCTTATGTGACTCTTCGACAGACGCGACGGCAGCTCTCAAATTCTCTATTTCCGCTTTGTCGCTAGCGATGATCTCATTCAGCTCGTCTTTTTGCTTTTTAACTTCAGTAATCTTTGTCTCTAGCGACAGAATTTTCGCTGCTTGAGCTTCCTGTCTCCTGGCTTCTTCGTCGGCTTCATCTTGTTCCTTCGCCTGTCTTTGGTGATCCGGATGAATACTCGTAGTGCGATCTCTCCTCGCAAACCCAGCTTGAATGATGCGTTCTTGCTCGGCGATGCAGACACTTTGATACTGAATTAATTCTTGATAGTGTTTGAGTTCCCGGTCGATGCGCAGCTGTTCTTTCTCTTGTTCTGCAATGAAGGCCGGTTCTCCATCTGCTTGATACGACTTGAGAACTTTAGTCAATTTTTCATTCTCGACAAGAGCACTCTTGTGACTGGCTGACAGTTTTGCACCTGCAACTCGGAGGTGGTCGCAGATTCTGTTGGACTGATCAAGCTCATCTTTGAGTTCAGCCAAGTCCTCAGCCAATTCGTCCCCTGGTTTTTCAGAATCTCTAGCCTTCGTTTCCAAACGAAAAATGTCCTTTTGAAGTTCCGTAATTCGCTCTTCCCAGTGCCTCGTCTCTCGTATCGCTGCGCTCTGCTTTGCGTAATCTTGAAGTCTCGATATCAAACTGGCGTTCTCCTCCTGAACAGATTCAAGTTTGATGCGCAGCTCGTCATGGTCAACGGGCGCTGCAGGGTCGACGTCCATGGATTTGTTGTCCTCCACTTCGTCATGTTCTCTTGATTTGCCACTAACATCTTCCAATATTTGCTTATACCGCTGGACCTCAGCGCGAAGGCTCTCGTTTTCTTCATTCGTGGCAGTGAATGCTTTGTTGCAAGCATCCAAGTCCGATTGTAGCTTCTGGATATCTGGAGCTTCTTCTGAAGTCATGGCTATCGCGGCAAATTGATGTCAAAATCTGCTTGCAAAAGATCATCAAGGACAAATAATCAAACCAAAACAAAAAATACAACCATTTCCAACAAAGAACGCGAGTCTTATCCCATCTCTATTTTACATGCGATTCTGGTAAAGAAGCTACCCTTCGTCTGACAAAGATTCCCCGGATGCGGTATAACATCTCAAAGCTTTCAGTAAACTTGACAATAAATTAAGAATACAAAGAAGGTGATTTAAAATTGACCGGCCCACTAGATGACAAAAAAAATATGTCAAATCAGGACGGCGAATATTCCCGAATTGAGCCCCCTTCCCTTGAAGAATCACCGCTAACATCCTAACTTGATGCCCGATCTCAATCCAGTGAGCTCTTCCACTTTTCATACATCTCAGTATAGAGCAAATTCATAGGATGATTCGCACCCAATTTGGTATTCATGAGGCTAAGAGTCGGAGATATTAAATCCATAGCTTCTCCCTTTCGACCCAGATACCAGTAGGTCTCTGCGAGGTCTGCCACACGATTAAGAGTGTCTGGATGGCCCTGCCCTAAGATCTCCTTGCTTGATTCTACCACTTGTGTGCATAAGTCCGCCGCTTCCCGCCAGCGATTCTGACCCGTGTATATAGAGGCGAGAAGTGACAGGCTTTCCAGTGTCTCTGGATGATCTTGGCCTAACACTCTTTGTCTCGCGGCTAATACTTGCACAGCCAGGTCCTCTGACTCTTTCCACTTACCCTGAAGACTCCATAAAAAAGCTTGAAAAGCTTCCCGCTGCAGCTTACTTAGATGGTCCAGGCCTACCACCCTCTTTTCCGTCTCCAATACTTGAAGCATTAGTTCCTCCGCTTTCTCGTCGCGACCTTGATAGGCATAAATAGTGGCTACGTTTAACATTCTTGCTAGGGTATGTCGATGCTCCGGACCTAAGGTTATCTTACTCGACGCTACAACTTGCAATCCAAGATCCTCTGCCTCCTTCCAGCGTCCCTGCTCAGCATAAATTTTAACAAGATCCGTTGACATAGCTAGCTTGTCGGGTTCATTATCACTTAATACGTTCTTGCTTATCTTCAACATCAGAAGTTGAAGATCTTCCGCATCCTTCAGGTGGCCTTGTGCTACATAATAGCGTATTAACCAGCTAGACGTTCGGTGGTCAAGACAACTGTAAGCTTCTCCTTCTTTTGCAAAACGCCTATCGTTCAAAAGCCAGGCGTCTATGCTGGCCAAAAGTGCCTCTTTCTGACTTGCCGTTGTGTTTCGCCTTTCAAAAGTGTCTATAGAAGATACGAGAACATTGAATGCTACATGCATGTAAAGTTTCAGCTGATATTCTGGGACTTGCAATTGCAACCAATCTCGAATAAGCGGGTGTAGGGACAAGGTCTGCTTCTTTTGGCCAGACTCTTTACTATCGCTTTGAGCACGCATGAGAGATAGCTGTCGACATTTTATGATGAACTTCCCAAACCTTTCGGAACACCATTCGTTCTGCAATCCGGATTCTTTCGGTCCACTTCCTTCGTCGTATCTTTCTGAACTTTTTCGTGAAAATTGACGATACTTGGCTCGGAAACGAGGAAGCAAATTCAAACTCCAGCTCTTTCTTGACCCAGCATGCTCGGGATGTACTTTGTCTTTCGTGCGGACTTTGGCCTTGCTCGAAGATGGGCTGCTGGGTTGCTCACTTAAGACATTTGTTTGTGAAATGTCGCCGCCATTTCCGACAGGCTTCGTGAAAATTGTCAACCACTCTGGGATGGAAAAGTCCTCATCTTGATAGAAGGTCCGAATGAGGTCTTCAGAAATATCCAGGTAGTCGAGAAATGAGTAAAGAGTCAGAAAACGAAGAGCATACTCTTGTTTTTGTGGATCATTTGAGAAGAGTCGTTGAAATGACAAGTTCCAAGTCGTGAAGGCGCTCAAGGATTTTTCTTTGGCTGCCTGGCCATCTATTTGCATCGTATACTTCCACCCGTGCTCAGGGATGTAGTTCAGAAGTTTGGATCTTTCAGTTTCGTATTTCGGCAGAAATTCTTCGATCGCTATCCCTGTATCTTGTATGAATGCGGCACTTTGGTCGATGGCCAAAGCCAGCCCGCCAAGCCTGGTGATGATCTTTGCTCCCTCAATCTTATTTTCCTCGCGCTGCTTGGGATCCGCAAAAAGTAGGCATAGGCCTTCACCTGTTGTCATAGCTGGGATTTCAAGACATTCCCCGAGTCGCCCCAAGTTCTGAATCCGACTTGTGATCAGAATTTTACCAGGCCCGCCTAGTTCCATCAGTCATTTTTTAACACATGCGACGCAAGAGTTGGTCGACTTACATCTTGGGAAAAATTCGCTCAACTCAAAAGATTCCGGAGTGTCATGATTATCAAAAACCAAAAGCCAGCGCGCTGTCCAATTCTCCAAAAGTTCCAGAATATATTTGATCTTCTGTTCCGAATCTCCTATTAGTCCACGAGTAGCTGGTTGGTCAAGTACACCTGCAATTCTCACAAAGGACTCCGTAATGGTCATCTTTGAACTTGCGTTAATCCAGAAGGTTCCTTGATGACTTTTCCTCGATCTTTCGCAGTATTTTAGGGCAATTTGGCTTTTCCCTTGACCGCCAAGTGCATGTAAGACGAGCGCTTTGGGAGAAGGGACATCTGTTTTCGAGAAGTAGTCGTCGATATTGGAAAGAATATCTTCTCGTCCAATAAACCTTCTTGTAAGTTTCCTTGGAACTTCGTAGAATTTGGGAGTTCTTGGTGCTATTTAATTGTCAGCAGTTGTGAGGCCAGACACATCCCAGTCCTCCGAACACAGGTATTCGGTTCCCCTGTTATGAGTGTAGTCATGTTCTCCATAATGGAATTTTCTAACTCTTACCATCGCCTGGTGGCAGACTGTTACGTAGTAAGTGTTCAGCACACTTTCCAAGTTCCAACCTATGGCCTGTGAGATACTTAAGTGCATCATCTTGAATATTTTTAGCATCGTCAGATTGGCCATCTCTTCGTCTGAGTGATCGGTTGACATCAAGTCGATAGTATTGTTCATTGGTACCATCCCTGCTTATCGTGAGATTTCTTATCGCTTCGTCGTTTATTTGGGTGTTATGTGATCGTGTAGGCTTCGCTCCAACTGAGACCATACAAGTGATTTTGTCGAATCGATCTGTGTTGCGCCAGAGTGTCTGCGCTTCATTCCAAACTCTATCAACAGGGCTATCGCTTATCGAATCATCCATCGCGGTGTCTGGGGTCGGTGATCCAAACTCAAGAGTTTGGAGAGCTTTTATTGATGAGAGGGTCGCAAATGCAGCATCCACAACTGTTGGCTGGGTCGAATTGGCTGCATCGGGCGAGATGTAGTTTCGAAAGCTTAAAACATTTTCGTCACTCTTCGCGCCTGCACAAACAAATCTGCGTACTGTCAATATATCACATGAGCCAAAAAGCGAATGAGGTTGAGACCTACACATAACAGCTGTCGTTTTTGTCATTTCTTAGCAGAGCACCTGATCCGAGGCCCCGACTTTCAACTAGTTTGACTATAGCTTCCCTTAGGACACCTGAACTTGATTTGGGAACTCCCTTGGCCGACTCATTATTTACTCCACTGATGCGCTCAGAAAGAACCGTATACTCGATCAAACACTCGTCCACGGTCATTCCCAAAGGGCCAAGCATAATTGAAATGAACCTAGAAATCTTTAGCATGGAACACAATCCTCTGGCCTCTTCGTCTTACCCTCCTGTACCCGAGCCCGCAATAAGATCAAACAGCTCGCAGGGCCTCTGGGGACGTTCCTGGTTTGCATTCACTTTTGCCATTAGATCTTGGAGAATATACAAAGTAGACAAGCTGTCAAGGCCCTGTCCACTATCCAGAGACAGTAAATTACGGCATTTAACTAGGAGAAATGTAGCTTGTTTGTTCGTCGAACGTGAAACCTGAGCAAGGATAGTCTCGGTGGCGGATAAGGTCAAAATACTAATATACCGGTCAAGCTGTTCCTGGATGCCCGTCACTTTGTCTTCTTGGAAGACACTCCTCGTAGCCTTCCAGAGGACCTCCAAGCCCGATGTCCCAGCTGCCGTGGTGACCTTCCGCAGGATTTTGTCGAGGTCTCTCAGCGCCTTTTCCACGCCTTGATGGATCGGGAGTAAGGCCTTTGAAGTCTCATCGTCGATCTCATTTCTCTTGATGCGCTGCTCGTTGTTCTTGACCACGCGAGTCAAAGACGGAAGCAACTCGTTGATAGCCACAAAAGCTTCTCCGACAGCTTTTCCATCAGCTCGAAGGCTGGCGAATTGAGTGAGGACCTTGTGGCTGAAATCCACGAGCTGAATGATGTTCGCGATGACGGATATCACTTCGAGACCCGACATTTTGCTATGATTGGAATACAAACATGCAAAAGTGATGTCTTTTGGTCCTTCGAAGATAGTTGTTGATGAGAAGAGATCAAGGACGATGATTTCGCAACTTCGACCAGGCCAAGTTGAACGGCCACATCAGCTGTCCCAGCTCGAGGCTGAGCCTAGGCGCCTGCAAAGACAACCATTGCCGGCCAATACACGCAGCCCTCTCATATGGCAAACAAAACGACTCCCAATAATCATTCCCTCTGTCCAGAACAGTGTTTCTGTGGGATCATTGATAGCTTCATATTGAAATGGACATGGATCGATAATTGAACTCGAGAGAAATTAATGATCAAATTGATGATGAAATGATCTCGAATTGATATCGATGTCGAGAGAGGAAGACGACCAAAGCACCCAGAAATTTCAAATTGGAGACCCCACAGCGCTAAAATTCAGGGCTCGTCCCGCCTAAGCGACTTCCCAGCAGAACCAAACTTGACCCACCCTGCCTTCCACATCAAACTCCACCCCACATACAAACAAACACCTTCCAAATCCCGCAACTATCTAGGTTCTTTCTTTATCAGATTACTTAGCTCACACTACGAATACCTAGAGATACCTACTTTTGCCAATTACGCTTTACTAGCGTACCGTTTTATTTGGAAGAAACACGCGATGAGAACCTTGTGCCTCTCTCTACTTGTCTCGGCTTGTTCTAGCGTCGCTCAAGGCAGTATACCATCACTTACATAGACCCAGAACTCTGGCTAGACACGTCCTAATATTCTTCGGGGGTCATGGGAGAATATCATCTTGGCGTATTGTATGCGACCATTAAATCTAACCATCATCCTTATCGGCAGCTATCTTCCCACAATTTCGGAATACAAGAGCTCTTTCTCTGAGAAATCATAAGGTGAATTTTCGAAATCTAAATAGCGTAACTGTATATTAAAAGATTTCATTAGTCGCTAGAAGAAAATCACCTTTTTTCCACTTGAACTCTCTCGATACAACCGTAGGGGAATGTTTTCCTCCTTCAACTTCAACAAAGATGGCCGCCCCCAAAATATCTCAAATTTTTTGATTGATACATTAATCTCTATCTCATCTAAATCAAACACGAAAAATATTACAGCAACAATATCCCATCAAACCCACCTCTCCCCAAACGGCCCCTCCTCACTCCCACCCCCCTTCTCCTCCTCAAATCCAGCCTCTCATCATAATTCACCGACCCCTTCACCTCCCCAGCCAACTCTTCCAACGTCCTCCTCTTCGTCTCCGGGATCAACACCGTACTCACAACACCCAAAAACATAAATCCTGCAAAAATAAGCATCACCTTATCCAACCACGGACTCGCCTCCCTCCCAATCCCACCCACCACCGCAATCACACCCTCTTTCACCCCTCTCGTCCTCAGGGGTCCAAAGACAACTTGACTTACTATCGCGCCAATTTTGCCGGATGCCGCAGCTATACCGTATGAAGTAGAGCGGTAGCGTGTGGGGAAGCATTCACCCGGAACGATGAAAGTGGTGGAGTTGGGACCGAAATTGAAGAAGAATTGCGCGAGGACGTAAAGTGCGAGGAGGGCGTGGTCAGAGAGACGGTCATAGGCGAATCCAACGACGAGGAAGAGAAGTGTGAGAATGGCGAAACCGCCGAATTGGATGGGCTTGCGGCCGAGAGTGTCGATGGTGGCGACGGATACCCAGTACCCTGGGATGGCGCCCGCACAGGAGAGGATCAGGTTTCCAACCGCGGTGCGGTAGAAGATATCATACATTGTTGATCCGCCGGAATACCCGAGTGTGGAGAGGATGATGGAGTTATTGAGACTGAGACCGAAGTAACCCACGTCGAGGAAGAACCAGGATAATGCTGTCCCAAGCAGAATCTTACCATATCGCCATTGTGAGTAATGTTGATAGAAATCAGTCCATGAGGATTCAGGAATTTCCAGTTGGGGAGAAGTTTCCGCCATGGCTGTTGCGCGGATTATTTCGTCTGGGTGGCCTTTCGCTTCGCCTTTTAGATAGGCCGAGATATCTTCTCCGCCTTTTTCGACGTCGCGACCTACATCGAATGTGTATCGTGGTGTTTCGGGAATAGTAAGACGAGAGTAGAGTGCGATACATCCTGGGACTGCACCGAAGCCGATTACTACTCTCCACATTTTGTCGGCGGCGAGTTGGCAGGATCCAGTGCAGCTGGATGGGTCGGCGGCGGAGAGGAGGGAGTTCCTGAAGGAGATGGTGACGATGAGAGATACGAGAGCTGCGGCGAATTGGCCAAACCCTTGCATGGCGAAGACGGCGTTCATCATCGCTCCACGCCATTTGGTAGTAGCGAATTCGGATGTTATAATTGATGATAGTGGAAAGTCACCTCCGAGTCCGATGCCCTGTGGATGTCAGAATATCGTTCGTAATGGAAAGTAGGTAGAGATGGATATTATTCATATTGAAAGGAGGCAGAGAAAGATCATGAGAGAATCTTACCATGAGTACCCGCCAGAAAATAATGTGACCAACGATTGATGTAGCCGGAGATGGAGAAGAAAGAGCTTGAGCAAGAGTTGCAAAAATAATAAGCTAAACGATCGTTAGAGTTCACTCATATCAAACAAGGAGGAATAAATTTCTTACAATTAACTCAAGGCCATACATCTTCTGACGACCAACAACATCAGCAAGCCACCCAAAAGCCAACTGACCAACAACTATGCCGCCAAAGGCAGACGCTTTAATCGCAGTATCCGCAGACGTGGGAATAATGCCTTTATCATGACCATTCTGCCAAAACACAACACCAAGCATCCCAGTAACTAAATTTATAGCGAAGATCTGAACAATTCATATCACATCAATAAAGTGTTGCAACTAAGATAGGTAGGCAGGCGACAGTGTGAGGACCAAAATGGACTTACATCGTAAGAATCCGTAAAAAACCCAATGCCCGCCACGACACACGCCCTGACATGATACCAACCAAATGGCGCCCTATCAATCTCCGCCAACGCAAGCCGTCTCCTCTCATTCGGATTCTGCACATCAGAGAACTGATCGTGAAAGTTCCGAAAGACAGTGTCACCGCCACTACTCATTGTAGTAGCGTTACCACTCCCACTACTAGCCTCATGCGGCTGTATGACAGAAGCACGAGAGCGCATCGTTGTGTCTGGTCTGTCCGATGGATCAAGGACGGGGCTCAACTAGCTTGGCGACGAGAAGCTTGATCTGCTTGCATGCTTGATTATTCAGAGTCAAGATGCCTTGGTAATGCTTCGATGGATGTTACGGTATGGTGGGAGTGGTGAGATGGTCGATCAATGTTGGAGGGGTTGGCGAGGCGAGGGTCTTGTCTTATATCTGGGGAGGTCAAAACGTGCCGGGTGTTGCAGCCCTGTTAATTGCTTTTGACACACGTTGATGCGAAATCCATCAGCTCATTCGAGGCTGTAAAGACCAGGGGGCGATGAAGCTCGCCAAGATTTCGAGATTTGAAGGTCTTTGGGCGGCTTAAAACGTATGAGCTGGGTAGGTGGTGGGTGGCCCATCAGAGTTGGAAGTAGTTGTTGTAACGGACAGCCAGAACCAATGTCTCGCACATCAATTGCGCTTGCAATTTATCATAATATCGCAGCATGTTGAACAAGAAGATGACAGCCGCTTCCTTCTAGAAACAGGTCTCGACATTCCATGCATTGGTCGATGCGCACGTGTGGAAGTGGGTGAGCTTGAGGTCGTGGAGGTCGTCGCCAATCAAAGCGTCTGGAGGAGGAACGTGCTGGTCTTCGCTTGTCGCCATCCAACACAGTCTAACCTCGATATGGATGCATAACATCCCATTATGTCGCATCCATATTTATGAAATACTTCAATTTTATCTACACACCAAGAGAAGAAAGATTGGGAGTTGAGAAATAGTCTGTTATGACCGACTCTAGGAAGTGAGAACATAAAAATGAGATGCTGTAAGAGAGGAGGAAACTACTGATTGACAAGTCAGATCGAAACAAAGGAAAACCACTTTATGTAACGCCGTTCCGCAAACTTCCCTCTCGGGGACTCTTCCAGAATTTGATATCAACAGCAAGTGTAGTCGTTTAGCTACTGAAGCAAATCCTTAAGCAACGCCATTCCATTTTAGGCACATACATCAAAGGACGCTGCCCCAGCTTATCCTTCGCATCCTTATCCAAACCACACTCCAGCAACAGCTTCACGACCTCCAAATTTTCCATCTCGGCAACAAGATGCAACGCAGACTTGCCATCGGCAGAAATAGCATGCATATTTGCACCAGCGTCACGAAGGAGCTTCACGGATTCTAAATTCCCGCAAATAGCAGCCGCCATTATGGGTTGCCGCCCAAATCTGCCAACGGCATTCAGGTCTGCGCCGTGTGCGATCAAGAGTGCTACGATTCGCGGTCTGCCGAAGAATAAGGCAGTGTGAAGAACGGAATCTCTCTTGGAGGCCTGTCGCTTTGTACTGGCTCCGCCGATGAGTAGAGCGGAGGCTGCAGACTCGCAGTTCTCCCTGACAGCGATTCGGAGGGCTGTTATTTTTTCCTTGTTCAAGATCTCGGGATTAGCTCCGGCTTGTAACAGGACTGCGACAAATTCGTGGTGATCTTTACGGGTGGCGACATGAAGGGGCGTATCTCCGTCGAAATTCTGGATGTTGGGATCGAAACCATGGGCTAGTAAGAGTGCAGCGGCTTCTGAAAATCCCCTTGTTGCAGCAGTATGAAGCAACTTGCTCTTTGATTGGTCCTCAGCAGAAAAATTGGTACCTGCTCCATTCTCCAATAGCAGTGAAATTATCTCCAAGCAGTTCGAAGCAACGGCAAAATCAAGCGCTGTCTCGCCCTCAATTTTGCTACCGAGTTCAAATCCTGCGTCGAGAAGAAGCTTGACAACTTCCAGATTTCCACCCCCGGCAGCGATTGGTATCAAGGCTTGAGTTAAATCCTCTGACAAAGCAAAGCATTTTTTGTCCAGCAGAAACTTGACAACTTCCGCATGGCCATTCGAGGCAGCATAATGCAGCGTAGACCACCCAGTACGGCTAACCCGAGAAACTGAGTCGTAATATGACACCAGTGAGTCCGTAGCACCATGATCAAACATAGCTTGGAGACACTGTAAGTGTCCTCCTCTAGCAGCAACGTGTAATGCACTGGGTACATTTACTGCAGGTGTTACTTCAGCACCGCTGTCCATCAGGTACTCTACGATCGCTGAGTGGCCATTAGAAGCGGCTTCAAAGAGCGAAGATAAAAGTTTGCGTGGCTCAAAGGGTTGGATGCTGTTCCTTAGAAGCTTGACGGTGCTCAGGTGCCCATTGCGTGCGGCCATCGAAATTGCAGATTGGCCCTGCCAAGGTCGAAAACGAACCGAAGCACCAGCGTCGAGCAACAATTGGACCATTTGATCATCCCCTTAAGTGCAGCCAATTCAAGTGCATTAAAGACATCCTCTTGGTTGCCATACATGTCTCGTGGCCGAATCGGAGTGTCAATATTTTGGCTCCTAAACTGAGGAGCAGTTTGACGGTGGAAGGCTGCGAGGAAACGACGGCTTGCTCGAGCATTTTATGGAGGGTGACTTTCATTCTTTTGAAGTGGAGCAACTCTTCTTTGACGAGTTTTTCGACCACTGAGTTGTGTCCTACCGTGCACGCAAGCACCAATGCCCGCAGCTTATCTTCATAGGTAAAGTATCCGGATTGAAATTGGCCAGGGAGGTAAGCAAACCTTGGTCTATTTCCCTCCAGTTTCTCGTATCCAACGACATATTGTTTGAAGCTGGGTTGTGGAGCAAGGTGAAGGACCGAGAGGAGCGCATGACTTCCAGCAAGTTTGAGGTGGAAGCGATCGAGATATGAGAGGTATGAGATGATCTGGAGAAGGGTTTCCACTGGAAGCGATGTTATAATTTTTTGAGGAGTAGTAGATGACTGAGAAGAGACATCTGGTTTTAACCGCACAACAAGCTCCAAGACCTGGCCGCTGAGTGGCTGTTGTGCTTCCATGCCGCTGGAAGTATATGGTGAAAGGAAGCTAGCGTAGATGAGCATCATGGTACCTTGAATTGGGTGGGAATACAAAAAAACGGAAGGATATTGTTCGGCTTACCTGGTAGGGCTGTCGGTAGAATTGTACTGTACCTCAAGTAGAAATTGCGGCAAGTCCAGTCGGTGTCTGCGATGCGGAGAAACTATTGCCAAATTAAATTGAGCTTCACCGGGCCGCCGTCATTGTGAGAATGCGACAGTCCCAAAGCTTACTTACCAGTATTACTATCGATAGTATAAGTACAAGGAATGCTAAGCGGATGAAGTCGAGAAGCAGTGTCAACGATGGTGATCTGCGAAAATGAAGGGGTCGAGTCACAAGAGGCTAGTCCGGATGCCAAGATGCTGCCACCGAGCACACAAGTTCATGGGACCATAGACTCAATACAAAATAAGATGGTAAAGAAGAGGAGATATCGAGATGTTTCGTGGGTTGCGAGATGAGTAAGAAGGGAAGGTCTGAAAGGCTTCTGAGATTGAGATTAAGCTTGAATGAGGGGGCTCTTGGCTGTCACGTGAAGAGAATTGTCTCATCTTCATGATAACTGATATAAACCTTAAAGAAGGAAATTCTTGATTATTGAGTTCTAATTAATATGCGCTCTTACTGGAGATAATTATCCGGACTCCATCGCTACAAGTACATGTCCTGATAAACGCCTTATATACAACAGATCTATGACCCCAACCTCGACTCCTTCTCCTATGACTCAACAAGAAAAGAAAAACTCCATCTAACACAAAAAGTCGCAGAACTTCGTAAAGGCGCTCTTTGGGCCCTGAGCATTCCAATCAGTGGTATCATGCAACGTGCACCCCGTATCAACATCCGCCTCAGCAGACTTAACAAACGCCGTCTTCATGATCAACTTGTGACCGACATACAACACAACAAACAAGAAAACGCTAACGTAAGCCGTGAAAAACTTGGAAACATTCCATGGCATGAAGGAGGTGAAGCCGTTGGTGAGGATGATGAGGATGTTAAAGAAGAGTCCGTACCAGGCGAATGCTGGTTGCCAGTGTGCCTTGTAAGGGAGGGTATCACGCGAAATACTTTGCGCGTGGAGAGCCCGCATGAAGGCGATGTGGCAGCCATTAATACAAGCCCAGGTGATGAATCCAGCGACACTGGTGATGTTGAGGAACCAGTCGAAGACGACTGCAGAGCTAGTGGAGCAGTTGAGGAAAGCCAAGAGACCGAAAGTGGCGGTAAAAAGAACCGCGATGATGGGAACGCCATGCTTGTTTGTCTTGCCGAGGAGTTTCGGGGCGCTGCCGTCGTTGGCGAGGCCGAGGAGAATTCGAGAGCCGGAGTAGACGTTGGAATTAGCGGCGGATAGGACGACGAAGAGGAGCACGGCGTTGATGATGTGTGGGAGGACGGGGACATTGTGAAGTTGGGCGGCAATGACGAAGGGTGATGCTGTGGCATCAGATTTGTCGCTGAGCAGGGAGGTGTTGGTGTGGGGGACCAAGAGACCGATGCAGAAGATGGTGGCGACGAAGAAGATGAGAATGCGGTAGAAAGTCTTCTTGATGGCGGCCGGGACGTTCTTGCGTGGATTCTCAGTCTCACCGGCGGCAATACCGACGAGTTCGGTTCCTTGGTAGGAGAAACCGGCTTGGATGAGAACGGCCCAGAACCCGACGAATTTACCAAGAGGACCAGAGACAAGATGTTCCGCAAACGCGCCGGGGTCCTTCCAGTATCGGAAGCCAATACGTTCGTGGTCTGGGCCACCTCCAAGATCAATGCAGACTGCGAAGATGATAAAGCCGATGACGGTAACTACCTTGACAGTACTGAACCAGAATTCGACCTCACCAAAGAACTTGACGGGCATAAGGTTCAGCAGTGTAATGGCGACCCAAGAGATGGCAATGCAGTATGCGATGTTGAAGTTCGGTGCCCAGTATTGAACAATGAGACCAGTCACGGTGAGTTCGAGAGCGAAAGTCATTCCCCAAGAGAACCAATAGATCCATCCCATGGCAAAACCGAGGGATGGGTCAATGAAGCGAGTTGCGTATGAGGTGAAGGCGCCGGGAATGGGGATATAGGTGCCCATCTCTCCAAGGGAGGCCATGACACTGTAGACAATCGATCCAACGAAAGCATAGGCAATCAATGCACCTGCTGGTCCAGACGTGGCAATAGCAGCACCAGAACCGATGAAAAGTCCCGTTCCAATCGTACCACCTAAAGTGTGTTAGAAGTCATCACGGCAAGGAGATGAGGAGGAGTGAGAGGTACCAATGGCAATCATCTGAAGATGGCGACTCTTCAACTTCCTCTCCACTTGACAGGAGCCCTTCTCAGCATCACTGCCATTGTCATCGGCCGAACTCCTCGAAGCCCCATCAGCAACCATCATCTTCTCGGTCGTGTAGGCGGAGTTTGGGCGGCTCCCCTCACGGGCCGTGGTAGTTGCTGTTCCTGTCATTGTTGAACGATGCTACAGCACTTCACAGCTGTATAATTGTCACGATTGAACCAAATAGGCTTGAAATTGGGTAATATTGAATGATTCTGACACAAAAGATCCACGGGAGAGGAAGGAGAAGAGCATTATGTACGTAGAGGGGAGAATGGCAGAACTTTCCGCTCTAAACCAAAAGAGTACAGCAGACTAGATGAATGTTGATCATGAAAACTCCACTTGGAGAATTTAACCCGAAAGTATGAAGTAATGGAAAACGTTTGACGATGGGCCCATTTCAAATTTTGAAAGCCGCGCCGCCTCGAATAGATCAGAATTTGGAGAAGCCGCCACTACTTGGTGGATCTTAGCGGCAAAGAGTTGCCCGGCTACTGAAGGCAAAGAGTAGGCATGTTGCCGAAAGTACCATGTTGGCTACAGTATCCTATAGGGCTGAACTCTACGCTGTTGACAGGTTTGATTCTGTTGGTGTTCGCTGGGGTTGATGCGCGGAGAATGAATTAGCCTCGAAAGTTGTTTTTTTTCTCTCAAAGTTTGACTCGAAATTTTCGAGGATGTGGCGGGTGGTGGTACGTGAGTCCTTGGCACTCGGCGCTCCCCGGCCGCGATGGACATGCTCGGCCAGTTCTCGGAGAGTGAGAAGTTGGAGTCATAGAGTCACTGTAGAAGTCGACTGGGAGAAGGAAGGGTGGGATCTTCTACCATTTGTATCATTTCTTGGAGCAGCAGAAGAACTTGACGGAGATTCTGGAGAGCAGCACAACATTGCTGATGCTGGAGAACAACTTACATTAGACACGTGATGGTTCGCGGTTGTGGCGTTCGCAGACAAGCTTTCGGGTAGAAACCTTTAGCGTTGCCTCCACCAACCAAAGAAGAGATACTACGTCAGCTCGTCTTGAACTTAGGATTGATCTAAACCTCTTTCTACGGGCTATTCAAATGCGAAGCACGGCAAGTAGTCCAATGGCACAAAAGTACAAATGACTGAAGAAAGTTGATTGAAGAAAGTTTGAAAGCGAAGCAGCATTAATTATTATATGGCATCAAGCCTTTTTTTTTCCAAGCGTCTATATGATATTATTCCCTAGTCCCGTTTAAACGCAACAGCTAAACTCCAGAATACCCACGAAACAAATCAAGGAGCAGCAGCAGCAGCAGTCACAGTGATATAAACCGTCTCTTTCTCCTTCACTCTTTCCGTCATCGTCATGACGCTTGTAACGGTCACGGTGACAGGTAAGGGTACCAAATCATTGTTCCCAGTCGGCATGGGAATGATAGTCAGGAATGTGAAGTCCGGTAGGTTGCCAATGTCTCCATCGCCGGCGGTTGGGTTGGGCGCCGGCGAGATAATTGGTGCGGGTTTAAGAATGATCGTTGTTGCGGGGATTTCAATGATCGATGTTGGCTGGGGTTGCTCTGTCTTGATAATTGATGTCGGAGCTTGCTCCGTGGTTGTAGGCTCGGCAGGCAATGAGGTTTTTGTTGGCAGGTCTGGCTCCGAAGGGAAAGTTGGCTCGATCAAGGGTGTTTCGGTTCGAGTGCGAGTTACACGGATGGTGGTTATTTCCGGGATGAAAGTCTTGGTGAGAGTTTTAATGGGAGGTTGCTCCTCTGTTTGCGGAGGACTTGAGAGTTCTGGAATTCCGGTGACTGTAGGTGCCGCTGTGAAGGTCTTGAATGGAAAGGTTGTTGCGATTTGACCGTCTCCATCTACGGGATCTTGTGTTGGAATCGGTTTCTCGGTGGTGGTTGGCTCTGGCTCCTTTGTCGTTGAGGTCTCTACAGGTGCAGCGTCAGATGTAGGCACGGGTAGGGCATCGCTTGGAGTAAATGTCCGGAACGGCAGTGTAGTCAAAACATCAGATGGTCGACCAGGGGCTCGGGTGTTCTTGTGATTTCGGTAGTCGGTGGGCGTTGAGTAAGAACAATACTGGTTGGTACTTGAGGGGGCTCTGTTTTTGACTCGGGCACAGAGATGGATTGTGAGGTTGGCAGATTTGTCTGTGTTGGCTCATCTGGACTTGTTCCGTCATCTCCAAGCACCTCCTTTGCCTTGTCCTTATCGACACAACCAACACTCACACCAGCTGTATTTTTCATCGGCATAGCAAAACATTCTGTTCCAGTCGCACAAGTCGTCATAGTAAACTTTCCATCTGCGTTACAATTCCCGATGTTCCCATTGATACAAGCGATTGTGCCTGCATTACACCCAGTTGAGGGTCGATGCCTCCGAAAAACTTATTAAATTCTTTGGCTTGGTCGAGATTGGCGCTTGCTTGGGCAGGTGATACTGAGATGGTTTGGGTTGGGGCTGGAAGAACAGATGGGATCTCTGTAATCTGGGGGACTGTTGGGTTGGTTGAAACCACCTGGGTGGACGAGGCCGTTGCTGAGGTTGGAAGGGATGACGACAGCGAACCGGAAAGACTTGTCTCTGAAGATGCAGGTTCTTCTGTTTTGGTATTTGTAGCAGTTGAGGCATCAGTAGACGATTCGATGGATGACGTTCGCGTGATGGTACTTCGTAAAGAAGACACACTCGTCGGAGTCTGACTTTGGACTGAAGACTCGGTGCTAATCAGGCCGGAAGTTTCTGAAAACGAGCTTGAAGCCTCGGTCTTGGATGTGGCAGTCTGACTTGGCTCAGAAGTCTTTTGGGTAGTGGATTCGATTGTTGTTGTGCTCAATTTCACAGAAGAAGGAACTTCTAAGCTTGAGGTAGGGTCAGAAGTGGCTGCTGTACTAGATTCGAGTACTGTTGTGCCCGATTCCACAGAAGAAGAAACTTCTAGGCTTGACGTCGGGACAGAAGTGGCCGTAGTGGGAGATTCAGTTGCCGGTGTGCTCTCTTCTGTAGAAGACGGGACTCCTGGGCTTGAGATTGGAATGGAAGGAAGCTGTGTCGATGCAGTTACCAACGGTTCTGCTGTCGAGGTGAAAGTTGGACTTGGAAGCACCGTCGATGAGACCAGAGATTGCTCTGAAGTTAAGGTGATTGGAGAAGTTGAGAGCTCGGTGGTGAGTGTTGACAACTGTTCCCTTGTCGATGTGAGGCTTGGTGTTGGTAGTACTGAACTCGGAGTTTCCAAAACTGAGGACTCTAAAGTAGACGATGGTTGGATGACATTTGTGGGAGGAAGAGTCGTCTCAAATGTGGTACTAGGACCTAGCTCAGATGTAGTACTAGGAATGACTTCACTCGGTTGACTTGTCGGTACTTGCGGCTCTGAAGCGACGGGCAAAGAGCTTGGGATCGGCTCAACTATCGCGGAAGTTGCTGGTAGTGAGGTGATTTCAGCGGATGGAGCTGAAGTTGATTCCGGAATGCTAGTCGGCGGTGTAGACTCAGTGAAAGCTGGAGGAGATGTGAATTCAACGGGAGGTGCTGAAGTTAATTCGACAACGCTGGTCGGTAGTGGAGCTTCTGTAAGAGTTGGAGCTGCAGACGTTTCTTGCGTCGGTATTGGGCCGAGTGAAGGAGGTTGTACTGTTGTAGGGATAATCGGAATGATAGTCAGAGGATCACCCACGATATTTGGTATCTCTGTCGCTGGATCTTGCCTCGGGCTGTATAGTGTTAGAGTTGGTTGATGAAGATAATTAGACGGAACCCACAGAATTCTACCCCAATCTAAGTTCCCACGCCGTAACGGACCTGCCGCAGTAAGAACAGTAAAGAAAGCTACACCGTAGATTGTATGTAGCAGCTTCATGATCTCGATTATATGGAAAATATGCGAAGAAGTGTTGGTGATCTTTGCAGATCGTCGTATTTTAGAATCCGGACTTTTGACACAAACCCGTGTGCTTTTTAAGGGAAAATTGTAAAGAAAAGAAAGAGATCGGATCGAGTCCTCAGATACAAATGAAAGAATTGACAAATATGAGAAACAGATACGACGAGGAAAAGAATAAAGGAACGAAGAGGAGAAAAGAAGGAAAGATAATCAGAGACGACGGACGGAAAGAGAGTGAAAAGACGCGAGGAAGGAAAGCGAGAAGACGTGTATCTTCTCGGGAACCTCGAGTTGTCCTCGGGGGTCTTTGTATTGTACCATCTCGGGTCCTCGTTTCGTAAAGCAGAGGACAGGAAAAGCCGACCATTTCCTGCATCACAATAGGCTTGCAGTTGGGCCTTGTCTTGAGGGTCTGGATCATGCCGTATTGGCGAGGCGGCTCAAGAGATTAATTGCGATGGTTTGCTTCCACTGGGAATGGAGAGTTGAAGACCACGACTGGGGTTTGACTTGTCGTCAACTGTCAGCCAGCGAATGGATGTAGTCTCGCGGTTCTATGAGACGAATATATCTGGGTACGGGCGGTTGGGACAGAAGACGCGAGATTGTGTTTGAGGTTGGCGCGAAACAGTCGCAGGGCCGTCATCTATTGGCTGGACAATTTAGACCAGTCAGACGCGATGGAAAAGGTAAAAACTAAAAATGGATGACTGGGCACGAGACAAGATTGTCATGATCGAACAATAAAATATGCAAATCGTTCATTAGAAGGCTTGCATTTTAAAAATTCTATTTATCTGTGATTTTTTTTCTCCTTGTTTGGGAAGAGGATCACGTGCGGGGAACGTAGACTACGGCACGTGACCCACTTTGTTCCTGCTTATGTAATGATGGTAAGTTCTCGGCGGTGGTTCTTGCAGAGACCCCAAGC
Source organism: Tetracladium setigerum (assembly GCA_031472005.1). Classification (NCBI taxonomy): domain Eukaryota; kingdom Fungi; phylum Ascomycota; class Leotiomycetes; order Helotiales; genus Tetracladium; species Tetracladium setigerum. The sequence continues at coordinate 2,771,997 of PZJY01000006.1, forward strand.
TCTCGGAGAGGCGGAGGGGTATGCTACCCCGAAACGATAAGCATTCACTCCCATGAATCTTGATACATACTGTCGGTAATTTAGATTAGATTTCAAGAACAACGTCACTACTTACGACAATGTTCAGGCCACTGGACTCGGTGGATTGCTCTGTCGTTTCACTTACCAAGAATAATAAGTGCCGTATTGCATGCTCATATTGGACTGGATGTGATAATTAAATGCATTTTGGAGAAGCATCGACTGGCAAGACCCAATTGTCGAGGCTGCCTAGCCTATACCATCATCCTTCAGTTAATCCCAATAAGGTCGCATATATGTGGGGCGAAGCTGAATACGCATTCGATCTTATGCTCGTGTTGAATCTTGACTGTTCAGAATAGATACTATGCATAAAGGATTTCGATGCAAGACAACTGCAAAATACCCTATGATGCCATGGTAAAAAGGAATGGGAGTAGAGCCTCACGTTTTGTTCAGATGGTACGGACTTGCTCCCTTTCAGTCTTCACTCCTTAATCTTGAATCTTGAATTTTCTTCTTCTTTTTACTACGCTGTTAGCTCTTCAGAACTCCAAAAACAAGTCATAGTATCTGTAAATTTAACTCGAACTCGGAGATGAGTATTCTAATGTATTTTTTTAATCTTGTTACAGATATATGTTCTCGATAAAATCCCTAGACGAGATTAATAACAAGTCTCTTTCTCCCGTCATTTACAGCCACATTAACACAATCACCCTCCTGAACCATACCTCCTCCTTGTTCCATAATTGAGAAGATAGTCCTCTTCCCTTTGTCTCTGCCTTCTACCGGTGACTCTATGGGCGACTGGAACATTGCGATCCTCTTAAATGTCCCTGTCACACCTGTAGGGCGTATAATAATGCCAGTGAAAGAACCCTCCACAAGAACAACAAGCAGCAAGAAGACGTCCATTGACTCTTTTCTGATACTGAGCCCAATATCTGGCATGACGGTACAAGCAACTTTTTCCCCATCAATACACACATCATGAGGGTTGAACGAAGGCCGGAAGGGATACGCAAGAGCTACAGTCGCGTGAGAGAGAAACTCGCAAGATACCCTCAGCGTTGCCGCAGTAACTGAACTGAATGGATTTTTTGTAGCATAATCAATCGCGATATCCTCAACCGTGATAAATTCCTGCTCAGGGATCACGTTGTAGGAAGGTAGATGCACTCCAAATATTGCTTCCGGGACAGAGGCCCAGGACCACGACGGTGCAACATATTCCTCGTATTCCCTTGCGCTTGTTCGGACTTTGATATACCAGCATAGCTGGATCGCTAATCCTTGCCTCCACATACCGGCTACATACTCAATCTTGGAATCAGCGTGGACTAGTTGAGCTAGGCCAGAAAGAGCGACAAGTCTATCGCTATCGTACGTTAAATAGCAAGTCGAGTAGGCGAGAACAATAGTGCTCCAGTTCTCAATTTTTGTTCGTGATTTGACATACGGCAGTCGATATTCTGAGTCGTTAGAGATAGTAGTAGGTAGGATCTCGCAACATATGTGAGAGTTGCACTCCAGTATATCTGCTGGTTCGTAAAGTGCACTGTGCGATGTGCCAGAATTCTTTCTTGAACAATCCATCCACGCTCAGAGAGTGCGGTACTCCTGAGTTTGTACTCAACTTCCTGATTGTATACTTCTACGTGCTTCTTTGCTTTTTGTTCAGTCGCTGTTGTGAGAGGGATCTGGCATCGCCAATGGCTAGTCCGTGGGTGCAGAAAGCCTACGCTGCTACCATCCCTTGCTCCCGAGGCAGCAATGTTTAGGCTTGAACTTCCGTAAACAGTACACATCAGTCCTGATTCTTTGGCCCAATCGTCTGCATCGTCTTGAATAATACACAATGAGTCAATCCAAAGATATTGAAAACCGAGGAAGCGAGCCACATCTATAGCATCCATGAATGTTTTTGACAAAGCTTTCAAAGGAATTTCTTGTTGGAAGATGTTCAAATTACTCTTCAACAAAGTTAGAAACTTCGCACTGCCCCAAGAATGACTCAAAGTCGCGTACTGTTGTTTTTGATCAATGCCAACAGACTGACAAAGCCTTACCCTGTTGGGGCTTAAGAAAAGTAATCGTGTTGGAAGATGCTGGTCTTCGGGAGGTTTGCATTCCGTGTGGGAGGACAAGCAGTCTATGAACCATTCTTTGACTTGCGGCAACCCATCTCTAGTGCTCATAGAAGTTTCATTTGCTGAGGGTAAATAACAGTTTACTAGGATGTTAGTAGATTCCGCTATGGATCCGAAAAATGACCAACCTAAATCTGGTGTATCTATAAAGCGCCATAGGCACTTATATTCATGGGACATGAACCCATCATCAATCCTCGTTTCGAGTTTTATCTGAGGTACAAGCAATCGTATCTCATCAGTCGATGGTGGTACTGGGCTTGATTAGTTACTTCTCTTGCATGGAAAGCGCAAAGCGCAAAGCAGTATAAGGAAGTTGAGGATAGAGTGAGACCAACAATTTTTATCAAGTTTGATAATCCCAGGCGGGACGGTATCCCAAATCTTGTTCTCCCAAAATTGTTTACTATCCTCCCATAACCTCTCGAAAGGAACTTCTTTCAATAGTTGAGCACAAAGCCTACAACTTAAAGCGGAAGCTTTTAAGGAGTCTACATGTGAAAAGTGGGGCAAGCTTTCTCCGGCGTAAAAAGCATCCCAGTTATTCGCGACATTGTGACAGTGGAAACAAAGCTGAGAAAGGCGGCGGCCGTTTGGTTTAGTCGTGTCTACAATACACTCAGAGGTGTCTTCTGGTGTCACTAAAGCAGTGGAGGTTGTATTTGTCCTGCTGTCGATTCTCCCATCGCCACCGCTCGCAGGTTCTGTATTCGAAAGTGACATTGAAGGTGGAAGATTCACAACCCAGGTTTTAACCGCGTCTTATAAATGGAAAGACTGATAAGGTTAGAGAAATTAGCTGAGGTAGTGGGAGGAGAAATGATGACTTATTTATCTATAGAAAAGGTATTGGGGCTGTGCATATAGCATAGCCCCAATCTATCAATGTCGATCCTATGCCAGAATCTGAGCTTGCTGAGAAAACATATTAACAGATCAGGATTTTGCGTTCAGAGCTGGTATATAATGTAACTCGTTCTATGTCTTCAGTGGTGAAAGAGAATTGCAAAAATACCATGATCTATTTTAGTAGCACACTGCTAAAACTAACCTCTCAATAATTGAGAATTAAGCTTGAGATTCACTTTGAGACTACTGAAATCTACGAGATTTGACTCTCGACCATCAGGTGATGTGTAAGTATACCAAATGTACAATCTCAGCAGGATGCTTCTCTGGCGGTCTGTGAGTTTTCAATTTTCTTCCATATTTATGCCAACACTTTACGAGTAAGTCTTCGATTAGTCTAATGATATAAAAAGCTGTGTAAAAGGTGCGAATGGGTTGTATTCCATTTGGGAGGAGTAATTAATCCAGAAATGGCTATATGGATAGCTCTTTACGAGTCTACGAGAGTTGTAACGAGAGTCTCGGTGGAAGCTACAATGGAAGCTACAATGGAAGCTACATAGGTCGCGAAAGCTGTAATTTGAGCCTTGATGAGACTTGCGACAAGAATTAAAATGAGAAATGCGATGAGAGTTGCAGACTTACGAGGGCTGCAATAAGAGATTTGATAACATTTTTGTTGAGAGCTGTCGTATAAGCTATGATGAGACGTGCGGTTAGGCTCAGCAGGACTGCGAGAATTGCGAAAATTGCGAATAATTTTGATGATGTGATGATATAATGACGCGATAATGATATAATTTGTCAGAAGGGCTTACGGGATGGCGATGTAATACCAATTCGATCTTTCGTAATACACATTGAAGAGAAATGGAAAGTGAAAAGCTGCTTGATGATACCATATAAAATAATTCTTACACCAGTTCAAATAGATGTAATTATATTTGGAAGTGTCAAAATTGGTTTCCGTGTGCAGGCTCACAATGTATAACAGCAGGAGAGAAAAACCCTGGAGTGAGAACTCAATTCAAAGGATGTACAGTTGGCTGTGATGGATGTGAATTCTATGGCGACTTCCCCACGTTCTCTTTGAGAATTTCAACAAAGTGTGGCAATGCGCATGTCGCCGTCATCACGGCATATAACCTCGACGGCTCCGGTGCCGGGGATATTGGAGAGAACATCAGAACTCATGACTGCACTGGAAAGCCAGATGGTAGTAAATTCAGCATGAACATCAGTGCTGGCGACAACTGGACTCTGCGCGACTGCTAGACTACTTTTCAACACCACGGACATCTTCAGGCGGAGTGAAACAGGCAGTAGCATTTATGAGTATGATGTTAGTGAGATTGGAAGCATAGGTAGATGGATGTAAGAGAATTTGTTCTTCCTGGATGAGACGGTCGACTTTGGCACAGCTGAGAATTAGTCGTTGAACAATCCTTACAACATGGTGGCTGATCTCTAGCACCGTGTGCCCGTCAATCAATATCAGAATCTCAGCCAACTTCGTGTCTCCGTGCCTTCATCATTTGAAAATTTCATTCCTCGCAATTTTACTCGTAGCTAAACTTTAAGGTATGTTAAAGAGATTAAATATTCTTATATTTAAAAGAATCCAAAGGAATTAATCGACATGTTTTTGAACTTTTACAAGCGGAGGGATGTAAGAAGCGCGCGGCTGGGTAAATTGCGAATTCTAGGATAGCTTCCTTGACAACCGGGTTGGTGCCAAGAGAAGTTGAGCAAGCCAATACTGACACATGGGGAGACCGGAGATATACTGTGCAATCATATGGACTCTAAATCTTGTGGAATGTCATTTACTAGCTATTTACATATCAATTTCTGTTTCACGAGGGACTTCTTCCCTGGTCAGGAGATGAGATGGGGCACGTGACTCATTCGCGAGTGCGACCCCTTGTCACGAAGCCAAAACCTAATTACAGTTCTTGGAATTGAATAAATCTCTGTCACTGTTACTCAACAAGTCGACAAACTATCAAGTCGAGGATCGATATTCCAGATCATTCGGAAATCAACTGACTGCTCTAGTGCTTGTGCCAAGCGTCTTAGAAATCAAGCTGCCTTTCATGGGACCTTTCTTCATCAAACCACCAAACTTTCTTCTCTCACAATCTGACAGTCATCCATGGCCACAATCACAGAACTGTCTTATTCCGGCGTTCTCGGGACTAACAATGACGCCCCTGCTCTGATCTTCACGGTCGCATGTCTGGACATGCAGGAGGTTGCAAGACATCACACCTTCACACAGCGCAAGTCACGCACGGCACTATGGATGACTAAACACTCCAACGGATTTCTTCAATAGTAGGTAATGTTGTCGTATATCCTTCATTATCCCTACAAACGAGCTCTAAAGCAGTGGCCTATTCTGCATATTATTAATTCGTTAAGTCATCAAGTCATACCCCATCTATTCCAAACTCCACCCCAGTCCGATAATGCAGAATTGGGTGCTGAAAATCACGAAATCCTCTCGAACAAAACCCCGACGCTTTTAGTTTGGACGATAGTGCAAGATGAGGCCTTTTTTCTTCAGCCTCTCAACCTCCCGCGTCAGAGCCGCAATCACCTCAGTGGAACTCTTCTCGCGTTTCCTCAGAGCTTCGATCTCTGCTTCCAGTTTCTCAATCACATCTGTCATCTGCTCCTCCTTCTGCTTTGTTCGCTCACGATATGCTCTTTGCGAATTGCGATTTTGGATTCTTCGGCGCTGGGATGTGTTAGATTTATAAAGTCAACTTCCGAGTGGAGGGGTCTGACCTTGACTTTAGTGTCATCAACTGAGCCTCGACTGGACCCATCCTCACTACTGTTGCTGCCGTTCTCTGCTGCGCGTGGTGCAAGCGAGCTTTGACTTGGCGAACTTGCTGCATAGTTGATATTGAAACTTGACAGTCCGCTGTTGCTAGTTGGTGGTGATTGGTTGCCTGGCACGAAGCCCAACGGCGACTGCAAATCGGCATCAAATCGATCCCACGAAACCTGGACATGTCAGAATGAGTGATTCGTGAGGCTCAAGAAGATAGAAAGATTACCGTACCTCTCCCCAGTAGTCAAGATCAGCATATGGAAATTCTGTTCCGTCTGATGAGGTTGCCCATGTGGGGTCATACTGCTCAGAGTATGATGTAGGGACGGCAGTTGTGGCTGAGTTCCACTGGGTGGGAAGGGGTTCGGCTGGATATTGATACGACATGGTCGGCAGTTGAGTACTAAGTGTGTGCGTGCACTGTATGTACTCTTGGGTTTGTGGTTGGGTGATGTTTGGTTGAATGATTCAAGCTTTCAAGCGGAGGGATGATAATGGGACGATGAGGAAGTCTTGGTTTCTTAACTGACTGAAGAATGACTGATGTGGATTTCCCATGGTTATAAGTATTCTTTTTTTGCCCATGAGCTGATAATTTGGATCCGTCCCAACCGATCCTTATTCAGATATCACTCAGCTCTGTCGGCCAGTAATATTGCTCTCATGAACTTCCAGATTCGGAATGGCTCTGTCGCTTGCTCGACGAGTAGAAAGGCCACTCAGGACTACTACTCCTGGACTAGCGGATTCGCTTGCTTGACCGATCAAAGAGAGGCGGTTGATTTCCGGATTAAGCGTAGCAGGGTACACACTCTCTCCAGCTTCTCTGGCCTGTAAGGATCAAGAGGGTCCTGGTCTGGTCACTTGGGATTTCGAGGCCAGATTCCTGTATTCTGTTTAGTTTGAATGGTTTTCTTTATGTGATTGGTCGGAAATGTCTAGGCTGCTAAATCTTCCGAAGACATATTCATCGGGTCCGCAGCTCTTCACTAGCGCCTGGGTATGCAAGTCGAGGGAAACTCCTCCTTCCTTCTTGCTTCCCAATCACATCTCGCCAAATTCCACATTGGTCCAGTCCAAATCTGTCTTCTATACTATGATTACTGTACCATTCATCTGGAGATTCCTCACCTTCGATCGCCCCCTTCGATCTCGATGCCAGCACTTTGTGTTACTCTTGCTCTCGGCGGCCCACCAAGGCTGCAGAAACTGCAAATCTACAGCGTAGATGATGGGGCTTTTGTGCGAGAGACACTGTTAAGGTGTCAAAACCTCGATCTTGGGGAAAATGCATTGCGATGCAGATCGCCCCTCTGCCCTTTACATCGTTTGGATATACATATGTTTCCATGATGTTCATAACTGTTCAGTTTCCAAGCCGTAGAATATCACCCATCAGCTCAACACGCAGTCGACTCCAGAATAGTGCTTCTAAAATCGCCGTCAGGAAAGATAGTTTTGATTCGCTCTTCCCATATGGAGAACCAAATGTCAACAAATCCGGGGGTGTCATGATTCATTTCATCCCTAGCGGCCCCATCGATACAGCGGCGAGGAAGGCCATACGATCTCATGTTACTCTGGACATTCGACGGAAGCAACGTGAACAGAAGCTGCTTAGTCTGCAGACGAAACCCTCCAAACCCAAAGGCCCCTTCGCCAATAACACTTTTTGCAAATGTTTCATTTTTGAGCCGCTCACTCATTGTCTGCCACATAAGCCGACCTTGGGGTCGCGAGCAGCAATTCACAGACAAAGGGTCGCAGACAGTTACAAAATCTGCCCGAAATGTCGATGTGTACAATTTTTGGCACTCTCGCCAGAAGGGCAGCTACGAATCGCTGCAAAGATGCACCCATCGATTCTGCGTACCCTTCAATCTGGACTTGACCCATTTGATTCCATGCCAGGAGTTCCCAATCTGTTACCTCGTGGTTCTCAGATAATTAGAGAGGTCAAGGCCTTTTGTAAGTCTTTCTTTCCCCCAAATTCCACAACCGACCTTTAGCTTCAAACAAGGCAACAGAGCTATGCACAATCAAAAGACGAGCTACTGATAATTCGACTGCTTAAGAATGAAGCTCAGCTAACACGGGTGTTGAAAAGTGATAACCTTCATGCCAGGCCATTTGACCCAAATAATGTTCACGGCTTCTCAAACTCCATCCTTTCTCATGAGCATTCTATACTTGGGCTGCTTGAACTTGGCAGCATTGCGAGATGATCACAATGCCGACTTTATGAAGGTTGCGGCAATTCTCAAACAAGAAGCAATACGTCAAATCAATAAAAGACTCTCGAATTCTACAACGGCTTGCACCGCTGAGACAATCGCTTCAATTGGATGGCTTTCGGCTGGCATAATGGTAAGTGATCATCAAGTAGCAGAAGGAAATCAAGACGGACTTTATGGCTAAGTCCTTGTAGTGTGCTGGAGAAGCAACAGCGCTTGAAGAGATCACTGCTCATGAGCGTGCTTTGGCATATTCGCTCAAGCGGGGACCCACTTGGAATCCTGGGGAGGAGCAAGAGCTGGCAAAAGCGCTTCTGAAGCTTTTGATCCTGTAAGTGGGATTATTTCCCCTTTTCATCTCTTCTCGAGTGAGCTTTGGTGTTGTCCTTTCCAAGTTATCGTCAGCACGAAGAGGAATCCTATCTTACCGCTGATTTTCCACAGGCACGAGTTCATTCGCGCCGCTATTTCCGACGTTCCGATTGAGGAGGAGATACTCAATCAGTATGGCAAAGTACATCCACCGCTCTCGAAAACAGACGACTTTGCCGAGTCACCTTTGTTCCGTCCCCTTGATGACTTTTATAGCATCAAGCGGTCTAAAGACTGCAGCGAAAAGCTTGTCGGATTACTTCACGCAGCTGCAGATCTCGTAAATGCAGCTCTATCACTGGCGCCTCCACTCGAAGAAGGAAGCACACCTTCCGTTAGCCAGTATCAATCAGCGAATTCCACCTTGAACATATTACTGTCAGCCGAAGAAGCAAGTCCGGCAGTAGCGCAGGCTGATTACATGTACAAGTGTTGTCGCTTGGCTTCCCTCCTCATGGCTCGTCAAATCAACACTGGCATACCTTTCAGCGAAGTGGATGATATCCTTGTCGATGAATTGAAGGCCGCCCTGAAACAGACAGACATTGGAAATACATGGGGCCAACTGTCGGGAGTCTTGTTATGGGTCTGCTTGATTGGGGCCTCTGCCGCCACTATCGGGAAGCCGCAACACAGTTACTTCGACACGCTTCTACGTTTGACCATGGGCGTCTTGGTATACCAGAGTCCGGTGTTTGAAGCGTCGACTATCGCAACAGCGAGGTTTGTTCAGATCAAGAATCTGGCCAATCCTGCTTTTGCCTTTCCTTGATTAAGGGGGAAGGCAAAGACCGCGGCAATTGAAGATTTGATGGGGAAAGCGCGCAAGGACGTCGCTTCCAAAATGCTCAAATCCCTGCCCGTAGCCAAGATTTTTGCTAACTGTTAATAGCAATCGGTGGAGCAGCCTCGTTACCTAACTGAGTTAGATCAATCTTGGTGACAAAGTATTGTGGCTCGAGCTTTCTACACGCAAAAGTGATCACTAATCGGTTCACACCCAAATGACGACAGTGGAGGCCAACTTGATGCTTCTGATTCGACCGGGGGCTAGAGTCCAAAGCCCCTTAACGACATAGGGCAATACAATGCGGCTGCTCCCACTGAATACTAATCAAACGGCTAGACAAATAAGGCTGAATGCACGGGGAAACTAGCAAACTACCTTGGTACATTGAATTGGTAACTAACATCCGTCTTCCTACCTATTTAGCACGCAAACCCACGAAAAATCAAGATCGCGTACTGCAAGCCGAATCCTATCCTTCAAATCGACACAATAAAGAAAGAAAGAATGGGGCCAAAAGAAGTTAAAGAGCCTGTCATCATCCAATTCCTCCCAACCTCCAACAACCCCAATCAGCCCCGGGACAAGGCAACGGCCAAGCAAATCCGTTCTCACATCGCAAGCAACCTCCGTCGCAAGAAGCTCCAAGCTCTCCATAATCCTACATTGCCAACTAGCAAGACCCTCGGCACCACCATCACCGCAGTAACACAATTATCAACTTCATCAGCGCAGCCGCAACAATCGCTTACAGCAACCAGCAGTTTCTGTACTTGCGTTGTCATTCAAAATACGCCGCCCGTCCGTGAAGATGCGAAATCCAAAGCGTCGCAGAAGCAAAGGGCGATTGCGGATAGTTACAAATTCTGTCCGAGATGTCATAAAATACGCTTCTTGGAACTTTCGTGGTCGGGCCAGTTGAAGACTGCGAGACAGCGCATGCCGAGTGTTTCGCCATTTTTGGAGGCGGAATTCGATCCATTCGAGAGCTTGCCTGAGTTGTCGCAATATAAACAGAGTCCGCAGGCGAAGAGATTGATGAATGAATTTAAAGCTCACTGTGAGTCGCCAAAGTTTGAATACTCGAGAAATACACGGCATTTTTTTATGTGAGAAATTTGACAAGCTAACATTCGTGCTTGTGTAAGTGGTGATGTACCTGCCATATGAGCTTTTACGAAGTGTGATTGTATCCGCGGCAACAAATGATCCGGCTTTATATATGGGTCTTCTATACTCAAGTTGTTGCCATCTGGAAGCAGTGAGAGAAGTGGACCAGTCCCAGCTGAGCATGGCTATCAAATCAGAGGCAATGAGGCAAATTAATAAAAGACTTGATGACCCGGAGAAGAGGAATACGATGGAGACGATTGCTGCAATTGCATATATGTCTTCTGGGGTTCTTGTATGTCGATTTTTGCAATTTCACTGGTTGACTTTGCTTTTGTGATTTGCACTTTTGAACCTAGATGATCAGACTAACATTGCGTGAAATATAGGTTAGTGGAGCAGAAAACGTGATTGCAGAAACGGAAGCTCATGAAGAGGGAATGATGAGAATATACTACCAAGGCCTAGGAGGACAACTCCCCGAAAACAATATATTGGGTCAAGTCTTGATGCGATGTCTAGTACTGTGCGTAGCCACTCCTCCCATTCCATCTTTTCCCACTTCCCTCATTATCTACCCTACAGCAAATACTTACCGATTCATTTACACATCCAGCCATAAAATGTCCCGCGCAGCAACCCTCGGCCAACCAATCGACCCAATCTACATAGCCAAATTCTGCCAACCATCCCGCATTTTCTCCCCCGCCGACTTCCTCCCCGAATCTCCAGTTTTCTGTCCACGCGCCGATTTCTATACCATCAAAACATCCAGCAAATGCACACCCTACACGCTCGCCGTTCTCTACGGTCTCAAAAACCTGGTCGATTACCTAATCGAGGAACCAAATCCAGGTCAAGATGTCGATGCAAATGGAGTCAAGCCGGGGTTTTCATATGACCTGTGCAGGACGGAGATGTTGGCGCTGCCGTCGGCGGCGGTGAGGACAGCGCCGGAGAAAGCGAGGGGGGATTATGTTTATGAGTGTTTGAGGATTGTGGCCGCGATGTTGATCTATTGTGTAGATATGAAGCTGGGGTTTGCGCATTTGCCGGAGAGTTTTGTGGTGGAGTTGAAGGTGGCTCTGCAACATACCGACTTGGGCGGGTATTGGGGTAGTAGTAAGTCTTTCCACTCTTCTATTCTTTTTACTCTCTCCAAAAGCTTCTTTCATCATTTATCTTCTTCCTCCAAAGATTTAATATCTTGAGAATTGGGGAAGGGGCTCATAACTGACGATCTATAAATTCTCCAAAAATAGTGTCCGGTCTTTTCTTCTTTGTTGGAATGATTGGCTCCGCAGCTGCGATACGCAAACCTCAACATAACTTCATGGGAACAATTATTGCAAGAGCGGATCATGAGATTGTATATGGGAATGCGGTTTTTGAGGGTGCGACGATTGCGGCGTGGAGGATGCAGAGGGTGCATTTGGAGTTATTGAGGAGGTGGGAGGAGAGTGTTAAGGAGTTGAGTTTGGGTGGTTTGCAACTTGGGTTGGATGATTTTGGGAGGGCGAGACGTTTTTGTGAGGATGGTTGTAATTGGGAGGGTAGAGGAGGGAGGGAGTGTGAGGGGGGGATGTCTGATTATGAAGGGTATTTGATCGTATTGGATGAAGCCTTGGAGTGATTTTATGTTGTGGTTTGATAGCCCAAACCAAAAAAAGAAACACCGATGAACAATTACGGGCAGCAGAGTTTTGATAGTATCAATTTTTATGCAATCGAGGAAGTCGTTCGAAGTTTAAGATCACAAAAATTTCATTGATATAACCTTTTCCTCCTGTTCTATCTACTTATATTTATTAATATTAAAAGGTACTATATATTAACTTCCTTCCCTCTTAAACTTTAAGCTTTATTATTTTTAAGGCTTTAATTTTATCGCCTTAATATCTTTCTTATTATTTAATTCTCTTTTAAAGAGCTTTAAATTAAAAGTATTTTAAATAACCTTATTTTAAAAATATTATTCACTTTCCTTTTTAAAAAGTAAAGCTTTTAATTAAATATAAATATTAAATATTATTAAAAATAATATAATTAAAGAAATCGCTTACTAAAACATTAAGTAAGATTATAATCCCACTATTAAACGACAGGTGAAGCATCCCGCGATGCTTGGGCTGAGTAAAAAAGTCTTTCGGAACGAAGTCACAAGTGGAGAAGTATCTGATCATGATATTTGAATTGACCAATTTGTATTGGTCGTAATTGTATATACAGTGTATTTGTTTCAAATTATAGAAATTATATCTTGTCAAAGTGCAGAACTTTGGGGTGGAATGGCGATTCCGTTGCGGTCTCTTTCTGTCGTCAGCTTGGGTAGGAGCTTGAGATAGAGGATATTCAATAAGAAATGAGATTTGTAGCAGAAGAAGTAGTAGGCTGAGACGAGGGTGATTTTATCACTCGATCTGTCTGAAAGGGATTTGAAGTTCGAGTTGGTGTGCCGGGAGGCGTGTAAGCGAGTGTATCAAAGGCAACGGTCAAGGTGCTAGTACCAGAGCCACTGATGTCCAACCCGTCGACTAAATCCATAAATGATATTTGTCGTTTTTCTGCTGATTGGACTATAGATGGGGCATCTTATGGCCCACCGGATCCCGCTCCGGATACTTTGAGGTTGAGATTTCCATCTGATGAGAGGGCCGCTCAAAACCTCTATGCAGATTCGGAATCTACTCAATACAAGCTAAATGCCATATAAACTGCGGAAAAATTCGTTGCTACTCAGGTACAATCTAAACTGGCAGTGCGCTGCAGTGCGAGGTCATCATCTCTCGGCACTTCAAAAGGGAGTCGAAGCTAACTTGCGAATATTCTAAAATTGCCGTTAATCCAAGAGTTTGTACTGTTATAGCAACTAAAGTCACAATTAAAGATCTCCAAGTTAATGAGAGGGAAATGATGGCCAAGAGCCTTGGATTTTACTCTCGTTTATATTAAAGACTTCCTTTCTTTACCAACCCTGGCTGCCAACTCAACCCCTTTGACTACTTCATCTGGTGAGCTTAGAAATGGGGAATGTGACGAGTGAATATCATATTTAGTGATACTGCCCATTTGATCGGCCATGGAAGCTTGCAATGCCAAAGGAATCGCATTGTCATTCGTGCAGAAGATGTACATGCATGGTATAACATGCCATGGTTCGTATGTCGACTTAGACTTGAAAACAGGGACTGGCGTGTGTGTCATAGTTGCAATCCACCTTTTCTGCTCATCTAAAGGTAGGTCGTTATAAAATATCTCAGCTTCGTTCGTAGTGCGGCAATAGTCTCCCTAAGAATATACACAATCAGTGACTTGTCATAGGACTGGCCTTACAACACCAACCTCAACTTTCTGCCACGGCAGCCATTGACCATGAAGGCCATCCATCAAGCATGCGCCTCTTGGGAGTACGAATGCACTCAGGTATGCTAACATGATGATGCCGCCCTTTTTGCCTGTCCTATTGAGTTCGGTAGCACCGATACCTTCGACTGCACAAGAGGCAACCACCCCACCATATGAGTGCGCAATAACAACCACATCTCTCTCTTCATCACACTGTTGCTGGAGGATTTGATGCAAATTCTTGACGTCATCTGAAAGCTCTGTCGTTGGTGGCTCAGCTCCTGTCGACAAATGATCTACTCTGATAGTCGGATATCCTAGAAGTTGGAGCTTGTGTTGTACGACATCGAAACCAGAAGATCTCTGCCAAGCACCGGGTACAAGAACGATGGTTGGCTTTCTTTCTGCTGGAGCTGCCATAATTGATTCCTGGGTGCCTTTGGAGAGTAGCTGATGATGCTGAATGATAAAGACTTGTTTTTCCTAGGAGGGTGCTGGCAATTTCGAAATCTTTATACTCCTTCACCACCGGGTATATGTCGGTGTTTCGAATGCGAGATATTCGCCCAAGCATCTTAGTTTAAACCTTGTCCCAGTATTAAGCCACTACTAGACAGTTCCTGGCCCGCAAATCCCCTGACTTCAAATCCCTTGACCTCAAATCCCTTGACTTCAAATCCCTTGAAGTACAGTAGAACCGGTCACTAACGTGAGATGCCGACACCTGCTTTCCAGTCCCGAATAAGCTCTAATCGTGGGCTGAGGACCAGAGGGCTTGATGCACATGCTCTGAGTGTGGAATGCCATGCAAGAATATAATGAAGAACATTTTGGCCTTTCCTTACAGATGGGGTTGTAGCTTAAGAAGTGCCAGAAAAAGCTCAGGACGTGTCAGGAATTAGCAAAGTGGGAATGATTGCGTATATGCGATATATACAAGTAAATCTCAAGGGAAGAAGTAGCAATAATATCGGTTTACATATACAACGGCATATGAAAAGTAAGGTAGTAAGAATAAGTAATTATATTAAATATATGAAATTATTTAATAAGGCGAAGTTATAATTTTCTTGGAAAAAAAAAATATAATAAAGGAAATCGCTCGCTAAAACACTAAGTAAAATCAAAATCCTACTATCAAATAAGTAGGTCCATAAGCAAGCGAAGCTTACAAAGTTCTGGGAACCTTGCTCGGGACAAGATTTCCAGCACCCTCGCCAGCTTCAACTTCCAAAGCACCAACCTGCTGTCCCAACAAGGCACTATCCCCCGTTCCATCTCCATCAACATTATTCGTCAAACCCTCCTGATAATTCGCCGCATCTGGATTAACAAGTCCAACCACCGCCGCCACACCAGCACCCATCTTATCGACTTGTCTTCTGCTCCTTCGAATTGTCTTTGGCACTTTACTGGGGACGAGATTCCCAGCTCCCGAGCCAGCTTCAACTTCCAAAGCACCTAGTTGTTGACCAATGAGTGCACTGTCCGAAGTTCCGTCGCCGTCGATGTTGTTGGTTAGGCCTTCTTGATAGTCGGCTGCTTGGGGGTTTACGAGACCGATGACTGCGGCGGTTCCAGCACCAATCTTATCTAGTTGGCGTTTTGCGCCACCGGATTTGAGGAGTGATGCGGCGTTTTGAAGGCCCTCTTTGACGGCGAGACCGGATCCTGAGTCTGCGTCGGTGAGAATAGCTATTGTAGACACCATGATCAGTTGATGGTCTTTCTTTGGAAATGCGGACATGTTGGGAGATAGAATACCATTGCATCCATCGCCGACTCCAGCACCTTGACGCTTTACACCTGCTGCTTTGGCCAATGATGCGGCATTTTGTAATCCTTCTTTGACGGCAAGACCAGAGCCGCTGTCGGCGTCGGTCAAAATGGACTGGTTTCTTCGTTAGTCGAGATGGTTTTCGGTTTTTGGGGGGGCAACTAACATCACATCCTGCACCAACACCAGCACCTTGGGGGACGGGTGCTGCCAGAACAATTGAGCTGATGAAGAGAAGATTGGCAAGAGTCGAGAAATGCATATTGATGAAATTTGTGTGGATGAAGGGATTTTAATTGGAAAGTATGCAAGGGAGCTACAAGAAGTTGGGATTGAGGTTTGAAGGAAGATGGCGAGGCTTGGTGGAGAAGCTGATGGATTTCTTGTTTATGGGAGATTGTAAGTTGCTGGTTGACTGAATGTATAATGGACTTTGTAGTGGGAGGGGATATGAGATTATATACTTGAGTAGAGAGAAATGAGGGATTTCCCAACAACTGAACCAGCCAGAAATGACGTTCATAAACCTACTATCCAACGCATCGTGATATCAACAAACATGTGCTCTTACTTTCAACCATGGTGTTGAAGTTCTAGAAATCCATCGATCGCAAAGACCTACTCAAATCCCCAAATCAATAGTGCAGATCGGCCTATCAAATCCATTGACCGAACACATTCATTCACCTATTCACTCATCCAGCGGAGAAAGCGAACTCTCGAAGACCTGTGGCTAAAGTGGCTAAACATTTAGTTTACTAAACACTGAGCCAAGCGCTCATAAGCTTCCCCAAGCTTTTATAAGCTTTTGTATTAGAGCCTCTTCTCTTTCTCCGAGCCAATTATACGTTTCAGCCAACAGTGGTGTTGAGGTAGGAGGCTTGAACCCTGCATGAAGCTCATGTTTATGGTTTTGCGGATGACGCAAAAAGGGAACCCCCGGCAATTTATATTCCGAGTAGCTGGGTCCGCCGACGTAAACAAACTTGTGCTAAGGTACGTACCTTGACGAGGCCTTGATCGCAATAGTTAGAATAGTGTATAAGGTACGTAAGACATTCATCTGAAAGTTGTGCTAAAATGGAGTTGTAACCTTGTACACTACTCAAATCCAGTATTTCCACGAATTCGCATCCGAACTTGATATTCTCGTTCTGTTCACTGTACAGTATGTTCAACCAAAACAACTGCATTTCTTCATCTATTGCCACTACTAAACCAATATCGAAAGAAAAGGTATATATACTTCGAAGTAACAAAGCATCCTAAGTCGCAATAACCAGAATGTACAGTACTGCACTGCACCAACGCAATTGAACCTGTAACATGATATACTAAAACAAAAGTCGTAAAACATTCCTACAAATTCGAAAAGAGTTGTAAACCAATATAGAAATAAAACGCAAGCTATTACATAATTTAGAACTGTGAGTAAATAAGCTAGTAAGTAGGGTTTTTGAAGGCATGAGTGACGCTCCCCGAGGACTATTGCCGTGGAGCTCAGAAATTTTCTTTGCTCTTCTCTTCTCTTATTTTCTTTTCATCATCTCATTTTTACCTTTTTGTTCTTTCTTCATAGTAATGCAAGCCACTCCCCAAATTGCAAGAGTAAGAGTAAGAGCAAGAGCAAGCCACGTACAGCACAGCAGAGTACACAACGCTACCGCCTCCACGACAAATTTCTCCCAACCAACAAAACTTTTTGAGCTTAGCAAAAACCCAATCTTCTTCAAAATAAACCAATACCATCATGAACTAACCCCCACCTCGATGAAGAAGAAAACGAAACTACAGTGAGATACCGTCGGTGGCTTCGCTGCTGGCGGCTAGCCTGGCCTAGTTACGGGTCACAGCATCGGGCATCTCACTTTCGCTTGTACTGTACTGTACACCACTCAAACCACACGTACCACACGAAATGTACACGGCTTATTGTTAGGTATTCGATCTTTAAACTTTGCCTACAAAATATAGTACAGTACTGTAACTCTCATTCTAGGTAAACAACACTAAAGCATCTCCTACCTACTTACCTACCAACCAACCAGATTCACTCACCCATCCCACTTCATCCAATCTATTCTCCAGAAGGGGAAAATCATACTATGCCCAAAACTGCCAAAAGATACGCTTACGATATCTCCTCCCGAATTTAGTTAGTTCCATAGACCACAGTATAGAAGGGTCAACAGCCCAACAGCCCAACAGGTCCCCTACCTAGGTAGGTATCTCAGCTAGTCCCTCAGTTCCGGTAGGTAGTCAAACGCATAACTACTCACTCCAGTCTCCACATATGCCACCTGCTTACCTGCTCAAGTGCCAAGGTGGTGTCTATGTACTGTTCGTTCAAGAATACCTACCTGCCTAGGTAACTACCTATCAACTCACATATGCGATGATATTTCTCTGTCTTGTCTTATCTGTTTGTTTGTCTCCCTCTCTCGCTCTCCGTCTGTCTGTCTGCCTGTCAACGAGATGAATACGTATCTTCCTAGGTCCTATGTCTTCCAAGCTACTATATCTTCTCACCCAGGGACCTCATTACTTCCATGAGTTTTCTTAGGGTCAACTTCAATCAAAGCAAGATGATAATACGATCCATCCATGGTAATAAACATCAAATTTAACCTCCCCTACAATCCTAACCTAGATCTCATCATCTCAGAGAGGGGGGGAGGGGGGGAGAGATATATATTCAGATTGGTTTGTTTTTATTCTTGAACTATTACTGAAACCGTCGAGAGATCGGAGATGTATGTCTGCTTCTTCGAAATTCGATGGGAGGGATTTGGTTACAGGATGATAGGCTGGCTGACAGGATAGTATCATATGATAGTATAGCGTTCATGTCCTACATGCAAAGTTGCGGTGGTACACTATAGGTGAGAGAGAAGAGGCTCTCTACATGGTAACATGGGTGTTTTGTTTTCTCCTCTCCCATCCCATCCCATTCCATTGTCTATTCTTCCACCCTCCCCACAAAGACCAACCCAGCCCAGCCCAGTCAAAAAAAACCAGAAAACTTTCCCTTTTCTTTCCTTGGCTCCCAGTTTTGGTCAGATATCCCGGCTCCCAGTACATCATACATCACCACTCCAACCCCACAGCCCCCTTTCCCTTTCCCATTCCCCTCAAACGGGCAGAAGCAGATGTTATACTGGTCACACTAGAATAGATAGATGTAAAAGACAAAAAAGATTGGATAACACAACATATACACAGTATTCATTAATTTACCTGATTACCTCCCTACGTATGTATGTACAGTACCTAGCTCTATTCTTCTTCCACCTCCTTACCCACCACCTCTTCTCCTTCCGATAATCGTAATCTCTATCCAACAAAAACGCATTCTTTCTATACAAGAATTCCTATCTATGCCTTTCTCGCTGATTCCTTCTCACTCATTCTCTCGCTCATTCAACAAAAAGCGAAAAATTCCGTAGCGCCTGATACCCAGAAAACCCATAAAAGCGATCGGTCTATCGTATCTCGCCATCTCGCTTTCAACCAAAGATGTACATTAAAATAAAAAACAACCCCAGGTGGCGGGATTCAAAAACCCCTGAATTGCCCATATCCAGTACGACAGTGTATGTCGAGGGCAATTCAACCTAATCGAATCCAAATCCAGTCCAACTTTTGGCGATATCCCAACACAGCACGACATAAGATATCCCCCCACATCTCTGTGTTCATGATGTCGTTTGTGAATTTTACACACCGTCTTCCTCTCTTCTCCTTCCCCATTCTTTTTATCAAACAATGAATCGCTGAATGAAGCAACCAATCAATCAATGCAACTCCCAATCCACCGTTCCCATCAAATAATAACTCTCCACCGGCGTCCCCCTCCAAACCTGTTTTCCCTCCTTTTTCTCATAAAACTCCGGCTCGGGACTCACACTCGCCCATCCACGGATCAACTTCCTCCAATAACACGTCTCAGCCGCAGGAGTGAGATAGTGTTCTCTAAAGATGCGCACATTATTATCCGCGATCCGCTGCATCTCCGCGTCCTTCTCTTCTGCCATCAACTCCTTCATTGTCTCATCCAGATTGGAGAAATCCTCTTCGACTTCCACGAAGTTCTGGTCTGGGCCGGACGACGACATGAGGTGGGTGTGATGTTGGATCCATTTCAGCTTGTGGGCGACGATGACACTGCGGCAGTTTTGGAGGTTTTGTAGACGCGCGGAGTAGGAGACGCCTTCGGTGTGGGCGACGTATTTGTAATGGCAGTGTTCGGACATGGTGATCATATCGTGCGTTTCGCCCTTTGCATCAGCTTCCCAGTTCAAAATCTTGACATCCGCCCAATCCTTGCCCTCAGCGGCCTTTAAAAGGTCCTCTCGAGTCTTTAAGCCCATGACGGCACCTCTCCACACCAACTTGTTGAATTTCTCTTTCCAGCTGACTGTGCTGTCGAGATCGCCGGCTTTCTTTTGGACTTCGTTGTAGGTGCCAATTTTGGGCTCCGGCCAGGACCAGTATCCAAAGTCGGGCATGAGCCATGATTTGCTATGTTCAGCGAGACGGGCGTAGGACCATGTGGCGTGTTGTGGTGCGATGTCGTCGGCGTTGAGGGTGAATTCGATGTTGGGGAGGGGTTCGGGGGAGGTGAGGAGGGCGCGGTGGAGGGCGTGGAGGGTGGCTTGGTTGCGGGAGTTTACACCATCGGCGGCAGATATCATGTAGAGCTGATTGTTTTAAATCATATTAGATATATATTTCAGACGTAAAGGGAACGGAGGACGAATAGATGTAGGGGAAGGGGAAAGGGAGAGGGAGAGAGGGAAGGAAGGAAACAGGAGGAGGATTGCATACATCACCATCATAAATCATCGCCCTCACATAACCCCTCACAAAGGGCACCTTGTCCATCTCCTTGATACTAACATGACTTCCCTTCCTCGAATCCACGGCCCTGTCAATCTCCTTGAACAGATCCGGAAAAGCAGCGTCGCATTGCGCATCAGTCAACTTCAAATTCCTCGCATCGCGCGTGTAATTCCAGGACGCTTCAAATTCCCCTTTGCTGCTGGGATAGAGGTTTCGCGGGGCCGATGCGAAGGGGTGGTAGGCGTAGCCGTAGAATGTGACGGTTGCGACGAGGAGGAGGGCGATGGTTCCGGAAATGTTCGACCGGCGACGTAGAACCGTCATATTATTTTTTGAGTTGCTGCTTTTGCGGGAGAAGGCTTCCCAGGGTGCACGAGGCTGGGACATGTAAAAAAGTCCACGGCCGGCGGATGGGAATAAGGGATGAAGATATAGAAATAAAGAAGAAGCTTTTGTTGCTGTAGATACCGTAGAGACTTAGTTGTATTTCACAAAGTAATGTACATGAAAGAAAGGAAGGATATATCTATTCCAGGCGAGGAAAGAGGAATTCAGGAGACGCGTGTTGTTGGTCTCCCTCCTTCCTTTCCTCCCTTTTCTTCCATCCTCGCCGCATTGCCCATGCCACACAGCCCTGAGGGAGTGGAGAAGGAGAGAACAGGCTGTTGCCGACAGGCGCCTTGGCCTGAAGATGAGTAGATGTGAGTGGTCAATGGGAACGACTGCTGCAAACCAAGCTTCCACTCTCAGATAACAACCAAGGAAGACAAGGAAGAAGACCAAGGAAATGGCCGAGAGATACGGAGTACCAAAGCAGAGCTACCTATACGAAGAGACCAATTTCATACCTACAGGATAATCATCTCGGAATAGTGAATAGAGTATAAATAAGAATAGATCAAATAAAAGAGACACGAGCACAACTCAACGGAGAGGGGAGGTGATAGATAGATATTCTTGACATTCTTACGTGAGTCTTGGACTCAACGCTTTTTAATAAGTTATTAATAGGCCGACTACTCGTTACACAGTTACACCACTGGGTTTCATGCATGCTGCCGATAACCTACTCCGTAGTTCCGATCAAACTAGTTGGGATGAAGTCGGGAGCTGGCCATCAGATAGATTATTTACGGAGTACAATAATCCATATTGTGGGAGCTTGGATCCATCGCAATGATGTCCTCTGTCCTCCTGTGTCGTGTATGAATGTTCCGATTGGGCTGGAAAGAAAGCACAGAAAATGATAGGATAGGATAGTATCCATGAAGTGGATGCGTTCTTGGAAGCTATCCACCTCACATTTTGATGCAAGGAAAGCATGTGATGAAGAGGGACATAATGGATTGGATTGGATTGGATTGGATAGCTTGAACATATCAGCAGCAGAATGCCCAAGAAGAAATAAAGGTGATCTTGGGGATGGATTGGATGCGAGAAGGGAAGAGGGAGGGCACTGAAGAAGCTTTCTCCCTCTCAGCCTTATGGTCAGCCATGAATGACTACATTGGCACGTGACTAGAATTCTATCGCAATGTCCAAAGGAGAATAGGCGGAAATGGGTTTGAGAAGTGGTAATGATAATAGTTCTCTTATACTTCTTTCTAGCACGGCAAGGTATTCTTTCGAAGCTGATGCCATTTTTCGGTTGTTGAGAAGTGTGAAGTAGTGGGATGGGTGGAGCGGTCAAGGTCTGAGTTCTAGATTCATCATGGAACTAAGCCGCTTGCTTCTTCATCCTCTGAAGTCAAGAGAGTTAAGAATCTAGACCTAGATACCACTAGGAGCTGTGATTTTAGTTTTGCTTAACATAACAATCCAACAGCAATTTGACTACTTTGCTGTCGTTGTGATTGAGCTTTTTTGTTAGAATAGAGGGGGGATAGACACAATTATCAAGAATACCTACCCCTCCACAAGCGAGAAAAAGAACGGCCGAAGAAGCACAGGACAAGAATGGCAACACACTCGCATGCGTGATTTTTGTGGGTAAAGACGATAGGAGAGAAGAGAGAAGTCCTTCCTGCAGTGTCACTCTTCGCCGTCTCCTTCCCTTCCTCTATTTAGCATCGTGTGTATGAGAGAGTAAGAGAGAGAGGATGAGGGAAATATTTACTCAGAGGGTGAAAGAAAAGGTCTTCAGCCATCCCACGCGCGCCCGCCCGGCCCGATTTCTCCTAAGTGTGCGGCTGCACTGTACTGTATGTATGTAGTACAGTACGTACTAATGGAAAAAGGGACTTTGGAGCGGGCGTGGGGAGAGAAAGGAAAAGATGATGCTACTCCTCCTCCTCCTACTGCAAAGTATCTGTAAAAGTATGTAAGATCTTACTTCCGTACAGGATCATGACGATAGCCTTCCAGCCTTCTCTGGAGTTGACGCTTCTTAGCAAAACTCAATTTGAATTTTTGTATGGGCATTCCCCTTCCAAAACAGGAAAAGGAAGAAAGCTTCACTGCAGCCAGATCACTAAGAAAGGGCAAGTCAGCGGACCCTCTATTCCCCAAGCTTATTAGCTTTTGCTGTTGACCTTCTGATCGACTTTGGGGTACTTAAATAACTGAAATCTTCCCCCATGTTTTCCCCTCTCTCTGTCTGCGGGAAGAAAGAAAAAGGAAGTAGAGGAAGAAAGACGACGACGACGAGGCCATTGTTGACATTCGCTTTTCTCTCTTTGTGTGCGAAGCGAGAAACCAACGAAGCGAACGACGCAGGATAGAGAGACAGAGAGATAAACAAACAAGCACCACACATAAGACAGACAGATAGAGAAGGACGAAGGAGGAAGAGTTGGCATAAAGGCGGCTACGTCAGGTAAGAAACCCATCATCTTCCAAGCCTTTTTGTGGTCTCTGTTCCTTCCTGGTGTCTCTTTACCTGCGTGAATTTGAGTCCAGCCCGGCGGCGGTGGGCATCATTGTCTCGCCTATGGTGGGGCAATAAGCAGTTCGTCCCCCAACCGCTGTCGGTCGACCCCTCCAAACCACTGCACTTCACTTCTTCCCAGTTTCCGCCCAACACACCCAATCCAACTTTACCCAAGAGAACGTGTCGCTCACCACGACACACCCATTCTCCCTCTCTCACCGTTCCATTCTCGTTGCGGCTCTAAATAGAGGACTTCTTCTACTTCTATTTCTACTCCCTCTCCTCCTTCTACCTCACTCACCCTTCTCTTTCCTCTCCCTCCTTCATCTTCGTCGGAGCTCCCCCCGGCCAATTACGTCAATCAATTGATTCACCGATCTGCCTGTTGACCAGATCCTCACCATGTCACAGCAATCACAGATCCTCAAAGACGAGAGCCCTGCGCTCGCAGAGTCGCCAGCAGTTCTCTCCGGCACCGAGGAAGAGAGCCCGGCCTCCATTCATCCTGGACAGCGCGACTCTCTCACAGAAGTGCCCGTCACGCCCGGTATTCACCTTGGAGAGTACGACACCAACACTGAAGCCAGCAACTCGGGTTACTTTTCGCAGAATCCAGCATACGTCAGGGAAAATATCAGCATGGCGGCGCAAACACCTAGAGAAGCAGCCGAGGGAGCTACGTCCGGTCACGAAGTGCTTCGCAGACTCAGCTTAGCATCGGTGGAGGGTTCACGAAAGCGAGGCAACTCGATCGCCTTTGATAGCGATCCTCGAGCTGCCTATCCCAAATTGGAGTTGACCGGCACCATTATTTCGGCTACATTCTGCATACCAAATTCTGTGAAGTTCAGAAAGGGCGCAGATTGGGTGAGGAGCTCCAGCTGTTTTCCCCTCTTCGTTATGCTAACATGACCTCCCCCACCACAGACACTGGGCGAGCGCCGAGGCACTTCAGCCCTCTTCGATTCCTTCAACTACCTCTCGTCCGACAAGACTCCATGGAACCATACGTTAGTTGGCTGGACTGGCGAAATTGCGGCTGCAGACGAGCTCACACCCCCCGCTACCCCAACCGGAGCCCCAGCTGCATATAAAGTCCCTCCGTTGAACAAGAGTTCCGCACCAATTCCCTTCGAGGGCTTCGTCACCCCAGAAGATCCTGCAAACCAAGTTCTCTACGTAAGCAAGGAAGATCGAGCACGCCTCGAGTTTCAGCTATCCCACAAGAAGGAGTGCAAGACCGTTCCTGTCTGGCTCTACGACGAGGCCGATTCTCCCAAGGGCGATGAGGGCATCTACTTGAAGGACCAGGCCAGATGGAGACGCTATGCAGAGCACGATCTATACACCCTCTTCCACTACAAGCAGAATGAGCCCACCAATGGTCGAGCAGAGGTGAAGTCTTATGCAGACTACACTCGCCTGAATCAGAGATTTGCCAACCGAATTCTGGAAATTTACAAGCCTGGAGATATCGTCTTCATCAATGACTACCACCTCCTCCTACTTCCGCAAATGCTTCGCGAGAAAATTCCCAACATGTACATCTCTTTCTTCCTGCATATCCCATTCCCTAGCAGCGAATTTATGCGTTGCCTGCCTCGCCGAAGAGAGATCTTGAAGGGCGTTCTTCATGCCGATGTCGTCTCTTTCCAGACTTACGGTTTCTCCCGCCACTTCTCGTCGTGCTGCACGAGAATTCTTCGCTTCCCCTCCGATTCACATAGTGTGATGGCGTATGGCAGAGCTCGATACGTTGGGATTCAGCCGATTGGAATCGATTCTGTTGGAATCGAGAAGCTTGCTTTCACCCCGAAATCGATGCGCAGGTGGTGGCCTTGAAGAAGCTGTACCACGGGAAGAAGATCATTGTCGGTCGTGATCGTCTGGACAGCGTTCGTGGAGTTCCGCAGAAGCTTATGGCATTCGAGCGATTCTTGTTGGATCACCCAGAGTGGCGGGACAAGGTGGTTCTCATTCAAGTCACAAGTCCAACTAGTGCTGAGGAGGAACAAGAAGACTCGGGCGGCAAGATTGCAAACAAGGTCTCTGAGTTGGTCTCCCACATCAACGGCACCTATGGGTCGCTGGGCTCAAGTCCTGTGCAACATTACCCACAATATCTCTCTCAAGACGAGTATCTTGCGCTTCTCCGGGTTGCAGATCTTGCTCTGATCACCAGTGTTCGGGATGGAATGAATACGACGTGCTTGGAGTTCATCGTTTGTCAACGAGACAACCACAGCCCGGTCATTCTCTCCGAATTTTCAGGCACAGCTGGTACTTTGAGGGATGCCATTCACATCAATCCGTGGGATATGGCTGGTGTTTCGAGAGAAATCAACCTCGCATTGTCGATGAGCGAAGAAAAGAAGACGGTCTTGCACAGCAGTCTTTACAAACACGTGACGACACAGGACCTCCGCGCTTGGTCGAGCGCGTATACTAGAGATCTCCTCAAGGTTGTCAATGGACGACCACACATTGGTACACGTCCGCTTGATACTGTGGCCCTACTCGAGCAATATCGCAGGGCCGACAAGCGAATTTTCATGTTCGATTATGACGGCACCTTGACCCCCATCGTTGGAGATCCAAATGCTGCCATACCAACCCAGCGCGTCATCCAAACTCTCCAAGCATTAGCCTCTGACGAGAATAACGCAGTTTGGATCATCAGTGGTAGAGATCAGGCCTTCCTGAGCAAGTATCTTGGACACATCACCGAGCTGGGATTCAGCGCGGAGCATGGATCTTTCATGCGCCACCCAGGAACCGCAGAGTGGGAGAATCTCGCCGAGACTACTGATATGGGCTGGCAGAAGGATGTGATGGCTTGCTTCCAGAAATACACTGAACTGACCCCTGGTATTTACCCTCCTTCCTCCTTTCATTGATCCACGCTAAGACCTGTAGGCTCCTTCATCGAACGCAAGCGATGTGCTTTGACGTGGCATTACCGCCCCTCCGACCCGGTTCTTGGTGCAGCCAATGCACGCAAGTGCCAGGACGAGATGGAGCGAACTGTAGGTCGAGCCTGGGACGTCGAAGTCATGTCAGGTAAAGCCAATCTGGAAGTCCGACCAACCTTCATCAACAAGGGCGAGATTGCCAAGAAACTGATCTTGTCATATGGTGATACACCACCTCAGTTCACCCTCTGCCTCGGTGATGACTTCACTGACGAGGATATGTTCCGAGCTCTGAGAGCAACTGGACTGCCTGATGAACACCTATTCACCGTTGCTGTTGGTACGAGTACTAAGCCTACGCTGGCAGGATATTATCTGCCTGAGCCGGCCGATGTCATCTCAAGCGTTGCAATGCTGAATGGTGGGGTTTTGGATGGTGTTGAGATTGGACCCTTGGCTGTTGATGATGGAAAGATCGTTGGCTTGCCTGAAGGTGCCGACGCTCCTCATCATCTTTCAGGAGCCTGAACAAAATCTTCGATGATGTGCTTCGATGTATGTTCTTCTTCGGATAATCTTGCTGCTCATCGACCTGGTTAATCTTCCTACCTGTACGTAGGCGGTCGACATCACATTTCGGTCCCAGTCCAGTCCTCCCTCTCATCATCGTCGCCGTCGCCGTCCCCTTCACCTCTCCCTTTCCGAAACCTCAACTTTTCACGTCAACAAAAACACAAGCACCAATCCAAAAAAGAAATGATATCATGGGAACAATTAGATGGGGCAGCAGAACGGCGAGAAGAGAAAAATTCACTTTTTCACCATTTTGATCACTTTGGTTTTTTTGTTTTGTTTTGCACGCATGCATTTGTACTTGATTTTTTGATTTTCTTGAGATTTGCATGGATGGGGTGGTAAGCTAAGGGGTGGGAAATATTTAGGGGGGGTTTTGCGCGCATAGAATGGGTTGGTTGGTTGATTTGCTGGGGGGATTGAGATTGTTCCTTTTTGCGCATTCCTCATTTTACATTTACGTGCACCTTCCCCATCAAAACAGTTGCGTGGATGGTGGCATACAGAACTTTTACGTGCGTTCATAGATATACGTGCTCTACCCCATATTCTGGCGGCGGCTGCTTAGCCAATTTGCTAGCTAGATATGTAGGTAGGACCAATAGAAAGACGGATTAAGAACTGAACAGATCCCTCGTGTTTTTTCCTTTTAATTTTTGAACCTCTTAATTGAGAAGAAAAAACTATTTACGATACTTACACCAAAAGGACGGGAGCAGGCGGAAATTTCATGCATCGGATATATCGTGTCCCCGCGGGGCTTCGACAATTTTGGAATGCTTTTATATGATGTTTTTAATTTGAGTTTGAGAGTGATTTGTGGCTTTGAAATTTTTGGGAGTTTTGCCATCTTTCGTTGAGGGAGGAGTGAGAGGTTGTGTATGTGAGTGAATGTGAGTTGGATGTGAGTTGAGAGATTATGAGAGAGATGCCGAGTCCCATTTTGCTAATTAGAGCAAGGGTCAGTCAAAAGTCGGAAGTCAGAGTCAGGGTCAAGGTCAAAGTCGAATACAGTACAGAATAGGGAGGGGAGTTTCAAAAAAGATAAAAAGGGATTAATACTATGCTTACTTCACGGGCTTGATTTTGATTTTGAATTTTGAATTTGATTTCATTATACGAGATCTAATCCGTAAAGATTTCTATGCTAATCCTTCTCGGCTCCCCTCTCCTAAAATGTAAGATTTTATATACTCCCAATAAACTCCATATGACCAGATTAAGAGACACCCTTGATCTTTGGCATTACTTTCTTATAAATTGTGTTGTTTATACACAGTCTAGTATTCGTACAGTTTAGTGTTCATACAATCGAGTTGAGTCTCTTCTTCGAAACTCTGAAGAGCACCCCCCCCCCCCCCCCCCCCCAAAAAAAAACATATGCTTCCTTTTCGCTCCAAACTCCAAAACTCCAAGAATTTATCCCGAGGTATCTCGGTAGATAGATATAGTCCGCCATCCAAAAAAAAAATGCCAATCAATCGCTCAATATGCTCGCTCAATTTGCTCGCTCGCTAAAAAAAACAGCAAAAAATAACAAACGAAAACGAAACCCTTTTTACAGTAAGGTTGTGTAGTGCGAAAAGGAGAAAGAAATGGAGACGATCGGATTCATCGGTCTTTTAATCTTTCACAACGGCCGGTCGCGGAACAACCAACATCGAAACCGTTGAGAATCTGTCCTCCTCATTCTGTGATTCGACGTCATCTTGTTGTTTCTCGAGATCGTCAGTACCCTGCGACTGCTGGCTCGATCTGTTCGATCGGGTTCCGGTTGTGTTTTTGGTTTCGATGGCGGGGAGGAGATCGGGTATGAATGAGAATACTGGAAATGAAGTTAGATAGTCGATCTTAGAAAGAGAGAAAATAAAGACGAGTGGAAGAATGAGGAAGAAGGAAGAATGGAAGAGAGGGAACGAACCATAGAAACTAAAGCCAAATCCAAGAGTCCATTCAAGTACCGCAGCGGTATTGCTGAGTCCTGACATGAGAGTGGCACCAAAGCCGATGGCGAGTGCGACTTCGAGGATGATGAAGGTGAGTTTGAGCCAGAAGGAGTAGCGGAGGGTTGGGGTTTCTCTGAAATCTGTGAAGAAGTTGTTAGTTGACGAAGAGAAATTATAGAGAACGACAATCCAATCTGTATTTCTTTCTTTTGGACAAGAGGAAGAAAATGAAAAAGGGGGAGGGTAAATTAGGTGAACTAGGTGGATGGTGAGACTTACGCATTCCTAACATTTGATACTCCCAACAGCTCGCCACAGAGCTCAAAACAAACCCACCCAAGAACAAACACAAAAAGATATTATGCAAACTACGGTGTCGCCATGTATCAAACACACTCAGTAAAATCAATCCCAAGGTCCCTGCACCCGCAAAACCGATGCTGAATCCCGAAAGGACCTTTTCAGTCGTGGTGAGGTTGAGTGCGAGACGGCCGCGGTGACGCAGGTAGCGTGAGAGAATGAGCGTTGTGGTTATGAGGAGGGTGGTTATGGCTGAGAGGGTGATGAAGAGTGGTTTGAGTGTTTGTGCGCCTATGTCCGATATGTAGGGGATGGTTTGCTGGGGCTCCATGGAAGGGTAGTGGGGAGGGGGGTTGAGGGTGTAGTGGTATATTAGGAGGGTTATGAGGGTTATGAGCCATGTGGTGCCGGATAATAGGGGAAAGATCTGAGGGGGTGTTAGTTAATGCTGCTTGGGACGCGAAGGAGGAGAAGAAAGGAAGATACGTACCCAGTATGAAAAGGCCGGAGGGGCTTTCTGGCGAAGGGTTTGAAGAGACAACATGATGGGATGTTGTAGATGTAATTAATTATGATTGGTGGAGAGATAGAGAGAGAAACTTGCACGGGTATTGTACTTTACAATCGAGATGCAGAGGAGTGTGAAGTAATTGTTGATGGAATGGAAGAATACAAATCCAAAAAGCAGTGGCAATGAAACTATTCATATACACAATAACAAAAATCTCCATTATTCCCATTCCTAAGCAAAAGCACAGCAGAAAAAGACATATACGCGGCGGGGCCTTTCACGGTCCACCGAAGCACACGACAGTAAACTCCGAATCCATCCATATCATCATCACCATGACAAACTCAGCCTCGACCAACACCTCACCCACCCACCGCAAAGAAAAGGGTCTAGCGAACGAAACACAGAAAGGAACGAAATAAAACAGGAGACCCATCCTCCAAATCCGGTACTACCGGGCACTGGGAAAAGTCCGAATTGTGAGAATGTGAACACTCGACAGTTACAATTTCCGATTTGGGTAGTCCAAGGAGTTAAGGCTGAAGAATTTCCTCTTCTCCGGCCGCCCCGGGCGGTCGGGATGGTCGGAAAATAAGGAAAACACCGCCTGCGATGAGTGTGCAGACTCGCAGCAACGACGTCATAGAGCCGCTTTTTTGGCTTATGAGTCGAGACTGCGACGGGCTTTGGGATGACGAATCATGAGGATATAATGTAATCATTGCATGCGTCAAGAAGAGTGGCTTTCGACGTCGTCTGTTGCTGTATTGAGAAACTGTATATACCAGGTAGGATTCTTCTATTTGCTGGGCAGAGAGGAAGGCAGATTCGACCAACTCTGGCTGGTGGCTGGGCAGGGCAATTTCGAATGTGAGCACCAAGGCGTTGTTGCTTCGGCGCGTTCTGGCAACCTGCCGTGCACAGGATTGAAGATAGCATCATTTAAGAACAGTTAAGAATAGAAACTGTCTGTATTATTGGAGGATCTGTGTCGAGGGTCGGAGATGAAGTAGGTAACAATCAACGAAATAAGGGTGATGAGGGATGGAGGGAAGGATGCAGGAACTACTCTTTCGGCTAAACGGTTAAAAGCAACCGCCAAGCGAACATGCAACTTCACCAGTCTGCAGCACCCTTTTTCCTTAATGTGTTGCGTATTACCGACATAATGACAGTCTGTTTTTTTACTGCTTATCATAGAAATTCCCTTTTCTCTCTAAAATGCCAATATCTTTAACTGTTATGGCTTCCCTTAATATTGCGACTACAATTGATGTATGCATTAGTGGAACAGGCTCCTAAATAGCAAGATCGTCGGAAACCCTCAACTCGGATTGTTTATTTCACTATAAGCTAGCAACTATCTCGATACATACCTGTGCGAACAAATCCATTCCACATCCAATTGATTATTATTTCAACAAACAGAAAATACCAAATCCGTTACAAAAGTCTCACCCTAATCTAACCCCTCCGTCCTGATCATCGTCATCACCACTCTCTGTTTCGGCCAAATTGTCATCATCCACCGGACTTACTATCTCTTTCATACTAGTGCTAGAGTTTGCATATACCGTGGATCGTTCCAGACTAAGAGATTTGAAATAATCTGCTAGACTACTGCTCGTATCGTGTCCTTTGATTGACATAGGTCGGAAAGGATTCGTGGGCTCGGTATTCGAATCATGTGCTTTCGTCTCGGGCACCTTCTCGATCAAGGTTCTGAAAGCATATTTTCTAACAAGATCGAGAATTTTCATCATCATAGTCTCCCTTTCCTTTACGACCTCAGGCCCCTGATAGCCATATACATCAGGTAACCTCCAGTTCGGGTAGAGATTTGGATGGGCTGGACGAACTTCCACTCCGCTTGAGTGAGATATGAAGTAGTAATCGCACAGTCGACAGGTAGGTTTACTACATCCAATGTACTTCCAGCCGCCAAAAAATCTCGAAGGGTTCGTGCCGCCATTCTTCAAGAGGTAATCCAAAACCATAACCTCAGCGTGAACAAAAGGCCGAAGATCTTTGTCCCAGGTCTCCTGTTGTATATTTTCATCCACTCCAAACTTCTCCAGTTGTTCTGCATAACCATTGTACATGTCCTGCAGCTCGGTGTCAGAAGTCATACGCTCAATGATCTCTCTCATATTCAGTTTTCCCTTTTGGTCTGCGCGAGCGGTTTTCAGAGGACATTTTGCTGAGGGATTACTCGAGGGGATGCAGAGCACTGTGAAGTCCTCGAAGAGCTCTGGTCGTACTTTGCGCATCCTGATGATTTGTCTGACTGCGTCTGAGTATGAATGCAAACGAGTGGCAGCATGTCGAAATTCCCACCAAAATTTGGACTCGTTCATCCTTCCTTCGTTACTTTTCTGTCGCATAAGTCCATTGAGTTCAGATGAGTACAATAGATCAAGAAACTTGAGTAGCAGCTCGCAGTGTCTTGAAACTAGATCTCTTGTCAGCATCAGGTTGAAAATTGAGAGCAAAGCACTTACAAGCATCGTCGCCCAAACTCTGATTTTCAAGAACACCCAACAATTTCTGCATCCTCTTAACTGCCGTGAGCACATCTCGAACTGATTGGTAAATTAGATTTGACAGATACTTTTGGGAATCGTTGTCGGTCTTACATTTACTTGTGCTCTCACTCTCGCAAGAATTGATACACAAACCCACGTTTGATATCAATGATTTTATATAAGCCTGAATACGTGACTTCGCAAAAATGATGATCTTTCGCAGAATGAAGGAAGCGAGGTCGTCTATGGCGGACTCTTCAGCTTGACCTAAAGTCTGTAGTAGATCTTCCACGAATGATTGGACATGCGGTAAATCATTCTTCTTGCGCTGATTCGAGGCGAACAAATACTCGATGTGGTCTGGGAATTGTAGAATGACAAGGGACGTCACGGTTTTGCCCCCTCTCTCCGTATCGCAGATCTGCGCAAGCTTGTTGACAAAACACTGAAAGTCTTGCTTAGGAGATTGAGCTGAAGACATTGATACGTCCGGGATTTTTGACCTCTGATTTTGTTCCCATACCTTGTTCAAAGTGACGATGAGAACGATGGGTTCGTAGAATCTGTTGGCGAGCCTTGCTCTTAACGGAACAATCATCCCCCTATTGGACCCACCGGCCTGGTTTCCTAAGAGAAACAATCTAGTATTAGACTCCAGACAATTGAAACTGAACAGTCTTTTTTGACATACCTTGAGTTATGGCCATTGTTTGGGTGGATGTGGTTCACAGTATTTGGCTTGCGGAACTCTCAATTGTCGGAAGAAAATTGACTCTAGATAAAGGAGGTCAAGGAAGGGGACCCAAAAGTTTTTCATTGCAGATTTTGGAGCTATATCCTGAGAGAAAACAGCGCCTCGACAAAGAAGTGCAGATTCCTATAAGTTTGGGATCTGTTGGCAATGTCACATGCGTCAAGACGACGCATGTGTACGAAAATGGGAAGAACTACTGCCAGTAGAAATGCAAACAGGAGTTGTTGGTAAGAGTGCTGAAATGCAGTACTTAGGAGGCCTCATGCACCATCAGCAGTTGGTCGAATGGCGTTTGATGAACCCTTCTCAGTATGAAATGGTGCATGCATGACCGCGCAGAGGAGTCACAAATCAGATTTATCTGTTTGCCCGTCTATCAAGCAAAAGATCAAACGAGGCTCTTGCGCTGAATAAATGTATATCGGGCGTTTGTTGGATAATAGTTATAGCCTCGTTGATTTGTTGTTCGGTACTCGGTGCTCTCATTCCAAGAAATGGTATATGTACGCTGCAGGAGGCCCCACCCCACTTTAAATACGTAGCGTCTTGCGGTAGGCTCATCTCAATTTCACATAGGTAGGT
Source organism: Tetracladium setigerum (assembly GCA_031472005.1). NCBI lineage: Eukaryota > Fungi > Ascomycota > Leotiomycetes > Helotiales > Tetracladium > Tetracladium setigerum. Next base: position 2,805,301 of record PZJY01000006.1, read on the forward strand.
AGGTAGATATCAACTAAACACCCAGGTATGCGGCATCTTCCTCACTTCCAGAAGGTTCTTTGAGCAACAGATTTCAAGAATACAAATCCTCAGGCTTGGGCACATTCTCTCACCACAGTTGCTCCCTTACAACTTCAAGTTCTAGGATCGGTCAAAGACAACTGAAACTGGAGACTTTTGCTTGATTGACAAACACCTGGGGAGTTTTATCTTCATTTGGGTTTGATCACCTTCTTCTTGACCTCATCTTTCGAGGACGTGTTACAAGGGTCGTGGAGGCGAATTCAAGACGCACTCGGGTTATAAAACGAATGAATTGACGGGTATGATTTCACTTTCAGCTCATATATCTCTTCTCTGTGCATTCTAATAAGGAACAGATTTGCTCCAGGAGTGAACGTTATTCCCCAATCCAGAAGTCTCAAAAACATTTCTCGAATTTTGAGATCTTGGGAGTCTCGAAATCACTCGACAAAAAGTGTACTCGTAATCATGTCACACTGGCCCAGGGACGAAGATTTGAGTGAAGATGAGTCCGCAGGAAGCTTCGATACATGGGCTGGAGAACCGGTTTACGGAAATGGTAGTACCGGCCATACATATTATTCAAGTCACGCTGAACAGCAGCAACATTATACCGAAATTCCTGGAGACGGTTTCAGCGTTAATAATACATACCTGGACCCCCTAGTGCTAAATGACGGCACACCAGACTTGATGTATGATGTTCCATCTTTCCCTGAAGATGGAATGGGCACTTTCTTTGAAGATGGAACGGGCACTTTCTTTGAAGATGGAACGAGCACTTTCTTGGAGACAATTTCTAATGATAACTATGTTTACTCAGGCCATTAGGCTCGACAAAACATGCATAGCAATCATTTGACGGCGTCAATCTCAGAGGGGGAGTATCTCAATATCAATTCTCCAAGTCTTCATTCAATTTCACCAGAACCCAATAACGACTATCCGAACTATTCGCAAGCCTTCCAGTCTCTTCCTTCATCTCACGGTTCTACACCATCTTCTTACGCCAACGCGGCTGAAATTTTCGTCGGGTGCCAGTTCTACCGCCCCAAACACCAGGGCAAAATCAGGATCCAATATTGCTAGATTCCTCTTCTAAGTCTTTCCAGTGCAATGAATGTGGGAGCGAATTTCCACAGAAATGTCTTCTCACGTGAGTCCACATTGTTGTAAATTTATTGGCAAATTGTGCTAATGGATAAATTTCAGAAAGCACATGCGCAAACATACCAAACCTTTGAAATGCAAGCTTTGTGATGATGGTAAAGCAGCGCAGAAGAGAGACTTGGATCGACACTATTGGAGTCACCATCCAGTCGAGGCTAAAGCCATGGGCAAACCGAAGGAAGAGGCGCAGTGCTCTAAATGCTCTTACACGTCAAGAAAAGATCATGTTACTCGACATCAGCGAGACAAGCATGGCCTTCAGGGATGATATGGATATGCAAGAGCAGAAAATATTGAAGATATTTCGTTGGTGGAGGGTTTTCCTACTTCCGTTTTGTTTTCTTTTTCTTTTCTTTTTTGTCTGGAGATGTTGAACTTTTATTAAAGTACTGGATATAGTACTTACTTAACGAGTGTGGCTTGCTACTTATGGTGAAATTTGATCATTTGCACTAATTCGAACAATTTATATACTATTCTTTTGCAGCATCAGAATTTCTTATTGAAAACACAAGTGACACCAACAGAGATACTCCTAATTTACTTTATCTCAAACTGCTTGCTCCAGCGAGAGAGAGCTACAAGGCGCGTCAAGACAAATCAGCCTTATGAAACCTACTACTAAATGGGACTTCCCATATTAGAAGCGCATGGTGCATTAGTGGGCCTCCAAGTAATGCGGCTGCTCATGCATATTGCAATTCGCGGTGTCAAAGAAGCCGTATTCGGATCGTACGTCTCTGTGTCTGATCTTCGGTAGCATCAAGCCAGATGCTCCGCGTCTTTATATGGCAAAGCTCTTGAACTTTTAACGAAAGGTTTCACATTGATGATTGAATTGCGTATGTAAAGAGAATAGAATCCGAGCTGCGATCAACGATCTGGGACGAATGATCGTGGCGCGAACGCCGAGGCGACCTCAAATTTCCAATTTTAGGGTCTTGTGATGGCAAATATACTTAATTATGGGGTCTAGAACCGAGTCTTTCCACTTTAGCCGGATATAGTTACATCGTCAGGGTGTTATTGTGGTTCATACAAGCCTTTTACATCTCCGGAACTCCTCCTATATCGGGACTGCAAAGGAGTATTTACCTCGCTTACTGTGTCGCGTGCTTCAATGGGACTGTCGGTGGGTCCAAATCATGCGATGTAAAGTTTTATCTGGTCGTGTGTGTGGTTTTGGGGCAGTGGAAGCCAAAAGATGCTTTGATGTTTGTCCTTCAGGCAATATATCACCCCACCCGGCGATCATACCACGACAGAATCGTGATGGAATGATCACTTGTTCCCCATAAACCCCGCCTACCCCGCAGAATCCATACTAACAGTGATGATTATATATGTTTTATGTTTCCATCCCAATTCGCGATTGTAAAATCATATCCACTCAAAAATATCACATGAAAGACTTCTTCTGAATATCCCACGAAAGACCACACGATGCTATCCCCAACATTCCTCAGCAACACATCCGACAACCTCTACCACATCAAACGCACCATCACTGATCCATCACACGACCTCACTAATCCAGCAAGCACAGTCGACATCCTTGGATCATATACAGACCTTCCTTCGGCCAAATATGCAGCCCGGTCAGCCCTGCTCTCCGAAGGCTACCTAGCCGATGACTTCGAAGTCTACCAAGTCAATGATGGAAAAGAAGATTGGAAATATGACGAAGGAGTTAGAGTATATGCAAAGGCTTTTGCTGGTCAAATCTTTGAGGTCAGAATTGATACTAAGCCAAACATTGGGAGATTTGAGGGAAAGGAGGGATGTGGGAGATTGTTTTACGGTTTGTCACTCTGGTTGAAATTTGTATCTGTGATTGAAGGGCCTGGAACTGATTTTAACTGTAGTACTTGAAACCATTATAGATTACAACCGGGACCGCACTGGCGGTGTCCAATCCACCGAAGTCCAAGGAACTTACCTAACTCAAGCCATCGCTGTCGCGGCTGCCAAGAAAGCACTCCTCGATGTTACGACGACGAAAGAATCATACGTGGAATATGATGAGAAGGACGATGGCGGAAATGTCGACGAATGGCCGTATGGAGATGATACTTACATCCATGCTGTTGCTGGAACAGGGGAGAATTTTTTTGTTTCTGTGAAGGCTAGAAAGGGGCAGCTTTGAAGCGTGGATGCTTGAAAAAGAGAGCGCAAACGAACAACTTGAAGATTTCATTAACATTTGAATTTTTGAAAACAGTTGTGTATTGTTAGTAAGATGTTAGCAGAAATAATAAGTGTCAATCAAATTTTGAGTAATTGGCAAGTGTTGAGGTTGGTACAAACTCCAAAAACTTGCAAACGATGTGATGAGAGAGGCCAGCCCACGCAACCTCTTTTCCATTATCTCACAACACTTAGCCAACATCTAGCTGTGGTATGATTTTTATACTTGTGGAGTGATACCATTACAGTCAAAATATAGTAATCAGCAGTGACTTGACTGCCGAGAGCGGAACAGGCACATGCCACATGTGCACCCCTCTTTGATGACAGAACCTAACTACGTCACTTAAACCGAACCCCCGCGTTGCTTCCTCTTGATGTTTTCTTTCCACCATTGAATAATATCTTCGCAAAATTTTCGAAGTATTGTGTATTCCGGAGCCGATTCAGAGTTGGCAAATTGATTCTTACCGTCAGATTGACGTCTGTGCAGAATATCTTCTCTCAACTTTAAACTCTCCTCCCTAACCACCTCTTCTTCCTTGTCCCACGCACCTCTTTTCGGCCTTTCCAGTATTCTTAACAAATTTCACTATAAAAGTTAACAAAAATATCGAAATGGCTCCAAAACCAAAGGTCCTCTTCGTTCTCACCTCCCATGACCAAATGGGCAACACTGGTAAACCCACAGGATGGTACCTTGTACGTCTCATCTTCTTTTATACATAACAAAGCGGCAAACTTACATGCTTTATCTGCAGCCTGAATTCGCTCATCCCTATGAAGTCTTAGCAGATCACTGTGACATTTCAATCGCCTCTCCAAAGGGCGGTGCAGCGCCCCTCGACCCAAGCTCAGTCGACGCATCCAAGGACGACAAAATCAGCGTCAACTTCCTCAACAAACATAAGTCACTCTGGGAGAACACACAAAAGTTGGACTCCTTCCTTGGACATGCTAGTGAATATGAAGCCATCTTCTTCGTTGGTGGTCACGGGCGTATGTCAAAATCCTAAAGTCAAATGCAAGGCACTAGCAGGATATTGGGACAATAACTGACATTTCCGAACCAAATAGCAATGTTCGATCTTGCAACGGACGCAACATCCCACAAATTGATTAATGAATTCTACACCCACAACAAAATTATTTCTGCCGTCTGTCATGGTCCTGCAGCTCTCACACACGTCAAGCTCTCTACTGGCGGATATCTTCTCGATGATACACCTGTCACCGGATTCTCAAACTCAGAGGAGGATGCTGTGCAATTGAGTTCTGTTATGCCATTCATGCTTGAGGATGCTTTGAACAAAGCCTCAGGGGCAAATATGTCAAGGCGAAGGAGGATTGGGGTAAGAAGGTTGTGATTGGGAGAGGTGGGAGGGTGATTACGGGACAAAATCCTGCAAGTGCTTCGGGGGTTGGGCAGGCGATTTATGAGGCTATTTATGGGGATCTGAAGAATCAGGACTAAATTTCAATAATGAGGCAGCAGGTGAAGCGGAGCAAGAAAAGCAGATAGTTGTGTTTGAGAAGTTATGTTATGGGAAGAAGTATGCTCTGTCACGTGACTCTAATTATTCTCAAGTTTTGGAGTTATTATGTAACAGTAACAGTGCCACTTTTCACTTGGAAGCACCTTTGAAGAGACGATTCAGTCTGGGTATTCCTCAAATCAATTTAATTGATAGTGAGTTGCAATCATGAGACCTTAAAAATGTCGGCTAAACCCAAAACAGCCAAACATCGAACACCGTGGCCTAGAACATCCAGATTAGCCTCAAGCCACGATATTAATGAGAATTAATCGCAAACACCACATCGTTCTTCCCCTTCAAATTCTTGTCCTGTTTAATTCGTTTTCATAATCGCTTCCTATCACCATGTAATCAAACATTTTAATCCTTTCATCTTGAATTGCAACAAAAATGACACTTCAACACAAAACCCAACCAGACATCCTCCTCCTTCTCGTCGCCGCCACCGCTCTCCTGGGCGTCCTCTTCATCACCGCTCATCATACTTACATCCACGGTCATGGACTAGAAGTCCATTTCCGAGAGAATATTTACGGCATCACTATCGCTGCCTTGGTGACAGTCATTTGTGTGTTGGAGATGGTGGGGTGGAATTGGGATAGGGGGTATTTGGATCGAGTGATTGAGAGTTGGAATGGCAGGACAGTAATCGGGAAGGAGCAAACAGTTCTGGAACCTGGAGAGAAAGGAGAAATTCCATGAAGCACGAGAGAAGGAACACTGAAGACTGGACAACTTAATTTTTTCACACTCGATATCTTGAGTTTTGAATCCCCGAGATGAGAACCGGAACAAAGCCGCAGCAGTATAATTACACTCGCCGAGTAGTATGAATGCCCCAACCACCCACCACATCAACTCATTCAAAACTTCTTTCAAACAAACTTTTAAACCGATCCTGTACTCTACGTGTCATATTTTCTGACGGGACCTCATTATAACATCTCAGCCAAACAAACCGAATACACAACAACAATGACATCCAACCACATCCCAATCAATATCGCCATCGATCCACCAACCATGGACTGCACCCAGCCCAAAATATTCGGCATCAACAAACAATTATACCCCTTCCTTCTCCTTTTCTACATCATCATCATCACAGTCAAAATCCCCTACCCCTTCTTCCCGCTCAGCCTTGCCCTCGCCATGCGACGAGATTACAACCCGGAGCTCACTGTCTCCCGCACGAGTATCTTCATATGCTACTCAGTTTACGCATTAAACGGACGATTTGCTTTGGAAACGATTGCGGATGCTACAATGCCGTATATTTTCCGGAAGGCAGATCCGAGGATGACTAGGAGGAAGTTGGTTGTTTTTGTGGTGCTTGGGGCTGTAATTTTGGCGGAGTTAATGGGGTGGAGATGGGATGGAGGGGTGTTGGATGGAATTCTGGAGTTTTTTAATGTTTTTTAAGGGTAAGTATAGCAGGGAATGCGGTAGGATTTGGGATTTGAGACAGATGAGGGTGTTCTATTGTAATCTATGGAGCAGTTTCATTGCACGAGAGAAAGTCAGCTCTTTTGTAAACCACAATTGAAAGTCGAGCTGATAAATTGTAATCTTAGATGAGGCACGGTCTCGCCTTGGCGGTGTATTCATGAACTCCCTCATCAACCCTTTTATCAATCTCAACACGCAGATTAAAACCCATTGAACTTTCGTATCTGGAAATTCGTCATAAGAAAACATCAAAATGTGAAACTGGGACACTATTTCCAACCTAATAATCAATCCATCTTCTCATACCCTACCTCCCCCCCCCCCTCCTTTTCATATCCCCAACTTACACAACCCACATAAAACGTCCCCCAGATATGGTCATTCAATTGAGATGCTGTTAAAGAACAAGCGAATGCTTTCAACCGTGATAAAGCATTTCTCTTTGCTTTGGTTTGCTGTTCGGCAAATTACTTCCAACTTCACACAAGCGAGGAACGTGAACAGTGATGAATGTTAAGTCAAGCAAGCCCGATCAAGTGTTTGATTATCTACCGTTTATAAAATAATCACACCCACTCAAAGGATCAAAATTGAAACGCTAGGTCCCAAAAGTAAAAGAAAAGTGGAAAAAGAAAAGTCAGAAAAGGAAGCAAAGCCCAGATGACACACTAATTTCAACCACCAAATGCTATGCTAATGCAAAAATATGTGAAACAAGAGAGAGAAGAGAAATAGAAGAAAACACACACAACAAATAAAAGACGTTAAATCGTAAAAGAGGTACTGCCATCAACGTTCACGTCGTTTATCATCCCAGCCATCTTCTGATCTGATCTGATCCGATCCAACCAAAGGAAAGGAAGTCCTATACCCATACCTATACCATGCCATAACCTATCCCAATCCAACCCAAAACAACCCAGCCCAAGCAAATGCCCATTCATATCCATATCCATACCAATACCAATAACCATACCCATACCCAAAAAGCGCTGTTCTGTGTCTCCACCCAAGATATTTTCTGTCGATATATAGTTTCATCAATAGCCATCACCCCTCACTCTCATCCTATCCCTCAAGCGTTCCCGCTCTCTCTTAATCCCAACACTACTCACACTATCACTCGGCGCCACACTCCCCGCATACCCAGCTCTATTCATTCCCCCTCCATACCCACCGTAATAGGCATCCTCATCACTCTCCTCACCCGCCTCTTCCTCGCCTCGTCCTCGCACGCCTCGCCCGACATAACTCGCTCCTCCGCCACCGAATCGATGGGAGCCTGCTACGCTTGCAGGGAGAGGGACATCTCTCGCTGAAACGACGGAGCGAGGGAGTGGGACGTCGCGCGCTGAGACGTGGGAGCGTGAACGACGTCCTCCTCCTGCTCCGTGATGAGAGCCAGAAATGGGAGGTGATGATCGCAGATCAACCACCCGTTCACCGTCATGGCCCATGATGGTGATGATTGTATTACCACTCTTTTCTCTTCCTCTCTCGCCACCTCCGGCTCTTGAAGAAGTTGATTTCCTACGTGATGGCTTGATCGTGCTATCGGATGTATGCGTTCGTGCACTAGCATAGCTTTGCGAACCTGTTTCTGATCCCTCTCTTTCTGCTTTCCTATCGCGATGATGGCGATGGGAGCGATGACTGACACTACTTCTTCTATCATCTCCTCCTCCCGCTTCTTCCTCTTCTTGAACATGTATTTCCTTCTCTTCTCTTCTTGACACATGACTGCGTGCTCGTGTGCTGCTCCGTTTGGATTTATGGCTCACATGACTTCTACCATCATCTTCCGCGGCAACGGCAATCTCTCGTTCCCGCTCTCGCTCTCTTTCCATGACGCGAGAGCGTGCTGAGGCGTCGGGGGATATTCGCTTCGGCTGCGTGCGCTGGCTTTACTGCGCACTGAGACTCGACTTCCTTCCCCTCCTCCTCCTCCGCTAGCACCGACATTATCAATCATCCTCACACCCACACCACCATCGACGAAATCATCTCGAACCAACCCTGTCGGTGGGGGAGTAGGAGCAGGCGCAATAGCATAGCGGATATTTCGCTGAATCCTCCTCTCATCTGCATCTCTATCTCGATTTGAAACCGTGCTTCTCGCGGGACGGACTTCAATCGTTGGTGTGTGTTGTGGATAGATAGGAATAGGATGGGGATGAGAGTAGGTTGCGCTTCTTTGGCCGAGGGTTGGTTTGAAATTTGGGGCTTGAGATGTGCGAGGGAGTGGATCTGGTGCTTCGCTGCGAACCATGGCGTATGCGACTGCTGCTCCGGCTGCTGCTCCAAGTATGGTGCCGATGATGGCTTTGCCACTTATTCCTCCTGCTGAGTTTGAGGTGGTGTCGGGTGGAGGAGAGGTGGTGTAGTGTTCTGTGACTGTTTCTCTGCGTACAAGACGCATTGGTAGGTTCCCTGGGAAAGTGTCTGCTCTTTGGACTCCTCGTGATGGGGGCCCCTCTCCTCCATCATTATTGTCCCTAACTCCGGATGTGGATTTTGCAACGTCTTTTTGCCATTGTAGGACTCGACGAACTTCCTTGACTGTACTTGCTCCTTCGCCAAGATCACCACCATTCATAACAGTACCGGGAGGCACATAAGTCGCGGCCAGATAATGTCCGTCTAAATCTCGAGTCCTTACACATCTCCCTCCCTCCACCTCTGCATCCACAATTCCGGTTTCCATACATCCTGGATTCAGCAACCTGCTCTTGCTATAGAAGTCCGTTACTTGTTTTGGCGTACTTGCTGGCAGGTGTATATTTTGGGGTGTGATCTGCGGATAGGGCGATTGTGTGAGAGCGAAGATGGGGAGGGGTGCGGAAGGGGTGAGAAGACCGAAGGTGAGAGTAGCAGGGAAGGTAGTTGAGGCGGAGAGGTAGCGGATACCGAGTGGTTGGGTGATGGCAGCGTAGAAGGAGGATGCCGATGGGAGGTGTGACACGAGGATGAGGGGGATAGGTGGGTTGTGTGTTGACATGTTTGTCGTATGGTATTGTACAGTGAAAACAAAAAGGCCGATCAGATGGCAATTGATCGGACGAAAGAGGCAAAAAGGAGTACAACCAAGTCAATGCAAGGTACAATTAAGAATTGAGATGTGAAAAAGAAAAACGACGACGTCAAGTGTAGATAGACAAAAGCGGTGTAAAATGAAGCAGAAGAATAGGGAAGTTGGTCTCTGACTCGTGGCAATTGAAGCGGTTGATCGACAAACACACCCACAACGAACAAGTCGAGAGAGTAGAAAAGACCAAAAGAGCAAGAAAGAAAGACGGCGGTAATATGAACAGAGAGAGTCTTATTATACGAACCTCCCTCCTCCCACTTAAGAATTGGATGGACGACAGACAGACAACCCAACCGCCCGCCCAGCTCACGAAGCCCACTTACTCACTCACTCCCTCGCTCACTTCTCAGCCATCAACAATCAATCAGCGCATGCTCTACTAATCTTCTGCCCCTTCACACCATTCCCCTCCATCATAGAATAGAGTGCATCGAGACCCGAAAAGTGACTGCTCAGCAAGCCCACGACCTATAGCCAGCAAGCTACGCACCACTCAATCCCCACGCCCTACTTCCAGCGTGACCGCCGTTCATACTTCAGGCTCTAAAGGACGGCTCCACCCAGGCACAAATGCAGTAGTACCTACCTGTCAAGCTCTAGCACTGCTGCTTCCAGACAGCGATGCGTTGCCCCCCTCTGCATGCCACGTTTGCCTGTCGCCAGTGGCATAGCCAGTGACTTGATCGGATTCAACGTGCATCATGCGGCCGCGTTCGCCCTGCCCCGCGATAGGGTCCGAGGGGTAGAAGACGGACGGAATGACGACGAATGGGAATGCGTTCCTGTATTCCCATGGGATTGAGAATGGCGAGACGGTCTATCTGTTGACGAGAGATGGACTGACATGGGCGAAAAAGGATGTGAAGTTGAGGCGAGATTCAAGAGATTTGGGAGGCATTCGCAGCTTGTGCAGTATTAAATGATGGGGGTAAAAAGTATTTCATAACCAATTGACAACGCAGAATGTGGGATGCTGTTGGAGACGAGATCCGCCGTACGACGTGACTGCCGACTCTCTCGATGTACAAAGTATGTTGTGTCAATTCAATATATCCACACTGCGGGGCACTTCAATGGGGCGTCAAGGTTGGCTTTCATTGTCTGATATCCACCTCGCACTGCTTTCTCCGTCCGGAGAATCGTCTCGAGTGGTTACTTGAGGCCACGACTTATATGCGTGCCATCGATCCGTAACGGTGCTATATAACCTTGCTCGTGCTGGAGCCCTCCGAACATCATCTCCCAATCGAGTCAGGTCAACGCCGTGGATGAACTAACTACTACTACTAGCCAGGGGGAACTTCCACCAGCCACTAAGCTGGTAGAGTTGAGACAAAAAGAGATGTAGAACCAAGTTGAGTTGGTCTACTAAGACGACTAAAGCGTCTTGGATCTGATGTTGAACGCCTGATGTTTTGGTTGTAAAAACAGAGGACAGAGCACACAGACACCCAAGCCGGGCCCCAAGAAGCGATTTACACGATGTTATGATCGCAGTAAATGCTCATTGGTCCCGCTTTCACCTTGAAAATCGACCAAAGATCTCCCATATAAGCCTCCGCCCAAGTCCGTGTGTTCGTTTTGTGTCGAATTGCTCTTGTTGGTCAGGCAATTCGGCGCCGGATTCGCGTGGCGTGGTGATGATTTAGATGACGTTCCATGCATCCTCAGCAGCGTGGCAGAACTTGCTGCATGCCACACTGGCCGAGAGACTGAAGTTGCTGATGGCGATCTTTTCGTCGACGAACTGATCGGCGAAGTTGTCGGATCCCTTGGCCATGGCTCCCACAAAAACGCAGATACTCTCCTTATCGTCCAGCTTCTCAATGTACTCCCTGACTCGGACCAATGGAGCATCAAAACTGAGGGTGATCTTGCGACAGTTGGGAGGGAGGTGGTCAGAGATTGGGTTGGCGATGACCTTGAGCAGCTTCTCTTGCGAGTTGATGGAGCGGATGGAGAGACGGTGAAGAAGTTGGACCATCAGACCCGCAAATCGCTTGAAGGTACGGGGAATTCGCACAGTGGGGCTGACCTCAATGAGGACGCCTTTGGCGGTGTGGATGTAGATTTGCAGACGACCAGCCTTGTTGATTGGGGAGTCGAGAAGGGTGAGGAGACACTGGTATGGAGTTAGTTGGGCTCGAGGCATGGATTACAGTGTGTCCAACCTGGTGAGTGATATCTGGGCGGGCATCGCTGATGTCGCGACCCATCTTGCGCATGACTCCAATGTGCTCGTCACTATTCAGTAGCGAGTACTTCTCCTCTCGTTGTGCTCCAGGTCGGCCATTGCCACCACCGCCGCCAGTGAAGACGGCTTTGTATGTCTCGAGACTGGCGTTGGAGAGGACGACAATCAATCGCTTTGTGTCCTTGTCGGTGGAGGGAATAGGGACATGTTGCTCTGCGACGAGCTGAGGAAGGGCTGGCGGGGGAAGGGATTGCGTTCCTGACATTGTAGAAAGTTGATCAGTATTTAAATGGAGGTATTATGTTGAATAATCCAAAAGTTTGGGGGGCAAATGATGTTGCACGCTGGGGAACAGAAGGGGGCAAATTTGATGAAGGAGGATGGAAGACTCTGCTGCCGCAAAGGTGGGGATGGATGCTGGATGATGGCGTCGCCGACCCTGAAAAGGTTTTGCGGGAGGCATAACCACAACTTCGTCCAAATCTCGAGTACAAACAAGGGCAAACAATGGCAGGCGTATATGGGCTTACTTTGACGCTTGACGGAGCGGTTTGCAGTTGTCGACATTTTGGCGCTTCTTGGAGGGGGAGGAGGGGAGTTGTGGGAGGTTGTGCTTTTTTTCCTGTAGTCAGTGCTGATGGCAGAAAAGGCTCGTGAGAAATCAACTGGTTCTTCGAGTGAGGAGTTGTCGAGTAGTGAAGAGGCGAGAGAATTGAGAGATATTGTAGAAGGTAGAAGAGGAGGAGTTTATTATTGAGGAATTCGAATAGTGGAAGTTGAAGGGAAGTAGCGGTGACGATGGGATGATGTGAGACAACAAGAAGAATCAGCAGAATAATAGGAGAGAATTGAAGGTGAAAGTGGCCTCAGAATTTGCTAGCACGCTAAGAAAAAGGGCAGGCACGGGGCACGTGAGCATAAGCAAGGGCAAGGGCAAGGGAACAACTCCGTGGGTGTTGAGATCAGGCTATGAGAGAAGAGTCATGCATGGTCAATTGGCATTTGGATAATCGACCAACTTCAATCGAGTGTATATCGTTACTATCATAATCTTATGATTGAAGTCATTGAAAGCTGAATAACAGGACGGCGGTCGGGGGAAAGAAAGCTTGTTGGTCCCCTTGTCTCGCTTCTCCCCTCCCAAACTGGCGGGGTACATACACCAGCAAAAAGGTGTGCACTCAGACTCCAAACTACCTTGGGGGGTGAGTTATTAATTACTTTTTAACAGCTGAAGGAAAAGCAAAATTAACACCACCATAAGCGTCCTGTATCTACCCTATAGGATCATCTGCATTATGAAAAATGGCATTTCTATCAAGCCAGTTTCCACATTAATGATGTCCTGTCCTTGCTTGATTCTTTCTTGGTTTCATCACACACTTAGTTAGCAAACATCAAACAAAGGACACGAATAGCAAACAAGCTTCCTCACCAACCCTTAGACAAAAGCATATGAAAACTTAAACAAATCTTTAGCACTTCAAAAAGCCCTCATCTCATTATTGCCATCCGACTTCCGAAGAGAGTACGTCGCCTTCAACTCTCCGAACAAAGTGATTCGTAACGCTTCATTTTAGTAGATCAAGCGAGCGTATTAATCGCTCAGCAGGAAGCCACAGCAGCCCGTCAAAACAATTAGCTTGACTTCACCTTCCATCTCTTACCCCAGAAACTTTTTAGGTGGAATAAAGAAACAGAGAAGGAAAGAACAAGGAGGAGGAGGGGAAAGAGAGAAAGAATGCAGGACCTCCCATTCCATCTCAGGAATGGAATACTTTCCGCTTCAAAACCACCGCCGCCCGCCTCATCAACCACTGACCCAAACAATCCCCACGAGAGAATAATCACCACGACCAAGATGTACTTCGAGATCTGGAGCTGCAATCTAGACCTTCTTCGGAATCTCAATCTAGACTTCCCGTCCACCAAGACATCGCTACAATGTCTATTGTTGTTCTTCCTCTTGGCATCGCCCTTGGCTGTTTGGCGACGCATACCGAGGGAGTGGAAGGGGATCCTAAGATTCCTGGTCGATGATGGCTTTTTCGTCGCTGCTTTGGTGAGTTCTCCTTTCCATGTACAGTACCTGTGCTGCATGTACTTTCTGGGTCGCTGGCTGATATAATCCTCTTGTAGACAACAGAGATCATCCATATCGGCCTCGCCTTGCTCTCCATCTCCAATGGCATCTCCACCCCCCACCCCACCTCGATCCAAAGTCGTGCAACCCTCTCAAAAGCAATGGAATATCATTTCTTCGCCGAGGCTTTCTACATCCTCACTGCAACTTTCCTTCGAATCACAGTCGTGATTTCCCTCTTCCAATTTACCACCACATCCAACTTTGCAATCTTGAAGCGTCTCAATACTTCCATTCCATCGATCATATTGACAGGCGTGCTGTTTGTCTGCGTGAATGCGAATGCAATATTCCTCATTGTTTTGATGCGACAGTGTAGACCTGTTGAGTACTTTTGGACGAGATTGCTGGGTGCAAAGGGAGGTTGGTGTGTTGGGTTTGAGGCGGTTGAGTGGTATTCTACTCGATATGCTGTTGTTGAGGCTGTGTCTGGGGTAATTCTTTTTGCTTTGCTGAATTGGGTGATGAGGGAGAGGGGAACGGATGAGAGGTCTCGTTGTGGGTTGAAGGTTGTCGCAGTAGTCGGTTGCTTGTGAGTTTTTACGTCGAGAGATTTTGTCGATGGAGTGCTTGCTGACATTCGAGGAGGTCATCTTTGATGACATTGATTCGTCTTCCAACTTCCACACAGTTGTGGACGATATCCGACCTTTCCACCGATTTTGTGCCAATTGTAGCCAGGTAATTCAGCCATCATTCTTCTATTCAATCCCAACTAACGATTTCAAGCTCCATTCTCGAGATTGGTCTGGGCATTTTAGGGATATCGTTCACGCCGTCTTCAGATACGAGCAGGGTCGAGTTATTAGAACTCACAGTAGACGAAGAAAAGCTCTCAAAGGGAATCGATGAGAAATTTCCTAGCGAAATGCGTGTCTGTTAGCAATAATGAAGAAAATAGCAAGGACTCCAGAGCTGAAACATCTGCGAAGTCCGACGATAGATAGAACCCAAAATGAGAACTCGCAAGAGCAAAGCACACAGAATCTGACACCGTTCAAGTCAGTGAGAAAGAGAGAGAAAAGTCAGAGAAGTCATTCCGCCGGCCACAACATTAACAACGACAAAAAACCCCATGATTAAGCCACCCTGTACTGTACTGTACATTTCGTACTTCGTAAAAGCAACCACCCCATCGCTGACAGAACACCTCCCGTTTCAACAACATCAAGAATCAGACCACAATTCGAGAAAAGGCCCAACTCTAATGATCCTAATCACTCCGGCAAAAGTAGTGCATGAACCCACTTGCGCTCGTGGAGAAGAAGTCCACCACGCGGGATCTTTTCAACTTTTGGGAGTCTGGGACACTTTGATAAAACCCCGTTATGCAAGGCAAGGGCATGGTGGAGTTATGACCACATCGCATCGAGCATCGGATTCTTCGCTTCGATCTCAAGTTCTCAAATAATCCCCAACCCACCAGTAAGTAGTAGGCAGGAGACCGTTTGAATAGTGTGAGATCGGGTTCTTGCTATTATGAAATCAATCCCCACCTGATTGATGGGCAGTAATTGCACCAAACTGTTCCATGTATGCAGGTAGGTGCCAAAACGCGGCATTGTTCACCGGTTCGTACCCGAACGGAGCGTTGAACATTTGAACATCGGATTCTCATGCGCGAAAATATGTAGTCGGGACGTGGAATCATAGGTGGCATTTGTAGCTAGAGCGATCAATCCGAAAAAATCGGATTCTAATGCGCGAAAAGAACTGATGGACGACGCATCTTGACTGCCATTGACTATGGAGTACTCCATGCGCGCCCCGTCGACCATGGAATCGCGGATGCCGAGTGTAGTTTAGCGAAAGATGCATAGGTAGGTACTGTTACCTATCGAGCCTGAAGATGATTTCATCGCGACTGTTCGGATGGTTCAAGTTTAGGTTCCATCTTTTCTTCTTGCAAGTTTGAGTAGTTGAGCCTCTGGAGAGACAAGAAGAGGTGAAACATCCATTGTTCAGGTCCGGGGCTTCAAAGTTTGCTCAGGAGGATTGTGAAGTTATGAAAGTGTCAATAATGATTTAACCCGATGTCAGAATTTAGTTTTCCCAGCCGTTACCTTGGGGAAGAGATTAAATCTCTCATACGGAGGTACCAAGGGAATTGTGATATCTTTTTACAAAGACCTTCCTTTCTCTCTTCCCTTCCAAGCCACAATTTAAGGAAAAGGGAGTTGTGCGCAGGTGAGGCGCATGAAACTGGCCCCTCCTTTCTTGAGGTCATCATGGTGAAGATGCTACTGTACCTCCAAAAAGAAAAGAAAAAGAAAAGGGGACTCGCCCAATGAATCCCAAGACTTGAAGTTTGAAGCACTCAAGGGTTATGCTTATTTCCAGTGGCGTTCATACCTGTCCCTATTATTGGCAAATCTCGACCGGGAGTAGTGGACTAAGTAGAGCGATGTTCTGTGCATCATC
Source organism: Tetracladium setigerum (assembly GCA_031472005.1). NCBI lineage: Eukaryota > Fungi > Ascomycota > Leotiomycetes > Helotiales > Tetracladium > Tetracladium setigerum. The sequence continues at coordinate 2,821,515 of PZJY01000006.1, forward strand.
ATGGGTGCTGACTACTGCTGAGGAAAAAGATGGAGAGAGATCCTGGTCGTTCTTTGGAGTGTGGTGTTTTGGAAGGGCAGGTTTGAAACTAGCTGAGAATGGACCAGGAGTTGTGCAATTGCTATGATGGAAGAATCGGATGACATTCTTGGCGAGAAATATGTTTGGCGCGCCGTTTTTCTTTTGTGTTCGCTGGGAGGAGGAGGGATCATGGCTGGAGATACGGAGATGGTTTGGGTGAGTAATGAATGAGGCAATTGTGATTTGGAATGTAAATGATCAGATGAGGCTGGAAGGGGAGGTTGTGTTTTGGCGAACGACACGTGAACTAAGCAAGTCAGAATACCTGTACGGTCTCGATATATTTGATGGAAGGCATTAATAATGGGGGCACACAGTCACTGCTACAACCTACAATGTTAACAGATCATCAATTGTGTGTGAACAGGTACCTTTTCGCGGTTCAAAGCTACTTGCTCATGAGGTTACAGTAGACCCAATAAATTCGGGCAAAACGGCAGACCGGCTTTGCTTTTTGCCTAGAGGTTGGTTGGTTGGTCGGTTGATTGAAGAACCTCGATCACTGTAATTTCACATAGCTAATGCGTATTATTGACATCTGATAATGGAAGGCGTAGGTAGGTACATTTAAGGTTGTCATCAAGCGACATGGAGGTTGAGATTCTGGTGTTCAGAGGATATTAATTGGTGCTCTTGGGGGTGGCCACCGTATGCCAAGACATGTTCTCTTCTGTCCCTTGTCGCTTCTTCAACCTCTCAATAACAACAACAACAACAACAGCAACAGCACCATCAAACGAAGCCGTTTCTTCCATCTAGCACGCATTGATCAGTTGGATCCATCTGATCTCCCATGCCAATGTTCCTTTGTTCCTTATCCCGCCGACTGATCCATTTAATGTTTTTCCCGATGGTTTCGACACTTCCATTGATGATGTTCTCCTGGGCTGTTTTACCAAGACCTCTTCCCGACATCTCGAGTTTCCGCTTAGGCGCCATGACCCATCAACCCTGAGCGCCTCTCCCTTAACGCACAGTCGCTGCCAGTTCGTACAACTCTGAGTTAACCCCCAACTGTAATCTTCGAGGAGCCATTCAGACGCCTCCATTGGCTCCCGCCTCGGATCCATCTGATTCGAACTTTCCCCGCGCTTGTCCCCCTTCGGATGGCAGTGGGAAGAATTCGGCTGAGCTGCGACAACAATAACCTCACCTCCCGTTTCACGGCCGCCTTGCGACGACGGGATCGCCTTTGCCTATGTCTGGAGCCTTTTAAGCATGGTCCTGAAAAGATGGGCCTGGTCAGAGGAGGTTTGGCCGCGCCAAGAGGATGGGATAAGTATTCGTCTGTCCTCGACCTTGGAATGTTTCTTCTCTTCTCTTGTCCTCTCTCATCCTTTCTCTACCTCTCTTATTTGGCTGTTTGGTGGGATTCATTCTTTCATTCTTCCCTTCTTACATTCGTCTTGCTAGTCAAGCAGATCACGTTGACCGTGCATCTTTTTCATCTATACACCTCGACGGCCTTCATTCCTTGGATATTGATACTCAGGATTCCTTGAAGAAGTAGTAGTAGATTTTGCTTCTCTTCTCTCTCTCCAATCTCCACGATATTCATACAGATTTTCAACATGCGCTTCTCAACAGTTCTCTGCGCGGCGGCTTTCAGCGGGGTTGCTCTGGGTCAAGCCAACAACAGACAAGGTGGTGGACAGAATAACGGTGGAAATAACAATAACGCCGGTGGGAATGCCAACAATGGAGGCAACAATAATGGAGGTGGAGATGCTTTGGCCTTGACCGCAAATTTGGTACAGACTGGAAGTCAGAATGATGGTGGAGCTGGGGGCGTGGCCGCTGATGGGCAAGCTCTATCCAAAACATCTAACAACAACTTTATCAACAACTGTGCTGGAAAGACCTTGACAAATGGTCTCCAAGTTGAGGCAGGATCATGTAATGGTATTCGTAAGTTTGGATATCATTCAAACATTCAATACAAAAACTAACAGAACCAGCAATGGGAGATATTCCATCGAAAAATAACATGATCTCAGCAGTCATCACATTCCCACAGACCGGAGGCCAGGCGCAGGCAGCCGATACTACATTCGACATCAAGGTTCAAATGCAGAATCTCGTTGCAGGATCATTCACCAATGCCCAAGAAACCTACTATTCTGCGCCCCAGGCATTGCAGGGTGGAAAGATTGTCGGCCATACCCACGTCACCGTACAGGATATGGGAAATTCCATGAACCCAACTCAACCTCTGAATCCCGCCGTCTTCGCCTTCTTCAAGGGCATCAACGATGCTGGTAACGGCAACGGCGCTCTCTCCGCAACCGTGACTGGTGGACTTCCAGCTGGCAATTACCGTGTTTGCACAATGACCTCAGCATCTAACCACCAGCCTGTGCTCATGCCCGTTGCACAACGTGGAGCACAAGACGACTGTACCAAGTTCGTCGTTGCTGCTGCTGGAGGAGGTGGAAATAACAATAACAACAACAACAACGGGGGTAAGTCAAATTCTAGCTTCTTCACTTAGACTGTCAGATATTCTATATGTGCAAAAGCTTACCTCTGTTTAGAAACAACAATGCTGGGAATAACGCCGGCAATAACAACGGACAGTAAGTTTGAGTCTATCTATACTCAGACCTCCAGATATTAGATTATTTCAAAAGCTGACTTCGATATAGAAACAACAACGCTGGAAATAATGCAGGAAACAATGCAGGAAATAACGCGGGAAACAACGCGGGAAATAACGCTGGAAACAATGCAGGAAACAATGCAGGAAATAATGCTGGAGCTGGAAATAATGCTGGTGGAGCAGCAGCTTCTTCTACGACCACCACCGCTGCACCAGCTGCCACGAGCGCCGCAGCAGGTGGCAATGGAGGGAATAATGCAGGAGGAAACGCAGCTGGTGGTGGTGGACGATTCGGAGGAGGAAACCGAGGAGGTCGAGCTCGCGGTGGACGTCGTGCTCGTTCGTTCGTTCACTAGGCCTCTTGTCACGTCACGAATTGTCAATGAGTTCGATTCATGATCATTCGGTTGCGAACAGCTGCTGGGTTGGTGGTTGGGTTTTTTAATTTTTATCGAAAGTGCATTCACGGGTGTCTACATTTTTGAGGTTTGGAGGCTGTCGAGGGAGAGGGTTTTTTACACGAGTTTTCTAAATGTCAACAAATCATTGGCATTGTGTATCATTTTTTGGGCGCAATTAATTTCACATAGATGATGATGAGAGAGACAAACAAATTTAAGAATGAAGCCAAAAAAAAATATACAACATCTCAACACTTCAACACTTCAATCGTCGAGTGTTCAGGTTGAGGTTGAACTTTCGACGGATCTGAAGGTTCGGATGCTTCAAACAGTGAATGAGATGAGAGTTCCCAACTTTCCCATCCGAACGCGCCCAGCCTTTCCCATAGCATTGACAAAACACACTCTTCAAACAGGAGTGTCCAAGCCTTTAATCTTAATATGGCTCATGCTAAGATCTTCCAAAACAAGATCATTGACAACCCGAGACGTTCTCTGTCCCAAAACATCAGCCGCCCAGCGAGCCGCCTCGGCAGTAGTTTAGCGAGTAAGAGAGTCGCAACCCCCTGAATCAAAGGGCCCGAGGTGGTCGACGTCGAGAAAGCCAAGCGGAGCCGACCACCCCTCTCCTCTCAAGCATTGAGCCAATTCCAACGACACGACGACGCCAAAACATAAACGCCGACTAAAATAAACAAAACAAAACATTATTTTTTATTTAGATCTGCTTTAGCTCATATATCGTCGTGTGCGCTCTGGACCAGCCATTGATTACTTGCGTGCAAGTATGAGGGGATGGTGAGGATGATGTTGACACTATGTACGTACAGTACCGCCCTCTCCAGTCTAACCTCTTCCTCATCCTCAATCTGAATACCTGACTCTCTGCCTATGTGGTAATGGCAATGGCAATGGCAATAACAATGATACGAACTGAGAGCTAACTAAATCTCTACCTCTCCTCCAGGATCGAACCCTCCCTCCGTCTCCGTCGCGCAATCCACGCCAACTCCCCCTCCTCGTCTCCCGCATCCTCAAAACCCACCCCACACTCCTCCACAACCCCGATCCCACCCCCTCGGCCTCAGCAACACATCTCTACATCTCGCCTCCTCTCTCGGCCACCTCGCCATCGTCCAGGTCCTCCTCACCCTCGGTCACGAGCGCGAGACCATCTCCCTAAACGAAGAGTACCAAACACCACTCATGCTCGCCTCAGCCGCAGGCCATACCGAAATTGTCCACCTGCTTTGCACATCCTGTCCATCATCCATCGGAAAGCGCGATATCAAAGGGCGCGATGCAATCATGGAAGCTAGTCGTGGTGGACATGACACATGTGTTCAAATCATTCTCACGTTCTCGGCCTCCGGTCCAGAGGGCTTACTGAAGAATGCGGATTTGGATGGGAATACTGCGCTGCATTTTGCGAGTTCCAATGGGCATTTGTTGGTGTTGAGGACTTTGTTGGCGGCTGGTGCGGATAGTGAGAGGAGGAATGTGTGGAGCTGGAAACCGGTTGCTTATAGTGCTACTGTGCAGGCGGAGGTCTATTTTAAGGGGTTGGTGGGGAGGTGGATAGGAGGAGGTTGAAGAGGGAGGAGGTTGTTGAGAGGGGTACTGGTGGGGGGTTGAGGATTGTTGGGGATGAGCAGGAGTGATGGTGATGCTTTGTTCGATACTATCGGAGAGGCGGCAGAATTGTATTTTGGGAGCGGGTTGAATGGAGCTTGGGTTTATTACGGATTACGAATGGGCGTTCACATAGGTGTCGGGGCGTATGGATGGGGCTTTGCATTGCATTGCTGGGTAGGATATACTGACTGGTCTCGCAGAATCTGCTGTGAAAAGGGAGATAGATGCTACCGGTAAGTCTTCTAGTATTACCAATAGATTAGGGAGCTATCAGAACATTTCTCAAATCGAAATAACACGATATGAGTTTACAAAGGAGTAAATCAACCATCATAGAGACTACGCTTATATTACAATGCTGCTCTAAATAATAATGCTGTGACGTTGAGATTTCCCCCTCCGATATAAATCTCATTTGCATTCTTTTATCAACTAATCAGTATAGTAGGTGTGAAGACGTGCCTCATGGCCAACTTTCCCCCTTTTCGTCGTTTAGTCCTTTCGTTCTCTTTCATTTTTTAATCTTTTCGTCTTTTTTGGTATTGAGATATCAAAGTGCGATCTCAGGATAGGATATGCACGACGCATGTTCAATATTCGTCCTTCTTACTTTTTAAGCTCCCGTTGTTTTCGATTGGAAGAGAGGGTTGATGGGACGATTTTAGGTGTAAGAATAGCTGTTCCACTATAATGAAGCCTCGGTTTATGCATGAGTGTAAACTTCCTATCGGGTACAGATAGATCACTATACCTGAAAAGCAAGATATATCACAGATGTCTCTAAATTAAAGGAACGTAATATTCCCTAAGCACACTATTTTCCCACATTAATATCCCAGTCCCAAGCAACAAAAACACTCCTTGATAGCTAACTAAATAGCTACCAATTACCAAACCGATGCAATGCCCAAAGAAACCTCAAGCAAACAACTCCCCCCATCATCAGGCTCACAATCCTCCTCTATCCCTCCATCCCCATCCTCCCCAATCCTCGCAAAAAGATCCTTCGTCCTCGGCCCCGTATACGTCTTCCTCGCACCCGCCCACCACCAGCCCAACGCAAACACCGCAATTCCAGCCGCAACCACACTCGCATAATTCATATTCGCCACCGTAATCGGCCTGAGTGTCGGGAACATCAACACTACGCTGATGAAGAAAACCCAGGTGCACGCTATAGCGTTGATGGGTTTTTGCAGACGTCCGAGCGTGTAGGGTCCAGGTTGGAAGGGGAGTGAAGAGGAGTAGATATTACGTGCGAGGATGACGGCTGCGTAGGAGAGGTCGAGAGCGGGTGCGGTGATGGCGAAGATGGATAGGATGGTCAAGGTGGAGCCGAGACCGATTAGGTTGAGGAGGGAGGAGAGGAGGACGATGAGCCAGACGGAGTTGACGGGGGTGAGAGTGCGGGAGTTGATTTTGGCGAAGAAGCTAATGTTGTTAGTTATTGAAGTAGCTAATTGGGCTTGAGAGGAAGGGAAGGAAGATTCTCACGGTGAGAATGGGATTGCACCGTCCCGAGAAAAGGCATATGCCATTCTTGTATCTGCAAGCATGGCGGCGCAACCAGTGAAGAATTGAACGAGAACGACCCAGAACCACATTGCTGTTCCGCCTTTGACTCCACCTGCGTTGAGGAAGATCTGAGCTGCGGGTAATCCAGTTGGACTGGTTAGAATTGTGTCTAGGTCTGGGATGCAGAAACACATAGTTACTGTCAACACCCAGCCTAAGGCACCTGAGATGGTAACGGCCCAACGAATGGCTTGGGGTCCTCTGAGCGCTGCATCATGGGTTTCTTCCGACATGTGTGTGGTACCGTCATAATCTGTCATGACCCAAGCAACGGAAAGAAAGGAGAGTAAGAATGAAAATCCTGTTCCCCACCCGGAACCGTTGGTAAAGTGTGTAAATACCCATTTGGCGGGTTGTAACTTTGGAGTGAGAACAAGGAGACTGACGCAGATTGCTAGAGTGGCCAGAATATTGATGGGGGCAAACCAGATGACAGTCTCGTGGAGCGTCTTGGTGGTGAGTGAGCAGATTACTCCAAAGATTATTAGCATTAGTATTGAGAGAAGGACGATCTGTTGAGAGGTACTATGAAGTATTAGTACAACCCAGGCTTTAGTACAAATGACTTACGGCGAGAAGGCGTATGACTCTCCATCAAATTTAGAGTTCATACTTGCAGTCGCCAGTATCATCTGAGCTACCGTGTATGCCACACTCGCCACGCCAGCAGTCTGGCCTAGGAGGTTACACCATCCAATTATCCAAGACCAAATTGCTGCATGCTTGGGTGGCACAACATTTTTGGTCACAAAATACATTCCACCAGCAGTGGGGTAAGCCGAGACGAGTTCGGCGACTGTGGTGTGATTGTCAGCTGGATGTTGCTGCAATCCATCGATGAGGATCGGTATGGACAGATAAATACCTGATGCTGATATACAAGACGCCATCAACGAACCGAAGAGCCAGGCCCATACTGCAGAGGCTGGTCCACCGAGACTGAGAGGACTTCCAAATGTAGCCGGAACGGAACCCAAAACTCCAAGGACAGAGACAGCATAAGATAATGTAGACCATTTCGAGAAATGTCTACTCATATCCTGAAAATAGTTAGACTCTGGAAGAAAAAATACAACGGCATTCATACCTGAGTGTATCCAATTTGATTGAGCAAACGCTCATCATCATTATCGATGGTAGCCATTGGACGGCGCGACCCTCTGGTCTTCGCCTTCTCAGCAACAGGGCCTTCCTTGACAGCAGCTGCCGAAGTCTTCTTGTCTGTGGACTCCATGATCAATCAGTATGGGAATATTCAAAATGGTATTGGTGCATAACGAAAAAGAAAACAGAGAAGACACGAGGAGTGGTCTTCATAATAAGGTATCTATCTAGTCATCGGAATGATCTCAATTTCAGGGACCACCCCACGGAGAAGAAGGGTCCTTTTACCCCATACACACCAATAAACGAGATAGAACAAATCCAAGATGATGGGAAGGCAGCCGTTTCGGTAGATTTTCAGGGTTGTAGTCAGAGTGGCCTTACCTTGACGTTCTGGGTGGTGGATGCAGAGCGGAATTCGAAGGAGCTCCAGTCGGAAGAGAAGGGAAAGCTGTGTTGGAAGCCGTTGATAGTGGCGTCTGGGAAGGCTTGTGTAACGGCGGAACAAAATGATGTGATGGAGGAGTGTTAAGGACAGCTTGTTGTCTGACCTCTAAAAAGGTCGTACTATTGTCTAGGTACTGTACTTGTCTCTGAGAAAAGGGGGACAAGTAGAACGACAAATCGCGGAAACTGCCGGTTGCAGTCACTCTTCGTACTCAACACTGCAAGTCGTAACATTCCCGCATTTCGCCTGAAGTAGGTATTCAGAAGTCAACAAAGGTACAAGAACTTTTCATCTTGCTCCATTTGTATGGCACCATGGCGCTTAAATTTGCTCGCCTGCATATGCATCTGAGTTGATTCAGCGACCCAACAATGCAGCCGTCTCGGTTGGCCGGTGCATCATTTGGGAACCCTGTTGGCAGCCTTGCCTGCAGTTTGCTACCAGGACAAACCCTAGCTATTATAGATTTTGAGGTATTGGATCTGTTCTGAGATGTCTAAGCGTACGTAGGTAGTATCAAGAGCAGCTGAGTTGACAGGTGAATATACTTTACCAACGACCAAAAGCGGTGAAGCGGCCATCTGAAATTAGCCTTGGCAAAGTCTTACTCCAACTACATCTTGAACATTCACCAACAGATATCGCCACCTCCAGAGTCCCCAATAGTCGAGAGGACTCCTCTCGACCATTGAAAGGAAATCTATCGATCATCTCTCGAATAGGAAGGAGCCTGCGAGTTTGTAGCAACTGCAGCCAGGTATACAGGGTAGTATCGTTGTCAATCCTCACCGGTACGGGACTACCTCCGTGAAGTTATCATTGGATACCATCCCTTCGGGACAACACCTCCAATTGGAGGGGAACCATCATTTTGGTTGACAATACCGAATTCCCTTGTCCCTATCTATAGATATTGACGGATTGGTTGGAAGTAAAAGCCGTCTTGGATGGCCATCGACACGATCGTTTGCATGTGTTTCAAATCAAAGAATGGGGTGGAAGAGATCGCAGATGTTTCTCGACTATGGATGAAGGCTTTTGGTCCATGGCTGTTCATGGATACACCATGGATAAGAGTCCGCGTTGCTAGATCCACCGAGTCATTGTGGGTACTGCTGTCTACTATAGAGAGGTATATATCTTGTCCTGATGCGGGGTTGCACGGCTGGCGAATGGCCATGTTTCGGGATTGACAATTGGCAGTATGAATTGCAAGTGGTCAATGTAAACACTCTTCAAATCATCAAGATCTGCTTTTCCACGACCTCAAGATAAAGGCCAAAATGGTCTAAGTTCTTTCCAACAGAATCAATCAGAACAAGGGAAAACGACAATACTCGGTCAGAACTTCTAACATCTAGACTCATATTCCGTTTAGCCGTGGTCCGATTGTGGCTTTAGGGAAGTGCTGCGAAGCAATCCCAGGACTCCATCAGCAAAGATGTAATTCCTCAATCACAATCATACTGCATGGACTTTTACGCACGGTATGCACCCCACGGCAGAATGGAAGCGCGGTATCATACCGAGCGTGCGATTATTATAGAGTAGGTACATCACAAGGCATCTCAAGGCGAACTCCGACCCCAAAAACAGCCTCACAATTCCCGCTGAAGAGCGGGGGAAAAGTTGACCTGTAACATTATTCACCTTAGCACGGCCTGATCATTCACTCCAATTCAATCCAATATCCAGCCGGGATCAAGGTAGCCTCTTCATTTTAAATCCCTCAGGATTTTAATAATCCTTTTCTTCGGTTCCGACCTCTCGCAATTGGTTCCACACACGCACGGGTTTGCCAAGATATGCAAAGAATACCCCATGTGGCAGCCTTCGAGTAGTAGCTTGCTGATTTGGGATGTTGGTGGTATTGATAGCTTCGTTTGGGAGGCTGAGGAGATGCTTTTTACCTGCATATTTTGATGCGTGTGTGGATTATGAAGTGATCCACACGTTCTGGTTGCAGTTGTCGTGCAGGCCTGGAATTTCTCTGTAGAAAATAGTTTGGATACTCATGCGAGAACACAACTTTTTGGCATGAGAGGTCCTCTCGAACCTATTGGGCCCACACAGTCTTTTTTTGGTAAAAGAACATAACTTTTTATCTTTGGTCCCAAGGTCGGTTAGTAACCTCGCCGCTTCTATTCAGGCGCTAATCACCCTCGGCTAACCCTCGGCTCATCCTCGACTCACCTATCTCACCCTCAACTCACCCAGCTCACCTGAGCAACCTGAGCAGCCCCTGAGTAGTATTCACTACCAACTCACATATTATTCTTGAATAAAGCCAAGAATAGACTGGGGCCTTTTTATTTTATTTTTTGGCAAGCAAAGAGCCCAAAAAAACCCCCAGAGATCCCGAATTGGACCCTCATGAGAATGAATTCATGTCAAACTCGATAGGGAATCTGAGACTATAAAGCAACTGAAACCATGCGCTAGAAATGTAACAGCTCAGCCGGCAGCCACTACAACACAACGCTGCCTGGCGAAAGGATGCACACCATGTGAAAGAACAAGGGATCCAATAGATCAGGAAGACTACCTCAAATTGCAAGGCTCTTCCGAGGGAATAAATTTCATGATGCAAAACTCAAAACCACTTGACTTGTTCTGACTTGGGAAATTTATCACGATAAACCGCAAGGTCCTTTGTTAACCAGGAGCAGTTTGTCGTGTACTGTCACCTGAGATTGACCAGATTAGAGTCCTGCATCCCAAGGATATATCCAAACTTTCAAATGAGACGACCTGCCGCACTACTATATGCCAAAAAGAAATACGTGGTATGATGTGTCCAGCAAGTTTGACTTGCTCCCAGGATTGGATTCCGAGGGTATTTGCCTGCCATCTCCCAAACACAGATCTCCATCCAACGACTAGTATATACCTTTGTACTCAGTATGGCGGTTTCGTAGTCGTTCTCGCAGATTGGAATCGTCGTCGTCGTATATCGCAATGTGCATCCCCCAGACGCCACAGAACGTGCCAACGGAAAATACCCTCCCCCCATCTTTAACTCTATAATCTAAGGTTGTTGTAACTGTCTAACTCCCCTCAGGTTCTGCATCTGCTATCTCAGTCTCCATTACCAGTAATTCTGTGTGAAGTAATAGGCACCATATCAGAGGATTGACGTGGAGGGCATTGGCATGGTGAAAAATTGGAGAGTTGGCCGAGACCAGGAACTTGACTTGGTGAAATTTACGATGAACAGTGCGCACGTGATGGCAACCTGGATCTTCCATCCTTGACATTGATCCCAGGCTTGGTCAAAGACCACGACCACATTATTCAACTCTCTCCTGAAAGAACCAAACCACGCTCATATTATTCACTATCCCCGATGTTCCCTCCTCCGTAACTCCGATCCCTTCTTTCTCGTATCCTGAACCTAGGTTTCCAAAAGCCCCTCCCGTCTCCGGTCAATTAATTACACGCTATGGCCTCGAATTTCGACGATTCAAGCATCCACCTCGCCAGATGAAAAAGTACAACTCTACCGTTGGAGAGAGAAGAGCTTCGATCTCGCGCACGAGTGATCGCTTTCAGCGTGTGACCCGTTGATTCATAACTTCCGGATCGTCCTGCCTCAACAAGAAGCATCAGAGCACGACAAGAAGAAGAACGAGGACAAGTCTAACGCCGAAGCCAAGACGACCAAATTTGCGGCGGCAGCTTTGTTCGACCAAAACGACTTCAAAAAGCACCTCGGCTGTATTATTGGACGTCTATTATTGCATTTATTTCAGGGGGGATACCGGATGACTGGATCAAGTACCGGCCGATCCTATCTTGTTTTGTATTCCGCGCATGAACGTTGCACAATCTTTAATGTCCGACATACTTCTGGAGCCGCACTTTTTGAGTTTTTTTTCCCCTCGTTGAGCTCATGCCGAGAAGCGGGCCTCGCGGCCTACCGTTTTCTGCCAACTTTATTATGTTTTATGGGAAAGTCGAAAACCTGTTCTTTGATATTGATCTCGGTACTTCTGGTTTTTTTTGGTTTTTTTTTTTTGCAAGTGGCAGGTGCACTTTGGAACTTGTAGATTCAGTCCAACAAACCGAAGTTAGTCACTTCACCTCGTTGTTACAATAAGTTCGGAGATAAGAAAGCACCTTGGTATACATGGTGAAATAAGACCCCATGGATCTTTTCCCACTTTTTTCTTTAGAAGGCATTACGAGTCAAGTTGCACTCATGATGGCGATTTTGAGAAGGGAAACCACTTGGCGGGACGGAGAGCTGGGGTATTTCATACTTCGATGTCCGACACATCGTCATGTCCGATGCATGGGAAAGGGGTGCATATTGTAGGCATAACCGAAGGACCGAATAACGTCTTGCGGGGTCTTTAGGGATTTATATATAAATGCTACAAGGGCGTTCCCTTCCATGGCTGATCACACTATCCCCACCACATCGAGACAGTCACACGAAAGCTTGGTTCTTCGGCAACTAAGATCGCAATAATGCTTGTTCCAAGTACTATCAACGCTCTTGCTATCATAGCTGCTTTAGTTCCTTTGTGCACAGCTGCGCCGTAAGAGAGATCTCCCCTCGCTTAGATTTCTCGTGGGCATACTAACATTTTTGATAGTGTCAATGAAGAACGTCAAGCCGCTGTCGTCGAACTGGAAGACTACGATTATGTAGTCGTAGGATCTGGGGCAGGAGGCGGACCGCTTGCTGCGAGACTTGCCATCAATGGCCAAAAAGTTCTCCTCCTTGAAGCCGGAGACGATCAGGGCGATTCTCCTCAACAGTCGATACCAGCATTCTATCCCGCCGCAAGCGAGTATGCCCCGATGACATGGGATTTCTTTGTCAGACATTATCCGGACGACACTCGAGAGGCATTGAATTCGAAGGCCACCTATACAACACCAGAGGGAACAACATATATTGGTCTAGATCCTCCAGCCGGTTCGACGCTCAAGGGTATCTGGTACCCACGAACTGGTACCTTGGGAGGTTGTGCTGCTCACAATGCCATGGTCACCGTTTACCCACACGAGAAAGATTGGTCTCTGATTCAAACACTGACTGGTGACTCTTCCTGGGCTCCAGAGAAGATGCGAAAATATTTCGAGCGTCTCGAACGAAACGAATACTTGACAAATTTCACTTCCAGCGACTCTGCTGGCCACGGATTTGACGGATGGCTTTCTACAGACGAGGCACACTTGAGTTTGATTGCAGAAGATGCCCAGACACTTGCAGTGGTCGCAGCTACCAAGATCTTGCCAGGCGGCTCGCCATCTGCCAATGTCACTGACGCAGAAAGCCTCGGAGCCCTCTTCCCGCGTGATCTCAACTCGGCCAGCCCAAACCGTGATTCCACTGAGGGTTTATACCGTATCCCAATACATGTTTCGGACGGTAGACGAAGCAGTCCCCGCGATTTTCTATTGGCAACCGCCAACGCCGTGAATGCGGATGGCTCCAAGAAATACCAACTTGATATCCGAACCCACGCGTTTGTCACCAAGGTGCGCTTCGACGAAAGTGGAGCGGAGCCGAGGGCGGTGGGTGTCGATTTCCTCGACGGAGAAAGCCTCTACACCGCTGATCCTCGGACTGTTGGTGCTACAGGAACGCCTGGCAGTGTGAATGCAACCCGTGAGGTTATCATCTCAGCTGGCACTTTCAACACTCCCCAGATTCTGAAACTCAGTGGAATTGGACCCAAGGCCGAGTTGCAGAAATTCAACATTCCTGTCATCGTCGACCTCCCCGGTGTTGGCGCCAATCTGCAAGATCACTACGAGATCAGCACCGTCTCCAAATTCGACTCCAACTTTGAACTTCTCGAAGGTTGCACCTTCCTCTCCACCGGCCCTGACGACCCATGCTACATCAAGTATATCACAAACTCTACCGAAAGAGGCCCTTATGCCACCAACCTCATCCCTAGCGCGGCCATACTTAAATCTAGCGTTGCTGGTGCCGACACTGACACGTTCATCTTTGGAGGTCCAGTCAACTTCAGAGGATATTTCCAGGGCTACACCAACCTTGCCATTGCCGATACTGCGCACTGGAGTTGGATCACTTTGAAGGCACACGAGAAGAACGTTGCCGGAAGTGTCACACTGAAATCCGCAAACCCATTGGACGTACCCAGCATCAACTTCAACTTCTTTGACGCCGGTACCACTGCCGGTGGGGCTGAGGCACTTGATCTTAAGCCAATGGTGGAGGGTATCAAGTGGTCACGCAAGGTGCTTGAGACTGTCGCTGACGAGTATCAATACACTGAAGAGCAACCCGGAGCAGACGTTACGACTGACGCGGATATTGGGGATTTCGTCCGCAACCAGGCTTGGGGCCATCACGCATCGTGCACTGCTCGCATTGGCGCTGACAATGATCCTCTTGCGGTTCTTGACTCACACTTCCGCGTTCGTGGTGTAAGCGGACTTCGTGTTGTTGATGCGTCTGCTTTCCCGCAAATTCCAGGCTTCTTCCCAGTTACTGCGGTTTTCATGATTGGTGAGAAAGCAGCCGACGTTATTATTGCCGATAATGCTTAAAACAAGTGGGATCTACAATTCAATTGTACATAGATTTAGGATAGTCTCTGGTTGTAGTAATATATAGCATTTGTAATAGCATGAATACTCCCTTAAGCCATATGATCATGCAGTATACGACTCGAGCCTTGCGAGCGGCGTCGTCGACCTGCTTTGAGACCAAGCTGTTATTCTTGATCCAACTTCCCCAAGCTGAGAACGGCGTCGTAGACCTGCTTATTTGAAGGATAAACGTAAAGAATGGGGAAATTCTTCTTTGGTTGGCCTTCATCACGGCGACGAAGTTCGCCAATAGTTTGCAAATAAATCTCTGGCACAACGTCGACTTTCCGGCTCCATAGCGACCAAGAGCCACGACTGTGTGCTGGCCTTAGTATTATGGAAGAACTGATTCATTGCCTGGAGCTCATCATTGATGGTTTGATGGTTCGTCTTTCGGACAAAAACCACAACTACCTTTGTGGCAGTACTCATTGCTTGAGAGAGCCCATCTACGGTAGCATATAGGGTGTGGATTGACGGGATGATTAATGAGGAGTAAATTCGGGGTGAGGGTGGGGCGCCAGAGGGCTCATCTGTCTGACTTGGAATCAAGGGACGATCTACTGCCAAACAGACTACCGTATAGAACAATTAGTATTCTCAAGTCGAGAATTGGTGTAGTCAATCACTTCCCTAACTCATGTTTTCAACATAATATCCTTCTGGGGAATTCACGCAGGTGGCGTGCCGGAGTTTGGTTTCGCCAACCTCCTCGGCATTGGTATCTTCACCGTCGGCCGCTTCACGTTTGGACTCTCGCTTGATGGATGGTTGTCAAATAGTATGTAGCCTGTTTCAATCTTGGCTGAAAGTTGTTGCAATCTTGAAAAGGGCAATTCGACTCTTGGGGGAACCGATT
The DNA here is from genome assembly GCA_031472005.1 of Tetracladium setigerum. NCBI lineage: Eukaryota > Fungi > Ascomycota > Leotiomycetes > Helotiales > Tetracladium > Tetracladium setigerum. The sequence continues at coordinate 2,836,796 of PZJY01000006.1, forward strand.
TGGAGGCTTGAAATGCTTTTGGGCTTCGTTCCTTTCAATATAATATTACAAATTCACTAAATAGTAATTACCCACACATGCCAGTCCCAAGAAATCAGAGCAGGAACATGATCGAGAAGCCGCAGTAGAAAACCCAAAGAACTTGAAAAATAAAGACCCCCAATACTCCTACTCTACGAAAACTACGAAGTATAGTAACTTCCCAAATCCGAACCAATTCAAATACACAATATTGATCTGCCCCATCCCAAGTTACCCTCTTCCTCATCCTCATGCCGAACAATGTATCCGTGCTAACTTTCCGCTCTGATGCATCTTCACTTGCTCCAAGTATTGCAGATGGTGCGAAAACTAACGCCTCCCCCGTCTTCAGTCTCAAGATTCTTTTTTGCAGGTCGGCTTTATTGCTCTTATCGCCATCTCTGTCAAAGACTGGTAAATGCCTTTTCAGAACATCAAGCCACTCTGGACTTGAGAATCGATGAATGACAGTAATAGAGCACAAACCTATCAACTTGGGCAAGACAGTCGGTTCTTGAGTCGAAATAATCACTCGTGCGCCGTAATGACGCTGTTGACGAATAACGCCTATCAAGGATTCCGATAGAGCAGTCGCGGCTGGAGTATCAGTCATGTACTATCATAAATTAATATTAAGTAGAAATGGCCTGGATTGTAAACGTACTTTGTGTGCTTCATCTAGAACGATGACTTTACCAACCGTTGCGTCTGATTCGAGATACAATCCCATACCGACCTTGAACAAGACACACGCTGTGCTATCATCCATGAATGGACAAGATAGATCTATAATAGTTATCTCGCCAGCAGCAAAATCTGGGGTAACGGATGATCCATCAAGATCAAGAAACGATTCCAGAAGATCCAGTCTTTGAGTCAGAAACTCCGTTTGTTTCTTGTCAAGTCCAGCATCGTCAAGCTGTCGACGAAACTCGGGATAATCAAAACCTTCCGCTGTTTTCGAGGCCATATCGCGCAGAATCTTCGTCACAATTCCCATATAAAGCGGTGCTGCTTCAGTTTTGTTGACAGACATTAGAGTTAACATCGTGCTGATATTGAGGTCTTTCGGCTGCAGCTTAAAAGGATTGACCGTGACATTGGGTATCTGTGTATAGAGCGCCTTCATCGACAGAAAGTTTGATGGAGAAACTAAAACGTTGATTTTCTTCGTCCTTAAACGAGTTGGAAATTCTGGACTGGGAGAAGCGAGAAAGGCTAGTTCGCATGGCCGAAAACTCGAGCTAGAAGTATATTCGGCGAAGTTAAAGACTAAGGCCGAGAGAGGTTTCTGGAGTACTCCCAGTATAGGCGAAGGAATAAGACAATTCTCTGTGAATGTATCAGCTGAGGTCCTCAAAATGCGATATTTCGAGGCTTACCAATCATACATGCTGTTGTGTGCGACTTCCCACTTCCTTGAACTCCGCAGACAAATGCAGAATATGGGACATTAGTGTTCAAAAAGATTCTCGAATCCAAAATGGCAGTGGAAGGAGTCAATTCTAAACTTCCAAGAAGTGAATATTGAGGAAGTTCATCTGCATCAGGTAGCCCAAGGATATCTGCCGAGAACAGAACAGCGTTTTTGATTCCACTAATCGAGATTTCCTCTGCGGAAGTACCTGGTGCAGACGAGAAGTTAAGAAGGCCCAGTTGGAGGTTCAGAGTACTGGAACCATCCTTGGGCTCGTCTTGCGGTGCTAAGCTAAGATCTTGTGCTTGATTAACGAATTTTTTGAGCTCTGACGAGTATTAGCTTATGCTAAGTTGAGTATAGTGGCATCTTAAGCATAGCTAACTTGCCTATCATTTTCAGATTAGATGGAATCTTTGCAAGAGTTCCGAAACTTGATGTTTCGGCGGTTCTCGTGGTTCTTGACGTAGTGGAAAGTAACGTATCTAGTGATGCTCCACCATCTTCGGACTTGGGAGAATGGTTCTGAAAGTCCATGGTACGCGTGCTTCTCGTAGTAGATGTAGTTAGAGTCTATGATCATTAGTTAGTGATGTGGGAAAATGCAAGAATGCAGTTTTCTCACATTTTCATCCTCTGAATAGGATGCAAATCCAGAATCCGAGTTTTGACTACTGTTGATAATGATCTTCGACTGCTTGGTAGTCGATACCTGTTTTGGTTGCGATGAGACTGGATACTGCGACGCCATGTTCGATTTCCCATATGTCAGCGTTGATGGAGGCTGCAATGTAGTTTCCATCTTGGAAGACGTCGTAACGGCCTTTGATGGCAGAACAGATCTTGCTGGTACATCTTGGTGTTTAATGCTATTAGACGGAAGAGTGAGTCTGGCACTGTATAATCGTAAGAATGAACTTACGAGTTGACTAGTTGCCTGATTCTCTCCTTGTGCTCGGGATAACGACTGATCAACCTTTTCTTCAAGGCGGACTTTCCAATAAATGGACCGTTGCCATCCTTACCAAAGCCGATTTCTTTGTACTGCTGTGTGACCCAACTTTCCAGATGAACAGCCATCTCGGAATCGGAGTTTGTTCAATTGGTGACAGAAGGAAGCGAGGAAGGAAATAAAATATAAAGCTATGAAGCTGCCAGAAAGCGCGGGAAAGTAGGAATTGAAGCAACGACAAAGTACAGAAATAAGTCACCTTTTGCCCTCATATAGTATTCCGACCTCTTCTTGGAGGGAATAATGGCTATGTTTGTTGCCTGATGTTGGAGTTTTGCGACCTTCTCGTCGGCCGAGGCTATGTACTTTCTTCAACGCTCTGAGCCAATCAAACGCTGCGCCACACCGTATTAGCAGGACGACCCAACGACCAGCACGACACTCCTTACACCGAGATCCCCGATATTCATGCGGCGGTCCAACGAAAACATACCTACCAGGCTTCTACCAACATTTTCCATGTGCTTGTAGAGCTACGAACCAGGTGATTTGGTCTCACCACCGGAACCGGTGAGGCTGATTCAAACTTTTCGATCAACCAACTAAAAGAGGCAGCAAGCACCCCATACATGCGGGTTCATCAAAGAATAATGAGACTGGCCTATTTCTCAACTGTAAATTTATCTGCTGGACACGAGAAGTAACGAGAGGCATTGGATACTTAGCTATATTAATACTGAACCAGTCGCTAACATAACAACGCTAACAATTACTCCTGTCCCTATATCATCCAAATCAATGATTCTCGCGGCTCTCAATCATAGAACTTCGTGCCTCCACAATCACGGATCACACTCACACTCTGACAATCTGCACTCTGAATGGCTTTATCGAATCCACTGGGGGCCCAGTACGCACTAACCACACCCCAACAAATTTAAGGGATAGTCCATTTTTGAAGTAATCTTTGGATGGATACATCCATGGGGAAGACTTGATTGCTGTCAGGAATTTCAACAAGCAAAAAAAGGGTCTTACTTACCACGATATCGTTGAAAGGACAAAAGAGATCTGCTAGTAAAACTGCTACAGCCAAACAGAACATGGTCTTGGAAGAGGCGCTCGTTTGAGAGCCAAAATTGTATCGTGAAAGTGCAATCGAAATTAGCACAATCAAAGGAGCTGGAAATTTGAGCCAATTTGCGATCGGCGAGAAGAACTGGACCACTCTGCATACTGGAGGGAGCATGGATGCTGGAAGACCTTTATACTTTGTCATGTTCCGCCATAATGACAATGCCGTCAGATAACTGTTCTGGAACTTTGTTAGCCATGAGGAGGTTGAATAGATTGATGAGAAACACATACTAATCCGTTGGATACATAAAATAAGGTCACCCAGATCCAGCTAGCTTGCTTTTTCCAGCCCTCCCGTCCTGATAAGTCTTCCAACCAGTAATCCCAATAACAAACACTCTCAAACATGGCAACCAACGTCACTGGAAGGGCTATGATGTAGGCTAAAGCCGCCCACAAGAAGATTGAATTGGCGTCCATGAGGCCTTGCAGCGCGGTGGATTCTTTGGCTTGCAAGTACCACAACCAAGGAAAACAAGTGTAAGCACCCTCGCACATAGCATACGTCGATAAGCCTCTGGTTCTCTCCACCCACGCTCATCTTTTCCCCAACGCAGAAACGAAATCTGGGCGAATGTGAAAAAGGTATAGGCTTGTCTGACACAGAAGCTGATAACGGGTACCAACTCGCTCCAATTGGTTTCCTGGCGAGTGCTATTCTTGGTAGGGTTTACTTCCTGGCTCCGGTGATAGAAGGAGGAAGCAAGTAAGGAGTCGTTAGATATCGTACCTTTTGTGCAGTACAGGTATCCATAGGTTTCGAGGGCTGTACGACCCAGCTGGATATCATTGGTATCGGCTTCGCTGGAGTTATCAGGGAGGAAGACTGGATGGGGGATAAACCAGGGGGTACTTCTGTCGTTAAAGTTATCGATGGTCGCAAGGGATCTTTCGGTGACCAGATCCACGGGCCCAGGACTGTGTACAGATGGCTGGCTGAGGAACGAGGAAGTGAGACTGGTCGTAAGACTCATGATGGCCAAAGTGTGCTGTTGGCGGTGGAAAGATGAATAGGGAATGGATGAAGAGATCTCCGATAGAGAGTCACAATGTAGATGCAGATAATCTTGAAGCAATGGATGGAAGTGTGATTGTTGTTGATCGAGAGCAAATGGATGGGAAGGGAAGAGAGGAGATGGAGAGAAGATCGAGAGTAGCAAGACTTCATCGAACGCTGAGCTGGCAACGGCTCCTCGGTGTAGGCTATTCCTTCCCTCAAAGATACACTATTACTTCGGGTTCATTGGCATAAACAAGGAAGGTACCTACAACCTAGTTGCAGTCCTGATTGCCATTACGACCAACTTCTTTCCTCAACTTGACTTCGTAAAACTTAAGTCGATTTTAGGAGGCAGATTGCACGATAGAGATTCCCACTCGGGAATAACTTTTCTCGGACGCAGTGCTGTGGACCTTTTTGCCAACACAACAGCAGCAAGACGTAAAAGTCGCCAAGTATCTGGGTGTTATTTACTCTCCTCGCTTGGCTTTTGGCGAGATGGATGGTGGTTGCGCACAAGAGGAGTGACGAATTACAGGGGACTTTGATAGGCTGCCTCGCTAAGCTTTAGCGGCCGAAGTCCCCTGTAAACACCACCTATCCTCCATATTTCACAGCCTTGAATGCCACCACGACCGACCTCGCCAGTACTCCATTCAAAGTCCGATTCAACGACTAGTTCTTCTTCTTCTTCTTCCTAACCCCTTGAATACCAACCCCCAATTCCCCTACAATGGCCGAAGAAGACACCTCCTACATCGACTACGAAACCTTCCTCTCTCCCGACTTCTCCCCTCCACATTCGCCAACAGCCTCGTCCTCACCACCAACAACACCTCCGACACGCCCCTCGACCTTTCCACACCACTCTCCCGCGTTCTCTTCGACGCCCAAGAAATCAACACGCACATCGATACCCTCACCACCAAATCCGCACTGCCACTGCTGACTCACACCAACGAACAGACAGCTTCAAGCGCACGTATTGTGCAGGAGATTGATTCGCAGGTCGCGGCGTTGAATGATGGGTATAAACGATTAGAGAAGGAAGTTTTGGTGCGGTATGAAGCTGCGGAGGAGGTGAGGTTGGTGGCAGAGAGGTTGTGGGAGACGGTCAGGTTGGGGAGGAGTGTGGGGAGGAGTCTGCAATTGGGGAGACAGTTAGAGGTGCAATTGATAGAGGTGGGAGGGTCGGGGAACGCCGTCAAGACGCAGGGACAGAAGGAAGATCACAGGGCGTTGGTGAGGTGTTCGAATACGCTGTTGAGTCTAAGAGAGCTGTTTGGGAAGAGGGGTGAGGGGGAGGAGGGGCAAGGACTGGAGAAGGTGGATGTGGTGAGAACGTTGCAGAGCGCAACTGTCTATCCGGCAGAGCGGTCCGTCCTCCAAAAGAGCCAGCAGATTGTAAGAGAGTTCTCAATGAGTAGTCTCGGTTCGGGGACGAATACTACATTCGCACAAACGGCCGATACGAAGTCGAAGATAACCTCGGCGTTGATGTCACTGTATCTTCTTTCTCCTCTGCCAGAGGCCGGAAAGGGCAAGAAACACGAGAAATGGGAGCCAGAACTGCTAGTCAATTCGCTGCAGGATTATCTGAGGACAGCTCTTACTTCGTCCTTGGCCGCAATGTCGAGATCCCTCTCTACGCTTCCTACTCTGGATCGAACACTTCTCGAGATCTCCGCACGATGTCAGAACGTCCTTGCTCTGGAGTCACTCATTTCCTCCATTACACCACCGCCGCACCCACTTCTCCCTCCGTCAATAGCACCGCCTGCCAATTTCCTAGTCCCATTACTGGCAAGTCTGGAGACAGGTAGCTTGGTGTCATACTTCTGGAGGACATTGGCTGGTGGACTAAGCACAAGAGTTCAAGATATCGTAAATAAGGGAGGGGTAAGTGCAAGGACATTGAAAAGCAATAAGAATAGTGTAAAAGACGCTATTCGGGAATGTGTGATCAAAGGAAGTCAACCTCCAGCAGGATTGGGAGTCAAAGTGCAAGGAAAGGTTGAGGAGAGGTGGGACCGGGAGGTTGCCGTCATGGTGGGGAGTGTAATTGGGAGCTTGGGGAGGTGAGAGGGCGACTTTTGACAGATAGATCAAATTTTCGGATAGTTTCACAGGTAAACCTGAGCTGGTCGACTTCTTTCTTAACGCACTTTATGCTCCACTGCTGAGCAAAAAGAGACCATGGGATCAGCAGGTCTACATTCTATCAATATTGCAAACCATTCCGAACAAGGAGGTTAAGAAAATCTTGCAAAAATAGATATTCATATAGACTCCCTCTTCTGCAACGTCCTCACGTTGATGCCCGTCAACAACGCATAAATCAATTCCAGCGTAGGAGTATCTACCCCCTTTTCCTTCGCCAACCTCAAAGGACCACCGAAGATAGCCTCAACCTCCAATAACTGTCGATAACCCAATTAGTTAGCGTCACCAAATACGTCTAGAATAAAAATAAAAATAAAAATAAAAATAAAGAAAGCAGCATGTTCAGTTTCCCACAGCCAGTTTGCACCAGCACGCACAAGTTAGATACAGAAGCAAGGAAACGGAAAGGAATAGAATAAAGACTCACCCTCCCTTCTTCAACATCAACCATCATACTACTCCTAATTCCCCCCAACCCCAAAACTTGCTTCAGCAATACCGCATCCAGATTCTCATTAATCTCGACCCCACACTTGGCCGCAACAGCCATAATCTCCCTCATCAATCTCCCCGTCATCCCCATCGCCTCTGGCGACGAATGCAACCACGCTAGCGTATCCAATTGCGTGAGCGCTGTAAGCGAGTTGAACGCAGCGTTCCAGACTACCTTCTCCCATTTTTGGATTTGCATATCTTCGTGGATTTGGGTTGGCATGAGGCCGCTGGAGAGGAGGGCGGTGAAGGTTTGAAGACGGGTTTGAGAGAGGGCTTTGGAGGTGGTGGAGAGTGCAGAAGAGTGTTGGGATTGGGATTGGGGGAAGAGACCAAGAGGGGTTTTGATTGATGTGTTGTGCTCAACGATGCCGGGGGATGTCTGGGTTGCTGTCATCCAGAGCTATTTTTTTCAAATGTCAGTTCAAGATCTGACAATAACACTTGAGTAAACTTACAGAACAAGTGATAATAGTATTTCCGGGAAACTCCGCTCGAAATGGATCTTCATTGCCAATCCCGTTTTGCATAATCACGATAGTCGTCTCAGGAGTGACGACCAAAGCGAGATCCTTGGGAACGTTCTCTGCACCAGGGAGAGCTTTGTGGGTGAAGACTACGTAGTCGAATGGAGCTGTGGTGGAGGAGTCTTTGATGTTTTGTACAACTAGTTGTTTCAATTAGCATAGAGTAAGAAAACACAGGGAAGACGTTTCACAAACCGGATTGTGGACGTAAAACAACATCTCCATAGACTCTACTCTTGAGATTGATACCCTACACGATCAAGGTAATTTAGCCTCGCTAGACCTCAAAACCCCCAAATCCAGAGCAAGGGGGAAACAGGTTGGAGCTCCTAGGGGAGGAGGGCAGTAGAACACACATTATTTTTGACAGCTTCATAGTTCGATCGAGCCACAACGGTGATTCTCACCGACTCTGTGCGGCTAAAAATGTAGCTATACAAGCATCCGACCCTGCAACATTTCAACACTTTACCAGACCCAGGCCAATCAAAGAATGCGAGGAAGAAAACTTACGCTCCTAAGCCATGTACTAAGATGTTGATGGTTTCCGACATGGTCTTCTGTAATCTTAAGAAAATGAGAGGAAAATTGGCTGAAAGCTCTGAATGGTACTTTATTTTCTGATGTTCAATTGAGTTCTTATCAGATGGACTTGAGGATACGATGAAAGTCAACAAGCAGTAGTGGGATGGAAAATGAGACGCAGGTACAGTAGCGCAGCCGAAGCGCTAGCCTGAAGAAGTTTGAACACTCGTGACTTCAAGCTGACGGGCTTGTGACAATCTCGGAAAGTAATGGGGCAATCAATCAAAGGGCGTGGAAATCAGATGGAATCAGACCAAGGACAAGGACGTGGAGACGAACTAATCCCATGTAAAACTGCCATCCCCTCGTGAGTACTGCACTCACACTAAGACCACAGTCCCACAATCACAATGTTTCATCTAAAAATGCTCGCTAAATTTTTACCACAAAAACTCACTCCCATGGACATTTGACATCGTGCTTTCCTTCCAACTACCAGTATGGTGGCCTCAATCCTGCAAAATTCGATGCTAGAGAGTTGTCACCACTGTCTTCCTTCTTCCGCTGACCGGTAAGCTATAAATCATTAGCTCGAGTTCATTACCAAAGTTATCACAAGAGCTTACCTCCAGCTGCACATAACGATGCAAGTGGACCAACCAATCAACATAGCTTTGTGCCTCGTTGTTGCGATCCTCAACCAGTAGTCTAGCAAACTCGTACTCTGCCCCATCCAATCCTTGTCTTGCGAGTTGAATCGTCAATGCCTTCGATCCTCTCATGGTCTTGAGATACTCAATAATGTTTCGCACCTGGGCGCTGAGATGTGTCTGGAGGACAGGTAAGGAGGAACTGTAGGGATCAAGAGATTTCAGGCTATCCATATCGTCGCCGAACAGGTCAATGAGAAGGTTTGGCGATGTTTGAGCGTGCAACCACAGGTAGCAGTTCTGACCGTTGTCGATCAAGTATACACCGCCCTCTTCAACACGAGCAAACGTGCACCGCATTGACGGAGGCATCAAGAGATGCCCAGTCTCGGCATTAGGGAACCCATCTTCTGGTGCAAGGTTGTGAAGTGGAATCATACGGGGATAGAGGTACAACGAAAGTTCCAGCGCACCCATTTGTTTCAGCATACGCATGTCATGCACTCGTCGATCGGTTGGCTCTGATCCTCCCTTGAATGCACGGGACTTGACCAAACCAAGAATATACATGCTGAATTCCTTGAGATTTTCTGGAAGGACAAGCTGACCAGGAGGATGCGAGCCTGAAAAGTTCTTGCGATAGCCTGCAAGAATATCGACATTCTTTTCTGACAACGCTCCTCGAATATCCTTTAGCGACGTCGAAGTCATCTTGGTCGCCGCTTCCTTTGCAATAAGAGCATAAACCGAGTCTTGATCAGTGAATTGCATGCACTCCTTGGCGTTCTCGCTGACAGATGCAATAACGTTGGAGCATCTTACTCTCCTTTCACCACTTGCCGTTGTATAGAGGAGGGCACTCTGGAAATGGGCATCCAATTTGGCATCCAGCTTCCCATCGTAGCTGAACATGACACTGATTGCTTTGTCTGCATCAATAACTCCAAATTCCACATCGGATCCAAAGGTGTGCTGAACAAAATTCCCATGGTATGAAGCGACTTGCAGGCCGTTGGAGCATCGGACTTTGAGCAGAGCTTGGAAGCCAGTCTCTCGGGTAACAGTGTGCTTGATCTCCTCGCGGAGCTTTTCGTTGTCACGGGGAGACACGAAGTTGGGGTAGTAGTACGTCTCTCCACCAGTCGATGCAGATATGTGACCTGAAATGGTTAGCTATTATTTGGAAGGATAGATAAGGAGCCTTACCAATTGTAGCAACGTCTAGATAACCTCCACCAGGAGCTGCCAAGAAGAAGTCGGCACCAATGCCTGCTGCAACCATCTTCTCAGCTGTTTTCCTCCAACCTGGATGCTCGGTATTCAAGAGCTTCTTCTCTGCATCTCCACCTATCTGCTTCCCATCATCACGAAGGAATAAGCGACCAGGGCCAAAGGTGGGCAGGGCAGCAAGCGAGCAAACGATCTTGCCACCTGTTGCCTCAAGCGCCGCCAAGGCAGCATTGAGAGTGGGAAGCAAAACAGGTTCGGGGTTTTTTATGGTTGAAAATAGTGTAGGCAAGCTATTAAGTAATGCTGTGATATTTGATCTAGCAAAGTTAGCAATCGATGAAATGCGATGGGGTAGGATTTCTCACTTCGCCTCGTATGGATCAACAAATAGACCCTCTCCGAGAGGAACGAAGGGCTCCTCGATATCAGGCATTATTATCATCTGAGCTTGTTCCAGAGCCGGCTAGTTTGAGATTAGTTTGTGAGCTCATTCAAGATGCTTGGTAACTCACATTCATGTTGTAAAAGTGGATGTCCTTGTCATAAGTCACAAATCCGACTCTCGCAGCCTTGGGAATCCTGCGTTTGATCTCTCCATCTTCGTCAAGCTCCTCCTCATCACTGTATAGAGCTGTGAGAATGCCCTGACAGAACGCTTCCAAAAATCCCTTGTTGCTCGCTTCTTGGGTTACATCGATTAAGAACAGCCATCTGAGACCCACTGGTTCCTTCGACCAATACTCCTTGGGGACCAAAAATTCGACCGTTCCACGCATCAGCTCTGGTCTTTGCTCCCTGTCTACACGAGCTCCCTGGGGTGTGAGAGCAGAGAAGTATTCAGCCGGAACATCATTAGCATAGTTGCACATGTTGCAAACGAACTTATTTCCTCCGGAGCGAAAGACCATGAACGGATTGATGTACGCTCTGCATCTGTGGCATCTTGGCGGGCCGATATCTCCAAAATCCAACACTGGTATCTCAAGCTCGCCTGCCTGCATAGGAGCCAAAGGCTGCAAGAGAAGTCCGAGCGGTAAACCAGTAGAGGCAAGCGACTCAGAGCTCGCTGGAATGCTGTTCATGGATAAGCGAGTAAACTTGGGAGATGAATTGCCTTGATCGTAGGCGACGAACGATACTGCAGCTGGTGGGGGTACGTGACGCTCAAAGGTTGGGTATATGTTGGAGAGGTAGTACTGGGAGAGGGTGTCTCTTGATCTGGGCACGCTGGGGATCTGATCTGGATCGACTCGTCCTTGCGCCGAAGTCTGCACACTTGCATGAAAGCCCGGATCAGTTTGGCCATTTCGTGATGCAAATTCGGTGGAAGAGGCAATGTTGGCGGGGTTGAAGGGGGCGTTCACTGCGGCAGGAAATTGTGACATTTGAGGTGTGATTTCTTGGTTGGAGAACTGGCTCATCTGTTGAGGGTGTAGCTGCTGTTCTTGGCCCTGATATGGCACACCTTGAGGCATGCCATCAAAAGCTTGCGTTGCGGCAGAGGGCGCAGGTGCATCGAGGACATGATGGGCGTGTCTATCCTTCTTCTTCTTCCTCCCGTGTGTGGAAACCTCTCCTTGCCCCAATCCTAAACCTCCCATCTGCGCAGATAATCCTCCGTCTCCTCCTTGCCCGCCTTGAGCCTGGAAATAGTTTGGATCTTGGGGAGCTCCATACGGCGAAGGTCCTCCCACCTGAGGGGAGCCATATGGTTGATTCTGGTCTGGTGGAGGGAAGCTTGCGCCTGCTTGCTGGTAACCGTAGGGAGCTGCCGGCTGTTGGAATTGGTTTGGACCAGGAGGGAATCTGGAGTTCGGGTCGTCGTTTGGAGCACCTTGAGGGGGGTGGTAGCCCTGGTAGTTGGACATGTTTGCTTGTTTTGAAAACTGGAGGATGGTGGGTGTCTTTATGGGTCGCTTGATGGCGTCTTTGTGTTCGGGGGAGCTCTGCGTTCAGCAGGACGTTCAATTGGTGACAAGTCAGGGATATATTCGTAGCATGATCATAATTCGTTTCCGTAATGTGTGAGATCAGTGGTCGTCCGAGCTAGTCGGGAAAGTGAGATGTGGATGTTTCTTGGAGTTGTTGACACGATTTCGAGATGGACGAGGCCGCCGAATTTCAGCCGACCCACCAGCCCGATCTGTGGTGAGTGGTGCAGCCTCGGGCAGCTCATGCCAGTTCCAGAAAGTTGGACAAACAAAGAAAGCTTTGCGACAACAGCAACCTCGTCAGCAACACGCAACCAACCGTATCATCACCACTCCACCAACCAACTATATTCAACCTCGATTTCAACTTTCACCTTGGTATCCCCTGTAGACTTCTGCTATGCAAAGCGAGCAGCTTTCTCCCTCCAGATCATGACAACAATCCGGTAGAGCAGGGCCCGCACCACCACAATGTTTACCTTCTGCTCGCTACAAGGCGCGCATTCCGAATCCGCCGCGTCGCAATCGCTGCTGGAGCTTGATGGCGGCGTCAAAGTGTTGATCGACGTGGGATGGGACGAGACATTTGATGTGCGAAAGTTGAAGGAGCTTGAGAAGTAGGTTAAATCAAGTCAAGTCAAGTCAGCGGCCTGTAGGAGACGAAGGGGTTGAAGGGGCACAGTGTGGGCATACGAGGCATTGTACACCAGCATCAATAAACTTATTCCCTGCTGTTGTCCGGCGTCAATGTTGATATATGTGCTTTGGCCCAATACGCCTCCCCTTGTTGTTCTTTCGATATTGGAAACGGGGTCTACTCAGTATTGTAGATGGGATCGCGCATCAGTAGCTAACATCCTTCTCTCCAGACAGGTTCCAACGCTCTCCATCATCCTTCTCACTCACGCAACCGTTGCTCACCTGGCCGCCTTTGCACATTGCTGCAAGCACTTTCCACTCTTTACACGAATTCCAACTTATGCGACAGTCCCAGTCATCTCTCTCGGGCGGACGCTTCTTCAAGATCTCTATACCTCCACTCCCTTGGCTGCCACAGTCATTCCTGCGGAAGCCCTGTCAGAAGGGTCCTATTCCTACTCTCAGCCCGTAACAGAAGGTCCAGAGCAGCACATACTATTACAGCCTCCAACAACCGAAGAAATAGCATCCTACTTCTCCCTTATCCACCCTCTCAAATACTCACAGCCCCATCAACCTTTACCCTCACCCTTTTCCCCACCACTGAACGGCCTCACAGTCACAGCTTACAACGCGGGACACACATTGGGAGGAACGATATGGCATATACAACATGGTTTAGAATCCATTGTCTACGCTGTAGATTGGAATCAGGCTCGTGAAAATGTGTTGGCGGGTGCAGCATGGTTGGGAGGTGCTGGAGCTGGAGGCGCGGAGGTTATTGAGCAACTACGGAAACCAACTGCCCTGATTTGCAGTAGTAGAGGTGGGGAGAGGGTGGCATTGCCAGGTGGGCGATCAAAACGAGACGACCTACTGCTGGACATGATCAAATCGGCAGCTAGCAAAGGAGGTATCGTTCTGATTCCAACAGACACAAGTGCACGAGTGCTTGAGCTGGCTTACTTATTGGAACACGCATGGAGAGTGGAGGCGGAGAATGACGACAGTCCGCTTAGGACGTCAAAGTTATATCTTGCCAGCAAGAATATTGGAGCTACGATGCGATACACCAGAAGTATGCTGGAATGGATGGACGATGGGATCGTTCGAGAATTCGAAGCCAACACCGGAGTGCAGCAGAAGGAAAATGGAAACACCAATGCCCAACAAAGCTCGGGTGTGGGACCGTTCGATTTCAAACATCTTCGTCTACTGGAAAGAAAGGGCCAGATCGACCGAATCTTGAACGAGACAGACAGTCTGGGACGGTCAGTTGGGAAGGTCATTCTTGCAAGCGACACCTCGATGGAATGGGGATTTTCAAAGGAAGTTTTACGGAAGATCTCAGATGACAGGAGGAACCTGGTCATTCTTACCGAGAAGATGGGGAAACTCGATGTCAATGGTCCACCAGGCATCGCTCGAACCTTATGGTCGTGGTGGGAGGAACGAAGAGACGGAGTTGCGCCTGAACAGAATTCCAACGGCGAAGAGCTCGAACAGGTCTATGCTGGTGGACGAGAGGTGGAACTTCGTGATGCGAAAAGAGTAGCATTGGCAGGCAACGATTTGACCGTTTATCAACAGTACCTAGCCACGCAACGTCAACTACAAACCACCAAATCTGGCGGAGCGACATCCTTAGAAACTTCAGCAGACGTGGTCGACGATGCCTCATCCGACTCATCCTCTGAATCGGACGAATCAGAGAACGAGCACCAGGGGAAAGCATTGAACATCTCAGCAACAATGGGTCAAGCCAGCCGCAAAAAGATTGGCTTGAGCGATGAGGATCTTGGCATCAATATTCTACTTCGCAAAAAGGGCGTGTACGATTACGACGTGCGCGGAAAGAAGGGCCGAGAGAAGATGTTCCCTATCGCTATCAGGAGGAAGCGTAACGATGATTTTGGTGAACTAATCCGCCCAGAGGAGTACTTAAGAGCTGATGAGCTGAACGACGTGGATGGGCAAGAGGCGAACATGCGCCAGGGACCAGGAAAATATGATACCAAAGATACCTTAGGCAAGAAACGAAAGTGGAACGAGCCAACCCAAGGGAGAAATGCCAACAATAACGAGAACAAGAAGCAACAAATGGGGAGAGGTAACCGCCGGGATTCTCTTGATCCTAACGCCATGGCTCCGGGTCCTGAAGACGATGCATCCGACGAAGAAATCGAAGTAGAAGTTACAGGCCCTTCGAAGGTCATGATATCTACGGAGATGCTTTCGATCAACCTTCGGCTCGCATTTGTTGATTTCGCTGGTCTCCATGATAAGAGAAGTCTGCAGATGCTGATACCGCTCATCCAACCGCGAAAACTCATTCTTGTAAGTGGCATGAAAGAGGAAACTCTAGCCCTCGCAAGCGATTGTCGCAGACTTCTCGCCGCTCAAGTTGGTGGCTCGGACGCAGCAATTGACGTCTACACCCCGGAAATTGGAATCACAGTCGACGCCAGCGTAGACACCAACTCCTGGTCCGTCAAACTCACAGATGCTCTTGTTAAGCGCCTCCGATGGCAAAAGGTCAAGGGATTGGGCATCGTCACCCTCACAGGTCGCCTCGAAGCATCACCTCAAGACGGCGACTTTGAAGCCGAAACCAGTAACAAAAAGCAAAAGCTTCTCAAAAACGAGACTGGTGAAGCGGTGGAGGAAACACCAGTGCAAACAGCACTATCAACTCTTCAAGCTTCAATACCAACTCTCGATATCCTTCCAACAACAATGGCATCCGCCTCCCGCTCCGTCGCACAGCCTCTTCACGTTGGCGATCTCCGTTTAGCGGATCTGAGAAAATTGATGTTGGTTTCCGGTCATACGGCGGAGTTTAGAGGGGAGGGAACACTTTTGATTGATGGCTCGGTTATTGTGAGAAAGACCGGGACGGGAAGAATTGAGGTTGAGAGTGTGGAAGCTTGGACGGGGATGCATCAGGGTAGTGCTTTCTATGCTGTCAAAAGCAAGATTTATGAGGGTTTGGCTGTGGTTGCGGGTGGGTAGGCGTCGGCTCTTGGCATTTACGAAGGCTTTGGTTTGTAACATCACTGTATGTACTATTAAACAAAGATTACTCTCGGATGGAGATTTTCAAAATGAAGTTTGAGTCTGTGGGTGATGGAAATCTGCCTGGAAGAGAAGTGCTCGAAGGCTACTCGGTAAACGTTTCTACCTGTTTGCGGTGGATGCCATGAATGTCGTTTTTTCTGCTTTGAATGTTTCTTTGGAGGAGGTGAGATTCATGTCAGCTTCGCCTGGATTCATTTTCTGCTGCGGCCTCGAATTACATGAATGAGATACAAAGTAATGAGGTCGGTGACTTCACATATACTAACAAGTTTTGGTGAAGCATTGTTATATTTACTCATGCAGCCATATGAACCTGAGCGCTCTCATCATGCTGAAGGTTACTGGAAGTCACTAGAACTGGATGTATGAGAGTATCAACTCGTACGCTTAGTTTGAAAGGTTCATACCGTCTATGCAAATTATAATTCATTACGTTTAGAGTCGCCGACACCCCAGGACAAGTTCAGCATCTTATTTCCACACGCGACCTCTTCCAAGTTCTCATCATTTTTCACGCATTTTAAGTCCACAAAGTGGTAAATACATCACTGGCATAACTAACAGGTACCAGCACGCCACACTCTATGTCGGTTACAGTCCTTGTAACCTAGAATGATCGCTCATGGGCCCTATCGGGGGTTCCGAGACATAATATCAGGGTGATTCTACGTTATTTTGTTTGAAGGAGTACAAGAGGGGGGCCTACAGTCATAAACAAACATCACCAACACCGTAGACGATACGGCTGAGCCCAAAACATCGCCTGCAAACAGCCCTTCCCTCAAACTCGTACGGACTGGTCGTAGTACGAATAAAGGTCGCTGAAGGTCAAGGGCAGAGTCAAGTTCGAGAGCGCCGAGCAAGGATACACAGTGAAGGATGAGAAGATGGAAGAAACAGAAGAGGGTGCCGAGGACCCAAAAGCAGGTTCATACATGGGCAAGTTAGCGACGTGATGCACCCCCCTTGTACTCCTATGTACTGCTATCGTTACATGACGGCTACTTCCAACACCCTCTGTCATCTCAGGAGGAAGATCTCTGTACTTCGAGGAATCATGAATACGTTAAAAGCTTTATGATCACCACCTTTCAGATCTCCCTCCGCCATCTGCCAAGCAGTTTCCAGTCCAATTAGCCGGTCATAACAGCTATCCAGATCTACTTCATATTCCCAGCTACATAATATTCCACAGAAGTTGGCATTCAGCATCAGTTGTTTGAGTCCATCGTTGTTTTATGCTACATCAATTTCCAAACGAAACATCAGGCACGCAATCGACCTATCCTATCCATTATCCAAGCCATCACGTCCCTTTCATCCTCCCACGAACCCACCCACAACCTCTTCAATCTTTAGTCCGCCACAGCCAAACTATCTACCTGTCTTTCGGAAACCCCGTTTATATCCCAAACGAAATATTTGGCCAAAGGAAACACCAGGCACGCAATCCATTGTCAAAATCAATCATTCTAAGATGGTACTATGCATCAATGGACTAAAAGGAAACATCAGGCACTCAATCCCCATATCCCCATCATCCCGCCACATTTCATCTTCCCACAAACCCGCACACAAAACTTTCTCAATCCTTAGTCAACCACAACCAAACGACCTGCTTGGCTCCTGGAAACCCCGTTCGTGTCTTGTCCCACCCGAAGGTGCTAATTGCCTTCTTAAGTCGATCCTTGTCAACTCCGGTAATGGTCAATCCCTTCGACCAGGTTCCATTTCCCTTCTCCACAACTTCATGAACTGCGTTCTTCTTTGCATCCTTATTGTTGCATCCCAATCTCGACAAAAGTTCACCCACAGTCGTGTTGACTGGAACCATAATCTTGTGGAATTTGCTGTGGTCTGAGGAGAAGATGGTATTGGTGGTTTGCCATGGTGGAGTGGCAGATTTGATGGCATGCACGATGCAGTGTTCCTCATGCCAGAGATAGTCGTAGCCCGGGGGAAGACCTGTGCCGCCAGATGGGTTGGTGAAGTGGATGCCAGGGATGGTAAAATTTGCTGGTGGGCCAGCGGGTTGGACTTGGACTTGTGGTTGCTGGACATATGCGATGGCTGGGTTGATGTATGCCCCGGCATATTGAATCAATTGGTGAGGGTACTGGTGAACAGGTCGTTGGTAAACGAGAGCTTGAACACCTGGAACTGGGACTTGATTTCTATTGTAGCCGGTGCCGGGAGGTGGTGGTCCTGCGTCGGCGCCGTGCATAGAGTTCCAGCCTTGGTTGTTTGCCATTGTAGGGGTTGGTGGAACTTTGGCTTGAACTTGTTGGATGTGATAGAGAAGCTCTCCGGTGGTGGAGAAGATAGAAACTGCTTGGTAGCGGATGAGTGGTACGGGGTGGTTAAAGTCGATAAGGTAGCCGAAACTAAGGGTGATTTTGGAGATGGGGAATGGGAGGTTGAAGGAGGGGATGGTGTATTCTTGGTGGGTAGCCAGTTTGAGTGAGGAGGGAGGGATGTCGGAAGAAGAGGTGTTTGATGAGGGAAGAAAATGGAAAGGAGGAGAGTTGTTGAGGACTCGGAATATATAGGCAAAAAATACTGGTGATGGACAAGTGGTGTTCGTGTCGAGGATTCAGAAACATTAGAGAAAGGTTAGGTGTGAATCATAGGCACGTATGGTTGTGAATCACTATGCGCAGGAACTTCGTTAAGGAGGAATTTCTAATACCTGCTGTACAAAATACTAGAAACTATGAATGTAAATTAGCAGGTAGGGGAGGACTACTAGCAAAATTATAAGCGAGATATTCACTAGACTAGCAACGATGATTTTTGGTTATCAAACACCACTGAGAATTGACATTATTCAGACCTGGATGTAATCAACTGTCGATGAATCACAACTCATAGGGTTTTCTATCAATGGCAATAAGCAGGGTCGTTCACTAGGCCAGAACCTGATAGACAGGGTGGCTTACCCACCAGTTGTAGAGATAGATAGTTGATGGAAATAATTGATGAGAAATGTTGATACATAAGATGAAAGACTAGAATCTGTAAATTTGCAAACAATGAGAGACGTCTTAAATAGTAATAGATTTTAAACCTTTTAAGGAAAGTGAATGGTGGAAAGCCGTACACTACAGCCACGTTTGCGAAATACACATATTTCCATGATTCACAGAGTCACACAGCCGAGATTCGGAGAATAGAGAGATACGCAATTACATAGCTGATGAGAAGCAGGACACCAGTATGTGACTTCTTGCATGAAAGATGAATGTCTTAAAAAAGATAAGTAGGCCTGGCTATTTCTCATTAAACTATGATACATAGAATGACATACGTGAAGACGTAAGTTGAGTAGTTTGATACCATTTGCAAGGGATGATTCAAAGGAAATACGAAGAGGAGATAACTATACTCTTCGTTGAGTATCTCAAGGTGCACTGCACAAGACCCTCATTTGATCTTTCATCTTTGAGTATTGAGGACTGAGGATGGGTGAGGTTGCTTGATTACAAGAAGATGCTTCTTCTAATTTCTGGAGAAGAATCATTTTGCTCTGACATCAAAATGTGAGTGTCTGTAAAAACGGTGTATAAAATCAAACCAAGCTCTTTTAAGAGTAAGAATGAATAACAATCACAAATCACTATGAATGGTTCGGCAGCAGAATCGTAAAGTGGAAATTTTGCGTTGGCGTTTGTAACAAAATTCATCTCGGCAAACTGGTCGAGAAGTATTCACATCCCAGACAACTCGACAAGAGATCAGCGCAGCATACCAAGTACCAATAGCGTTTTAAACCATTCTTAAATAGACACTTCCAAGTAGAAATGAGAAGATCACATCCACCTTTATGACGTCCAAACCCTGGCACTCTTGAAAAGAGTGAAAAGTACAAGAAACGCGATGCCGTGAAGCCGAGGGATGATATCCGCGAAAACCTCCAAATTCCACGTGCAAAGAATAACCTTAAACGAGAAGGCTTGGTATCTCCGCCATGATTAAATCCCAGAGATTAGCGCGAGTTATTTATGTACCTATCCTTGTTTGGGGCACAGGATCAGGATTCTAGGATTCTTGGTTGCAACTTTGCGAGCAATCTGTTCCATACGAGCAGGCAGACGAGACAGAGAAGTCAACTTCAATTTTGAAGCTTGAAACCGTCTCCCCTCGTCACGCACGACGGAAATAATTACGATAGAAGGATAGAGAGAACGCCACTGCCAACATGTGTGTAAACGTCACCTCGGGTCGGGTACTGTACGAAGTACGCAGTAACATCTACATTTAAGTCTGACGAGGATGCAACATTCTGATTTTTCCGAAGATTCCGAAAATGCCAAACTGGCAAGAGAGAAGAAAAGAAGCCAAGGGAAAGCCAAGGGACGCCAAGGCACTTGGCATCATACTTGAAATGAGGACCTTCCATTGGTCGGAAAAGCGAAAGGATGGAGAAGAGGTGATTTAAGCTTGTTACGACGTTATGACGCCTATCCGGGGCGGACAAGCTCCGTCGGGGTTGCTTGGCGTTGCTTGGTGCTGTGAGAGGTTAGTTGTGAAGGAATTGAATTTTGATCTTGTGCTTGGGATCATCATCACGAGTTTCATTTCAAGTCATGGACCAGACAAAGACATCAACAAAGAAAGAGGATTGACGCAGAGCCTCGATCTTAGGCTGAAGCTGAACGGGGGCCCATTTCCACCAAAGACGGCTCGACGACTCTGGTGGGCTCTGGCGACAACGATGGCTTGAATATCGAAACACTTGCTCCGACAGATTGGTCGCTATCAGCCTGTTTGTTGAACAGTACAGTAGTGGGGGAATTCCACAAAGTATGGCCGAGAGATTTGCTCAACTTGCTCTAGACCACTTGGCTTTTCCTTTTTGCCGCGACAGAACCTTCCATTTTATTATTCACGATGCAGAGCAGATTCATGCTGGTGGTTACGGTAGACGACCGGATGAAAGTAGCGGTTTTTGTTGGTTTTGGACGATGAGGGCTGTGTGCGAAGTGTGAAGGGATCAAGGGAGTTTGTTCATCTGTTCTTTTCCTCCTTCTTTCCTTCCTCTCAATCTCTCTCTCTATCTCTCGCACCCGGGCTTTGGCGGTAGAAGGGTTGGCAACTCCTCCGTACTCCACGGGGAAATAGACTTTTCATGCGCCGAAGGTTTACTTTACCCAAGACTGCTCTAACCAAACACTGCAATAATTGGCCACCTCGTAACTTATCGTAAAAGTCGTATCGACCTTGACCACTCAAGCAAAAGCAAAGCTGACCATATTTCTACCTCATCCTGATGGCGCAGGGCTGTCTGGCTAGGGCGGGCTGGAAACGCCTTTCAATGAGGCGTTCTACATAGGCAAATTCTGAAATGCGATCGAGGGTGAGTGAGGAAAGAGGATTGAATTTCATTGTGTTTTACCCATGAGAGAGCCCGCCCTTCTCACTTAGCTATGCTTGATGCAAAACTCAGGTACTCCGTACTTTGCTTACCACGAATCTTGGCGATCATAGATAGATATGTCATTTGTGGACCTCGAATTAGGCTACTGTCACTCGGTAGGTAATTTGTTGTCATCTTCATGCATTCAAACAGATAAACACCGACATTCAGTACAGTACGGATACTGTTCTGTAAATCCCAGACGCAAGTTAGATGGCCGGAAAAATAGAAGAATCACGCCTTCAAAGGGCAGAGATAACGGAATCCAAGGTGTGACTGTGTGAGTGAGATTGCTTCGCTTGGGATTTCTTGGTTGGCTTTCGGTGGCGCACCACTTGTTTTAACCATAAGTAAGGTTCTGGGTGGGATGGGAAGCTTGACTTGGCAGCGGATCCATTACTCAAGAAAGCCTCGACGCGGGGAGAAGAGAAGGGGGAATATTTCGATGTCTCTTTCAAGATAATATATATATACATATATACATATAAGCTATAGCCATGATATATCAAGGGAGTTCGTATCTGATGCTTTTGTTGAGTGTTTCTTTGTTTATATCTCGCCGCAAATACCCTTTTACCGAAGTCACACACCTGCGTCAAAATAATCCCGTCTCACACCACCCCCTCGATAACCACTCACCAGTGTCACCCACTCACCACAGTGATCACACCCTCTCCCAAACCTTACCTGGATTTAAGTTGCGCATTTGCCAAGGTCTTGGTCAACCTGTCATAACACATCATGCCACCTTGCTCTCTTTTCTCTTTCTGCCTGCTTTTACCGTCCGTCAGCCACGGACAGAGTGACGCCCCCCGTGGCATTTAAGAAAAGAGACCTGAGAGAGAGATACGAACCATTTGCCTATTCCGTAACATGAGCACTCGTCGTATTATTATTGTTAATCTCAACCTGGAAGCTGGAATAATAGGGTTGGCTATCACATACGAGAGGGAAATTGGTGGACAGCAGCCGGGAGCCGAAAAGCGAGGGCCCTCCTCACCCAATCCAGGAACATTCTTACCACCACAGCCAGCCAGCCAGCAACGCAACGAAATACGCAAAACTGACCCATCTCTACAACAACATTATTTATTATTCCGATGTCGATGTTTGTCTTTGACTTTACTTTCTCAAACCTGATCGGCGATTTTCGGAAACGTCAAGTGTTCCCTTTTCATTGGCTAACATTCGCTTCTGCCCAAGCGAGCGAGCCAGCTGGCCTTGCCTCCTGCTCCTGCTCCTGCTGCCCGGCGATCTGCACAGAGTTAAAAATCAAGCATAAAAGTTTGATGGGCAGCCAGTTGAGTGCCAAGGGGACTAAGGTCAGCCACCATTTCTTGACTTTGAAATCTCGACTCTGCCTGTGGGTGGGACGGGAAGAGAAGAGCTGAGAAAGTTGTTGTGAATGTGATGGAAACCCGTTGATCAGAAAAGGATGGATGGCAGGACTTAGAAGCGTGATGCTCTGCCAATTCTTCCGTGATCATTCAGTGAATTTTACGTAGGAAATTGGTGGAGAGAGGAGGGCCCAGGAGGCACGGAGAGACACCACAGAATGTCAGCAAGCACCCTGTCCTTATCGCCCGGTACGGAGAACAGTAGAGTTTCCAAGCGATCGACATTTTCTTCCATTTTTCTTCATCTGTGTGCGACTGTAACGTGGAAAATTGCCCGATCCTTCAATCATAATAATAATGGATCAATATTAATGTTCGATCGTTTCCCTATCTGGGGCTTCTCCGTTGGCTGTGATTATGTGAGTGGCTCATGTTGGAATCTGCTGCAATGTAACCAAGAGAGGGTTCCAGTATTCTCACTCTTTCGACCATTGATAGCGATTCCATTATCCCATATCGTCGTCTCCCACCTTCCGCCCTTTTCACTCTGAACGGATATTCTCCATGGCCAAGGTCTTGACTTCTTAGAATAGCAAGTACGTACCTGGAATCCTGGATCGACAATCAGGCCTATGGATTCCCATTATTCTAGAATCTCACTACTCAACTCCCAGCACACCAAGTGATACTTCACCGAGAGTTTGACATCAAACAACGAAACGCGAGAAAGATCCAGCCTCCAGGTCATCAGTTCATCCCACTTCACAAGAGTGCCAAACACACCAAGACGTGATGATGAAGAAAGGCAAGGCCCCTGGCGAAGCTACTCTACCGCCGTTTGTTCCCGCCAATGCTTAACCCTCAGAAAGTAAGTGGACGTCCGCGCAAGGTGGAAGCTAGAGCAGCGAAAGGGAAACGAAGTACGCGAGGAGCATGATTGGCACCGGCCATCCGCACCTTTTTTTCAAAACTTTAACCAGAAGGAAAGGTTAAAAAGAATATCCACTCAAAAACTCGTCAGGTCTTCGGAGGCCAAGAAAGCCAATCCTTCCTCTCCACTCGCCACGCGACTCGTCTCGTCAATTTTGGACAAGTTGCAAGAATAATTGGTTTCGTGATATGAGGGATGGTGTTTGGGACAAGACTTTCGAGATGGCAGACAACTCGTTCTCTGACGAACCTTACATAATAGGTATTTGACGGATGTTGAGTAGTGTTGTCCATATAATTACTGTTTCTATTTCTGCTCTTTCGCCTACTGAGAGCATTGCACGCGCTTATTATGATATGATATTGATGATGACAGATCGTTCTCGTTGGGGGCCTTTTGGTCGTCAAAGTCCAACGCTGACTGCGCCGAGGCATATCTGTCATAAGCCTACTTGATCTTAACTGCCCCCCCTTCTCGGCGCAATGTTCACATTCGGACTTGGCGGAGGAAAAGAATGCGACGAGGGCGATGTATGGAAATAAGCTCAAATTAAAAAGAATATGTCTATGTGATAAGCAATAACCGAAGTGAAACCCCAGAAGAGGAGCAAGCAGCATCATGGGTTCATGGATGGCACAATCTTCAACGGGGCAGAAAAAGCTTACGAGTTCGTTATGTCTTTTGAGACCGGCGGACTGAGGGATTTGGGTTTAAGGTTGTGGGGTCTAGTGGACGTTTAATAATGCTGCGATGGACGGATATAAAGGCAGATACGCACATCAATTCAGGATTAATGGGGATATTTGACTCGTACTTCGTCTTCGTGTGGATGTCCGTATGGACGACGATGGATTATGGAGACTCGTACACACACGAGAGAGAAACAACACTAGAAGAAATAGTAGGTCTCTTGAATAATAATCTGAAATAATGCACTCACCGGCTGCCTCGGGATGGCTTGGAGGCCATAAGTACGCGGACTTTGTGAATTATGACGAGAGCGGAGGAAATCCATGCCCCAAGACTCGATGCCACCAAAGCCAAGTGGCGGGCCAAGTTGAATTGCCAAAGCAAAGCGAAGCTGCTATCCAATCCAAATCAAACCTTGTGGTAGTAGTAGGATGCAAGATGGTCTTGAGTCCTTCCTGAGTTCCGGCTGTTGGCTCTTCTTGATTTTGTTGATTTTATTTTGGGTCCCGCCTCGTTTAGGGCAAAGAAAGCAACAACATAGTAATAATCCCATAAATATATTTTTAATGTCCCATTGTTATTATTATCCATTCTTGTCCATCCTCATGCAACCGCGAGGCATGGGAACTACAATGGCCCCCTCGGCCATAGACCAGCCAGGCACTTTTTCTCTTCACTCTGCCTCAGAACAACAATAATAATCCTTGGTGCATGTTGGACTGGCTACTGAACTGCTTCTTGACTCCCACACGTCCACATCCCTTAACCACAGTACCCCTTCGGGACATTTGCGCCAATATCTTACCAAGCGATTGCATCTTTGGCAACAAGCATCTGACCCACACTTCCTCGCACGCTATTTACTTGCCCTTGTAAGCCCAGCAACCTAATCTAAGACCAGGCAAAGACGAGAGCGAGCATCCCGGCTTCCAGGATTAGTACTAGTAGGCGTCGCTGCCCTCTTTCTCACAGAAGGTTGCTTTTCTGGATTTTGATATTCTAGATCTGACTTTCGGTTTGCACACATGCTTTGCTGAAGAATTCGAGTCAAGTCAGAGTTGAACGAGCACACACTCCTTTTCACAAGACAACAACATAGACAAGTCTTCGACTCTTGCACCGCAAAAGAAACAACATCAAATATACCGCCAGCCTATTTTTCCGAATACCCCAACATCCGCAAGCACAGCGGAGTTTGAAGTGTTTTTGGTTGCGACACCAAGACCAAGTTTAGCCCTCCCAAGTTTGACATTTCGCTCCTTCCCACCAAACGACGACAACAACAAACAACATTCTCCATTTGTGAGATTCAATCACCAAAAACACGAGATATTTAGCCCAACTCGAACGATCTTGAAATCGGTACGTCCACTTTGTTCCATCCAGTCTTCCTCCCATCCTGCACTCTATCTCGCGCTCCACGCACACACCTCGTCGCCGCCGGACCTGCGTCATAGGCGACGCTCGTATTCGAGTATCAAGACCACATCGCAACACCACGAGTGACAGAACTCGCATCAACGCTCTGGGTATCTTGTCACGAGCCTCCACATGGTAGAAGCGCGCGCAATTGGTTCGAGAAGCTTCAAGGAAGCTTGAGTTGAGAGTTCTGCTACCTGCTGCTCCAAGGTGTATCAACTTTGGCAACCTCCCCACCGTGTGCCATTCACTGTGCAACAGATCTGGAGCTAACATTTCACTGAAGCGAACAAGATATCCCTCCCCAACACGCCCCGTCCACTTTCGATCAATTCATCTAAGTGGAGCGTACTCCAACGATAGCAGGCACAATTACGCGGTCGAGTATATTTGCGCTTGAAGACCTATCTCTTCCCAGCCAACGATCACCCCATCAATAAGAGGTCGGCAAACAGCAAGGAGATTAGAGATTAAGAACACAAAGGAAAAGACTGAAAGGAATCGACGCCCTTTACCACCACCCCCCTTCCCACACCATCATCATGATGGACACATATCACGGTCACGTCCGGACGCCGGCAGATGCGATCAAGCTGTTCGAGGCTTGCAGGCTGGGATTGTTACCGCGAGTACAGCGACGATTGTCAGAGAAGGAGAGACAGTCCATCAAGTCTGGGTCGGTCTTCGTTTGGGATGAAAGAGAGGCAGGCATGAGACGATGGACTGATGGGAAGTCATGGAGCGCGAGCAGAGTGTCAGGAAGCTTCCTCACATATCGAGAGATGGAGGGCAAGAGAGGCGGAGGACAATTCATTCCACCACCACCACCAGTTCGACGACTGCCGGGAAAGACGCCGGATAGTGGACGAGGAAGTGATGAGGATCTGGACTTGGATGGCGAAGGACCAGATGGGTATAGATATAAGCCTGATGGATTGATGAAGCAATCATTCAGCATAACAACCTCGTCTGGTCAACACCTACATCTGATCAGCTACTACTCTCGCCCACACCCCAACATTCCAGAGCTTCCAACCCCAACATCAGATCCTCAACTGAGACATATAGTTCCACTCAAGGGCATGTACCCAGAGTCGACAGTTCACGAAGCACAGGGCCCAGCTGTTACGAGATCACCGATGCAGCCAGGTCCATACATGCAAGCACCACACCATGGAATTCACCACCAGCACCCACATCCACAGCATCGCACCCCATACGGCTATCAACCTCCTCCTCCTCCAGGATATGCATGGCCACCATCTCCAGTGTCAACACCGCCCTTCCACGGATACCCAGGACCGATGTACAACACTGGCCTTCCTCCACCACCACACCACTCCCCGTATGCTCAACCACTGCAGCCACATCAGGGCATCCCTCACGGACTCGTTCAGGGTTATGACAGACCACAACAACCGATGGCTGAATCCCCTCTCCCTCCTCCACAACTCGTCCACCCACGAGGAATGAGCTCAGCTACAGCGGCACAACATGGCCTCGTACCAACTTACGCCCCAAGTCCCAACCAAATCGCAATACAAGCAAGACTTATTGCGGAACAGGCGTCTATTGCTCAGCGAGCGCTTCAATCAGCACCTATGATAGATCCTCGCATCTCTTCGCCGGTAGCATCTCTTCCACCTGTTCAAGTAGCAGATACCCGACCAACCACACCTCCCCAACCCCAGAACGCCTCCACTTCGCAAGCAAACACCCCGACATCAACGGGTCGGGCTTCACCAAAGGAGGCTGCGAAGAGTGGAACGGTCGGAGCTACCAGTATTCCAAGTATCTCTCACCTGGTCCATGCTACAGACTCATCGAGCGTCGCTGCAGACAACAAGAACAACAGCCGTGCGGGAAGCAAGAGTCCAAAAACTCAAAATCCAAAAGATATTCCTCATGACAAGTTGAATATCGTGGGTGAAGATCAACGGGCTATCAGGGTGTTGGATCGTAAGTTTATGATCTGAGTGATTCAACGGGACTTTGAATCATTGGCGGTTGGTTGGCTGGGCTCATGCATGAACATGCTTCTGCCCTACTCTTTTTTATTATTATTTTACTACTCGAGTATCAACGGTCTGTCTGATGATGCATTTTCAGCGTTATATGGAATTGGGGGACTGGGCTTTGGTGGGAGTTTTGTCGAGATTATACTGCATTGCGACGGGCGTTTTGATGGTGTGAAATGGGAAATGGTGGAACGGTCTGGGCTTTGGTGTTTTTGAAGGACATCAAAAAAACTTTTGTGTGTTTTTATAAGATTTTATTACAGCTGGAGCGTTTTTGCTGGAGCGGGAATTCAGTATTTGAAAGCAGAACTTTCTTGCTTTGCGAGTAGCTAGCTAGCTTTGTGGGAAGAGGGAAGAGGGAAGAATGCATGATGTTTATTGCTCTCTAGCTAAGCTACCTTCTTGATTTTTCTAGCTCCTTGAAATGTGAACGACGTGCGTGTGATATGCTCTCTCGATCTTCCTCGCTCGCTATTGTGTACTGTAAGTCACCCACACTCGCGACCTCAACCCGCAAGCTCTTTCTCCCAAAGCAGCGTAACAAAAACCCTGGCTGGCCCTCTCTCTGGGTTTTCTTTCGTATTTACGGAAACGCGGCACCACAACACACAAATAGAAATAGATCATTTCAATTTCAATCACAGAAAAGAAAGTTCAGTCTAGTACAGGGAATGGACAAATGGACACATTTCGGACACCGAGCGAAAGAGGAAGGGAAGAGAGAGAGAGAGAGATCTCGTCGCTTGTTGAATGAAACAGGGAAGATGGATAGGATGGCAAGGGAGGGAGGGAGTGAGAGAGAGAGTAAAACCAACAAATACTGCTTCCGTCTTTCCCAACAACTAATGCCCACAAAGAAGTTGGTCAATGGTCACACAGAAATAGGCTCTTCCCGCTGCCAGCCGCTGAAGAATGGGAAGATGGTCGGTCGGTCAGGTTTATCCATCCCCAACCGTCAATCATTTCCTGAGTTACTGTATTGTAGGTAGGTAGTCAATACACACACCTATCTTATCCAGTTTCACATCCTGCAATTTTTCTTCCGCCTCGCTAAGATGTAGATAAGTACGGAATAAGAATAGATTACTATGGATTGAGGATGGACAAAAGATCTCTTCGTGTTGAGTACTGGTTTAAATATGCAGGTACTGTAACTCCTCCTTCTCTATTCACAAAGCTCTACCTTCTCCATGCACAGTAGAACTGCAAAATAGTAAGATCTTAAAAAAATAAGCGCCACCCCTCCTGTTCTTCACGATGCTATTCGGATAATTCCCCACTCACTTGCATACATACAGTACATCATCTATTTCACAACTGCATACTCCGTAGGTATATGCACGTAGAAAAAAACACAAACCGCAAGGATTATCATTGGCCCTATCCAAAAAACCACAACTGCCGACATACATACCCGACATACATACATAAAAAAAAAAAAGCTCAATCACCCACAGGATACTCGAAACATTTCTGTACTCCGTATGTTGGTTTTCGAGCTATTCGGACTATGTACCCACCACTTGGGGAACAGCCAGCCAGCCAGCCAGGCTTCAGCGGCTGCGGTTCATGTACTGTAACGGCGGCAGCGGGAGCGGGAAGGAGGGCAGCGCCTCGCTTAGGTCGCATATTGGGCCTCCCTCCCCCTCCAGGCTTTTTCTTTCACCCCTCCTTCTATCTTGGGCGGTGCTGCGGGGTGGTGTTGAATTGTAAGGTAAGAAGATACTTTTAGAAAATATAGTGGGAGAGGAGACGCTGCTGGAGGTTGAACTTTTGGTTTGGGGGTGGTCGTGTGAGTGGGTTGGTTGAGGCATTCTAGATAGATGCTTTGGAGGATGGCAATTCAATGCAGAGATATGGAGCTTTTGGGGTCGGTTGGTGGTAGTTTGGTTATAGTCTGTTTCGTGTAGAAAGATAGAGGGATGGAGAGGGAGGGAAACTAAGGGAAAGTAATTGTTGGTGGCGATTGAGCGAGTACTTGCGTCTGGTAGTATGAAGTTGGGTTTGGCTATGGGTTAGGCGGCCAGTGGAGAGTCAGGTTGAGAAGCACTTGGAAGGCAGAATGGAGCTAACTGTTGAGAAGGAAACCAAAGGAGCAGGATCCAGCAGACAATTAGAAAAGCTCAAACTATATGACCAGAGAACTGTTCAGGCTGGGCACAGAATTAAGCGACGTATGGCAGTCTTTCCTACCGACCGGAAAATTGGGATGGAATACAAGATCTGGTGATATCATTCGTGCTTCCTTGTGCTTCAGACATTCTTGTCTGCCTTGCCCGCTGTCTCTCCTTCTCGGGGGAACCACACGAGGACCAACTGGCCCACCTCAGGTACACCGATGCATCAGGAGTACCTGTGTGTTGGAGTAACTTTAAATTCCCTCCGGACGGAACTCTTCCTCCGGGACCCTTTCATCCACCCTTCCATCTATAATACAGATTTTCAACCATCGCAGCGTCCCACCCATCTCGGGAACGTGACCATCTCTCGAATATTTGGCACTCCGGCGAGATATCCCAAAAATCGGTCGAATCCGAGACCAAATCCCCCATGTGGCACACTTCCCCATCGTCGAAGATCCACATACCAGTTCAACTCTCCAAGTTGGTCATCTGATAAATTCGTGCCCTGGGGATCATGCCGTTCGCTTGCATTGCTTGGATCAATGGCTCCAAGCGGTGCTCACGCATCGAGCCACCGACGATTTCGCAGGCATCCGGAACGAGAAGATCGAAGCAATCGACTGTTTCTCCTTCCGCAGTAGATGTGGCTGAAGGGAGCATGTAAAAGGGCTTTATGGCTTTGGGATAGTGAGTGACGAACACAGGCGCTCCATCAGCGACTGTCTCAGCAATGTAGCGTTCATGCTCTGCTTGCAGCCCAGATCCCCATACCGGAGTATGCTCAAACTTTCGAGAGCTTGATTGCAAGATCTTTATGGCTTCCGAGTATGTGATTTGGCCCCATTTGCCACAGAGCCTTTCCCATCGTTTTTGTAATGCCCGACCTTGCTCGGTGACTGGTGTATCTGGCGACCTACTACCTTTACCATACAATAACTCGTTACCAACTCGAGAATCCATTAGAGATTTGGTGATGTCTTGAAGTAAAGACTTCACTACATCCAAAACTTGCTGCATATCTTCCACAAAGCTCAGTTCAGCCTCCAGCATATAAAACTCACTTAAATGACGAGCAGTATCGCTCCTCTCCGCCCGGAATGTTGGCGAAAGAGTCCAAACATTTCCTATCGATTGTGATATGGCTTCGAGATGCAACTGGCCAGAGACCGTCAAGTATTTTGGCGCCTTGAAAAATGTTCCGTCGTCTCCCTCCCTTGCCTCCCCTTTGTACGCACTCCCCACGTTAAAGACCTCACCCGCACCCTCGCAATCTGAGGAGGTAATCAGTGGGGTGTGAGTCTGAGTGTAACCCTTGCTTCGAAAAGATTCCGTAGCCGCTGCAATGGCATCGGATCGCAAGCGTAAAAGATTTGAGTTTATGGAGGTTCGTGTTCGTAAGTGTGGCATCGTACGTAAGTACTCGGGGGAGTGATATTTCTTTTGCAGCGGATAGGTCTTGTTTCCTCATCAGTTGGCGGATCCTTCATAGTCAATTGAGGTTCTACATACAGCGGGATCGGACATGCCCACCACATCCACCTTGGTGACATGGAGCTCATGGCTCTGGGCTTTTGGGTTGGGTGACGGTTTCCATGCGCCAGTGAGCCGCACAGCAGATCCGGTAGTGAGGCTAGTCCCATTAGCTGGTGCTTTCAATGACATGGATCTTCGCAGGAGAATACCTCTGCGCCTGCTCTGGGGTCAGTAAAGCCTGAAGCGGCTCAAGAGTTGATCCATCTCCCACCGCAGCAAATGACCGTTGTTTCTGGTTGCGAATTGATCGAATGAATCCATTGACCACTACATCATTTGAACGAGTAGGTCCGACATCGAGGAGATGGGCAATTGACGGGGCGCTTTCACGAAGAATTGAAGATGTGTGGAAAGCACGTTGTACACAGCGGGTGAGGCATGATTTGACCATGCTGGGGATCGCAGGGTGGCCAGATATAGAAAATCCACAAGATTCGATCCAAGAACAATAGAACGAAAGGGCGGATCGGGAGTGTTGCTGTTTGTTGGTTGAATTGGTGGTGTGATGTCGATGTAAACAAAAAGATTTGGATGCAGTTGCCAGCGTCACCTGCTCTGGCGCGGAAGACGCGCCTCCAAACCTTTGTGGTCTTGGCAGACCCCCCTGTCTCAACCAACCTCATACTGCAATTCTCTCACAGAACACACAACACACAACACCACTACACCACCATCGCCAAACACCAAGGGCCAAGTTCTTAACATACACAACTATGACTAGATCACGGAACCCGACCGACCAACACCGAGTATCTTTTCCTTGCGTCGCGCCTTCTCAACGAATTTCTACTTTCTTAGTGCTTTCATTCTTTGGCTACCTATTGATCCTTCCTGCACCATTTCGCTTCGCTCGATGTTATCCCTCAGTATCAAGTGGTCATGTGCCACCGACTCTCATTATTTGACTGTTGGCTGATTCATAAGGGCTGGAAGTAGTCCTCTTTAGCGAGATGGAATGTAGAGTTTCCGCCTCTGTTCCATCCTGCGACCACCGCCATATTGCATTCGTGTGCTCTCCTGTTGCGGACAAATGATCTCAAAAGTCGCGATTCAATTACTTCCGAGTTGCTTGCAATGCATTCGATACAAGGCTATTCCAAGTGACCCGGATCACTGGCTCTGAGTGGAGGCACAAGTGGATACATGTCTCGAGCCGTTCCCAAAGATCTTGTTGTATAACTTCAGAAACGCACCCCAGATCTCGTCGGATTCCTCAAGGCCGTCACACAAAGATTGGCGAAATCAGAAAACTGTCATCGTCGCCGATCATGCGGGTTATAGTTTGGTACAACTCTGGAGTGCTCCTCTTGTGCCGTGATTGGAGCTGGTAGTTTCAGTCCAACCTGGCACCGAGGGGGATCCCCATTCATCTCTTAATTCATTCGCTATCCCTACTATAGAAAATTCCATTGTCTTGCTATTGCGAGGATCCCTTCGTCAGCGGATGTTCCATCCCGCTCCAATCTCTTCAGGAAAGATATCATTCCTCGTTTCAGCGCTTCCCTTTCCTCTTTTCAACAATTTTGCTGGCCGTTGTTAGAATATATAATAATGCCTCTCGGTCCTCAATATGTATCACATGCTCTCACAACATTGTTTCTCAAAATCCATTCAACATGCCCAGCTCAAAGCCAAAACCGTCTGAGATTGCCGCAGAGGCAAAAAAGACGTACATTCCCTGGATTAGGCAGGCATATCCTCAATGGTCTCCAACATCTATCTTGTGTCCTTCGGAATCTATGAAAGCGGAGCCATTAACACATCTAGGTCACTCGTGTCGGTTTGGTGAGTTGCCAGAGCTTACCAACGCAAAAGGTTTCACTTGCTCATCATGGACAGCATTTTATGAACGAGACCCTGTGGATTTAGCATTGGACTGGGCCGATGGAAACAAGCCAGTTCCCGTCATTATGCCTGCAAACGAGAAGAGGCCAGGAGGGGATTGGGAAGCCGGTACGAATTTTTTTCGCTTCACCTTGTCGGGATCCCGATACCAACAGTTGGTCACTAAGCCAAATCATAGGAGTCATGTCCCCAGAGGAGTGCCTTTGTAGAAGGAGTAATTTGTATTCGACGCTTACGACTCCAGCAGAAGGCAACATTGCGCGTTCCAACTACCCATTACAGCCGTTGTTCGGGATATATTCCGAAAAAGTCGGTACGAACTTTCTCCATCAATCACATCGCAATCGCATCTCTGAAAAACGCGTGAATGCAATTCTACAATCTTCTAACGTTTGATCCAGTTATTTTCCGTGATGGCCCTGACCGTTACGAACCATGGCCCTCTTACAAAACCCTGCCCATCATTTCCGTCTGCCCTGTTAAGCGTCCCAAACTCGACACCACCGGCAAGAAATACTCATTCGCGCAAGAACGCGAACTGATGCGCGACAAAATTCACACCGCCTTGCGCATAGCCAACTGGTACAACCACGAGGACCTGTGCATTGGAACGTTTGGCCTGGGGCCTGGATTTCGCAATCCTGTCGAGGAGGTGGCTATTCTGTGGCGAGACGCGATTTTGAAGGATGAGGAGTTTATAGGACGATTTCATAACGTGGTTTTTGCGTTTGAGGCACCCGAAGGTCCGGAAGGCACCGGATCTTCGAGTAAAGCTTCGTCGTCCAAAAGCTCGAGCTCGGCGTCAACGATTTCGTCGGATCTGGAAACGTTTCGACATGTCTTCAGCCCTGAAGTCGTCCATGGTCTGGCTGATTTGAAGTAGTGTACCGATGAATTGGAGTTGACAGGAGGATGATTTGATGGCGTATTGGAGCCGTGTAATGCTTAATGAATCCTTGGAGGAATCATTGAGATTTCTGCATTGGAATGGAGTTTGAAAGGTGTCCGATGAATTACACTTCAGGTCAACCCTGACCGAAAGAGGCTCGGCTATGTATTGTACTGTAATGCTATTCTGTATTATTTGTCTTTTGATTTCATGGTCTTTCCAATCTTATTCACGCACAGTCTCTTGCAAATCAGAAGGAATGAAGAAGTACAATGGCAAGGGAAGAAGTGGCTCCCCAGTGTTCTTGACGTCCAACAGAGACACTCTTGTTCCAGCCTCGCCTGCCGCGTTGTGCTTCATTCGTGCCATGGCGTTAATATTGGCTTTGGCCACAATTCCACACATCGTGCCCTAATTACGTTCCTGAGAGACTGGGAATTTGGGAAAGGGGTCAGACCTTGTGTTTGCATTACTATACGTGTAATGACCAATAAGCACTCAGTCTTTTTGATGAAGTCTTGACACGATATGTCGATACCTACCTTGCCAGCCAAGCTGCTCGCCCTAGGAGGATTTGAGAGGTCGTAAACTTCGATCGGTCTTCCAGTTTCGTCTTCTTTATTTCATGACTGACTTTGAGATATTTGGAGCGAATGAACTTAGAAAATGCTGCCAAGCTCATGAGTGCGGCATTGGCCCAGAAATAATCTGGGCTATGCCACCAGACGGAGGATGGAAAAAGCTTTTAATTCTTTCAGCGTTGGTGCACAGTGAATGGTTGAAGCAGATTGTCGGACTTAAAATCCCTAAGATTAAGAATTCACAGCCCCAGCTGAATCAGAATCACGTAGCAAGAGATACCGACGGGATCTTTACAGAAATTGCACGAATGTTAAGTTTTTGAGTGGTATCATTGGAATCGAAATTGTAATTAACTCTACTTTGCAAACCGGTTCCCATTGACCCATCCATCCCGTTCCAAACCTAACTCCTCATTATCAACGCTTGCAAATATGACCATGTTCATACTGACAGCTCGTTCAACCAACTATCTCATTATATTCAACCCCAAACGGTTTACTGCTCTAGTAATTGGCTGGTGGAGGTGGTTGTTGGTAATGAGTTGGTTGTTGAGGATTGTAATCAGATGCTGGTGGTGGGGGTGGTTGCTGAACAGCCTCCATATTGTAAGAAGCCTCGAGCTTGCTGTCATCGGTAGTGGGAGGGACAGCAGCGGCACCGTCCTTGCGAGCACGGTGGAGAGCAATTCCAGTGAAGACTAATGTGACGATGAAGAGGATGCTGAGATACAAATTAGCGTTAGACCGACATAGAAGAGAGAGTTTCACGTACAAGTTGATGGCCGACATTCCAGCAGCGGCACTCATAGCGGCCAAGTAGCCGTCACCAGCAACGGCTCGTTTGGCAATATCTCGCTTCTTCCAGCAGTATCCACCTCCAATACCGCCAGAGTGAC
This sequence comes from Tetracladium setigerum, assembly GCA_031472005.1. Taxonomy (NCBI): domain Eukaryota; kingdom Fungi; phylum Ascomycota; class Leotiomycetes; order Helotiales; genus Tetracladium; species Tetracladium setigerum. Next base: position 2,872,236 of record PZJY01000006.1, read on the forward strand.
CGCAACCGTTCACGGTAACGGAGTAGATGAATGAAGCGCGAAGAGCAGCAAGGGCACCCATGGCTGAGAGCCAGAAAATGACGCCGAAGATATCGAGGGCGAGAACAGCCCAGTAGTTGTAGGCAACGGACCATTTGGGGATTCTGGCTGTGAGGACGCCATAAAGAACAATAATGATGGTTGCAAGACTGAGGAAGATGGAGAAAGCGTATGACTGCACACAAATGTCAGAATATGTTTTCTGTTCAAAGAGATCCCAACATACGTTAAAGGCTACCCAGTACACTCCATAGCAAGAGATTCCTAAGACGATAATCGAGAAGAAGATTTGGGCACCTCGAACGAAGATGAGCCACTTGGGCGTTTCGAGAATGGCAGTCGTCATGGTTGCTTTGCTCTGTGTTGTAGTCTGTAATTCTTTTCAATTAAAAGAATATTTCGGTGCAAAGAGAGGTCGATGGGCGAGAGAAGATGATCTGTTGCTAAAGTGTCCAGAGAGCATTCAAATGTGACAGGACCGCCCACTATATATGACAATCATACCGAGTACCTTCGGAGAGTACCAACGAGGCTGCATCGTGCAATGTCCACATGATTTTCAAGGCAAGGAGGCTCATGCAGAGAGTCGGGCAGGATTCATCAAACACCATGAACACCAACCATTGGATAAACAGGAGATGTGGAGGTCCACAGCGGTTCCTGGTGCAGTGAAGAGCGCAGAAAAAGGTTGGGCAATAGTGCGGCTGAGACCAAACGCAGGCAGATTTGAACGCCACCAATCCAGAGCTTTCTCGCTACTGCGCGAATGAGAAAAGCAAGATGTGACTTCAAGGCTGAGAGTCGGATTTTGAGGCTTCTCTTCTCCTATTTTGGTGTGGTCCAGGCTCTGTTTGCCCGCAAGATGACCAGTGACAATACCAAGAGAAAGCCACAATATTCTAATCGGCAACGCTGGCATTTCTGGGCAATGTTTTGGAAATGATTATCGGCTTTCGGCCCATTATTGCTGGTCGTCCCCTCATCAATGAACTGACACGGGTCCATCAGATTCCCATCTTTCCCTTTTGTCGAATTCGTCGTGGTGGTGGTGGTGGAGGGAAGGGGAGTGATCGACGAGGAGATTGGGATTCCTGAGTGTGGTTGCACATAACCTTTGAAGTATCATGTCGCACTGCCGCTGGGCTTCCCGCCAGCGGCTATAAAAGGAAGCAGCACTAAGGTAAGAAGTTTAAAATTTAAGTTTAGAGTGGGTGAAATGACGGGTGGGTAGGCGGTGAGATCCCAAATGGAGTTTGTTCGGGAATCCGGCAGTTGACTTGAGGAACATCTCAAGTAGTGGAGGGCAAGAAACCGAACATCGGCGGCCTTCTCCCTCCGCGATCTTATCACTTGAATATTGATACGCAGGTACAATCTTCGAGATAATCAAAACACTAAACAAACGAGTTTTGATAGTACTGCAGTGTTGTATAGCCGTCCAGCTTCATAGTAGATGATCTTGTGACGAGAAGTTCAGTCGTCTATCGCTGGCTTTAGCTCTTTCTTTTTGGAACATGGGTCCTCCTGTATCTCTTGCGAGTGAGTGGAGGAGCTCTTGTCTTCAAAGACGAGTTTCCCCTTGAATTATTCATGAATCTATTTTTGTCCCACTGGTATTTTCGTTTGCAGGATTGTGGTGGAAATCCTCGCTAAGAATCCAACGACAGCGAAGATATTCTTGGTTCAAGCCGCTCCTGAGTCCTGATCGAGGGGTAAAGGACTTCTGGTTGGCCATCACAAATCCCTCCTCTCGCAAACGCGCTGTACCACTTCAGCAATGGAGTAAAAGCTGAGTAGCCGGCGACTTGCAGCCAGAAGACTGCCGTTTTGACTGGGTGTGACGCCAGAGCATGGGGACTTTGATATAGTCTTGAGGGTGTTCTAAAATGTCTTGGGATGAAGCTTCGGCTGAGTTCTTCTCTATCTCCGCCTCGCTTCTTTCAAATAATTTGAAGTCGAAAAAAAGAGAATGTTATTGTGACTGAATTTGACGAATGTTTATCTTGTTATTACATTATTCATTCTAACTTCTAAATAGGTAGCGATCGTATATCTCACATCTCATATCTCACATTTTGGCCCCTAATTTTCGACTCTTCGCCAGCCTTGCGCCCAGGAGTAACAAGCACCCTACAATCATACACGCCCCAGAAAACAATTGTGCATACTGGTATTCCCCATTCTTCTTCTCAATCAACTGTCCTGATATTGGCGGTCCGGTGAGGACTGCAAAGCTGACAATGGAGAACACCATCCCCATCCTGGTCCCCGCCATGCTCAGATCTGTAGTCAAAGAGCTAAGAGCCGCGGGGAAGAGACTTTGGATGGCTGCTGCACTCATTCCGTACACGACAGCCCATCCATAAAGCCCGCCTCGAGTGTCGACTGCCATCCAGGTAAATGCCATCAGCGAGGTACAGAGAACAACCGGAATTAGCAGATTGATGGGGCCAGTGTATTTATCCGCGACATAGTTGGGAACGATTCTGGCAATTACTCCCACGCCATTGAGAACGATGAGAAGGTTGAAGGATTGAGCAAGAGGGAGGCCAATGATTTGTCTTGCAAAGGATCCAAGGAAGAAGAAGGGGAAATAAACAGCCCAGAAGTTCTGCATCGAAAGTCAGTACCTGACATCACCTATGACTCGGCGAGATTACTTACAAAGAACATTCCAGCGGCAAATAGAACGTATGGTACCTCTTTGAAACTCTTCCAATCCACCAAGTCTCCGGTCCTTCTTGGGGGAACACGGGGTTTGATACCAATGTTACAGATCACCAAAATTGCCAGTTGAATGAACGCGAGAGATCTCATGGTCCAGCTATATCCAATTTTCGGTATCAACTGCTGAACCATAGCAGGAAAGACCATTCCACCAGTTGCACTTCCCGCTGCTGCGATCCCAATGGCGAGACTCTTTTTGGTCGAAAAGTACGTGGAGAGCAAACTCAGAGCTGGGCAAAACAGCATTCCATTTCCAATACCGCAGCAGACGCCCTGCGACAGGAAAATTTGCAAATATGTTGTTGAGAGAGAAGCCATGAACAGTCCGAAGACTCCAAAGAAGCTGCCGATGAGGAAGACGGGTCGGAAGAAGCCTGCGTCTGTGAGACGACCGCTGAATGTGCCGATGAAGAAGAGTAGGAAAATCTGGACACTGCCGATCCATGATATGTCACCTGGTGCTCGGTCGAGAGCGGTAACGTAATATGTTTGGAAGACGCCGAAAGAATTGATGAAGCCCCAGGTGCTCATGATAACAAGATGACCAAATCCAACTATTTAAGGTTAGTATACCATTTTCTTTCATATCCAAACGAAATTCTTCCACGTATCACCAACTTCTCAAGACAGAATCCATCCTCATAGAAGAAGAATAGAAAGAAAAAACACACCTTGCATCCAGGCTTTAGTTCCACCATCAGGAGGAGGTCCTGGATCTTTCCAACTACTCTTCGTGCTCATTTTGGTCAATACACCAACCAATCCTCTACCCTCCCATTATTTGCAGATCCCTCGCGCCATATTCCATTTTCTGGCTGTTTCGCCCCATTTGGATATGCCTCGATGTCTCCATCCGCCTGTGCCTTTACTCTTCTCGCCTCTTCAATATCGATAATTTCGAGAGAGTCTACATCCGACCCAGTATCAATTGAGCGGCGGTCGAGTTCATGGTGTTCAACTGGCGCAGCCGAAGAAATCTGTGGACTTTGCCTATCCGCCATATTCGAAATCCGTAGAGTACAAAGTCAAGACCTCCTGATATATTTTTTTTGTTACAGTAGTCTGAGCACGAAGTAAGCAAAGGTGGGGATTGCACTGGGCGGCCTTTGTCGGGATTTGTGACTTACAAAACTGTTGATATCTACAAAGACACACACCACTTCAAGAAGGTTGATCGTACATTTATCAATAGAATGATGAAGGAACCAGCGGATAAATACAATATGATGCAGGAAAGAAAGATGAGTCTTACGGCGATAGCGTACCATTTGCCATTATTGTAGCCGAGGATTTCCAAAGGCGCGGATTACAATATGTGTGGAGCCTTTTCAGATCCCGCGGCGGCGCGGGTCTCGTCTCCAACAAACAGGAGTCGAGTAGTCTCACAATTCAGGATCGATTACCATATCTCTCGGTAGACCAAGTCCGGGCAAAAAGCTTGGCAATGAGACTGTCGAATTAGGAGGCCTCTTGCTGTTGCTTGTTCTCGCTTGTCCTCGACCATTTGACTCGTTTGCAACTTTGTGCAGCAAAAAGCGTGTGAATGCCGTCATATCCGCCAAAGAAGAAGCGGGGGAGGTATATGCCAAGATGAAGATGCAGTAACGAGAAACCTTGTGGATGGAAAAATTCTTCTCCTTGAAGGATCAGCACCCCTCGAGAGGATTCGTTTAATTCATCAAATAACAGAGCGATACCATTAGTGAAAGTCACAGATGCAATACTTAGGGTAGTGCTGTCAGAGCCAAGGAAAGGGACTATTTCTGCTTTGAAATCAAATTCATTCGGAATAAACACCGACCCAAACCCCGATCTACTTGTAATAACAATTCCCATCCCCTTAGTATCCGTACAGGTTCACATTCTCGCTTCCAGCAGTCATGATCTTCTGGTTCTCTTTTCGCAGCACAAGTCTCATCCACCAGGCAGCAGCAATAGAACCCAGTGCAAACGCCGCAGACGCAGAAAACCCAGTAACGTAGCGAGGTGAATCTGAACCTGGCCAAAGATATGCACCATAAATGTAACCAATCTGTCCGCCCACGTTGATCATTGCAAGGACAACCTGTGCTTGATGTTAGGTTTCTGATTTCGACCAGGGCCTGAATGCGGGGGGCTACTTACAGCTTTCTTTTCCTTGGTTTGCGACAAGGTCGACGAGGCCCAACCGATGATAACAGAGTTCACTGAATACGCCCCAATGGGGAAGATGAAGCAGGCCACGTATCTCCCGGCAGTGTTCAGAGTAGCTGCTGCAACTGCGAAACCAAGGATGGCCACGCTGAGACCAGCAGTGATGTGCCAGGTACGTTCGTGTAATTTTCCGGACGACCATCCCATTAGAAGGCCACCCGCACCCGCCAACAAGAATGGAGGACATGTCATAACAAGAGTGATTGTGGTGCTGAATCCGAGAGTTTTGACGACACTGTATTATTGGTTAGCGTTGTTACGGAAGAAGATGAATTAAAACATACGTTGGGAAGAAGCTGTTGAAGGAGCAGGCGGAGAGATGGAAGCATTGCATCAGTACAAAGATCCAAGTCTTGTAGTCCTTGCAGGCTTGCTTGAGACCTTCCATCGCAGACACGTCGCTGTCACCCATGCTAACTTGATCACGGACCATTCTGGAGTGTGCCAATTTTCGTTCCTCCTCGGTGAGCCATCGTGTAGTCTTGGGTGTATCTGGGAGCAGCCAGAAGCCGAAGATAGCCACAACAAGAGTTACAATTCCCTCAAGCATGAAAAGCCTGAATGTGTTAGCGCGTGAGATCAAAAGTATGGACGTTGACGTACCATCTCCACCCAGAGATTCCATGTTTGCCATCTAGCCCAGCGAATATTCCAGCTGCGATTAAGCTGGAAAAGCCAGTAGCGGTGATTTGAGCGAGGTACAAGTATGCGATACGCGATGCAATCTCCTTTCTGGTGTAGAAAATAGAAAGCACATAGGTGGCCCCCGGGTAGAATGGGGCTTCTGTCACTCCCAACAAGAATCGACAGGCAACCAATCCACTGTAGTTCTGGACAAGAGCAGTACACCCCGAAACAATAGCCCAGACTACCATCCAGCCGCTCATATACATTGACGGGCGGAGCTTAGTGATGAGCATGTTGCTGGGAACCTGCATCAAAACGTAACCGACAAAGAGGATGGAAACAGTGGTATTGAATTGACTCGATTTTGGGTTCATGCCGAGTTCCTTTTCGAGGCCATTGAGACGTGCTTGGGCAATCGCATTTCCTATAAGGGAAGGTTAGTAGAGTAAGAGATTAGGCGAGATGAGTAAAGCAACTCACTGTCGACATAATTCAAAAAGTACATCACAAACAGGGTAGGAAGGATTCTGAAATCCAGTTTTCGAACGAGTTTGATCTCGGCGGGATCGGTCTTTGCTGCTGCACCAGCATAATCGCGATTTGCACCATCCTTCTCGCCCAATTCTTCCTTTGTGTCGATGTGCTCAATGGCCATCTTGTTGGAATCTTCAATTGATTTTCTGTCGGTCATAGTGATGATGCTAGAGGTTTGGAGGAGGAGGAGGAGGAGGAGGATGATGTGTGAGAGGGGATGGTTCTCAACAATCAGAGGGACGATCCCCGTTAAGTAGATCCATCATCCCCATGGGGGAGCATTGCAAAAGACTAAAAGTGACCCCGCGGTCTTTCACCATGCGGAGGTGCCAAGGTGCGAAACAGCTTTTGTGGGATTCCTCCCAGTATTCAGATTACTACTAGTCTCCCCCGATGCTTGAGACTACGAAGCTTGACTCGACTTTGAGCGAGTCGGACCGTTGTGTGGCCACGACTCGCAGAGATACGGCAGATGATGTTGAATTCCGTGCTTGGGATTGGCCGTCATGGTACTTTGACTTCCCTGTCGTCCTCACGTCTGGGGGAGTCTGGAGATGCCAAGTCTGTAGCTTGTGGGGAAAAGAGGCCACCAGTTCGGCCATTATTCTTTGGGCGGCCGAGCGGACTCAGAAATATGGCCGAGAGTGATGGCAACTTCGGAACTTCATTTGTCGCCGGCGCAAAAAGATAAGGAATGCAGAGTTACAGTAAGTACAGCAGAGATCTCATGAACAGGGGATTCTTGGTGGCTGGAATAATGTATCTATCGGGAAACACAAGCAGGACACTACTCTTGCTGGATTCTCCATATTCCTTCGGATATCGCTCTCAAAAGAAATAAAACCGGCCCAGAACCGGTCACTTTCCCACATAAAAGGACAACCAACTAGCAGCCTTTGCAGCCCGACTAAAGAACTTAGGAATCAACAGCACCGCTGCGAATGCAAAGCGCGATATGGAAAAGAGGAGTCCCACGACCAGTTCAAATATCGTGGCAGAGCACAGAAAGAGCAAGAACCGAAGGCAGAAGAAATGACAGGAGATGTCTTGCAGTTCTGGTATAACCGCACCATCCAACTCCAGATCCAGGTCACAAGTTGCCACAAGATACCAGCCCAAACTCCGCCAATGCATTTGTACAGTACAATATCATTACACCCTCTCATCCATGCGCAGGATTCCAAATTTATTGACCGGGAGGAGGAGGGCCTATTTGCCCTGGCATCTTCTGAGCGCCTTCGGCCTGCAATCTCTGCAGTGTCTGGTCCTTTTGGTATTCCATGACTCTCCTCTTCTTGAAATATGTGATCTGCATCTCCTCGTCAGCAATTTTGCAAAGCAACATCCTTTTCCTCCTCCACCAGGAGCAGAACGAATTGGCAACCCACCCAACTACTTGCACAATTTTGCTCGAAGATCTTGTGTTCCGATCCACACGCCTTGTCGGCCTTGCTCTTTTCATTGATGCTGTCGATGATATTGTTCTTGTCCAGGCATTGGAAATAGAGATCCCGTCCCTCCCAGCATTTGGCGCGCTGTGATCGATCGGGTGCTATGGGAGCACCGTCCGAGGAGATCTTGGGAGTAGGGGGAGAAGAGGAAGAGCCGAATAGACCCATTGTGAGGTGGTTGTTGGAGGGGAGGAGGCGGAAGTGTCGTAAGGTGTTGACTACTGAGATACATTAGCCACCAAAATACTACAGGCGGGCTCAGACTTACAAATGGATTTTTTTTTAGCTTAATGATCCAAAAGACGAATTGTAGGATGATAGAAGATTGCTGAGCTTGGTGATATGTGGTTCAAGTCCAGCATGCGATAGCTACAAAATGATAGAGCTCAAGCTGGACTTCACACCACCAAAATAGGCGGTGCACTGGCAGAAAAAGCCCACTAAGCCACTTCCAGCAATATCTCGACATTCTGTCCTCTGCCTGATGATCACATCTCACTTGCGACAAAAGCCCAGCTATCCTAGCTTTAGACTCCTGTCAAAACAATATCAAGAACCCATCCACCCCATCCAAATGCTCTCCATATAGCACAACCTTTCCTCCTATCCATCAGCGTCACAACACTCCCAGCCATGGCGCGAAGACGGCGACCCCCGCGGCCAGGCGCATTGACGGAACTTCCTCCTTTAAAGATCCTCACGCAGATCCTTTTATTGCAAATTATATGGTACACGACTGCCATGGTGCTCATATTATTCTCGGCGCTGGTGGCAGGGAAACAATTTAGCATGGATATGGTTTTGAGCTGGCGGAGCTTGCGGGGAGATACCACGGTTGGATGGACCTTGGGATTGGTCTGGATGCTGAATAGCTTCATTGGGTACGTTGAGAAGTAAGAAAGCTTTGATTGATCAGCATATACTAACATACATTGCGCAGTGTTGTTGCTCTATTCGTTTTGATCTCCAGGAGTAAATTGGTTCCGGATTTTACCCTTACAATTCACTTTATCCACTTGGTGGTTACGTCGCTCTACTCGCATTCAATCCCGCAGAATTGGTTATGGTGGGCATTACAAATGGCGAGTGTGGCTTTGATGGGCAGTTTGGGAGTTTGGAGCTGTCAATACCGAGAGCTACGTCCTATCAACTTTGGAGGCTCAAGTACGACCCAGACGGCAGAGAATGACATACCAAGCAGCGAGGCTGGACCAGAGGATGAGGAACAAGGTTACGGTCATGGAAGAGGACGGGGAAGAGGAAGAGATGGTGCTGGAGAATATGAGATGGTGGGGATGAAACCAGAAGGAGGAACCAGCTGACCATTCTATCAGTTCGCACTTCAAAATAAGGGCGCCAAGTTATTGTACAACATTTATTATGGGTTATGTCGGAGTATTGGTATATGGATGGGCACAGAGGGAAGAAACGGTCAAATCATTAGAATTAATTCAATCTTCTTAATCTGATGGTTGCTGAACTCCAAAGTGCGCTGATGAGAGTGCAGTCCGCCACAGGTACCAACCCTCATCTCTCCTTATGAGTATCCTTTGTTACCTCGCTTCCGTCTTGATATGGAACAAAAGCTCGAGTTACGCATACAGGTACGTTGAACTGTTCCAAATATGACTGTTTAATCACAGGCTCGACAATTGAGACTGACGCATGAGTATCAATCAAGACTTTGTTGATGTATCGGAGAGAGAGGCTCAGCAACTTCGACTGAACACGAAAGCGGAACAACTTTCAGGACGTTTCTCTCTTCTGTCTTTCCCTCGCCATCTTGGGCAAAGTCATCAGGTGTGCAAACCTCAGAGAGCAAACTCTTCCTCCTTCGACCAACCTGACTCCTTCTGGACGAGTACGAATGTGCAGCACAGGACCCTGTTTGTTTAGTGGAACTGGAAGGTTGGCCATCCGATTTCTGTGAGATTTTTGTTTGTGCCGTGGCTACATTGAGGTCAGCCTGGGAAGAATTTGCATTGGAAAGCGGCGCGCAATCCGCACCAGATATTGGCGAACAATGACTTTGATCTGGATCCTTTGACAGAGCCGCAACCAACTCGGCTGCAGGAGTGAGAGGATCTGCAAGATGAAAACTGGAAATGTGAGTTCTCGTGGTCAGCGACTCGGGACATTTCCGATTTAAGCCGTGGAGAGGTATGTTGAATAGCTGGTGAGCTGACATGTGCGTCGCTATCCATGAATGCGTCAATTTCAGAGTCATTTTGTGCTCTCCGCCGCCTTTCTCTCCCGTCAAGACTTGGCCCCGTGCTGGAACAAACGCTTTGGTCTGATTCCGATTCCTCGTCGGATATCCAGCGACCACTGCTGCCCCCAAGTCTTCTTCTAAACGTTTTCCATTTCTTCACCACCAGTTCTTTCACCGGCTGGACGAAAACGTGGTGAGACTCGGACCGAATAATAGATTGCAATCTGTATTCAGACCTTGAAAGGTTCGCTCTCGCTGCTTCGTGCGAGCTGGCACTGTAAGTACCCCGTTCTAAGTCGTCTTGCGAGGAATTTTGTGTGGATATGCTTATTGGGTGGTGACTAGGTTCAACCGCCCGTTGTGGTATAGTTTGAGACGATTCTTGTTGTTGTGCTGTTGATGAGATGGGATGGATGTACAGATGTCCTGCAATCCCATGGGTGCTATCCGATGAAGTAATTCGAATTACTCTGCGATGAATTCTTCTCCGTCGAATTTGTGTAGGAAGCAACGTGCTGACATTGTAGGGGGAGTATTGGGGCGCGATAGGCTGGGTGACATTCCGTCAAAGGCACCAATTCCTGCTGCCATCGGAGAGACATTTCTGGCTTGGTAGCCAAAAGAAGGAGAACATCGAAAGTGAGAATGCATTCGCAAGGAACTGATCATTCGCGGATCGGGTAAATTAAGCCCCTTTCCGTCACACATCGAGTAGGTTGATGGTGGACCGGCCTTGTTATCTGGTGGGAGTGTGAAACAAGATCCAAGGAGCTGAATAGCTACGAAGTGTGCGAGGTCGCGAGATTCACCAGGGTTCTGGGTGAAGTCGTCTGAGGTGGCTCGACGTTGTCCGTAATCTGGTTTCCAGTATTCATCGACGGTGTTCCGCATCCATAGTTGAGGATTTGGCTCGCTCCAAAATTGTGGCTGGAGATTCTTCAGATGTGCACGTTTGGATTCCGGCGACCACCAGTATGGACGACCTGTCTGGCAAGTGTACTGCCATTCGAAGATTTCCTGGTGAACAATGCTCCAAGCGATCGCTTCCGCTGACCTCAAATCCTCAATCCCATTCAATGGTTGACCGAGGTTTTCCGAGCCATTGCTTGTAGCAGACAGTGCCTTTTTTCGAACTGCCTTGCTGCCCTTCATGTAGAGTATCTGACTGCTTGCAGAATCACTTCCTTCAGAACCAGAGAGTGATGAAGGTTTTTCGACTTGGCAATTCGGACATCTTCTGCAGGTGAGCTTCGAGAGGTCTTCTGTTTCGTGAATCCGGGGCAAGAATGCCACGGATTGGACAGTGGCAGGCTCTATGAAATGGCGAGAGGTACTCATGTTAGGAGCCGCCATGATTGGTATTAAAGATACATGTAATAGGGTTTCATTTGTTGCTAGATGATTTGAAGGTGGAGATCTGGGATAACGAGTCTGGAGCGTTTTTCTTTGGATGGGATCGAAAGAAAAAGTACGTGGGACGATGAAGAAGGTGCAAAATTTATCTACTCTGCTCCTTCTACCAAAGTACTATAAGATTACACACTTGTGTTAGCCAGTCATGTGGTCGGTTCTTGAAGTTGGAAGATTAACGACTCTGGTCAAAATTTGAGGTAGCATGCAAAAGAATCTCACCGAGACTACATAATCTCATGGCAGGCTTTGGCAGCAGATGGCCAGTTCTTGTCTGGGGAGTTCGCTGGAATTTTTGGTGGATTTCACTCGCTTGAGACAATCAGCTAGATTCGGAATAATGACTATGGCCAGTTCGTAAATTCTGTGTTGAGAATATCCGGTTCTTCATGCGGGATATTTCTATAAAGCATAGAAGGACCCGCTTTGTTATATATACATGTAGTAGGAACTTTGCCACTTTAATCGAAATGTGCACCTTGTGGAATAGCTGTTGGTAGCCTTGCTCCTCCGGCTGAGGTTCAGCCTTGCCAAGCCATCATACCCGAATATCTGCCGATCATCAACAAGACGAGGCGGCATACCTGCCGACTCCTCCATCTCCCTTTCAATATCACTAACCTCAGCAAACTCTCAAACATGTCGCGGCCACCGACCCCAAGCGATAGCTACCCTCCTGCGCGTTTGCTAAGTCCTGCTGAGTCTGGTCAGCAGAGTGCGCAGACGCAGAATCAGCCAGTTCCCCGACCTCTCACCAGTCGTTCTCCTGTGGCCATGCATTACCCTCCCCCTCTACCACCTTTCAATCCTCGAAACCAGGTCGATCCCCGATCCCAAGCTCCATACGAGCAACCGTCTCCTCAATTCCAGTCCATTCAACCTCATCCACAACAAATTCAACCTAGCCCAGTTCCGCAGCAGATGCATGGCCAACATCCTCTATACCACCCTCCTCAACCCCCCTCTCATCACACCCCACCACCATACTCTGTTCCCAATGGCAATGGACAGTACATGAACTCTCCACCCCACCCCCACCCACCGGACTACTAGATGATGGACCGAGGAAGAGACAACGTGTACCGAGAGCGTGCGATTTGTGCTCAGAGAGAAAGGTCAAGGTAGAGTGATAGTCGATCTCCCCAGATCTCATAGCAAAAAGCTGACCTCATACTAGTGTGGATCTGAAGGTCCTGGTACCCCTTCATGCAATGGATGCATTAGTATGGGCAAGGACTGCACATTTCTGAAGGCAACCAAACGTAGGGGACCGGTTAGCAAGTACAGGGACGATGACAGTCGCAACAGGCAAAGGGTTGAGGGCTCTTTTGGGCCTCCACTTCCCTTCACTTCAGAGAGCAATCGTGAAACTGCTGATACCCTTGCTTCCTTGGCTGCAAATGGAGGCACCAATGTCAACTATCTACCGGCTTTCCCTGGCACGCCTCGCCTCGATCTTGGGGTTCTGCTCTGCGACAAAATTCTCATTGATCAACTCATTGACGACTTCTTCACCTACATCCACCCTCTAGCTCCCTTTCCTCACGAGCCTTCGTTCCGTAACGCATACAGAGATGAGTACTATCTATCTGATCCGAAGTTCTTAGCCTTGCTGTGTTCTATGCTTGCTGCTCTGGTCTCATCCTTCCCTCGAAAACCACGAGAGCACATGAGAGATCTAAAACTCGATCACAAGTTTCCAACTTCCATTGCTTTCATTGAAAGATGTCATGACACGGCTCTTCAAGCACGAGGCGGTGGGTATCTTGATAACAACTTGACGATATATGATGGATGTACGAGCTACTTTTTAGGACTCGCTGGTGCCTACACCTTCAATTGGAGGCGCACTAGGTTGTATCTTTCCGAAACACTGAGCATTATTAGAGCTCTTGGTGCACACAGGGCCGAAGTCAATACCTCAAACCTTCCGAATGAAGATCCAGCTCTGCCAATCGACTACATACAGCAGCAAATTGGGCGACGATTGTTTTGGACAATGGTTGTTGGAGTCAGGTCAGCGCTTACAATGATCCCGTTCAATCATTACCTGACAGCTTTTAGCTCGATTCATCAGATCGGTGCCGCGTACGGTGAATTTTTCATACCTCCACACACTTCGTCGAATCCTTATCCCCATCTTCCAGACGAGGTTGATGACGAATACTTTGATGGCCACGGAAGCACGGGTCAACCTCCCGGAATCCTCTCTAGACTTGCTGGATTCAATATAAATTGCAAGATCTTCGATTCCTTGCAGCCCCTCTCCACGATGGAGGTTGCTTATGGCATTGATCAGATCTACGATTGGAATCGACAAAAGAAAGCTCTGAATGACTGCTACGAGATTATCGAGGAGGTCTTGAAGACTATTCCACAAGAGCTTCTACTGAAACCAGGTCCAGAGTTTGTACGACCAGCTCAACAGCCACTTGCAAATGTAAGTGATCACATTGGCCAATTGAGTGATGAGATCAGAGATGCACGACGACTTCTCCAATTCGAAGTACAGAAGGCGAACATCTATGCAAGTCAACTATGCACACGATCCTACATTGTGGAGAAGTTCTTTAATCTGCAGGATTCCTTCAGTCAGAGTGGGAGAAAGGAAGATCCTCGGGGCGACACAGGTGGACTTCAGAATCGGATTGCTACAGAGCGTGAGGGAATCGTGAAAGAATTCCTTCAGGTTCTAGCAACTATTAGCCCAAGCTTTATGGAACCTAATGGTGTCAGTTTTGTGAGTCGATCTCCCTTTTCTCTTACATTTCCTTTCGCCTTGGCTAATGTAACCCAGGTCAACAAGGTCCGACAGGTTGCTTCAACTCTTATTGATGCAAATATCGATCGCAAGGGTCCTCTCGCACGCCAAGCTGAAGAGGATCTGGCTAAGCTTTTAGTCATTCTGGTCAAGCTAGAGCGAGCTGGACCAGCAGATGGAGTTGATGCCGAAGCAGCAGAACAAGAGGAGGATTTGCGAACTTGGGCTGATTTGAGAGTGGTTCAGTTACGTTTTTTGCAAGATGGCGGTTTCATGGCAGTTACATAATTGGTTTGAATTCCTTTGATTTACCTGGCGTTTGCATTTACGGTTAAGCATTAGGATGATACCACGGGCTTTCAAATTATGGCGTTTCATAGTTGGGCCTAAGCATTGCACTATCATGAATGGGAATCGGGTCAATTACACTCAATATACCGTGAGTCATTGCAGCTTTAGAAGAAGAATCGATCAAAGACAAAACATGTTACTATCAGCGTCCCATCGTATACCACGGTTGAGTGAGAAACGAAACCATGTCCTCTTGGTATCTAAACTCTTGGATATCCCTCCGGCAAAGAATATCCTAGACAGGTCAAGTATATCTCCAAGCCTTCATGTCAGGCCACCACATCTCAAAAAACATCCCATAGCTGTTCCAAGGACAAGTGAAATTATTTCTCCCTGTCTCATCACGAAAGAAACTATTACAACTCTGCCAAACACGTTTCTTCAGCGCAGCCTGTGTTAAGGCATTCCATTCTTCCTCGTACTTTTTCTCGACCTCCACTTGGTCCTTCTCTCCTCGAATCACAGGGTTTGCAACCTTGATGATTAGGTGAGTGATGTTTTCAATCGCAGTGATGGCTGATGAGTGTGCGGGAACAGCATTAGGTCCGTAACCGAGGAAAAAGTTGGGAAAATCGACAAGGGAGATAGATTTATACCCCATCGTATCTCTCAGCTTTTCTTTGAGTAGGGTTCCGGATTTACCAATGACATTGATGTTTCCTCCGCCACCTACAAATCCGGTGGCCAGGATGATAACATCAACTTCATATCGAGCGCCTGATTTCGTAACTACCTCAGTCGTAGTGACTGATTCCACAGAATCTTTGAGAAGAGTCATTTTTGTATCATGCAGTGAACTCAAGTATCCAGCATCAG
Source organism: Tetracladium setigerum (assembly GCA_031472005.1). NCBI lineage: Eukaryota > Fungi > Ascomycota > Leotiomycetes > Helotiales > Tetracladium > Tetracladium setigerum. Next base: position 2,887,357 of record PZJY01000006.1, read on the forward strand.
GGATGACGCGCTTGCAACCGAGAGGATAGTCTGTTTGGAGGATATCGAGGTACTTCTCTGGTGCATGCGATTGGACATAGCGATTAACTCGCTTCTCAGATGCTTTTCGAAGCCAGAACCCACGAGAATCGAGCTTGTATTTCATAAATGAAAATTCAAGCATATTGAACACTAGATAGCGAAGAGATCTCTCGAGTAGTGGGACATAGTGGAAACCCCAGCTCCACACTGGTACGCTGGGACGAGGGATAAATGTCTGCGGGGTCCGCATGAATTGATGGATGCTCTCTGTTTGATCGATGATGGCGGGTACGACTTGTGATGCAGATGCTGATTGATCAAGGTTAGAAATCTTCTAGAGCCGCAAGTATATGATGGAACGACGAACCTCCATTGCCAATGACGGCAACTCTCTTTCCCTTCAAATCAACCTTCTCGTCCCATTGGGCAGTATGCATGACTTGTCCTTTGAAATCCTGAAGTCCTCTGATTTGATCCATGGAAGTGTTGGGAGTAGCCAACACCCCAACGGCCGAGATCAAAACTTTGCATTCCTGGTAAGATATCTTATCGGCTGTTGGGCTCTTCAATTCAAGCTGCCATCGACTAGTTTCCGCAAGCCAAGAAGCCCGTTCAAGCCTCATGTTACATGAGATTTTGTCGCTGAGTTTATATTTCTCAGCAACTGACTTGATGTAAGTCAAAATCTCCGGTTGACGAGGATAGAACGTGGTAAAGTCTGGGTTTGGTGCAAAGGAGAGGCTGTAAAGCACTCCAGGAATATCGGCCTGGCACCCCGGGTCTGCGTAAGAAGATTAGTGTATTTTTTTACAAGATTTTTGTTTTGACTTACAGGTATTTGCAAGCCATGTGCCCCCAATTTCACTGGATCGCTCAAAGATTCTGTAGTCTGGAACCGGGGACAACTCTTGAAGCTTAATGGCGGTGGTGATTCCAGTGAAACCAGCACCAATAATGACGACAGTATTGTAATTTGATTCCATGTTGATTAGGTCACAAACAGAGGATTGATGGTGGTTGGTGGTGCTTTGCTACGAGATATACACGTGAGAACGATGCTGGGTCTTGGCATAAAACAGAAGAACAGAAAGATGATCAGAAAAGTTCGAGAGAGGAGGGCGAGGAGTGCCTTTAAGTACCTGAAGTTCAGGAAAGACGCTAAGAGCTGACTGTTTGCTTCGGATGCAATGATCTCACCGAAACCAGTGACATGAATAGGTCATGATCACAGGAAATTTCCTAATGGTGAAGCTGCATTTGAGAATCTTACGATCATTGTACTGTATCTGTCTACTGTATAAGAATCCCACCCTGACTTTAAACATAATTTAGACCTCCTCTTTACTTGCTGAAATATGGGAAAGTAGGCTCGACTTCTCCGCAATCATCCTAGCAAGAGTTGTCAATGGAGCATTGCTCAAAATATCAAACACAGAAACATCACTCTTCACCTCTTTGAATACCCAAGCTCGGACTTCTACAGCTACCAGACTGTCCACACCATAGGCGTTTGCAGGTTTTGAGGAATCTAAATCCTCAAGCTCAATCATCATGGCCTTGGCAAGTTTTCTCATCAGTGCCTTACAAACCACATCGACAGCATCGTTCAAGCTTGACACTCCGGCAAGCTCACTACTAACAGTGATCGAGCCCTCATCAGTGACGGCCTGGATGTCTTGTACATCTACGAGCTTCATGTGAGCGAATCGACCATCGGCAAACCAGACTGGTGTTTCGTGACCACCCTGCTTTACAAGTCCGCCAGTCGACAGCCCAATCATTACTTGTGGTGGGAGATCTCCTGATACGGCCGCCTGGATTGAGGTCAACAACTCCTGTTCTCGAATGCCAATCATAGCACCGGTCTTGATATAAGCTAGAACTTCTGTGCGTTGAACACTAAAGCCGACTCCGAGAATAATTCCCAAATTGAGACTTGTGCCTTTGAGGCCTTGCGCGTGGCGATGATGCATGAGAGCATCCTGGTAAGTGTTTCCTGAGTAGATTGTAAGCTCGGAACAACAAGAAAAAGTCAACGTACTTACCGGCATTGTAATTTGCTTGCCCACGATTTCCAACGACACCACTGACAGAAGATAAACAGACGAAGAAATCCATATTCTTGGGAAGGAGATCATGCAGATTCCGTGTTGCCTTCACTTTAGGGCGAATGGCATCCCTCCAGTCTTCAACAGTCATGTTCTCGAATACAGCATCCTAGATTTGTGTCAGTTCAAATTACTGGAGACATTGCAGAGAGCTAACCTGGAGTTGCATTGCGCATGTGACGACTCCTCTAATTTCGGGGAACCCTTCTTGAGTCGCTTCGTCAAGAACATTTTGAAGGGCGGTTACTTCGCTGATATCGCAAACGGCAACTTTGGTCCTTGTACCCCGCTTGATCAATTCATCAACTAAAGCTTTTGCTTTTGGATCGGCCGTTCCAGATCGGGATGTAAACAAGATATTCTTGGCTCCATAATCAACCATCCACGAGGCAATCGAACGACCTAAGCCACCAAGACCTCCAGGGATCATGTAGGTGGCGTCTGATTTAAATTGGAATGGTTGTATTTTTCGTGGAACGACCTGGTAATTATCAGGTCAGTAATCTTGATCAGAAATGGTCTTTCAATAGAACTTACCGGAACAACATCACTATCCACTGCTCTAAACACAATCTTGCCCATGTGTTTGCCAGTCTGCATCAAACGGAAACCTTCCTCGATTTGTGAGTAATTCATGACCACCATAGGCTTTATCGGTTTCAGCACCCCCTTTGCATGAAGTTTCATCACATCGCCCAGAATGCGTGCAAAGAGTGGTTTATTGACTCGATGGATCAATAACAAATTGACACCGACAAATGTGATATTGTGCATAAATGGAGCCATGTCAATACCGGTGTTTCCCACTGTTAACCGTTAGCGGCGCCTGAATATAGAGAATTTGCAACTCACCAACGTCTCTCTTTCCAATCTCAATAAAACGACCAAATGGTGCAACGCAAAGCCAAGTCTGTCTGAGGGCTTCCCCAGCAAGAGAATTGAGTACAACGTCTACTCCGCGACCTCCTGTCATCCTCTTGATTCCCTTTGCAAAGCTGAGGTCTCGACTATTGAATACATGATCCGCTTCAATCCCATAAGTACTGATCAAGAACTGCTTCTTGGCCTCGGTGGAAACAGTGACGAAGATCTCAGCACCAATATGCTGCGAGAGAACGATTGCAGCTTGACCGAGACCACCAGCTGCACCGTGAATTAAAACAGATTCACCTCGTTGGAGACGAGCATGATCGACAAGCCCATGATACGAGGTTGAGTAGGCCAACGGAAAGGCAGCAGCATCTTCAAAGGACATCTCATCGGGGATGCGTTGGAAATAGAATTCCGGGTTTCTCAGTAGCCTCCTAAAACAGCTGAGTCTGAATGTGATGACTCTATCTCCCGGCTTGTATTTAGTCACCCCTGATCCAATTCTGCGTACAACACCGCTGCACTCGACTCCCAGATAGACATCTGGAATTTGACCCATGGCGACCATCACGTCGTGAAAGTTGAGACCTGTCGCTTTCACTTCAATCTCGACGTCGTCAAGTGCCAGGGGAATGTCAAATTCGTCGTCATCTTCAAATTGGAAAGTGTCAAGCATTCCGGGTACACGGATGCTCAGATTTAATGGACGATCTTGCCTGAAGAGTTCCATTGTTGGTGCTGGTTGTGATGTACTTGAGAAGATCATGTCGTTCAAGACGCCTTCGGGACTGAATCTGGAAACATACACAATCCCATCCCTGATTGCGTACTCCCAGTCAATTGATGTGCTTTCCGGGTCACTGCGGAGCAATTGAATTATGATTGGTGCTAGGCTCTTCGCCTCACCTGGTGTAGTCTTCGCTGTCTCAAGATCACAGATTGTGAAAGCGGCATTGGGATTTTCATGTCGTACCGTACGTCCCAAACCGGCGACAAGACTTGTTTCTGGATGGTGGCACTCAAGCATACCACCATTCGTGATCCAGAATGTAGCCTTGGATTGGAGAAGTAATTTCTGGATAGTCTTGAAAACCTCATCACTGACATCATCCAGAACCGAATCAACGGCCTCGAGCAGAGAGATGCAAGTTGACTGCGTGATGTCGCGGGCTCCGAGCTCGGAAAACTTGATTGTCTCGACGACTGAACCATTTTGTTTGAGCTGCTCATTCAAGTTGGAGCTCAGAGACGTTGTAAACTCATCATATCCGGATGGTTCGATGATGAGGACCTGTTTTGGAAGATCAAAGGCTGGTCGAGGGAGAGCAGTTGAAATCATAAAGGAACAGTTGGCTTCTTCTAAATTCTCCGAGTCTCGGAATACCAGATCAAGTCCGCTGAAGCCAGCAGCGAGTAGCCGAGAATTCCACTCGGATTCAGTCATTCTGGGTCCCAGCTTTCGATTGTCATTCTCTCCTGAGGATTTGGTCAGTCTTGATCCCAGAAGCTGGAGTAATACTTTGATAGTACTCACCTAGCCACCAGCCAGAAAGTGTTCCAAAAATCATCGGAACACGAGCCAAAGTCGTAGTGAGCTCACCCAGCAGAAGGATTCCTCCCCTATGGAATATTAGCTACAATCAAATTCGCATACCGCTAAAACTTACGGTTTAAGGAGTCTTTTGCAGTTCGCAAGACATGTTGCCATTGACGCTGTTGCATGTAACACATTACTGGCAACCACCATGTCATAACTTTCCATCTCAAATCCTTGACGTTCTGGATGCATCTCAATATTGAGTACTTTGTAGTCCATGAAAGCTCCCCAAGCTTTGAAGTCTTCCATAGCACTCTCGAAAAATCCGGTACTGATATCAGTGAAGGTGTATGACTGCATTCGAGCAAGGCTCCCATCATGACCTTTCCCACCAAGAGCCTCTAGGACCACTTTTGTAGTAGCCCCTGTGCCAGCACCGACTTCCAGGATTTTCATGCCGGGGTTGGTGTGCGCTGAGAGATTGACATATTCAGCGATTACTGGATTCAGTTTGTCTGTGCCAACAGCCGTTCTATAGTAGTCAGTGAGTAGATTGTCCTCTCTAAGCACTTGCAAAGGCTCGATTTCTCCTTTCAATATGCCACTAAAGACATTGCCTTGTCGGACAAGCAGCTGTCCATCAATACTATCTTTGGCAACACGACTGATCAAATCAACTTCGAAACTTTCTGTGGTATTGATCCAATCTTGGTCAGATCGCTGGCAATTTAGCTCTCCCTTCATTGCTCTGTCATACTGGTGTTGGATGTATTCGTAGAAAAGCTGGTGATGGGGCGAAAAGGACCTTGCCTGTTCAACCGAAAACTCTTTCAACACGCGCTTGCAGTAAATGAAAGAGGCGAATTCAAGTTCCTGCACAATTGTAGAATCAGCATCGGGAATAGTCTGCATCGCCCGTTTGAAGACAGATATTGCTTTCGTGGGACTGAGATACTTCATATCCACACTCCATGTTGATTTTTCTGCCAGTTTGCGAAGTGAGGTAGCCGCGGTAGAATTATCAGCTATTCCCTCGGTCATCGTTGTGAGGGCAGTATTTCGGCAGCCTTCAATAATGACGAGAGGCTCTTCCCAGTCTTCAGTAGATGCCACCACTGTTCCAATAGTCTGATGGAATCCAAATGGTTTTGAGAAAGAGTACCCATGCAAACTTTCTCCAGGAGTTGAGGTGAGCTTGGATGATATAAAGGCCCTCTCAATAAAAGTGGGGATCTTTGCCTCTGTCAAAGGTGTATTTGCTGGTGTAGATGCAGGTATCATCATTTGAACTAGTCCATCTAATGTGGCGGGGCTATGAGGAAACCGCAGTTAGTGAAAATGACGGATCGACACGATCACATTGCCGTCTTTCGAGAATGATTCAATGGAAGGAAGATTATTTCAAAACTTACTGAATGATGTGCGGGTACTCAAATTTCTCTGGCATGACGCTGGCTGTATTTGGGATTTGTAGCACACAATGTGCTACATAATCTCCTGAGCTAACGTACGTAAGAGGCATGAAAGTCGGCCCATACTGTAGACCAATCTCTGCCATCTTTTCAACGATTAACAGGGATTCGAGAGGGATACAATTCAACTTACTCCAGCATAGATCTGTCGGGGGTCTTCTGATTTAAGACCCAAATTGGCAATTCGATGAAATTCATCTCTATGGCGCGTGGCCTCTGCCATGTCTTCGTTCACAAATGTCTCATTCGCCAAAGATTCATACCGTACACTAATGAGACCAGAAGAATGTTGTTGCCAAACACCTTGATCGTCTCTCGACGAGACAGAAAACTCATTCCAATAAGCTGTATTTGCTCGTGAACCCATCTTCCAAGGCCTGAACTGAAGTTTTGTCTCGAGTCCAGCATTAGGGGGAATCAGCATCGCAGTACCGAATGTGACATCTCGAATCTCAAACCCAGCAATCTCTTTAGTCTTGTCAGAGACTTGGCGTGAAGCTTCAATAGCCATAACGAGCATACCAGCTGCCGGATAAAGAATCGACGATTGCACTTTGTGATGTTCAACCCATGGATTCTCAGATACTCTGATGTGATTGACCCAGCTTGGCTCTAGGACATTTGAATGTTCACTTGGGGCGCCGAAAAAGTCGTTACGAGGATACTGTCGAAGCCGGAATGCTTTTGTCATTGCCGATTCATGCCAGTACGTGTGGGCACGATTCCAAGGGTAAGGTGGAATGTCAGTCAGTGCCCCCAAATTTTGATTGCTGTTTTTAGGATCATTCACCAAAGATAGTTTAGCTGGATATCCGTGTTGGAAAAGACTACCAGTAACTTCCAAGGCGGTGAGGGTTGCATCCTTGCCTCTATTGAGAATTGACAGATAGGGTAAGCCAGAAGCATTCCGATTCTGAGTGGACAAAACTTGCTTGAGAGGTCCTTGAAGTGCAGCATGTGGACCTAATTCCAAGAGGATATTGGCATATGATGATTTCTGAACAGTGCGTCGCTTGCCAGGTGTGTATGATAGCGCAGACTGGACAGCTGTAGAGAATTGAACAGGGCTGACCATATTTTGTACCCAATATTCCGAGTCGAGATCAGTCCCTTGATCAGTTTGCCAGTGACTGAGGAGAACATCGGAATGGCCGTCTCTTTGGGCCTTTCAACTTTGTGCAAGGCTTCTCTGTATTTGTCGGCAATTGCGAGCATATGGGATGAATGATAGGCCGTCTGGACCTTTAGAATTCGGGCGAAAATCTTGTCCGCCTCGAGTAGCTGTTGAACCTGCAAAATTCCGGCAATATCACCTGAGAGTGTGACATTCATAGGACTGTTGAAACAAGCGACTCCAATATTTCCCTCTGTTACTCTCTCCAGGTATGGTTTGATCTCCTCGCCCAACCCTGCTGCCAACATTGCACCTTGTCCCTCCGGAATCGTTCCTGACAAGACTCCACGATGGAACGCGATTTCCCAAGCAGATTCACGAGCAATAGCACCTTTGGCGTAGGCGGCGGCGATTTCACCACTAGAGTGCCCAACAACAAGTGCGGGCTTGACATCCCAAGAGGCAAGAAGGTCCACAAGGGCAACCTGTAAAGCCGTGCAAATGGGCTGACTGTACTCGGGCTTTCCCAACAGCGAGCATTCATCATCTTTCAGTAACTCTTCTGAAGGTTTGTTAGCACACGCATTTAGGTAATCGATCTTGGTTGACGAACCTGTCAAGGACCATGAACAACCAAGGCTGGCGAGAAAGGACTCGGCAGATCTCAGAGAATCGCTAAAAGCAGGATATCGGCACAACTCGTGACCCATCTGTGCCCATTGAGCTCCTTGACCAGTGAAGATATAGAGCACATTAGGTACTTTTGAAGATCGTATGGCCTTGGGGGACCAGCTTCAAGTTTCTGGATCAATTCCCGAACAGAAGAAGCGATAGTGTAAAATTTCCAAGGAAGCACACTACGGCGCTTGTTGAGAGTAATTGAAAGGCGTGTAAGAAATTCTTCGGGTAGAGAGACCCGGTCTCGAAGATAGTTCAAGAACAATTCAGAGGTCCGGATAGAGCCACTTTGCTCACTTGAAGACCATGCAAAGATTCTAGGAGTGTTAGGTGTGGTATCAAGCTTAGGGCTTGCTGCCTCTGGATCGGATTCGACTGATTGGATTGAGGACACCGACTTCGACTCATCCGAGTCATCAACTGACCCTGCACTAGAAGAGGAATTGCTGATGGGAATATCAAGTGTCCCCATCTCAACAGTGGAATGGACGCCAATTAGGCCCTCGACTTGAGATAATGGTATGCATCGTCAACAATGCAGTGCGCATTAGTTCCACCATAACCAAACGAATTCACACTCGCTCTTCGAAGTCCGGACGTGGGCCAAAGCGTCAACTCCGTTGGCACCTGAAAGTTATCAGCTGGAAGTCTTTAGATCGATGTAATATGCTACTTACTTTGATCCGCCACTCCTCCATGGGTATACGAGGGTTAGCTTTTTCAAACCAGAGGTTTGCAGGTATGACTCCCCTCTCTAGGGCATAAACCGTCTTGATAAGTCCTGCAAGACCACTTACACCTTCCATATGGCCAATATTTGTCTTGATAGAGCCCACCAGGAGTGGATTGTTCTTTTCTCTAACAGAACCGAATGTTGCTGCGATGGCTGAGCATTCCAAAGGATCTCCAGTCGGAGTTCCTGGGCTATGTCAGCTGGGGAGACTTTGGCCATAGCTGTATGACTGACCTGTTCCGTGGGCCTCGAAGAATCCTGTTTTAGTGAAATCAAGGCCAGCTTCTTCATAAGTCGATCTTATAAGAGCTTCCTGGGCTGTTGCCGATGGCACAGTGATTCCTATGGATTGGTTAGGCATGATCGACTCAATACTGGGGATCGAACGTACCAGGAGTTTTTCCATCTTGCTATACAACAGCAAAATTAGTAGAAAGACGCGTAAAACGAGATGAAGAACGTTTCAAATGACTTACATTGACCCCAGTGTTCCTGATGACGGCTCTGATCGGGTCGCCATCACGCAATGCAGCATGAAGTGCTTTGACTACAATTACAGCAGCACCCTCACCACGAGAGTATCCATTTGCTTTATCATCAAAGGAATGAGATTTGCTGTCGGGGCTGAGAAAGTGTAGACTTGTCATTGCGATTTGCATCTCGGGCATAACCATCAAGTTTGTTCCTCCCACAAGCGACTATGAGATATCAGCAAAGTTCGCACTAGAAGAAAACTATGATAGCTCATAGGTACGACATACCATTGTTGACTCTCCTGCTCGGATGCTTTGGCATGCCAGATTAAGGGCAACCAATGAGGAGGAACATGCAGTGTCCATCTGGTTGAGGTGAGACTGTTAGTATTAATCTTTTTGCAACGTAAATGGGATAAATTTACACTTATGGAGGGTCCATTGAAATCAAAAAACCAGGAGATACGATTTGAGTTCATTGCAGTACCGTTGCCGGTACCTTCGTAAAGACTATGGAGCACAATTAGAACTTGAAAGACAGATGCGTCTGAAAAGTAATGTACTTACGGGATATCCTCAGAATCATGAGCTCGCAATCCACTATAATCTTTCGAGAATGATGCCATATAACAACTGGTTTTCGAACCGACGACGTCTTCCATCTTCAATCCAGCTATGAGATTGTCAATAACCGAAGGGAACGAGATTTTATGAGACTCACCATTCTCCATACTCTCATACGCGACTTCGAGAGCCATTCTCTGTTGAGGGTCCATCGCATTGGCTTCCTTTGGAGTGATTGAGAAGAAAGGAGCATCGAATGCTGAGATGTCTCCTTGCAAGAAGTTACCACCCCTGACATTCATCGTTCCTTGTCGTTCACCATACGGATGGTAGAATGCATCGATGTTGAATCGGTCCTTAGGAACCTCAGTCAGAGCATTACGGCCTGCCGCAATCATATCCCAAAGCTTCTCGGGATTGGAGGCTTCACCAGGGAAGCGCCCTGCTATCCCAATGATCGCAACAGGCATCAACACATCTTCTTCAGGTGTACTCGACATATTGAATTAACGCTGTGATAATATCGGTAAAGATGATTGAGAAGCAAGTAAGGAGCAATAAGACTGAGTAGGGTATGAAACAGAAGATGAGGATGATTGAGAGGAACTAGATGACGTGGATGGGAATGGTGGGGGGTTTGGAGACAGAATCGAAATTGACAGTTAGCGATTGTGACTGTCAAGATATTGATCTGAGGGAATAAGGTATATGGAAAGTACAAGGAACTGAACGGAGAAGATGTTGAAATCCGCAATCTTTTGATTCTTAATTATTAGGAGGATAACCGTGGTTTAAATTGTCAGATGGCCACACTCTCCAGCCAGCCAGGGACATTGATATCACAATTCCCGCTTGCATTATCCTAGTATGTCCAAAGTTTGGGGTACAACCTGACTTTGTGAGAAATCTCTTCGACAATCGTACGTTGTGGTCATAATCAGAATAGTTCGTTCGTATACATGTGCGGACAAATATATTGCTCGCTCCATCCTATGCACTAATTCCGGCTGTACCATACTCTTAACTACCATATTTTCGAGAACCATTTTTCTAGCAGCCCAAAGCTAACCCAGCCCCCGATTTTACTACCTATTATACTGGATCTACGGCCTCACGGGCTGGAAATCCATGGTAATCAATCCAGCGTTCAAGTGCTGGGATGGAACAGCTTCCTGCCATTACCAATGCAATAAGGTCATACACGCAGCACCAAGTAACTGTGGCTTTAGTACGAGATGATACTTGACCTGGAATCTGCAACATATGCAAAGTAAGCTTCCAAAGTTATGGTACTTGCTGACCACTGAGGTATGTCAAAGTTCATGGCTGAAGGAGGAGCGGAAAAGTTCGGGTGGAAAAACCATCACCTGTTTGCAACGTTAACAACCCATTGCTGGTTCGTACGACATTTGCAAACCATCGCCTGTTAACAGGACATTTATGAACCATTGTCTGTTCATACAATGTTTATATAAGAATAGAAAAGTGGACGAGAGGAAAGTTCATTTTCTCTTCATAGGTAGTGCGATTTTGAGACTGTATGTTGTCGCATAGTTTTTTTTTAGTTCCGATTGGCGTTTGGAATAAGGTATGGGTCGGCCCGCTTATATGTATGATTAGAATTCTCCGAAATAACGATAGCTTCTTTTTCGTTTCTCCGTGTAAGCTGAGAGAATGCACAAGTGACACGATAATCACGAAGAATACGAAATTAGCCGGAGTACCCACCTGATCGGATTCTTCCCGTTATCGTGAACTTTCCAGGTCATCATCATACCGACTTCTTGCCAAGTATAGAACATTGGCACTACCACGAGAGAGATTCTAAATTCCGGGTTTCCGTCTGTACTATTTTTCAATACGTTGTTTTTTCTTTTTTTTTTTTTTTCTCTCTTTTTTCGAATTCAACACTTCAACACCTTTCATCCTGTATCTTTGGTAGGCAGGTATCGACAGTTGCACAATTACCCTATCTTGTTAATCGTTAAAAGATATTTCATGCGAATTTAAGTTGTTAAGATGCGTATCCTGTGTCTTCATGGTGACGGGACAAATTCGGGGATTCTCGAGACTCAAATTGCTCCTTTGCGGGCAAAACTAGATAGTACATGGGACTTCGTCTTTCTCGATGGTGAAGTCGAGACCAAGCCGGCAGAAGGTTAGTGGTTTCACATCTTACTTCGCCAACACAGAGGAGCTCACAGCTGAATCCCTGAATGATTAGGTGTTGAAGGAATATTTGATAGCCCATGGCTTTGCTACTATGATGATCCAACGCCAGAAAAGATCAAGAATGCCCAAGATCTAATTTCTGAAGTAATCAAAGAAGAAGGCCCATTCGATGCTGTACTTGGCTTTTCTCAGGGTGCTGCTCTTGCATCTAGCATTATGCTGTCACACGAGAGAGCCGGTAACCGACAGAGCATCTTTAGTGTTGCAATTTTTCTCTCGCCGACACTTCCATTTGACGTCGATAGTGGACTTCTCAATCTATCATTCCACACGGACGAAGGATTGAAGGCTATTCGTACGTCAGATGAATTTGGGACGAAGTTTGAAGATATTGTCCAGCAAGATTGGACAAATGATCGTAGAACTGCTGGTGTATTGGCAATTTTCGATCAGATACACGGTCCACGATCCCGAACACATCCAGAACAGCAAAGCATTGATGTACTGCTGAGATATCACGCTTCCACAAACCCAGCCCTGAAGATTCACGTACCTGCCGTCGTTGCGTTTGGAACAAAAGATAGTTATGGATACGATTGTTTTGATGTTGTCGAACTATGTGATGCACGTACGTCAAGAGTTGTAAAACATGATGGAGGACATCGTGAGTTGACTCTAATCTGTCAGACTTAAACTTCACAGCTTTTTTTACTCTCATACACCTGCTTGAGTGCCTTTATACTTAGTTATCATGTATAAGCTAATTACTTTTTGCAATTTACAGATCTGCCTCGGAGTTTAGAAGATACAATGAAGATAGTGGAAGCAATTGAATGGGCTGTGGAAAAGACGAAAATGATTTCATGATAAGAAGAGCTAAGAAGATCTCCGTGGGAATGTACTCATTGAGCGGGATTGTAATGTAATACACACGAAACCTTATACACTACAATAAACGTTTAAATAATGAGATACTTTAAGAATATAAGGTTTGATTTCCTAAAAAATAGCTGCTTCTCATATTGATAGGATTATTTTCTTGTGAAGAATGAAGGTACCAGGGTCAACAAGAAATGGGTAACGTCATCGTCCGACGACTACCAGCTTTTGTGATCTTTCGCAATATATCTGTATCAAGTCTAGCATTTTTGATCGTGGATTTGGGGCATCCTCAGCCCTATCAACTCATATTGAATCATAGTCTCCTTGAGTGACTCTTCACAGCTTCTGACATGCAAAACCTTAATGGCCGACTATTGATGTAAGACGTGTGATACCACATGCGAACTATTTTATGCTGACGGCTGATTCGAAATGTCGGGTACGTCAAATCGAGGTGATTCATTGACACTTGACATATACCTCATAGCAAAGCTAAGAACTACTCTATGAAGGCTAAACAATCTGTAAGTGTGAATTTCTTAAAACTTTTAAAAACCTCACAAAGTACTATCACATCTTCTAGATATGCTGAATTCTTTTTGTGGGAAGACTCTTTCCGCTTGTATAGCTGCAGATCGTTGTGATTTGAGATCATCTCAAGCTTGTTCTTCTTATATTACACGTGTGTGTGCTTAACCAATAAAAATTTCAACTTAAACCCCCTAAATTTTGAATGTTTTCCATATCTCAGCGCTACGAACTTCTCTAAAATATGACCTAAACAAGAAATTCTACTTCTGGTACTTCATCTTAAGAACTTCAACTCGTGTCCAAAATTTTCAAAAATCAAAGCATTGTCTCTCATGTCTAGGCACATTTACAACCCCATCTCTCAACCTTGACAAGCGGTCCCAGCAGCAGAAGTTGCAGACGAACATTCATAAGTCCAACGAGAGACCGTGCCCGAGCCGGTGTTTTGCAATTCCTGGTAGCCTAAATTCCTGTAAGCTTCGACCTATAATCACAATTGCATGACTTACTATCGCAACACTTATTCCGGTACCAAGCACAAGCATAGTTCGACTGCAAAGTGAGTTTATGGGGTTGATATCTGTACTCGTAGATGAATGCCTTTGTGCTAATATCGTTCGCACTGAAATAGGCGATTGTTTCGCTGCTCAGGACAAAGCCGGTACTTCTGTAGTCGAGACGGTTACAGCGGAGATTCCAGTTAGTGTAATGCTCGTGACCCCCTCTTGGCTGCTGTAGTATGTCTTCCAGTGCGTGTTCATCAACATTTCGTTGGCGTTTGCGCGCTTGAACAGAGATGCGGGATTGGAGGTCTCAGGGGCAGGCGCAAGCTGGACACTGCTTTTGAGAAAGCAGTGGTCATCAATGGCACTAAGGAAACCAAAATCAGTAAGGATTGGCCATGAGTTTATTATTGAGTGACGTTGTTAGGGCCGCGTTAGGCACACCTAGAGGAACCTTACGTGCATTGTATACCAGTGAGGGTAGACGCCTTGACCTCTTCAATCGCGCTTGCATTACCATTCGCAAAATCGAAATCGGGATTGGCAAAAATCCATGCCTGGTACTTTGGGAAAAGATTATGGGAAGAAACTTCTGAGAGGTCGCCAGAAAGGATGCTGGAAATTGAAATATCAAGATCTGGTTGAGGAGTTGCAGGGCTTGGTGTTGCATTTGCGAACGCCAAAATAGCGAGGACAATACTAGTAGTGAAGATCATTTTGACTTGATACCGAAGCTATTGGTCTGAAGGGATTGGAATGGTAGCAGCTGATGGTTTGTCTGTAGACACCGGAGGACCACTGAGTATTTATACTTCGAGAGCGATAGCGGTTGAAAATTCGGGCAAAGCCCAGATTGTTTCCACTCCACTTCGTACATGGAGTAATAAATGTATATTTCTCGTCAGTGCGATTTGCCACAGGAGGTGCCTATCCCGGTAATAGATTGTCGAAAATACAGGAGGTGATTTGCTACTAACCCCTGTTTTCGAAGAAATATCTAGAAACAGCACTGGTAGAAAACCTCCATTTTTTACCCTATGTACGAAGTGGAGCATCATCCCATATTTCTCTCTATTGCACTATAAAGTTGCAACAAAGCTCCACTTGGTTGATTATTAACATAAACAAAAAAATCCCTCGGCCGATCCCTGAACAGAAAAGAGAGGGTGCACTCGAGGTTTAACGTAGTTTTAATTTAGATTCTCCACCCGTTGGCGAGGGGCAGGCACTACCAGCGAACAAAGCCCTCCGGCGAAATTTTTGCCCTTTCAGGTACCCAACGCCCCTCTGTCGAAAGTTAGCGATGTCCGACTCCATTCATATATTATTATTACTCATCATTTACGCCTGACTAATTCCACGAGATACCTAGCTAGTGAGTGCCGGGTTAGCGGCGGGCCGCCCCGTATTCGCTAAAAAGAGATGCCCCACTAACTTTACTTCTTGAGGGCAATGAAGGTTGGCGCTGACTGTGCATAAAAGCAGTTGTAGAGGTACTTTGTACATCGAGGCACAGAAGTTGAATATGATCTATAGGTAATTATTTGCTATAGATTATCTTCCAACGCATTAACCCGAACTTAGACTTCTTAATAAGCTTGCTCGGGGTGGTAGCCAGCTAGTGGTAAGTCCCCACCCCACCCTTTCGGCCACCCCCCTTTCGGCCACCCCACCAAACCTCATCCGTAGCTGCACATCACCACTTAAAAAATTAATATCTTTTTCATTCTTCCATCAATTGCCACCAAATTTGTACTTTGAATTTTAATGATGCGAAACTCTCGATATACTGAATTTGACGTGGGGCAAGCACTTAATGAGGTTGGAAATGGGAAGTCTATTCGCAAAGCTGCTCTGGAGTGAGGTATTCCAAGGACGACTTTACAAGTACGATTGCAACAGAACTCTACTCGTCGAGATGGTGCCGAACACTTACAAAGGCTTCCTCGAGTGATAGAGGATCGACTTACGAATTGGGTATTAACCCAGGAAGCTCTCGGCTATAGTATCACTCACTCGCAACTAAAGGCCTTTAGTGAACGTCTTTGCAAGCTCTAAGACGACGTTCTACCACTCGGAAAGCGATAGGTCCGGAGGTTTTTATTACGGAATCCGATACTTAAGACTAAAAGGCAACTCATAGTCGATTCTATACGAGTAAATGGCGCTAGGACCGATATAATTAAGGCTTGGTTCCAAAATTTTTAAATTCCGGCCATCCAAGCTATTAAGCTAGAGAACCGATGGAATATGGACGAGGCCGGTATTATGGAAGGTTATAGACTTAATGGATTAGTCCTTGGTAGCTCGGAACGACGTTTTATTCAAAAGAAACAGGCCGGTACTAAGAGTTGGACATCATTTATCGAGGTTATCTCTGCTACCGGGGTCAGAACTACTCCACTTGTCATATATAAGGGAAAGTCGGTGCAACAGCAATGGTTCCCGGCCGATATCGATATATTTACATCATGGCAATTCACCGCAACAGATAATGGATGGACAACTGACCGTACGGCTTTAGAATGGCTCGAGAAGGTGTTTATTCCTAAGATAGCACCGGCAGATGGTTCGGCTCGATTACTTATCTTGGATGGCCATGGAAGCCATGAAACCACCGAATTCATGTTCAAATGCCTCGAATCGAATATATACCTCTTGTTTTTACCTCCTCATAACTCTCATGTCCTTTAACCTTTAGATTTATCGGTTTTCTCTCCTCTTAAGGCTACTTATCGAAGAGAGCTTAATCTCTTAAGTCCTTTACTCGATTCGGCACCAATTAGCAAGCGTAACTTCTTACTATGTTACTATAAGGCCCGGGAAGCTGCAATTATAACTGATAATATCTTGGCCGGATGGAATGCTACGGGGTTATGGCCGGTGAATATGAGTAAACCTCTAATGAGCCGATTACTATTAGAGAATAGTAATAAAGCTTCGGAATCGGCCCCTCTAGAGAGTTCTAGTACTAAGTGGAATACAAGTATATCATCGATTGAGTGGCATACACCTAAAGTCGGGAGGGAATTACGTTTACAGTTCGACACTTTGGCTCGGCTTGGCCATGATGATCTTCCGACACGTCGATTACTCTTTCGGAAGGTTGCAAAAGGATTAGATGAAAAAGATTTTGCTTTATTAAAGGCCGAGAATCGAATAAAAGAGCTAGAAGCTCAATTAGATCTATATAAACCAAAGAAGCGCCGAAAGGTCCAGGTATCTCCAAATTCGAGGTTCGTGGATATTAAGGCTATTAGATCGGCCCAGATTAAAGCTGGAGAGGTCGGAGTGGTACCAATCGATTCGGATTCATCTACTGAATCTGAATCTATCGGAGATTGTATAGAAGTCGAGGCGTCGTAGAGATATTTAGTGTTGAATGTAAAGTAGTGGATTTTAGTGGGGTGGCCGAAAGGGGGGGTGGCCGAAAGGGTGGGGTGGGGACTTACGGTAACTTGTCTCGGAAAACAATGAAAATCTTCTAACATTACAGCACCATAATCTCAAGCAGTAATCGTGCTACCTACACCCAACTCATTTGAACAGCGAATACAAGGAGATTCGATATGAGCATGAACCCGAGTAAAGCTTTGTCTTCTTCATGACCACCTCATGGCTATAGTAGATGCCACTGAACTATTCGTGAACGCAAGCCACAAAGGAAGTGGCAAAAAGTTCATGCATGCTCACAGTGTGTTGTATATGAAGCATAGTTTATTTTCGTTCTCAAACATTATAGAGATCCTCATCACCGACAGCGGCGGAACTATATATGGGATATATAGCTAAGAAGAGCAATCACGCCACCCCGCTTATGCGGTAAATGGAGACCATATCCAGACTCGTGAAATACCACCACACGTTACAAGCTCACATGCTTCTTCGAAAATTCAAAGCCGGCTCGGTTTATCCATATCAGCAGTACAGCATGTGTGATCCTATCATCCAATAAACTAGCGGCGCTGCATCCCTGCTTGCCGCTGTACCACAACGGCAGATTAATTATCCGCATACCAACAGCTTTTCGTATTCCAGCACTCCTCTATACACTGCAAAAACTTCATACAACAGCGCCTCCTCTGTCGTTGACCAGTCTACCTCGTCCACCCAAGAAGAGCCCGAGTACAAACTGAATACATACGCACAAGATACTTAGAGCACTGAATACGGGAGCACACCATATGTTGGATATGGTACCTTGACGTTGGGAAATGATCTCGTAGGATTTGGGGCACAAATTTGACGGAGGTACTGAGCCTACAAATTTTGTAGGGTCTTGAAGCAAACTAGAGGAACTCTGGAAGGAAAGAGGTTTGACTAGCACGTGATTCCCGCATAAGACAGCCTCCCTGTTCATTGAGGGATGGAGTTTGGAATGAATGGGAATATATCGACAGAATTGAACGAATGACACAGCGTATATTTTCCTAAAATCTCAGACAAAACGGAGTACTTCAGATACCCAGGAAGAAAAAGATAGTAGAGAGCAAATGGACGTTGAAAGAGTTATCTTTACAACGAACTTCCCTCTATACCTTTCGCCAGAGGTTTGTTAAATTCATAAAGAATAGAAAGAAACCGCAATTTGAAAGTAAAAAAAACATCTCCCATCACCAAATCCTACTCCTCTCAAAACCTTGAACCCTGAAGCATTATGATTGTATAATCTCAATATTTGGCCAGTTGCGGTTCTTCTAGCAGAGGCCGAGACGTGCTACAAAGAGAGGTAAGTGTCAGCAGAGTAAAATAACCAGTTGTGATTAATAATTTTAGTGGAGGTGGAAATTGGAGGGAAGCTCTGATGAGAAATGATGACGAGCTTGAGGAGAAGAAAACGTGGCAAAACTCACCAGGGGTGCAGTTGTTATCAGTGTAGTAACCGTTGACATAGCAGAATTCACTACCAAAGACGAGTTTATCCCAAGTGCTGTAAAAGAGAACAACAAGCGTTAGTATTGTATTTCCCAGTGTGAATTGTGAATAGAGGACGGGACTTATCACCAGTTGCCGTTGTGGCAGGTACCACTTTTGTAGCACTGGAATCTGTAGGTAGTGCCCACGTCAGGAAGGTGCGTGACTGGGTAACCAGTGCCGGGTCCAGAGCGGCAGTTTACATTCCCGGTAGCGTTGATGATCTTGCAGCTCTGAGGTGCGCGGGTGAAGATGGCTCTGGTCTCCAGATCTGCATCACTGGTGAACTGTGCTGGTGCTACAGCAGGTGCTGGGAAATCTGCTTCTGGGACTGGAGAGGCGAGTATGGCGAGGGGGAGGATGAAGAGGGCGGTTGATAGGGTGAACTTCATTTTGAGAGAGAAGATTGAAGACTGGTTCTTGATATTTCTTTAGAATGATGATGATCTAGTGAGAATTTGAAGATCTGATGAGGTTGAGATAAGTTCATTTCACTTAGGAAATCCTCTGGCTTTATAGTTTTCTATGCACTCTCTATTCTCGACTTTCACCAGCTAAAAAGTACTGAACATTATCGAAGCGTAACTGATTTCAATCAGCACGGCTTAAGATTGCGCCGTAAACAAAGCATAATTGATCAGTAAAAGAGGAACATGCATAAGAAAAAGTCAGCACGGGTTAAAGTTATGCTAACGACAACTTGGAGATACGATACGTAAAGGTACTGGAATCGATCAACTCTCATTTAGCCTAAAATAGCTGAAATTGGAAATTGGAAGGTACTGAACACTAGTCTAGCAGCCTATTTATATATCCCCTGCTCTATAGATGCAAGTATTCCGCTACGAGAATTCAAGCCCGAGGAGTTGAAGACTTATGATGTATGGAGTCGTTTGTTCCTAGACACGTTATATTTTGGATACGTCAAGTTAGAAGAAAACGAATAAACTAATCTCACGCTGCTGGCGAGGGTTCACTATGAGGTCGAACATGGTTGACATGGAAGACCTAATAAGGTCAAGACTTCTTTATTACTTGTGTTGTTTTGAATAAATTCTAATTATACTAAAGCAGATCGGGTAGCAAGCCATCATGGAATAGACAAAATGTGTGCCGATTCCATGCTAATAATACAAAACTTATTGCATGGGAAAGATGTAAGACGAGAAGCGGGACGTCGGGTATAGGAACAAAGGCTGAGTTAATTGAAGAAAGGTCTTTCTAGTCAAAGGATGGCTTACGGGTGACATCACATGAACTTTTTCCAATATCCTCATGTCATGTAAAAGTGCTATTTGTCTCAAGTTTGTGCTGACTAATTACCTGTCGCAGTGACATCTTGGTTGTGCGAAGGTAAGGCTAAGTTGGGAAGGAAGATCTATAAAGATTACCAAAATCGTTATCGATCATCTCCACCTATATTATTTGTAAAGTTGAAGCTTCCGAGCCTTACTTAAAAGTTGTACACCCTGTCCAAGAGCCCTGCTCGCTGGAATGAGCAATTGCTCCGGAAACGTAACTCGAGCTGCTCTTCTGGGTCAAGCAGCTGCTATATTGTGACACCCCGCACTCTAGGCGGCATTTTGGAAAAACTCGAACAGCCATATGGGACTGTCTGGAAGTAGAGCCGTTAAGTGATGTATCACCGCTAGCAGGGAGATGTATGTTACTGACAGCACAAGTTAAACTTAATCATGCATCGGACGTGCTTTATTAGTTTGCTTAATATCTAGCTTACTACTGGATTCCGTTTAATTGAGCCACGACAAGGGGATTTCCTTGCCAGCGGTGATACATTACTTCCCCCAATGCGGCATTGAACTGATGATTTAACTCTAATGGGCCCTGGAAATAAAAGAGAGAGAGCGCAGAAACGTCGCGCTCTGAATGGTTTAGCCCTGACCGAAGTATCGGGCAGTCATCTCGCTTAGCTATGGTGATACTTACAACAGTAGGTCACGGCCACTACCCTATGGCGAGCGGGTGTGGCTGCAGTGTAACGCCAATTTGTGCAGCTTTGGCGTGGCAAGATGCTGTGCTTCCAATCAAATCCCATACCCCGCACGATCACTGACGGGTAATTTCTCCGCAATCAGCCATATCCGCAGCTATAACGATGCCACCATTCCAGAGAGGCTACAAAACCAATGTCCTCTCTCAACTTAACAAACGATTTCACATGTGTCAATTCCTATTTAATATTCACCCAGACCTTGTCTCTTCGATGCTAGTGAAATGATATGCTTACTGTAATGCAACAACCCCATTCCTCGGTATGCTATACTTTCGTACAGATGGGAAGCGGAGGTCATTTGCACCCTGACTAAAACGGAAGGTCGAGAGATACCGGAGGCAGGGGGGGCTGTGAGCCGGCCTGCAGCGCTCCGAATTGGATTCAGTATCTGGAGTCGTTGTCATTGATGACCCTGCACTGGCCCTTCTCCAAATATCTCGGCTTTCGATTTACAGTATAGCCTTTGCAATTCGTGAGGTCGATTCAAGAGCTACCATCACGCAAATCGTCGACACGAAGGGATTCTCAACGATATTGGGACAGAGTGATAAAAATTCAAAATTTTAACGCAAGATATCAATATCTAAATATTCTAAAGTGATGCTGTTAAGACGTTATCAACAATCTTGACGGCACGGAGGAGCTCTTCATCGTCGTTATGGCGCGCAACAAGTTGGATTGAACATGGGAGACCATCTAGAACATTAGGGCGGACTATTTTACCGAAGTTAGTCTTTAGAAATGAAGGCAGCCTTTGCTTGAAAGTGACAAGGTAAGGTGCACTTACAGTCTGGTCCCAATGCAGGCTCCCTGATCTCGAGCGGTTCGTCGATTTCCTTCGACACCTTCCCAAAGGGTATCACACAGGCAGGGTGCTAAGGACAATTCGTCAACAATTATTCTTTGAGGAAAGAAGAAAGTAGAACCTACATCAATGACATTGTACATGCAAGTATATGGTGCAAAACCAAACATGGTGTGCTCCACAGAAGTGTTCTGCGCCGGGGGTGCAAGCAGGACATCCAAGTTATTGTTATTGAAGTGTTTCCACCACGCATATTTGTACTTTGCAAGAATTTTATTGAGCTTCCGAATCTCGTAGATTTCATGGGGAGTTTGAGCAACGTGCTTGTGTGCCTGCTCTCGCGTTCTAGATACAGACGGGGCCCATGGCTCACCGCTCGCTTCGATATCGATTCTTGGCTGGTCGACTGGGTCGAGTCGCAGGTATTGCCAGATTAAGAAATGGCCTAAATCGACGCTTGAGTCCTCATCCAGAGTTATGGGGATCAGTTCATGCCCAGCTTCCCTCAGCAAATCTGCGGCTTGCTTGAGAACTCGCTTGACCGGAGGGTGGAGTGGGAACTTTGGATCTTCCGGTACGACACCGATGCGTAACTTATTCTTCGCTGGGACGTCTCGCCATCTGACGGCTGGAACTCCGGCATGTAAGTTCCAGATCTCTGCTTGGATGATAGTCTTCACAAATAACTCCAAATCTTCTACATTTCTGGCGATCGGACCTGCAGTTGCGGATATTCTGGGCAGCCCACTGTCCGGAGTATAGGAATCGTAAGGAATGCGGGCGGCAGTGGGTTTGAATCCGTACAAGCCACAGCAAAGTGACGGAATACGAATGGAGCCTGCAATGTCGCTACCGAGACCGAGTGGAGAGCCTTTCAGTGCAACAAGGGCGCCCTCGCCGCCACTGGAACCACCGGGTGTGCATTGTTTGTTTAATGGGTTGATGGTTGTTCCAAAGATGTTATTGTCCGAATCTCCGGACTATCACAGACAATCAAGTTATCAGCAATGAGACCCATTACGCAGTTGGCAATTAGAAACTAAACTCACCAAGAGGGTTTGTGGAACGTTTGTTTTGCAGTAGAGCACCGCACCTGAATTGAGCAGGACATCAATGACAGTGTCGTTTCCCGTGTTGGGAGGGTTATCTAGGAAAGACACAATTCCTAAAGTGGTAATCTTTCCCTCGAGGCCAAAAGAGTCTTTAATGCTGATTGGGAGGCCGTGGAATGGTCCAAGAGGTTTTCCGTTTTCCTTGAAGTAGTTATCCAGATACTCGGCACGAGTGATGGCTTCTTCGAAAAAGTGCTCCGTCAAACAGGATGTCTAGATACGGTGAGCATTCAAAATTTTAATGCTGGACATTGAACGCTTACCAGTTGCTGAGCATAGAATGCTCTTTTACAGAATGCGCTCACAACCTGGACTGATGTCCGCGTGCCAGCTGCAAGATCTTTCAAGAGCATATTCGCTGGCCGCTCTGTAATATCTAACTCCTCCTGTGTGAAGTAACCATCTTTGATCAACCTGGCGGAATCTTCAAAGAAGGATATAGGACTCGCAAGGTTTGCAATTTGATTGGATGGGATGTTCCAGTTGCTTGGGATGTTTTGGAGGAGAGCTGCACGCTTCCTGTTAACGCGCTCCTGCCATGGGAGAGCAGGATCAACTGCTGTTTTCAGATGCTCCGCTGTCGAGATTTTGGTGATAGTAGCTGTAGCCATAATTCCTGGACGTGGCAAACAAAAGGTAGGAAGCTGTGTCTCTGGCTGAACAGAAGAAATGCTGTGGCGGAAGAAGTTCAAGAGACGAAAGAATAGTTTTCCTTTATTGATAATTGGACTTCAGGATGATCCCGCATCTTTAAACAGATGTCCACCATTCATATCTCTTTGCGCGTACAAGCTATCTTTCTACATTTTGCGGGGAAATTCTGGAGGTTTTTACAGTAATCTGGAAACCGGCACTTGATGATTTGTTCCGCAATGCTGACGCTCGCTTCAGTACTCCGCCCCATCCCCAGACCCCACGTCTATAAGACCAATCATGAACGGTTGCGCGCTCCACATTTGATACCCTGAACCCAAAGCACCGGCACTTATGGTCGGTTGAAACCTAGAGAGATACCACATCATCCATAGCAAGGGCTCGGCATCATAGGACGGGATATGCTTCTATTCATGTAGGTAAGATGATAGCAGTAGCAGCAGATTGAATACAAAATTGAAACAATGAGTGAGCGCTGCGTGACACTTTGTCGGGGTACCAAGGGTCTGGTATCAAGGGTTGGTTACTTTCCGCGTTCCGTGTTCCGCAGGGCTCCATTAAATTTCTGCTCCAAGAACAAGAACAAGAAGAGAGCTGTTGAAACGTGTGTGCCATTTACCTTAACCCCCCCTCGATGCGGCCAACTGGGAAAAAGTATATATTATCCTCCAACATGTCGCTCTATATCTTCTCCGCTCGAGACCTTCTTTATTGCAAGTAAAGATATATCGTCGACGCTCTCTCTTTCTTAACCACCCTTTTGGGCACTACAACAACAAACAATATCACACTTGGCATAACAAAAACCCCAAGAAACCATCTGTTATGTCTGCCACAAACACAGAGGCGAGATCCATATCGCCTATCCAAGTCGACCACGACGACTACAATTTCCCCCTGGAACAGTTAGGCTTGAGGATAGTACGTGCCTTGTTCTTAAGCTCCGCGATGGGCTTAGTCTTGACCCAGCTGACGTTGGCTAACTTTATCAAAGCCGGCTTCACAGATGGCAATGGCGAGGTTATCCTGCATCCGACACCTACCAGTGATCCCAATGATCCCTTGGTGAGTTTAAACCTGTTAAAATGGATAGCAGGAGAAAAATACGTGGTAGAGTTGATGTTGATTTATGATTTGACAGAATTGGTCCATCCTCCGCAAGAACATAAACTTCGCTATCATTTCATTCTACACCTTTATGATCTTTGTAATGTGAGTCAAATAATCTCCCCGGGAATGTCCCACCGAGACTGACAGTTTCTGCGACAGCTTGAGTGTCGGTGTCGTCTGTTGGGGAACCTGGGTGAAAGAGTTCGGCGTCACGTTCGATGACCTCCGAAATGTTTTTGCCGCCAACTTGGCAGGATTGGCGGTTGGATGCGTTATCTTCATCCCATTTGCGCTCAAATATGGTCGCCGCGTTGTTTATCTTGCGAGCGTACTCGTCTCTTTTGGAACAGCTATCTGGATGGCCAAATCAAGATTCCTCGCAGACTTGATTGCAAGCCACTTTATCACAGGACTGGCTGGTGCGGCGAGTGAGACTCTGATCCAGGTGACGGTTTGTCCTCCCCAGCCTTATATTGATAGTCCAGTGCACTGATACATAACCAGGTTGCTGATATGTTCTTTGTGCATCAACGAGGCACTTATAATGGTGCCTACCTCTTGATGGTTACCTGTGGAGTAAGCCAATTTCTAAATGGTTATGACATAGCTTGCAGAATGGCTAATCCTCCTCTTGTAGTCATCCCTAGGTCCCCTGGTCGCCGGATTCATCATTGATGGTCAAGGATGGCGCTGGTTGTTCTGGTGGGTCGCCATATTCCTCGGTGTCAGCATGCTGTCGTTCATCTTCCTCTACGAAGACACGAAATATATTCCGCCATTGAACGGTCAAAGAACCTATCATGACTCTGCATCCTTACCTAATGATAAACTCGACTATCCAGCCTCCGAGAAGTTGGACCATGTACGCACAAACCCCACTATCATTGACGGCAACATTCCAAGAAAATCATATGGCCAAAGAATGAAAATCCTCACTCGTTCACCAGGAGGAGCGAAAAAGTTACTCCGACATACCTATCAGCCTTTCTTCACTCTTGCTACAATTCCTGCCGTCACTTACTCAGCCCTCATCTATGGCACCTTAATTTCTTGGTTCACCATTATTGCGACCACGCAACCTCAAATCTTTATGCCTCCGCCATACCTCTTCAAGCCTTCCGGAATTGGCTTGTTGAGTATTCCACTCTTCGTCGGCGCCGTTTTTGGAGTCTTCTATGGGGGTCCCTTGAGCGATTGGTCCATCCGATTTTTTGCCAGGCGTAACAAGGGCATTTACGAACCCGAGATGCGCCTGTACCTGAATGTCCTGCCCGCCCTGTGTGCTCCAGCTGGCATCTTGCTCTATGGCTTGAGTGCCCTTGCCGTAAGTAATCCTTAAAACGTTGCTCAACTAAACAAAGCACTAACTATATTTAGGGTAAACACTGGATTGTGCCTTCGGTTGGTATTGCGCTTTACGGATTTGCACTTTCAGCTATCTGTGACACGAGCATCACATATGTGATAGACGGATATCGAGAGGTATGTTGGATTTTCGTCTTTGAAAGCTACTATTATCCAAATCCCACAAAGTAAGCAAACTCTAATGTATGTAACAGATCATCGGAGACTCTTTCGTGGGCATTGCATTCATTCGTAACAGCATGTCTATGATGATCAACTTCGTCCTTACCCCGTGGATTAAGACCATGGGCTTGAGAAACATGTTCATTCTCGCCGCGGCTCTGTCACTTCTTGTCAACCTGACCTTCATCCCAATGATATTCTTTGGTAAGAGACTTCGGAGACAGAAGGCTGCTTCATACAAGGTGCTGGCGACCAAGCAATTCGATCCACGAGCCATATAAACGATTAGCTGTAATCAAAATCTATGTTTCAAAGAATTAAGAATCAAGTCTGATTCACAAAACGTGTACTTGGATTTGCGTTTCGTCGTGCAAAGAAAGTGGAGATCTGCGAGACCCATCCACACTGTAGCTGACCTGGACGCATTATCAGCCACCATCTGACTCTAACGAGCATACTTTGTCACACAGTAGAGCCCACAATTCCTAGATCCACAATAGGCTAGAGAGAGAATCAATTTTCTAACACACTCAATTTTGCATAAAAGAATATTGGCATGTCAAAGGGATCAATTTTTGGGAGAAAGCTGGGGCAAACAGCACCGGCCTGCGATGTAGTTTCGGATTCCAGTATTTATAGATCCAGACAGCTTCCAACCCGCCTTGGCAGTCCAGTGACGATTATATCCCAGCTACCCCGCATTATTTACTTCAGACCCTCTCCCTCGGTCATAGAAAATTCAACTACCACGTACGACTTCAATTCCCAATTATAATGATCCGTTCTAGTCGTCGTCCACCGCCTCGTCTTAGGACCAAGACTGGCTGCTTGAAGTGTCGCCAGAGACGCAAGAAGTGCGACGAGACCCGCAGTAATGAGCAGCACCCAAGATGCAAGAACTGCACCCGGAATGATTTTCAGTGCACCTGGCCAGGTGACAAGGAAAGTCAGTCAAACGAAGGATTACTCAAGGAAGAAAGGGAGTACTGGTCACTCTCCCAGTCGGCGTCTTCCCAGGTGTCATCAATAGAAAGTCTACGCGATAGGCGCTTCATGCCAGATCCAAGTTACAACCTCCTCATTGATACTGACGACTTCCTGCTGTCGCATTTTCAGAAGAGATTTCTCCCTTTACTATATCATCCAGATTCTCATCCAGCGTACCCTGGGGTCCCGGCATGGCAACATTTTCAAACAACATGTGCTGAATGCTTACGGAGCGCGTTCATGGCTTGTGCTGCACTTCACGCTTCATGGGACTTTGGGGTTCCTTATCTAAACAATATCGCAATACGGCATTATTTGAATGCTATCAGTAATCTACATAAAGCTATATCGAGCAACCCACAGGATGATAGCTCGAAAGATTTGATTTTGGCTTCCATCGTTTTTCTCTATCTTTACGAGGTATTCAGGCTTTCCGATTTTCCATTGATCACTGGAAAGCTTAACTAATCAAGTCAAAAGAACTGGAAGTCCGAATCATCGTCCATGGCTCCTCATTTAAAAGGAATGGCGAAAATGCTTCAAATGCGCATAGGCAAATCGAGCACAGCGCCTGGAACGAAGCATATACTACCATTCCATCGTGGTGCAGTAGAGTCGTTCATTTACCAGGTTTCTACGCTTTCCTTTTTTGACCCAGCTGTCGCTGCGCTCTCCCCCGTTATTCCGTGGTCAGATCTGGATGAGTATCTATCTAGCAATCCCCTGCCCGGAACTCCAGATTCATTCAGCTCTCCTGTCCTATCTGGAAATCCAGAGTTGTACAGAATAATCTTTGAGACGTCGACGATTTCCCAAAAACAGCAGACGCAGCACGGCGCACAGAGTCGCGCTACCATGCTCGCTACCTACGGAGCAAGATTGTCTGTAATGCGATCGGCGGTGGAAAGACGCACTATGACACCAAACTCCGCAGTTTCAGAATCCATGCAGTCACATCAGACCTTGCTCAGCTCAACAACGTCGCGGGATCATGAAGCTCTCCTGTACATTATCTCCACGCAAATTCTTGTGTCCAAGCTCGCGCAGCCCACGCTTCCCGACTCCTTCACTGATCGAGAGCTATGCAACACAGCTATGACACTTATACGAAGCTTGATGGTCGATTCGTTGCCGAGATTCGTATTCTTCTGGCCGATGATGGTATTGGGGCATGTGGTAGAGGCAGAAGAGGACGCAATATTCCTCAAGAAGGGGTTCTCGGAGTTATGGAAGACCACATATTGTGGGCAAGTTAGAAAGATAGCAAGGATTGTTGGGAAGGACTGGGAGAGGAGAGGCATAGGCGATAGTGGGAGGATACTTGAATAGAGAAGCTTCAAGTCTATTCTTAGGATTAATATTGCTTAGGAAGCTAGAATAATAATTTTAAATTATGAAAGTTCTATACAAGGAGAAGAGAATTTGGTAAGCGCGTATCTCGTATGCGAGTGTATCACGATAGTGGCACGGCAGCACGCGACCAAGCGGATCGCACTGGTTAGATTTATCTTAGTCGAGTAAATTCCAGCTTCCCTAGATTACTACTCTCTAGATATTACACCTACGGCAATAGAGCCCCTATTGATCGTAACCGTGCTGTGTCCCTTTCACGTGAATTGTAATTACGAATGATTACTTTAGTTTTGAAGCTCTGAGAGCCTTGCAAAGTACTTTCACGTCTTCTGGATATCCTGAATTCATTTTGTAGGAAGATTAACTCCGCTTGTAAGATTACAGCTGGGTTGCCATCTCCTTCGCGACGGGCGGGGTACAGCACTGTAGCTGTTGGGTCTGGGGAGGAACGGATTTTATATGGAATTTATTAAACGGTGAGAGGTGTAAACTAAACTGCGATCGGACGCTATTTTGAATGTATAACCTTTTTTTCACACTTACATTAGTTCAAATAGTACATCTCCAGTATGTTGGACTACAGAGTTTTAAGCTTTGATAAAGAAACTTAGTAAGATATTTGTCAGCAATGGAGATATCTGGGGGACTCCACTCCTGGGACCTTTCAAAACTAAACATTTTCAAACCAGAGACCCGAGACCTCTATTTCGACACCGACAGCCTCACCTCCAAGTGTTACTAGAACTCTGTATCACGAGTACCTGTGGAAATAATTATTATTTCCTCGATCTCAGACCATCGAACCAAACACTGGTCGAATTGATACCCAGTAAATCCTGTAACCCAAGAGTTAAAATTTAAAAATGGGGAATGTAGAAGAATCTATTCCGGTGCTTCGTTGGGGGGTTTTAGGTGCGTCACAACCATTTCTTAAGGAATTTCAGATTCTCACACAACTATAGGCACAGGATGGATCTCAACAATGTTTGTTACAGACCTGCTGGCGCCGAGATCCGCCCCAGCAAAACACATAATCGCTGCTGTGGGATCATCCTCGCTGGAGAAGGGTAACGCTTTCGTGGAAAAGCTGTGGAAGAATGCTCCCAAGGAACCCAAGCCAGTCGTGTATGCTAACTATCATGGCGTCTACAATGATGACAGTGTGGACGCAGTCTACATCGGCACTCCTCACTCGCTACACAAGGCAAACTGTCTCGATGCGATTGCAGCCGGGAAACATGTGCTTTGCGAGAAGCCATTTACCATCAACGAAAATGAAGCTCAAGAGATCGTCGATGCGGCCAGGAAGAAGGGCGTCTATATCATGGAAGGTAGGGTTGTTTCACTTTACACCGTCTTTTCCGCTGACCAGACCATAGCCGTTTGGACGCGTTTCTCACCCATCTTCACCGCCCTTCGCTCCGAGATTATTGAAAAGAACAGTATTGGTAATGTGGAGCGATTCTTTATGGACTTTGGCAACTACATGGCGCTCGATAGTCTTCCTGCCTCATCGCGCCTGAAAGACCCCGCTCTCGGTGCTGGCGCCTTGCTTGACCTTGGCATCTACCCGCTCACCTTTGCTTCCCTAATTATGGGTGATTTTAAAGTCGGCAAAGCTCATACGGAGATCTCGCGCGTGACATCCTCGCTAAGCATAGTGAACGGCATTGACGAGTCCAATGTTGTTGTGCTTGACTACCCGACCACCTCCTCACCAGCCAGCAGTCGCACAAAGACTGCAATTCTCACTTCGACCTTCCGCTACCGTGCTGCCAAGGACTTTGCTCGCATTGAAGGATCTAATGGGACCATTACTATCTTTGGTATTGCGGGCAGCGTGCCTGATGGGTTTCGTGTTGTTGAGGGCCCCGCGCCAGATCATGGCGAAGCAGATACTAGAGAGGTTCGCGAATTTAAAGTGGAGCGGCCAGAGGGGACGATGGGATTTATTTGGGAGGCGGATGCCGTGGCGGATGATATCGCGAATGGACGAACGGAAAATGCGATCATGCCCCTGGAGGAGAGCTTGAGGATGATGAGGCTGATGGATAGAATTCGAAGGGACAATGGGTTGGTGTATCCGCAGGATACTCAATGATTTATTTGGCGGGAAGAAAAGGTGAAATTTCTGCCTTGGTCCCTAGTCAGGTACAAATAAATCAATTTCAATGCATGCTGCCCATCAACTCCTTAATCCTATGGTAATATGCAAGATCTGGCGACGGTTGAGTTTCCCAACAGTGTATAAATCTGGGCGTCCATATTGCTGGGGCATCAATCCTTGAGAGATTGACCTCTTTTCTAAGCTGGATATAATGACTCAGGGACAAGCTGGGGCAGGGGCCAAGCGGACAGACGAGGCCTTACTGCTGAGATCTCCAGAATTTAGATGACTTGCTAATGCAACCTGCTTATTTTAGCGCTTCCGTATCCGGTAAGTGCGAACTCTGTTGCAGTTGGTTATACAGTAGTTGACCAGAAATTGGCAAGCTGCCAAGCGGGGCATTGGTCAGCCGTCTTATTCCCCAGAGGCCCGCTTCCCAATTTTGAATTTGTCGTGTGTTTGTCTTCAATAGAATTATTACGATCTGTCAATAGTTTATTGAAATCTCTCCCATCCAATCTTGATAACTTTCGCCATCTTCGGACAGCGACTCTCTCAATGGCCTCATTGAGTACGTCAAGTGACCCGATCAGCGGCGAAGCCCCTGTACAACAGCAGCGAAAACGTGGACGGCCGCGCATTGAGTCAAATCCAAGTTCCGATGGAATCGCGGTAAAATGCAATTTTTGCCGAAAAGTGTGAAGCCCGCTGATTTTTAATAGCAACGGAAAGAGCGGGTCAAGCTTGCGCAGAGAGCATATCGAAATCGTAGAGAGACGAGAGTAGACGGCCTGAAAGCGAGAGTAGCGATGCTTGAAAGTGCTCTGGAGCAAATTATCAACTCATTCACAAGATTTCAGAATTTTGCTATCAGAGTAGATAATCTTCCGCCCAAGCTTGCTCTAGAAATCAGTAGAACTGCACTGGAAATTGCGTCAGCTGTTCAAAAAACGCACACGGGAGAACCTTTCCAGGAACAACTTCCAAGCAATGATGGACCAGGGAAATCGACGAATGGCAGAAGCGCAGTAGCCGATCCTAACCATGAACCTATTAGCAGAGAAGCTTCGACAGACGAAGGCAATAGGACAAACTCATCACCCTCCAACAGCTCCAGAAGCCTGGGCGTAGCAAATTTAATACCGCCAACAGACTCAGCTTCTACGATACCAATGCGGCAGAAGAACCTGGCTACATGGGGACTGGAAACAGAGCGAGGAACGTGGTTCACAGCATTGCTGCTTCAGCTCTGTTCAGAACAGGGCGTTCAACTTCTGACTTCTCCAGAAATGACCGATGATGACCTCCATCCGGCGCTGTCTATTCATCTCACATGGATTACCATTGACCAGCTTCGAGCGCAATGCCTACAAGCCAAGTCGACCAACTTTGAGCACATGCACGAAGGTCCAGAATCCGTTATATTCGGATCTCCTATAATGTATCGCTCGATCGAAGGGAGTGACCGCCCTGTGGTGCCTCGGATGCTAAAACTAGAGCCCCAGCAATTAGTCCACGGTCGAACTAGAACAAGGCTTGGAACGAGTTTGCAGGGTTTTCAAGGCGAGTGGTTTGAACCGATTGATGTGCAGGAATATCTCGAGCACAAGGGGATCTTTTTAGGAAATGGTGGAACGGGTGGAGTTCTCCAAATTGCTATACCAGAAGCGACTCTGAGAGATATCTGGACACAGGATGGAGATGCGATATTCACAGAGGAGATTCAACGGTCAAGAATTCTGTCGATGTCGTGGCCATTTACTGTGGAGCTACGAGGCAACGAGATCACAGGACCTTGTGAAGCAATGATAGAGATCGAAGATCATCAAACTCCCACACTCGTTGCAACTAACCAGGACCGGCTTGTGGTATCACAATCATTTCTCGAGTACCAGACCCAGAGCCTCGCAGATCAACCCAGCCAAAGAAACGAACTCTACTCGACTGTCACTCCCGAAAGTCTCATCAGTATTACCCTTCACGTTGATAGATTGATAAGATTCCTGGTGAAAGCTGCTTGTTGTATTGGATCTGGACCGGGGATCAGGAAAAACGCTATCCAGCATGCTTTGAGGTTATCAATAGCCAGACGTTGAATTTGTGTAAATATCAAAATCATCATTGTTCCCTTACTGAAACGTAGTAGGAATTACAATGTGCAATGTAGTTGTGCCTGCCGAGAATATCTCCCATTCCATCAACTATCGTCATCACAAGACTATTGCTTATTATTTCCAGACACAAGAACTCCAATAGCCCTCAGGGTACTTGTCTCAGCATCTGCCGCCACAGGTTCCCACAGAGCATCTATTTTAGCCACGACCGAGGCATCCAATGAGCCCTTCTCGATCTCCGTGACTGTCTCCTCAAACTGCTTTGAAGTGCTGGCACCGATGATCATCTCATCACCCAAGTCGCCTCTGAGCGCACCGTGATACCGCACCCATCTGTATGCCATGCCTGCCTTTGATAAACCGGCGTCCTTGGCAATTTCGTTCCAATCTGCAAGCAATTTAATCATGGAAGGTTTATTGAACATGATGGCCTGAATCTGCCCAAACGGAGTGGTTGTGTCCCACCGGCCGCCGGTAAGCTTGTTTGTCCCAGGTGCAAAATCCTCGGCCGTTTTCGCCAGGAAGCCCATCGCAAGTGGTGAATATACCTGAATAGACAATCCAAGCTCGCGCAAGGTTGGGAATAGTTCGAACTCCTGGATACGAGCAGCAGCAGAGTACATGCTTTGGTAGACGGTGGGTAGGACAAAATTGTTTTTCGATCCATAGGTGTGCCATTCGCGGACTTGGGTAGCGTTGTAGTTTGAAAGGCCGAACTGTGAAAGTTAGTATTGTGAGCTGAACAGAGTGAGGTGGAGCAACCTTTTCGAATTTTCCCTCCAAGTAAAGTTCTTGGATGGCCTTGTAGGTGTCTTCCATGGGTGCGGTGTCGTCGGGGGCGTGACGGAGATATACTCTCACCTATGTATACTAGTTAGTCACTGAGTGATCCCGATGAATGAGAATCTTACCCGGTCTACTCTCAGAGCAGCAAAGCTCAATCTTGCCTGTTTTATAATATTCTCGTAGCTGCCATTGCCAGGTGTCGCTGTAGGGGCTTTTGTTGTGATGATAAACTCCTTTGCCAACCCCTTGAGGCCGATTGCTTCCTCTGAACGGCCTTCCAGCTGTTTCTATGTTAACGAATGAATGTGAAATTTTTTATCAAGGGAATATACATATGCACGAGCGGTGTCGAGTCTAGTGATGCCGTGTTTTCGAATAGTGGCGAGCAACTCATCTTGGAAAACAATGTTCTCTGGGTTTGGCTCCCAGATGTGAGTTCCGGCTGCAAGAGCCACTGGAGTGCTTGAAGTGGACATGGTGATTTCTTGTAATGGTTGGGAGACTTGGTGTGATGTGAATGTGTATGATGGAGAGGCTGAAAGAAGGATGATTCCTGGTATTTGTAGAAAGTCTTGAGCTTCCTTATAACCTGCACATAATTCCTTTGCATGACCTGGGTTTGTTGAGGACTACGCTTTGTCAAAGCAAATTGATTTTCAATTCAGTCCACGGAAAAGTAAAGAAGTATCTGGCGCTCGGAATTACAGATCAACGGTCTATTGACTGGATTTAGCTTTTAGATGCCGGATCTTTATTGACTTATCGCCAAAAGGAGTTAACCTGTATCCTGCTTCAGCCAATAATAAAGCCCCGCCATGACAGCCCCGCATATCCACCTTGCACACTTTTGTTTGTAAGCAGTGGTATCGCTAAAGTGCAGGACACTGATTTTCAATTTGTCGTCGATTTGTCGATAATTTGTCCTTAGTAATGACAGGAATAACAATCGTAAGGTTAGTTCCATCACTCAATCAAGTCGTATTACTTGTTCCTATTACGCCTCAACGCAAATCAGTTGACGGAGATAGATTACATCTCCAGACAATGTCCCGCGATTACTAACTAACATTGAAAACCACCGATCTTTCCGCCCCATGGGGACTTGATCCAAAACCAGCATTCAATCAACCATTGACCATGCCTCCGTACGCTCGTGGAGAAGGTATCTAAAGTAGAATACCTCAAGTCGTCACATCAAATCTATCCCTACATTCCCTTGAGTCCGCTCGGCATCACACTAAAATAAGCAATAATAATTATTAAAAACCTTTACATTATTACCCTTTATTATATCAGGGTAGTGAAGTTTGGGACTGTTATCTGAGATTTGAGGTCTCGCGTTCGAGAAAGCGTGTGTGTCTATGAAGGATACATGCGTACTAATCAGGAGAGATCTTGGTGCACACATTAAATCCAGCCATCACTTGTATTATTGGCTGGACAGGAAATTGAAACGTAAATTTGAAACCAAATCACTTTTACCTGGACGTAATTGAGTGTTTACTAGATCTTACTCGCCGCCTTGTCCTAGACCTCCGGGGATGCTGCTCATCGTCTTTCCCGCGTTCTCATACGGAAAAGCTCTATGATCCGCTCGCCGCAACCCGAGTTTTCAGCAGCGACTTCAGCTATTGCGTCAGGAAGTTGAATGCTATCGTTGCTGGCTTGCAAGAACAAATCGATTATCTCTTCCCCGCTCTGTGTATTTCCAGCTGCAGCTTCGATTAGTCTTTCATTGATCTGTATCTCCCCACTATCGCCTCGTCCTTCGAGGAGTATATTGATGATGCTTGTACCCTTCCTTTCGTTCTTTGCAGCCTTTATCAAGATTTTTTCCGTGATTTTAAACTCCTCGCCTCGCTCCTCTAGAAGCAGTTTGATTATCTTCGATCCGCACTGCTCATTTTCAACTGCAGCCTCGACCATACGTTTTGACACTCGAATCCGACCCGTTGTCATTCGAAGAAGGCGGCCAACGGTCTCTGCCTGGCTATAGTCGTGGCCGGCGGCACTCTCTTCCAACATCCCTTGGGTGATTTGAATCCTATCCCCAATTTCGTCAAGAACCTCGCCAGTCATGTGTGGCCAAGTCCTTGCGACTAGAAGCTCGACGACCCTATCAGTAAGTTGAATGTCTTGGAATCGTTTACGGACAAACTCCATGATAATGTCGGCGCCAGTATGAGAGTCTGATGTATCGCCTCGCGTACACACTTCCATGACACTTTCTGTAAGTTGGACTCGATCGCTACATCTCTCCAAGAGATCCGTCACCATCGAACCTCCCCATCCGCTCTTTGCTGCAGCTTCAAGTACTTTTGAAGTCATCTGGACCACGGAATCCTTTTTGGCAAGGAGGTTTACCACAGTGTTGGTTCCTCTCCAACCCCGCTGAGCTGCTGCCTCCAGCACTCTCTCGGTTAAAATAAGGGAATGGCTACATTTCTGCAAAATCACAGCCGAGATCTCTTCGCCTTTCTCTTCATTGCTACACACTCTCTCTAAAACCCGCTCTGAGATGGCAACATCATCGCCGTATTTGCCGAGGATATGATCCATGATCTTGTCTCCAATATTCTCATTACTGGCCACAGCTTCCAGAACTCTTTCTGTCACATCCGTCTCATCGGGTCGCTCTCTGAGAAGAAGCTCGAGGATTTCTATTCCCTTTTCTGTATTTTGAGCAGCTGCCTCCATAATTCGCTCGGTAATACAGATCTGGTCCTCTCGTTCCAGGAGAAGAGACTCCAGTATTTCGAAGCCGTTGCTCGCATTTTTCGCAGCCGCTTCTAAGACTCTCTCGGTGATTTGGGTTTCGTCGCCATATATACCGAGGAGCTCCAGCAGCATTTCAGAGCCACGCCAGGGGTGGCTCACGATTGCTTCCAAGACTCGCTCAGTAATCTGTATACTTTGACCTGACTCCCGGATGAGCCACTCCCAGAGTTTGTGTGATGCTCTGGCTGCATATTCTACAAAACTTTGGGTGATTTGAACTTTCTCCCGCTGCTCCATAAGCAGTAAGAGGATAATATCACCTCCTTTGTCTTCGTTCCTCATAGCTGCATCTATTACACCCTGGGTGATTCGGTTCTCGATGCCTCCCTCTCGGAGAAGAAGCTTCAAAACATCACATCCCTGATGGCTTTTAGCAACTGATTCCAGGAGCTTAGAGCTTATTTGCAGGCTGCCACCCAGCTTTTGCAATAAAAGTTGAGCAGTCTTGGTGCCACACCGCTGCATGATCGCCAGCATGGCCTTGTCGCTGACATGAACTGCTTCACCATACTTTTCGAGCAGCATCTCCAGCAGTGTTGCCAACTTTTTGACCTGAGTCCGACTTTTATCGGAAGCTAGGATGACACGTTCAGTTATCGTCACAATTTGCCATGATTGTGCCAGAATCAGAGCCAAGATCTCCTTGTGATGACATATGCTGTAGATTGCTGCAATCAGGACGGCTTCCCTGACATGCTCATCATGTCCAAGCTTCTGGAGCCACAACGCTATAATCTCCATATTGTCGCATTTTCTGAATGCTAATGCTGCTTCGCGACTGATGCGAAGATCATGGCCGTCCTCAAGCAACATCTTGAAACTTTCTTGACTGCTATAGTTATGCATTGACCGATTGAAAACTCCATTGACGAGCTTGGCAGAGATTTGGATGTCGTGCTCGCCAGCTTTCAACAAGACCATCAGCTGTTTATCGCCACCATAATCCTTTAGAATAGCATTTTCAACCATCTTCGTTGTGACCAGGAAATCATCGCCGACATGGTTCAGAAGCAAATTTAGTAGCTCAGGCTCCCCATACGATTTCTCACTGGCCGCCATCTCCAGCACCCTTTCTGTCACCCGCACTTCCCCTGTGCGTACCCGGAAAATCAACTCCAATATGGCCAAGGCCTGGCCATACCACGTATTGCTCAGGGCAGCCAGAATCACTCTTTCGTCTATGTGAATCTCATTTCCGCGTTCGCGAAGCAGAATCTCCATAACCTTCAATCCTGATTTGGAAGCAGCAGCAACTTTCACCATGCTCGGAGAGATCTTGACTTGATCTTGCAGGCCAGGTTCGGACAGCAGACACTCCAGAACAGTTGTATCTTCGAGACCGGCAAGAGCGTGCAGTGCCTTTCCAGTGAACACAAGCTTCTTGGAGCCACATATCATGTTCTTCACCGCCTCTTTCATCATGTTTTCTGATGTTCGCCCTTTGGAGAATTTTAGTCGTACTTGACGTTGCCATGGTTCCAGCGAATCGTCCTCCTTCATCGCCTCCACCATTTCTTCGTTGACGGTGAACTTCTTCTCCTCGATTATTTCCGGCAGAAGTACCGTGAGAGCTTCCGCGAGCTTAAAATTGTGGCAAGCTGCTAACAACACCTTGGGGGTCACGATGACCTCGTCTCGATGCTCACGTAACAACATATTGAAGATAGCTATTGCACAACGCGTGTTTCCGGCGGCTGCCTCAAGAGCGCTTTCTGTGATACTTAGGTCGTCGCCGGATCTTGCTTCACAGAAGAGCAAAGTCATAAGCTCTGTCCCGTGTGCCTCATTTTTAGCAGCACCTATCATCCATTCCTCGGTAAAGAGAAATTTAGAATCGGATGTTGTGGACCGCTCGCGCAAGATGATCTCCATAATTTCAAGCGCCTGCTTTGAATGACTCAAGATTCCCAGAATCCTGGGGATAGGGAGTTCAACTTGGCTCCAGAAACCCAGCACGACCAACGTCCCCGTCTCTGTGCCGAAGAGTTCCAACACAGCCAAAAGTGCAGCAGGGTCTACTTGTGCCTTCGACTCTCCCTCTGCTCCTAACTCCTCTTGCTGTTTTTTTACGTGCTGTATCATCAATTTCACAATGTCTTCTCCGTTGTATCTTTCCTTTGCGGCTCGCACTATTGCTTCTGTGAGATGGATCTCGTTTCCTCTCGCTGCCAATATCGGCTCCAAACTCTTGGCGTCTCCATTTTGGATTGTGCGGATTATCAATGCTTCTATATCTTTTGTGTCTTCAGACAGAGTTTTCGGAGACTTTGGTAAGGAGTGACTTGATGGTGTTCTTGCCAGGGCATGGCGACCAGAAGCATTGCTATCACTGGAGGTACTCCCCGAGCGACGAGGGAGTCGTGATTGTGGTGTTGTAGGTCTTGGAGTCTCAGTTGCGTATGCTGTGGAGACTATGCTTGCATTTACAGATTTCTCAAATACCCGTCAGTCCCAGGTTCGATTTGAATTTACGGAGGGGCTGTGGCCTGGGGATCTGAAGTCCTATCCGAATGAAGAGGTTAAAGGCTTACAGGTATAACTTTTCTTCCTGTACGGTCACCTCGTTTGAATAGTCGACTGAAGGGGGCCATTTTTGAGGATGATGCGACGAGAATCCCGTCCGTCTGAGCTCGAAGTGTTGCAAATTTCCTTCGATGTGCGTCTTCAAGATGAAATGAATTACACAGCCATAACACTGGGCTTCCCCGTGAGTTCAATCAACGTCAATTCCATAACACTTCTACAAGTACCGAGATTTTCTGGGTGTTGAAACGTCCTGTCAAGCCTCATTAAGGCAGAAGTTGACTTCTAATCACTTCTTTCCAAGACGGACATCCGTGCGGCCCGGTACGCAAGCACTTATTCACAAACCCCTTTTTGACTGAGATTGGCAGCAGCAGAAATCGCGTGGCTGGTTGTAATTGGTGAGCTTGGGCTCGCTTCCGGCGGCTGGCTGAAAGACACCCTTAACCTGCAGGGGTCAAGTTCAGCTCAGTGGACGACATAATTGGAAAATGAAAGTGCTCTAAAGTTTTCAAACTCTTACATATTTTGATATCGAGATAGGCAGCCATACAGTACCTGATTTCACAAGCAAATATCATTTCCCACGCCAGTATGAATCGCAGCAAGGCAGCAAGGCAGAAGGGCAGTGAAGAGGCTTCAAACATCCAATGCTACCTCCTTCAAAATATTTCTTTCAACGGCCCTGTTGACACCCCAAAGCCGTACGTTTCAGTATGTATCCTCGATCCAATCATAACGATTGAACGCCATCATCGAAAATATCATATTGCAGCCCGCTTTAACATTGAAACGACGATCCTGGACTACGAGAGCCAGACGCGGTCAGTTTCTTCAATCAATCTCCTAAATGTTCAATTGAGCACTAACTCTAAATTCAGAGATGGGCACGAATACTTCTTTCAGGACATCTGTCTGCAATACCTGCACTCTCGAGATGACGAAGAGATAACCATGCGACCAGAGTCTGACCCATCGGCTGCACTCACAGTGACCCGAGGGAGTGAGACGGGTATCTCTGCCAATGCCGGCGTATCACTTTCGCAAACGCCATCCGCAAATGTTTCTCTTGGGTTGACTCGAACGAGATCTCTGACTGTGGAGTATGCGTTGGGAACGTGGAGTCTAAGTGCGCATCGGATCACGCACGGTTTGCCATTCCAAGTCACACTGAAGAGAAGTTGAGAACTGAAAATCGACAGCTCCTCAATCCGAAAAAGGATCTGCATCTCAATCAAGACCGCAGCTGTCTGAGCAAGCAGCTCTGAGCGAGGAGCGTCCCACTTACCAGTGGTTCTGGGCTGGTACTCACGGTCAGATGAAAACACTGACGCCGGATCTCAAATACACCGTCAAGCGGCACGTCGTGGTCAAGCGCACTATTCCAGTAATAGAGTTACAGTTTCCGGAACAGAAGAAAGAAATTGTCAATGACGATGACGATGATGACAAGGAGGGCAGCACTACATCTCCCGCTGCTGAGAAAGCCGCAAGCTCGGTCAACGGGGTCAAGGGATCGAATAAAAGCGAAACGAAAACATCGGACAGTCTTGAAAAACTGCTAGAGTTCAATTTCCGATTACAAGTGCGCTGCTACTATCACTTTCTGACGCTTTGAAGTGCTAATTAGTGTATTCAAGGTCCGTATCAAGAAACGATTTGGTCGCTTCCATCGGGCCATGGTGCTCAGTGGAAATGAGGTCAAAGGAAAGCTCGTGAAGCCGTCGTGCGAACAAAACTTTCGGCTATGTGCGCAGCCAAATTGGGAAGGCGTGCCTAAGCATGACACTCCTGATATCAATGCGCTGCTAGGTCAGATCAAAGACGAGGTGAGAGGCCCTTAGCATGAGTGATATATGGGAGTTGGACTGATAGTTTGACAACCAAATAGTACGCCGGGAGATACGATGACCTGGAAGAGAAGGATTTCTTCGAATTGTCCAATGCTTACATGGTCAAACAGGTACGAGCTTTCTAATCCAGATGATCAATTTTAATGCTTTCTAGGAACGGCACATGTTCCAGGAGAGAGATATGTATGCGCCGACAAGAACATACACGCGTACGACGTGAAGATTTTGATATTCCTTGGCAAGCCTTTCTTTACAAGAGGATCCGAAGATTGCTTTGGCTGCAAGTCTAGGGTCCAATAGAATGAGAGTTAAATCAAGCCTATCTCAATTCTAGAGGCACAGATCACCAGTGGTCTGGACCTCGAAGAAGGCCCGGAGCTGCTGGGTTGAGGAAGGCTGGGGCATTATTGGAAGTCGAGAATAATTCTAGTTTCCTTGAAGCTTTAACGCTTATGTGCCACAATAAGCTTTAGGTTATTTGGTTAAATTCTAGCGGCGGCTGAGGAAAGGTGAGCTGTATTGCAAAAAGTCTTGGCGAAACCCCCGGTAAATGAATAAAAGACAATCCGGGCTACACATGTGACCGATATCTCAAAACCACGAAAATATTTATAAAGAAGGCTGTTTCATTGACTTATGCCCTTATAAGCTTAGACGGCAAAATTTACTATATATACAGAGAGTAGATAATCCTGAACAGGAACGGAAAAACTATTTACCCGGAGCCCAAGGCCCACGACTCCTTTCCTCGTCCCCCCATTCATCACCACTATAGTATTAAGGCGATGGGACGGGACTTAAACATAGATCGCTTGGGAATATGGCTCTTACCTGTTAGACTCATAGCCTTCACGTGCGCTATGCCTACGACACATTGTTACATCTCAATAACGGTGACTATTCGAGATGATACTCTAGTCATCTCCAGACTGGTTCATCTAAGGAAGGGGTATTAACATCAAGGTAAATTTCTAAAGAATGGCCTTATTCCCCACAATCTATTTCTGGCGGTACTATGACTTCTTTGACGGGTGAAGCCGTCAAGCCGCCATATATACGAAGTTTGTTGAAGAGTTAGGAGAGGACGTTAAATTGAGGTTAGGGAGGCTCGCAGCTAAGGGGATAGGCCCTCTTTGTTGAGAATACTGTACCAGAGCCTTACGTAGGGCTCTAGACATATATTCGTAATCACTAGTAGATATAGATGGGGAGCTTAACTCCCCCTTTCTGAGTATACCAGACATGAACAAACCACCACCCCGAGACCTACCATCTCACCAACCTGTTAAAACTTATACGTACAGGTGAAACCATCACTCTCCCAATTTCCAATTCCGGGCTGGTGGCGTGGGCCACTTCAGCTTTCGAAGCCACAGTCAGTAGCTGCAAACGAATGTTTCACATTTGAAATATATGAACTTGCTACACCACCCCGCAGAACTTAAAAGCCGTAACTTTTCATCTATTTGAATAACCAAAAGTTTATCTCAATCAAAATTACCAGAGATCAAGGCAGCGTGTCGAAGGCCAGTTTTGCCATCGAAATCGAAATGTCACCCGTCTACGGAAAGTCCCCGTGGACTCGCCGTCTCTGTTTGTTTGTCGTTATAATCAGCTTAATTTTGGGTGTAGCCCTCATCGGAGGATCGGTCTATGTGTTCATAATTGGAATGGCGGCAACGCAGGTTGAATTCTCGGCCCTGTTGCGGGAAATGATTCCCTTGGCCATAAATGTAGCCGTTGCGCTACTTGCGGAATTTAATGGATTTGCGCATGCGCAAGCGCTGAAGTGGTCGTTGGCGAGAGAAGAGAGACTGACGTTCAACGCAAACTTGCGACTGTTCACTGGATCACGGAAGTCAGCTGCAAATGGCTGGTGTGCGAATGCGCTTGGCGCGGCATTCTTAATCATGGGGTTTTCGTCGGCTTCGTTGGTACTGTTGGGGAGAGGTATGTTTCCCTTTGGTGTGCCGCGCTTAGTCTCTCTCAAGCGTTCATGTCTGTGTTTTCAGGGTTCGTGCTGAAAATACTTAATCTCTATACCCTTCTCTGTTGGATGGCGTTCTTGACGAGACGCATTCATCTAAACCGTTGCTTCTGCTCAGCCTCCGTGTTCCAAATTTCTTAAAACTGATATTCAATTTAAGTTCAAATTGTTAACTTATAGGTTGTAGGTACGACACAATTCGGAACCGAGCCCGTGCGAGTTTCGGGCGTAGCACTGCTCTTTCTGGGAATTGGAATACTAGGTCAAGCGCTCCTTGCTATCTGGGCTGTTTCTGTTACCAAGATCCCTACATGGAGCTCCAGTCCGCTGGACACCGCAATGGCCATGCGTGACATGGGCGCTGTGCAAAGGTTTGAAGGTCGCTGCATGCTTAGTGTTCACGACACCTTAAAACCTTCTGACCCAGTATATCCTAGTGTGAGGCAAGGTTCGGCGTGGAGAGCCCACAAAGAAGTTCGTTATGTCACATTTTGGATATGGATTATCGTCCCCTTAGGCATCATATGGGGAGCTGTCATCTTCACCTTGATCAAAAAGGGCCAAAACGGAGGCGCTCTCGGTGGCAATTGGTCACTGTTCCCTAAGATCGGTTTCCTTGGCGGCACCAGCGGTGAAGATATTCCATACGACGAATCCACTCCCACACTAAATATTGGAAAACGAAGCTACGGCGACACCTTCGATCCCTACGATGACGATAAATTGAAACTCGTTTGGGAGCTTGCCTTAGTCTCAGCTGTCCAGGCTCCCCTCACCCTTGCTCTCCACTGCGCTGAACTAGCTATTATACTCTGTCGAGACGAAGCACTCTGGCGGCGTGCCGTTTCCCCAAAGGCTGCGATCCCGACTATAACTCTTTCCGCGCAGCCGCCACCAGCTGGCAAAGCATTGGACTGTTCATCTTTAAGCCCGTCTTACACTGGATGTTTGGCCTCGCAATGTCGGTTTACAACGGTGCTGGGTGAACATGCGTCCACCGCAGATCTTCTATCTCGCGGCTGGATCTCAGATCTTCGCAGTTTTCACGACGATCATAGCGATGAAGAGGCCCAAAGGTCCTTTACCTGCAACGTATGGGCATGTGCAAACGTTGGTGAATCTCATCGATGTCCCTTGTGCAAATTTGCATTGGGGACATAAAGGCCGTGTTGTTGATGGGGCTGTATATCATGCTGGGACTAGTAAGATACAGTTACCAGCTGTGAGGATGGGCGAGCTGTACGTGTAGGGTAATTCGCGGCAAGGACATGTATCGTCATTACAAAGGCTTTCCCTATTATCTGTCACCGTACAGGACTGACAGCGAAGTCTTGAAAGATGTGGCATTCTTCCTTGGCAGAATCTATTCTTCTCATATTAAACTTGCTGGGATGATCTATCTGTATAAGATCACAGATAATAAGATGACAGGCTCCGCACTCAAAAACTTGCACATGTTTGAAAAGTTGTGCGGCGACGATAGCATGCCTAATATTGCACTTGCTATCACAATGTGGGATAAACTAGAGCTTAGTCCTATTGCCCAGAAAGAAGGAGCAGACAGGGAGGATGAGCTGTTGGCTAAACCAGATTTTTGGGGCTACATGGTCCGGAATGGAAGCGCAGTTTTCCGACATGATGGTTCAAAGGCTTCAGCATGGAGAATGGTGCAACATCTCTTGCAGAAAGACTCTTCCGTCGCGCTTGCAATCCAGAAACAAATGGTTGACAAAGGGCAAACGCTTGAAACAACTGCTGCTGGAGAATTTTTAGTGCATGAACTTAATGAGACCAAAAAAAACATGAACAAGAGCTACGGGAGCTCGCCGAGTCAAAGGCGACAGCACTCCAAAAGAAAGATTTCGAGACTGCCGGGGAGATCCAGAAGCTGAAAGATACGTTGGAGGCTAAAGCATCGAATCGAGATCAAGAGCTGCTCACATTGAGAACCGATATGGCGCGCATGCTGGAAGAAAAAGACCGCTTCTACGAGGAGGAGCTTAAACACCTGGAAGAACAATGACGAAAGCAACAGACAGAGATAAACGCCAGAGAACAGGAACTTATCAAATGGCAGCACAATGTATAGACAGGCAGAATCACAGAGATCAGCCATGGACCAATTGGTTCGGAGACAAAAGTACTAAGAGGAGGAGGCCGAGCAGGCACGAAAAAACGAGGAGCTCAGGGACTTTTTCAATTCCGAACGCCACTTGCAGCAAATGCGCGTGGATGAAGAACGTAAGATCCAGTTATAGATGCAGAGGGTGATGGAGGAACACCAGATGGCATTGCGGAAGACTAAAGCTCAAATGTCAATGGTTCAAGTCGTTGGCGGTGTAGCTTTGGGGGCAGCCAGCGTCTTCACGGGGAACGCAACGATGGGAGCCGCGGCACTAAGAGTCATTGGACATGGAATGACTTCCGGCTGAGTTGATGGAAATAATAATTGATTTTTAGGATGTAATGTCATTGTGCTTGACGGGTTGGTTTAATGTTCGATATCTCTGTAACAATTGCTAAAAAAAACTTTTGTATACTTTGATTTAGTAAGGCAGTATATTCAAATTCTAATCTCTCTTCTATTTCCCTCAATTTGTTTATTATTGAGGTTTTTAT
Source organism: Tetracladium setigerum (assembly GCA_031472005.1). NCBI lineage: Eukaryota > Fungi > Ascomycota > Leotiomycetes > Helotiales > Tetracladium > Tetracladium setigerum. The sequence goes on from PZJY01000006.1 coordinate 2,932,258, forward strand.
TTCAAGGATTACCTAAAGGTTTTGGAGAACACCTTATGAAGTAATATCTCCTTTGATACCGTTTGGCTCCATCATCGTGAGATTTAGTCCCAGACACCTCCTGTAAGTCTTTGATCGATGAGCGTCTCATTTATCAAGACCCTCTCATTTCATACCGACCTTCGTATTGGAATATATCCAGAGTCAGTGGTATACTCGGGCGGTTCTCAAGTCTCTTACTCCTTCGTAGGAGAGGCAAACGAAAACAACGACTTCGAGAGAGATCCAACTAAAAGAGCACCAGATCATATTAACTTGTAACTATAGATCGACTATCCGGCGATCTTATAGGTAGTGGGACATATTGTTCTTCACTGTACCGAAGTTTCATTTGGAATTCCCGAGCAGGAGGATCTTGGAAATACGCGTGACTAAAGTCAGTAATCTTGAAAATATATTCTGCTGTCTCTATTTCATCCCCTAAAATGATTGCCGTCTTAAGGACGAAATGATGTCCCTTATGCGTATTTACTCGCGAGTTTTTGACTGCCGTTAAAATATCGTTTGTCGCAATTGCAATTCTAAGCATCCGAAGCCAAATTGGAGATTCACGGAGCACCACTCTGTTTATGATCTGGTCGAGGTAGAATTCTCGTCCAATCAAGCACTTCTGCTAATCAGTTTTCATACAGAGAATAATGATATTGAGGGAGTCTCCTTCCGCACAGTATTTGACAATTTTAACGATGTGTTCATTTCCAAGGGCCCCCATGAGCTCAAGATATTCATCCTTTGATATGAATATTTGAAATATACGATATTATGACTACTTAAAATTTTCTTTATCTAATTCCTTCAAATACTGGATAGCAAACTGATTCTTGCTCTTATCCTTGCCATTTTTAACTTCCACATCAGCAGTTGCCTCGATGAGTACCCTCTCCATTGTGAATTCTCTATTTCCATTCCAATTTCCATCACCAATATCCTTCGACTGAGGAATTACGTACTCTGGAATTTCCAGCCTCTCCTCCAGTTCTTTCACTGGGACACTCCCACCAACCAAGTACCGTATATAACCTTGAACTTTCCCTTCAGAAACCTCCGACAGAGTTTTGACCCATGTGTAACCGCTCCTCTCTCTTCCGGAATCGATATCTTGCTCCGTTCTTTTTGGAAGATTCTTTGTAGCTACACGAGTCCAATTCTTTAATGCTGGGGGTCTGTAATTGCTATTCTGAATAGCATGGTAGACGGAAGGGTGAATGTATTCTTTAGTTTTTCGGGGACTGTAGTATTCCCCTGGTGTCCGCGTTGTTGGGGCGCTGGAAATTATTGGCAGTTGGCTTGCAGCAATATCGATAATTGGGCCAGCGCCCCATATTAATGGTGTTTGCTCGGCGGAGTTTAGTCGCAGGAAAAGATTGTCGAGAGATTTAACATAATCTTTGCTCATCTCTTGGAGTATAGATTCGTCAAATCGGAGGAAAGATTTAATTCTATCGACCATCCACGCCTGAAATCTGTTAGGAGAATCTCGAGTGAACGATTGCGACTTACAAAAGAGATATGAGCTCTAGACTCCAAATCACCTTTTTGCAAGGTAGGTGGTTTGAGACCATCATCACTCCCACCTCCAACATTGACATGCGCGCCTGTGAACCAGACCTGTTCGAGCCAGGTTACTTTGTTATCGTCCTCCAGTGACCACATTGTCGGTGTGTATGAAGTTCTTCGCTAGAATAGAGTTTAGTACAGGCTAGATCCACACAAAGGATCGCTTACCTCATCAAGGCACAGAGCATGAAAAGCATATTGAATTTCTAAATTTGTCAGTATCCTGTCTCTATTCAAGTTGATTATATACCTTTTGAAACAGATGTGTCATGGAATCCATGAGGCATATTCAGCTGTGCATGGTAATTCTCTGGATATCCCAAACCACCAACAGTTTCAAAAACACCAACGACCTTGATGATAGGATGGAAACAATCTGCTAACCACTTTGATCCACTCCCTTTTGGGATGGACAGCTTTTGCCCATTAATCTCTAGACTAATGTTCTCTGGTGCACCTGCAAAAGCCTTGCCCCACTCGGTCTCCCCAATTTTCAGACTTCCACGTGTTGTCCATGCAGCATACATCTCCCAGAATTGTTTCATTCCACCGTTGTTGCAAAGACCTACTGATGCAATGAGGCCAGCTGTGGCGCGAGCTGTATATGCTCCACGGGAAAAACCGAAGCTTTGATTGTGTTAACAGTAGGCAAGACGAGGAAGTGCGAATAACGTACAAGAAAAGCTCGTCACCCGCTGAGTAGTTATTGACGATAAAATTGTATGCTTCGCATATGTTCTCGTTCAAACCGACACCATAGTAACCTTATCACATAATTTAGCTCGAATCACATCAAGAAAACCATCATTAGAAAACTACCTGTGTAAGTCTTGTAGATATCTCCCGCCAGCCCGCCGGGAAGGCCCGTCCCTACTCCCGCATCGTAATAGCAGATCTGAACGCCTACTTTTTCATCCTCAACAAAGTACTGCGAGATGGCACGTGAAAGCTTTGCGATATTCGATGGGTTAGATCGTCTGCCCTGATTTGCGGATTGCCAAGTGCCATCGCAGCAAATGATGAGACGCTTCTTTGGGTATGGTTTTTCGAAGGAGTTCCCGACAGGGCCTTCAATCGTAGTGCTCATTTTAAATGGCTCTTTGGGTGCAGGGTTCCCAATCACTTGATTTGTGGGCAAAAGCAGGACTTCCGAATCATGAAAGAACTGATTTGCATAATCCTCGACTGACGGTGGCAGAACTTCACTTTTTATACCTACCGAAATATGGGTCTTATAACAACGCCAGCCCCCTTACTCGTGAGCTGATTAGAGAGTCCAGACCAAAAAGAAATTCGTTCTGATACATCGAATCTCAGCCAGCCATGATATGCAGGTTGATTCAGTTAATCAGATTAGGTCAAGCTTCGGCAACCCTGTCTGTCCAGTTGTGCAAAACGCTCGGAAACTGACTGAAGGCACATGTTCTGCAATTGCAGAAGACCAAAAGAAGTATAGTATAAGCTCCCCAGATGTATATCTTAGATAAGCATGTCTAAGTTGAATTCCCAATGATGCCGGTCCTCTCTGTATGGTAAAATAAGCATGGTCTTGATCTGGGCTTGCGGTGTGACTTCGAAAAAGGCTGAAATATGATATTTTCCAGAAGCGGGGATATTTGGCCCCCATAGCGGCAGTACTCTAGGAACCGGATTTTAGAAGTACGCGGGGCTATATTCTCGGGCACGCCTACGCTAAAGTTGTCCACGCGTGTCTCAGAATGCAGCCTGCATACTTTTACACCCTGGACCCTACGGCGTAGGGTTAGGGTCAGGGTTAGGGTTAGGGTTAGGGTTAGGGTTAGGGTTAGGGTTAGGGTTAGGGTTAGGGTTAGGGTTAGGGTTAGGGTTAGGGTTAGGGTT